>OZ024824.1:102868748-104199026 GCA_964016985.1 Anodontia alba
AAGGTTGCCTTTGGAAACAAACAAAAAAATAAACAAAAAAACGGATATCGGATATTGGGGTTATGTCTCTTCATATGCAATAATGTAGGTTGCATACGCCCCTTCTCAGCTAGCATTATTTATAAATCTACAGCGGGCCGTTATCAGTCCGTCACTACCCCGGCGGGTACCCCGGCGGGTCGATAAAGGCCCGCTATAGATTCATATAGGATGCTTATGGGTTAGCACCGGCTTAAGCGGTATTCGATTTTCAAAGCAGCCAGAATGAGCTCAAAGATCCCAAAGGAAATAAAATATAATCTGCACTATGCTGAAGTACGGGCCGGGAGACTTTTTACGACGGCACTTAACACTAGCTTCAGTGGAGTATAATAAAAAAAATATAAAAGGTTACCTTTTGAAAAAGAATGAAAATCGGAGACTCGGTTTTATTAGGTCTCCTCCCCCCCCCCCCCTCCCCCCCCCCCCCCACAACCGCCCCCGCCCCCTCCTCCCCCCCTCCCCCGCCCCCTGTCCAACCACCTAAAAAAACACCGGCTTAAGCGGTATAAGATATATTCAATTTTCAATGTAACAGAAAGGAAATAAGCAAGGTTTGGGTATTTATAAAATCCGGTATTCATCCCAACGGTTTTACTGTTTACCACTCCAAGGCAGTGTACCTGTTGTAGTACCTCCTCGTTTGTTATACACGGTTCGTTTATTATTCTATGTACTCGTAATTAGGGCCTTATCTGTTGCTTTCTGAATGTTTGGCATTTCTTGGGTATTTCCATATTTACCGAGCTAGCATTCTACGTAAATCTACATCGGGCCGTCATCGGCCCGTCAGCTACCGTGACGGGCCGATGACGGCCCGATATAGATTTACGTAGAATGCTGACTGGGTACTTACCTGCAATATTATGTAATATTACTCTCAGGTACTCGTGCTCCACTCGATTTTCTACCTCTACTAGTCTACTACCAGATGCTAGACTCTCACAGAGATCCTTAAAACAATTAAAACACACTTAATTAAGCCTACACAACTAAAAGCCAAAACAAACGCGTATAAAAAGCAGATCAGAATTGCTTTCAATTAAATTCAAACATTTATTTTTTATCGATTGATGTGGCAATGTAGCATAAACGATAAAGTGTAAAGCAATAAGATACAACCAAAGAAGACACGCGGAAGTACCCCAGAACTTAACTGAACAAATGTGTTTTTACCAGATCTTTCTTATACTATCACAGTATTTAATTAGATGTTGTAATAGCAGCAAGACAAGAAGCTAATACTTTTGAGAGTTTAGTGGAACTGCATGAGTTTGCTTTATAATGACCTTCGGTCACCTATATAACGTATAAGTCCTGGGCCCAGTTGTTCAAAGCGTCGTTAGCTTAACGAGCTCGTTAAGGGTCATTTTGTTAACTGTTTTAGCGGATTCAATATACACTATTCTGATATTTTTTGCTGAAAAAATGTGAGTAGCTTTTGCACTGCAAAAGCTACTCACATTTTTTCAGCAAAAAATTTCAGCATATTTGCGTATCACTCAATGAAAATTTTAACGAATCGTTAACTAACGACGTCGTTAGCTTTGAACAACTGGGCCCTGGAATGTATTCCACTATTAGTAAGTGCAAAATGTGCCCCTTTATTGCAAATCTGCTTTCGTTTTGTTACAAAAGAGACTTAATGTACGTTTGTGTATGCTGGGTTTAGTCAAGTCAGTGACTTTTATATTTGAAATAAAATTTTAAATGCTAAACTTCTTTAGCAAAAACAACTTAAACATGTTTTCCTAAATTTTCTTACTGCCATTCTGAATTAATGTTCAGATACAACGTTAGTTTCAAAACACTTCTGCAAGAAGGTCTGTCCGAACCTGAATTTTATGGCGACTAAGTCTATGAATTCGCAAAGATTGTTAAATAATAGACCTTTCGGAAAAAGTCAACAAGATTGTCACTCACTACAAAAGAACAAGCCCCGAGGTTATAAAACTTTTTTCATGCTCAACTCAGCTGAGCATGAAATTTTTTTCTGCTAATAAATATGAAAATGCCAACTGTAGTTGGCATATTCATATTTATTAGCAGAGAAATTTTCATGTTCAGCTATCTTTAGCAAGAAAGAATTTGCAGTTATAAGTAACTTGCGATTCATTAACAGGAAAAATTTCATGCTCAGCTGAGGTGAGCATGAAAAAAGTTTTATAACCTCGGGGCCAGGTCACAACATGGATATTTTGCGGCAAACTTCATGCATGGTTATCAACTCAATAACGGCTGATAAATTTTCGTCCCTCTTTAATTGCACGACGGTAGGTCGGTCCTCAAACTAAATGAAGGCTCCTTCCTCAATCTGTTTCAAAAGGTTGGCACCTGACTATTAATGTCTGTGCCCGGGCCCACTGTGCTCCTGTTTGTGGTTTTCTTGTGTTCTGGCTTCAGATCGCCATTGAACCTTTTGCGTTGTTTCATCACAGTGTTTTTGATTATACGTGTATCACTGTGATCTTTCACAGATGAGGTTTAAGACCCCTATGCGGACCGAACACAAATTTATAACTTGGAGCTGCGATTTGGAGCTGCAGCAGAATTAAGGGCGATGTATCGCGCGAGTATAACTAGTTTTAGTCCCCCTAGTTTTCCTGCAGACCGTTTCGAGACGATCTGTTGTAGTTCTTCTTTGTTTGTGCGTCTGTGGTTTCATATGTGGCGTTTGTTATGTCCTCATTTGTTCCTCATCTCTCCTTCTTTTGGCGTTTCTGGAAGACTGCGATTCATGATTGTTGCGTTTCCTGGGTATCTTCACTGATATGTTTGCAAACCATTACTATACGTAAACAAGCCTTCAAAATATAGAAAATTTCACCTCCAAAAACTGAAAATTTTCAGACAAGAACTATGATGATTTTTTTTTTTTTTTTTTTTTTTTTTTTTCATATTTATGCTCAAAACAGAATGTGGGTACTCGTTAGAACCGCCTCACCGAGGCGTTTCTAACGAGTACCCACAATCTATGTTTTTGAGCAGAAATAAGAAAAATAATGTATACCCCTATAAACCCCAGCTTTACTACATAAAAGTGGGGTTTAAGGGGGTCAAATTATATAGGTATGTTTTCGTGATGCTTGATGGTCTCTGATCAGACTGTTACACTAGGATATGGACATCCTCCTCTAGGGACTTGGGACATTTTTTTTTTCTGAAAGATACATTATTCTTGATCAAATTCAACCTGTTAAGCTCTTGTTGCTGGGGCTTTAGCCTGTAAAAGACTGTTATTTACGTTACGAGTTGAAGATATGTTTGAGTAACAACACAAAAGGTAATGTTAGAAAAGGTATGGAAATATTTCCAAATGTGATCAACTCAGTGTGTGCTCTGTTGATGCCCTTTTAAAACACTTCGCAACCTAACCATGTTTTTAAAGTTTTTTATGCGTTATTGTGTCTATATTGGCTAGTAATCTACATAACGCCAAGAAAAAAAAGGTCTTTCACCTCTGCACTTATCATTTCAGAAACCATGTCTAAAATTATATATTTTTACTATATTTCTAAAAACCAAATCCCTATAAAAGCCAACGGGCTTAATTTTCTAGGCTGCTTCTCTATCCGATGAGACAGATTAGTTTTTTGTAAACTATGGCATGAGTCATAGTTTTGTAAACTATGGCAAACTATAGTTTTCGTTATATCTAATATGGAAAATAAGAACCAATAACTTTTTTATTCAGCGGAATAATCTTTTGTGAAAACTGATGGCTGAACTCTTTTCAAGATGTTTTTAAAAATAACACACAATGACTGATTATAATATGTGATAACACCCGTACCGGTGGAAATGCGTGTAACGAAAATAACAGTAAATCACTTATTGTATAATGCCAGCGTTACATTTTCTGTGCTATGTACGGTATCTTTGATTCAGGGTACAATCACTATATACTTAAAAGCATACACCTTATAAAACGTTTCGTAGTTTTCTTTTTATTCCCTGACGAGTGCTGATGTAATCTCATTAAATAGATATGACAGCGCTCGACATGACCCCATTGGGTTCACTGGGCCCTAAAACCTCAACACAAACAAACACACATACACACACATTTTCGCAGTTGCCTGCCCTGAAAGCGTATCGATTCCCCATCACAATGTTCATACCTAAGAACACCACAAATATTAGCTTTCATGAAAAGTTGGTCTGCGCTTACTACACAAAGACGAAGTTTCTTGTTTTTTTTTTTTTGTTTTTTTTGTGAACGCCAATACTTGGTTTTAATAACGTTTAGCAGTTCATGGAAAATAGCATTCGGCCAGCCCATGACCTTTCATAAAGTGTTTCCGGGGCAATGGGAACATTTAGATTTATCTACACCCGTGGGCATAGATAAAAAAAATCCATTGCTGGACCGTTAGGCATTTTTACCCATACCTGTGAATCGGAAAAGTTTAAACCTTCAGCGTTCGTATCGTTTGTAATATAGTAGCAACTACCACTGTACGCGAAATAGTACTGGAATGAATCTGGACACCGAACTGAAACATGATCAATGTAAACTTTAAGAAATGAAGGTAAATGTTTTAAAGTTCATTGAAGTATGAAATCGGGTCACGAGCAAAGTAGGTGAACCTCAAAAGGCTTCAAGTAAACTTTGCTCGCGACCCCATGTTGTTCATACTTCAATTATCATTTTATAAATAACCATATTACTTATATTTATATTATTTTCCATCCATTATCTGACGAAAAATCTCACTCGAGGGCTAAAACTGAAACAAGAAACAATTGTACGCGGTTTTCCCATTAACTGCGGTACAGAGTCGGTGACGATCGTCCAATTATATTGGAGAGAACCATAGTTTATTTTGACGTCACTTAATGACAATGTGACGTCACGTATCAATGTATTCAATGAAGTATGAACATTACGTCTAAACAGCAGTTATCGGAAAAGATGGCTATGACGTCATCGCAGATCGTACAAGTAATCTCACGGGTGCATAGTAGACGAGCATCCATAGAAAATGTACGGAAATAAGGCTACAAAGATGAATAATATGGATAAATAGTATAATTTCTTAGCAGTAAGAAACGTGCAATGACTAAATTTTGAGTGGTTAGAAGGATGCCAATTATAAATAATTAAAGAAGTTATAGCGAGCACACCTCGCGACGCGCGAAACGCGTCGCGAACGAAGTGAGCTCTACGGTAGAGAATATGATCAAGGAAAAGTAACATACAACGATATATACTTTCAGCAGAAATCGCTCTGACCAATAGTTTCTTCCTTTTTCTTCTCGGAAGTTGTCACCGGTTGGCAGGACTGGGGCAGACGATTATACCTCTAGTCACAAAATTTGGGTCTCACTAATAAGCGTCACGAAAGTGTCAATAAGTGTCACGAACATATTTTGCTGATTATTTTTATCATTTATTATTGATTTAGATATATTTTTTATGTACTGATATTCATTCTTTAATGATGCTGTGAATGACTTTTCAAGAGACTACAGATAGGTCTGTGCTATGCTCGCATTTAGGCTAAGCCTATTTTCATATTAGTGAGAACAGCTTCGCGCGTCGCGAACGAAGGGAGTTCTACGGTAGAGAAAATGATCAAGGAAAAGTAACATACAACGATATTTACTTTCAGCAGAAATCGTTCTGACCAATTTTCTTCGCGGAAGTTGTCACCGGAAGTTGACAGGACTGGAGCGGACTTGATACTAATAAGCGTCACGAAGTGACAAGAAACGAGTGTCAATAAGTGTCACGAACATATATTGCTGATTATTTTTATTATTTATTATTGATTTACATATATGTTTTATATACTGATAGTCATTCTTTAATGATGCTGTGAAGGACTTTTGAAGAGACTACAGCTAGGGTCTGTGCTGTGCGCGCATTTAGGCTAAGCCTATTTTCATATTATACTGATAGTCAGTCTTTAATGATGCTGTGAAGGGCTTTTGAAGAGACTACAGATAAGGTCTGTGCTGTGCTCGCATTTAGGCTAAGCCTATTTTCATATTATTCATTTTAAAATAAGGTCATAGTAGTTTGAATTGCCAGTGTCCTTTTCTAATTAACGCAAACTTTCTATTAAAAAATATCCTTTATCCAAACTGGAAGAATTTTAATAGCGAGCATAGCTCGCGACGCGCGAAGCGCGTCGCGAACGAAGTAAGCTCTACGGTAGAGAATATGATCAAGGAAAAGTAACATACAACGATATATACTTTCAGCAGAAATCGCTCTGACTAATTTTCTTCCCGGAAGTTGTCACCGGAAGTTGACAGGACTGGAGCGAACTTGATACTAATAAGCGTCACGAAGTGACAAGAAACGATTGTCAATAAGTGTCACGAACATATACATGTATTGCTAATTATTTTTATTATTTATTATTGATTTTCATATATTTTTTATATACTGTTAATCATTCTTTAATGATGCTGTGAAGGACTTTTGAAGATACTACAGCTAGGGTCTGTGCTGTGCTCGCATTTAGACTAAGCCTATTTTCATATTATTTTTATATACTGATATTCATTCTTTAATGATGCAGTGAAGGACTTTTGAAGAGTGCAGATTTAGGTCTGTGCTGTGCTGTGCTCGCATTTAGGCTACGCCTTTTTTCATATTAGCGAGCATAGAACGAAGTGAGCTCTACGGCAGAGAATATGAGCAAGGAAAAGTAACATACAACGCTATATACTTTCAACAGAAATCGCTCTGACCAATTTTCTTCCTTTTTCTTCCCGGAAGTTGTCTCCAGAAGTTAGCAGAACTGACTGGGGCGGAATTGATTATATCGCTATTCACAAGATTTGGGTCTCACTAATAAGCGTCACGAAGTGACAAGAAACGAGTGTCAATAAGTGTCACGAACATATTCTGCTGATTATTTTTTATTATTTATTATGGATTTACATATATTTTTGATAGACATCATTCTTTAATGATGCTGTGAAGGACTTTTGAAGAGTCTACAAATAGGTCTGTGCTGTGCTCTCATTTAGGCTAAGCTTATTTTCATATTATAAAATTACACGAAATAACTGTTTTTCGCGCGCATACGTTTTCAGGACGGTAGTTTTAGTACCAAAGAGCGTATAATACCTGCTGGGATGAATACAGATAACTGTACAATTCAAACTGGTGTTTATCAACTAACACACATTTATTTATTTATTTATTTATTTATTTATTTATTTGTTTATTCATTTACTTACTTACTATTTATTTATTACAAGAGGGTTACACATTTGGCTGAAATGCCAGTCTACAAAAAAAACAACATATCACAGCATATATACATATAAAAAAAAAAATATAAATCTTACAATAATTATCTTATTTTAATGCATTTTCATCCAAATTGTGGACAAAAAAAAATATACGAAATGTCCCTCTTGACAAACTCAAGCAAATCCCTGGATGAATATCCTCACCGACTAAAATTGTCCGAAATGCATTTCTGGTGCACAAGTTAATAAGTTTGAATTTATTGCGACAAAAAAATATGAGAAACTAGCAAAACATGATAGTTTTTAAGCATGTCTGTGATACATTACTAAACATGTAATGAAGTAAAAAAAAAGAGTTAAAATAAAGAGTTGGAGGCTTTTGACATATATTCTATATAGGGTGTAATGCCATTGATTTGCACTTGTGATAAGTTACCTGTATGTAGAGCGACGACGTCACACCATCTTTTCCGAAAATCCTTAAATACACGGAGAATGTAAATATACCCATTTGTAAACCCTTTAATCTTTATTATTCTCTGAGCAATTTCAGCAGACGACAAACTGCACAGCATGTAAGGCTCAGTGCCATGACATATAGTGCAAAAGGTTAAGGGTTACAAGAGGTAATTTTGCACAAGGTTAATTATCTCAAAACCCCTTCTCCCCTCCCACCAAGCAGCTTTGTTGTTGATCGTTCCTAGACAGCATAATTTATCTGTTGCAATTTCTCGTCGTTTGTTCGGTCTATTTTTGATGAAGTGCCGCTTTATGATGCCGTTTTGTGTCATTCTTAAACCTTTGGGATAACTTTGATCCGTACGTGGTTGTGGCCTGTGTATCTCCACATTTTTTTCTTTTCGGATTGATTGTAATCGATCCAAAGTACACATACATCAAATAACCTTAAGATTGTTGTCCATGTGATTATCACTGACCAATGAAATACATGTAACGGTTATTTACAGCCGCGCTATTCTTGTCGCTGTGACGTCAGTGTGCTCTCAGCGGGTTACTTGTAAAACCTGGACTGGGCTTAGAGCCGGGACATTGGCAAACAGTGCAGACTCAGATCAGGCGCCATAGAACGCGGCGTCCGATCAGGATCTGCACTGTTTGCTTTGCTTACAGAAAGTTAAAGGCTAAATGAAACAAGTCCCCGTTCAGGACCATTTTCCCAGTCTACACTAAGAGACAATTGACCCATCAGTGCTTTGATTGCACCCTTGATCTGTCGTTCAGATCAGGACGTTAACGCTTTGCGCACTGGGTAAAATTTTCAGCAGACGACAATTTGAAATATTTTTCTTATTTTTTCCCAGAAAACAGGATTTGACATTTCATGCAAATTGTCCCCTTAGACAATCTGCATGAAATGTCAAATCCTGTTTTCTGGGAAAAATAATAAAAATATCATCAATTTGTCGTCTGCTGAAAATGCCCAGAGAGTGGTAAAGGTTAAGCTAAACCACACACATAAAATGAAACCTTAACTGTAACTGCATTAAACCTTCAATGACTTGAACAAAGATAGCCCATTTATCGTGCCTAATTCATTCGTTTTTAGTTCCTAGGAATTTCTTCAGATAATAAAAAAACATATATTTCGGGATATTTTCTTTATTATGAAAGGTATGCTGTGTGTACTCATTAGAATCGCCTCATCGATATGATCCTAATGAATACACTCAACATACCATTATTTTAAGGATTATTGAAAACATCTCATTTGCCTCCTAACGTGGTGCTATGATTAACCCTCAGTGCCTCGAACTACCCTTGTCTTGGTCAAGTTTCCACGGTCCTAAAGATTTTCGAGCCATTAAATATCGACTGTAATTTGTGATTGCTTCCATCATAATCTAAACTGAGTCGGAGTCCAGCATTTTCTACAAGGTGCAGCTAGTTCTATACACAGCTCTAGTTGAGGCACCTTTATTCAACCCCAAAGTATTGCTTTTTTTCTTATTTCTCTATGAAAACAAATGTTGTGAGTACTCATTAGAAGCGCCTCGCCGAGGCGCTTTTAATGAGTATACATGACATGTGTTTTCGTGGAGAAACATTATGAAAACACGCCTATTCAAATATACAGAAAATTTCACCTCCAAAAACTGAAAATTTTCAGATAAAAAACTGATATTTTTCATATTTCTACTCAAAACATAGATTGTGGGTACTCGTTAGAACCGCCTCGGCGAGGCAGTTCTAACGAGTACCCACAATCTATGTTTTTTGAGCAAATATAAGAAAAATAATGTATACTACTATAAACCCCAGTTTTACTATATAAAAGTGGGGTTTAAAGGGGTCAAAATTATATAGGCATGTTTTCGTGATGTAAGAAAAATACTGACCTGATACCCACGCTTATTTAGACCTTTGTCTATACCACTGAGACTGCATGATGTTCAGCGAGGAATCGGATCAGCCTGAACGTCGTAGCAGTCAGATCGGTGTCTCAGCGGGTCATTCTGTGCGAGCCAAGAATCCAACGCGTCTTCAGGCGGGCAGGGAAGGGCTTGCTCAATTGAGTCTTCACTGGGTGTACACGCAATCTTGAAGGAAATGCCGTGTTCGGACTCAGTTATGATTGACTGCATGGATTCTAATTTGATTAAAAATACTTACAGCCGAGTATACAAGTGGGGGCCGAAGCGCTCCAAGAACCAGAACTTAGACACGTCCTTGTACATGGACCATCAAGAAGGTAATCGTCTTCACAGCTGTAAGTTGCTATACTTTCGAACCTGCAGACAGCTGAACGTGGCCGTGGTCATAGTCTGGTATAGAGGTTGGGGCCGAAGAGCTCCAAGAACCTGAGCTTAGGCAGGTCCTTGTACATGGACCATCAAGATGGTAACCGTCTTCACAGCTGTAAGATGCTATATTTTCGAACGTAGTTCCCTCAGATATTTGAACGTGGCCGAGGACAGGGTCAGTTAGCGGTCCGCAATCTACATGGTAGTATGAAAACATGTATTATTTCGACTCTTTCCCCGCTAGTGGCGACTTTTGTCGTCTGCTGATTACGTTTGCAAACAAAATGTCGGGCCTGATCTGGATCCAAACTGTTTGACACTGATGGTATTCCTGAAAGATTATTTCGAAAAAAAAAAAAAAAAATAATTTGAAAAAAAAAAAAAAAAAAAATCACAGACGACAAAAAAATCAAAATTACCCAGCATGCAAAGAGTTAACCTAGACAAACCTTTGTAACCATGGAGACGAAACCACTGGAGCCGCAACGTAAGATAACGTACCTTCTGACATTTGCGCCCAGTGAAGATTCAAATAAATTTGCGCGTTCGCTGAGCCTGAGCAGAGGCTTCGTTGTCTGCATGAAGGAACTTTGCATCCTTGGCTATCCAAAATGTGCCCTGTGGAGATTCTGGCCAGACTGTGCATATGCGCAAGCTGGTGACTTTCGCTGTGCACATATGTACATATATGAAGGTACGTTTTCTGACGTTGCGCCTTATGTAATTATGACAGCATGCATTATATTAAGCTATACATAATCTCAGAGTACATAATTTGTTATAATGAAGACTAAACCATTTCCTTAGAAATGTGGGTGGTAAATGGCTGTATCACCTGCATGTTCTTCTCTTGCTGAACACGACATGCCCTGTCTTAGCGAACTGTGTATATCCAGATCAGTTGGCTTCTGCCAACTGATCTGGATATGCACTGTTTGTCATTAAATATGTGAATTTCTATCAAAAACCTGGATCAAGTAATCTGATTGGCTGGAAATTAGAAGTGGGCGTGGCAACTTAATTTATTCAGCAAGGCAAGGGTTAAGACTTGGAACCACCCAAGTCAACATAAAACGCTGAAACAGTGTCTTTGTAACGTCAAGACGTTGTGACGTTGTGGCGGCGTCGGATTGACGTTATCGTATCGCTGTTTGTTGGCTGACTGTAACAAGAAATTTAAATAGGATCTAGGAAATGTGGTTTACGCGTATCTAATTTCTATTGAAACCGGCATTATGAAAACATGCCTATTCAAATATATCGAAACTTTCACCTCCAAAAACTGAAAATTTTTAGATAAAAAAAACGATATTTTTCATATTTCTGCTCAAAACATACATTGTGGGTACTCGTTAGACCGCCGCGGCGAGGCGGTTCTAACGAGTACCCACAATCTATGTTTTTGAGCATAAATAAGAAAAATAATATATACCCCTGTAAACCCCAGTTTTACTATATAAAAGTGGGGTTTAAGAGGGTCAAAATTATTTAGGCATGTTTTAGTGATGAAGTCTTTTGAAACTAAACCACGGCGAAATATTGGTGCTTTCGAATCAAAGGAGCGGTTATTGTTTTTGAAACTGCTGTTAATACATGTGTTACACAATTACCATTGTATCATCTAAGCCGGCTGTGGTAAAATTTAACAATTAGCATGCTGGGTAAAACTTTTAGCATACAATGTTTTGAAACATTTCACAATTTCCCAGAAAGTAGGCTTTGACATTTCATGCGCACCTGGACACAATTTACATGAAATGCCACTCTAAAAAAGATTATCAATTTGCCGTCTGCTAAATCCGTCTAGAGTTGGAATTATAAGAAGTGAAATTTATTTTTGTGGATTTTATCAAGGTCGGACCCAGTCAATACCCATAAGAAACAACTCTGGTCCAAGTGAGTCATGACGATGGCGTGCGCCGTCTACAAGTATTCAAATACAAGTATTAACTTTCATTATTGCATAAAAAGCAGTGTCGCACCTTATTATCAACCGTGCATTAACTGGCGAAAAGCCGTGTATTAACAAGGCAATTCACGCGCTGTTAATGCACGGCTACGTAACTTTCAATATGCTCGTACCGGGGCCCCAGAATTGTTGTCGTCACGAAATGTGTACTCTCCTGCCCTAGAACGAGCATAGTCCGTGGAAATAGCGTTCGCGCGACATCGGGGTAAAGGCGAAACAAAAAAATGCTAGAAATAACGCGAAATGTAGCGAATATTTCATTTTTTATGCAATAATGGCGATCGAACATGGTTTTCCAATGCATTCGGCCTCGGTTTTCAACACCTCCCACGGGACCTGGCGAATGTTAGTGCATGAAAAAACATGTTTGATCCCTATATTCCATTACATACATACCTGGAACACATTTCCAGTAGGTACGTCCGTTTCTGTAGGATGAAATACAGCTTTCGTGTAGCCCAGGACACTGTTAATATAATAACTCTTTAAAGGCTCCATATTTCTCAAAAATAGACATTTTATTATCCAAGAGAGGTTCAATAAATTGATATATGGTACTAATACAATCATAAAATGTTGCACCTGACAGCCTGTAAAAATTCAGTTAGTCTCTCGTTCTTGAACTCAAATGATCTTTTAACGTATCTCTGTTAGACCTTTTTCACAATCTTAATTTCCGATAATTGCTGAGCGGAAAATTTCCGCAGATGTATCGAGATCGAGGCTGGCGGTGTATTGACAATGCGGAAATGAAAACACTCGCTACAACCTGTGATAAGTTCAGGGTTCTCAGGGACGCATAATCCTGCGCCCCGGGACGCATAAATCCAGGTCCGGATTCCTAAAAGTTCCCAAAGCCGAGTCCGCTGGACGCATGTATTTATGTTGTTTTTTTTCCCCCGTGGGACTACTATTAATTATGATTGGATTATTTGACTGATGTCCGCAACGTGTTATTCTTAGCGTCGGTAGCATCTTAAAAGAATAATCCGCCGCGTGTTTTTCACACCTGCGACAGTACCGTTATCTACTTGTTAAGCAAGCGGTAGTTAAACAGGTGTTGGCAGTTAACACTTCAGCGATCGTTAACTGGTCGAGCAATTAAAGCATAAGACTGACACCGTTATGCACCCCTTCCCTCATTGTGTATTGCCCCCACCGACCGACTGATTCATCGAGATGCAAACGCGAATGTCATGTCTTTTATCCTCTTAGGCTGGCATTTTTTTTTTTTTTTTTGCTGTGTTTTTTAATTGATCTTTTTTCCGATTCAAAATTTTCGAATGTCGAATTTTTGTCACTGACTTCAGAGACGCACGCTCACCGTTTTCTGCTGAAAGACGAGAAACACCCAACAAAATAGTATCTTATCCGTTTGCGAGATCTGCGCATCAAAACGGTTATTCCTGCTGGCCACTAAAATTGTTTCTAAGTACCACCGAATCTATCACGTAAACCCTGTGTAGAGTCTAATCTTTTGGGATGCTCAGATGCACCCCAGACGACGATACACTGAACTGTTTGCGTTTCTAATATGTTAATTTTTTCTATAGTTTTCGCATGAAAAATAAAAGCGCGTGCTCATAACGGTAGCGCGTGCTTGTAATGGTAACGTCAGATGACAGCGTGGCGGGGAAACCGTTTTGGGAGAAAAAAACGAAATTATTGCCATGTTGGATTGTACAGGTATTCTTGTCGGAAATGCATATAAAACAGACACATATTTAAACAGAACTAAATTACCAAGACTGTTTCCGCGAATCAAAGCAGTAGATCGAAATGTCAGCAAGTAAAAAACAAGTCCCGGATATTTTTTCGTAGCGTATATTGATCACGGCACATGTAAACATTGAAATGACGTGAGAGAAGCTCAGCAGAGGTGGTCATGATCAGAATTTGCGGATATATTTCATATACAAGTTTACGATAGCATATAAGAGAGCTTAAATCAGTTTTGATTAAAATATGTTTCACTTAAAATCCATAACACTCAAGATCACTTAATACAATGATCTTCCTTTGGGTGCGATACTGAATTTAACTGAATTAAAGCCATGTAGAGGAGAGTCATGAAGAAGAAATGGGACTGCTTTTTCCAAGGAAATTTCCACAGATCTTCTACTATGTAGACGATCCGTCATTGTTATCTGTGTTACACCGCTAGCCTCGTTCTGGATTAACGAGATTATACGTGGATTAGCGAGAGCGGTAAAACTTACGATTGTGAAACTGTTGCCAACATTAATTCAGAGATTAATGATAAAAAAAATCATTTCATGTTTGATCCAGTTCAAATACGAGAGACTAACTGAAATTTCACAGGCTGTTAGATGCAATATTTTAGAAAATGTCTACTTTTGAGGAATATGGAGCCTTTAAGCGCCAAGCAAAATATACAGAGACGACGTTCTGTTTTTGTTTAGTTTCATAGAAAAATAAGTTGACATTTCATAAGACTCGATCGGATCTTCTTAGATTTTAGCAGACGATTCACACGAAATGTCGACTTATTTTAGCAGATAACGTCTGCTGTAGTTGTGACAGGCGCTTTAAGGGTTAAAATCATTGTGTTACAAGGACAGGGTAACAATAAGGTCAATTTTTTCTCATCATCAATCAAGTTTATCGGGTCGATTGTTTATAATAGAGCCAAAGTATACACGCACCAACTTTTCCTAAGGCTGTTGTACAACGTGATTATCATTGCCCAATGAAATTAAACCGCGCGTTTGTATGAAATCCGGGTAACGGTTATTCCCACGCTATTCTTGTGACGTCAGAGTGCCGTGTAAAGAGGGTTATCGGTAGAATCTGGACTGGGACATTAGCAAACAGTGCAGACCCAGATCAGACGCCGCAGAACGCTTCTGATCAGGGTCTGCTTTCCCGTTCAGGACCATTTTCCAAGCAATACACTCAGAGACAATCGACTCATCAGTGCTGTCAGTCTCATGTTACAACGACTGTCGCGTCACCATGTCCGGGTTAGTTTACAGGTATATATTGACTGTTATAACTTACATGATTGGTACATACATGATTGTTTGCCATCGGATATTTTATACCATTAGATAGACATATCTTATGGGTGTAAATTGCTTATTCGCTTTCTTCCACATGACATGGGCCAGGATTCATTAATATAAGACCACTGTGTTTTATATTAGATATTGAATTCGTATCAATATCATTATTTTCATGTTTACTGCAAGTTTCTATAGAACTTTCTGGAAAATCATCTTTAAAATAACAAGTTGTTTTTAATCCTTTTAGAATAATGAATGTTTAAGAATTTCTTGAAACTCAGTGATAGAAGCTTCTTTTATAGAAGGTCATGGAAGCCTGTAGAGCATTCTGTAAAGTCCTAGAACATTCTGGAAATTTAGAACCTTTCAGAAATTTTACTGAGTAGTTTATGGAACTTTCTGGATTGAGCTATTTTTTGACATGTCATAGAACATTTAGAATATTCTTGACTAAAACTAGAAAAATGAGTGATGCTCTAGCAAATTCTTTCTCTAGAATATTCTTTGATACTATATAAAATGGTAAATTTTTTATAGGGGCATCTTTGATACTGGATTACTTTAATATTTTATTCATTCTGGAATTAAACTCTGAAATCAGGGACTTCAAATTGTGTGGTTATTTAAAGGATTTGTTTTTAGATATTCTTGTAGAATATTTCTGAGGGACTTTGTGACAATAAATCTTGAAAAGTACTGTTTACTTATATCTTTCTGTTTTGCACATTGTATTATTATTATTATTATTATTATTATTATTATTATTATTATTATTATTATTATTTTGTTAATAAATATTGTAAATATTTTTAAAGCTTATTGTCGGTTTCAATGTCATTTCTTTCTTGTTACGCCTGGCTAGTAACAGAAATTGGAGGCTCGTCCGGGATAGGACTTTATTTCGCCGAAAATGTCTTTGCGTCATCATAAATGATAATTTCCTTCAAAAGGGGGAGTGTTACGACCTAGAACTCCTACCTTCGATTATCTGCTTGGCAGATTTCGCATAGCTTTTAGGTATATAATCAATCTCTGACAACTGCGTCAGATGTCGACTCCTTGGCTCAGTGGTTAGAGCAATGGCTTTCTTTTTCCGGGCAGAGTGGGCTCGAATCCCACGATAGGCGCGATTTTTTTCAGCTATATATGCTGCTTTTCTTTGTTATACGACTTTCATGTCGCAAGAACTGTCACACCCCGATTCCGGGTCACGCCTACAATATCGGGTCACTCGATACAGAGAGATGCTGGAGTATGCAGACTTGATAGAAATGGACCCATTGCCTTATATATATATATATATATATATATATATATATATATATATATATATATATATATATATATATATATATATATATATATATATATATATATATATATATATATATAACTTAGTAAACTCAAAATTTACGAGTATGCAGCCGCAACGCGCGTCAAAAATTTAGGACAAAGGAATGCCAGAATTTAAAATAACGCACTTGATCTGATCAATAATGCCGATATCCATTCGAAAAGAAAAATAGTTATTGTAATTTAACCCTTAAAATGCCAAGAAAACCTGCATCTGAAAAATATCGTCGATTTATGTCGTCTGCTGAATATTCTTTCAAACTTTTCAAACCTGTTTTTGCATTCAGGCAAACAGTGTGGACCCTAGTAGAGCAGTCTGATCTGGGTCCACACTGTTTGCAGATTTTAATATCACAAGCAGATGATAAAGCAGACGACAATTGTTATGATTGTCAGTTTAAGGGTTAATGTACATGTAATGTCGTATCTACTCTAACAATTCCAACACCTCATCTCATCACCATACTTATCCGAAAATTTGGACAATAAAGGTTGCTTGGAAACAAAGAACACATAAAAGAATGTAAATCGAAGCCTCGGTTTTACTGAGCCTCTTCATAGAAAAGCAGTTCAGTTTACAGGAGTGCATATACTCCTAGCACTATGAGGTGCCGTTTTACTATAAACCCCCTATTTTTTTATATCACCAAATCGATTTTGTGATATCACAAAATCGATTTTGTGATATCACTAATTGTTATGTGATATCACTAATTATTTTGTGATATCACAAAATCGATTTTGTGATATCACTTAATCATGTCTATTTAGTGATATCACTAAACCGAATTAGTGATATCACAAAATCGAATGAGTGATATCACTAAACCGAATTAGTGATATCACAAAATCGAATTAGTGATATCATAAAATCAATTTAGTGATATCACTAATTCGATTTTGTGATATCACAAAATAGATATGATTAAGTGATATCACTAATTCGATTTAGTGATATCACTAAATCGATTTTGTGATATCAAAATTCATCACTATTTAGTGATATCACTAAATAGAATTAGTGATATCACTAATTCGATTTAGTGATATCACAAAATAGGGGATTTATAGTAAAACGGCACCTCATATAGCACCGGCTTCAAGTGGAAATCGATCTTTCACGACCATTTTACTAGCCAACCTGTTGATGTGTCTAAAACTGTTTCAATGATTGGCATCTGAGCTTCGTTGACACCGTGTGCCAATGTCCTTTCATGGGCCACTAGGCAATATTGAATAAAGATGAGCCTGCACATCTCCACAGTCAGATCATCGTCTCAGTTGAACGCTCAGTGGACACTAAGGAAACAACAATTCATCCGACCCAGTAAGCATTCTTTATAAATCTATAGCGGGCCGTTAGCGGTCCGTCAGGGTAGGTGATGGGCCGCTAACGGCCCGCTGTAGATTTATAAAGAATGCTAGCTGGGGACGGACAACGAACACTTTTACCATCTGCATGCTAGGAAAAAAAATCAGCAGCCGCCATTTTGATATTTTTTTATTTTTTTTCCCAGAAAAATCGGCTTTTGCATATCATACAAATTGTTTGGGTTTTTTTTAACCAGAAAACAGATTTTGACATTTAATGCAAATATATGAAGTCAATTTGTCGTTTCCTGAATTAGCCAAGAGAGTGTTAAAGCCTAATCAGACAGCCATAAACAGTTTCTTTGTTTAAATGATTTTTACCTAAAAATCAGCAATTGCCATCAACATAAGCATATTTAATAATTAATCTACCAAGCAAAAAGCTGATGACTTATTAATCTATCATGCTATATGTAGTGTATTTATCTCCTGAGAGAGAGAGAGAGAGAGAGAGAGAGAGAGTTATTAACCAGTAAATATAATAATAATGCATATAAATGTCTTACACATTTGTAACAGTATTCCAGACTGAAGTATTCCTGAATACCCCAATAATATTTTCGACTCGACCGGAAGCTGTAAACAGCAGCAGTTAGGGAGAGGAGGCAAAGACACAGTATCTGAAATTATGAGACATAGGTCTAATGGGACACGACACATTTGCCGTAGATATTACGCTATGGGAGACACACCCAGCAGGCACCCAACGTTGAAATAACGTCGATTCAACGTTGATTCAACGTATTGACGTTGCGTCAACGTTGCATTGACGTTATTTCAACGTTGTGTAACGTCGATCAACGTTGATTCCAACGTCTTGACATTGAATCAACGTTGAATCGACGTTATTTCAACTTTGTGTGCCCGCTGGGACATATAGTGATTTCCTATTTTCTTTCCTATACACCAGTCCTCTTCTGAAAAGGGGTCTACTCTAAAAGAAAAGAGAGGGGAGCAATTTCTTTCCTTTCAGAGATTACCCCTTTACAAAACGGACCAAAACAGTAGTTTAACAGAGTTGCTTGCCCTAAAAATGTATCAATTCCCCTTAATTAAACATATTCTATTTGATCTGTAATCGCAGAAGATATTAATGTTTATCTACATTTATGCATTTTCCTGCCTTCTGATTGGTTTCCCGATGAAACAAAACATGTGATAGGACACCCCAACACCAGAGGTACCCCAAATCGCCGATTACTTCGATCACATTCGAAAAAAATAAATAAATAAGACGGAGAAAATAATTATTTCTTGGCTTTATTGAGCTCTTCTTACGTATCAAAAATAAAAATAGCCTCTCACTGACCCGGAGCTATGAATAAGTACATGAAAGAGGGCTACAATAAGAATGAATAGGTTTTCGACAAATCGACTATTAGTCGATGATCGGTCGGCTTTACAAAACCGATGATCCACTATGAAATTCAGACTGACTCCCAACACTAGTTCCATAACCAATTATACTCGGACTCCATCGAATCAAGTTTTCAAGCGCATCACGAAAACATACCTGTATAATATTGACCCCCTTAAACCCCACTTTTATATAGTAAAACTGGGGTTTACAAGGTTATGCATTATTTTTCTTATTTCTGCTCAAAAACATAGATTGTGGGTACTCGTTAGAACCGCCTCCGCAAAAACATAGATTGTGGGTACTCGTTAGAACCGCCTCACGGAGGCGGTTCTAACGAGTACTCACAATCTATGTTTTGAGCAGAACTAAGAAAAATATCGGAGTTTTTTATTTGAAAATTTTCAGTTTTTGGAGGTGAAATTTTCACTGTATTTGAATAGGCATGTTTTCGTAATGTGAGGTTGTTTAGACTGGTATGTTGACCTCAGACTCGTAATAACATTTGGTATACTTATATTTTCTGATCCTTTTCATTATCGATCCCTTACATTACATCTGAAAATAGTTCCATCTTTAGGGGCAGGGAAAATCGAGCACTGTTTATATCTTATTAGCCTGTCTGCTATTTTCAAGCTTCGGTTGTGTTCATTTTTTGAGGATACTCCTGTCTGATTATTCAAAGGTCATTGCTTCAACAAATCTAATTACACCCCTTGTTCTCCATTAATAGTTTACTGAAATCAAAGGAGGTAAATATTACAAAGCATATATATATATATATATATATATATATATATATATATATATATATATATATATATATATATATATATATATATATATAATGGCCGCGACTTGCGAAAGCGTGTCTTCGGGCATATGCGCACAACGCGCAGTCTGATCAGGGCCTTCGCTGCCTGCTAACTGAATCATTTGACACTATAGAAGGTATCAATGGAGAACAAATTTCCAAATAAGATTTAGCGCATGCGCGGGATGAATATGAATCTGGGCATTTTACACACGTTCGAAGAAATAATTTTGTAGTCTTTAACTCTTTCGCTGCCAAATTTCAGACGACATTAGTCGTCTTTTTATTTCCTTTTTAACAAACTATTGCTTGGAAAGAAGTATATATGTAAAGTTGAAAGACTGGACGTAGAACAGCGTAGATCCAGATGAGACGTCTCATCTGGAGCTATGCTGTTTACAAAAGCCTATTATTATCGCCTATGGCAGTGAAAGAGTTAAATAGAGGATCGTACATGAGTGGTCATTCCATATGAAATTTATGAAACGAAAATTGTATTTCCAAGCTTCAGTATCCTATGGATCTAGAGAGTTCCATGTATATAAAGAGTGCGCTAGCGCACAAAAATATACCCTATCCAGCGGTTCATTCTGAGAAATCAAGCATAATACTGTTCCATGAAACTTGTTTTTAACAAGCGTAGTGTTGCAGTGGTTATGTCTCCTGAATCAGAAGGCCTAGGCGCTGCCGTTGTAGCCTGCATGGGTTCGAACCTCACTCAGCCCAGTGGTATTTCATTTCTCCCTATACACTTTTTTCTGAAGTACTTGCATCATTATGATCCTGGGCTGGAATTCTTTGTTGAAGTTTGTTTTATATATATATATATATATATATATATATATATATATATATATATATATATATATATATATATATATATATATATATATATATATATATAGTGGTATTTCATTTCTCCCTATGCACTTTTTTTCTGAAGTACTTGCATCATTATGATCCTGGGCCGGAATTCTTTGTTGAAGTTTGTTTATATATATATATATATATATATATATATATATATATATATATATATATATATATATATATATATAGAGAGAGAGAGAGAGAGAGAGAGAGAGAGAGAGAGAGAGAGAGAGAATATATATATATATATATATATATATATATATATATATATATATATATATATATATATACAGAGAGAGAGAGAGAGAGAGAGAGAGAGAGAGAGAGAGAGAGAGAGCTACATGTAAGAGGTGCACATTTTACATGGGCGTGATAACTAAATATTGTCCACAATGAGTTTTAACATAAAAACACCATATGATGGGAAACAGGCTGATCTGAGTTCATTGGGCGCACATGCAATCTTGTAGGAAATGCTGTGCCCAGGCTCAGTTATCATCATCATCATTATCATTATCATATGAAAAGTGCAGACTGGTTGTAGCATATGCAACAATTTTCTCATTTACACTTCAATCTCATTTAAAACAAATATATACCAGTGCGTGCGTGCGTGCGTGTGTGCGAATATACTTATATTGAATGATTAATAATATAAAAGTTTCGATTTGATGCTAAGTTCAGTATTTTTTTTACCAACTTTTCCGAAATTACTAATTGCACTGGCGTAGCCAGAACGGAATTTGATTTTACTCACACCCAGGAAAAAATGTTAATTTCTACTTCGTTTCGTTTCCAAAATAGGGACTACTCTGGGAGCAAATTCTTTCCTTTAAGAGTGGTCCCTATGTTGAAAACGATAAAGAAGACATTCTTTAATTCTTTCCTGTAAGAGAAATTTTAATGGTAAAAAAAGCAACATATTTTATGTTAATTGATATCTCTTAATTGGAAATAATATAATTTTCTTACGCTTGTAACGCACATAAGTAATGTGCGTAATGAGCGCTACCCCTATGAATTGTTACTTACAGGTGCGATTTTTGCCATAATTTATGTTCTTCAACACGTTATCCCTAATATATTACATGCAAATGAGTAATTAAGATATCTGCTTGGCAGTATTAAATAATACTGAATTCATGTACATTAAAACATACATATTGACACGTTGTCATTTATTTAATATTATTTCCTGCCAGTAAAGGATATATATATATATATATATATATCCGCTTAATTTTTCGCAATGCCGACCCCACCACTGGGCCGATTTCATTCCATGCATTCCCACTAAAAAAAAAAGTAGGCCTAATTGGACCTAAGGATGTCAGAGACGAGATTCAAAACAACATTCCATGGTTAAACGAGTCTTCAATAAACTATCCATTGCTGATCATAATTCATACATAATAACAATGAAAAATGTAAAATATACATAAATCAGCGAATGCTAGGCTCCGTCCCGGTATCTGCACCGTCTGTTTAGGGTTTTCGCTGTACATTGTGAATACATATGAAAAAAAATACAGTGTTACATTCGGTGGCAGCGAAAGCTCTGACCTGGCAGCTGAGTAGGCTGGTCTCTGGACGCACATCATGAGATATGGGAGAGGACTATCTAACATTACATATATAAATATAACTTATGTTCAATCCCTTTGTTGCAATAAAATATGATTAATCTGAATCTGAAATATACACTGAGAGCACATCATAAGATACACACTGGACGCACATCATGAGCTATACACAGGACGCACATTCTGAGATATACACTGAACGCACATCATGAGATATACACTGCACGCACGTCCTGAGATATACACTGGACGCACATCCTGAGCTATACACTGGACGCACATCCTGAGATATACACTGGACGCACATCATGAGATATACACTGGACGCACAACATGAGATATACACTGGACGCTCATCCTGAGATACACACTGGACGCACATCCTGAGGTACACACTGGACGCACATCATGAGGTACACACTGGACGCACATCATGAGGTACACACTGGACGCACATCATGAGATACTAACTGGACGCACATCATGAGGTACACACTGGACGCACATCATGAGGTACACACTGGACGCACATCATGAGGTATACACTGGACGCACATCATTAGGTATACACTGGACGCACATCATGCAGTATACTTTGGAAGTACATCATGAGACATACACTGGACGCACATTCTGATGTACACACTGAACGCACATCACGAGGTATTCACTGGACGCACATTATGAGGTATACACTGGACGCACATCATGAGATATACACTGGACGCACATCATGCGGTATACTTTGGAAGTACATCGTGAGATGGCCGCGACTATTGACACAGCGGCCGGAATAATAAAGTCTATTTATTCGCCCGGTGCCCAGTATCTACAGCCTTGTGCACCCGGCAACCGGGTGAAAAAGTAGCTATAAACCCGGCGGACGCACATCATGTGGAAAAGTTGGCGGATATTGACCTGTCTTTTTTACCTCGGTCCGTGAATATGCATATCAGAATAATTCATGGTAAAATAGGCAAATTAAGTTGGAAAACAGTTACGTTTTGGTTAAGAACGAATGAGACGTATTTACATGATCAAATGACTGAAAAACGGCTTGCCCTGCTAGATAAGTTTCTTGCAGGCAACACTGTCATCTCGCAGTTGCACTCTTTGGCGTTTGGTTGTTTGAGATTGTGTAAACGCCCTTGTCAATAGACTTTCAGTAATGTCGTGACGGTGTCTGGATGTGACGATGGAAACTGATGCCCCTTTACAATAATGCCCTACTGCAGTATCATGCCCCAGTCACATTGATGTTATACTACCACCAGCTATATTATACTATCGTCAGTGTGACCAGTCCGAGCTCTTCTACCTAATGCTGAGCGTCAAGACAAAGAGCAATGTGTACTATGTTTAGAAATTCTTAGATATGACACAGCTAGGGATTCAACCCAAAACCTCCCGACCCGAAGGCGCTCGCTCTGTCAGCTGGGCCAGTCGGACGCGTCTTAAGTTTTTTAACGCATGGTGGATGTGTTAAACCACTCGCGTAGAGGATGGCCATGGCTTTGAACGCTACTGAAGTTAATATGTAGCGACACAATTAGAGCATCTCGCTTACACTTGTGTCTGACTCCTGCCTGCTATTCTCACATAATGAGCCGTCCCTACTAATTTCATACTCATGCAAGTAGTATAGGGCCGACGCCCTATACTACTCATGCATCATTCCGAAATTACTTCATATACTGTACATGCTAAACATCAAATCACGATGATATTCAATTGATCCATAGACAAAGAGAAGATTATTGACAAAACCTTTTTTAACGGCCTAAGCAATCTATGAAGAGCAAGTCATTAAACTTTTGTGTGCACTAACAAACACCTCCGGTTGAAAGGGCATAAATCTTCATTCTCCACCACGCCATCCTGCGGCCCATTAAATGGATGGATTGCAACTATAGTTATTTACAGGCGTATATAAACGCTACAATATACACTTGTCTGAATTTATTTCCACGTGCAGGGAGGTTACATTAGAACTCTAAAGGGTAACGATCAGCTAATCGAGAAATCGGACCCACTTGTGCTAACAAATGCCTTATTTTAATGCACCGGGGTTGCGATTGCGTTTATTAGGTTTGTTTGTGTTGTTTGTGTTGAGGTTTTACGGCTCAGTCAACCCAATGGGGTAATGTCGAGCACGGGCAGTTTACCTAACCACACGTTTACTGGACAGGCTTAGTCCTCCAAGCGGTTAACCAGTATTGTGCACACTCTTTCGCCAGAAACTGACAACTGCCCTTCTTGAATCAGCGGAAGGGAGAGAATGGCCGCAGAAAATATTTCATGATCAATTTCCACGAAAGAATGTTGCCGACCTCGGCGGGATTGACCCCGCGACCTCCTGTTCTCCAGTCGGACGGCGCATCCAACTGAGCCACCGAGGCCAACATGTTTATTAGGTACGCTTGCTTTTGTCACATGTGGTTGAAGACTTTTTAACCAAATCGCTTGTCTTTCGCTGACTGAAACTTTTATCTGTATAAGATGGTATTCGCAAATGTTATTATTTAGTCGTGAGCTTACTTAGTACTCATGTTCAATTGGTCTGTTTGTAACGTAATATGGACAGGTCTAAAACAAAATCTATTTCACTGATGTGCCAAACAAAATTAAGAACAAAACATATTTTTTGCAAGGAGTAAATGGTAAGTATCAGGGCTCAGTTGTTCAAAGCGTCGTCGTTAGTTTAACGAACTCTTTAAGGGTCATTTCATTAACTGTTTTAGCAGATTCAAAATGCAATATTCTGATATTTTTTGTTGAAAAAATGTGAGTAGCTTTTGCAAATTTCAGCATATTTGCGTATCATTCGATGAAAGTTTTAACGAATCGTTAACTAACGACATCGTTAGCTTTGAACAACTGGGTATGTTCTTCGTTGAATTAAACACCTTCAAAATAATAGGTTTAAACCAATTCAAACGTGATGCCTACAAAACTCGAGATGGTATCTTAGTTTGGATACATAAAAACTCTGCTGTCAGCCTCACTTCTTAAACGTTTATTCACATATTTGTTAATGATTTATAATTCTTCATTTTGTTTCTGTCGTTTGTGGATAAAATTGACGATTAATCGACAATGCCTTATGTCAAGTCAATGAATTACGTGAGGTTTACTATAAAATTGTGTACAGCATGCACCCTTTTCGTGAAATCGACAATGCCAACTAAAATATTCAAATGAAGGGTCAGAAAGACAGATCAATGTGCACCAGCTATACTTTGGACGCACATCATGAGGTATACATTGAACGCACATCATGAGGTACACACTAGACGCACATCCTGAGGAACACACTGGACACACATCATGAGGTATAGCTGGCGCATACTCACCTGTTTTTTGTCGCACCTGCTTTAGCATGGGCGACTTAGGCGTGCAAGTTTCCGTCCGTCCTTTCGTTCGTTCGTCTTTCCTTCAACATTTACCCTGGGTGTCTTGTGAGCGCAACTCCTCCTACAGTTTTGTACCGATCATTTTGAAGCTTTGCATATGTTTTCTACATGGTATGAAGATGTGCATGTGGTTTGGATATAATTGTTAGATTATTTTTGTCACTTTTTCCACATTGTGAACTTGGTCATTTTTTCACCTCTATATAGATAGTGGGTACCTATTGTGAGCGCAACTCCTCTTACAGTTTTATACTGGTTGTTTTGAAACTTTGCATATGTTTTCTTCGTGGTATGAGGATGTGCATGTAGTTTGGGTATAATTGTTAGAACATTTTTGTCACTTTTTCCACATTGTGAACTTAGTTTTCACCTCAGTATATAGACAGTGGGTACCTCTTATGAGCGCAACTCCTCTCACAGTTTTGTACCGATCGTTTTGAAACTTTGTATATGTTTTCTTCATGGTATGAAGATGTGCATATGGTTTGGGTATAATTGTTAGAACATTTTTTGTCACTTTTTCCACATTGTGAACTTAGTCATTTTTCACCCTCAATAATATAGACAGTGGGTACCTCTTGTGAGCGCAACTCCTCTTACAGTTTTGTACCGATCGTTTTGAAACTTTGCATATATTTTCTTCATGGTATGAGTATGTGCATGTGGTTTGGGTATAATTGTTAGGGTTTTTTTTTTTGTCACTTTTTTCCACATTGTGAACTT
Source organism: Anodontia alba (assembly GCA_964016985.1). Lineage (NCBI taxonomy): Eukaryota > Metazoa > Mollusca > Bivalvia > Lucinida > Lucinidae > Anodontia > Anodontia alba. Next base: position 102,895,247 of record OZ024824.1, read on the forward strand.
AGTTATTTTTCACCCTTTATATATAAACAGTTGGTACCACTTGTGAGCGCAACTCCTCTTATGAAACTTTGCATGCGCTTTCTTCATGGTATGAGGATGTGCATGTGGTTTGGATGTAATTGTTAAATTTTATTTATTTTTTTTTTTTTACTTTTTTCCACATTGTGAACTTAGTCATTTTTCACCCTCAATATATAGACAGTGGCTACCTCGTGAGCACATCTCCTCATACAATTTTATACTAATCTTTTTGCAACTTTGCTCATGTTTTCTCCATAGTCTGAAGATGTGCATGTGCTCTTCATATAATCCTTGCCGTATTTTTTGTCACTTTTTTTTTTTATACTTTTTTAACTTTGTCATTTTCTGACCTCCGATGTACAGACAGTGGGTACCTTGTGATTGCAACATTTCATACAATTTTAAACCGGTCTTTTTGAAACTTTGCACGTTTTCTCCCGTGTCTGCAGGAGTGCACGTGGTTTGGATATAATTTTTAAATTTATTTTTGTCACTTTTTCCACTTTAACTTTGTCATTTCATTTTCTGAACCTCAGATTGTATGAAAGAATACAGACTTTGGGTACTTTTTGAGCCCAATTTCTCATACATCTTATGAGAAAATGCATATGCTTTCAATGAAATTCCATATTCATATAATCTTTGTCTTTAATTTTTGTCACTTTTCCAACTAAGCACTGCTAAGAATGAAATATATTTAATAACCACGTCCTGTGACTTTTGCCCCAGCAGGTGCGACGCCACCTTCCGCGGAATTCTGGTTTAACTCGGTAGTGAATATGCATCTCAGAATAATTCACGGCAAAATAGGTAAACGAAGTTGCAAAACAGTTGTGCATTGGTTAGTAAGAATGAATTAGTCGTATTTACATGACCAGAGGACGAAAAGACAACTTGGCCTGCTGAATAAGTTTTTGTAACCTGCAAACTATACAGTCAAGTGGAAAATGCACTCATAGGTGTTTGTTTGAGACGAGTGTAAACGCCATTGTCCACAGATTTGTCTTGACGGTGTCTGGATGTCATCACGAAAACACGCCTATATAATATTGATCCCCTTAAACTCCACTTTTATATAGTAAAATTGGGGTTTAAAGGGGTATACATTTTTTTTTCATTTCTGCTCAAAAACATATATTGCGGGTACTCGTTAGAACCGCCTCGGCGATGCGGTTCTAACGAGTACCCACAATCTATGTTTTGAGCAGAAATGTGAATAATATCAGAGTTTTTTATCCAAAAATTTCCATTTTTTTGAGGTGAAATTTTCTATACATTTGAATAGACATCTCAAAAGTTGTAGTGTATCTGGAAGAAAATGTAGTAGAATTTGCTATGTTATGTATAATTGTACTGTCTTTGCCATCATGCATGCATATATTATATCCTCATGGGCTTTGTAGCCTTATGGAATTTTATTAAATAAACTTATCTATCTATCTATCTATCTATCTATCTATCTATCTATCTATCTATCTATTTATCATAACTTAACCGGCCGGGGCACATCATTAATGTTCAAAATACTCTTGCGGGACAAGCTCAAAAGGCAATTTTCCAAATGAACAAGTACTTATACAAATTTACTTTTATCTCACAAAAACATAAATTAGATCTTTTTGATAAATTAGTTACACCAATTTCAAATTATGGTTGTGAGGTCTGGGTTTTTTTGTTTTTGTTTTTTTTTCAAAGCAAACTCGATTGAAAGGGTACATTAACAATTCTGCAAAAGGCTATTAGGAGTCAAGAAAACTACACAAAATGATTTCATGTATGCTGAACTAGGAAGAATGAATTATATAACAAGAAGATATTTAATAATTGTGAAACGTTGGTTTAAGATTTTATTAGTACAGGGGAATAAGTATATAAAAGTGGTATATAACATGATGCTAAAGGACTGTGAGGATCTTCCGAACATAGCAAATTGGGTTTCCCTTTTACGACATTTGCTATTATGTCATTAGGTTTCTATGAGGTGTGGTTGAACCAAGGGGTTGGGGATTATAACAGATTTATTTTAGCTCTAAAACAAAGACTTACCGATACGTTTATTCAAAATTGATGGGCAAGATTAGAGGATTCCTCACGGGCAAACTTATATAAACATATTGCTGTCTTTCAAATGCAGCCATATTTAGATAATATAAATGTTTTAAAATTTAGTCAAGCGTTTAGCAAATTGAGAATGTCTTCACATCATTTAGAAATAGAGGCCGGTAGGTGGGTAAAGCCAAACAGTATCCAACTAAAAAATAGGAAGTGTTTAGTTTGTCTTAGATTAGAAGATGACCTTGCCGTAAAAAGGTCAAAATGTCATTCTACGATCATCATTTGAACAAATTTGATAGACCTTGAGTCCCCGATACTATGTACCAAGATTCAGTACCAAAGCTTTCTCGGTTCTGGAGGAGATTTTAAGTGTTTTTACCACATATGGGCATGGCTGCCATCTTGTTCAATGGTGTGGAACTATTCGAGCAAATTGTCAATACCACTTCGACTGGCCCCATGTGAAATCTGGCGTAAATTGCTCTAGCAATTTCAGAGAAGAAGACATTTAAAAATTACACACTTTTATACATGAATATAGCCCAGGGGCAAGGGCATAAAACCCCCAAGGGACAATTTTTTTCTTGTAACTAAAAAGTTTTACTACTTTAATCATACATTGCAAGTTTCAGCCATTAGTCTTAAATACATTTTAAGAAAATGACTTCATTATGAAAACAAGCCTATTCAAATATATAATGAAAATTTACCACCAAACAATGAAAATTTTCAGATAAAAAAATTCTGATATTTTTCATATTTCTATTCAAAACATATATTGTGGGTACTCGTTAGAACCACCTCATCGAGGCAGTTCTAACGAGTACCCACAATCTATGTTTTGAGCAAAAATAAGAAAAATAATGTATACCCCTGTAAACCCCAGTTTTACTATATAAAAGTGGGGTTTAAGGGGGTCAAAATTATATAGGCATGTTTTCGTGATGTAACATTTTCCCAATATAGATTATAGAGACGCAAATTTGGCCTTGCCGTACAAAGGTCAACCTACGGTCATCATTTGAACAAACTTGATAGACCTTGAGTCCTCAATGCTATACCAAGATTCAGCACCAAAGCATTCTCAGTTCTGGAGAAGAAGATTTTTAATTGTTTTTATCAGATATGGGCATGGCAGCCCACTTGATTAACGAACCGTGACCATTTGAACAAATTTTCAACCCCCCTTTAAAGACACATTTTTTTTCCTTCTTTGGCTAGACCCCCCCACCCCCCTCTCTCTCTCGTGATCAGCCCTAATATACAGTCCTGATAAAAGAGCGCACATCAAAGGCTTATCTTATCTTAGTGGTTATGTGGTCATTATAAGGATGTTAAGTCTCCTGAGGTGGGGCCCTATAAGGGGTAATTCATATGGGTGTGAAGAATTCAGTATAATACTTTAGAACCAGATAAATTCATTTGCAAATTTTGCATTTACTTTGTTGTTGTGTTGCATCACTTAATTTATTTATTTACTTTTTGATAGTTTTTCTAAAATATGTAAGTGTTGTTTTTCTTGCATTGTGAAAAAAAAAATAATAAATAAAATAAACTGAAATAGAAATATAACATTAAAAGTTTTTTTTTGTAATTTATTTATTTTCTAAAGTAAATAAGAAAACTTCACAAAGTGAATCCTTATTCTACTGATGGTGCACTAGATAATTAATCTGGTCGGAAATTGAAAAAAATAATTGTATCCAAAAATGTGAATATTTATTTTCTGCAATCACAAAACTGAATTTTCTGAAACACAGTTATTTCTGCAAACTAGTCTGTATGTTTAATGACAATTCAGATCAGACTGCACATCTGCACAGTCTGATCAGTCTTCACCACACGTTTGCTTCTCAGTTCAGATAGCACACTGATCAGACTGCAGATATACGCAGGTTAATCAGAGTCTTCACTGACTGAACGTTATTTTGAAGAAATTAATGTGATTTGTTTCTTTAGCACCTGTCAAAAACTGTGGAATTCTTTTTCCATTGTATATTGCATTTTTATGACACAACATGTTTTCCAGTACTTTCAATAATCAATAATTATTTACTAAAAGCAGAAGGGCATTATTATTATACACTGAACTGCTGGGAAAGAAAGAAGAAAGAAGAATAAAGAAATATTTTTTCTTAGTTTTCCTGGAAAATAGGATTTCACATTTCACACAAATTGTATCCCTTACAATTTGCATTAAATGTCAAATCCTATTTTATGGGAAAAATTAGAAAAATCTTATTAATTTGTCATCTGCTGAATCCGCCAATAGCATGGTGAATAATAATTCTCAAATGTCTGTGCGAAAAAAAAAAAATGCTACAAAATTATGCTTTTTCTGAACAATGGTTTTATTTATTTCACCCTTTTCAGTGATTGTCTTTTGACAAAGCTACTAAAAATAGTGCTACTGGAAATTCATGCAAATAAGAAACAGATAAAGAGAGCATTTAACGATATAGAGGCATAAGTATCTGTATTTTTCAATAAAACATGTTGTGGGTATTCATTAGAACTGCCTTGGAGAGGCGATTCTGATGAATAACAACCAGCTATATTTTATTGAATAAAAAGAAGAAAAAAAAAAAAAAACAAAAAAACATCAAATTATCACCAAATACAGGTAACCCACCTTAGTTGCATTATGAAAACAAGCCTATATAATTCTGACCCCCTTAAATCCCACTTTTATATAGTAAAACTGGGGTTTACAGGGGTATACATTATTTTTCTTATTTCTGCTCAAAAAATAGATTGTGGGTACTCGTTAGAATTGCCTCGGCGACATGGTTCTAACAAGTACCCATGATCTATGTTTTGAGCAGAAATATGAAAAATATCAGAATTTTTTATCTGAAAATTTTCCTTTTTTGGTTGTAAAATTTTCAGTATATTTGAATAGGCGTGTTTTCGTAATGGTTTCTCTGTCTTCATCATAAACTTTGCTGATATCAAACTTAATTTCCCCTTATCAGGCCCCTACCGATAAGGGTGGCCAGTCACCAAGGATTTCTTATCTTTATCTGGGTCTTGTCATTAGGGTGTTATGCAATCCAAATGTTTCTTTAACAGCATCAGGTGGCATTAACGACGAATATTGAACAAACAGATCAGTTTTGAGAACTAAAATTACTGAATCTTCACTATATAATATACACAACAATATGATGTTTGTAATTTGGCGCTCATTATCAGACATCATGGATATTCCAAGACTATTAGATCTGCAACCATAAGCTCGATGCAAAAAAAAAAACAACAAAAAAAAATATATTTAATTAGGTTACTTTAATAATAGATCCTTTTCACAATCGTTTCCGCGAATCAAAGCAGTAGATCGAAATGTCGGCAAGTAAAAAAACAAGTCCGATATTTTTTCGTAGCGTATACATTACAGCACATATAAACATTGAAATGACTTTTTGGGGGAAGCTCAACAGAGTTGGCCATGATCAGAATGTGCGGTTATATTTCATTTACAAGTTTGCGATAGCATATAAGAAAGCTTAAATCAGCTTTTATTAAAATATGTTTCACTTAAAATCCATAACATTCAAGATCATACAGACAGCAATGATCTTCTTTGGGTTGGGGCACTGAATTTAACTGAAAAGCAATGTCGAGGACAGTCATGAAGAAAAAAAACTTCTATTGTGTACTTAGTCACGGTCTGACAATCCGTCATTACTGTCTATGATACACCACAAGTTTCATTCTGGATTAACGAGATTATGCGTGGGTTAGCGAGAGCGGTAAAACTGTGATTGTGAAACTGGCCTATTAGTACTAATTTGTATGAATTAAAGTAACACAGCTGTTAATCAACAATATAGAGTTGTATCGACCTTAACTATGGTACGTAACAACTTTTCAGGCTGATGATTTATCTGATAATAACTTCCGCACAGTCATGTACAACAGCAAGACATGGTTTATAGGTAGATATGATTAACACAAACAAAAGTACAGTACTGTAGGGTATCAGTAGAGCTGGTTTTTGTTTGTTTGTGTTGGGGTCATGTCGAGCACGGTCAGTTTATCTAGCCACACTTTTACTGGGCAGGCTTAGTCCTCGAAGCGGTTAACCAGTATTGTGCACATTCTTTCACCAGAAACTGACAACTGCCCTTCTTGAATCAGTGGAAGGAAGAGAATGACCGTAGAAAATATTTCATGATCAATCTCCACAAAAGAATGTTGCCGACCTCAGTGGGGGCTGAACCCGTGACCTCCTGGTCTCCAGTCGGATGGCGCATCCAACTGAGCCACCGAGGCCGGCCAGTAGGGCTGGTACTGGGGCAGTAAATGAACTGTGTCGTATCAATAGGAGTGGTACTGGGGCAGTGGTGGACTGAAGGATATTAGTGAGTGGAACTGCATCAATAGGAGACTGCGACGTATCAATAGGACTGGTACTGGAGCAGTAGATTACTGAAATGTATTAGTAGAACTGGTACTGGGGCTATAGTGTGCTGTGTCATACCAATACGACTGGTATTAAGGCAGTAGTGGACTGTTGGGTATGAGTACCAGCAGTTGACTGTGACATATCAATAGGACTGGCACTGGTGCAGTAGTGTACTGTAGCAAATAAGTAGGACTGGTACTGGGGCAGAAGTGTACTGTGTTGTACTAATAGGACTGACACTTGGGCAGTAGTGGACTGTAAGGTATCATTACACTGGGTACTGGGGCAGTTGTGGACTGTTGAAAATTTATAAGACTGATGCTAAGGCAAAAGTGTACTGTAGCGTCTAAGTAGGATTAGTTCTGGGCAGTAGTTCTGTAGAACTAGTACCAGACAGATGTGTTGTATCAGAGGAAATGGTACTGGAGTATTGGTTGACTGTATCATATCAGTCAGCCTGGTAAGGGACAATAGTGGATATTAATAGGACTGGTACTGGGGCAATAATGTACTGTTTTGTATATGAAGGACTGGTACTGGGGTAGTAGTGTACTGTGTAGGATATCAGTAGGACTGGTACTGGGACAAGGGTAGACTGTAGGGTATCAGTATGACAAGTACTTGTGCAGTAGTGGACTATATCATATCAGTAGGACTGGTACTGCGGCAATAGCGGACTATAGGGTTTCAGTAGAACTCGTACTGGGGTAGAAGTGAACTGTGTTGTATCAATAGGACCACAACTACCCTAAATTTCCATTTTATAACATATCCCTTGGTAGTTAACCCATTGTAGACTGAAGAGACTCCCCCACAGTACATATTGGAAGAGTCTAATTTCAATTTTAGGTACGTCTGCCTATGAGATTTAGATATTCCTAGAGAAAAATGGCTAATTTATTTGCAAATAGTCGAGACCCTGATCAGATACCACATTCTGCAGTGTCTGATCTGGGTCTGCAATGTTTGCCAAGTACCCTTTTAGAGGTCTCCAAACAACTATGGGTTAAAGTGATTTGTTTGAATTTCACATGCAGTATAGTAAGGAGTTAGGGTGTCAAAATAGTTTGGGTAATACACAGCATGAATTTTGTTTACCCATAAAAGTTTAAGATGGACATACTATTTTGTGTCTGGAGCCCATTAGCATTGGCCTAAGCATTAGCAGATTTTTACTAGAATTTGTTTTTCTACAAAAACTTAGATGTCTCCCCTCTTTTTGGTGTCATATTGTATTGTACATTCAGCGAACATTTATATTAACTAATGAAATTCCAAGGGAAATAACTCAAAAAGAATAAATGCGAGAGTAATGGTATAAATGCAAGCATTAGGGTTCTTGCGCTTTGCATGCCGTCTAATGTAGATTGATATTCATATAAAGTTTTGTGAAGATGTCCTGAACGGTTTTCAAGTTATAGAGTGGACACGTTTTTTATGATGGACAAAGTTCCAACGGAAATAATTCAAAAAGTATAAATGCAAGAGTTATGGTTCTTGCACTCTGCATGTCGTCTAATATTGATTGATATTTATATGAAGTTTCATGAAGATAGCTTGAACAGTTTTCAAGTTATAGAGTGGACATGATTTTGTGACAGAGTCCAAGGGAAATAACTCAAAAAGTATGATGCTAGGGTTTTTGTGCTCCGCATGTAGTCTAGTGTTGATTGATATTTAAGTAGTTGTGGTCATAGTACCAAAGCCATAATCCAAACTCATAAATCCATAAATGAATGACGAATCAGAATGTCCAGACCAACAGACATGGAATAAAGGGTGTAATCAGGCATCTGGGAATAGTAAGCATTACTTGGTAAGCAAGCTCCACCAACCATGCCCATAGGCCTGAACGAAGGAAATGTAGGTAGAAGTGAATGTCCTGGAGGCAAAAACATCAGAAACAATTCTGGAAACTGCCACATTATAGGGATTGACCAGATCATGATGTCTCCCATAGAACTTCTTAAGTGTTGCTACCAGTTTGGTTTTTTGATACCCCTGGCTCAACAACTTTGTAGTGAGCACTTTCTCATGCTCCATGAAGTCCTGATAATTTGAACAGGCTCTGGCATAACGGATTAACTGTGATACGTAAACGCCGTATGCTGGTGCAGAAGGGATATTACTGCTCAGGAATGGAAAGTTAACAATGGAAAAATTGAAGTCATCCCGTTTGTAGTAAAGCCCAGTAGTAAGCTTTCCGTTGTCAATGTAGAGATAACAATCCAAGTATGAGGAGGAGGCTGCAGTGTCCGTTGTGTCCTTTATTTCAAGTTCACGTGGATAGATGAATTCCAAATACTCTGCAAATTTTGTGTTTTTTAGAGACAATACATCAACTATATATCTGTAGGTGAAATTGAATTGTTGCCCAAGGTGTTTCTTGCCTGCTTTGAGGAGACTTTGTACAAATTCCGCCTAATACGAGTATAAAAACAAGTCGGCAAGCAACTGTGCACAGTTAGTACCCATCGGTATACCGACTGTTTGCTGACTTATCCGTCTGCCGAACTCCACAAAAATAATGTTGATTAGATATTCCAGCATTTTTATGACATCTGCATCTGAATATTTTTGTGGTGCATCAGAGTGATCCCGAACGAAGTATGTGTCTTTGTAGCCAATGACAACATACTGAAAGTGATGGTTACCATTCTTATGGAAGAAACTCTGGTTGATAATTTCTTTTAATTTAGATTTCAATTTATCATAATGGAATAGTTGTGTAAAGAGTAGAGAAATCGAAAGATTTTATACTGTTGACGGAATGAAGTTTGGTGAAGATAGTTTGAATGGTTTTCAAGTTATAGAGCGGACATGATTTTGTGACAGAGTCCAAGGTAAATAACTCAAAAAGTATAAATGCAATAGTTATGGTTGTTCCGCTCATCATATAATCTAATGTTGATTGATATTTATATAAAGTTTCGTGAAGATAGCTTGAATGGTTTTCAAGTTATAGAGCGGACACCAGTGTGACTGACAGACAGACGCCTGGGGGGAAAAACAATGTCTCCAAACCCTAAAGGGAGGAGACATAATTAAACTTGCAAGGATATACTTTTGGGACAAACACAAGAGCTGGTTAGATTTTGGTGATGTTTTCAATATCATAATGGTCGGCACAGATCAAAAAGTATTAAGGGTATGGAAGGAGTGGGTGAATGGGGAGAGGGGATGGGATGGTGTGGGGGGGTGGGGATGGACATCAGCTTTTGCTTATTTCGAGTTTCTACTGTATTGTACAGAACAAGGCACCTGACCAATCATAGTACACATCTGAAACCGTGGAGGTTAATTCTTAGCATGCTGGGTAAAATTTTCAGTTGATGACATTTTGAAACATTTTTTTCTTCTTTTCCCCAGAAATTAGGCTTTGATATTTCATGCAAACTACAGAAACATCAAAACCTATTTTATCAGGAGACAGTTTGTATGAAATATCAAAGCCTATTTTATCACTGTAACCTGTTGAATTAGCCCAGAGAGTGGTAATGGTTAAACTAATATACTGTCATTCCTTCTTAACTCTTGTCATGCTGAATAAATTAAGATGCCACCCCCACTTCTAACTTCCAGCCAATCAGATTACTTGATCCAGATTTTTGATAGAAATTCACATATTTAATGACAAACAGTGCAAGTCCAGATCAGAAGCCAATTGATCTGGATCTACACTGTTTGCTAAGACAGGGCATGTTGTGTTTAGCAAGAGTTAAGTTTTGCTTCTGAATGTCTTGATTTAAGACATCTGACGAGATGATGGGCCAAACTTCATGTGACAGTGGTACAGGTAACAGTGAAGATCCTGCTTGGCTACACAGCATAGATGAAAAGATTTGATGATAATTATTGTTTTAAATCACTTTTAATATCATTTAACCCTTGCCTTGCTGAACCTGGAAATACCTGTTTGCCATTAAATATATGAATGTATATCAACAATCTGGATCAAGTAATCAGATTGGCAGAAAATTAGAAGTGGGTGTGGCATCTTAATTTATTCAGCATAACAAGGATTTAGTCATATCAGGACCGGGGAGGGGTGGTAATGAACAGCTCTGTGCAATGAAGCACTGTATATTCATGAGCTGAATTCTACCTTACAGTGAGATTTGGACTTGGGACCTTGTGCTCTGCAGGCAGGCCCCGAGGCTATAAAACTTTTTTCATGCTCAACTCAGCTGAGCACGAGATTTTTCATGCTAATAAATCTCAAATTACTAACAATAGCAAATTCTTTCTTGCTAAACATAGCTGAGCATGAACATTTCTCTGCTAATAAATATGAAAATGCCAACTATTGTTGGCATTTTCATATTTATTAGCAGAGAACATTTCATGCTCAGCTGAGTTGAGCAACAAAAAAGTTCTAGAACCTCGGGGCTTGTTTACCATGGTTAATTTGAACTCATTTTTCGAGTCCCTACAAAATTCTTCTGATAGCTCCAGAAAACAAATATTATGGGAAATTTTCTATTTTATCATGAAATTGTATGTTGTGTGTACTCATTAGAATATCCTCATCATGGTGATTCTAACCACAGGACGTTGACTTTTCATCACAAACCCTAACAAAGCACTCACAACCTTCCTAATCCACTTTTACTATCATAAGCAAGCTGCTTATTGTAGTAAATGGATTCTGGAGAGTGCTTTTAGGGTTTGTGATAAAACGTCAATGTCCTGTGATTCTAACAAGTACACTCAATATACCATAATTGTGTAGAAAACAAAAAGATTTCCCTATATTCACGCCATTTGCTTTCTGACCTGGCGCCATGATTAACCATCAGTGGCTCAAACTACCCATATCTCAAACAAATATCCATGTTCCCAAAGATGTTCAAGCCATTGAAATTTGGCTGTACTTGGCCGCCCAGGTCCTTCTGAAAAGGTTCAATATAGAAATATATGTGGTGCTTTATTTCAGTCAAAAATATTTTTTTCTCCTTGTAAACTATGTTGTAGGTACTCATTTGAAGTGCCTCACTATTTCTCAGTGAAAATGTATGTTGTGTGTACTCTTTAGAAGTGCCTCACTGAGGCACTAAATACTAATGAATACCCTCAGCATATGTTTTCACCGAGAAACAAGAAAAACATTTATCTGTATACCTCTCTTATCTAGAGCTCTTATTCACTTTCAGTGTCCCATAGTTCCAAATAAGGAGCTTTTTTTTCAACTGAAAAGTGCTGTCATTTTTGCTATTTCTCCATACAAACAGATGTTGTGGGTGCTCATTAGAAGTGCCTTACATGCAGAAATAAGAAAAAAAACATTATGTGGCTACCCTCTTATCTGAAGCTTTGCTGTTCAAATACCTGTGCAAGATATGTGCTATTTCCCCTCATGTACAGCAATGTAAAAACCAGAAATGAAAGCAAAAATCCAATAATATTTGAAGTGTTTATTTTCATATTTCACATATTCAGAATTTGATTTCTGCAACAAAGAACTCAACAATATTAAAACACAGGTAGGACAACATAGGCCCAGACCACCCTTAGTATCTATGCAAGCTGTTTTTGTTTATTTTGTTTGTACTGAGGTTTTACGGCCCAGTCAACCCGATGGGGTCATGTCCAGCAAGGTCAGTTTACCTAACCACACTTTTACTGGACAGGCTTAGTCCTCTAAGTGGTTAACTAGTATTGTGCACACTCTTTCGCCAGAAACTGACAACTGCCCTTCTTGAATGAGCGGAAGGGACAGAATGACCACAGAAAATATTTCATGATCAATCTCCATGATGGAATGTTGCCAACAGGCGGGGGTTGAGCCCGCAACCTCCTGATCACCAGTCGAATGGGCATCCAACTGCGCCATTGAGGCCAGCTGTGTGCAACCTGATCAGGTCATGCCGTGTACAAAATTCTGTAAACTATTTTCCATCATTTTTTCACTTACAGGAATTGTTCACCCTTAAAGTGCCAGGCAAATTCGCATCAGACAACATTCTCAATTATTATAATTTTTTTTTTATTTTTCAGAGAAAACCGTATTTGACGATGACAACATCAACAAAGACGGACAATAACCACTGACTATCTTGTAAACACACCCTGAGCTTTTCAGCTCTGCAGAGTGAAAAACCCACTGTTTTGCCTTTTTGCCATACAAAAGTCTAAAAGACCAAAACTGACCATGTTGTAAAATAGACCAAAGTCAATGAAAGGTCATCAATTGAATAAACCAGGTAGAGCCAGAGTCCCCAATACTGCATACCAAGTTTAAAGGTCATCAGCTTTTCAGTTCCTGAGATGAAGAATTTAAAATCTTTTTTACCATATATGGGCATGATGGCCATCTGAGTCATGCAACCTAGATCCCATGAACAAACTCTGATATCCCAGCCCCATTGAGGCTCTACAGGCAATTTGGTTTCAATCAGCCCAGCAGTTTTAAGAGATTCTGAACCACTGAATCTGAGGGAGCTATGACCAAGGTCAGTAAATGATCTTGACCTTTGGTATTTATCAAACCTTTGGTATTTATTGACTGCAAAAATCAACATTGATGTCACTAGCTACAATAGCTTCAGAAAAATCCACTGTTTAGCCTTTTCCCTTACAAATGCCTAAGTGACCCAATTTAACATTTACTTAAAAAAAGCTCAAGGTCAAGGGTCATCATTTGGCCAAACTTGGTAGGGCCTGTGCCCAAGCTGCATACCAAGTTTCAAGATCATTGGCCTTTCAGTCCTCAGAAGAAGATTTTCAAAGGGCTTTTACCATATTATATGGGCATGGCAGCCATCTTAGACATGTGCCCCAGATCCCACTCCCAAACTTCCATTCCCCCATCCCATACAGGCTCCTTATATAATGCTTCAACCAGCCCAGTCGTTTTAGAAGAGAAGTTAAAATACTGACTCTGAGGCATCCAGGACAAAAGTCAGTAAATGACCTTGACCTTTGGTATTTATAAAAGTTCATTTAGCTGACTGCATAAATCAACTTTGATGTCACAGGCTACAACAGAATCAGGAAAATCCACTATTAACCTTTGTCCCATACAAAAGCATTAGCATCCAAATTTAACCTTGCCGTAAAACGGTCAAGATCAACCAAGGATCACCATTTGAACAAACTTTGTAGGGACCAAGCCACCAATGCTTCATACCATGTTTCAAGGTCATCGGCCAATCAGTTCCTGAGGAAAAGATTTTCAAAGCTTTTTACCATACATGGGCAGGGTGGCCATCTTTGTCATATGACCCTTTGCCCTTAAATAAGAACAAAGTTTTGTTCCCCCACCCCATGGAGGCTCCACATGTAATTTGGTGACAAAGGATATGTCGTTTAAAACTGTTGACACTGATGACGACCCAGATGACAATGGACCTCTGTCTATCCTATAAGCTCCCCGAGAGCCTTTGGCTCTGGTAGGCTAAAAACCATAATGTCAGCTGCTGGGGCTATTAGGGTTAAGAAGGAGAATTTGATGAAAATTCTGGGATAAATTTTCTGTTTTTTTCCACATACCTTGTGGGTATTTGCTAAGGTGCTTCTAATGAGTACCCACAGCATATGTTTTTATTAAGAACTAGAGAAAATTATCCCAGCATCATAGCTACAGATAAGAGGGGGTATACACATAATATTTTTCTTATTTCTAGACCAAAACATATGTTGTGGGTACTCATTAGAAGCACCTCACTGAGGTGCTTCTAATGAGTACCCACAACATATGTTTTTGTTGAGAAATAAGAAAGATATCAGCATTTTTCGGATGAAAAAAGTGCCTTATCTGTTGCAAGACTCATCAATTACTCCTCCTTATCATATCCTCTGCAAGCTGAATTAATATCAACAACACTAAAATACTTTTCAGGGCCTAGTTGTTCAAAACTAACAATGTCGTTAGTTAACGATTCGTTAAAATTTACATCAAATCATATGCAAATATGCTGAAATTTTTTGCTGAAAAAATGTGAGTAGCTTTTGCAGTGCAAAAGCTACTCACATTTTTTCAGCAAAAAATATCAGAATATTGTATATTAAATCCGCTAAAATAGTTAATGAAATGACCCTTAACGAGCTCATTAAGCTAACGACGCTTTGAACAACTGGGCCCAGGTTTTTTTCCTGGTAATAGTGCTTGCCATTAGATCATCTCCTGAATAAAAGATCAAGCCCAATTTTCAAGAAAAAATATGAAAATTATCACATCTGACATCTGATAAATTCTTCTATAGGGTGCTAAAGTCTTTCTTGCATTTTATTTCTTCCATTCATATGTCCATCATTCAAACCACTTATGACTGCCTGTTTTTGAATTCATAATTTTTTGCTTGTACTTGTCCACCATTTTATCAAAGTTGTCTGCCTTATCTTTATACATGTTTCTCTTCCTTTTCTTTCTCTCTGGTGCCTGAAGCAAAGAAAATAATTAAGCTGAAATTTTCTCATGTTTACTTCCTTATATAATAAGTGGGGGGCCTTAGGCTTTAAACTAAACTATATGTACTGAAACTTTTATGATTTTTAACATGCATAAGGTAATACCACTAAGCATTCAGAAAGACGGGCTTGTGCAAAGAGGTAGACACAGACCAGATGATCATGGTGTCTGATCAGGGTCTATACTGTTTGCCACTCAGTCAAGCGACAGTAACCAGGGCTTAGCTCAAGTTCAGCACTAGTATGGAGAAAAGGTGTCCAAATATTTAGGCTTAATTAACCCTTGTTATGCTGAATAAATTAAGATGCCAAGCCCACTTCTAATTTTCAGTCAACTTGACTACTTAATCCAGGTTGTCTATACAAATTCACATTCTCAGAAGCCAACTGATCTGGATCTATACTGTTTGCATTGTTGGGGTATTCATTCAAAGTACCCTAACAAGGCACTCCTAATGAATCCCACAACATATGTTTTCATGGCAAAGTAAGAACAAAAGGCCCATGGATCATGGTTCGCTCACCTGAGTGAAATAGTCACAGCAGATATGCAGATGTTGTGCAACATTTTTACAATCCTATCATTGCAAGTTTGCAACTAATGAAAGGATCATCATTTTGCACAGTTCTTAGTTTTGAAGAAAAATGTGTTTTTTTTATTTTATTATCATTATTGTTTTTTTTTTTATCTTGACAGTCAATGGAGCATGACCACTGAATACACTCTCAATCCAGTTTCAACAGTTGGATCAACATGAACATTGGTGAAAATTGGCCAAGTGGTGGCGGCGGCGAAAATGTTTGACAATATCATGATTTCACAGATGTAAACAGCACAGGGGCTGAGGGCAGGGGAAGATAACCCTTGCAGGATAAAATTTTGACTGTAACTTAAAAGCTTTTGCTACTGCAATCATATATTGTAAGTTTTAGACACTTCTGGTATTTTTGTTTGTGTGTGTGTTCATTGCTCTCAAGGGTCATTTTTTTATAATCTATTTGTCTTTGTCAAAACACAGGCAAGCTCTCATCTTCATTGAATAAGTAAAGAAATGATGGCAAAAGAGCATATGCTGGGTAAAAATTGCAGTTTTGAAATCTTTTTTCCTTCTTTTTCTCAGGAAATACCAATAGGCTTTGACATTTCATGCAAGCATTCACTGTTAATGGTGGTTTATATAATTAAAATTAGATTTTGAGAAGACTACCATGATTCATCAGGCTTCATAATTAACCTTTGTCAAGCCCTAGGCAAATTCAGCAGATGACAAATTGATGATATTCTTCTTATTTTTCCCAGAAAATAAGATTTGACATTTCATGCAAATTGTCTCCGACAATTTGCATGAAATGTCAAATCCCTATTTTCTGGAGGAAAAAAAAAGAAAACAAAATAGTTCAAAATGTTGCCACTCCCACTATGCTACATGTTCAGTGTGTCTACACAAGGCCAGACAAGAGACAAGCTAAACATCAACATGGTCTTCTTTCCCTGCTGGTGTGCAACAATGCCTTCTTTCTCTGCTGGTGAGCAGAAGGGTGTTCTTTCCCTGCTGGTACTTAAAAGAGTCTTCTTTCCCTGCTGGCACTTTACAAATTTCCTACTTGCCATGACAACCATAATAGTCCTATATCGCTCATCTGAGCAAACAGATTTGCATACTCACCCAAGTTCACTGCTTTAAGATTTTTGTATATATTTTATGATCAAGAGAAACATGATGGTCCAATATTTCTGATATACTGAAATTAGTCCAGTGGTTTCTAACAAGAAGATTTTTTAATTTCAATATGATCTTGGTAGAAGGTCACCAAAGGAACATTTCTGTCAAATTATACTGAAATCGATCCAGTGGTTTCTGACAAGAAAATTTTTGAAGTTTTCTAAATAGATATACATGTATAGGGAAAATAAGCCCTGTGCCCTTGCGGTAAAGTTTTTTGACGAATCATGATGGCTTAAACAATCTTAAACATTTCTGCCAGATTATAATGAAATATGTAGGTCCAATGGTTTCTGACAAAAAGATTTTTAAAGTTTTTTTCTTTTGGTTGCTATGGCAACCAGAATCCTGCATAGATTCCAAATCTTTGAACAATTTTCAATCAGTACCACCAAAGGATCATTCCTGTGAAATTTATTTGAAATTGGCTCCGTGGTTTAGGAGGAAATGTAGTTTAATGATATTGTGATGCATGGACAGATGGACGATGCACTGCGCATCAAACCTAGAGCTTAGCTCCGATTACTTGTGACCTTATGAATTTGTGCAAACAACAAGCGCATGCTGGACAATCTCATTTTAAAGAATAATTGTAAATTTTCTACTTACTACATGAGCATTTGACCATTTCCAGGAAAAAAAGATGAAGGGTTTAGACAAACATGTGCAAAAGAAAGATTGTTTTAGCAACCGGTAAGCAAGAACGGGGATTGGATAAAAATCATTTGGCAGCTGCTAATATTTGGGAATAGACCTGCTCGCTGTATGGGACAAATGACAAATCTGTCTTTTCTCCACCAAGAAATCTGAGGTACAACTATTGATATGATGTTTTCTAGACAGTTCCAAATATGAAGCTTTTTACCTATGAGCATAGTCCCTCATCTGTTCTCTTTTCTATTAAATTATACATAGGACATTATCTACAATCTGATTCTTGAAATCTTAACTTATTACTATGTGTTTGGACAGAAATGTTTACTTCACTGGTTTAGTGCTCATTACACATGTAATACTTGCAATGAAAAGAGCATAAAATATTTTTCTCCTTTGTCAATGAGGCTGCTCTTGAAAAAAAAGAATTTGCTCCCTCTGGGAGCAAAGTCATTTCTTTTTAAGAGTAGCCTCGCATTTTGGAAGTGACACTAAGAAGTATTTTTCTAGATTTTTCTGGGCGCTGTAAAAATCATTCCATTCTGATTAAGCCACTGCACTCTGCTAGATTCTGTTTAACTCTTTCCCCACTTTCCCCACTAGTGGCAACTTTTGCCATCTGCTGATAACCAATGCAAACAGTTTGGACCCAGATCAGGCCCGACAAAATGTCGGGCCTGATCTGGATCCAAATTGTTTGACATTCTGACGGTATTCCTGGAAGATTTTTTTGAAAAAGTTAATTTTTAACAAAAATCCACAGACGATAAAAAAGCATGCAAATTACCCAGCATGCAAAGTGTTACAAAACATCATACAGTACCTCTCCTTTTTCTTCTAACCCTCTTTTCCTTCCTTCATCTTTTCCTGGTCCTTCTTTCTTTCCATTTCTCAATTGTGCTGCCTTTCCCTTCTTTGCTGCTTTCTTTTTCTGAAGCTGCTGCCCTGGTCTTTGTTTATGTCTTACTTTAGGCCCCCAGTGAGACGGCAAACCCTTAGGACCTGCTGGATTGTCTCTCTTTAACTTTTTATCCTTCTCACTGAGAGCAAGCAGTTTTATTTTGGGTGATTTGCCACTTTTATTAACAACCTTCTGTGTAGGTGTCGTCGATGAATCATCTGATTTAGATTTCATCATTTCTGCCTTCATCTAGGAAAGAGACATATGGTAAATGTCCTAAAGTTTTGTACTCCAAAATTTCTGACATAATGGCATATACAAACAGTGCAGACCCAGATCAGACTGCTGAACAGGGTCTACACGGATTGCCATTCCACAAGTATTTTATGAAACAACTGCATAAAAACACAGAATTTAGGCCTAAAAAGTATGGAAGAAAGTGTTCAAAATTTTAGTACATTTACAGTAGAGTGAAGAGTATCTTATTTATCATGAATATTTGGACATGTATGGCTCAGCAATGAGTATTGACCAAGATCAGATCCTGAGGTTATAAAATCTTTTCATGCTCAACTCAGCTGAGCATGAAATTTTCTCTGCTCATAAATATGAAAATGCCAACTAAAAGTTGGCATTTTCATAATTATTAGCAGAGAAAATGTCATGCTCAGCTTTGTTTAGCAAGAAAGAATTTGCATTTGTAAGAAATTTGAGATTTATTACCAGGACAAAATTCATGCTCAACTGAGTTGAGCATGAAAAACGTTTTATAACCTTGGAGCCAGGAGTTATTTGATCAGGGTCTGCATTATTTGTCATTCTAGAACTATCACCACATAGTAAAGTGGACTTGTTCACAGTTTAGGAAATACCATAAGGAGCAATGGAGCCCAAATATTTTAAGTAACTACCATATTTACCCTAAATATTGGGACACCTATACTCCTTACCATACTTAGCCTGAAGTTGAATTACAGTCCAACCTGGCCTTCTGGCCACCTCTATTAAATGTGACCCTCACTTAAGCGGCCGTTCTTATCCCCCGAACAATTTTTAATGCAAATGACCCTCTTTTAAGCATGCATTTGTCAAAGATGGCCAGCAGATGGTAAATTTTATCCAAAATACCTCAAATTGTCATTAAGCGGCCATCTTGAAAAATCTGAGCAGCCAGCTTGTTTGATTCCTGAGTGAATAAATTTTGTAAATTGGTAATATATCTCTATGCCATTTTCAACATGCCACCCCAACCCCACTAAAAAAATTCCCAATCCCAGGCTAACCTGTATTAAGCAAGCACCTGTCTTAAGCAAGCAATTTTGCATTATCCCATGGGTGCTTGCTTTAGATAAGTTAGACTGTAGTCCATTTTATTCACAGCTGATGTGTCAAAAAAAGCTGAATGAATGGCAAACAGTTTACACTCTAATTAAACACCATATTATGCAGTATCTGATCTGGGTCTACCCTGTTTGTTCCAGCCTGTCTATCCAAATACTTAGGGAAAATATGGTACAGTACTGAACCGTGAGCAGTGGATGCCTGTAACAGCCAGACCAGCCTTTACACCTGTCCGTGACCTTTATGCACATGCTCAGCCTATATTCTTACTTTGCTGCAAGTGTCGAATCATTATCTTGAAAACTGTAGTAGGTATTGCAAAGACATGAACCCTACTATGCAATGTGTATAAAGCCATATTTCTAAGTAAGTCAAGGGAATGTAACTCTAGTAATAAAAATTTGATCAGAGTTCTGTGACCTTTATGCACGTTTTTGTTGCAAGTTTCCAATCATCATCTTGAAAACTGTAGGAGAACACTTCTATCATAGCTCTTGATAAGGCACTTTTTCAACAAAAAAGTATCTATATTTTTCTTATTTCTCGACGAAAACATATGTTTAGGGTACTCATTAGAAGCACCTTGGGGAGGCCCTTCTAATGAGTACCCACAACATATGTTTTCGTCCAGAAATAAGAAAACTATTTACCTGATACCCACTCTTATCTAGACCTATGACTATGCCACGTGTATAAGACAATTTTTTCTAAGTAAATCAAGGGTTTGTAACTCTATAATAATTTGATCAGTTTTGTGACCTTTATGCATATGCTCTGTGACCTTTATGTGTATGCTCCTTACTATGGTGCAAGTTTCAAACAATTACCTTGAAATCTGTACGAGGAGTTGCAGAGACACGAACAGTACTCTAAAGGGTGACAGACACACAGACATATATATGACGAAGGGTAAAACTATATGCCCTCCTCCACTTCGTGGAGGTGGCCTAAAAACAAACCAAAAAAAAAAAAAAAAATGGACAAACAAACATATGATGAATGGTAAAACTATATGCCCTCCTCCACTTTCTGGTGGGGGCATGCATAAAACAAACAAATAAACAAACAAAAAATGATTTTCTTTCCTATTAGCAATTCTGGAAAAAAAGGAATAACCTACCTTTTGTTTTTCCTTCCTTCTTTGTTGTGTTTCCAAAGCCTTTTTGTTCTCCAGAGAAAACTCAACTATTAATCTCTGAAACAATACGATTGGAATTAAATCAATGGGGTTCTCACTATGTACAAGAACAGCAAAGCTCAGATAGTCTTACATACTGTATTTACCCTAAGGTAACAAACAGGCCTCAGCAAACAATGTGCACCCAGATCATCCAAGGTTTATGTAACAATATGTGTACCAGGAGGTAGTAAAACTACAGCAAGCGCCCAGAGGGTCACAAATACCTCAGCCAGTGCCATTTCTTAATCATCCCCGCACTTTTCACAGAAAAAGCAGGGATGTTGTGATACCCCCTTTCCGTCCAACCGTCCATCTGTAATGTCACACCATTGCTCCTAGAACATTCAAGCTAGAATCTCTAACTCTCACAGGCGATAGCCCTATGGATGAGGACTAGAGGAACACATTCGGAATTTTGATGTAACCTCTGGAGGCAGGGCCAGGGGGGTATAGCCCCGAAGGGTCCAAAATCCATTTTGTAAAAACATAGTCATGTTGCATATCAAATCAAAGGTAATGAAGAGTAGAATACAGTGGTGCAATAGTTTTGCCCCGGGGCATGTCTTGGGGTCACCAGAGGTCAAAAAGTAGGATTTTGGGTCCTTTTTTTGATTGTCACACAACTCCTCCTAGGCTTTTTGAGCTAGAACCATGACAGGTAATAGCCATATGGATGAGGACTGGAGACTGGAGAAACGCATTTTGAATTTCAATGTGCGCGGGTATATGCGATGGCGTGCCAGCGACTTGCTCTAGTTATAAACTATTTTAAAGTCAATGACAATGATACAAGGTAGAATCAATAGACCATGACATATAGGTCACTGACCCACACATAGTTTACAAGGTCAGTCTCTGAGTGACACCGATCTATCATCCCAAGTACAACTTTTCTGGAGTAAATAGTCTTCAAGACATGAACCAAAATTGCTGGACCATAAAATATAGGTCACTGACCTACATTACTTGAGAGGTCAATCTGATGTGTCACATTGATCCATTATACCAACTATGATGTTAATCCATTAAATAATCTAGAAGATATTAAGCAAAATCACTAGACTATGAAATATAGGTCATGTTGATTTTGAGGTCAAAGTTTGGGTCACACTGTGTCATTATATGTAAATATGACATTAAGGCAACAAACAGTGGAAGGTATAAGACAAAATCAAAGGGCTATGAAGTAAAGGTCACATAATCCCAAACTATGATTGATTGTCATACATCAAGTTGTCTTCAAGATGTAACATAAAACCACTGGACCATGAAATATAGGTCACAGTGACCTACATTTACTTTCAGGTCAATTGTCAGATCATACTGATTCATAATCCCAAATAGTGATGTTCATACATCAAATAACATTCACGATATAATGCCAAAATCACTGGACCATGAAATATAAGTCAAGGTGACCCACATTTATTATGATGTCAATCATACTGTCACATAGACCCAATATCCCAAGTATCACATGAATCCATGAAATAGTCTTGAAAATAAGGCAAAATCACTGGAGCATGAAAATAAGGTCACAATGACCTTGACTTTTTTTACACTGAATGTTGATGTGATAAACATGTCAAATGCCCATCCTTTTTTATTCAAAAGTTGTTTGTTTAAACAAACTGCAATATACTACTTTATTGAGGCGTCCTAGATTTTGACCTCTAGCCCCACCCCGAGGCATGACATAGGGGTCCATAGATGTAGAATAGAAGAGAACCCTCCCAGTTACCCCCATACCAAATATGAATAGTTTCTGATAAGTGGCTGCAGAGATATATATAACCAAAAATCTTCGTAGTAAAACTTGTTTATAGCAAGTGTTAACAGACAGAATCACAGACAGACGGAAGGAAGGACTTCCAGACAGAAGGATGGACAGACAAACAAACAGATGGAAACAACAAAAACTATATAATATAATTACTTTGTTGAAGTTTTAGGACAAGCATGGTATGGAGTTAAATGTCTCAATATTTAGGATAAACAGGGTATTCCCACAATTCATTCTGCACAGTGACTTTCAGTGGCTATCTCGATTCATAAGAAACTATTGGTAAAAACCAACAACCCTGATCAGACAGTGCACAGCTCTATATAAATACAGAGTGGTATCTTGATGAGCATTTTTCTTACTGCTCCATGAAAACATGGGCAGTCATTAGAAATGACTCACTTAGGCACTGCTAATCAGTATTTGCAACATGCTTTCATGAAATAGATTTCATAGGCCTAGAAAAGAGTGGGTATCAGGTCAATATTTTTCTTATTTCTCCATAAAAACATATGTTGTGGGTACTCATTAGAAGCGCCTTGGCAAGGCGCTTCTAATGAGTACCCACAACATATGTTTTCATGGAGAAATAAGAAAAATATCTATACTTTTGGATTGAAAAAAAAAAGTGCCTTAACTAGAGCTATGAATAATACAGAAAAATATCAATATTGTTTGGCTGAAAAGCATGCCTATCCAGAGCTCTGACTGACTGCAAGCAAGGGCAGGCTGATCCAGACCCTCACTGTTTGTATATTTGCTAAAACTCTTTATACAATGCACAGTTCAAATGAATCACCGGAAGTGGAACACTATCAAACATAATGGGGAACTGTAGGGGAGTGAGGATAAACTCAAGGAAACAATTTTCTCACTTTGGAAATAAATTTGTTCTTTTTTAAGAAGACCCCTTTCAGAGGGCCATGATGTCCAGGAAAGCAAACATGATCACTACAGAAGTTTCCCTTGTAAAAATAGCATTTGGATAGATAGGCCTTTGCAAACAGTGTAGACCCAGATCAGATGCCACTAAATGCAGCATCTGATCAGGGTCTACACTGTTTGCAATACATACAGCAATATTTTAGACACACCAAGAGGAAGTAGAATGGACTATTGAAAATTTTAGGACAAGTATGGTAAATAGATAAGGTGTTCCAATACTAAGGGTATATATGGTAAATCTACCAAGTGAATCCATTCACCTCAAGCCACAATCAGCAAATCTTACCTTAACCCATTTTAGACTGAATAATCACACCCACACTATATACTGGAAGAGTCCAATTTCAATTTTAGGTATATCAGACTATGTGATTTAAATATTCCTAGAGAAAAATTGCTAAACTATTTGCAAACAATGAAGACACTGATCAGCTGTCACATTCTGTGGTATCTGATCTGGGTCTGCACTGTTTGCCAATTACTCTTTTGGGGTCTCCAGACTAAAATGGGTTAACAGCAAAAGTGCATAATTTAGAGGCTCAATTCTGCCTGGGCACTGGTGCAGTCTAGGATGCACAGGCTGATAAGAAGAAAAAACCTACAATAAGACTTGTGTGACCAGCAAAGACTCAGATCAGCCTGCGCATCCATGCAGTCTGATCAGAGTCTTTGCTAATTGCATGTGCCTCCTACAGCCTCCAGGTATCCAAAGAGGGGTACATGAAAATCCTTGCCATACTTAGTGGATATATAGGCTGATCTGAGTCTTTGCTGGTTACAAAGGTCTTACTGTAAGTTTTGTAGTGCCCTGGCTCATATAATTATATAAGCGTTTGTCAAAACCAACTAATGCACAATGTGAAAAAAAGTGACTTTATTATATATGCAGGCAATGAAGGCCCTGAACAGCCTGCAAATTAGAGAAGGGCCTAATCAGACTGTTGATGCGAAAGCTGATCTGGGCCTTTTTTTCTTTTTTTGATTTGAGTTTTATGGCCTTTCAAGAATATTTCACTTATATCGAGCCGATCATTAATCAAAGGTGGGCGAAAGCTGAGCCCGGGGAAAAACCACCTGACCATCCGTAAGCAGACCTTGGCTTTCCCACGTGTGACCCGAGCGAGGTTCGAACCACTAGGCTACGGGGGATCACCGATCTGGGCCTTCAAAAGCTGATCTGGGCTTTCAAAAGCTGATCTGGGCCTGATTATATATAGTGTAAGGGCCTTTTTTCCTGCACTGGCCATTACTTATTTTTCTAACAAACAAGAATAACCCAATACAGCTGAACTTCAATGGCTCGAACACCTTTGGGCCCATGGAAATTTGTTCGAGCTATGGGTAGTTCGAGCTACTGAGTGTTAATCATGATCCCAAGTCAGGAAACAAATGGCCAGACAGTGGAACCTTGATAATTCAAAGTCCAAGGGACCAAACAGGTTTGTTTAAATTATTGAGACTTTGAATAATTAAGGGTTAAAATGCATACATATATTTAAGTCGGGACTTCAAAATGAGTTTGAATTATTGAGAATTTTGAATTATTGGAGTTTGAATTATCAAGGTTCTACTGTAATTTAGGGAAATATTTTTGATCTTCACCACAATTATGGTATGTTGAGTGTACTCATTAGAACTGCCTCAATGACACACAGAATACAATTTCAAGATAAAAAAGAAAATTTACCTAAATATTTGTTTTCTTGAGTTATCGGAAGAATTTTGTAGGGACTCAAAAACGCGTTCGAATTAGCCATGGTAAACGAGCCATTGGTGTTTGAGCTATTGAGGTTTGACTGTAGTTACTAAGATTTTTTACAGTATTCAATATGTAGAGGTTAATTTCACAAACTAAGCTTACCTTCTTTTCCCCAAATATATCAGGATTATTGTTAGTATGTCTCAGTGCAGAAAGAGCATGCTGGTGATCTGTGAAGCTAACGAACCCATATCCTAGGGATTTTCCTACTGCTTTACCACTCGTACGCCCAAAGTCACGCATGATACGACTCTAAAAAAATAAGAAAACTACCATCAACTTTATTGTATTTTGTATTTGGACAGATAGGTCTGAGCAAACAGTGTAGACCCAAGATGCCCAAAGGCCCAGTTGTTCAAAGCATTGTTAGCTTAACGAGCTAGTTAGTAGTCAAAATGTTAACTGTTCTAGAAAGTAAAATATCTAATTCACAGGTATTTTTGCTGAAAAAATGTGAGTAGCTTTTGCATTTTTTTCAGCAAAAATATTAGTGTATATGCCATATTTAATGATCAAAATTTTAACAATACATTAATTAACGATATTGTTAGTTTTGAACAACTGGGCCCAGATTGTTATATCATAATCTGCTGGAAGTTTTAGTAGTAAAATGGACTTGTCCAAATTTCAGGATGAGTAAGAAGCTAGGTGTCCAAATATTTAGGGTAGGTAGATTAATTTTGTTACAATGTATCTGCCCTGGTCAGAATGATATGTGGTAGTAAACCACCCTCATTAGACGTATGCCCAGGTCAGAATGATATGTGGTAGTAAACCACCCTCATTAGACGTATGCCCTGGTCAGAATGATATGTGGTAGTAAACCACCCTCATTAGATGTTCAAATTAAGGTCAAACTGGTACACTTACAAGGCAGGCAACCCTATCAAAATTGCTTAACTACTGCTGATCTATAATACTGGGAAAAATATACTAACCTCAGTAACTACTGCTGATTTATCACCAGCAGCATCTCTGTAAATCTTCTTTAACTGTTTCTCATCAACTGTTGGAGGAATATTACGGACACATAACCTGTATGGAGATATAAATATATTGAGGTTCTTCAGTTTCTGTCTCTTCACAGCTTCCACCTGAAAAATAAAAACACTGTATCACTTCAGGAAAGCATGGTACATGTACTCAGATATTTTTCTCTCTTCATAAACTGGAAACTTTACTATAAAAAACTACATAGGTTAGACCAATTTTTTGGCTGTGAATATTAATTTATGATATATATTTGAGAACAAAGCACAGAAAAAGGGAAGACAAATAGTTTCTGAAAAGATACGGTCCACTGGACCAAAACATTTTCATTTAAAATAAAAAGCCAAGTAAAAAAATGTCTTTGAATGTGATGTTGATGGAACAGTAGGTTTAGACACTTTAAATCAATACCATACTTGTCTTAAATGTGAACAAGTCTATTTCATTGTCTACTAATGAGTCTATAAACTGCTGGATGATTGGTATACAATGTAGACCCTGTTCAGATGTGGCATTCTGCAGCATCTGATGGGTTTACACTGGAAATCTACAAAATGTCAAAGGCTCTGATCATGCTGTGCAGATGAGCAGGCTGATCTGAAAATTCACTGATCATATATGTCTTTAAGACCAGGCACGACTAACCAAATCCAAACTTCCAATTGGGTACATTTATTTGTAAAGTCAAAAGTAAAAAATTTAATTAACTCTTGTCCTGCTGAATAAATTAAGATGCCATGCCCACTTCTAATTTTCAGCCAATCAGATTACTTGATCCAGATTGTTGCTATAGTTTCACAAACTTAATGGCAAACAGTGTAGATCCAGATCAGTTGGCTTCTCAGAAGCCAACTGATCTGGATCTACACTGTTTGCAAAAGCAGGGTATATCCGGGTTCAGCAGGACAAGGGTTAAGGGACAACCAGGAAAAGGCCACAATCATGAAACACAGCCTGCCCAAGGCACCAAAAGTAGGAGATATGAGGAACAACCAATGATTAAACAAACGCCACATATAAAACCAGGACAGACAAAGAAGAACTGCAACAGAGGAACCATCCTTTGAAGGGTCAGTACAAAAACTACTCAGTGGATTAAATCAGTTATACTCACACAAAACCTCGCCCTTAATTCTGATGCAGCCCAAAATTACAGTCGACTCTCGTTATCTTGAATACCAATGGACTTCGAGATATCCATACCTCGACGTCAGATTTGCAGAATTGAGGAAAAAATGAATCAAACAACCACATTTCGCAAATGAATACAGTTAACTCTCGCTATCTCAAACTCGCTTATCTCGAATAACCGCTTATCTCGAAGTGAAAATCTAGTCCCTGCCTAAATATGAAAATCTACCAACATGTAAAAATATTGTGGAAAAGAGGAAAAATTGCTCCTGAGGAGCAATTTCTCCTTTTTTCCACAATATTTTCAATATATCTCTTGTAACTTCAAAAGTCCAATTACAGATATATTTGTTAAATGTGGTTAATGGAATTAGTTTTTCCTCAATTCTGCAAATCTGATATGTCAAAGTACGGCTATCTCGAAGTATTTCAGAGAGTCCCTTGGAATTCGAGATAACGAGAGTCGACTGTATATGATATGACTTATATTGAAAATATTGTGGAAAAGAGGAGAAATTGCTCCTTAGGAGCAATTTCTCCTCTTTTCCACAATATTTTGATACCTGTTGTTAAATTTTCATGTTTAAACAGGGACCAGATTTTCACCGAGATATGCGGTTATTCGCATTAAGCAAAGTCGAGATAACTAGAGTCGACTGTATTAGCATATGTATACGAGGGATGTTCGAAATGAATTGCTTATTGTCCTCTAGCTCGATATCCACACGGGGCACGATAAAAACCAATACATACCTGTATAGGGCTATTCAATATCTACACAATGGTGTATAAATGTACATGTTAGACTAAGTGTAAGACATAAAATTTGCCATTTGAATACAAGCAGTCATTGACCACTACAGTAAAAATGGTTGGTAGAAGCGTCGACAAAAAAGATGAAATACGAGCTTACATCAAAGCTCGCTCAAAACTTGGTTATTCTTTGAAGAAGCTGATGACTGAAATTTCTACTGCTTTTGGACCTTCTTGTGTGTCTTATGACACAGTTCGGCAGTTGAAAAAGAAATATGAGTCTGGTGTAGAGTCCATCAAAAATGCACCGAAATCAGGTAGGCCAAAATCTGCATCTCGTAATGATATCGTTTCCAAAATAAAGGAAATCATTGAAGGAGATGCCAGATTTACAGTTCGTGATATTGCACGAAAGGTAGGCATATCACTATCAACTGTTCACCTTATTTTGAAGAAGCATTTGAAAGTCAGAAAAGATTTCTGCTAGATGGGTGCCACATCTGTTGACTGACGAGCAAAAGAGGCAATGGGTTAAAGTGGCCAAAAAGCTGCTTCAAATGTTTCCAAAATATGACAAAAAGCAGTTTGCCAATGTTGTCACAGGTGATGAAACCTGGGTCCATTATTTTGAGCCCGTCAGAAAGGTTAGCAATAAGATCTGGGCCACTAAACACAGCAAACGCCCAATAATTGCCAAACGTTCTTTGAGTACAAAGAAGGTTTTGTATGCAATCTTCTCTGGTGAAGGAGTCACAATAAAAGTGCCAGTGAAAAAGGGCAAAAGCATCACCGGAAAGTACTACAAAGATGTAGTACTGAAGAAACTGAAAAAGTATTATCAGAAACGACGCCCTGCCACTGGTTTTAAACATGTCCGTCTTCTACATGACAATGCCCCAGCTCATACCTCCGCAATAGTTACGGCGTTTTTGAAGAAAGAAAAAGTAACTGTTTTGCCACACCCTCCCCGCCCCGCATACCCCCCCCCCCCCCCCCCCCCCTCCGTATTCCCCAGACCTTGCCCCATGTGATTTCTTTTTGTTTCCGAAATTGAAAGCATTCCTTGCTGGGCAGAAATACCAGTCCCGACAGGCACTTGGATCTGCCATTCATCAGTACCTTATAACTGTGCCCAAATCAGCGTACCGTGATGCCTTCAAGAAGTGGATACATCGGCTGAAACTTTGCATTTCTAGTTACGGGGAGTACTTCGAGGGCATGAAATGAGTACTTTTGGGCTAACTTGAAATTTGAAGTCTCCAGATAGAAATAAGCAATTCATTTCGCACATCCCTCGTATGTTTGGTCCATGATTGGGTCCTCAACCTCATCCGTGGAACATGACAGTGAAACATATAATCATGAACACTGTGATGAAACAAAGCAAAGGACTCAATGGTGACCTGAAGCCATTACACAAAACAAACTGCAAATAGGACCATGATGGACGTGACCACAGACATTGACAGTCAGGCACCAACCAGGCACCAACCATCTGAAACACATGGAGGAAGCCATCATTTAGTCCGAGGACAGACCCACAGTCATGCAATTAAAGAGGGATCCTATTATCTGAGACAATTTGATAAAGTCATCAATATGCCTTGAAAAAGCTATAGGTTAATGTAGTAAAATCAGGGTTTAGTACAAGGTTTCCAAGGAAATCCATACACAATTACTCTAATGCTTTTACATGTAATACTCAGATATACACCTAGAGATACTGAGATTGTAAAACACATCCAAAATAATAAAGAGTTTCTCTTGACCAGTTAGATGATACCAGGGCCCAGTTGTTCAAAGCGTCGTTAGCTTAACGAGCTCGTTAAGGGTCATTTCGTTAACTGTTTTAGCGGATTCAATATACAATATTCTGATATTTTTTGCTGAAAAAATGTGCTACTCACATTTTTTTCAGCAAAAAATTTCAGCATATTTGTGTATCACTCAAAGTAAATTTTAACGAATCGTTAACTAACGATGTCGTTAGTTTTGAACAACTGGGCCCAGATAAATGACATAGTCACTAACAAACCTTCATTCTTTTGTCCAGGTCAACTTTTGAAAGACCTTCTGCTGCCTGGGTTCCTGGCCGGATCACTGAAATAAAACCATTAACCCTTGTCCTGCTGAACCCAGATATACCCTGCCTTTGCAAACAGTGTAGATCCAGATCAGTTGGCTTCTGAAGAAGCCAACTGATCTGGATCTGCACTCTTTGCCATTAAGTATATGAATTTATATCAACAATCTGGATCAAGTAAATCTGATTGGCTGAAAAGTAGAAAGAGGCATGGCATCTTAATTTATTCAGCAGGACAAGGGTTAATATGTAAACTAATGTAGGCAAATGAAAGGTGGTTTTAACCCATTTATGCCAAGTGGACTCTTCTACTTTAACTCTTTGGACCAGCACATTTCCAGTGAAAGGGGTGTCTGGTTAGTTTTTATTATTACCATGGTTTACAGAAATTCCTGTACATAATTCAAACAGCGTAGACCTTGATCAGACGCCGCATTCTGCGGCATCTGATCTGGGTCTACACTGTTTGCCAATGTCTCTTTTATGGAATGCTAGGCTTAAATGGGTTAGTATGTAAAATAATGTACACCTCAATCAGCAAATGAAAAGATGGTTTTAAAATGGGCAGATTGAGATCATCCTGGACATCTGCAGTCTCATCAGGACCTTCTCTTTCATCATTATATTCTGCTGTATCCAACAATTTCGTAAGGAGACAGTAAAAACCCTGATCAAACTACTTAGATGCTTTAGCTACTCAGGGAGGCCTCCATTCACATATGCCTGAAAGCATTTTTTTGTATGACATAACTGTGTAACAGGGCACGACTAGGTGCCATATATTTATGAAGTTTATTTCCCACTGCCTTACATGGTCTGGGTGGCCTAATGGTTAGGGCACTCGACTTTCAAGGGGGATTTTGTGGGTTTGAATCCCGCTCGGGTTGAGACAATTTTCAGACCATTAGTATGTCTAGCTCATACTCGACGTGCCCTGGGTTGAGTATAAAGTGGACAGGGCCACGCTTGGTGAAAGACAATGGCACCAAGTATGCATGGGTGATCCATGAAAACAAAGCTGTACAAATACATGTACATAACAACTGCCAGTGCCTCTATGTGCTGTGGGTGCCTGGTAGCGTTAAAAATCTGCACAACAACAACCAACTGCCTTACAATAGGGAATTAATAATAAATGTTTTAGAAACTCAGGATATATGTATGTTCCAAGTAAAGCCTTATACAAGACAAAAGTGCTATACATAGTCAACATGTGGAGAGCTGAAGTAACACTACCTAAGACTGAACAAACAACCAACAAAGATAAAACGCACAAACACACATACACATATATGTATTAGGCACCTACAATGTAATTTAAATGTGTACAAAGAGCCAGTCTAGGGCAACAGACTACACCACAGAATGTCCCACCCACTGCACAGAGCCATGTCAGTTTTAAATGTCTTCTTCCAAAATAACTGGAATATAGTTCACTGGCTGTAAACTACATTGCTAAGTAACTTAGTGCCTTGAACCCATGGTTCATACTCACTTCCTTCCCGAGCTAAGTATAGATTTCTATTGTCCTTTTTCTCTTTCTGCTTTTTCTCATTAAATTTTGTTGACTCTTCCCTTGATACAGCCAGAGAAATTACCAAGTGTCTTCCATCAAGTACAATCCCAGAGTTCTCAGCTTCCTGTAAACACTTCTCAGCTGACTCTTTTAACTTGAATTTTACAAAACCCATTCCTGTCAATAAAGGTTTCATTTGTATATGTTGGGGTTTAACGACATGTAAACCCTTGTGGGTCATTTTGTGTCATCTCCCAGAGAAAGGGAGAAGACAGTAGAAGAGCTAGTAGAGATGACAGAGAGGGACAGGGGAGAAAGAGAACAACCAAAGATGAATCAAATCGGTGATAAGATTGGGAAATAATGAGATCTTAAAAACTAAAATGAAAACTTTAACATTTTTAATAAACTTCTAAAGCGGAGACCTCGCCCCCAAAGTCAAGGTCATGTATGCTGATGGTGCTGATAAAAATTTTGGTTCAGTATACATGTATATCATGATACCAAATATAAATTAAATCCATTGTTTGGTTTAGAAGTAATGAGGTCCTAAAACTTTGATGTAAAATTTTAACAAAAATTTTTGACATGATTGTGATCTTGACCTTAACATGAACTAGGGGTATGAGGATGGAACTGTGCAAAATTTTGGACCAATATATATCATCATACCAATGATGAATAAAATCGGTGATAAGGTTAGGAAATAATGAGGTCTTAAAAACTATAACAAAAACTTTAACATTTAAATTATGTGATCTCGACCCCAAGGTCGCGGTCATGAGTGCTGATGGGGCTGATAAATACAGTCGACTCTCGTTATCTCGAACTTCACGGGACAAATGATAAAAATGTTCGAGTTATCAGTAGTTCGAGACAACCAAACTCTGACGTCATAGGTACATGTATGACGACTGTGCGCCTCTGTTCGCCAAAACGTGGCTGGAAGGCACATGTATATGGCAATTTAAATAATACACTGGAGATCCAATACATCGCGGTCCGTTATTTCGCGATATCCAGTATATCGCGAATCGTCCGTGGACCCCAAATTTACCATGACCATAAAAAAAAAAATAAGTAAATGTTTTTTTTACTTAATTTGAAAAAAAAAAAAAAAAAAAAAAAAAAAATGACTGTAATTCGTTGCGGTATTGATTTTTCGCGCATATCCAAACGCGAAATCGCGTCACGCATTATGACCAAACAATCCAATTAGTGTCAATCAGTACACAGATTGATAATAATTGGCAATCAATTAATATTAATCGCCGCACTTGTCATAATCAGTGACAGATTTTTTCTTTAGAAATTAGGCCCTAATTCTGCCCCCGCAGACGAAAACGGTCCTTTTCAGGACCAACAAATAATAAGAAAAGAGTAGCCTTATGATGCTGCCTATCTGTCCTAAACACCCAGTTCGTAGCCCTCCCACTTTACACTTTCCCAGCAAGTAATAATTTAACAAATAAAAATAAATAAAGTATGAAAGAATTAAAAAGATCAAAAGATAAATAGAATAGTTTTTGGGCCCGCAGCAGACGAAAGAAGCGAAGGGAAGCAACCCGAATTGCCTCAGCAAAAGTCCGTGATATTCTATTCTATTCTATCCTTAGGATATGCGAGTTGCCCCCCTTCATCCAAAATGGCGTCCTCGCTTGACATTTCCGCGAACAAATGATTTTAAACGTCGTTTATCAGCTAGTCTCGATTAAAGTTAATTGGTAGACATAATCTCCCAGTGTAAATACTGCCATTGAGTAATTCTAAACCTACTATACTGATGTAATGTGGCCGATAGCTTTACTGACAGCCGTTTGGTGTTGATTGATTAGCGGCGTCTCAGCAAACTACCACCCCAGCTTATATCGCGATCCGGATATATCGCGGTAGCGGAACTTGGACCCCAAGCACCGCGATATATTGGATCTACAGTGTATACGCGTTCTTCGGTTTGCATTGTTACTGTTTGTTTTAGGAGATGCAATAGTTCTCTTGGAATAATATCATCAGTAAATGTTAATAATAATAAATTTCAAACGTCTCTTGTTGTCTTTTAATACTCCTACAAATTTGGATTTCCATGTGAGCTATAAATAAATTACTTGTTTCCGGGTTGTGATAGCTATACGTTATGAACTGGTTTGGATTAGCTCCCTTCGCATAGACGACTCGATAAAGAGTTGACTGGTTTCCGCTTTTGCATAAAACGCTTACAATGTTAAGCGGCAGCTGTAAGCTAGTTTGGATTATC
This sequence comes from Anodontia alba, assembly GCA_964016985.1. NCBI lineage: Eukaryota > Metazoa > Mollusca > Bivalvia > Lucinida > Lucinidae > Anodontia > Anodontia alba. Next base: position 102,929,154 of record OZ024824.1, read on the forward strand.
TCCCCTGGCATAAACGAACCCTCTCAGCGCGGCAAACTGTAGATCCTGCAGAGAAAGCTCGTTATAAACCATCTCATCTGGACCTACACTATTTGTGCTGGTATCCGTATCAGTCTACAGGGTCGGAAGGGTTAACATCGGTACCCACGTGTGATTCGTCTATTTGAGGCCGTGCACGACAACTCCTATAAGAAGACTGTGCGACTGTCAAAGACTCGGATCAGCCTGCATGCCCACGAATTTTCCATTATACGCATGAGCCTTATCTGGGCTTACCAAAGAGCACCGCCTGACCAAAGAGTAACAAGCGAAGATTCAGACTGAGCTAGTAGGTTCAATACAGGCTGATCTGAGTCGGAACCTTTCGCGCATTGACTTTTCTTGAAGACGCTATATCATTCAGACGGATAGTACTCAAAAGTGAAGAGCATATCTAAACAATAAATTAAAGAAATTTCGTTGATTAATCTTCCATAACACTATTCTGAGCTGCTTTTTATCTTACAAATCAATGACACGAGACGGTGTTGAGCGCCGCGTGTCAAACCCGACTCGACACGCACGTGATTTCATAATTACGTATTTTAGACATTGTTTGTGTTGTTTGTAATTACCGGGACAAAGGGGAAAATTAAAATATTGATTTATTTATCAATGGCCTATTATGACTTTCATTAACTGAGAGACCGGCGGCGCCGCATCTTACATTTTGTTTTCCTTCGTCATGGTCCGAGTTCGAGATACGCGGTAGTAAAAACTGTGAAAAATATATTCAGGGACTGAAAATGATGGACGAGATAGCCGAAGTGTCGACATAAAAGTAGTTCGACATACGCGAAGCTGAAATACAATAAATATATAAGGAAAATAATCGGGACTTAGAAATCAGTTCGACATAAGTGATAGGATCGAGATAAGAGGGGTCGAGATAACGAGAGTCAACTGTACTTTTGACCAGTATCTATAATGATACCAAATAGAAACTAAATCCATCATGTAGTTTTGAAGTAATTAGATCCTAAAAACTTTGACATAAAATTTTAACTATTCTAAGTCTGTGACCTTGACTTTGATATGACCTAGGGTGGTGGGGATGGCATGCACAAACTTTTGGACCAATAAGTATCAAAGATGAATCAAATCGCAGATAAGGTTAGGAAATAATGAGGCCTTAAATACTTTAACAAAAACTTTAACATTTAAAGGTCACGGTCATGAATGCTGATGGTGCTGATACAAACTTTTGACCAGTGTCTATCATAATACCAAATAGGAACAAAATCCATCACTTAGTGTAGAAGTAATGAGATCCTAAAAATTTTGACATAAAATTTTAACATGAAAATTCTAAGTTTGTTACCTTGACATGACCTAGAGTGTAGGGATGGTACTGCGCAAAATTCTGGACCAATATTTATCATCATACCAAAGATGAAGCAAATCGGTGATAAGGTTAGGAAATAATGAGGTCGTAAAACTTTTAACGAAAACTTTAACATTTGTGGATGCCATGCCAACACTGCCACCGACGCTGGGGGGTGGGGGTGGGGGGGGGGGGGGGGGTTAGAACAAAAGCTCTCCGTGAACGTTGTTCAGGCGAGCTAAAAATGAATGAAGGTGAAGAAGCAGAAGAAATAAAAACATTCCTCCTCTACCCTTACCTGCTGCAAGGATAGCAGGACTTGCCCAACTGTACACAACATCTTTGCCTCACCCAACCATCCCCTTCTGTTTGTTTGTGTTGAGGTTTTATGGCTCAGTCAACCCATTAGGGTCATATAGTGCATGGTCAGTTTATCTAACCACACATTTTCCTAGACATGCTTAGTCTTCCAAACAGTTAACCTGTACTTGTGCACATTCTTTTGCCAGGAACTGCCAACTGCCCTTCTTGAATCAGCAGAAGGGAGAGAATGACTTCAGAAAATAAGTCATGATCAATCTCCACAAAAGAATGTTGCCAATCTGGTTGGGATCGAACCTCCGACCTCCTGATCACCAGTCGGATGCGCATCTGAATGAGCCACTGAGGCCGTGTTCACTAAAGGTAATACAATTTTTAATCATACTTCCAGGTAAACAAGGGTATCCAGATAGTATTTTTCTGATTTCTCCACAAAAACATGTGTTGTGGGTACTCATTAGAAGTGCCTCTATGAGGCACTTCTAATGGGTACCACAACATGTTTTCGTAAGAAATGTTTCAGTTGAAAAAGTGCCTTATCTGGAGCCATGTTTAGCATTGAAATTTTAAACTAATTTTGGATGTAATTAACTAATACTGAACAAAGGGAGCATAAATATAATGAGGATTTGGTCTGCATTCAATCTAGATGACTCAACTTACATTATTTTCAGGCTTATTCATATTTTTTTATCATTGTTCAGAGAAAATAAGGCTTGACATTGCATTTGAATTGTCTGCCTTATTGCAAAGCCTTATTTTCTAAATAATAAATAAAATACAATGCCATCAGCTACAATTCTGCTTGGTGCTAGAAGGTCAGAGAATCTGACTATAGCCACACTACAATGCTTCAATAACATGGAATTAGAAAAAGATGCGATAATGAATGGACAAGTTAAATCCAGTAATTCCCCACTTTTTGAAAACAGAGGTTAAAATTCAGAAATTGGAACAATGTACTGAGCTTTGAATGATATAAATAGAAAGACAAAGATAAGAAAAGCTTTAGTTATAATCATCTATTTGGGCCAACCATTAACATAAGCTCTGTTGAGCTTTCACTTCGACTTGACTATATACACTATATACAAGCTATCTAAATTATATTGAAGGTTGAGCGCAAGACTGGCGTAAATCAGATGGTTGTTTTTCCCCAAACCTAATCTCCTCACCATGAAGGCATTATGAAGATTACAACATTTCTTTCTGTAAACAATGAAAATTTAGGTGCCATTGCTCGTATGAGCAATGGCACCTAAATTTGCATTGTTTACAAAGGGGTCCAAGTTGCCCCTAAACAAGGGTTTCAAAAATATGTTTGAGTTACTATAGTCTTGCGCTCAACCCTCGATATCTACATCACAAGGGGATAGCTATTTCCCAGCTGGGTTGACTGAAGCACTCTGAGGTTAAATGACCTACTGATGGTCACACCAGGATTGATCTTTTGTCGTCATGTCATGATGTTTGTGTCATGTTATCCTGTGGGTTAAGTATATTGCCTAACAGATCTGAGAAACCCTAACAGTTAACATAGGGGATCCTACTTCTGATCCCAGGTTGACAGTCAACTGCCTTATCCACTAGGCCACAAGCAAACTACAAGAAATGCTGCATATAGCGTCTGGCCAAAGAATAGATGACTATGAATACTAAGTACAAAAAGTTCAGAGAGCAAAATACATCAAAATATGAACACTGGGAAAAAGCATTCATTCTGAAAAGTTCATGAACATGAATATCATATATGAAGTGTTTTGTCCAAAAAGCCTTGGCTTATATACAATTTGAATAATGACTCCTATAAACATTGTCCCAAACTTTGTTTTGGATGTATAATTAATTTTATATCACAAAACAAAAAAAAAAAACATACATAAAAAAGCGACATGTACAACTTCAAACCTTTTGAGTGTTCTGTTTGAGGATCAATGACAACTTTGCTGTAGTTAATATCCCCATACTGAATAAAATGTTCCTCTAGTCCTTCATTAGTTCGATCGAAGGATAAATTCCTGAAAATAGAAGTGTGGCACACTATAAAAAATCTGCAGACCATAATAATGCTAAACATAGCTCTCGATAAAATGCTTTTTTCAATCCAAAAATTATAAATAGTCTTCTTATTTCTCCACAAAACAGATGTTGTGGGTACTCATTAGAAGTGCCTCATTGAGGCACTTCTAATGAGTACCCACAACATATGTTCTTGTGGAGAAATAAGAAACATATTTACCTGATACCCACTCTAATACACTGTCTGTCTTTTGGTCAGCTTTTTTTTGTAACGCATTACCTGATAGCAGAGGACCTGTTAAAGACAATTCTCTGGTGATTTTTTTTATTCTCTGAAACAAAATAAGTTTGCATGGCACTTCTAATGAGTACCCACAATGAGTGTTTTTATGGAGAGTGGAGAAAGCTATCTCAAAATTATCATCAAATAGTCCTCCTTTACAAATCATCTGTGACAGTGACAGTTAACCCTTAAAGAGCTAATTTGTAGCAGATATTCTAAAATAGATTTTATTTTTCAGAGAAAATAGGATGACATTTCATGTGAATAATCTTAATGCCTTATTTTCTGTGAAAAGTAATATACAAATATATTCATTTGAAAGTGTCGTCTGCTGCAGTTGTGATTAACACTTTAAGGGTTAAATCAAGTTGGTCAAAATTTAAGAAAAGAATGGTCAGGGCTGTTACAAATATTGTGGTGGAAAACTGAAAAAAAAATAAATAAATAAATAACTAAATAAATAATTTTTTTTACTCGTCTGTAAGTAGGATCTATAAAGTCCTCATACTGTGCATTTGAATGGTGAAGATCCTGACTATGTGTCATAGTTCCAGATAGGTTACTTTTTTTTAAAAAAACAAAAATGTGATTTTTTCCTTACCCAGGATCTCATGATCCATCAGGAACACTAACCTCTTGGCCACCTGGGCCCAGTTGTTCAAAGCTAACAATGTCGTTAGTTAACGATTCGTTAACATTTACATTGAGTGATATGTAAATATGCTGATATTTTTTGCTGAAAAAATGTGAGTAGCTTTTGCACTGCAAAGGCTACTCACATTTTTTCAGCAAAGATATCAGAATATTGAATATTGAATCTGCTAAAACAGTTAACGAAATGACCCTTAACGAGCTCGTTAAGCTAACAACGCTTTGAACAACTGGACCCTGGATATGCCTATGGGCAGATAGATGTGGCTCTTTGCTGGATATAGTGGAATTATCCTCACTGTCTTGGCATAATTCCTTAACCTTACTTATCCTAAAATTTTAACTCTTTGCATGAGGGGTAATTTGCATGCTTTTTTGTCATCAATAGATTTTTTTTTTTAAATTAACTTTTCTGGAATAATATCAGAGTGTCAAACAGTTTGGATCCAGATGAGGCCCAATGTTTTGTAAGGCCTGATCTGGGTCCAAACTGTTTGCAAATGTTATCAACAGACAAGAAAAGTCTCCACCAGCAAGGAAAGACTTAACGAACTCGTTTAGCTACCTGGAGATGGGTCCAAAAAAAGTGGACAAGAAAGGCAATAGTACAAACCCTTATCAAACTGTTTCTGGTCCTTTAGGTCAGTCGAAACATTCTGGGTATGTGGCTTTATAATATCATGTTCTCAAGCATAAAAAAATCCATGCCATAATATTATGTTCTCAAGTATAAAAAAAAAAACAACAACAAGAATTCCGCGGAAGCCGTTGTCGCACCTGCTGGGGCAAAAGTCACAGGAGCAACAGTCAGAATGTGGTTATTAAGTAAGTTTATTTCATTCTTAGCAGTGCTTAGTTGGAAAACTGGGTTGAAAGAAATGTAGACAAAGTGCCTAGTGGGGCGCATATATTCCAGGCCTGTGCCATTCCCTCTAATGGCCATATCTTCAGCACTGACTTTTCATATTATACAGCCCAATGATAATGGAACGTCGACGTAAAATGTGTAAAAGTCACTGGAGCATGAAATATAGGTCAAGGTGACCAGGTCAAGGTACCTGCTAAGTCAGTACATCAAGGAGAAGCACTATGCAAGATATGGTGGTTGTAGGCCTTATAGTTGAGGAGTTATCGAACGTCAACGTAAAATGTGTCAAATATAGGTCAAGGTCAACGAGTCAAGGTACCTGCCAAGCCAGTGCAATGAGATGAAGCACTATGTAAGGTTTAGTGGTTGTAGGTCTTATATTTGAGGAGATACCGAACATCAACATAAAATTTGTCAAAGTCACTGGAGTGCAAAATATAGGTCAAGGTCACCGGGTCAAGGTACCTGCCAAGGCAGTGCAATGAGATGAAGCACTATGCAAGGTTTAGTGGTTGTAGGTCTTATATTTGAGGAGATACCGGACATCAACATAAAATGTGTCAAAGTCACTGGAGTGGAGTGCAAAATATAGGTCAAGGGCACCAGATCAAGGTACCTGCCGTCAGTACATCGAAAAGAAGCACTATACAAGGATTGGTGGTTGAAGGCCTTACAGTTGAAGGGCGACGTAAAAGGTGTAAAAGTCAATGGAGCTGGAAATATAGGTCAAGGTCACCGAGTCAAGGTACCTGCGGAGTCCGTACACTGAGGAGAAGCACTATGCAAGGTTTGGTGGTTGCAGGCCTAATAGTTGAGGAGATATTGAATGTCGACGTAAAATGTGTAAAATGCACTGGATCGCAAAATATAGGTCAAGGTCACTGGGTCAAGATACCTGCCAAGTCAGTACATCTAGGAGAAGAACTATGCAAAGTTTGGTGGCTAGAGGTCTTACACTTGAGGAGATCTGGAACGTTGACGTAAATTATGTCAAAGTCACTGCAGCCAAAATATAGGTCAAGGTCACCAAGTCAAGGTATCTGCCAAGTCAGTACATTGAGAAGAAGCAATTTGCAAGGTTTGATGGTTGTAGGCCTTATAGTTGAGGAGATATGGAACGTCGACACAGAATGTGTCAAAGTCACTGGAGCGCAAAATATAGATCAAGATACCTGCTGAGTCAGTACATCTAGGAGATGCACTATGCAAGATTTGGTAGTTCTATGCCTTATAGCTGAGAAGATCTGGAATGTCAACGTAAATTGTGTCAAAGACACTGGAGCGCAAAATATAGGTCAAGGACACTGGGTCAATGTACCTGCCAAGTCAGGAGGTCAGGGAGATGTGTCATGCAAGGTATGATGGTTGTTGTAGAATTGTAGTTGATTAGAATACTAACTTCGACATAAATGTCGAACTTCAACATAAATGTTGACAGACGAACGGACAGACGAACGGAAAAGTGGACGCCTATGTCGCAAAGTCAGGAGGTCAGGGAGATGTTTTATGCAAGGTTTGTGGTTGTTTAGTCTTGTAGTTGATTAGAATACTAACTTTGACATAAATGTCGAACGTCGACATAAATGTTGACAGACGGATGGATGGAAAAGCGGATGCCTGTATCACACCCTGCTACAAGCAGGTGTGACAAAAAAAATACATAAAAAAGCGAGATGTACAACTTCAAACCTTTTGAGTGTTCTGTTTGAGGATCAATGACAACTTTGCTGTAGTTAATATCCCCATACTGAATAATGGCTATATCTTCAGTATTTTATGTCAGATGAGTAAGCTGAAGGAACCCTGATAGTGCCAGACTACAAGTTAACCTTAAAGTGCTATGCAAAAAAGACAGATGATTCACATGAAATGTAAAGCCTTGTTTTCCTCTGAAAAATAAAAATGCAAAACAATAATACCCAGCCATTATCATGTCGCAGGCAGACAACTGTCTAAAATCAATGAAATTTGCCATTAGCAATTCCAAACCGTATCTTAATATCAATGTATGTACCAGGTTTGGTAAAAATCCCTTGACATTTACTCGTTATTGTCCGGAAATGAAAATATGGGCTTTTCTCGGGCAGATAAATTTGCCCATTACCAATCCCATACCAGACCATCACAATATAAATGCACAAACCAGGTTTGGTGAAAATCCATTGATGTTTACTCAAGTTATCATCTGGAAACGAAATATGGGTGGGCGGACGGACAGACACACAGATGCCCAACATGAAGCCTTAATACTCCGCCATTATGGTGTGGCGGGGTATGATAATAAAAAAAAAAGATGGACAGCAAAATGTTACCTGTTGCAGTTGTGATGAGCACTTTAAGGTTTATTATTACCTGATAAATATGGTTTTTCCTTCATCTACATCACTAGGTTTTGAACTGTTCCGTTTAACTGAAGAAAAAAAAAGAAAAAAAAAAAAAAAAATAATTTTTTTGAAATGTACTCTGCTGAAATTTTTACCTAGATCCTGAATGTAACCGCAAACTGAAAAGATCAGGAAAGATATTTTCACTGATTACATAACACTGTTTTTTTTACAATGGTAGCTCCAGACTTTTTTTTTTTTTTTCAATTATATACTATGGATATTTTTGTTATTTCTCCATGAAACCATCTTTGTGGGTACCGCTCTGGCACTTCTAATGAATAGCCACAACATATGTTTCACACAGAAATTGTTTTTGGACACTCCTCTTATATGGACCCATGAAATTTCTGAAGGCTAAAAGAACTAGTTCGGCTATGTTATAGTATGTGTGCACATTTTGTATACAGAGCAGGAAAATTTCATATACTGGATCAAGCAAATTGCAATAATTATATATCTGCAAAAAATTTCACATTTACAGTACATGTAAATCATATAAATGAAAAACTTCTTTTAAACCATAGCGTGTTACAGGTCAAAATAGCAGACAAAATTTTCGCAGTAAGAAAACAATTTAAGTGAAAAATATATCAAAAACAATTTAAGTGAAAAATATATCAAAAACAATTTAAGTGAAAAATATATCAAACTGTCCTCTGGTAGTTCAAATTAGACATGCTCAAAGTTACTATAATCAGGGTTCCAGCAACAAAAATATTTAGATAAATGTTTTACTTATATCAAACTCTGGAAGCTCTCTGTAACAGGGCTCCGGAAAACCGGAAAAATAGCTGGTCAAGACCGAAATTAAGAATTCTGGACTGGTTTCAAACACCCCAAAATGCTAATAAATCAGTCCAACAGGTTTGTGCCTTGAACCCCATTTTTCCCCAACCAACCAATTTTCACAAATCAATGATGTCTAAAAAATCACAAACGGTCAAGTCTTCCCAAACTGACAACATACGCGCACCTTTTAAATGCTATATTATGGTAGTTAAAAGGCTCTAAACGGTCATTTGACATGTATATTGGAGAGACAGATGAATAACGGCAACCTACCGCAGCACAAATTAATTACGTCATTATCCAAACATTGTCAAAAAATCAACACTGCACTGTCCTTTGTGCAGTAAGCGATTAACAAGAATCATCAGTAATGGTAGTCTGATAATTAATCCGTTTGTGTGACACGTGTGAATACACTGAGACTGTGCAGTCGGCGTGTACAAAAGATCAAAGGTCGCTTTAACTGAGAGTGATAAAAGAATGCATCGCTTGAAGGCACCCGTTTTCTTCCTCTTCTTTTTTGTTTTGATCAACACGGTTTGTCGGTCCCAGATTTGATTAATTAATTCCCAAACCGTGTACGTCCTCATCAGATGTTGCACACAATGGCGTCTGATCTGGGTATTATTGTTTGCTTCTTTTATTTTATTTTATTTATTTATTTATTTATTTTTGTTGTTGATGGCCGTAACACACGAGTATAATTCAAGGTAGATTTCACAGTAAAAATAAGTAATGCACCACTTGCGCAAGACAAGATTGGTCAGTGCTTAAAATTTGAGCTTAAAATTTAAGCAGTCTGGTCAAATCTTGAAACATTGAAAACTGCAAAACCACCCGTGGCGCAGGGCTTTTTTATTAGACCTAATTAGGTCCATGTAAGTCATTTCGTTCCGTCTCTCCTGTTTCCAATAACAACAAAACCGTTTTTTCTTTTTTGTTTTTTTTTTGTTTTTTTTTTCTTTTTACATATCTGACTGTATTTATTGATGCTCGTTATACCCGGACTTCCATCATATAATGGAGTTGAGGTGTATTATTTAAAAGGAGTTATAGGACTGCCAATTGTCATTAGTTTTCCTGACAGGTGATATTATATATTTTTTTTTATGGAAATGGGCTCATTGATGACGTCATCGTCATTGGCTGGACCAAATCAGATTTCAGAATTTCCAGAGCCCTGCGCTGTAAGTATAAGTTGCTTACTTTGCCCATACTGATAAAAAGTTCTTTAGATCTGATGATTCATTTTCCAATTACTTCAATACAGCCAGGGAAAATCACATTTTCTTTGAGAATGTATAACCATGTGACCAGGCCAGAGCATCAAATCATCATTAAAGTAGTGTCAGACATTAATAAACAACCACAAGCATAGGTTTTAGATATAAAAATGTGATTTTTTTTTTCAATGAAACATTTTTGATTCTGCTATTTTTTCTCTTTGATAATGAGATGCTTCTAATGAGTATCAACAAATGTCATTTTATTTGTTGTCATTGTTTTGTTTTGTTTTTGGAAAAAAAAAAGGAAAACAGTTATCAGGATAACCCTTTTACTTAAGGCCAGGAACAAAGATGAATTTCCACCATGTTTTGTTACTTTCCTTTTGCTTTTCTGCCCACTAGTCCCTCTGAAAAGGGCTATTCTAAAAGAGAGCAAATTCTTTCCATTCAGAGAAGACAGGGACAAAAACAAATCTGACACAGATATCTCCACTGAAAGAGTATCCATTATCCTGTAGCAGTCTACCAGTTGGGGATCAGGTAATGGCACTGAGTAGCAGCACCTGAAATATTTGGAAGTAATGCTTTACCATATCAGTCATCCTACCTCTATCTTTTTTCTTCTTATTGCCATATTCTTCATCATCATCATCATCATCATCCTCCTCCTCATCATCATCATCTTTATCATCATCTTCCTCTCCTTGTTCTTCTTCACTTTCATCATCATTGCTGTCGTTATCACTTTCCTCTGAACTTTCATCTTCAACTGGCACTTTTCTTTTTGCTGAAACCATAATTACTCAATTCACAACACTGACTGCAAAACGGGCGTCAGAGTTTGAGTCACATGAGAAAATGTACCATCTGCCATGGGAGATAAGTAAAGACTCAGATCAGCTTCCACAGCTTGATCAAAGTCTTCACAGTTCCTCTGAAGAAACCTTGGATCCTTGGATATCTAGAGCACCCAGCAGCCTTGCCCCCGAGGTTATAAAACTTTTTTCATGCTCAACTCAGCTGAGCATGAAATTTGTCCTGGTAATAAATCTCAAATTACTAACAATTGCAAATTATTTCTTGCTAAATATAGCAGAGCATGAAAATTTCTCTGCTAATAAATATGAAAATGCCAACTATTGTTGGCATTTTTCATATTTATTAGCAGAGAAAATTTCATGCTCAGCTGAGTTGAGCATGAAAAAAGTTTTATAACCTCGGGGCCTGATCAGACTATGCAGATTTTATTGCACTAGATACTGTATTTACCCAAAGTATTCGGACACCTCAACTCCTTACCATACTTGTTCTAAAATTTGAACAAGTACAATCAACTACCTGATGATGTGTTTAAAAATTGTTGGACAAGTGGCAAATAGTGTAGATCTTGATGGGATGCCGCAGAATGTGGCATCTCATCTACACTGTTTGCTCAGGCCTGTCTGTTGCAATATATACGGTAAGTACAGTAAGAAGGTATCAGGTAAATATTTTTCTTCTTCCTTCACAAAAACATGTTGTGGGTTACTCATTAGAAGTGCCTCATCAAGACATGTTGTGGGTACTCATTAGAACATATGTTTTTGAGCAGAAATAAGAAAAATATCCATACTTTTTGGTTGAAAAAAAGTGTCTTATCTGGGGCTATGGCAGATATACATGCTGGTCTAAGTCTTCATTAGGTATACATGCCCAAGTTACATATTCACTTAATGGGGCTCTTATTTGAACAGGAAATAAAAATGGACTTTGCGTATCTCTGCACTATATGGTGTAAAGTAAATGTTTGTGTTAAGGTTTTACGGCCCAGTCAACCCAATGGGGTCATGTCGGGCGTGGTCAATTTACCTAGCCACACGTTTACTGGGCAGGCTTAGTCCTCTAAGCGGTTAACCAGTATTGTGCACATTCTTTCGCCAGAAACTGACAAATGCCCTTCTTGAAACAGAGGAAGGGAGAGTAAAGTAAAGGCCCAGAATGAATGTAGAGCTGAGCCATCATATATACAACAGTACAGTGAAATGCCATAAGTATGGCATGTAAATTTAATATAGAGAGGATATTCAAATGTTTGGAGTGAATATGACTTTTATTTCATCGAGTGAAGTGAAAAAATGTATATTTCATGAGTGCCGAAGGCACGAATGAAATATACATTTTTTCACTTCACGAGATGAAATAAAAGTCATATTCACGACAAACATTTGAATTTTCTTTTTATTATATACATCACTTTCGATAGAAGAGATGCAAATCTTGCATTTGCAAGGGAAAGTCTGACATGCAGTTTTGTCCCTTGGCACCATGACGTTCATGTTTTGTTTTGTTTGGTGACGTTAGATATGACGTCAGAAACGCGCATTGGCGTGTAAAAATAAAATAAAAAGAAAATTTACTCTTTTTCAGTGAATACCATAAAAATTTTCATCTAGTGTAATGAAAACATTAATGTAAATAAGAAAAAAGTAGATCCAGATCTTATATTTTTCACTGCTCAGAGGAGTGAAAATATAAGTTTTATATTTTCACTAGTGAAAATATAAAACTTATATTTCACTAGTGAAAATATGCATTTTATTTCATTAATAATTCTCTATATTTCATTACTTTGTATATAATAAAGACTTCTATGTATTTACCTTAAATATTCAAACACCATAAAGTGCTTACAATACTTATCATAAAACTTCAACATGTCCATCAAATTATCTCACATGGTAACTTAAATGTTGTAAGGCAATGGCAAACAGGGCCCAGTTGTTCAAAGCGTCGTTAGCAGTGGTCAAAATGTTAACTATTCTATTAAGTACAATATCTAATTCACAGGTATTTTTGCTGAAAAAATGTGAGTAGCTTTTGCATATGCAAAAGCTACTCACATTTTTTCAGCAAAAATATTAGCATATATGTCATATTTAATGATCAAAGTTTTAAGGATACACTGACTAACCACATTGTTAATTTTGAACAACTGGGCCCAGGTATTCTGGTGGTCTACAATGTCTGCTCAGGTTTTTAGTTGGAGTTTTACGGTCCACTGACCCTAGATCTGCACTCAGATGCTCTACCAACAGCACGAAGGAACCCAGCGTAGTCAGGGTCTTCAGTGTTTGCTCTGTCCCTCTGTTGAAATATTTATAGTTAATATGGTATGGTAAATGTCCTAAAAATTTGAACACTTTATTCCATACATTTCTGGCCTAATTTTAGCTTTTTGTACACTTGTTTCTTAAAAAATGGAATATCAACAGTTTAGACCCTGATCAGACTGCTCCAGGATCTGCACTGGTTTGCATATGCAATTTTGTCAGACAATAAGGTGTACAAAACTTTAGGACAATAACAGAAAGCTAAAATTACGAACACTTTATTCCATATATTCTTGGCTTATGCTTTCTAGGCAGTTGTTTCCTTTTAAAATACTTTGTGGAATGGCAAACAGTGTAGACCCTGATAAGACTGCAGGAACAGTCTGATCTGGATCTGCACCATTTGCATATGCCATTTTGTCAGAAATGTCAGTGCATGAAATTTTAGGACATTTCGCTGTATGCTCAATGCTCATAAAAAAATCAGCCCATTGTTTTACCTTTATGTTTGCTCGCATCACTATCATCACTATTCTTCTCCTCATCATCATCACTTGCAGCACTTGAAGAACCTTCCTCATCACTTTCTAATGATTTCGATATCCTTTCTAATAAATATAACAAGAGAGGAGTTGTTAAGGAGGAGTATTTGATGATAATTCTGGGACAATTTTCCTATTTCCCAACAAATCATTTGTTTTTCTTGGAGAACAGGAAAAATTATTAAAAATTATCATCAAAATCTCCTTCTTAACGAGTCCTCTGATAAAATGGAATCAAGTTGGGAGTTGAGTTTAACAGCCCAGTCAACACTGTTAAGGTCATGTTGAGATGGTCAGTTAACCTACTCATACAACTTCCTGGGCAGACTTGGTCCTCTAAGTAGTCAAACAGTACTTGTGTACATACTTTCACCAGTGACTGACAACTGCCCTTCTTGAATCTCAGGAAGAGGGAGAATGACTGTAGAAATTATTTCATGCTCCATCTCTACAAAAGTTCTGTGGCTGAGTTGGGATTCGAACTTGTGACCTCTGGATCTGCAGTCAGACATGCTACCAATTGTGCTATGGAGCCCAGCTGGCTGGGCCCAGTTGTTCAAAGCATCCTTAGCTTAACAAACTCGTTAGTGGTCAAAATCTTAAGTGTTCAAGTAAGTACAATATCTAATTCATAGGTCTTTTTGCTGAAAAATGTGAGTAGCTTTTGCAAATGCAAAAGCTACTCACATTTTTTTCAGCAAAATATTAGCATACATGCCACATTGAATGATCCAAGTTTTAATGATAGGTTAACTAACGACATTGTTAGTTTTGAACAACTGGGCCCTGGTCTTTGTCTTTGCCATTTATATATGAAAAATCTAGCACTCAGACTGACTGACTAACAGACCAACTAACAGACTGATTTATTTATTATTTTCAGATGATTTACATGAGATGCCAAGTTTTATTTTCTCTGAAAATTACAAACAAAATCAAACTGGCATCTGCAGCAGTTAAGGTTTGTGCTTTAGGGGTTAAAATACTCCTCTATCTGGAGTTCTTTTTTCTCTCAAATCTAGACATATATTTCCCCTTTTGCTCCTCACATTCCCTACTCCTCTCTGCCACTACTCCCTAAACTTTTCAATAAACTGAAAACATCAACAAAAAATGTTCAAATGCCCTATCTCTCTATTTCCAATAGACCTTACACAAGCTCCAACCCACCTTTTCATATGTTTACTGTAAAATACTTAAAATTTGTGGCATCAAAATATGGCAATTTGAAAGGAAGAGCTTGTTACTGCATTTTAATGCCTAGCACTTTGGGTAAAATTTTCAGCAGTCAACATACTGGAACATTTTTTTTCTTCTTATTTTTCCCAGAAAACAGGTTTTGACATTTCATGCAAATTGTCTCCAATGAAGACAATTTGCATTAAATGACAAATCCTATTTTCTGGGAAAAGTAAGAAAAATATCATCAATTTGTAGTCTGCTGTATTAGCCCAGAGAGTGATAAACGTTAGTTTCTTTCATATGTTTACCACACCATAATTATTGAAAATTGAATACTGCCGCAGTTTCAGGGATCAATTTTAGCACTTGCTAACTTGCTAAATGCTAGTTAATTTCCTCAAAAAGCAAGCTGCAATTTCCATCACTTGCTAATTCTAGCAAGTTGGAAAGATTCTCTTTAATTGTGGAACCTGAGGCACTGTTGCTAAAGTTTAGCAATTTCTTTTCAAAAAGCAATGACTATACTTTTTTTTTTTTTTTCCCAGAAAACAGGTTTTGTCAAAACCTGTTTTCTGGGAAAAATAAGAAAAATATTTTAAAATGTCTGCTGAAATTTTTACCCAGAGAGCAAAGGTTTAAAGCCACATTTAACAGTGTTTATAAGTATGAAAAAGCAAGTGGCTGATAGGTTTAGCAAGTAAAAAATAATGCTACTTGCAAATTTTAGCAAGCTGTCAAAAAAGTTAAATTTGAACCCTGAGTGTTATATTTTGGTGGTTTTTGCCTAGGTCATTAATACAGCCAAAATAAAGTGATGCCAAATATACATGTTTAAAAGTACTTGTAGTTTGAACCTGCAGAATGTGTACTCTTCTCCAGGGCATCTTTACTCTGATTTGCTTCATAATGACTTTTAGGTAACACCCAATCAACTGCTACAGGCCGTCCTACAAAGAAAGATTTTAGAAATCCTTATAACATATACCAGTACATAGGGGTCTTATTCTAATATGGTTCTTTGCAGCACAGTTTGGGATACAACATGGTTGTACAATATTGTAGCATGATTTAGGATATAAAACAGTTCTTTACAGTACAGATTGGAGTCTAACATAGTTAATGGATATAACAGTTCATTATAGCATGGTTTCAGTATAAAACAGGCCTGTATAGCACAGGCTGGTTCATTATAGCATGGTTTTGGATAAAACACAGTTCATGATAGAATGGTTTGGAATCTAACATAATTAATTAGGGCACAGTTTGGGATATAACAGGGTTTATTATAGCATGGTTTGGGATAAAACACAGTCCATGATAGAACAATTTGGAATACAACATAGTTCACTATAGTATGGTTTGGAATCTAACACAGTCCACTTTAGTATGGTTTAGAGTATATACAGTTCATAACAGCAGAGTTTGGGATATAACAGGGTTCATCATAGCATGGTTTGGACATAATATGAGTTCATTATAGCACACTTTAGATATAAGATTTATGATAGAACGGTTTGGAATATAACACAGTTCATTATAGTATGGTTTGAAATCTAACATAGTTCATTACAGCATAATTTGGTATATAACAGGGTTCATTATAGCACACTTTATGTATACAAATTATGGTAAGGACTGCAGTATCAGACTATTTAGGGTAATTATAGTAAACACTTGTTAGTTTCAGGCATCTGTAATTTCATTTGGCATGTAGCCAAAAGTTCTTGTTTAAATTTTAGGCTAAGTATGTATGGTTACAATCTCCCAATATTTACTGAACTACTCATAAAAACAATCAAGCTCCAAAGGAGCAGGTAACAAGGCAATAATATATGACATTTTTCTTGTTTTTGCGCTAACACTGACCATGCTATGGGCAAATTCAGCAGACTACAAACTGATGACATTTTTCTTATTTTTCCTAGAGACCAGAATCTGACACTTCATGTAAAGTGTTCCCTAAGGAGACAATTTGCATGAAATGTCAAATCCTATTTTCTATGAAAAATATTTCAAAATTATGTCTGCTAAAATTTTTACACAACACGCAAAGTGCTAATACATGTCTTGTAAGTATTCATTGGAACTGCTGTGGGGAAACACACACCATCTCAATGAGGTGATTAGAATGAGTACCAGATGAGTTTTGGTATGAAAAAAATACCTTCCTAGTATTCCCATCATCTGTACTTATACTTTCTGGTCCTCTGTGACCACTGAGCCCATTCTGGGATTTTTTGTCAATTTAAATGAGGGTCACTGACGAGGCCTAATTGGCTGAGACTGACTAGTCTGGCCCCAAAAACAAGAACACTTCAGGGATTTTCAGTTCTGTGTGTGTGTTCATTGTTCACAAGGATCTACAACACAACCTCTTTATAATACTATTGCTGTGATCCAAAGCAAACACAATGTCAGCTCAACAACCATATTGTATCCAAACAAAAATATACTGATTATATAGAACAAAAATTCCGCGGAAGGCTTCATCGCACCTGCTGGAGCAAAAGTCACAGGAGCCACAATCAGAATGTGGTTATTTCATTCTTAGCAGTGCTTAGTTGGAACACTGGGTTGAAAAAAATGTAGACAAAGTACCTAGTGGGGCACATATATTCCAGGCCAGTGCCATTTCCTCTAATGGCTACATCTTCAGCACTGACTTTTCATATTATACAGTCCAATGATAATGGAACATCGATGTAAAATGTGTAAAAGTCACTGGAGCATGAAATATAGGTCAAGGTCACCGGGTCAATGTACCTGCAAAATCAGTACATCAAGCAAAAGCACTATGCAAGATATGGTAGGCCTTATAATTGAGGAATTCTCAAACATCAACGCCAAATGTGTCAAATATAGGTCAAGGTCACCAGGTCAAGGTACCTGCCAAGCCAGTGCAATGAGGTGAAGCACTATGCAAATTTTAGTGGTTGTAGGTCTTATATTTGAGGAGATATCGAACATCAACTTAAAATGTGTCAAAGGCACTGGAGCACAAAATATAGGTCAAGGTCACTGGGTCAAGATACCTGCCAAGTCAGTACATCTAGGAGAAGCACTATGCAAGGTTTGGTGGTTAGAGGTCTTACACTTGAGGAGATCTGGAACGTTGACATGAATTATGTCAAAGTCACTGCAGCCAAAATACAGGTCAAGGTCACCAGGTCAAGGTATCTGCCGAGTCAGTACATTGAGAAGAAGCACTTTGCAAGGTTTGATGGTTGTAGGCTTTATAGTTGAGGAGATACCGAACGTCGACACAAAATGTGTCAAAGTCACTGGAGTGCAACATATAGGTCAAGGTCACTGGGTAAAGGTACCTGCCTAGTCAGTACATCTAGCAGAAGCACTATGCAAGGTTTGGTAGTTGTGGGCCTTATAGATGAGAAGATCTGGCACGTCAACATAAATTGTGTCAAAGTCACTGGAGCGCGAAATATAGGTCAAGGTCACCGGGTCAATGTACCTGCCAAGTCAGGAGGTCAGGGAGATGTGTCATGCAAGGTATGATGGTTGTAGAATTGTAGTTGATTAGAATATTAACTTTGACGTAAATGTCGAACTTCGACATAAATGTTGAGATGAACGGACGGATGAATGGTTGGATGAATGGAATAGAGGATGCCTATGTCGCAAAGTCAGGAGATTAGGGAGATGTTTCATGCAAGGTTTGATGGTTGTTTAGTCTTGTAGTTGATTAGAATACTAACTTTGACATTAATGTCAAACTTCGACATAAATGTTGACAGACAGACAGACGAACAGACAGACAAACGGAAAAGCTGACACCTATGTCGCAAAGTCAGGAGGTCAGGGAGACGTTTCATGCAAGGTTTGATGGTTGTTTAGTCTAGTAGTTGATTAGAATACTAACTTTGACAAAATTGTCGAACTTCGACATAAATGTTGACAGACGGACGGCTGGATAGACAAACGGACGTACCAATGGAAAAACAGATGCCTATGTCGCAAAGTCAGGAGGTCAGAGTGATGTTTCATGCAAGGTTTGATGGTTGTTTAGTCTTGTAGTTGATAAGAATACTAACTTTGACATAAATGTCAAACTTCGACATAATAGAACTGTTGACAGACCGACGGAAAAGCGGACGCCTATATCGCACCCTGCTACAAGCAGGTGCGACAAAAATGACCATAAATGGACATTTTTCTATATAATCAATACATTTTTGTTTGGATACAACACTTCTGGGGTCCACCTTTGAACCATCTTATATCGGAAACTGTCTTATAATGAATTGTCTTATAAAGAGGTTTCGGTGTGTTTATGATAATTAATACATTGTACATGTACCTAGTATTTTTGTACCATTCATAACCTCCACTGCCTTCACAGCATTTCTCAAACTCGTGAACTGGACAAAACCAAACCCACACTTCTTTCCATCTGAAATGTTTAAACAGCACAGTATTATATTTACCCTAAACATTCAGGGCCCAGTTGTTCAAAGCATCATTAGCTTAACAAGCTCGTTAGTGGTCAAAATGTTAACTGTTCTAGTAAGTACAATATCTAACACAGGTATTTTTACTGAAAAAATGTGAGTAGCTTTTGCAAATGCAAAATGCAAAAGCTACTCACATTTTTTTTCAGCAAAAATATTAGCATAATATGCCATATTTAATGATCAAACATTTAACAATACGTTAACTAATGACATCATTAGTTTTGAACAACTGGGCCCTGGCATTTTAACTCCCTCCTATACTTGTTTACCAGATTTTTTGATATATCAGATACTATCTCAATTCCTAAACCACTGAAATATAGTTAATTGAAAATCAAACATCCAACAGATGTGCTTCACATATATTGCATTTCGCTTAACTCTGTATTTCAAGATAAGATGCTATTTTCTTTCAACCAAACACTGTACTGATGTTTTTCTTAATTTTCTACAAACAAGAATTCCGCGGAAGGCATCATCGCACCTGCTGGCGCAAAAGTCACAGGAGCCACAATCAGAATGTGGTTATTAAATAAGTTTATTTCATTCTTAGCAGTGCTTACTTGGAAAACTGGGTTGAAAAAAATGTAGACAAAGTGCCTAGTGGGGCACATATATTCCAGGCCATATCTTCAGCACTGACTTTTCATATCATACAGCCCAATGATAATGGAACATTGACGTACAATGTGTAAAAGTCACAGGAGCATGAAATATAGGTCAAGGTCACGGGTCAAGGTACCTGCTAATTCAGTACATCAAGGAGAAGCACAATGCAAGGTATGGTGGTTGTAGGCCTTATAGTTGAGGAGTTATCAAACATCAACGTAAAATGTGTCAAATATAGGTCAAGGTCACTGGGTCAAGGTACCTGCCAAGCCAGTGCAATGAGGTGAAGCACTATGCAAGGTTTAGTGGTTGTAGGTCTTATATTTGAGGAGATACTGAACATCAATATAAAATGTGTCAAAGTCACTGGAGTGCACAATATAGGTCAAGGTCACCAGGTCAAGGTACCTGTCGAGTCAGTACATCCAGAAGAAGTGCTATATAAAGTTTGGTGGTTGAAGGCCTTAGAGTTGAGGACATATGGAAGGGTGACGTAAAAGGTGTAAAAGTCAATGGAGCGTGAAATATAGGTCAAGGTCACCCAGTCAAGGTACCTGCAGAGTCCGTACATTGAGGAGAAGCACTATGCAAGGTTTGATGGTTGTAGGCCTTATAGTTGAGGAGATATTGAACGTTGACGTAAAATGTGTAAAAGGCATTGGAGCACAAAATATAGGTCAAGGTCACCGGGTCAAGATACCTGCCAAGTCAGTACATATAGGAGAAGCACTATGCAAGGTTTGGTGGCCAGAGGTCTTACACTTGAGGAGATCTGGAACGTTGACGTAAATTATGTCAAAGTCACTGCAGCCAAAATATAGGTCAAGGTCACCAGGTAAAGGTATCTGCTAAGACAGTACATTGAGGAGAAGCATTTTTCAAGGTTTGATGGATGTAGGCCTTATAGTTGAGGAGATATCGAACGTCGACACAAAATATGTCAAAGTCACTGGAGCGCAAAATATAGGTCAAGGTCACTGGGTAAAGGTACCTGCCAAGTCTGTACATCTAGGAGAAGCAGTATGCAAGGTTTGGTAGTTGTACGCCTTATAGTTGAGAAGATTGTGTCAAAGTCAATGGAGCGCAAAATATAGGTCAAGGTCACTGGGTCAACATATCTGCCAAGTCAGGAGGTCAGGGAGATGTGTCATGCAAGGTATGATGGTTGTTGTAGAATGGTAGTTGATTAGAATACTAACTTTGACGTAAATGTCGAACTTCGACATAACAGAACTGTTAAGAGACGGACGGACGAACGGACAGACGAATGGAAAAGCGGGCACCTATGTCGCAAAGTCAGGAGGTCAGGGAGATATTTCGTACAAGGTTTGATGATTATTTAGTCTTGTAGTTGATTAGAATACTAACTTTGACATAAATGTCGAACTTCGACATAACAGAACTGTTAAGAGACGGACAGACAGACAGACGAACAGACAGACGAATGGAAAAGTGGGCACCTATGTCGCAAAGTCGGGAGAACAGGGAGATGTTTCATGCAAGGTTTGATGGTTGTTTAGTCTTGTAGTTGATTAAAATACTAACTTTGACATAAATGTCGAACTTCGACATAAATGTTGACAGACGGACGGATGAATGGACAGACATACTGAAAAGCGGATGCCTATGTTGCAAAGTCAGGAGGTCAGGGAGATGTTTCATGCAAGGTTTGATGGTTGTTTAGTCTTGTAGTTGATTAGAATACTAACTTTGACATAAATGTCGAATGTCGAGATAAATGTTGACAGACGGACGGACGGACTGATGGACGGACGGACGGACAGAAAATCGGACGCCTATATCGCACCCTGCTACAAGCAGGTGCGATAAAAAATAAGTTGTCATTCTCACTAGAAGTCCTTCTCTAGGTGCTTCCAGTAAGTACCTGCAATGTTTTTTTATGAAAAAATCAGAAAAATATATTTATCTGGATATCCCCCTTATTTAAAAGCTATGTTAAATCTTAGGATTGTGAAAAAGCATAATCCTCTAACACAACCATCTAGTCCCACAAAATAAATCTACAACACTTTTTATGAAATCAAGCTATCATATGTTACAGGAGTCCATAATGCCATCATACGTTACAGGCGTCCAGGCACAAAACTTTGACTTAAAAAATGACAATTTTCTTATTTTACCATGGAAACACATGCATCACCCTTTTCTATTATAATGTGAACTGAAAATGTGCATTTACAAAGAAGGAAATACATCCTAGTAAATAACCACAGCTTGAGTTCTTGTGGAGAATTAAAGTTATCTATTTGACTACTCTTCAGCCACTTCAGTCACAGTCTCACTGTCACGTATTGAGGGCTAGGTTAAAATGTAGCAGAACAGCAATATACGTAGTAAAATGTAGCAAAAAATACTGAAAAAATTACATATGGCTATATATGGCTACATAGATGAACCAGCTATGTTTATTTTGAAATTTTCAAAACAAAGCATTTCGGTATATGTAACGTATACCTAGCAAAATTGTAGTAAAACATACTAAACAACAGATGAAACGTATTCAATACGTACAAAAACGAAATAAGCAATATACCTGGAGGTCCTCTATGTATTACTTTGCATTATCTATGATTTCCTATGTCTTACTATGTTTTATTCTACATCTTATTACATTTCAGTAGGTTTTGGTAGGTATTGCTAGGTATCACTTTGTATTAGTATGCACAAGTATGAGTAGCTACATATCACTACATTTGACAATGTTTTTGGTGGCATCATGAACTAGATGCCAACATTGACTGTCACTTCATACATGTACAGATTCTGACAACGATGGATGTAGGCCAGCTGCAAATGATGGATGCTGCTTTAGCTGATCACCTTTGGTTTTTTTGTGACTACAAGTTTGAATTATTTTGGTTAACATAATCTCTGAAGAGAGTGATTATATAGAATACAGTATCCAGAGTACAAAACAACAACTTACCAGGTTTTAGAGGTATTGAAACATCAGCCATTCCATCACAATTTTCAAATGCCTTCCTCAAATCGTCCTCTGTACTCTGTAAGAACAATAACACCCTCCATATAGAAATCAACCTTGTAACATCTGCGACCTGCATAGAACAAGATCAGCCTGCAGAAGAGTGCAGTCTGATCAGGGTCTATGCTGTTCACTCATGGAATGCTTAATAGCCATACATTATGATAGCCAAGTGTACTGATCAGGCCACGAAAATGCACAGGTGGATCTAGGTTTTTGTTGCCTATGTCAAAATGCAGCATCTCATCAGGGTCTACACTGTTTGCCACTCATCCGGTAATTTTCTATATGTTAGGCTCAAATGATGTTCAACATGAGAAAAGGGCTCTTATGCCATACAGGTGCAGATAAACCCAAGATCTGCATGCACACTGATGCAGTCTGATCAGGGCCTTCATTGCAATTTACAATAGATACTGTAGAATACAGTGAACCCTCAATACAACGACAGCATTTGTTCCCAAAAATATTGCCATTAAAATGAATTTGCTGTTGTAAAAAATCCTTAATAGTCAGAATGATATGTAAGAAAGACCTTGTTTTATTCTTATTTCCTCACAGAACATATGTTTTGGATATTTGTTAGAATCACCTCAGTGAGGTGATTCTAACAAATATCCAAATCATATATTGCTTGAAGTTTTAATACAATATTCTTGCATAATTTCTCATTAACTGTCACCTCTTGAGCGAAGGTTTCGTGACATTCAAATTGTCATTATAACAAATTTTGTCATTGTATCAAGTGTCGGTATAAAGAGTGTTGACTGTACACTAATAAACAGAAAGGGCCCTAATCGAGCAACACAGATGCCCAGCCTGATCCGTTGCTTCAGAGTTTCACTTCACAAGGTGTCCCAATACTTATGGAAAATACACTATTACACATTTACCTAAATACAGTGTCAGCTATGCAAACATAAATTATGTGATGCATTAACATAGTCTTGCATGCAAAAAATGTACCGGATGTAAAATTCTATACTGTATTACCCCTACATATTTGGACATTTTATGTACTTACTTATTTGTCCTAAAATTTTAAATACAGTTGACTCTCGTTATCTCGACCTCGCTTATCTCGATCCTATCACTTATGTTGAACTGATTTTTAAGTCCTGATTATTTTCCCTATGTATTTATTGTATTTCAGCCTGCGTATGTCAAACTACTTTAATGTCAACACTTCGGCTATCTCGTCCATCATTTTCAGTCCCAAAATATATTTTTCAAAGGTTTTACTACTGCGTATCTTGAACTCGGACCGTGACAGAGAGACGGAAAAAATGAAAGATGCGGCACTGCCGGTCTCTCAGTTAATGAAAATCATAATAGGCCATTGATAAGTTAATCAATAGTTTAATTTTCCCCTTTGTCCAGGTAATTACAATCAACATAAACAATGTCTAAAATCCACCATTATTAAATCACATGTGTGTCGAGTCGGGTTTGACACACGGCGCTCAACACGTCTCGCATCATTGATTTGTAATATAAAAGGCGGCCCAGAATAGTGTTATGGAAGATCAGCCAATGAAGTTTTTTTTAATTTATTGTTTGGATATATTCTTCAATGTTGAGTACTATCCATCTGAATGGTATAGAGTCTTAAAGAAAAGTCAGTGTGTGGCAGGTTCCGACTCAGATCAGCCTGTATTGATCAGGCTAGCTAAGTCTCAATCTTCGCTTGTTACTCTTTGGTCAAGTAAGCCCATTTGTGGGCGTGCAGGCTGATCCGAGTCTTTGACAGTCGCACAGTCTTCTATAAAAGTAGGATTTGCTGTGCACGGCCTCAAATAGATGAATCACATGGATACCGATGTTAAACCTTCTGACCCTGTAGACTGGTACAGATACCCGCACAAATAGTGTAGGTCCAGATGAGATGGTTCATAACTAGCTTTCTCCACAGGATCTACAGTTTGCTAAGCTGAGAGTTTCGTTTATGCCATGGGAGATAATCCAAACTAGCTTACAGCTGCCACTTACCGACATTGTAAGCGTTCTATGCATATGCGGAAACCAGTCAACTCTTTATAGAGTCATCTGAATTCGAAGGGAGCTAATCCAAACCAGTTCATAACGTATAGTTAACACTACCTGGAAACCAGTATTTTATTTATAGCTTATACGGAAATCCAAATTTGCAGAAATTAAAAGACAACAAAACATGAGAAATCTACCATTTATAATTATTAATATTCATTGCTGATATAATTCCCAGAGAAACATTGCCTACCCTAAACTGAACAGTAACAATGCAAACTGAAGTACGAGGGTGAGTCAATAAGTAACCAGCCTAACTTATTTCCGGTTGAGATCCACCTCTTCTTTTTCAACGTAATTGCCCTCTAGTGTGATGCACTTAGACCAACGGTGTTCAAGTGCCATCAGCCCAGAACTGTGAAAGTCAGGGTCCTTTCCACTGACCCACTCCTCAACTGCCATCACGACTTCTTCATCAGACCGGAAATGAAGTCCACCGATATCCTTTTTCAAGTTTGGGAATAGGAAGAGGTCGCTAGAAGCTAGGTCAGGGGAATAGGCAGGATGTGGTATTAATTCATACCTGTTTCGCTCTACAGCATCCATTGCAACTGTACAAGTGTGGACTCTCGCGTTGTCCTGTTGAGAGTTTACCTCGGCATTTTTCACGGATGGTGGTTCTCAGCTGGTCTAACAAGTTTGCATAGTACACTCCAGTTATTGTACTTCTCTTGGGTAAAAAGTCCCAACATAATAACGCCTTTTGCTTCCCAAAATACTGTGGCCATCACCTTGCCAGCAGATGGTTGCGTCTTGAACTTCTTTGGCCTCAGGGACCCAGGCCCTACCCACTAAGCTTTATTCTCTGGCTCATAATAATGAACCCAAGTCACATCTACAGACGCAAAAGAAAATCATCTTTTGACCTAAAATGCTTCAACGCTGCATACTGATGCTCTGGTTGCCATTTGCTCATCACTAAGGGATTTGGGGACCCAATGGGCTGTTAGCCTGCGCATACCTAAACAATCATGTAGGATCGTTGAAACGCTACCATGTGAAATGCCTAATGCCTGCGCTATTTCTTCCACCTGAATTCGCCTATCAGAGTATACCAGATCCCAAACTTTCTTACAAATTTCTTTGTCGGTGGCATCCAGTGGGTGCCCAGACCTGGCTTCATCTTCTAAAGACGTTCTACCGCGTTTGAATTCCCCTACCCAGAATTTAACCTGAGCATAAGATGGTGCAGAAGACCCATAAACATCGGCTAACTCGCCGTGTATTTCATTGCAAGTTTTACCTTTTAAATACAAGTACTGAATTACAGCATGGTACTCAACTTTAGATGAAAAGCATGCCTCTGCATCACTAGCCATGTTTGACTTCAATATCTTATTAAAGAATCACTCGATACGTGTGCAATTTTGTACCCATGTATAAAACATATATTGAAACAAAGCAGGAAAATTGTGACGGTCTCGGTCAATCGGAAATGGGATAGGCTGGTTATTTATTGACACGCCTTCGTACTCTTAAATTATTTAAATTACCATACACATGTGCCTTCCAAACACATTTGGGTAAACAGTGAGGCAAACAGTCATCATACCAATGACGTCGCAATTTGGTTCTCAAACATTTTCATCAGGTCCCGTGGTTCGAGATAACAAGAGTCGACTGTAGTCCATTCCTGTTGATGTGTCTAAAACATTGCTGTATGTATGGCAAACAGTGCAGACCCTGATCAGATGCCACATTCTTGGGCATCTGCTCTGGGTCTACACTGTTTGCAAAGGCCTCTCTGTCCTATGTATGGGGTTATTACTGTATATGCAAAATTGTATAGTAATAATGTCCTTCAATACCTACCAGATTTATCCTAAGTATCGTAAACTCTTTATCTGTCCTAACTGTTAAGTAAATCCATCTGACTACCTGTTATGTATATAAAGAATGGCTAGACAAGTGGCATTCAATGTGTGGATATGTATGTACTGACCTTGAAAGACAGATTTCTGACAATAAGTTTTGATCTCTTCAGAACAGTTTGTGGTATATTAGCAGCAACCTCAGAAAGCAGGCTAGCTGTTAACCTATGCTCTGGAAAATATAGAAGAAAAATACTATTAACCCCGACCCTGCTGAATCCAAATATGCTCTGCCTTTGCAAATAGTGTAGATCCAAATCAGCTGGCTTCTGAAGAAGACAACTGATCTAGACCTGCACTGGTTGTCTACGTATGTGATCACGTAATCTGACTGGCTGAAAATCAGAAGTGGGTGTGACATTTTAATTTATTCAGCAGGGCAAGGGTTAAAAACTTTACTGTATTAACCCTAAGTATTTGGACAGACAGGTCACAACAAACAATGTAGACCCAGATCAGACACCATAGAATGCAGCACCTGGCCCTGAGGTTATAATTTTTTTTTAATGCTAAACTCTGCTGAGCTTGAAATTTTCTCTGCTAATAAATCAGGGATCAATTTTAGCACTTGCTAACTTGCTAAATGCTAGTTTATTCCCTCAAAAAGCAAGCTGCAATTTCCATCACTTGCTAATTCTAGCAAGTTGGAAAGATTCTCTTTAATTGTGGAACCTGAGGCACTGTTGCTAAAGTTTAGCAATTTCTTTTCAAAAAGCAATGACTATACTTTTTTTTTTTCTCCCAGAAAACAGGTTTTGACATTACATGCAAATTGTCTCCATAGGAGACAATTTGCATGTAATGTCAAAACCTGTTTTCTGGGAAAAATAAGAAAAATATTTTAAAATGTCTGCTGAAATTTTTACCCGGAGAGCAAAGGTTTAAAGCCACATTTAACAGTGTTTGTAAGTATGAACAAGAATTCCGCGGAAGGCGTCATCGCACCTGCTGGCGCAAAAGTCACAGGAGCCACAATCAGAATGTGGTTATTAAATAAGTTTATTTCATTCTCAGCAGTGCTTACTTGGAAAACTGGATTGAAAAAAATGTAGACAAAGTGCCTAGTGGGGCACATATATTCCAGGCCAGTCCCATTCCCTCTAATGGCTATATCTTCAGCACTGACTTTTTGTATCATACAGCCCAATGATAATGGAACGTTGATGTAAAATGTGTAAAAGTCACTGGAGCATGAAATATAGGTCAAGGTCACAGGTCAAGGTACCTGCTAATTCAGTACATCAAGAAGCAGAATGCAAGGTATGATGGTTGTAGGCCTTATAGTTGAGGAGTTATCAAACATCAACGTAAAATGTGTCAAATATAGGTCAAGGTCACTGGGTCAAGGTACCTGCCAAGCCAGGGCAATGAGGTGAAGCACTATGCAAGGTTTAGTGGTTGTAGGTCTTATATTTGAGGAGATACCGAACATCAATATAAAATGTGTCAAAGTCACTGGAGTGCACAATATAGGTCAAGGTCACCAGGTCAAGGTACCTGTCGAGTCAGTACATCGAGAAGAAGTGCTATATAAGGTTTGGTGGTTGAAGGCCTTACAGTTGAGGACATATGGAAGGGTGACGTAAAAGGTGTAAAAGTCAATGGAGCGTGAAATATAGGTCAAGGTCACCCAGTCAAGGTACCTGCAGAGTCTGTACACTGAGGAGCACTATGCAAGGTTTGATGGTTGTAGGCCTTATAGTTGAGGAGATATTGAATGTTGACGTAAAATGTGTAAAAGGCACTGGAGCGCAAAATATAGGTCAAGGTCACCGGGTCAAGATACCTGCCAAGTCAGTACATATAGGAGAAGCACTATGCAAGGTTTGGTGGCTAGAGGTCTTACACTTGAGGAGATCTGGAATGTTGATGTAAATTATGTCAAAGTCACTGCAGCCAAAATATAGGTCAAGGTCACCAGGTCAAGGTATCTGCTAAGTCAGTACATTGAGGAGAAGCACTTTGCAAGGTTTGATGGTTGTAGGCCTAAAAGTTGCGGAGATATCGAACGTCGACGCAAAATATGTCAAAGTCACTGGAGCGCAAAATATAGGTCAAGGTCACCGGGTCAAGGTATCTGCCAAGTCTGTGCATCTAGAAGAAGCACTATGCAAGGTTTGGTAGTTGTACGCCTTATAGTTGAGAAGATCTGGAACGTCAACGTAAATTGTGTCAAAGTCAATGGAGCGCAAAATATAGGTCAAGGTCACTGGGTCAACATATCTGCCAAGTCAGGAGGTCAGGGAGATGTGTCATGCAAGGAATTATGGATGTTGTAGAATTGTAGTTGATTAGAATACTAACTTTGACGTAAATGTCGAACTTCGACATAACAGAACTGTTAAGAGACAGACGGACGGACGAACGGACAGACGAATGGAAAAGCGGGCACCTATGTCGCAAAGTTAGGAGGTCAGGGAGATATTTTATACAAGGTTTGATGGTTGTTTAGTCTTGTAGTTGATTAGAATACTAACTTTGACATAAATGTCGAACTTCGACATAACAGAACTGTTAAGAGACGGACAGACGAACAGACAGACAAATGGAAAAGTGAGCACCTATGTCGCAAAGTTGGGAGGACAGGGAGATGTTTCATGCAAGGTTTGATGGTTGTTTAGTCTTGTAGTTGATTAAAATACTAACTTTGACATAAATGTCGAACTTCGACATAAATGTTGACAGACGGACGGACGAATGGACAGACATACGGAAAAGCGGACGCCTATGTTGCAAAGTCAGGAGGTCAGGGAGATGTTTCATGCAAAGTTTGATGGTTGTTTAGTCTTGTAGTTGATTAGAATACTAACTTTGACATAAATGTCGAACATCGACATAAATGTTGACGGACGGACGGACGGACGGACGGACGGACGGACGGACGGACGGACGGACGGACAGAAAATCGGACGCCTATATCGCACCCTGCTACAAGCAGGTGCGATAACAAGCAGGTGCGATAAAAAGCAAGTGGCTGATAGGTTTAGCAAGTAAAAAATAATGCTACTGGCAAATTTTAGCAAGCTGTCAAAAAAAGTTAAATTTGAACCCTGTAAATATGAAAATGAAGTTTTTTAAAAGTAAAACATATTTTAACGAGTAATACTTAACCTATAGATAATGTGCTATTCTATTCTGTTTTCACACCTTCCACAGAAAAAACGACCATTCAGTCGTTAATTAAAGTCTTAAACCAGAAGGTCCCTTAGGCAGTTACCTGTGTGACGTAACTCTTCCCGCTCAATTGACCACGTGTCAGTTTCTTTTATGTGTAAAACAATAGACACAATTAGGAGAGATAAGCGAGGGTGGGCGGAGGGAGATAATTGATTATCTATAGGTTAAGTATTACTCGTTAAAATATGTTTTACTTTTAAAAAACTTCATTTTAACTTCATAATACATTAACCTATAGATAATGTGCTAGAATTTGCAGAATAGGAGGGAGGTGCTCTCCTAATTCTAACACCAATAATATCTCACCACTTCTGGTTAAGACTCAGGAAACTCAAAGGAATCAGATACATTCTAATTCTATATTTAATAGAAAGAATGATCTAGATTCACAAAATAGCATACCTTTAAGGTGTTATGATCTAACAACCTTATATATATTAGTAGACTCTAGAGGAAGCCAGTTCTTAAGTCTCAGAGACCTAACATTGGCCCCCCCCCCCCACCCCCCCTCTTTTTTTCTTTTTGGGAAACAACAATTGGCTTCAAAAAGAAAAAAGGGAGTCATTGAGACATAACATAAATATTCCATCGCAAAGTAAGCTAGGAATATAGAAATATTTTGAAAACAAAATTTGTAAAACAAAAAGCCAAGACCATACACTGTAAGTAGTCTATGTAGGATCTTGAATAAATAAGGAAAAGTCTACTCGGTGGAGTTTCCTATAGATAACTGACATATGTAGATATTTTGGATAAAATTCTAGATATGTGAAGCTATGTAATTGTAATAGTCTAAGCTATTAGAATTATAAACTAATTAAATTCTGTTAATTGGAGCGACAGGACAGTTTCTGATGAACAGACCCAGACTTAAAATAACCATAATGTGTAATTATTTCCCTTGATCAAATTAAAGAAGGGGAGATAATAAAAGTAGATGGAGTTAACTTAACTATAACTAAGTTATCCATCAGAAGAAAAAAAGGTATAGACAAACATAATGGTTAAAACTATTGCTAGACTAATTGTATAACGAATTTTTAGTCAAGCAATAAAATAATACAGAGTTTGCATATAACTGCTGGGAAGAAAAAACAACCTAAACCATTGATAATTAGTTTTGTCATAGACATATAAAAACGTTTGATGTCCTGACAAAAAAATAAAGAATAAACTGTCAACATCATAACTAAAGAGTTTGACAGAGAATAAGAGAGATAAGAATAAGGTTGATCGCAGCAAACTGTATGACGGTCATAGTTTGGCTAAATCTTACCGTATTGATAAGATTAAGCAATAATAAATAAGCTGGATAGAATCTTTCTATACCAGAAGATTGCCATGAAAAGTACTCCTGAGTAAATAATCATGGAAATCAAGAAATGTTAAAAATCCACTTTGATACGAATCAAAATGTTCATAAAAAGAGAAGGACTCAGAGAAAAAGTAATAGTGTGATAATCTCTGAAGAAAGATTATACAATAATACTGATTATTAATCTCAAAAAACACTTAATTTAAAAGTTAAGAGATAGTATTACTATTCTATACGCATATTAAAGAATAGTAAGAAATATATTAATACTAAATAAAAATTATACTACTGAACAAAATTCCCGCTATAAATCATAGGTTAAGCGTAACTATTATTTAAGCAAGGAATTATTAAACATATAACTCTCTATAAAATTACTGCCCGGAAATTTTATAGATAAACATTCAATCAATTTTTTTTTTTTTTAGAATTGAATATTAATAGAAAAAAATCTATGTCTGCATAGTTGGTAATTCCTGAAATATCAAATTACGTACTCGCAAATGAGTTCAGGAAGAAAATACATATATATACTCTCGAGATCTATGTGTAAACCATAGAGAGTAATAATATTATTACCGCGATCCCTGACGGAAGGGTAAAAACATGTATATGAAAGAGATAATAATTAATTTAACGTCATATAGGTTTAAGATAAAATTTGTTTAATCTTTAACCAATATGCAGCAACAGTGACTCGATATTCTGTATTCGAACGTAGAAAAGGAGTACTTAGTCATTAGAATTTTGAATGATTGAAATAGAGATAATGGGATCTAAAAGGATGTATCTCCATGAACTGAATCGAAGGATAATATCCATTCTAAAAAACTAGGGCTTGTTTTAGGCTTAGTTTAACAAGCGTAGAATTGAATTATTTTCAAGTATTCATGAAGTCGTTTTGCTCTGAATACTGAGAAAAATGTTAAAATATTGTTTAGGAAATAAAAAAGTGACTGTTCCACAATGTTAGCTAGATTTAAACCTGGAACGTAGCGAGAAGGTCAATCTAATTTAAAAGTAAGATGAGAAAGATAAATAATGAAGATAGATATATAAATATCGGAATAATATATTATCTCCAACAATTATCAAATAATCAGAATGTTTAAAAGCATAAATACTACTAGAAAGTTTATTTACCGAATGTATAATCGGAGAAAACTTTCAGTATGTTCAAAAACGTATCACAAAAGTAAGATCTGACCAGGAACGTAGGTGCAGCACTTACTAAGTTGTGAAGTTAATATAAACATATTTTATATTATTAATTGAAGCAGTGCATTTCAAAATCATCGACATCTTGAAATGACTTATTGTGTGGAAAAATAAATAAATATCCAGTTTCGGAAAAGATATTTATCTATATATATAGACCATTTTTGATGCGGACTGGAAATCAAGATATTAATCTTTGCATTATTCGCAAACTGAACTTGAACTCTTAGCGAGAATTACTATGATCCCTTTAACGAATGTAAACATAAAGGAGGGGTAAAGAGATAATTAAGAGTGTCTTAATTCTTTACCGGCTCGTAATTAAGGATGTTTTCCCTTTTGTCTAAGCCTAGACTATAGATTGATTAATATAATTATAATAATATCTGCTATTATGAGGTAAACTCTCGTTAATTAACCTCTAAGCATATATCAAAAATATATATCAACATAATCTAGAGCTTCGGTAAGTTTAGAGGAAGGAAATGATTGACTTTGGCAGTTTCTGAATAGTTACAAAGTCAATAAAACAAAATATCAAAAGGAAAGTATTGTATATAAAATCTAATTTAGGCAATAATAATCTGTCACGTACTGAATAATTAATGCCTTTACTAAATATGTATCCATTGTCAATACCAAAGTGCAAGAAAATTTTGATTGACATGGACTCTAGTTATAAATAAAATATTAGAGGTATAGAGCTAGTCGAAGCAAAACTATTCCTCAATAAGATAAAGTAGACCTATAATATACGAGGATTAATTGGGTCTAGAATTATAATCATAATAAAATTATTATTCCAATATGAAGAATCTTCAGCGTAATAGATTCTTACTGAGGCAAAAATATCTGGTATATTGCTATCGTAGTCTTAAATGATCCAGAAGAAAAAATAAAACAGGCAAAGTAAAGAACGTATCGAATTATATCTATGCCTAAATATAAGATTTTTTTCTTATTTATTATTTTATAGCAGAGTTTAGACAGAGCACGACTGACCTAGACTCTAATATAATCAATCAAAAGATAGTATAAAATAGAATAATAGCTTATCGGATCAACTATTTTCCATGTAGAAAAGGCAAAAGGAAAATATGTACCTCAACTAGAATTTTAAATCGTAGTAACCTAGAGAGGTAGCGAATAAATAAATAAACTGTTAATTTATTTATCTGGTTGGTGTAAATTTCCGATACCTTAAGAATGAAAAAATAATAGAAAGTAGAAAAGATCGATTGCTACTTTCTTGTCAATTTACTCCTTAGATTACATGCTGATTACATATCGGAGCATGTAGAAGAAAAACAGGGGAGGACAGAAGAAAATTTTTTATATTTCGTGTATATTTTTCTTCTTATAAATAACGATAGTTTTATAGTTCACCTTTGCCCTAGAGCCGAATAAGGTGAATATGTAAGAAGTTAATCTCTTTGTAGCGAATAAAAGAGATATAATTATAGCTGGAAGTATCTTCTACACTTAGTGAATGAATTGCGAATTTGATCGTAACCGATAATTCTTAATTCATTTTCAATAATAAATATATATATAGAATTTAAGTCAAGTTCAAAAGTGACTGGACAGAATTCAACAATATAAATGGCTACTAGGTATTAGAACCCATCGCTGTCATTCAATAACCTATAATCCAAGACTATACATGTCTATAGTGGTTATAAATGAATATATGTTGAGCGAGTACTAATGACTACTACTCGCACACTAGTAATCCGACACAAAGTCTACGAAACTACTGCCCGGTGGAATTTCGTTAGAATGACCTGGCACTACTCTACGAAGTGCCTCCCGATGAAATTTTCGTTAGAGCCGGAATTTAACCGCTTTCTAGCGAATTAAAGAGATAAAACATCATTTGAATGACCTGGCACTAGTCTACGAACTGCTGCCCGGTAAGAATTTTGTTATAGTCGGAAGTTTAACTCTTTCTAGCGGATAAAAGAGATAAAACATAAGTTAATTTAAAATATTAATGGAATTACACACCTATAATAAGTCAATGGAATATTAAAAATTCTAGTCTGATTTGGGAAAGACTGTACAGAATTTTTTGTATAAAAAGTTATTATGTATTTCACTTAATAACCTATATCCATTGACTTAAACGTGAATGGAGCTCTATGAACGATAATAGATTGTTCGGGAATTAGTAATCATTATTTTGACACTAGTTACCCGACACAATGACCGGACACTAATATTCGTAACTGTTGCCCGGTAAAGTTACAAGTAATTTGACAAATTGATCGGATAGTAGTATTCGTAACTCTAGTCCGATGAAAAAGGGAGATTATATATGAAAACTGAGCGGGCACAAGTATTCGAAACTTTTTCCCGAAGATAATTAATTATTAGGCAAAAATTGACCAGACACTTTCTGTAAAAGTTTGCCTGGTGAAAAATCAGAAATAATATAATAATATGACCGGGTATAAGTATCAGAAATATTACTGATACTTTGCCCAGTGAAAAAATTTTTTAATAATTAGACATAATGACCGGAAGTTAGTATACGTGACTATTTTGTCCGGTGAAATATGTCAGAAACTAAGTCTTTCCAGAAAATAATTAAATTATTGACTGGAGACTAGTTGACTGGTGCCTGGTTGATCGGTGACTGGGTGACTGGTGACTGGGTGACTGGTGACTGGGTGACTGGTGACTGGTGACTGGGTGACTGGTGACTGGTGCCTGGTTGACTGGCACCTGGATGACTGGTGACTGGTGCCTGGTTGACTGGCACCTGATTGACTGGTGACTGGTGAAGCTGATTGACTGGTGACTGGTGACTGGATGACTGGTGACTGGTGGACTTAGACTTTATAGGATACTAAGTACCCAAAGATGCCACCTTGATGGGTCTTACCCCGGCAGTATAGCCATATGGGGTGGGGCTCCCATCAGTAAAGAATTGTCTTATAACCCATCAAGGGTTGACAAGTTCTTTACAATCAGCTTCTCCACCATGAGAATCTTTAGCCAACTGAAGATCTCTGCAAACAAAAGTCCAGGAAAAACATATCGTAATTGCTGAATAACCTGGAACGAAAAGAACAAAAATATTCTGCATATATAAACACGACTATCGAACCGATCGCGCACGAGCGTTGTGCCGAATAGCGAGAGTCGCCAAAACGCAAGTGGAAAAAAAACCAGTCAAAAATACATGAAATCGAAAATTGAAAATTTTAAATAATAACACAGAAAGTGAAAGGAGTGATAAATAAAACAAAAGAAACACAAGGATACATAAATTTATCCGTGAGGAAAGAAATAATCCAAATTTCTATCACAGGTAAATAATCCTTGTTGAATTTCTTTGTCCACAGAAAAGAAACTGACACGTGGTCAATTGAGCGGGAAGAGTTACGTCACACAGGTAACTGCCTAAGGGACCTTCTGGTTTAAGACTTTAATTAACGACTGAATGGTCGTTTTTTCTGTGGAAGGTGTGAAAACAGAATAGAATAGCACATTATCTATAGGTTAATGTATTATGAAGTTAAAATGCCAACAATAGCAGAGAAATTTTCTGCTCAGCTATGTTTAGCAAGAAAGAATTTTCAACTGCTAGTAATCTGAGATTTATTAGCAGGACAGATTTCATGCTCAGTTGAGTTGAGCATGAAAAAAGTTTTATAACTTTGGGGTCAGACCAGTCTATATCATTACCTACTTATCCAGCATGCCTTTTGGATCCCATGCCATGGATGATAATGCAGATGATTTGGTGTTTTACAACTCTTTCAACATACAGTCGACTCTCGTTATCTCGAATTCCAAGGGACTCTCTGAAATACTTCGAGATATCCGTACTTCGACATATCAGATTTGCAGAATTGAGGAAAAACTAATTCGATTAACAAATATATGTGTAATTGGACTCTTGAAGTTAGAGATATAATAAAAAAAATATTGTGGAAAAGAGGAGAAATTGCTCCTTTGGAGCAATTTCTCCTCTTTTCCACAATAATTTTTTACATGTTAGATTTTCAAGTTTATGCAGGGACCAGATTTTCACTTCGAGATAAGCGGTTATTCGAGATAAGCGAGGTCGAGATAACGAGAGTCAACTGTAATTTATTAAAGTCATATCTAGAAAATAATGAAGGTCTCTATGCAACAAGGGACTGTACAATAATGAACTGAATTCCACATCTAGCGGGATTCAAATCTGTCAGCAGCATTAACACTTAGCCAAGAGATTCTACAGAATCAGGGAACACATCAATGAAACAAAATTAGCAGACGTGTCATTTTGTGCAGAATGTTGCATCTGATCAGAGTCTACACTGTTAGCCATACATACTGCAGTATTTTAGCTACCTCAACAGGTAGTAGAATGGCCTATTTCAAATTTTAAGACAAGTTTGGTAAGTAGATAAGGTGTCCCAATACTTGGGGTAAATACGGTAAGCATTACTATAATATGCAACAATACACACACTCATGTCAGCTTGAGTAGTACCCTCTTTTCAGAATTATTCAAAATGAACTCAATGATCCAAAAGGACAAAACAAGCTTAATGATTTCAACAGAGCAGAAAATAAAACCATAGCTATATAAAACCACACTGCACGCCTATTAAGCATAATGCATCTGCAAGCCAAAAACAAAAGTCCATATCTGAATGCATAAATGCAAGCTGATCCAGTCTTCTACTGTTTGCATGTACTACAGCGCACAACTTGAACGGCATCATGAAAAAGTCTTTGGGACATATGCTGACAGTAAAACTAAACATCGTGAGTGAAAGAGTGTCAGATCAGACATAATCGATGGATATTGTCCAATATATTAACAGACAGCAAAGACCCTCATAGCTCGAGATAAACTAGGTATACCAGGGCCCAGTTGTTCAAAACTAATGATGTCGTTAGTTAACCTATCATTAGAACTTGATTAAATATAACATATATGCTTATATTTTTGCTAAAAAAATGTGAGTAGCTTTTGCATTTGCAAAAGCTACTCACATTTTCTCAGCAAAAATACCTGTGAATTAGATATTGTGCTTACTAGAACAGTTCACATTTTGACTACTAATGAGCTCGTTAAGCTAACGATGCTTTGAACAATTGGGCCCAAATAAATATTTTCTAGTTTGTTTAACACATGCTTCTAATGAGTACCCAACACACTTTAATATAGAAATAAGAATTTTTTGTTTCTTGTTGTTAAGAAATCACCATTTCTAGAGTTATCAGCCTTGATTAGGCCCCTATGTCCTGAAGACATTTTATAACTTGGCCAACTCATTTATCTTGATACAATCCAACTGTAAATACCTTCATATGTCTTGCCATTAAGGGTCCTGATTGCATTCTTTGCCTCTTTTGTTGACCGGAATTTTACATGAATCTGTGTTCTCACAAACTTCACTTCCGCAACACGTTTCACCTTCCTGTAAGCCAACGACACATAAATCGTTAAAAAGAAAAGCAAGGTAGGAAGAATGTAACTAAATTGAAACGGCTTGACAAACCATGCATTTTGACGCAAATTTGATCAAAACTGAATAAAAACTAAGGAAGTTGTCAAGGTTTGACATTTTATGATACAATAAACCATAATTCAATATGTAACATCTAAACAGATAATACTTATAACAATACTTTACTTCTACATTT
Organism: Anodontia alba; assembly: GCA_964016985.1. Taxonomy (NCBI): domain Eukaryota; kingdom Metazoa; phylum Mollusca; class Bivalvia; order Lucinida; family Lucinidae; genus Anodontia; species Anodontia alba. The sequence continues at coordinate 102,967,235 of OZ024824.1, forward strand.
GTATAAGTATCTTCTTTATTATGCATATGTTGTTTTAGCTATGCAGCGTCTGATCAGGGTCTCCACTGTTTGCAAATTGTGCAACCATTTTTCTCTAGGAATATCTAAATCTCACTGCTGGACGTACCTAAAATTGAAATTGAACTCTTCAATATATAATGTGGGTGAGTTCATTCCGTCTACAATGGGTTAACATTTTAATATGTTGATGACCACATCAAATTTTCAAAATATTGACACCCTTGACAAAAGTTTTGAAGGCTTTAAACACTATTAACCCATTATAGACTGAATGAACTCCCTCACAAGATACATTGGAAGAGTCTAATTTTGATTTTAGGTATGTCAGGCTATGTGATTCAGATATTCCTAGAGAAAAATGGTTGAACTATTTGCAAACAGGAGACCCTGATCACAGGCATGACCCAGGGGCAACTCTAGCACAGAGTTTAAGGTTTAGGTCTGGATAAGTTGCATACCAAATTTCAACTTCCTAGCATAAAAGGTACCCGTTATGACCTCCAAGGGAAATGCGGATGTACCGGTAAATGTCAATATATATTTGAATGTTAACTTAAACATGTTTATTTGTTAGACCCTGGTTACAAAAGTGACATATGCATGTACATAGGTATGAACCTAACATCGAGGTGAAATGCTATATGTCCCACTGCTGCCTTTGGCAGGCGAGGGCATAAAAATGCATGGTTTGTCAAGATCTTTTGTTTCAGATGCATTCTTTATTCTTTGCCATTCTTGTTTTTTCCTTTAAACAATGATAAATTTATTGTGTCATCTTACTGATTAATATTTTCAAATCTCTGTCATAAATCTGTCCACCTACTGAATAATACATAATTTGACCCATAGCTCCAGATAAGGTTCTTTCAACCTAAAGTACTCATATTTTCTTATTTCTTCATGAAAACATATGTTATGGGTACTCATTAGAAGTTCCTCAAGGAGGCACTTCTAATGAGTGCCCACAACATATGTTTTCATGAAGAAATAAGAAAAATATTATGTGGCTACCCCCTCTTATCTATAGCTATGAAATTTTAACCCATTCAGTCCTCACTACACTGCTTGCTATTCTGTTTCTGATTTTCGACTGACACACATTTTGCAAAAAACATCATTTTAGCAATTTTTGGTAGACCTCTCTTCCCCTATGATTTGTGCAAAGATGAAGCCCCAGGCTTATATGGTTCTGGAGAAGAAGATTTTTTAAGGTTTTACCATACACGGGCTTGGCAGCCTTCTTGGTCAATAGACCACAACCATTTAGGCAATCTTTCATTCCCCAGCCCCAAGGAGGCTCCACATGAAATTTGAGCACATTGGCGGCTTCAGAGGAGAAGTAACTGGAAATTCTCAACATTTTTCCCATACTAATGTATGGGGCCCATACAAATGCATAGGTAAGTAAACTTGACCTCGCTGTAAAAAGGTCAAACGTCAATGTACCACCATCATTTAGCAATTTTGGTAGACCTCTTGTCCCCGATGACTTATGCAAAGATTCAGCCCCAAGGTATCCTCGGTTCTGGAGAAGAAGATTTTTAAAGGTTTCCAACATATATAGGTATGATGGCCATCTTGGTTAATAGACTGCGACCATTTTAGCAATCTTTCGTTCCCCCGACCTTAGGAGGCTCCATATGAAATTTGAAAAAAATTGGCTCAGCATAGCTCAGATGAGCTAAAGATTACAAATTAATTGTGATAAGTGTTTTAAGGGTTAACCTTTTTAAAACAACAAACCCCTAATCTTATTAAAAGACCCCTTAATTCCACTTATAGGAGTCCGTGGGACCCTTGTTTCAAAACCCTGTATCCGTAATAGTTTATTAGTTTACACTTCCACTTGGGTGTTATTGGTAGGCTACGTGTACTGTATTTACCTTTAGTATTCAGACACCTTAACTTCTTACCATACATGTTCTAAAAACTGTGCATGTACAATTTACTACCTGTTGTTGTGTCTAAAAATTGCTGGACGAGTGGCAAACAGTGTAGACCCTGATGAGATGCCACATTCTGTGGCATCTCATCAGGGTCTACACCATTTGCTCAGGTCTGTCTGTCCAAATGCTTTCAGTAAATATGGTATGTTCTATGATCATGGCATTTCCTGGACACCATTTTTACTATTTTAATTGCTCTCAAAGGTTGTTCTTTTAAGAATCTAACATCAGTTCAAGTTAAAACTGAATCCACTTAGGCATTTAGGAAATAGAGATCTTTAAAATTTTCAACTTATCTGGCCCTATAAAGTTTAATCCTCACTATTACTGCATGATGCAGGATAAAATTATTAGAAATACAGTTGACTCTCATTATCTCGACCTCGCTTATCTCAAATAACTGCTTATCTCGAAGTGGAAATCTGGCCCCTGCCTAAACATGAAAATCTAACAACAGTTAAAAAAATATTGTGGAAAAGAGGAGAAATTGCTCCTATGGAGCAATTTCTCCTCTTTTCCACAATATTTTCAAAATATCTCTAACTTCTAGAGTCCAATTACATTAAATATTTGTTAAATGTGGGTTGTTCGTATTATTTTTCCCTCTATTCTGCAAATCTGTTATGTCAAGGTACGGATATCCCGAACTATTTCAGAGAGTCCCTTTGAATTCGAGATAACGAGAGTCGACTGTATTTACAATTTCTGGAGGCATTTTTCGACGTCGTCTTGTTTCAAGCCTTCAGGTAGACCACAAAGCAGCATAATCTTTTTCCAGTGGTATGTCATACCAGCCTTCTTTGGGCTTTGGCCTGAAAATAAAATTTAACCCATTGTAGTCGGGAGACCCCTAAAAGGGTAATTTGCAAACAGTGCAGACCCAGATCAGATGCCGCAGAATGCAGTGTCTGATCAGGATTTTCCCTGTTTGCAAATAGTTTAGCCATTTTCTTTAGGAAAATTCTAAATCTCATAGCTGGACATACCTAAAATTGAAATTGGACTCTTCCAATATATAGTGTGGGGGGAGTCTATTCAGTCTACAATGGATTAAGGGAACTCGATACACTTTTTAGATTTGTGTAGAACGAGTGCCCACTTTCCCCTCCCACCATCACCAGTTTCACCACCACAAACTACTTCTTAGCAGTTATATTTTTAACCCTTGTCATGCTGAATAAATTAAGATGCCACGCCCATTTCTAATTTTCAGCCAATCAGATTACTTGATCTAAGTTTTTCATACAAATTCAAATACTTAAAAATCTGTTTGCAAAGGCAGGGTCTATCCAGATTCAGCAGGACAAGGGTTAATTATATATTGTGGGAAAACCAAACAAAAGAACTTATTTGAACCCTTAACACTTAGCACTCTGGGTAAATTTTCAGAAGACGACATATAGAAATATTTTTTTCTTATTTTTTCCAGAAAACAGGAGTAGACATTTCATGAAACTTGTCTCTTATGGAGACAATTTGCATGAAATGTTGAAGCCTATATTCAGGAAAAATAAGAAAATATCACCAATTTATTGTCTGCTGAATTAGCCAAGAGAATGGTAATGGTTTAACCCTTAAAGCGCCCATCACAACAATTGTCGTCTGCCTTGTCATCTGCTTGTGATTTTAAATGTCATTTTTGCAAACAGTGTGGACCCAGATCAGACTGCTCCTCTAGGAGCAGTCTGATCTGGGTCCACACTGTTTGCCTGTATGCAAAAATATGAAAAGTTTGCAAGAATATTCAGCAGACGACATAAACGGACCATATTTTCAGATGCAGTTTTCTCGGCGCTTCAAGGGTTAAGCACTAATCACAACTGAAGTAGACAACATTTTGATTTTTTTTTTTTTTTTTTTTTTTCAGAGAAAATAAATTGTCAGATGATTCACATGAAATGCCAAGCTTTAAATTCTCTGAATAAAAGGGAAAGAGAAATAATAATAATAATGAAAAACAAGAGGCCCACGGGCCACGGTTCGCTCACCTGAGTGACATAGCCACTGCAGACATGCAGATGTTCCCAATAATATATGCAAAGATTCAGCCATAAGGCATCCTCGGTTTTGGAGAATAAGATTTTTAAATGTTTTTTCCCATACAAATACATAGGGAAGTAAACTTGTACAACCATTATTTTAGCAACTTTGGTAGACCCCCGGTCTCCGATGATTTAAGCAAAGATTCAGCCCTAAGGGGTCCTCGGTTTTTTAAAGGGTTTAACCATATATGGGCATGGCGGCCATCTTGGTCAATGAACCGCGACCATTTTAGCAATCTTTCATTCCCCCAACCTAAGGAGGCTCCATATGAAATTTGTGCAAAATTGGCCCAGAGGCTCCAGAGGAGAAGTCATTTGAAATTCTGAATATTTTTTCCCATACAAATGCATAAGGAAGCAAAATTGACCTCAAGGTAAAAAGGTCAAATGTCAATGTACGACCATTATTTTAGCAACTTTGGTAAACCTCCAGTTTCTGATGATATATGTAAAGATTCAGCCACAAGGCATCCTCGGTTTTGGAGAACAAGATTTTTAAAGGTTTTTCCCATACAAATGCATAGGGAAGCAAACTTGACCTTGCTGTTAAAAGGTCAAATGTCAATATACAACATTTATTTTAGCAATTTTGGTAGAACTCCCGTCCCCAATGACTTGTGCAAAGATTCAGCCCCAAGGCATCCTTGGTTCTGGAGAAGAAGATTTTTAAAGATTTTTACCATATATAGGTATAGCGGCCACCTTGGTCAATGAACTGCGACCATTTTAGCAATCTTTCATTCCCCCAACCTAAGGAGGCTCCATATGAAATTTGTGCAAAATTGGCCCAGAGGCTCCAGAGGAGGTTGTTTGAAATTCTGAATATTTTTCCCATACAAATGCATAAGGAAGCAAAATTGACCTCACGGTAAAAAGGTCAAATGTCAATGTACGACCATTATTTTAGCAACTTTGGTAGACCTCCTCTGATGATATATGTAAAGATTCAGCCACAAGGCATCCTCGGTTTTGGAGAACAAGATTTTTAAAGGTTTTTCCCATACAAATGCACAGGGAAGCAAACTTGATCTTGCTGTAAAAAGGTCAAATGTCAATATACAACATTTATTTTAGCAATTTTGGTAGAACTCCCGTCCCCAATGACTTATGCAAAGATTCAGCCCCAACGCATCCTCGGTTCTGGAGAAGAAGATTTTTAAAGGTTTTTACCATATATGGGCATGGCGGCCATCTTGGTCAATGAACTGTGACCATTTTAGCAATCTTTCATTCCCCCAACCTAAGGAGGCTCCATATGAAATTTGAGCAAAATTGGCCCAGAGGCTCCAGAGAAGAAGTCGTTTGAAATTCTGAACAATTTTCCCATACAAATGCATAAGGAAGCAAAATTGACCTTACCATAAAAAGGTCAAGTGTCAATGTACGACCATTATTTTAGCAACTTTGGTAGACCTCCAGTTTCCAATGATATATGTAAAGGTTCAGCCATTAGGCATCCTCGGTTTTGGAGAACAAGATGTTTAAAGGTTTTTCCCATACAAATGCATAGGGAAGCAAACTTGACCTTGCCGTAAAAAGGTCAAATGTCCATATATGACATTTATTTTAGCAATTTTGGTAGACCTCTCGTCCCCGATGACTTATGCAAAGATTCAGCCCAAAGGCATCCTCTGTTCTGGAGAAGAAGATTTTTAAAGGTTTTTACCATATATGGGCATGGCGGCCATCTTGGTCAATGGACCGTGACCATTTTAGCAATTTTTCGTTCCCCCAACCTGAGGAGGCTCCATATGAAATTTGAGCAAAATTGGCTCAGGGGCTTCAGAGGAGAAGTCGTTTGAAAATGTTAACGGACGGACGCACGGACGGACGGACGCACGGACGAAAAGTGATCACAATAGCTCATCCTGAGCATAGCTCAGGTGAGCTAAAAATATGCTACAGATTTGCATGGCACTTTAAGGGCTCAACAATCATTTGGGTTTTTAATCACAACATTTATGTGTTTTAACATGTCACAACATAATATTATATTAATTTTATTTTAAATTACAGTGGACCCTTGTACAAAGATAGCATATGCCCCCAAAGATGTTGCCCTAAATATGAATTTGCTGTTGTAAAGAATCCTTAATTGCAGCAGAGTAATACGTAAGAAAGGGCTTGTTTTATTCTTTTTCCTCACAGAACATAAGTCTTGGATATTTGTTACTTGAAGCATTAAACACACAATATCCTTGTATAACTTCTGATTCACTGTCACCTCTTGAACAAAGATTTCTTGTCAGTCAAATAATCATTATAACGAATGACTTTACATTCCACATCCATGGAGATTATTCTAACAAATGTATGCATAAACAAAGTTAGTAGAAACTAAAACAGTATGAAAACTATCCTTGGATGACATTTATTGAATTTCTCTCCCCCAACCTGACCACCATGTCTCCACCCCAAACCCCTAGTTATGCTATAGATTTTAAAATGAGGGCTGGAATGACATCTCAGGATTCTTGTAAATTCTGAAAAGAGTCCTGGACATCAACATTGGTTGTTGCGCCTCTACTGGTTTCAATTAAGCAAAACTGCTTGTTTGTTTGTTTGTGTAAAGGTTTAACCGCTCAGTCCACTCAATGGGGCCGGCCTTGGTGGCTCAGTTGGATGCACGTCTGATTGGAGACCAGGAGGTCGCGGGTTCAACATGACCCCACTGTGTTGACTGGGCCGTAAGACCACAACACAAACAAACAACTCGATGGGGGTCAAGTCAGGCATGGTCAGTTTACCTAACCACACTTTTACTGTGCAGGTTTAGTCCTCTAAGCGGTTAACCAGTATTGTGCACATTCTTTCCCCAGAAACTGACAACTGCCCTTCTTGAATCAGCGGAAGGGAGAGAATGACCGTAGAAAATATTTCATGGTCAATCTCCACGAAAGAATGTTGCTGACCTTGGCAGGAGTCGAACCCGGAAACTGCCATCTGTCTTTTGTGAGGTACCTGTTTTTTACAGAAAAATAGCTAGGATTCTTTTCATTTTCTCAAAATCAATCAAACTAGAACTAGGAACCGTCCCATAATGATGTGTTAGTTTACCAATTTAAGACTGAATAAACTCCTCCACCTTGTATACTGGATGAGTCGAATATCAATTTTAGGGAGGTCAGGCTATGTGACATCTAATCAGGGTCTGCACTGTTTGCCAGTTTCCCTTTTAAGGGTCTCCAGACTAAAACGGGTTAAGACCAAGAGGATTCTTGAAAATCAGGGCCCAGTTGTTCAAAGCTAACGACATTGTTAATTAACAACTCGTTAAAATTTACATCGAGTGATACGCAAATATGCTGAAATTTTTTGCTGAAAAAAAATGTGAGTAGCTTTTGATTTGCAAAAGCTACTCACATTTTTTCAGCAAAAAATATCAGAATATTGTGTATTGAATCCGCTAAATCAGTTACTGAAATGACCCTTAACGAGCTTGTTAAGCTAACGACGCTTTGAACAACTGGGCCCTGCTCGCTACTATGTCATGTCAAACAAAGCAGTGTCTTTCTGTAAATGAGAAATGATTGTGTGCACTCACCGTCTTCTCAGGGCCTTGCTCTCTTTGCATGCTGGGCAAAAATTTCAACAGATGTCATTTTGAAATCTTTTTCTTATCTTCCTAGAAAACAGGATCTGACACTTCAAACAAATAGTCTCCTACTTCAGCAGAAAACATTTTGAAAGGCAGTCGACTCCCGTTACCTCGAATTCCAAGGGACTCTCTGAAACACTTCGAGATATCTGTACCTCGAAATATCAGAGTTGCAGAAGTGAGGTGAACAATAAATCGAACAACCACATTTAACAAATGAATATGCAATTTGACTCCTGAAGTTAGAGACATATTGAAAATATGTGGAAAAGGAGAAATTGCTCCTCCTCTTTTCCACAATATTTTGTTTATTTTTTGCTGTCTGCCTATGTCCCAAAGACATTACATGTATTTTGCATGTGGTCATTTAACATTATCAAGACTGAGTAAAAACCAGGGCCCAGTTGTCAAAGCATTGTTAGCTTAACAAGCTCGTTAAGGGTCATTTCGTTAACTGTTTTAGCGGATTCAATATACAATTCTGATATTTTTTGCTGAAAAAATGTGAGTAGCTTTTGCACTGCAAAAGCTACTCACATTTTTTCAGCAAAAAATTTCAGCACTTGATGTAAATTTTAACGAATCGTTAACTAACGACATCATTAGTTTTGAACAGCCAGGCCCAGACTGGACTGAAAATGAACATTGCAAAAGACAGCTTTCTTCGTACCATGGAACTTTCCATCTGTACATGCTTTTATGTTCTAATACGTTTTTTTTTTTTTTTTTATTTGGGTTTTACGGCCCTTTCAAGAATATTTCACTTATATCGAGCCGATCGTTCATCGAAGGTGGGCGAAAACCGGAGAACCCGGAGAAAAACCACCTGACCGTCCGTAAGCAGAACTTGGCTTTCCCACATATGAACCGAGCGAGGCTCGAACCACAGCGGTGAGAAACCTAATGGATTAAGAGACAACTCTTTTATCCACTAGGCTACAGGGGCCCGTAATACATGTGTTTAATTAGGTCTTTAAACATTTTGTTTGTAAGAATGCGTCAGTTTTGAACAGCCGGGCCCAGACTGGACTGAAAATGAACATTGCAAAAGACAGCTTTCTTCGTACCATGGAACTTTCCATCTGTACATGCTTTTATGTTCTAATACGTTTTTTTTTTTTTTTTATTTGGGTTTTACGGCCCTTTCAAGAATATTTCACTTATATCGAGCCGATCGTTCATCGAAGGTGGGCGAAAACTGGAGAACCCGGAGAAAAACCACCTGACCGTCCGTAAGCAGAACTTGGCTTTCCCACATATGAACCGAGCGAGGCTCGAACCACAGCGGTGAGAAACCTAATGGATTAAGAGACAACTCTTTTATCCACTAGGCTACAGGGGCCCGTAATACATGTGTTTAATTAGGTCTTTAAACATTTTGTTTGTAAGAATGCGTCAGTTTTGAACAGCCGGGCCCAGACTGGACTGAAAATGAACATTGCAAAAGACAGCTTTCTTCGTACCATGGAACTTTCCATCTGTACATGCTTTTATGTTAGTTTTGAACAGCCGGGCCCAGACTGGACTGAAAATGAACATTGCAAAAGACAGCTTTCTTCGTACCATGGAACTTTCCATCTGTACATGCTTTTATGTTCTAATACGTTTTTTTTTTTTTTTTATTTGGGTTTTACGGCCCTTTCAAGAATATTTCACTTATATCGAGCCGATCGTTCATCGAAGGTGAGCGAAAACCGGAGAACCCGGAGAAAAACCACCTGACCGTCCGTAAGCAGAACTTGGCTTTCCCACATATGAACCGAGCGAGGCTCGAACCACAGCGGTGAGAAACCTAATGGATTAAGAGACAACTCTTTTATCCACTAGGCTACAGGGGCCCGTAATACATGTGTTTAATTAGGTCTTTAAACATTTTGTTTGTAAGAATGCGCTAAGCCAAAGATTTAATCCTTAAAGCTCCAATCACAACTGCAGCAGACAACACACCAAAATATATCACATCCTACTTTCTAGGAAAAATAAGAAAAATATCAGTTTGTCGTCTGCTGGATTTGCCCACAGCATGGTAATTTTTTTTTTTATTTGGGTTTTACGGCCCTTTCACGAATATTTCACTTATATCGAGCCAATCGTTCATCAAAGGTGGGCGAAAACCTGAGAGCCCGGGGAAAAACCACCTGACCACCCGTAAGCAAAACTTGGCTTTCCCACGTGACCCGAGCAAGGTTCGAACCACAGCGGTGAGAAACCTAATGGATTAAGAGTTAACTCTCCTATCCACAAGGCTACGGGGGCCCTCCCACAGCATGGTAAGTGTTATGGGTTAATTCATCTATTTACTTTTGGTTTTAGTCTCTTGGGCTGTCTTCTCATCTTCACTTCCATCATCATCACCATCATCCTGTTTCTCAGCTTCATCCCTGTTGTCTTCATCCTTATTTGTAGTATTCTGCTGTTTGTTAATTTTCTCTTTCAGTTTTTGTTCTTTTGTTTTTTTCCTTGAATTGTCTGCATAATCCACAAGTAATTTACGCCCATCTATACTCTGTTTTGCCTCTTTTGCCTGAACAGCATCCTCCCTGAAACAGTATGATCCAGAGCTCTAGATAAGATGAGTATCCTGAAATTTTTTTCTTACTTTTCTGTGAAACATATGTTGTAGGAATGTCTAAATAAATATAGCTCAAGATAGGGCACTTTTTTTCAGCCGAAAAGTACTGATATCTTTCTTATTTCTCCACGAAAATGTATCTTGTGGGTACTCATTAGAAGTGCCTTGATGAGGCACTTCTAATGAGTACCCACAACATATGTTTTTGTGGAGAAATAAGAAAAATAATATATGTGTATACCCCGCTTATCTCGAGCCGTATATATATACTTTTTTGGCAGAAAGGCAGCTCATCTTGAGCTATGAAGTTTATCCTTTGCATCATCTACCATACTATCAACAACCTATGTCATAAACATCGTGATATCCATATAGATAAGACCATACCACTGGTTTGAATTTATACCAAAAACACAAAGAGAGCACAAGGTATTGAAAAAATATTTCGTACATTTTAGTACTGTCTTTCACCAAAATGAAATCTCCATAAACATTCTAATAACTGTACATACTTTGACCAATTTTTTTTCTACAACTGAATGTGTTACAATATATATGCATAGATTGTGAAAGTGGCTGAATAGCCAGTGCATTTCAGAAGCTTGATTTTCGAAAGACAGACAGTCCAAACAAAAGTAAATCTGGTACGGTGGTACCCTAAATGAATATTCTGAATTTCATATAATCCCTTGTCATGCTGAACCCGGATATACCTGCCTTTGCAAACAGTGTAGATCCAGATCAGTTGGCTTCTGGAGAAGCCAACTGATCTGGATCTGCATTGTTTGTCATTAAGTATGGGAATTTATATCAACAATCTGGATCAAGTAATCTGATTGGCTGAAAATTGGAGATGGGCGTGGCCTCTTAATTTATTCAGCAGGACAAGGGATAATATGACTTTTAACAAGACTCCAAATAACTAGTTACTGGTGAAAATAAGAATTCTCAACATTGCTAAGATGTAGGTTGTTGGTGGTGTAGTTTATAGCCATTATTGGAAAATATGACTATGTTCACCAGTTGTCATTGTAAGTCATACAGGTAATCCTGGAGGTACAGTCTACAAGTGTGCATACAAAATGTACATAAATATAAATAGTATACAGTAAATGTCCTAAAATTCTGAAGACTTCATTCCATAGTTTTGTAGTCCAATCTTTGCCTTTTATGTAGTTATTTCCTAAAATACTTAGCAGAATGGCAAACAGTGTAGACCATGATCAGAGCAGTCTAATCTGGGTCTGCACTGTTTGCAAATGCCATTTTATTTGAAACTTTGGTGTATGAAATTTTAGGACATTTACCGTAAAACTGAATCATATTTCATTGCAAGAAGTACATATATGTAATATAAAAGGACTAACTTATCAATGGAATATTCCAGAAAAAATGATAAATAAATAAATAAATAAAAATAGATATATTTTATTATCTGCTGACAATAGTTTGCATAGTGAACATCAGTTGTTTTTTTTTGTTTTATTGTATAATTTATCACAAACTTTCTACTTTATTTCACTAATTTTGCTTTATCCATGATAACATGATTTTTATATATTTTTTTTTTTTTGTATATCAACCAACACAAAATTAATTTCTCTTACTAGGAGATCATGCACATGAAATTTCAATCCTTATATTCAGAAAAAAAAAAACAACAAAAAAAAACATCATTTTGCTGGATACTTATTCATAGCACTAGTTAAGACGCTTTTTTCAATCCAAAAGTATTGATATGTTTCTTATTTCTCCACAAAAACATATGTTGTGGTGCTCATTAGAAGTGCCTCTGCGAGGCACTTCTAATGAGTACCCACAACATGTTTTCGTGGAGAAATAAGAAAAATATTTACCGAATACCCTCCCTTATCTAGACCTATGCTTATTTCACAATGAACTTACATAAGGCGGCAAATGAAAACAAATAATAAAAAATAAAAAAAAGCACTGACAATATGAAAATACTTACGTCAAAGAAAATGAAACATATCCAAAACCTTTGCTTTTACCAGAACCTGTGATAAAGAAAAGCAGTAAAAGTAGACAAGAAATTGCTATAAATGAAACCACACAGTGAAGCTACTACTGGTAAAATGACAAATTTACTGCTTTTGGAAACCTACACATATCTCCAGATAAGATGCTTTTTTCAAACCAAAAAGTATTTATAATCAAGGCTTGAGCCCACTGCATTTCTTTTACACCCAATGCTTGCAGTCCTTACAGAAAATGCTGTTGCTGCCCACTCCAGTGTGACAGACACCAAATGGAAACTCGCCTGAATTCTGCAAGAGGTCCAGGCTTGTACCACAAATCATGATCTTCTTCGTTCCCGTATTTACTCTGTCCTTTCTCCTCCATTTCTTATTTCCAAGTTAACAACCTCCTGACACATTCCTCGAGCGATTCAGGGATGATAACAAGGTCATCAGCATAGAGGTCCTCGCAGGGGACCCCAGAGCGGAACTCCTGTGACAAGGCTTCAAGCACAATGATGAAGAGCAGTTGGCTGGTGCCGAGCCTTGGTGAACACCGACCTTCGCTTCAAACTCTCCACTGTACCCCTCATCAACACGGACATGGCTCTGTCCACTGGCATACATCCCCGGTACCAGTAGCACAATCCATTCCTCTACACCAAGTTTTCTCAGCGCCCACCAGATGACCTTCCAAGGCACTCGATAAAATGCCTTCTCAAGGTCTACAAAAGCCATGTAGAGTCTCTTGTTGGCAGCTAGATACTTCTCTTGCAGCTGCCTGACAACAAAGATTGTGTCCGTTGTGCCTCTGCCTGGGACAATGCCAAACTGGGAATCGTTGATTGACACCAACTGTCTGATGAGGCTGTTCACAATCCTCTCCAGGACTTTCATGACCTGCTATGTCAGCTTGAGATCGCAGTAGTTTCCCCTTTCCAATGCATCCCCCCTTACCCCTTGTAGAGACAGACAATGGAACTCTACTCCCAGTCAGAGGGTACCTTGCCATCACGAATGATTGCAGCTGCAAGGTCTGGGATCATGATAGCAGGCTACGTGGAAAGATGCTTGTCTTATAAAATTTGACGTACAGGCAAGTTAACTGTCATTCAATGAAGGTTAACCAAAAGCAACATCCATGATTATGTTTTACCATCAGGTTTTAGAGAATGTTAAATCCGCTAAATACTTTGGAAGAAACTTTCTTCTCCCGTATTCCAGGACAGTACCATGCAAACTCTTTTTCCCCTGAGCCATCAGATATTAGAACAGTCTCCCTTACAGTATTATGTCATAATTATGACCAGCACCAGCCTCAGTAAGTTCACTGCTGGACAGGCCACAATCAGATCATTTTAAATACAGATATGCTCTTATGTTTTAACCTCAAGGCCAGTAGTTCTTTTAACTGTGTTTTGTCATTTTACATTTTTTTTTGTCCTTTTTGTTTTATTTTAGTTTAGCATTTGCATGTATTTGCAGTTTCTGTTGACCCTTGTTACTCCCTTTGTTAGTTTACTTTTACATTTTCGAAGAGCTTGGTGGGCCATGGCTGACCAATCCCTTTTTTCAGCGATTCCTTTTTCACGCAATGGTTGTTTCCTGTCGGGTTCTTTTTTGCTGCATTATAGGACATCCGAATGTTAATGGCGAGCACAGCTTGTGACGTGCAAAGCGTGTCATGAACGAAGTGAGCTCTACTGTAAAGAATATGATCAAGGAAAAGTAACATACAATGATATATACTTTCAGCAGAAATCGCTCTGACCAATTTTCTTCCTTTTTCTTCCCGGAAGTTTTTACTGGAAGCTGGCAGAACTGACTGGGGCAGATTGATTATAGCGTTATTCACAAAATTTGGGTCTCACTAATAAGCGTCACAAAGTGACAAGAAACGAGTGTCAATAAGTGTCACAAACATATTTTGCTGATTATTTTTATTATTAATTAACATATATATTTTTTTATATACCGATATTCATTCTTAAATGATGCTGTGAAGACTACAGATAGCTCTGCGCTTTGCTCACATTTAGGCTAAGCCTATTTTCATATTAGGCATCACTTATTGTTCTTCAGGCCTTACTAAGTGCAACATTGTACTATATGTGCTTATATTTGAGAGTAACTAATTACTTAATTGATTAGTTAATTGATCAAATGATAAATTAGCTGATTAGTAAACTGATTAATGTTGGATTCAATATATATGAACAGTTCCTTGCATGTATATTTTAATGATGAATATGGATCAGGTGACAATATCTTTGTGTAGCAAACCAGCTCATCTTAGATGTCATCAGATCTCTAAGCATTATTAAAGTATCTTAATAGAAATTTAGTCCTTAAATAAATTTATTACTTTATCTAATAAATTTTTTATGTACCACTTTTATAAGTTTTGTCAAATTTCTTAAAGTAAATGTCTGTTTGTATACTTCTTATGCTACTTCTTCTCTTACTCTCTTGCACAGCTACATTGTATTTATAATCAGAGGAGTCCCCTTTAGCTGAAGAGCCAATCAGAGCACCTGTTACAACCAAACCACTTAGCTACTATGTGATACAAACACACATCAACTGCTGTCAGTTTATTGATGTTACTTAGAGCAACAGATCAGGTAGGTACTTGGTGATAATTTAGGGATAATTTTCGTAAGTTCTGTACAAAACCATATGTTGTAGGTATTCATTAGAAACAGCGCAATTCTAATGAATGGCGAAACAGATAGTCTTAAGGCGAAATAGATAGAATTATCCCTAAATTTTCACAAAAAAAAAAAAAAAATAAAAAAATGCTTTATCTGTTTTTCTGATACCATGCTGATTTAATGTTCTTACATTAACCCTAGTCCTGCTGAACCCGGATATGCCCTGACTTTACAAACAGTCCAGATCAGTTGGCTTCTTCAGAATCTGAATAGGCTAGTTATTGTTTTGTTTCGCAGAACAAAGTGCAGACAGATTGTAAATATCGGATTTCAAGACACACACACACAAAAAAAAGCCCCCGGTTAAATTTAACAACAGCGTTTGTTCGGGTGAAAATCAGCCAATACCTAGTCATGTTACGGAATGTTCGGCTGAGAGCAATACAAAGTGACTATTGATGAAATGCTGAAATACAAAGGTCAGTTACAGAGTTCAAATATTGTAATGAATGGGGTGAAAATTCAGCGAGCTGAATGAAACGGAGTGGAAATTGTAAGCACTGATAGTTGAGCATACTTCTCTGTGATATTGGACTCTTGATAGCGAGCACAGCGCGAAGGAAAAGTAACATAAAACAATATATACTTTCAGCAGAAATCGCTATGTTCAATTTTCTCCCTTTTTTCTTCCTGGAAGTTGCCACCAGAAGTTGCTGAGACCGACTTGATTATACTATTCACAAAATTTGACTCTCACTAATAAGTGTCATGAAGTGACAAGACACGAGTGTCAATAAGTGTTACGAACATATTTTGCTGATTATTTTTATTATTTATTATTGATTTACATATATTTTTTTTATATAGTGATATTCATTCTTTATTGATGCTGTTAAGGACTTTTGAAGAGACTACAGATAGGTCTGTGCGCGCATTTAGGCTAAGCCTATTCAGCACTCCCATTCACGTACTGCAGTACGTAATTCACGTAGAGAATCTGCCATGAGCGTACAGAACTGTTGGTATCTACGTACATAAACATACCAAAACTTTGGTGCACGTATAAATTGCAACATGCGTATGTCCTACTGAGTCAGTTTTCGCTCAATAGCATATACTTTTAAATATTAGTAAAGCATTGAAACACTGCGGTTGCTGGTGGAAATAACGAATGCGTTCGACCAGTGCATTGAAACGGACGGGATTCCCGGAATGTATTTATATTCTTACCGAGAGGGATAAGATTGTTCATTGGTTATTGTGTAGGATCTTTTTTTTTATTATCCAATCACTGACGACCATTACATTGTATCGCGGTTCAGTGGGCACCTTTTTTCTCCGAGGTTCGATACGGCTCGGTTCGCTCAAGTGTATACAAAAGTTGTCAATTAGATCGGTAATATTTTGTTTCATTTAGATTAATTTCGGATAGTTGTACCGCTGCATGACTACTTTAGCCAAGTTTTTAATGACAGTTGTCAACAAAAGCATGTACTTATTGCCGTAAAATCTACATGTCATAAGTTTTCGCGACTTCCCAATTTTCCCGAAAAAGTTTAATTATTCAGTCAGTAAACACTGTTATGAATATTAAAAGTGCTCAGAACTCCCAGGAAAATGTCATACATTCTTTCATAGAATTTCCAATCATTCATGCCATTTTGCAGTAGCGATTTTCTATAAAATCAGTATGTCCAGCTCACACTGAACGAAAGAACCAACATTCTGGGCAGAACCTGTTTTACCGGTTTTCGAACATTGTATATCTAGGAAGCTTTAATGGTACTAAAACTTTTTTTTTTTTTTTTTTTTTTTATTCAACTGACAATCTCAATTAAATACATGTACAGACAGAATATTTGTTACATAAGTATATGTGGTAAACTGACAAACGTAAGATTAAAATCAAGCACTAATGATCTATTCGCCTGTGTGACATACATGTTTATAATACTATAAATTGATGTTCATTTCTGTTTACAACAATTACATGTACAAACATATTGGGTTCCTTAAAAGTACCAGCAACTAACTAACGTTTTTCGCATGTGAGAAGCTCCCGCGACAATAATATTAAAAAAAAAAAAAAAAAAAAAAAAAAAAAAAAAAAAGGAAATCAGACGCGGGAATTTCTCGCCACGAAAAAATAGCTGACCCACAGTGTACCATCGAACTATGAAATAAGGAGTTTAAAACACTAGTTAAAAAGTTCTCCCTTCCCCTATCCTACCCCTCAAGTCACATCTTCCAATGAGAACAACATTCTACAACCATCAGACAAGAATGCGACGTCACGCTGGCGAGATGCACATTTTACCCCCCCGTTGTCTTGACAAAGCTAACAGAGTGTCATGGAGAGGAAAAGAAAAAGGTAGAGTGATATGCTACACATTTTATAGAGATTCAGAAATAATTTCACCACACAGCATACTACTGGCGATTAATAAAAAATTGATAAATAGTTTTCACGGGAAATAAATTTTAGTCAACCACCTTAGCAGGTGAAGATAACAGTTCTGCATGAATGCGCCAATTTCTGCGTTTATTCATGTATGTCTGTGTACATATCGTAAATATCGTTTGGTCAGCTAAATCGGATCGTATAATATTTGCATCGGAATATATATATATATGTATATATTAAGGTAAGTTTTTCTTTGTATATGCAAAATGTTTTATTTAAATAAATAAATAAAATAAATGAATAAATAAATAAAATAAACATCGAAAATTATATGAAAAGGATAAAATGTTGTACCACATAATGTATAATTTAGCTCCATGAAGTCTGAATGCCCAGTAAAGAGTATATATATATTTTCTTATTCAGTATTCTATCTATCTATTTGATTATTATATTTATTTATTATCATATACTACCATGGTTCGTACATATAGGTAAGTACGTACTTGTGAAATACACGCATTACGTTAACACGCCCATGCAAAATATGGCCAGCCGTTCTGGCTGTTAAAACGTCATTGTTCAGAAGAAAAATTGCGATATTTTTCT
Source organism: Anodontia alba (assembly GCA_964016985.1). Classification (NCBI taxonomy): domain Eukaryota; kingdom Metazoa; phylum Mollusca; class Bivalvia; order Lucinida; family Lucinidae; genus Anodontia; species Anodontia alba. The sequence goes on from OZ024824.1 coordinate 102,985,060, forward strand.
CATTCATGGCAAACATAGACCCTTGGGGCCCACTAGAACCGCCTCACTGAGGCAGTTCTAATGAGTTACAAAAATCCATGCTCATATAAAAAATAAGAAAATTTATCTATATCCGTGTAAGCCCCACTTTTCTCTTTATAGACTTTTATCTTTATAAAGTGGGGCCTACAGGGGTCCTCATTTTATGGACATGTCAACGCAATCGTTCATTTCAAAATGCACCAAAACTGTAAATAAATGTTTATTTGTTTTTTTGTTTTTTGTTTTTGTTTGCTTTAGTCTGTTAGTTATCGATAAAAGGTAAAGGTAAGTAACAGACCGTTTTTTTTAAACAGCAATTCACCTATCAAGCAACTTATATCTCATTCAAATTCAGATTTTGAGCAGATCACGAGCGGGAAGCGCAATCTATCATTTAATCAACATCTCACCAACAAACGGAGACATAACGCTTAGAAAGCACTTGATTATACCCCTGTACTTTAATTTTGCTGTCAAAGTTATTCTTTTTATATTTTACTGTTTGATTGATTGAATAAGTGATTAAAGAGAAATATTATTTCCGATTAGCACAAAGTTCCCCTAACTATACAGGCTTAAATTTAGCATACGATTACATAAATACTTCTATGCATAGTGTACCACTGCCCATCCCAGTTACTTGAACTTGGCTGTTAGTATTAAGTTCTTTTGACTGAAGAATATGTTTTGGAAAAGTGACGTCTTGATATGATTGAAGCACAGTTTTCCTTTTATATAAAATACTAAGACAAAGTACCTAAAACTGACCACAATGACATTTAAAGTACAAAATCTTCCCAGCACTTAACAATGCATTTAATTACCCCGAAATATGTGTACCCTCAAAAAGTGATCTGTACCCCCAATTGCTTAACCCAAGGGGTACATGTACCCCTAAATCAAAATGTGAGTGGGAATGCTGCTATTTTCATATTATGTATATGTGTTTAGTACTCTGTATATGCTTATGTTTGCATGCTGTGATATATTTAAAAACCATTGATGTTTCACACCATGTGTGTCGAAGTAAAAACCCTACTGGGCTTATGTTACATTGTTAACAATATTTGACTTTAATCAAAATTTCTATTTCTCTATGCCTATTTTCTTTTCTTAATGTTTTAAACAGTGCCTCCCAGACATAATCAGAAATTAATTTCATTATTTGGAGTATAACATAGAAGAAAAAATAGCAAACTTGACTAGGGTAATCACATTAATAACAATAACCAGTAAGGCTACAAAAAGCTCTTGGTTTTCTATGGTGGAACTTGTCCCTGGTCCCAAATGAAACCAAGGCCAAGAGGTAACTAATTAGACCAGCAAACAGTGTGAGTGTGTGCGGTACATAGAAATACCGGATCACACCGAAACACCGGAACACACTGGTAATTACCGGAACACACTCCATTTTTTTTTTATTTTTATTTATTTTTTTATTTTTTTTTTGGCTTATTAAATAGTTTTTGGGGAAATTGTGGCCCTTTTATATATCCTGTGTCTTATTTTATCATTTGTACCCCGTGAACATAATCTATTAAATAATATTTATATGGCAGTTTGATTCGGTGAATTGTTCTCATGGTGAAGTTATAAAATAAATTCACTTATCATATATATTTTTTTATTTTGCTTTAATAATAATAATAATATATTATTATTATTATTTTTTTTTATTTTCTTTTTTTTTTTTTTTTTTTGCTTGTGGTGGTGGAGGGAATGAGGGTGGGGTTTGCTGGCATATGTGGTCCGTTTATGTATTAAACTTCAAAGGGGAATATTAATAACGAAAGTAAATTATGACGACATTATCATAAAGGGATCTTTCTAGCATTGTTTTGGTCCTGAAAAGGACCGTTTGTTGGTTACTTAAAAATTCTATGACCTGCAGAATACCAGTCTGATGCGAAAAAAGTATTTTCGGAGCCCACAATTTCTGCTGATTGGTGTTGGTTCCGACATGTGAACAAGGTCTTCATGATAGTCATGGGGGCACTTAATGTCATGAAATTTTATGACATTTTCACCATAGGTCTGGAAGAGCATCTTGTTGATTTTTTTCCTGTCTCTGTCAAATTTAGCCTTCGTCAGGCCAGGTGCGTCGCTTTTGGAGAAGTCGGCTCTGGGAAGAATCTCTCAGATGTACACTCGCCGCACTCCAACATCTTCAAACTCCTTAACCAGACTACAGATGTTCTCGTAGATTATATCTGGATCTGATATAGGGCTGATATCATTGCCACCGATGGAGAGGAAAACGATGCGCGGTCTAGCAGCTTTCATTGTGAAAAAACTGTAATTAATAAACATATGTCTTGCGCTATAATTTAATACCAAAAAAGACAATCCGGTTCGACATGACCTTAGCTGTTGACTGGGCCGTTAAACATACAAACAACACAAAACTACAACAGGAAATCTGGAAAGAGTCGCTACCCTTCCTCCACTGACATAGCACTCTGGGTAAAACAAAAGTTCAGCTAACATTTTGAAATATTTTCTCCACTAACGGTTTTGACATTTCATGTTTATCATTTCCAATGTGTACAATTTGTTGGAAATGTCCAATGTCAAAACTTTTGTGATGGAAGAATATGCAAAATGTCTTCATTCTGTCATTAAGCTAAATTAGATCAACGTGTGATAATCATAAACTAAACTTCTATAATAATTACTTGTGAGTATTCAGGCCCAGCTGACCGGAACATATTTTTGTAAAACACTTGAATGAGGTTAATTTATTGTAAACTAAGATCAGACTTGACATCAACAACATTCTACATGCAGACAAACATTAATTTAGTTATAAAAACAAATTTTAATAATATAAAATAAAAATTTAAAGTGTGTTCCAGTAATTACCAGTGTGTTCCGGTATTTCTATGTACCCTGAGTGTGTGTATGTGTGTGTGTGATGGGGTGGGGGTGGGGGGGGGGGGGGGGGGGGGGGGTGGTAAGAGGTGATTGCAAGAGGAGGTGGACTAAATTCTTAAATTTCTTCTTTAGTGTCTAGTAAATCATAATTCTGCTGGCTATGGTCACACTGTCCTGTATTCTTAACCCTTGTCCTGCCGAACCCGGATAAACCCTGTCTTTGCAAACAGCTTAGATCCAGATCAGTTGGAAAGAAACCAACTGATCTAGATCTGCACTGTTTGCCATTAAGTATTTGAATTAATATCAACAATCTGGGTCAAGTAATCTGAATGGCTGAAAATAAGAAGTGGGTGTGGCATCAATTTATTCAGCAGGACAAGGGTTAAGCACTAAAACAGCAAAAAGGAAAGTCGCGAAAATTAATGATAATGTAATTTACCCTCGGCTTACCTCTGTCAGTGACTACAAAACATTGCTTGATTGGACCGTACTCAGAGAATATATTTTCTAATTTTTCTTTATTCGTTGAAAAGGGTAAATTTCGAACAAATAATGTTTTATTTTCTCGGGACATTTCACACGTGTTTATAAGTACGATAAAAACCGTGGTTGTCCGATATTCAGGAAAAACAAACTTGTAATGGACCGCATCGGGTGTCTAAACACCGAAAAGGACCCAAAAGACGGAAAAGACGATATAATACAGGAAAAAACGCCAAAATTATCAGTTGATATTAAGGCGTGATATACGTTGCAATACTGATCTGATAATATATTTGTTCCATATTATAAATATGTATTCTATATTATCACTTCTCATATGACTTGCTGTTAATCAGTGGATAATGTCATGTAATCAAAACACTGAGAGTGCTGATGGGGGCGGTTGCCTGAACTTTTAAACTGATTGGGATTTACATTGAAATAAAGAAAACGCAATACATAAACAGTACCCAATAATGGCAACCCAATTTGGGTTTTACCCATTTACTGCAGATATCTACATTTCAAAAATAGATATTTCTTTGAATAAATACAGATATACCGTATTCGATCTAATTACTGCACATACCCCTATAAGCGCACAGTCAAGAAATTCCGAAGTCTTTTTTTCTTTACTTCTTTTTAAAAGCGTATGTTGTGGGTACTCATGTGAATTGCATCAACTTGTCGATGCAATTCAAATGAGTGCCCACAACATATGCCTTTATAAAGAAAATCAGAAACAATCACATAATCATCATCAAATAAGTCCTTTTTCTGATCTTTTTTATAGTGTATCCTTAGTAGGTAGATACATATTTTACCACAGATGAGTGTTCCCAGTAATTTTGAAAAACCTAAGCGCACAGTGCGGTAATTAGGTTGAATACGGTATGTAATTTTTGGAATAACAGCTATCTTTAAAATAAAAGCAGATATTGAATATTGAAATAGAGATATATCTAACTGAATTGCAGACATTGGTATTTGAAATACAGACATCTCTATTATTGATCATAATATAGATATCAGTATTTCAATTACAGATATCTACATGTCAAATACAGATATATCCATTTCAATTAGAGATATTTTTAATTAAGCTGAATTCTGGATAGCTGCATTTAAAATATAGGTATCTCCAATTGAAATGCGTATATCTGTATTTGAAATATCTGAATTTCTAAATTAAATACATATATCTGTATTTTAACTAGAGATATGTATTTCAATAACAGATATCTGTATTTATGATTGAATTTGTGATATCCCTATTCACTCCACTAATGGGAAAATGGCCGATTTAAACATTCACACCGTTCAACGGTTAAAAATTCCAATGTGACAGACGGCGCAGTTCTCCTCTTACAGACAATATAAAGAAACTAATAGACAGAGCTGAAAATAGTAAAAAAAAAAACTTTAAATGACGTCTCCTCCTACAACAATTTCTGTAAACATCTCCTCTTAAACTACTGATCCAGTTTCCTCCACACTTTACAGAATTGTTTCACTCATGACCCTTTACCAGAATAGCTCAATTGAACAAGATGGCCACCAAAGCTAAAACTAGAAAAATCTTTAAACATCTCCTCCTAGGCCAGTGGTCCGATTTCAAAATAATTTCACAGAAATGTTCCTCTTGTGCCTTTTTATCAAAATTGCTAAAACTGTCATACTCGGCTGAACAAAATGGCTGCAAGAGCAAAAGTAGACACAACATAAGCTCTGCAGTGTCTTTTTTCCCTGCTGGTGCTTCACGGTGTCTTATTTTCCTGCTGAAGCTTCACATGGTCTTCTTTCCCTGCTGGTGCTTCACAAATTTCACAAGTTTTGCCATGGCAACCAAAAAAAATGGCCACCCTTAATTGGCATCTCTCAAGCAATGACACTATCTCTTCCATAATCTATCTTGAGCTCAGGTGAGTGATTCAGGGCTGTCGTTTTGTTTTTTTTTCTCTCCCCAAATCATAACAAGACTGCAATCTACTCAGGAGAAAAATGAAATGTCAACATTGAAAACATCAAAAATCAGCAGCTCTTAACAAATTGATCATGTAGAACCTTTTTTTCCAGGTGGAATTGAAACTGTATAAAATCAAGTTTGAAATCATTTAATTTAAAGTTTCATGGACTACTTAGAGGAGCAAATACTTTTCTTGAGTATTAGAATTACAATCGGATTAGAAAGGAACTATATTCATGTAAAAAATCATAAAAAAAAAACCCAGTGCTTGAAGCCATTTTTGGAAGATAAGGGCCTCTCTTAGGCTTCAGAACCTATCACCTTAGGACACAAGTGGCCCTGCCAGGGTTACATAACAGTCTCTTTTATCCATATATGTCAAAAAACAATGAAAAATGAATTATGCAAGACTTCAAGAAAATTGATTAAAGGCCAATTTATCATAAAATGGGCTTGAATCCGTACTTTTCGAGCTTTGCATGAGATTTACAAAGACTTCCTCTAGATTTTAATGCCCTAAAAATTTATCAACACAACTTTTCATGAAGAAGGAGGAACAATTACACACCAATTCACACACCAGTCCCCCATAAATTCCATGCATGTATAAGAAGGCTATGTTGTTTTTTTTTCTGTATTCTTGTACACTACTAATCAGCCCTTCTCTTGCTATGAATTTTATCAGCATTTTTATCAGACAATTTTCAATCTTCATATAAAACAACAGAGCAGGAATTGGATCTGCATGTGCAACCTGGCCCTCTGAGCCCAGTTGTTCAAAGCTAACGATGTCCTTAGTTAACGATTCCTTAAAATTTACATTGAATGATACCCAAATATGCTGAAATTTTTTGCTGAAAAAATGTGAGTAGCTTTTGCTTTGAACAACTGGGCCCTGGAATTTTAGAGCTTATTAACCAACTGAGGTAGTGTAATCAATTCTAGCAATAAATGTTTTACCATCACGAAAACATACCTATATAATTTTTAACCCCTTAAACCCCACTTTTATATAGTAAAACTGGGGTTTACAGGGGTATAAATTATTTTTCTTATTTCTGCTCGGAAACATAGATTGTGATACTCGTTAGAACTGCTTAGCCGAGGCTGTTCTAACGAGTACCCACAATCTATGTTTTGAGCAGAAATAAGAAAAAATTCAGTTTTATCTGAAAATTTTCATTTTTTGGTGGTAAAATTTTCAGTATATTTGAATAGGCTTGTTTTTGTAATGCCACACAGATGTAAATTTCATGCAAAGGCTATAATTATAATCCTTTTACTTTGATATACATCAGAGCCCCTTTATAAGACAGTTCATTACAAGATGGTCTCAGATATAAGACAGTTTAATAAAGGTGACCCCAAAATTGTTGTAGCTAAACAAAAACTGTATAGATTATACAGAAAAAATGACAATTTATGGTCATTTTTCTATATAATCTATACATTTTTGTTTGTATACAAAAAAACAAAACTGTAGATTATATAGAAAAATGACCATTTATAGTCATTTTTCTATATAATCTATACATTTTTAGTTGGATACAAAAAACAAAAATGTATAGATTGGCTAGAAAAATGACCATTTATGATCATTTTTCTATATAATCTATACATTTTTGTTTGGATACAACATGCTTGTTTAGTCAAAATTTTTTTTGCTTTGGATCCTATATGTTTAGGAATAGTGTTAGAGATTGTGGTTTATTACCATGAATTTTCATATGTTCAAGACTGCAAGACAATGCGTCATGAAGAATGATAACTCCAGCCTTTATACTTCATGAATTATCTGTCCTTGTCAAGTTTTGCTTTTACCCTTCAAGGCACTTTCTCAAGTGTTATAGATGTGTTAACCAGTGAGATGTTACGTAACTCCTAGGCTGTAGCCATCTTATCTAAGGAGTTACTGTAATGTGGAATAGTACTTCATTTCTACCATATTTTCCCTTATATTCAGACACCTTACCATACTTGTCCTAAAACTTGGACATCCATTTTACTATCTGTTAGTAATGTCTACAAACTGCTTGATGAATGATAGAGCAGCTCCTGATCCTGTGGCATCTGATCTGCCAGGGTCTATACTGTTTGCTCAGGCCTAATAATGAATTTTAACCATTCTCTTGCTGAACAGGACATGCCATGTCTAAGCAAACAGTGTAGATCCAGATCAGTTGGCTTCTGAAGAAGCAAACTGATTTGGATCTGCACTGTTTATGATTAAATATGTGAATTTCTATCAAAAACCCAGATCAAGTCATCTGATTGGCTGGAAATTAGAAGTGGGCGTGGCATCTTAATTTATTCAAGGCCAGGGTTAAAGTTTTTTCAGTGGATATCATAGCCCCTTAATCACACTGTGTGCAGGCTAATCAGGGTCTACAATGGTTGCATATGTCATTGCTGTTCTCTTTATGGAGAAGCTAAAGTATTTACAGACACAGTTGAAAATATTTTTCTTATTTTTCACTGAAAATAATGCATATTTCATGTCAGTTATCTCCTTAAATGGGAATACAGATAAGATGTCAAATTTTTTTAAGATAATAAAATATATTCAGATGTTGTCTGGTGATTTCGTCATTAGCATGTAAGTCTGGAGATCAATTTACAAGAAGACCTAAAGAAATTTAGACTTTACTGACTAGCTTAACAAGTTCAATTTGAGGATCTTAACAATGAGCTCATAATATACATAAAACCAAGCACTGATATACATCACATCTCTAAATATATAAAAGGGGAAAAAAAATTCTAGAAAACAACACACTTGTGATTTTAAATATTTTCTTTAAACTGATTATCGAAAATCAATATTTTTAGTAAATGTATGAAGGAGTCTTCCAAATAAACATTATGGTTCTGAACAATGTAAAGAAAAAACGAAACTATAAACACCATAACCTCAGTACCCACAAACACATATTTCAATGAAAACTGTCCTAATTTTTTTTTTTTTTTTTTTTTTTTTTTGATTGATTGAGTTGAGGTTTTAAGGACCAGTCAACCCATTAGGGTCATGTCTTGCTGGTCAGTTTACCGAACCACTCTTTTTCCTGGGAAGGCTTAGTCCTCGAAGCTGTTAACCAGTATCCGTGCATTTATTTTGCCAAAAACTGACAACTGCCCTTCTTGGATCAGCGGAAGGGAGAGAAAGAGTAGAAAATATTTCATGATCAATTTCCATGAAAGAATGTTGCCAGACTCGGCAGGGCTCAAACCCGCAACCTCCTGATTACCAGTCAGATGCGTAACCAACTAAGCAACCAAGGCTGGCTGTACTATTTTACTTAATGCTTAGCATTCTGAGTAAAATTTCAGCAGATGACAGTTTGAAATTTTTTTTTCCAGAAAATAAGCTTTGAAATTTCATGCAAATTATAAGAAAAATATTTTCAACTTGCCCTCTGCTGAATATGCCCAGACAGTGGTAAAATTTAACCCTTGTCCTGTTGAACCCGGATATACCCTGCCTTTGCAAACAGTGTAGATCCAGATCAGTTTGATGCCAACTGATCTGGATCTGCACTGTTTGCCATTAAGTATGTGAATTTATATCAACAACCTTGATCAAGTAATCTGATTGGCTGAAAATTAGAAATGGGTGTGGCTTCTTAATTTATTCAGCAGGACAAGGGGAAACTGATGCTCTCAGGAGAGGCCATTTTTTCAAATCTGTTTTTTCTTCCTTCTGTAAAGAGGTCTTTTCTTAAAGGGAAGAATTTGCTCCCCATGGGAGGAAGTTCTTTCATTTTAGAGTGTACCACTTTAAAGAAAGGGCTTGGTGCATGGGAAAGCAAACAGGAAGTCACAAAAATTGTCTCCTTTGTAAAATATGGCCAAACATGAAGTCACAAAAGTTGTCTCCCTTGTAAAAAATGGCCAAAATTGTAAAAAAGTGCATCCAGTCCCCTTAAATCGTGCTTCATGAATTAACTCTTGTCATGCTGAATAAATTAAGATCCACATCCACTTCTAATTTTCAGCCAATCAGATTGCTTGGTCTGGATTGTTGCTATAAGTTTACATACTTTATGGCAAACAGTGCAGCTCCAGATCAACTCATGTCATGCTGAATAAATTAAGATCCACATCCACTTCTAATTTTCAGCCAATCAGATTGCTTGGTCTGGATTGTTGCTATAAGTTTACATACTTTATGGCAAACAGTGCAGCTCCAGATCAGTTGGCTTCTTCAGAAGCCAACTGATCTGGATCTACACTGTTTGCAAAGGCAGGGTATATCCAGGTTCAGCAGGGCAAGGTTTAGAACTGTTAGGGCAAAGTGTATCCTTTTAGCCTGTAAAAATAAACATATTATTGATCTATCTGTAGATATTTCCCAAAGATTTCATTCATCAAATAAAAATGTGCTTATGATGAAATGTTACAGATGAACTTTCAGTGGCTTCAAATGGAGCCAATCTTTTTTTTGGCTCAGATTCTATGAAATTTTTTTCTAACTACCATTTTTCATCATAAAAATTATACTTGTTCTGTTCAGGTGACTGATCAGATTGCATAAATATGATAAGCACATTTTTCTCATGTTATGGGCCAAATACATTTTACACTCTTGGCTACACCAAACCAAATTTAATTTTCTAACAAATACATGAATGAGATTAATATGAGATTTAGCCAAATCATTCATTACAGTATTTGATGCACAATATAAGGAAAAGGTCCCTTTGTAGGCAAGAAAGACACTGATCGGTTTTAGACCAAACTGAATACAGTAAAACCTCAATGACTGGAACATCTTTGAAACCATAAATTTTTTTTCGAGACATGGATAATTCAAGCCACTGAGAGTTAATCATGGCGCCATGTCAGGAAGTAAAGGGTGATAATTTAGGGAGGTTTTTTTGATCTTCTACAAAATAATGGTAAGCTGAGTGTACTCATTAGAATTGTCTTGATGAGGCAATTATAATGAGAACACACAACATACAATTTCATGATAAAATAAGAAAATATCCCTGAATATTCGTTTTCTTGACCTATGGGAAGAATTTTGTAGGGAATGAAAAACAAATTCTAACTAGCCATGGTAAATGAGCCATCAAGCTATTGAAGTGTGACTGTATTGTTTTGATGCAAATAACCTTCATGGGCTGACACATTATTAAACCTGCCGTCATCATCATCACAGACCAACTTGTGAAGTCTTCTCAGGACCTTTATTGCCCAGTAACAGAATCACTCGATACTGTACAACATATCGAACAATAATGCCCTGCACAGACTGATTAGGACCTTCACTGTTCACATATGGCAGAATATCTACATATTTGTTGCTCCACAACTCCAGTTTGGACAGGATGAACACAATCAAGCATGGGGATCTTTGGTATACACAGTAAATATCTTAAAATTTCATACACCAAAGTTTAAAAAAATATGGCATAGGCAAACAGTGCAGACCCAGATAAGATTAGTCTGATCAAGGTCTACACTGTTTGCTATTCCACTAGGTACACTGCAACCTCTTTATAATATTACTGTTGGGGTCCATAGCGTAAACTGTGTTATAGTTAAACAACCGTGTTATAGCCAAACAAAAATGTAAAGATTATATTGAAAAATGACCATTTATGGTCATTTTCAATATAATCTAAACATTTTTGGGATCCACCTTTGAGCTGTGTTATATCCAAACCCATGTTATAAGGAACCATATTATAAAGAGGCTGTAGTGTATTTTAAGAAACAATTGCATAAAAAGCAATATTTAGACCAAAAAAAGTATGCAATAAAGTGTTTGAAATTTTAGGACATTTACTTTAGGTAAACAACAAAAGAGTTTTGGTTGCCCATAAAAATGATACAAATGACTAAAAATTGCATCAAAACCTACACCCACAATAATGGATTTCAAGAAATACCAAAACATATATGAAGCACTATAGCACATGGTCTAAAAAGTAATAGAAACTATGGAAGTGTGAATAAGTACATAAAAGCAACATATGATCATACATGGAAAATGCAAGCTAACATACTCTAACACTGATGATCCAGACTAGGATGTGCATTTAGACTGACCAGGGTCTTTCTTGTTCACTGCATATACTCCCTTCATGTATTTTTGTGTTAAATTCAATATCGCGTTAAACTGATTTCTCCATGAAAATAAATGGCAGCGCCACCTACCTGCTGGATGTTTTAGATATAAAGCCACGCTTTAGAGGGCAAGGTTCATTTTCAGAAATACACTGTTGTTTTGTAATTTAAGCTTAGAAAAGAAGTATATTGACCATGGTGATAACAGTCCTTAATGAAATTTACACCTATATCTATTGAATCGACTTTTACAGCTAAGACTAACTTATTTTCTCTATAAAAATATCAAATCTAAGGCATCTGTACCTGTTTTGAACATGGCCAAAATTTGCAAAAATCACATGACAATCACATGATAATTTCCCGCCAAAAATTTAATTAATGCGAAGTCACATGACTTTTGGTTCAAAATGGCGGCAACATGGTTGGCATGTTTACACAAATGCTTTCACAAATCAAATCCATACACCTGCATTATTTGTACATAAACTAAATGCTCAGATAATAATTTAGATGACGTCAGGATTATTTTCAGCATTTGCCTCTGTCAGTAGTTATGATGAAAAGTTTTACCGTCAGTAACGCGAAAATACATGAAACCGGGCTAACTCCAGATAATGCATCTTTTTAATAAAAAAAATAGATATTTTTTTAATATCTTCACGAAAACATGTTGTGGGTACTCATTAGAAGTGCTCAGTGAGGTACTTCTAATGAGTAGTCACAACATATGTTTTTGTGGAGAAATAAGAAAAAACATTTTCCTAATAGTGTATCTGGAGCTATGTTACTGTGAACCACATTCTAATTTTACCGGCAAATATATCCACAGCTCTTTCCTGAAAGTTTCAAACAGCTCGGACCTTTTTTTACATAAAATTGTTGTGTTTTATGTAATTATACTGCCATCTTCTAAGCAGGATTAGGTTTGCGGTTTTACAGCTATTTCACTGGACAAGTCAAATGCACTAATATATACACATTTGTATATAAAACCCCTTCAAGTAGGGATCAAACTCTAGCATCAGAGGTCAAAGCACTAGCTGTTGTTAACATGTTGATAGCTTGTTTGGTGGACAATTCACTATCATCATTACAGGAATATAACAATTATATGATATCCAACAGGTATACATCCATGGATGAAAGTTCTAAAATTAAAAAATCCTGAAATCCAGGTTTCAAAATCCTGAAATGCCAAATTTGCTTATACATGTATTTATATGGGCACAGCAAGTCCTAAAATCCTGAAATCAGGAATAATCCTGAAAACTTTCACCCATGTACATCAGAGATCCTCTATTTGATAATTACATTTTATTGCTAGCAAAAATATATATAATAAAATCTCAAACATAAAATGTAGTATTTTTCAATAACATTAGTACACATGTATTTATCAAGTTTACTATGTACATTGGTCCTTATATGTGAGAATGGAAGATATATTCCTTTGTCCATTGAATTTTCAAAAACAACAAACTATGAGAGAAGATTACCATTCTAATAATTCATCTATCAGGAAAACATGTTTATATAATTTTGACCCCCTTAAACCCCACTGTTGTATAGTAAAATTGGGGTTTACAGGGGTATACATTATTTTTCTTATTTCTGCTCAACAACATAGATTGTGGGTACTCATTAGAACTGCTACACGGAGGCAGTTCTAACGAGTACCCACAATCTATGTTTTGAGCAGAAATATGAAAAATATCAGAGTTTTTAATCTGAAAATTTTCAGTTTTTGGAGGTGAAATTTTCTATATATTTGAATAGGCATGTTTTCGTAATGTATTAAATGCTGCACAAAATGGGAAAAGGGCTCTTATGTCATATGTGAACAGAGAAGGTCTGGATCAGCATGCGCATCCATGCTGTCAGATCTGGCCTTTCTTTGTTCGGCACATATATTACAGTATCTATTGTTTCTGAAAATGGACAACAAAGGCCCCTGATCAGCTTGTGTGATTATGCAGGCTGATCTGTGCCTACATTGTCTGCAAATTGCATAAGGGTCCTTTTCATGTGTTACACATCAAATGATAATGTATCCATCATTATAATACCACCACTAGCTGCATTAAAGATTAAAATAAATGAATCAAGAATGACATGATATTATATGCATTATTTCTTGAAATCTGTCTATCTAACATACAATCATTTCCTACCTTTATTTTGTTATTTCTGAAGCATTTCATGACAAAACAAGAGTGTTCAAAACAACCATGGTATTATTCTGTGAGCAAATATAAGAATGATCATTCTTACCACTAAATTTTAATACAAACTCCCTTGAGCATTAACACTATTTGTTCCATATAAACATACATGTATTACAACTTAATATGGAGTAAAAATGACAATGTAATTCACTATCCTTTTGAATAAAATGAAAATCTTACTACAGAAAAAAAAAGCAAATTAGGACATAATTGTGAACTAATTATCTGTAAACTTTAAACAATTATGGTATGACAAAAAAAATATTACAGTCAACTCTCGTTATCTTGAACTTCGCGGGACCTGATAAAAATGTTCGAGTTATCAGTAGTTCGAGACAACCGAATTGTGACGTCATACATATGACGACTGTTCGCCAAAATGTGCTTGGAAGGCACGTGTATATGGCAATTTAAATAATTTACGTGTACTTCAGTTTGCATTGTTACTGTTTGTTTTAGGAGATGCAATGGTTCTCTTGGAATAATATCATCAATAAATGTTAATAATAATAAATTTCAAACGTCTCTTGTTGTCTTTTAATACTCCTGCAAATCTGGATTTCCATATGAGCTATAAATAAATTACTGGTTTCCGGGTTATGTTAGCTATACGTTATGAACTGGTTTGGATTAGCTCCCTTCGCACTGGCGACTCGATAAAGATTTGACTGGTTTCCGCTTTTGCATAAAACGCTTACAATGTTAAGCGGTAGCTGTAAGCTAGTTTGGATTATCTCCCCTGGCATAAACGAACCACTCAGAGCAGCAAACTGTAGATCCTGCAGAGAAAGCTCGTTATGAACTGTCTCATCTGCACCTACACTATTTGTGCGGGTATCCGTACTAGTCTACAGGGTCGGAAGGGTTAACATCGGTACCCACGTTTGATTCGTCTATTTGAGGCCGTGCACGACAATTCCTATTAGAAGACTGTGCGACTGTCAAAGACTCGGATCAGCCTGCACGCCCACGAATTTTCCATTATACGCATGAGCCTTATCTGGGCTTACCAAAGAGCACCGCCTGACCAAAGAGTAACAAGCGAAGATTCAGACTTAGCTAGCCTGATCAATACAGGCTGATCTGAGTCGGAACCTGTCGCGCACTGACTTTTCTTGAAGACACTATATCATTCAGACGGACATTACTCAATAGTGAAGAGCATATCTAAACAATAAATTAAAGACACTTCGCTGATTAATCTTCCATAACACTATTCTGAGCCACATTTTATCTTACAAATCAATGACACGAGACGGTGTTGAGCGCCGCGTGTCAAACCTGACTGGACATGCACATGATTTCATAATTACGGATTTTAGACATTGTTTGTGTTGTTTGTAATTACCTGGACAAAGGGGAAAATTAAAATATTGATTTATTTATCAATGGCCTATTATGATTTTCATTAACTCAGAGACCGGCGGCGCAGCATCTTACATTTTTTTCCATCGTCATGGTCCGAGTTCGAGATACGCGGTAGTAAAAACTGTGAAAAATATATTCAGGGACTGAAAATGATGGACGAGATAGCCGAAGTGTCGACATAAAAGTAGTTCGACATACGCGAAGCTGAAATGCAATAAATACATAGGGAAAATAATCAGGACTTAGAAATCAGTTCGACATAAGTGATAGGATCGAGATAAGAGGGGTCGAGATAACGAGAGTCAACTGTATTAAAGAAATACCTATTTTAAAGATGTTACAAATATAGTTAATACTGATCAATCTTTAAAGAAAGCCCCACCAAATGCAACATTCATTTATAATTCCAGCCTCTTTTACCCTTTTACTACTCTCTTTTGGACATTGTTTGGAAAAACGTTTTCCCTATGTTAAACTGAAAATAAAACAAAAAATCCTAACTGATTTATACTTTAAATATTCCTTTTTTTTTCTTGTTTTTAATTTCTCTATGACTTTTTTAGTTTTATAATATCCCGCACAAATCTCAAAACTTTCCTAAATACATTTTTGCAACGCAAACAAAAAAACTTCTGCTTCAGACAAATATCGCTACCAGGTTTTCTGTGACATAACTTCAGATCATTGTTAAGCAAAACAATATGTAAGGCCATAGTTTATTACATATGGATGCTTTAATAATAAAACTTTTCCCACCTGAAAACGTGCCTCCAAACGATATCGAAAAGAGAGTGGTGGGAATTAAACTTTTCACTCTCTGCAGAGCACTAGTAGAAAATGGGGAAAGTCCCTGAGCTGTAACACCAAGTATTTGTTAAAGCAAAATGTACTGCCACTACCCTAAATATCTGACTCCAAAGTCCTTTCCATACTTAACCTAAAATTGGAACAAGTACATGGAAGGGGAAGGGATAAACTTTAAGGGGAGGCAACTCTGTCAAAATTGTTTTGTCTCCCTTCTGCAAAGGGGTCTACTCTAAATTCTTTTCTTTTAGAGCAGACCCCTTTTCAGAAGGGACTTGATGTGCGGGAAAGCATAAGGAAGTCTCAAAAGTTGTCTTCCTTGTAAAAATGGTGGAAAAGCTACCGAGTGTATTCAGTCCCCTTAAGTCTTTTGGTGCCAAATTTCAGATGGCAGTTGTCATCTGCTTTTCTTTTTTAACAAACTATCGCTTGAAAAGAAGTTAATACATGAAGTTGTCAAACAGCATAGATCATATGAGACGTCTCCTCTGGATCTATGCTGTTTGCAAAAGCCTATTATTATCGCCTGTGGCAGTGAAAGAGTTAACCACCTGATGACATGTCTAAAAGTACTCACAGAGTAACAAAACAGTGTATACCCTAAATGGGGCAGTCGGATATGGCTCTATGATATTTGTATCTCTGATATGGGTCTATGATATTTGAATGTTTGCTTGAAGAAATATGAGTCAAAGTACCTTTGTTACAATTCCGAAACTATAAGAGAAAAATCCCTAACAAATATAACGTTTGTCAGACTATTCCGGCAATTTTTTGAGTCCGGATTAAAGATGACTGATGCACAGATACAACTGAAGCGGGACAGATCAGAACAATGTCCATCAAATAACTTTGGAAGTTCATTCATTCATTTATCAATCTTCTTTCAATGATTTTTCACAAAAGAAAAACTGGTTCACTGTGTTTTTCAACTGACAAACCCTAGTACAAAATACTTGTCTAAAATACTGATATGAATACTGCAAATGTGAAATATTCTTGATAATGATTGTCTTCAGTTTGCAAAAACATCTCCCATTGGAATCCAGATATTCTTCACTTGGATGGAATGATACAGAAATTCTTCTCCATGACCTTGCTCTGGATCTTCCCAATCTCGTTCATAGCCATAATTCACCCAGGTACGCTTGACATTTTCTGCCGATATGTACTCTACATACTTGGAACCTTCAGCACAGCCAAAGTACCACATTGACTGCACATCCTGATGTTCAGCCAGGTACTTGGTCAGGTGATCACGATCACCTGTAATAATGTTGACAACACCACCAGGAAGATCTGAAGTGTCAAAAATCTGAAAATACACAGGTTAGGACATTAGAAATGAACTTCATGAGTCTAACAGCCCATATCAAGAAGGGCAGTTGTCAGTTTCTGGCGAAAGAATGTGCACAATATTGGTTAACCGCTTAGAGGACTGCCCAGTAAACGTGTGGTTAGGTAAACTGACTGCGCTCGACATGACCCCAATGGGTTAACTGGGCCGTAAAACCTCAACACAAACAAACAAACTAACAGCCCATACAAGCCTGCTTGTGCTCATCAACAACACAGGTCTAGATAAGAGTGGGTATCAAGTAAATATTTTTCTTATTTCTCCATGAAAACATATGTTGTGGGTACTCATTAGAAGCGCCTTGCCGAGGCGCTTCTAATGAGTACCCACAACATATGTTTTCGTGGAGACATAAGAAAAATATCAATACTTTTTTATTGAAAAAAAAAAAGCACCTTATCACATCACGAAAACATACCTATATAATGTTGACCCCCTTAAACTTCACTTTTATATAGTAAAACTGGGGTTTATAAGGGTATAAATTATTTTTCTTATTTTCTTATCTGTTCAAAAACATAGATTGTGGGTACTCATTAGAACCACCTCACTGAGGCAGTTCTAACTAATACCCACAATCTATGTTTTGCAAAAATATAAAAAAATATCAGAATTTTTATATGAAAGTTTTCAGTTTTTGGTGGTGAAATTTTCCATATATCTGAATAGGCGTGTTTTCGTAATGAAGAGCTATGAACAAGCTGATCATAATCTTCAGTTTCCTTACAGAATCACTGGAGTTGCAAAATGTATAAAAGATTGAGCTGTGACATGAAACCAGAATTCCATGGAAGGCAGTGTTGCACATGCTGGTGCCTATCACTATTGAGTTCATGAAAAGAATGACAACATCACTGGACCATGACATGTAGATCATGCTCGCAAAATGATACCAGTGTTTAAATTTTTGTTAGGGAGGAATATATACCAGGTTTGATGACTATGGTTAATCAGAAAACCAGCTAAATACTATGGCTGATGCAAAAAAATGACAAAGTACTGGTTTGATTGAGTTGGAGTATAACGACACGTCAACTCTTGAGGGTCATTTTGTGTCATCTCCCTGAGAAAGGGAGAAGAGAGAAAGAAGAGATAGTAGAGGCGATGAAAGAGAATGACGGGGGAAGGGAAAACGAAAGACAGTGAAGAAACAGAAGAAATAAAAACATTCATCCTCTACCCCAGGGCTCTGGAAATTTTGAAATCTGAATCGGTCCAGCCGATGACGATGACATCATCAATGAGCCCATTTCCAAAAAAAAATGTGTATATCACCTGTCACGAAAACTAATGACAATTGGCAGTCCTATAACTCCTTTTAAATAATACACCTCAGCTCCGTTATATGACGGAAGTCCGGGTACAACGAACATGATCAAAGCTGGCGTCATCAATAAATACAGTCAGGTATGTAAAAAGAAAGAAAGAAAAAAAAAAAAAAAAAAAAAAAAGTTTTGTTGTTATTTCCACCTCCACAGGGTTTTCCTAAACTATTTATAAACAACTGATTCCCATCTTGTATAAGCGCGAAGACGGCGGGAAACAGGAGAGACGGAACGAAACGACTTTCATGGACCTAATTAGGTCTAATAAAAAAGGCCTGCGCCACGGGCGGTTTTGCAGTTTTCAGTGTTTCAAGATTTAATCAGACTGCTTAAATTGTAAGCACTGACCAATCTTGCCTAGCGCAAGTGGTGCATTACTTATTTTTACTGTGAAATCTACCTTGAATTATAATTGCGTGTTACGGCAATCAACAAAAAAAAAAAAAAAGAAGCAATCAATTATACCCAGATCAGACGCCGTTGTATGCCACATCTGATCAGGACGTACATGGTTTTGGAATTCATTTATCGAATCTGGGACCGACAAACCGTGTTGATCAAAACAAAAAAGAAGAGGAAGAAAACGGGTGCGTTCAAGCGGTGCATTCTTTTATCACTCTCAGTAAAGCGACCTTTGATCTTTTGGACACGCCGACTGCACCTGGATGTTTTGCAGTCTCACTGTATTAACACGTGTCACACAAACGGATTAATTATCAGACTACCGTTACTGATGATTCGTGTTAATCGCTTGTTTACCGCACAAAGGTCAGTGAAGTGTTGATTTTTTGACAATGTTTGGATAATGACGTAATTAATTTGTGCTGCGGGTAGGTTGCCGTTATTCAGCTGTCTCTCCAATATACATGTCAAATGACCGTTTAGAGCCTTTTAACTACCATAATATCGCATTTAAAAGGTGCGCGGACGTTGTCAGTTTGGAAAGACTTGACCATTTGTGATTTTTTAGACATCATTGATTTGTGAAAATTGGTTGGTTTGGGAAATGTTGGACCGATTTATTAGCGTTTTGGGGTGTTTGAAATCGGTCCAGAATTCTAAATTTCGGTCCAGACCGGCTATTTTTCCGGTTTTCCCGAGCCCTGCTCTACCCTTACCTGCTGCAAGGATAGCAGGCCTTGCCCAACTGTAGGCCAGTATCAGTTGGACGCCCTGGTGACATAACATACATGACATCTTTGCTCACCCAACCACCCCCGACAAAGTACTGGACCATTAAATAAAAGTCAGAGTCATAGCTGATGCTGCAGCGTTTGAGTCTGTTAAGAAAGATGTGTATGCAAGGTTTGATGATTGTAAGCCATACAGTAAATCAGAAATGGAGCTTACTGCTGAGGTTCAAGTAAATAAAAGCACCACAAGCATAATATCCCACCATAGCAATTATTTGTTTATGTATTAAAGTTATCGTTGCCAAAATGTCTGGAAAGAAAATGACTGAGGGACAGATAACAATCCTAAATCAGATCTTGATAATATCAATGGACAGATAACAATCCTAAACCAGATCTTGATAATATCAATGCATATAGCAAGTTTGGTTAAAAGGCCTTGTTATTTACTCAAGTTATCATCTAGAAATGAAAATATGGGCGTATCTCGGGCAGATAACTCCGTAAAAATTTGACGAAATTTGCCAATTAGCAATTCCAAACCAGATCTCCTTAATGTCAATATGTATAGCAAGTTTGGTTAAAATCCCTTGTTATTTACTTAAGTTATCGTCCGTAAACGAAAATATGGGCGTGTCTTGGGCAGATAACTCCGTAAAAATTTGACGAAATTTGACCATTAACAATCCCAAACCAGATCTCCTTAATGTCAATGAGCAAGTTTGATGAAAATTCCTTGTTATTTACTCAAGTTATCATCCGGAAACGAAAATATGGGCGTTTCTCGGGCAGATAACTCCATAAAAATTTGTCGAAATTTGCCCATTAGCATCCCCAAACCAGATCTCCTTAATGTCAATGCATATAGCAAGTTTGGTGAAAATCCCTTGTTATTTACTCAAATTATAGTCAGGAAACGAAAATATGGGCGTGTCTCGCGCAGATAACTCCATCAAAAATTGACAAAATTTGCCCATTAGCAATCCCAAACCAGATCTCCACAATATCAATGCACATACCAAGTTTGGTGAAAATCCATTGATGTTTACTCAAGTTATCATCCGGAAGCGAAAAACAGACGGACAGATCGACCAACGGATGGACGGACGTACGGCGGACGGACGGACGGACACACAGACGACCAACGTGAAACCATAATACCCCGCCACTATTGTGTGGCGGGGTACAAAAATGGCAAAAGTCAACAAAAAATACAAAGCTGTTTGACAGTGAAATAAAGGTGAGGATCATAAAATGACTTTGCAATGTTTGATTCCATGTTAAGAAGAAAACATATGCCGTGTTAGATGATTGTATGTGTTACAGTTAATCAGAAATTGTGCTAAATTCAAGCATGGACATAAAAAAACTGCATCATTAGACTGCGAAAAATAGGTAATGGTCATAAAGGGGGAGCAGTTCAGATGAGTACAGTATATTAAGGCTGGCACAAATAATCAGATAATCGATTAATTTATCGATAAATTCCACAAAAATGATTATAATTACAGATTTGCTAATAATTGATCATTTGATTTCTGTGCCTATTACTTTACCATATTTATCCTTGGTATTCACACACCTAAACTCCTTACAATACTTTATCTAAAATTTGAACAAGTACAATTTACTACCTAATGTTGTGTCTAAAAATAGCTGGATGGGTGGCAAACAGCGTAGACTCTGATGAGACGTCACATTTGCGGCATCTCATCTGGGTCTACACTGTTTGCTCACGCTTGTCTTACCAAATGCATACAGTAAAGTATAACATGGTAACAGTCATGCTCAATCAGATAGGTAAAATTATTACCAAATCTTTAGTGATTACTAATCGATTATTGATCACAATAGCAGGACTGATAATCGATTATCTTTTCAAGCACGATTAGCCAGCCTTAGAGTATATACACTATGTACTGGGACAGACAGGCCCAAGCAAACTGATCAGGGTTTACATTGTTTGCCACTCATCCAGCACTTCAACAGATAGTAAAATGGACTTGTTCAAAGTTTAGGACAAGTATGGTAAGAAGTAAGGGGTTCCAATATTTAAGGTAAATACAGTATCTATAGATATGTACATAAAAATCACATTTGTCTGGATGATTGTCTGTGCTGATCTGGGTCCTTGCTGTTTCTACAAGGCTCTTTTCACATGATGCAGTTATAAATAACCAATCTTTTAACCCATTGTAGACTGAATAGACTCTCCCACACTATATATTCATAGGATGAGTCCAATTTCAATTTTAGGTATGTCTGGCTATGAGATTTACATAGTCCTGGAGAAAAATAGCTAAACTATTTGCAAACAGTGGAGACCCTGATCAGACGCTGCATTCTTCAGTGTCTGATCAGGGTCTGCACTGTTTGCCAATAACTCATTTATGGGTCTCCTGACTACAATGGGTTAATCCATTTATGCCAATGGACTCTTATACCTTAACTCTTTAGACTGGTCCATTTCTGATAAAAAGGATGACTTTTTTTATTACATTAACCATGAATTATAGAAATTCTTATATTCAGTGCAGAACAGACCCTGATCAGATGTTGCATTCTGCACTGTGCCAATGTCCCTTTTATGAGATGCTAGGCATAAATGGGTTAAATAAGTTACTCATTATTTAACAAGACTACTCTTAAATACTGTTGGTGATTTAATTAATTAAATACTTTAAATAATTTAATAGTTATTGTTACACTTTTACAAGTACATGAATTTCATTTTTCAAATGCATCCAAGTGGGATAAAAAAATCTTTTAATGCTGAATAAAATGTCAGCAGACAATAATTTGAAATAATATTCTTCCCAAAAAGAGACTTTGGAAGTTTTCTCCTGTGCCAGTTTGGCTTTTGAAGATTAAGAAAACTACATCTTATCTTGAGCTGATCCTGCGTTCACCCTTTAACTCTTTCCCGGCTAGTGGCGACTTTTGTCGTCTGCTGGCAACCTTTGCGAACAGTTTGGACCCAGATCGGGCCTGATCTGGATCCAAACTGTTTGACACTCTAATGGTATTCCTGAAATATTTTTTTTTTAAAAAGTTGACTTTTACAAAAATTCCACAGACGACAAAACAGCAAGCAAAATTACCCAGAACGCAACGAGAAGTGCTAATCACAACAGCAGCAGATAATACCTTGATTTATTTATTGTTATTTTTCAGAGAAAATAAGGCTTGACATTTCATGTGAATCATATGCTACAAATTTGGTAAGCATTTTAAAATGGGTAATAAATCGTACCTGGTAGAGATCAAGAGCTGACAGAGGGTATTTCTCACTCGGTATGATGACAATGGTGTTGCCACGGACAACAGCAGGAGCGAACAATGACACAAATCCTAGCAGAGGGCAGTTGTCGGGACATGCTATACCAATCACACCAACTGGTTCATGGATTTTGACTGTAGCACCATACAGAGTGGTTTCCTGGAAGATTAAATGTATGTCTGTTACAAAAACAAAAATATTCTGGGCCCTGTTGTTCAAAACTAACGAGGTCATTAGTTAATGTATCGTTAAAACTTTGATCATTAAATATGGCATAAACACTAATATTTTTGCTGAAAAAATTGGAGTAGCTTAAAGCTACTCACATTTTTTCAGCAAAAGTAACTGTGAATTAGATATTGTACTTACTAGAACAGTTAACATTTTGACCACTAACAAGCTCATTAAGCTAACAATGCTTTGAACAACTGGACCCAGCTGGATACTTGCATTTTAATTTTTGGCATGCTAAGTAAAAATTTCAGATGATGACAGTTTGATTTTCAATGCAAATTTTCTCCTTGAGGGATAATTTGCACGGTTGGTTATTTTGGAGTTTAATAGCCCTGTCAATACTATTAAGGTCATGTTGAGCTGGTCAGTTCACCAAGCAACACTTTTACTGGGCATGCTAAGTCCTCTAAAAGGTTAAACAGTACTTGTGCACATTCTTTTGCCAGAAACTGAACACTGCCCTTCTTGAATCAGCAGAAGGGGGAGAATGACTGTAGATAATATTTCAAGAGCAAACTTCACAAAAAAATGTTGCCTGACCCAGTAAGGATCGAAATTGCAACCTTCTAATCACCAGTAGGATGTGCATCTAACAGTCACTGAGGCTGGCTACAATTTGCAGATGTCAAAAACATTTTTTCTGGGAACAAAAATACAAAAAAAAAAAAAAAAAAATTATCACTCTGTCATCTACTGAATATCCCCAGAGAGTGGTAAAGGTTAACCCTTAAAATGCCATGAAAACGTGCATCTGAAAATGTCGCCTGTTTGTCGTCTTCTGAATATTCTTGCAAACTTTTCAAATCTATTTTTGCATACAGGCACAAACAGTGTGGACCCTGATCAGACTGCTCCTAGAGGAGCAGTCTGATCTGGGTCCACACTATTGGCAAAAATGACTTTTAAAATCACAAGCAGATGACAAAGCATACGACAATGGTTGTGATTGGAAGTTTAAGGGTTAAACTTAGTAAATACACAGTAGAATCTCCACAAACAGTCACCTCATAAGAACAGTCAACTCCCTAAACAGCTACCTTTCTTATTTGCCAGTGTAGTTTAACTATATATCTTATATGTCTAAAACAGCCACCATCCTACAACAGCCAGTTTTATGACGTCTGAAGGGTAGCTATTGTGGAGAGGTGGCTCTGTAATTTCTTTGTGGAAAACACCATAAATCATTACTCGTGACTTTTTGTATAAGAGTCATAATATGCACCAGCCTTTTCATTAAGTTTGGAAGAAGGGGGCTAAAATTCAAAAGTAGAGGGCCATATACTATGGAGAGTTATGAAGGTTCCATTTAACACTTAGCATCTTAAGTAAAAATTTCAGCAGATGGCATTTTGAAATATTTTTCTTATTTTTCCTACAAAACAGGCTTTGACATTTCATGTAAATTGTCTCCTTACAATTTTTTTCTTATTTCTGCATGAAAACCTACATTGTGGTTACTCTTTAGAAACACATTGCCGATGGGACAATCTATCTGTGGACAAGTCTGTGAAAAGCTATTTACGGATACTAGCTGAACTGGTCTTCCATATTTGATACAGTATGGCACCACAATGGGACAATCTATCTATGGACAAGTCTACAAATAGTTACTTATGGATATTACCTGAACTGATCCTCCATATTTATCACAGTATGCACCCCAGTGGAAGAGCCTGTCTATGGACAAGTCTACTTCTCTTCGGGAATCTTCTATTGACTGACCCGTCATCTCACTGATGTGGTTAGCAATCTCCTCATGTCTAATCTGAAGGTTCTCTGCCATATAATACACAATCTGTGCTCTGTTGTGGGCAGCTCTCTTACCCCACCTGAAGTGATATGAATCCAAGATGAATTCCTTAACACCAAGCATGCTGGGTAAAATTTTCAGCAGACAATATAATAAAATATTTTCTTATTTTTTTCCAGAAAACAGGTTTTGACATTTCATGCAAATTGTCTCCAATGGAGACAATTTGCATGAAATGTCAAAGCCTATTAGAAAAATATCAGGTACAGGTTAAACATGGTGATACTGAATAAAACTTCGGACCAGTATATACTACCTACCTAAATAAAAACTAACTCCACTAAAGGATTTGAGGAATATGAGCATTAAAAGGGAAGAAGGAAAGGCACATTCAGCACACCACACACTTATTCACACCAGGAGTATAAATATAGTAAACATGGCACCAGCGTAACTACCTCCAGGGTTTCAAATACAATCTTTTCTTATCAATGATGGCATCAATGGGATGATTCATGTTATGCAAAAACATAATTTTGTCAAGAAATATATATTGGGACACTTTCTTATCTAAAGTTGTCAGGCTCACAGCTCTAGAAAAGATCATAGCTACAGATAAGAGGGGGTATCCACTGAATATTTTTCTTATTTCTCGACAAAAACATATGTTGTGGGGCACTTCTAATAAGTACCCACAACACATGTTTTTGTTGAGAAATAAGAACAATATCAGCATTTTTTGGATGAGAAAAGTGCCTTATCTGTTGCTCTGAAAGATGCCTTTTTTCCAGTTATAAAGTATTGATAGTTTTCTGATTTTTCCATTAAACCATATGTTGCAGGTGCTCACTGGAATTGCCTAGTCAATGTCTGATCAGGGACCACTAAAAATTCTACAGTATCCTTTGACTAAGTGGAAACAAAGACTTTGAATAGATTTGTGTGATTATGCAGGCCGATCAGCCTGCATAGCCCCAGTCTGTTCTGGGCCTTCCTTTACATGATCAGTCCCCCTCTCTGACCCCTCCTCCATCCATTCACAGCCCACGCAGAAAAAGACAATTTACCCTGGGGCTGCACTGTGTGCTGCCTCTACAGCATTACGAATATCTTTCCTGTTTCCCTCACCAACATGCCCAACAACTTTACCATCTGGGTTGGTTACTGGTCTCGCATAAGGCGCATCAGGTCTTTTCTGGGCACCACCATAGTACATCTTATAAGTTCTGTCAATCCTGAAATTAAATGCCATAACCAATATTATATCTCAAATCCATGAAGACAAACAACCAGGGCCCAGTTGTTCAAAGCGTCGTTAGCGTAACGAGCTCGTTAAGGGTCATTTCGTTAACTATTTTAGCGGATTCAATATACAAAATTCTGATATTTTTTGCACTGCAAAAGCTACTAACATTTTTTCAGCAAAAAATTTCAGCATATTTGCGTATCACTTGATGTAAATTTTAACGAATCGTTAACTAACGACATCGTTAGCTTTGAACAACTGGGCCCTGAAAAACACCTAACGACATTATGGATGGGGTTTTCAAAAAGGTTAACCAAAAGGTAAACCTTGGACAACACCCAATGCCCACTTGCCTAGACCCCAGGTGCTTTAAAGGATGGATTTTTGAAAAACCCTCCAAAGATTGAAGAACAAATAATGTAAAATACATAGCTCCAGATAGGAGGCGCTATCTTTTAGATAGTTTTCTTATTTCTCCACAAAAATGTACGTTGTTGGTATACATCAGAGGCGCTTCAGCAAGGCACTTCTAATGAGTACCCACAACAGAAACTATCAATACAGTCCACTCTCTTTATCTAGTATTCGCTTATCTAAATAAAAAAACTTACCCTGAAGTGAAAATCTGGTCCCTGTCTTAACATGGAAATCTAACAATAGGAAACAAAACATTGTGGAAAAGAGGAGAAACTGCTTAGTCCTCTAAGCAGATAAACAGCATTGTGAATATTCTTTCACCAGACAACTGCCCTTCTTCAATCAGTGGAATGGAGAGAATGACCGTAGAAAATATATGACCCTGATCTTAAGGTCATAGTATGGTAGGGGGCATTGCTAAATATAACTTTGGACCTATATCTATCTATATCTACCATATATAAACACATACATTGTGTGGTTTGGAAAATATGAGGTCTTAAAAAACTTAAATGTTGTGTAAATGCCGACTCTGTCTAGTCCTGTCTAGACAATAGCTCTGCCTAGACTTTGTCACAAAGTTTACATTAGGATTGCAAATAATTGGCTTTTTTTTTTTCCCCCATGAAAACTATACTTTTTCATGAAAATGTTTCATGTCTCCAGATAAGAAGAGGTACCGAGTAAAAATTTTTCTTATTTCTCACAAAAAAATAGAAATTGGCGTAGTTATAGAATTTTGTTTGGGCTGGAATTTTATGGCCCAGTCAACACTGTTAAGGTCATGTCGAGGCAGTCGGCTAACATGCTTACACCTTTCCTGGGCAGGCTTAGTCCTCGAAGCATTTAACCTGTACTTGTGCACATACTTTCTCTAGAAACTGACAACCACCCTTCTTGAATCAGTGGAAGGTGAAGAACGACTGTAGAAATAATTTCATGATCAATCTCAACAGAAATTATGTGGCCAAGCTGGGATTAGAACTTGCAATCCGTGTGCTACTCCATGAAAACTACTGTGAATACTCATTAGAAGTGCTTCACTGACACTCTTCTAATAGGCACCCACAACATATGATTTTTGTGGAGAAATAAGAAAAATATCAACATTTTTGGTTGAAAAAGAAAGCTCCTTATCTAGACACAGTTCCAGAAAAGGCACTTTTTGCAACCTATATTAATCTTTTCCTTATTTCTGCACAAAAAATAAAAAATTATGGTGTGGGTACTCATTAGAAGCACCTTGAAATATGTTGTGGGTACTCATTAGAAGCACCTTGGCAAGGAGCTTCTAATGAGTTCCACAACATGTTTTTGTGCAGACACAAGGAATATATTCATTCCTTTTGGCTGAAAAATCATTTTATCTGCAATTATGTATATGCACATTTTAAACCCTAAAACTGCCAATCACAACAGTTATCGTCTGCTTTGTCATCTGCTTGTGATTTTAAAAGTCATTTTTGCAAACAGAGTGGACCCAGATCAGACTGCTCCTCTAGGAGCAGTCTGATCAGGGTCCACACTGTTTGCCTCTATGCAAAAATAGGTTTGAAAAGTTTGCAAGAATATTCAGCAGACGACATAAACAGACAACATTTTTAGAGGCAGGTTTCCTTGGCATTTTAAGGGTTAATACGTATTATAACAAGCAAGTTCCTTACTGTGGCATATTTTTGTCTGGGTCAGAATCACTTCCCAGTGTGGGTCTTGCAGGTAGTGTAGCACCAAATGTTTTCAGGTCTAAGTCCACAGCAGCAGGTCGAGGCCTAGTTTCCCAGCTTGGACGGACATACTCATATAGACCCTGAAATATATGGCATTAACAACATTAACACTTTGCATGCAGGGTAAGACTTTCAGCACATGATATTTTGGAATATTTTTCTTTTTTTTTCCCAGAAGATAGGATTCAACATGTGAAAGTGCTCATCACAACTGCAGCAGACATTTTGATTTTTTAAATAAGGTTTGATATTTCATTTAGCAGACGATTTACATGAAATGTCAAGTCTAATTTTCTCTGAAAAATAATAGAAAAAAGTTAAGAATGTTGTCTGCAACAAATCTGCTTAGTGCTTTAAGGGTTAACTAATAACAGTGTTTTCAGAGTAAACAGATGTCCCCCACCGTGAATTTTCAGTTTTCCTAATGCTGTGACCTTGAAAATTAAGTCAAGGTCACCAAAACCTAATCAGTTCTTTGTTTGTTTGATTTGGGTTTAATGTTGCTTTCAACAATCTTTCAGTCATATCGGGACGGTGTCTGGATATGGCAGGGAGCTCAATGCTCACTTTTAGTGATGTCTCACTGAAATATCATGCCCCAGACACTTTGATATGATGTTCTACGTAGTCACATTATACTGACACTGAGCTGACCAGTTCTAGCTCTACTTTCTTAATGCTGAGCGCCAAGCGAAAGAGCAGCTAGTACCATTTTTAAAGTCTCTGGTTTGAGCCGGCCGGGGATCGAACCCACAACTTCCCGGTCACAAAGCGGACGCTCTACCACTGAGCCACTGTGCCGGTCAATCAGTTCTTTGTTATGTCCCAGTTATATATCCATGAACATATGGTAAGAATCCAACTACTGGTTCACAAGATATTGTGCAGACAAGAAAGTGTGATGCCGATGCCAAAGCTGGAGCCAACAGGATCTGCATCTAAATCAGTATGTCCTCCTCCCCTTAGGTGGGGGGACATAATTCAGTAGGATAGAGACTGATATCCACTGCTAACTTTGGAACCCTAAACTAAGCATGCCTAATACATTATATCAATATAGACCAGAGTTTTATTTGAGTATTCAGGTATCATTTTTTTTTTTTTTTTTACCTCTGTCTTATATAAAGTCTTGGTATGGTAAATACCAACTCTCAAAAGCTCCATGTATAACTGGTACTGACTCTGTAAATTGTTAACTCTTGTCCTGCTGAATCTGGATATGTCCTGCCTTTGCAAACAGTGTAGATCCAGATCAGTTGGCTTCTTCAACTGATCTGGATCTGCAATGTTTGCCATGAAGTATGTGAATTTATATCAACAACCTGGATCAAGTAATCTGATTGGCTGAAAATTAGAAATTGGAGTGGCATCTTAATTTATTTAGCAGGACAAGGGTTAAAATATAGTATAACATCAAATCATGCACTAAGAATCTTTAACACAGGATGGTGGATAAAACTTTCAACAGATAACATTCACTCCCCCCACCCCCCACACACACACACCCCTACCCCCTCCACTCCAACTCTTACCTCTTTCCCACCATCACGACCATACCCACTCTGTTTATAGCCACCAAACCCAGCAGCAGAATCAAACATGTTGTGACAGTTCACCCACATGGTCCCAGTTTTTACACTGATAGCCACTTCCATTGCCAAGCTAACATTTTCTGTCCACACACTACCACCTAGACCATACATTGAGTTGTTGGCAAGAGTAATAGCTTCCTTTGCTGTTCGGAATGGTAAAACTACTAATACTGGACCAAATATCTGAAAGGCAAAGCTACATCATAATATAAATCTAGGACCAAAAACAAACAAACAAAATGCTATACATCAGTTGGAAAAAAAAAAAAAAAAAAAAAAAAGTTTCTAAATGGTTGGGCCTTTCCATCCTTAATCATAAAATCTTGTGCTGAAACTTTGTTTCTCTTATAATATTTATGGCGACATATATTATTAGGCTTGCTTTATTTAAACCATTTTGGTCTGGAGACCCCCAAAATGGTAACTGGCAACCAGTGCAGACCTAGATCAGATGCCGTAAAAATGCAGCATCTGATCAGGGTCTCCTGTTTGCAAATAGTTTGGCCATTTTTCTCTAGGAATATCTAAATCACATAGCCTGACAAACCTAAAACTGAAATTGGACTCTTCCAATGTATAGTGTGGTGAGAGTTTATTCAGTCTAAAATGGGCTAAAATGATTATGGTAACATACTTAAGCATTAAAAGGCTTTGTATGTATGTGTATTATTAGGGGACCTCAAGAAAGATTGGTTTTCTATTAATTAGATGTGTTACTCTCCAAATAAAACTGATTTTTATTATTACTTTTATTCAACCTTTACCATACTCTGGGCAAATTCAACAAACTGACGATAGTTTTCTTATTTTTCCCAGAAAACAGGCTCATGATGAGCTGTGAAAGCCTATTTCTGGGAAAAAAGAAAAATATTTCAAATTAACATCTGCTGAAATGTTTACCAAGCCTGAAAAAATATCAGCAATTTCTTAGTACATTCACTCTAAAACTTTCTTGAACAACTTTGATTCCTTTGTTATCTTCAAGCCAAATTAGCAGTCTTCAGCCCATAACAAAAACAGTGAATGTTTAGATCAGCTTGCACATCCAGCCTGATCAGAGCCTTAACTATTCACTTACAGGACTTAAATACTCCAGGATATATCCACAACCCTTGTCCTGCTGAACCCGAATATACCCTGCCTTTGCAAACAGTGTAGATCCAGAAGAAGCCAACTGATCTGGATCTGCACTGTTTGTCATTCAGTATGTGAATTTATATCAACAGCCTGGATCTATTAATCTGATTGGCTGAAAATTGGAAGTGGGCATGGCATCTTAATTTATTCAGCATGACAAGGGTTAAAGCAAAGTTGAAATACACCCATCAGCTGTAAATGTGCAGGCTAATATGGATCTTCAGGGTTCACATATGTCCTAAGATCCTTTTGTCATAGAGTGGCTATAATTTTGCTTCTACCAAACATAGCTCTGAATAAGAAGGGATCCATATTACATATTTTTCAAATTTCTCCAGGAAAACACAAGCTGTGGGTACTCATTAGAAGTACCTCAGTAATGTGCTTAATACGTACCCAACAATGTAAGATTTTGCAGACAAATAAGAAAAAAATTCAACACTTTTTGGTTAAAAAACTAGACAAAGTGCCCAGTGGGGCACGTATACCCCCGACCGGCGCTACCGCCAGTTTTTAACGAGCACATACTATGTAGCTTCGACTCTGGAGATGGCAGGATGGATGAATTCCATGCTGATAGCTATATCCCCTAAACCTCTCTGTAGGAGGATAACGAAATTCAACAAAAGGTCTTGATGGTATAGCTATATAAACTTAGATGCAATTTTTTTTTACTTTTATATGAAATTTCTAAGTCTGTGACCTTGACCTGAAGGTCATACCCTATATCTACCAACATGTCAAATATAAATGAAATTCCTCAAAGGTGCTTGATGGTATAGCTATATAAACTTAAACACAAAAAACTTTGACTTTTTTATGAAAATTCTAAGTCTATGACCTTGACCCAAAGGTCACCCCTGGGGTGGGGATGGTGCTAATAAAAACTTTAGACCTATATCTACCATCATGCCAAATATGAATGAATTCCATCAAAAGGTCTTCAAAATATGAACAAAGTATGAACAAATAATGCTTCAAAGGACAATGGACAGACAAAAATATTTCTTGCTGATAGCTATAACCGCTCAACCTTTCAGTAAAGGGATAATGAAATTTAATAAAAGGTCTTGATGATATGGCTATATAAACTTAAACGCAAAATTTTTTACTTTTATATGAAAATTCTAAGTTTGTGACCTTGACCTCGGTCACACCCGGGTGGGGATCATGCGGAGTAAGACGCTAGGCCCATATCTACCAACATGTAAAATATAAATGAAATTCCTCAAGGTCTTGATGATACAGCTATATAAACTTAAACACAAAAAACTTTGACTTTTTTATGAAAATTCTAAGTCTGTGACCTTGACCCCAAGGTCAACCCTGGGGAGGGGATGGTGCTGATAAAAACCTAAGACCTATATATACCATCATGCCAAATATGAATGAAAACCATCAAAGGGTCTTCAAAATATGAGTTCTTATAACACTTTGACCCTAAGACAAAAATAAAGTATGAACGAATAATACTTCAACGGACTGACGGACAGACGAACAGATTCCTTGCTGATAGCTATATCAGCTCAACCTTTCAGTTAGGGGATAATGAAATTTAATAAAAGGTCTTGATGATATGGCAATATAAACTTAAACGCAAAAATTTTTACTTTTATATGAAAATTCTAAGTTCATGACCTTGACCTCGGTCACATCCAGGGTGGGGATCATGCGGAGTAAGATGCTAGGCCGATATCTACCAACATGTCAAATATAAATGAAATTCCTCAAGGGTCTTGATGATACAGCTATTTAAACTTAAACACAAAAAACTTTAACTTTTTTAATGAAAGTTCTAAGTCCTTGACCTTGACCCAAGGTCACGCCCAGGGTGGGCATGGTGCTGATAAAAACTTAAGACCTATATCTACCATCATGCCAAATATGAACGAAATCCATCAAAGGGTCTTCAAAATATGAGGTCTTATAAACTTTAACACAAAAACTTTGACCCTGTGACTTTTTTACAAAACTTCTAAGTCCGTGACCTTGACCCCAAGGTCACCCCCGGGGTGGGGATGGTACTAATAAAAATTTTAGACCTATATCTACCATCATGCCAAATATGAACTAAATCCATCAAAGGGTCTTCAAAATATGAGGTCTTGTAAACTTTAACACAAAAACTTTGACCCTGTGACTTTTTTACAAAACTTCTAAGTCCGTGACCTTGACCCCAAGGCCACCCCTGGGGTGGGGATGGTGCTAATAAAACTATTAGACCTATATCTACCATCATGCCAAATATGAACTAAATCCATCAAAGGGTCTTCAAAATATGAGGTTTTATAAACTTTAACACAAAAACTTTGACCCTGTAACGGAAAGACGAACGAATGAACGAACGAACGTACGTACGAACGAACGAACGGACGAACCGACGAATGGAAAAGCGAAAACTATATACCCCCACATACTTCGTATGTTGGGGGTATAATCACTACAGATACAGCTCAAGACAAGGCACTTTTTACAACAAAAACATATCAATGATATTTTTTCACAAAAATGTGTTGTGGGTACTCATTTGAAAAACCTCACTGAGATGCTTCTAATAGTATCCACTGCACATGGTTTCATGGAGAAATAAGAAAAATATTTATCTGGATATTCAGCTTATCCAGAGCTATCCCCAACAATGTAAGTTTTTGCAGACAAATAAGGAGCTATTAGGAATATAGGAAAAAACAAACCTCTTCTGCTACAACCCGAGACACTGTCTGCACATTTGTAATGATTGTTGGTGGATAATAGCATCCCTTGGCAGGAATACAGGCTGTGGCTTGGTACACTTCCGCCCCCTCCCTGCGGGCATCTTCCACGTACTCATCAATCGTCTTCCTCTGAGAGTCATCCACAATAGCACCCATATCTATAGCTTTGTCCAGACTGTCACCAAGGCGATAATGTGTTAGTCTGGTTTTCAGCTTGCTTATCAGCTTTCCATACACCGATTCTTGTACTAACAGTCGAGAACCAGCACTACAAACCTACAGTGAGAAAGTCACCACTAAGGGAATTGATTCATTTTCAAGGAACACAACTTTGTCAATTGCTTGTGCTTTATTCTGAAGGGGTCTACCCTTTGTTTGATCTAACACAGTTTCAGATATTATAGGTTTAAAGATGGATCCTAAAAAAATGTTGTATCCAAACACCAATGTATAAATCATACTGAAAAGTGACCAGTTATGGTTATGTTTCTATATAATATATACAGTTTTGTTTGGATACAATATACTTGTTTACCTAACATGCCTTTTGCTTTACAATAATGTTATTTGTTAATATATTGTTTTTTTTTTTCTTTTTTCAAGAAAGTAGCATTAAAGATGATTTTCATAAGATCACAGATAAGTTTAATGCAAATTATGGCTTAATATTATTAAGTAAGTATTCTTGACATGGTTCCTCACTTTTTTTTAAAAGAAAGCAACTTTTCTATTTTATTTTGAAAAGTTACCTGCACCTTATGAAACATAAATAAAAGCTTTGCCACTGAAAATCTGTCTCTAAAATTACTTTTTGACACAGAAAAAGGATGTAAGCTGTAACTCTAAAGAAACTGTATGTTGTGGGTACACATGTGAGAAGTGCTTTGGCACAACATATGACTTGTGGAGAAATCAGCAAAATATTCATCTGGATATTCATCTCATTTTGGGCTGTGTTACATGGAAGTATAGGTTAGTCTGTATCTGCACTGTCTGCATGAAAGAAATTTTGGTGTGACCGAAAATTTTTTTTTTCTTACCTGTCCCTGATTAAACCATATAGCATCAACCAGTCCCTCTGTCACACTGTCAAGATCAGCACTTTCAAAGACAACTACAGGTGACTTTCCTCCTAACTCGAGAGACAACTTCTTCCCAGAGCCTGCTATGAGGCGTCGTAGAGTCTGACCAACCTGTAGCCAAAAAAGTTATTCTGTCACATATTGATTGAGTTGAGGTTTTATGGCCAAGTCAACCCATTAGGATCATGTCGAGCAGGTCATTTACCTAACCACACTTTTTTTCTGGGCAGGCTTAGTCCTCTAAGACGTTAAACAGTACTTATGCACATTCTATTGCCAGAAACTGACAACTGCCGTTCTTGAATCAGCAGAAGGGAGAGAATGACCATAGAAAATAATTCATGATAAATCTCAATGAAGGAGTTCTGTTGCATAATTAATGACAATTACACAGGAATTCCTTCTTCCCCATCAACCAATCAACTGACTTCACAGTGTGTGAGATCAATCTATAACTAGCCATCACACAGAAAATGAAACACATCTACTGGTGACTTCTCACTGGGTATAAAAAAATGTTGTAATGGAAGTTTCTTTGGTACCCTATCAAATTTTGAGCTATTCTGATATTTTTTTTTTAAATATTTACTAATAAAACTCCAATTTTAAATACAATTTCCTTCTGCTTCACTTTAAACAATTAGGTTAGAATAACTGGGCCCAGTTGTTCAAAGCGTCGTTAGCTTAACAAGCTCGTTAAGGGTCATTTTGTTAACTGTTTTAGCAGATTCAATACACAATATTCTGGTATTTTTTGCTGAAAAAAAGTGAGTAGCTTTTGCACTGCAAAAGCTACTCACATTTTTTCAGCAAAAAATTTCAGCCTATATGTGTATCACTTGATGTAAATTTGATCGAATCGTTAACTAACAACGTCGTTAGCTTTGAACAACTGGGCCCTGACTTTTAGTTAACAACAAATTAGAAACATGACATATTAATCTTATTTAAAAACAAATGTGAAAACATGATACACTGAGTACTACCCGCTACTTCAAAGCTTTAAAATTAGCATGCTGTGTAAAACAATCAGCAGATGTGAATCTGCAATACTGATCTTATTTTTTCTCAAAAAGTAGCCACTGAAATAGGCTTTAACCCTTAAAGCGCCAAGAAAATCTGCATCTGAAAATGTCGTCTGCTTATGTCGTCTGCTGCATCTTCTTGTAAACTTTTCAAACTTACATTTTGCATATAGGCAAACAGTGTGGACCCAGATCAGACTGCTCCTAAAGGAGCAGTCTGATCTGGGTCCACACTGTTTGCAACAATGACTTTTAAAGTAACCCCCAGAAGACAAAGCAGATGACAATTGTTGTGATTGGCGCTTTAAGGGTTAATATTTCATGAAAATTGACTCCAATTATCAGACAATTTGCATGAAACGTTAAACCCTATTTTCTGGAAAAAAAAGGAGAAGCCTCCATGAATGGTCATGTTTTAAAACAGCTACAGATTTCCCAAAGTTCTGTTAACTGTATTATAATATATTTGATTTTTTTTATACAGCCACCCTTTATAATGGCCAGTTTTGTGCCTTTCCAGTGGTGGCTATAATAGAGGTTACAGTGCAACATCTGTTGTCTGCCAAATGTGCCCAAGGTGTTATAGGTTACTGCTGACTAAGTGTTAGTAATGCCAGATGTGACAACAATAGGAGAAACAGCTGTTAGCACTGCAATCCCAGCTAGCATTCTGCTTAATGCTTAGCACTCTAGGTAAAAAATTCAGCAGACGACAAACTGTATTTTTTTTTTTTTTTTTTTTAATTTTCCCAGAAAACAGGTTTTGACATTTCATGCAAAGTCTCCAATAGAGACAATTTACATGAAGTGTCAGATCCTGTTTTCTGGAAAAAAAAAGAAAAAAAAAAAAAAAAAAAAAAGAAAGTGTCATTTATTTGATGTCTGCTGAATTAGTCCAGAGAATGGTACGGTTAAATCTATACTGGACTGTTATTGGCCCAACAGGAATCCTGTCGAGCTGATAATGATCAGGTATAGAATTACCCAGAATGCTAGCTGGGATATTAAACCAACCTGAGTGGAGCCAGTAAAGGCTACTTTGTCAACATCATCATGTGCTGCTAGAGCACTTCCCATCTGTCCACTTCCTGTTATCACATTAAACACACCAGGGGGCAGGCCAGCCTCTGAACATATCTCGGCCAGCAGTAATGCTGAGAGACGTGTGTATGTTGCTGGCTTCAGTACCACAGTGTTTCCCATGGCTAGAGCGGGACAGATTTTCCATGTTAACAACATCAGAGGGAAATTCCATGGAACAATGCCTCCCACAACACCTGTAAAATATGGGTATAATGTTGATAGTTTGTTAATCCATTTAAGACTGAATAAACTCCCCTACACTATATAATGAAAGTCCAGTTTTAGTACTGTTGGGCCAGGTGATCTCGCTATTACTTGAGAAAAATGGCTCTAAACTATTTGCGAACAGTGGAGACCCTGAACAGATGCCACATTCTGTGGAGTGATCTATGTCTGCACTGTTTGCCAATTACCTTTTGGGGTCTCCAGACTAAAATGAGTTGATTACTGAGGATATTTTTTTTCTGCATTTTTTGTTTACTTATTCATTCATTTTTTTTTTTTTTTTGCACTGAAAAATATGGAGATTTTTGCCTGGTGCATTTAAATAAAGGAATAGCAAAGCCTTAGACCTACATGTACATGCTATTCTGTTTTCAACATGTTGACTGTCAAGGGTTTATACAGTATGAATTAACCTATTTAAGCCTGGTGTCCTGTAAAAAGGACATTGGCAAACAGTGTAGACTCAGATCAGATGCCACATTCTGTGGCATCTGATCAGGGTCAACACTGTGCATTAAATATAGAAATTGCTACAAAAGATGGTAACAATACAAACTTACCAGACTCTCTTTATTTAGAAAATGGACCTGTCCACAGAGGTGTGGTAGAAGAGTCTACTGGGCATAAATGAGTTGATTAAAATATATTCTAGAAGGATTGACCCTTGAGCAAAGACAGTACTAGTAGTAGGTGGACCTTGGTGTTTACCAGCTGCATATGTCCACAGCTCTAGATAAGGTGTTTTTTCATTCAAAAGTTGATGATATTTTTCTACGAAAAGTAATGATGTGGTATGCATTGAGGCACTTCTAATAAGCAAGCACAACATATGTTTTTGTGGGGAAATAAGAATAATATTATAGCGATACCCACTCTTACCTGGAGCTATGTTATGTCAAACTCAATCATGCACCTTCCTTGTTCAAATTCAATTAGCATGAAAAATGTGCAGCGGTAAACATGCAGACACTATTTTTAACCTGAACGAGTCTTTTTTTTTTTTTTTCCTACCAAAAATTTACTATCAGAATTTATCTAAAACAAAAAATAAAATAATCAATTTCGAATACAAAATGGATAAATTGGATTTTTTTTTTATTATTTTTGATTTTCAAAAAGTCATGGGCCCAGTTGTTCAGCGTCGTTAGCTTAACGAGCTTGTTAGTGGTCAAAATATTAACTGTTCTAGTTCAATATCTAATTCACAACTATTTTTGCTGAAAAAATGTGAGTAGCTTTTGCAAATGCAAAAGCTACTCACATTTATTCAGCAAAAATATTAGCATATATGCCATATTTGATGATCAAAATTTTAATGATAAGTTAACTAATGACATTGTTAGTTTTGAACAACTGGGCCCAGGAGTTTTACTGAAAGGAGAGTCCAAAATCTAATATAACTATCAATAACTTCTTGTACAATTGCTCTGAGCAGGACCTTTACTGTTCACACATACAATATTTTACTTTTGTTGTATCGGCAAACCAGACAGGCCCTGATCAATATGCATGAATGTGCAGAAAGATCTGTGTCATAGCTATTCTCATACTAAATTTATACTAAACATTGTATACCTATTTTAAAATTTTGAACAAAATCAGGTGACTGACTAACTGGTGATTGTCTAAAACCTACTGACTAAAGAGCAAAAGAGTCCAGGACCACCTCCCATAATTCTGCTATACAAAAAGTTTGAAGTTTGTGTTGAGGTTTTATGGCTCAGTCAACCCAATGGGTCTTGTCAAGCATGGTCAGTTTACCTAACCACACGTTTACTGGGCAGGCTTAGTCCTCAAATGGATTAACCAGTACTGTGCACATTCTTTCGCCAGAAACTGACAACTGCTCTTCTTGAATCAGCCAAAGGGAGAGAATGACCCTAGAAAATATTTCAAGGCCAAATCTCCACAAAAGAATGTTGCTGACCTGGCAGGGGCAAACCAGCAACCTGATATTCAGTCATTCAGTCGGATGTGCATCCAACTGAGCCACTGAGGTCAGCTATACAAAAAGTAGTTTCACTTTGTGCATCTCATTTTAACACTTTTCATGCTGGATTAACATTTCAGCAGATGACATTTTGAAATAATTTTCTTATTTTTCTTAGAAACTAGAAAATAGGATTTGACATCGCATGCAAACTGGAGACAATTTGCATGACATGTCAGATCTTATGTTTTAAGAAAAATAAGTAAAACAACATCAGTTTGTCATCTGCTGAATTTGCCTACAGCATGGTAAGTGCTAAAATCTGAACAAATCCAAGTGACTGAATATCTAAAGATTGTCTAAAATCTCTGAATGGCAGAACAGTGTAAACCTGGATGCAATCATTCTGCTATACAACAAGTAGTTTTCAGCTCATTTCAAATCAGAATAAAAACATTCTATCAACACCAATAAAAACAATGAAGCTAGTTATTACCAACAGGCTGCCAGCCTCTCATCTCTGTGTCCATAAGCTGTGCCCAGCCAGCATGATGATAAAAATGTCTGACTACTGTCGGTACATCAGCATCTCTCGTCTCTCGTACTGGTTTCCCATTGTCCATGGCTTCCACCACACTCACCAACCGCTGGTGTTTCTGGACATGTCGAGCAATACTGAAGAAATATGTTATGCTGTATTTACTCTAAATATTGGGACATCTTAAATTCTTACCATGTTTGTTCTAAACCATGATTGTCCAAGGCCCAGTTGTTCAAAACTAAAGATGTCTTTAGTTAACGTATCGTTAAAACTTTTTGATCATTAAATATGGCATATACACTAATATTTTTTGCTGAAAAAAATGCGAGTAGCTTTTACACACATGCGCATGCACGCATGCATGCACATGCACACACACACACACACACACACACACACACACACACACACACACACACACACACACACACACACACACAACCAGAAGCCTTATCTGCAGCTGTGAAAAGATATTTGATATTTTTCTTAAAACATTAGTCATAGGCCTGCATGGTTATTTATCCACTCACTTTTTCTTCTGCATTATTTCCATGCTCCAACTTTTATTGCAGCTTACCTATACATATGTCGAGCTCGAATATGAGGTGGAGTCTTACTCCATGACTCAAAAGCCTTTCTGGCAGTTTTCACAGCCAAATCAACATCTTCTTTGTCACCCTGAACAGTACTGGCCAGAACCTGACCTAAAATAAAAAATAATTGAAGGTTCAGTTTGATACTGTCATAAAATTAATCCTAAGCAAGTGGAACAAGACATACAACCCAAAATTTAAGAAAGACAGAGTTGCTGTTCCTGCATGTGGCACATTGTCTTGATTTAAAGCCAAGACATGAAATCATAGCTCACAAATTTTCAAGGGCAGATAACCATTTATCATAATGATCCTAAGTACATGTATTGGGACAGAGTCCTGAACAATCAGTGTAGAATGAAGAAAAATGTGTCTAATCAGGCTCTAAACTGCTTGCCACTCATCCAACAATATGTTTTGACATTCAATGGCAGTTAAATGAATTTGTTCCATTTTTTTACTAGTATGGTAAGGAGTTTAGGTGTCTCAATAATTAGGGTTAATACAGAAATTATGATCCCATTTTCATTAGAAGCAGCTTTTACACTAAACAGGGTCTTAGCAAACACAAACAGAGAAGGCTCAGAGTCGCCTGTGTATCTGTTCATTACCACTTGTCATCTACAACAGTTTAAGGTGAACTGATACTCTTGCTAGACTGTCTGTCATTTTTAAAAAGAAAGACAACATTTCTGACTTCATATTTGCCTTCCTGTATACCAATCCCCTTCTGAAAAGGGGTCTTCTCTAAAAGGAAAGAGCAGGGGGAGCAAATTCTTTCCTTTTAGAGTTAACCCCTTTTCAGAATGGAGCAAAAATTGTTTTGAGAATTGTCTCCCTTTAAAGTATATTAATTCCCCTTAATCCATTACCTCTGATATCTTCAACGGATAAAATCTTCATGCCAGCTTGTGGGTTCCTGAGTTTCAGTTCTTGTTTTTACATGTCAAGTGGGTAATTTTGTGCCAACTCGTTGAAAAGGGAGAGAAGGTACAAAGAGCTAGTAAACGAGAGGAAGTGAAATGTAGGGCATGTGGGAAAATGCAAATGACAGTGCAGAAATGCAAGAAATATTTACATTCACCCTACCCCCAATTGCTGCAAGTACAGCCCTATTCAAGAATTATGTTGGGAACAGTCCAAATTTCAGGATGGTAAGCATTGATGTGTTAAAGTAAGTTACCTGTGGCGGGGTTTTTGGTCTGGTAGGTCTTTCTGCCTTCTGGCTTCACCCATTTTCCACCAATAAAATGACCAAAGCTTCTCTCATGATCATCTAACCATGCCTAAAAACAAAAACAGAACACATGTATATTATCCAACTATGGAGACCTAATCTTATAGTAAACAGTGTATGTGACATGCAGTAGCATTTAAGCAATCTTATTTTGTTAAAGTGCAATAATTTTGGAACAGTTTTTTTTTTTTTTGTTTCACTGTAATGTAAGAATCGCATTATAGCCCATCATCTTACGAAAACTTTTGAAGAACTGAGTACACTGTATTTTACTCATTCTTTTTGCATTTTATTGGGTAGTTTAACCCTTGTCCTGCTGAATAAATTAAGATGTCCCGCCCACTTTTTGATTTTCAGCCAATCAGATTACTTGATCCGGATTGTTGCTATAAATTCTCATACTTAATGGCAAACAGTGCAGGTCCAGATCAGTTGGCTTCTTCAGAAGCCAACTGATCTGGAACTTCACTGTTTGCAAAGGCAGGGTATATCTGGGTTCAGCAGGACAAGGGTTTTCTAT
Organism: Anodontia alba; assembly: GCA_964016985.1. Lineage (NCBI taxonomy): Eukaryota > Metazoa > Mollusca > Bivalvia > Lucinida > Lucinidae > Anodontia > Anodontia alba. The sequence continues at coordinate 103,027,027 of OZ024824.1, forward strand.
CTACAAGCATAGCCAAATGCTTAGAGCATTTGATTGTGATGCTGAAGGTTGTAGGTTTGAACCCAGAATGGGTACCTTTTGGGGGTAGGTTAAAGACTGACAAAGGAGATGACACAGCCTTGACTTCCATATGCTGTAACCAAAGATACAATGGGCTCTATCTCTTACCTCTCTTATGACTGCAAGGCTACGGGCACTTTCTACAGGTCTAACTGAGTATTGCTCCTGCAGCTAAAAAACTGTGGGACAACTTTACCTTTGCCTTTAAACTATTTAACTGGGTATTCCCGTTAACAGGTTGAAAGCACTTTAACCATTTAAATTTAGTGTTCTTTTTAACCCTTGTCATGCTGAATAAATTAAGAGGTCATGCCTACTTCCAATATTCAGCCAATCAGATAACACAATGTACTTGATCCAGGTTGTGATACAAATTCTTGTACTCAATGACAAACAATGCAGCTCCAGATGTGGATCTACACTGTTTGCAAAGCCAGGGCATATCTGGGTTCAGCAGGAGAAGGGTTAAATTAGAGTCTGTACCTTATACATAAGTTAGTCAAGAAATAAAAATCACAGAAAAATAATTAGCCAGATAAAAATTTCTTGTAGATTTAAGTGCAAAAAGGCTACAAAATCACGTATTGCAGATGAAGATTTTGTTTGCATTTTGATATGTTACAAACTGATTTGAGTGTGACTGTTTTGAGTATTTAAGTAAATATGCATATCTTATCTAAGGCCAGTGTAATTTATGCAACTTATGTGCCAATCCATCTGTCTGTCTCTTGCAACTTCTATCATTTCTGATCATTAACCAAGCTAACAGAATGGTCTACAGGACCACTCAAGTGGAACTGGCAAGCACAAAAGGTCCTAATTAGACTGCTGATAGGCTTGCTGACCTAGCCTTCACTGTTCACAAAATTTCTATAGTACACATATACCGGTACAGGACTGACTGATACAAGAAAAAAGTATTGCTATTTTTCTTATTCTCCATAAACATTTATATGTGAGTAGTACTGAGTACCCATAGAATGTTTTCATGAAGAAATAAGAATATTTATCTGGATATTCCTCTTATCATTGGGTTCAAAACACAGTCTTTAATTCATAGCTCCAAATAAGGTGCTTTTGTTTTTCAACGAAAAAATATTAATATTTTTCTCATTTCTCAAAAAATCATATGCTGTGGTACCTATGCCTTGCTAAAGCGCTTCTAATGAGTACCTGCAATGAATGTTTGCATGGAGAAATAAGAAAAATGTTTGTATGACACCTCCTCTTATTTGGAGCACAGCTACAAATGAGAGGGGCATCAGACAACTATTTTTCTTATTTCTGAAGACACAGCTCCCAAGTACTTCCATCCAGCCTTAGACACCTATGACTGAATGGGTCTTCAAGAAAATACTGACAGAGCTGTCTCAGATCAGCCTGCACATCACAATCTAATCAGACTAATACCATTCATTATACATGGTCCTTAACCTTTAGCAAATTCAGTAGATGAAGTCAAGGACACTTTTCTTTTTTATCCAGAAAAAAAGATTTGAGATATCATGTAAATTATCTCCTGTGGAAATGCCAAATCTGGTTTTCTTCCAAAAATACATGGGTTCTGAAAATATTTCAAAATGTTGACTGCTGAAATTTTTTACCCAGGGCCAGCATGCTAAATACATGTAGTAACCCATTTATGCCTAGTGGAATCTCCTACCTCAACTCTTGGATATGTCCATTTCCAATAGAAGGGTGTCAGGTTTATTTGTACTGTTACCATGATTTGTAGAATTTCCTGTATCTAATACAAATACAGTTGACTCTCGTTATCTCGACCCCTCTTATCTTGATCCTATCACTTATGTCGAACTGATTTCTAAGTCCCGATTATTTTCCCTATGTATTTATTGTATTTCAGCTTCGCGTATGTCGAACTACTTTTATGTCGACACTTCGGCTATCTCATCCATCATTTTCAGTCCCTGAATATATTTTTCACAGTTTTTACTACCGCGTATCTCGAACTCTGACCATGACGACGGAAAAAAAATGTAAGGTGCGGCGCCGCCGGTCTCTCAGTTAATGAAAATCATAATAGGCCATTGATAAATAAATCAATATTTTAATTTTCCCCTTTGTCCAGGTAATTACAAACAACACAAACAATGTCTAAAATCTGTAATTATGAAATCATGTGCGTGTCGAGGTGGGTTTGACACGCTGCGCTTAACACCGTCTCGTGTCATTGATTTGTAAGATAAAAAGCGGCCCAGAACAGTGTTATGGAAGATTAATCAACGAAGTTTCTTTAATTTATTGTTCAGATATGCTCTTCACTATTGAGTACTGTCCGTCTGATTGATATAGCGTCTTCAAGAAAAGTCAGTGCGCGACAGGTTCCAACAGATCAGCCTGTATTGATCAGGCTAGCTAAGTCTGAATCTTCGCTTGTTACTCTTTGGTCAGGCGGTGCTCTTTGGTAAGCCCAGATAAGGCTCATGCGTATAATGGAAAATTCGTGGGCGTGCAGGCTGATCCGAGTCTTTGATAGTCGCACAGTCTCAAGTTCTAATAGGAGTTGTCGTGCACGGCCTCAAACAGACGAATCACACGTGGGTACCGATGTTAACCCTTCCGACCCTGTAGACTGGTACGGATACCCGCACAAACAGTGTAGGTCCAGATGAGACGGTTCATAACGAGCTTTCTCTGCAGGATCTACAGTTTGCCGTGCTGAGATGGTTCGTTTATGCCAGGGGAGACTGGCTTACAGCTGCCGCTTAACATTGTAAGCGTTTTATGCAAAAGCGGAAACCAGTCAACTCTTTATCGAGTCGTCTATGCAAAGGGAGCTAATCCAAACCAGTTCATAACGTATAGCTAACACAACCCGGAAACCAGTAATTTATTTATAGCTCATATGGAAATCCAAATTTGCAGGAGTATTAAAAGACAACAAGAGACGTTTGAAATTTATCATTATTAACATTTATTGATGATATTATTTCAAGAAAACCATTGCATCTCCTAAAACAAACAATAACAATGCAAACTGAAGTATGCTTGAATTATTTAAATTGCCATATACATGTGCCTTCCAAGCACATTTTGGCAAACAGAGAGGCGAACAGTCGTCATACCTATGACGTCACAATTTGGTTGTCTCGAACTACTGATAACTCGAACATTTTTATCAGGTCCCGTGAAGTTCGAGATAACGAGAGTCGACTGTAGTGTAGACCCTGATCAGATGCTGCATTTAATCTGGGCTATATGGTTTGCAAGTATCCCTTTTTGGGAACACTGGACAAAAATGGATTATAACAGGTTCTCCTCAGAATGGGTAGACAGGTGATCTGTGTCAGCATATGCATTGTAAATGCTCTAAGAGTCATTTCCCTTGATGCAGCCCAAAAGCTTCCATCCATAACTCCAGATAAAAGTGCTATCTATATAATTTTTTTTTTATTTCTCCAAGAAAAGGTATGTTGTGGGCATTCATTGGAATTACTCCAATGAGGCATTTCCAATGATTACCAAAACGTATGTTTTTGTGAAGAAACAGGATAGGTCTAGATAAGATTGGATATTTTTTCTTATTTCTCCACAAAAACATATATTGTGGGTACTCATTAGAAGCACTTCGATGAGGAGCTTCTAATGAACACCCACAACACATTTTTGTGGAGAAATACATAAAATATCAATACATTTGGATGAAAAAAGAAAGCATCTTTTCAACAGTTATGAAACAGTAATAATTGTCAATACCTTTCTGGCTTAAAAAAAGCACCTCACCTGCAGCTGACAATAATGATTTGCTTTGCAATTACTACAGTGCAAAAAGAACACAATTCAATGCCTTTTGCAGGTTAACCTCAAAGTGCTAATCACACCTGCAGCAGATATTTTGAATCTTTTTTTTTTTTTTTTTTTTTTTTTTTTTTCAGAAAAAATATCAAAATAAGGCTTAACATTTCATGTGCTAGCAGACAATTCACATGAAATGCCAAGTCTAATTTTCCCTGAAAATCCCTGAAAAATAATAAAATGAAATTATAATGTGGTCTGCCACAGTTTCGCTAAAAAACTTAAAGGTTAACCCTATTCTATTGTTTACACAAGTATACTGGGTATATTAATTCAGCATATATCAAGCCAGCAGAGATATAGCATTCAACAACCAACATGCTATCAATGGTTCTTTCATTGAATGCAAGTTTAAACCTTCCGTCCTATCAGTTTTATAAAGATTATATACCGTATATACCATATTTGCACATCTTAATGTCTTAACACTTGTCATGCTGAATAAATTATGGTGCCATGCCCATTTCCAATTTTCTGCCAATCAGATTACTTGATCCAGTTTGTTGATAATGTATAAATTCACATACTGAATGACAAACAGTGCAGATCCAGATCAGTTGGCTTCTTCGGACATTTTTTATCCAAGAAAGATTTAATAAATTGATATACGATCATAAAAATCATGTGGCATCTGACAACCTGTAAAATTTCTGATAGTCTTTTGTTTTTGAACTGGATCAAAAATGAAATGTTTTTTTTTATTTACATTTCAAGCACAAGAGACTACCGGTAACTGAAATTTTGCAGGCTGACAGATGCCACATTTTATTATTGCATTAATACCATATATTAAATTATTAAACCTTTTTTGATTAATAAAATGTCTATTTTTGAGGGTTATGGAGCCTTTAATGTCAGCAGAGGCTAATTAAGGGGAATGATACACTTGTAGGGGAGGCAACTTTGTCAGAATTTTTTCCCTGTCTTCTGAAAAGGAGTCTACTGTACTACTGTAAAAGGAAAGAATAGACAGACTTCTTTTCAGAAGGGACTTGATGTGCTGAACTGCAAACAGGAAGCGACAGAACTTGAGAGATTTTTTTTTTTTATTTGGGTTTTACGGCCCTATTAAGAATATTTCACTTATATCAAACCAATCGTTCATCTAAGGTGGGCGAAAACCAGAGAACCCGGAGAAAAACCACCTGACCATTGGTATGCAGACTTGGCTTTCCCACGTGACCCGAGCGAGGCTCGAACCATAGCGGAAAGAAACCAAATGGATTGAGAGTCAACGCTCCTATCCACTAGGGAACTTGACAGTTATCAACTGAATGGCAAACAGTGCAAATCCAGATCAGTTGGCTTCTGAAGAAGCCAGTTGGCTTCTGAAGAAGCCAATTGATCTGGATCAACACCGTTTGCAAAGACAGGATATAACCAGGTTCAGCAGGACTAGGGTTAACTTGTTCAAATTTAAGAATAAGTATGGTACAGAGTTATGGTGTCCGAATATATAGGGTAAATATTGTACAAGAGAACTGGATATACCTGATGGATTTTCTGCCATGTTACATTAGTAGAGAACTTGACAGAAGTTGTCCGCTGGTGTAACATGACAGAAAATCTACCAAGTATATCCAATCCTCTTAACCCTTGTCCTGCTGAACCCAGATATACCCTGTCTTTGCAAACAGCAAAGATCAAGATCAGTTGGCTTCTGAACTGAATCTGCACTGTTTACCATTCAGTATTTGAATTTGTATTAAAAACCTGGATCAAATAAGCTGATTGGCTGAAAATTAGACGAGGGTGTGGCATCAATTTATTCAGCATGACAAGGTAATATATTTATTTACTCAAGGAAATGGGCTTGAAATTCCTTGGGAGATGATTGGTATATATGAATGAAATATCAAACCCTTTTACTGGGAAAAATAAGAAAAGTTACACTATTTTGGTCATCTTTTACATTCAGCTTACTGGGCAAAGGGTTAATATTTTATTGTAGTGTTTTGGAAATTACTTAAATTGCAAAATGAATAAAATTTAACTCTTTCCCTGCTAGTGGCGACTTTTGTCGACTGCTGATAACCTTTCCAAACAGTTTGAACCCAGATCAGGCCCGACAAAATGTCGGGTCTGATCTGGATTCAAACTGTTTGACACTCTCAGTCTGATTGTATTCCTGAAAGATTTTTTTGAAAAAGGTTTTTTTTGTTGTTTTTTTTTAAATCTAGACGACAAAAAACATGCAAAATTACCCAGCATGCAAAGAGTTAAAACAATAAAAAAGTAAAGATGTCCAGGAAGAGCTACAATCACAGAATATAGCCTACCAATGACACCAAGAGGAAAGCTGAACAAATTATGACAGACAGCAAACACATTATAAACCCACAAAAAGCAAAGCAACCAAGCAACCAGCTCCCTTGTCCCCAATGAGGTGATCACCAAGCTAGGTTGGATCCATCAAACACAACAGTAAGACAATAATCAGGACAAAACAAGTGAGCAGCAACAAGGCCCCACAAAGAACAAACGATATTAGAACCATGGCCTTATTAGAATGGTCTCTAATTTTCTATTTTTGTGGAGAGAAAAAAACATCAATAGTTTCTGTTTGCAAAAAAAGTTTTATCTGGAGTTGTCATAAAAACTGCAGAAATAAAGCCTTTAAGGGATTTGTATTTTATTCTTTTTTTTGTTTGTTTGGAGATTAATGGACCAGTTAACACTGTTAAGGTCATGCCATGCCGGTCAGTTTACCTACCCATATTTTTCCTGGGTAGGCTTAGTCCTCTAAGCAGTTAACTACATGTAGTACTTGTGCACATTCTTTCACCAAAAACTCACAAATGTCCTTCTTGAATTAGTGGAAGGGAGAGGATGACCAAAGAAAATATTTCATGATTAATCTCCATAAAAGAATGTTGGCAGCAGGGATCAAACCTGCAACCTCCTGATCACCAGTTGGATGTGCATCCAACTGAGCCACCAAGGCCAGCAGCAATAAAGGTAAGAAGGTAAAGGTGTCCTACAGCCTATCAGCCATATGGGTGATGAAAGTTAGAGCCCACGTGTCTTGGTCTACAGCATTTGAAAGGCAAGGCCCAGTCCTCTCCTTTCACTGCCTTTAATCATACAGGGCAAGAGATAAGGGGAGTATCCGTGTAAAATACCCTAATGTTTTGAGCAAATATTCAATTCTTTTAAAACAAAACTGGATATTGATACCCAACTGATTTGACAAAGTACCCAATTATTACCAAATTCAAGGGTAAAAATTAAAATTTCAAGGCCAGTAAAGCACCTGATTACTGTTTTATATTATGATTACTCCACATAATAGGTGTTTTTATTCTTCATATGACAAATACTATCATAATATTAAAAGGGTACAAGAAAACATTGATGCAAAGCATCAATACGCCAGGAATCTAATCTGTCATACATTACTTAGCTCCCTATAGATCTTAGTATAGAGAAAAAATGTTATAATTTATGAACGGTTGTAATTATATAAATTATCGCAATACTCAATGATAAAAACATTATAGACATAATCAGAGATATGTAAAAAAAATCAACTATTATCGTCTGTTTTCCAGCAAGCATAGATAATTAAATGTCGCCATCCATAGCCTAGGACGAACATACTATATCCGAAATCATCTATGTAGCAGTGTTTCGTTCTTTTCTCCACACATAACGTTTTCTTTTGGCCCAAATCTTTCCATGCTTGAATATCAAATTAAACTGTATTATTAAACCAGCTTATAATCCGTTCGATTTGAGAATGTATATTCCCAATCTTAGACAAAGAAAAGTATCTTTTGTTTCTTCTTCGTAGTACGACGAAAAAAAAAAACGAAATGAAAAACTTAAAACATGTACGAATATTGACAGCAACAAGCTCATTTCAACTCGAATGGTCAAATTGGGGCTCCTACCGGAAAACTGCTCATTTCTCTTTTAAATGAGCAAAACCCACATTGCTATATTCATTCTACATTGCACTTCCCATTTTTTATTTCACTATGTTACCAACAGCACAGTTCTCTGCTGCAAAAGTGTGACTTTGAATAATAATAATAATAAAACAAAAAGTGGGGGATGAATAGTTATATATAACCCCACTATGAACCCCATAAAACTGGAAGAAAACTGATGTTCTTCAAATGCATACACACTTTATAAAAATAACCTCAAATAGATACGCCGGGCACCAGCCCGGCATAGATAAAGAAATAACAAGTTTTAAATACCTAAATCAGGCTTTTTTGTGCTCTTTCTTTCTGTTTTATAAGTTTTACCCAATTACTTTTCATTTTCGGGGTAACTTTGCTCAAACTGAAAAATAATAATGTGATTTTACCCAACTGACTAAATTTTGATGGGGTTAAATACCCAAATGCCCCAAAAATTATCTGTTGCTCTGATCATACCCCAAGGGTATCCATTTACTGCTGGGTGAACAGAAGGTTTTGAAGTTGATGGACTGCTGAAAACTTCAGCACCACAGTCAAATGCTCTAATGCTAACTATGATGCCTCTCTGCAAAAAAGTTTTGAACTTTATACACTGTATCATGATCCTAAGGTCACTTCAGCGAAGTAAAAAACATATTACATTAAATCCTACCAAATTTTAACTAGCCCAGTGGTGTGTGGTCTTGTCTGGACCTACATTGTTTGCTCAGACTTGTCTGTCTGAATATTTTGTTTAAGTATGGTAATTTAACTTTCACTACTCTCCGGGCAAATTCAGCAGACTAAAAACTGATGATATTTTATTTTTCCCAGAAAACAGGATTTGACAGTTCATGCAAATTGCTTTTATTGGAGACAATTTGCATGAAATGTCAAAACCTGTAGTCTGGAAAAAAAACAACATGAAATGTCAAATCCCTTTTTCTGTGGAAAGAAAACATTTCAAAATGTCGTCTGCAACTATATAAAAGTGGGAGTTTACAGGGAATTGTTACTGTGTACTGTATTTAATAACTAGCATGCACACATTAACAACTGGTAATGGAATTAAGAATGCGTACAGCTACCATTTGAATTATCATCTGTAATCAGTAAATCACCACAAGGTGTTTGCTGTAAAAGGATTAGGTTGATATTGGTGTAAATGTTGCAGATCAATTAATTATAATTAACTCTTAAAAGATCAAATACAAGTTGTTTAAAAGCAATGGCTTAATTTATCAGATAAAATGATTTTATTTACCAATGAAAAATTGTCTATTTTAAGGTCACTACTGAAACCTGACCCTTATTTTTTTCCCAACAATAATTTTTTTTCATATTTTATTATTCAGTTTTGTGTTTTATTTTGACAATTTTACGTCAATAAAATAGCCATGTTACCATCTGGTTTACCAGTTATGGCTCTTTAAAGAACCCTACTATATTTACTGCTATGGCCATTTTGGTCAAATTTTACTAACATGCTAAAATTTGTTATTAGAACATTAATATAGGGTAAAATCTTTTTTTTACTGTAAGTGATTTACCACAAAGGAATAACCAGAGCAAAACACACAAAGTTTTTACCGAATACAAGTGTATATTTTTTATTTCTCATTTTCAAACAAGAAAATTCAGACAAAATCACATCAATTTTAACAAGCATATACTGAAGATACTAATATGTAACATATTTCCTAACAATAGATTTCCTTTAAACTTTTTCAACAGATCAAACTATGTATAAGTTGTATTCTGACGGCGTATGAAGGTGAGCCACCATGTCGTTTGAGTGGTATTAACTTTTATTTACCCCTACCCTCTAAATCATAAAAAAGCAATTATAGAGAAAATGATAATTATTTTGGATATAAATTTCATAACGATTCTCTTAATCTGCATATTCTGTGACCAGTCGTTGCTTTAACAATGTTAAGCATATTGGCTACTCCTGTACACAGTAAAAAACATGTGACCTGAAAAATTTCTGATAATACAATAGGAAGTTACCCCCACCCCCCCCCCCCCCCCCCCACACCTCATCATACTCAGTAATTTCTAAAGATAGTTACAAAAATTGACATACAACATCTATACGCAGTACGAATCAAAAGATTTCTTGTTGACCAAATTAATTTTAAGCTTCTGTTGTCATGGCAACCGAAAAAAATAAACATAATGGAAAATTACCATAAAAAAGGACTTTTTGGTCATACTATTCAATACGTTTCAACAAAATTTAACCCAAAAAGTTTCCATGAGTAGTTCTCAATAAAATGTAAGAATTTTGTGCAAAAGACCCGTCCATTTGATTGTTGTCATGGAAACCAAAAGACTAATAATCTGGAAATAAAGGATCAGGATCATCAAATCTTTTTAGCGACGGCTTTTCTGTACCTTCAGAAGCTTTTTTTTCCTGCGGTTAACATTCGCATTGGAACATAAATACATCATAGTTAGCATCTTGACTACTCCTGTGCACAATTAGGCACACGTGACCTGATTTTTTTTGAAAATACAACAGGCGGTTAGTCAAACCGCTACATCATACACAGAGTTAATTTCTAAAGATAACCATAAAATATGAAAGAAAATTTTACAAAAACTCATGTACAATATCCATACGCGGTAAGAAATGAAAAGTTACTTTTTGACAAAATTAATTTCAGACTTCTGTTGCCATGGCAACATGAATATGCGTTAAATAGTATGGCTTATTGCCATAATAAAGGTCTAATTCTTGATAAAATATAAAAATTGTATAAAAAAGACCCGTCCACTTCATTGTCGTCATTGAAACCAAAAGAGTAATAAAACTTTGGGAAAATAAAGGAACAGGGTCAATAAGCATTTTTGCCTCAACTTTACTGTTACAAATTCATGTCAGCCCTCCCAGAGGGGGTACCTGTTCCCTTGTTTCCCTGAGAAATCGGCATTTTCCCTTGTTCCCCCTAATCAAAATCCCGATTATCTATGTTCCTTGTTCCCAAAATTGTCTTTGTTCCGCTGTTCCCTTCAGTTTTAGACTTTTGACCACTTGTTCCCCTGAAATAAAGGGCCTTATTCCCCTGTTCCCCAAAACCCCTGGGAGGGCCTCATAAGTGTATATTTTAATTATCCTGCTGAGGCCCTCCACAGAAAACTGCCTACCTACGTCATTACATGCAACTGTGACGTAATCGGTGAAGATAACAAAATAATGTCAACATGCTGAATTTCAACGGGTTCTAATGAAGATTTTCAACCTTTCGATTTGTCTATTTCTTGCAAAGTGACAAACAGAGGATTTAATGACCTACCCATATAGATCATAGTATACTTGAGTGCTTGATCAGCCTCTTCAATTTGGGACCGAAAAACTGAAGGTAAATTATTTTATTTCCTGTCTGATTTTTTCTGTCCTCTTTTATTGTATCAGTTTTTTTTTTTTTTGCAATAAATTGACACTGTCAGGGAATAAAGCTCTTTTGAATGGTATAGAAAGGGTTAGGCTAGCGAGAGCACATTGCATTTTATCCGGGTATAATATATATAGACCTTACATTACATTATATTTAAGAAGATTTTTTTTTATCATAAACACTTTTACGCAAATAAGTATATGATAAAAAGAATGCAGCTCATCCCTCGGCCTGAGACAGACAGCTCCTGTATTTCCCTACTTTTATATGAGATGACTTGATGAGCCCCCCTTTCTCTTGAACCTCCTTGCCTCAGTCTTTCCGACATTTTGAGTGTAATCCAATTACTTTGTAGAAAAGTAGATAAAATCACGTCATAAAAATTCATCAAAATAGATAAAAAAAAAAAAAAATAAATAAATAAAAAAAAAATCGAGAGAAACACGTTCAAATATCACTAAAACAATCCTTGGTTTTCTGTGTTCACAGTCTCGGTTCGTCGTGTGACACTTCCCGCGAAAACAAACGTTAATAAATTTTGTGTGTTTGTTTACACCGAATGTTCTGAGCAGAGCGTCCGTCGTTAGAATCAATTCAACGTTAGAATATCTTTTTTTCTTTCCCTTTATTTGATCAGATGAAAAATATTTATCAGTTTTGTTTTCATTAGTATATGCATAGTTGATGGGTCATACTACGCGGAAACAGATTTAATTAAAACTAGAAATTATATACTCCGGTCTAGAAAAAATGCTCCTATAGTTTAATCGAAAACCACCCTAATTATCTCCCTTGTCATTCAAGAGTTGCGGTTATTAGTACCAGTAGTGACCTTAAATCTGCCACAAATTGAATTTCCGGTAAACCCAAACACAGATTCTGTCTGACTTTATAGGGGGGTGGTCGGGTGGTGCGAAGGTGTTGTGTATCTTACATCACTGGGGCGTCCAACTGATATTGGCTTACAGTTGGGCAAGGCCTGCTATCCTTGTAGTGGGTAAGGATAGAGGGGGAATAATTTTATTTCTTCTGTTCCTTCACTTTCATTCCTGTTCCTCTTTCTTCCCTGTCCCTCTCTTTCATCTCTTCTACTATCTCTTCTATCTCTTTTCTCCCTTTCTCTGGGAGACGACACAAAATGACCCTTAAGGGTTGACGTGTCGTTAAACCCCAACACAATCAATCTGACTTTATAGATGTTTTAAACAGGTAATTAATGCCGAACGGATCTTCGTCTAGTTCTCTACTATGTATGTGAAAACTCTGGTGATACTGTGCTGATGTGCAGTAGCGAATGAATGTTCATTGTTCGCATATGCGATAAGTACCATTATTATATGTGCTGGCTCGATTAAAGACAGTGGCACGAAAAACCCAAATACATCTTTAATAATTAAAATAAAAATAAATCAATCAACTTCGACAATTTTATATGTTTATCAACAGACTACAATTTGTTGATATTTTTCCCATGAAACAGGATTTGACATTTCAGGCACTGTCTCCATCGGAGAAAATTTGCATGAAATGTCAAATCACGTTCCCTGGGAAAAATAAGAAAACTATTTCAAAATGTCGTCTGCTGAAAACTGACACAGAGTGCTAAGCATGAATAGATAAGAAAAATACAATGAGACTAACCAGAGCCTTTTGCAAAACTGGGATTTAAAATGCAAAAACAATTATCTAACACATACCTCTCAAGAGCAGCTGAAGAATTGTACTCTGATCCATTGAACAAGCAGCGCATGCGTTGTAGTCAGGTGGTTTTTGGCAGGTAATCTCTTAACTTCAAAAGTGAGGACCATGCTATCTCCTATCTACCATTCTATACCACTAGCGACCATATAACCCTACCCCATCCTCACCACACCCTTCCCTCCCACAAACTCATTTTGTATGTAGTTATATTTTTGGTGTTTTATGGGTTTTTCAGCATTTTTCGGTCATTAGGAGTTTTTCGATCTTTCTAGTAACAGTCTGCCACTTTAGGAGTATTTTCTAGACCGGTAAATATACCTGTTCATACCAGGGCTGGAATTTACCGCCCAACCTTGCCATTTTCATAATTTTTTTTTTTTTATTCAGGAGAACAAAGATCATGAAAGAGGTTAAGGCTGCTTTTTATCAAAGACAACAAAAGGTTTCAAATATGTAAGTCTGTAGTTTATTACATATGAATGCTTAATAAAAAATTTTCCCACATGAGTGTGTTTCCAAACAATGTCAATTAATATAGAGTAGGTCATGTCTTCCAAAGTGGAAATAAATGCTTGATGCAGGACCGGAGTTCATCATTTGATCAGGTCAGGTAAACTCCAACAAATTCGGATGTAACAGTTTGACATGGCTGATACATGTTGACTGGGCCGTTATACCTGACCTCCAAACAAACACCACTTTTAACTTACAAACGGATGTTATTGCTCGGACAAATGTTACCCTCACACCGGTTTCACTTTCATTACAAAGTTACTGAATGCATGGACAATGTCATCTCAAGGATCCAAATTAAAAAGTGTACGTCTTTTTACCTGAGCAACATTGTCTGCCTCTGGTGCTGGACCATAGCTCAATGTCTTAAAGATTTCTTTCACAGAATTTTTGTCTGCTTGTTGCTGCTGTGCTGTTGATGCCATGTCGAACACTGACTCACCGGAGGCTTGTTCAGATCCTGTTATTTGATTGGGCAAAATAATTCTTGCCTGTTACTCGGCTCATTTGCGCATACCATTAGTACCTGGATAAGAACTTGAATACCACCCAAGAAAGATGTCTGCGCCCGACGTGAAAGCCTGAAAACAAGAATCTACTTGCAGGATTTTTTCGCCTGTATTTTAGGTTACTCTGACATTTATTTGCTTTCGTATCAGATTAAGTAAGTAACCAAGGCCTCTTATCAAATAGCGCAATAAATATGTAATCAACGGCTGTGTAAATCACGCCGCCACAAATTGACAAAAAAATAAAATAAAATGAGGTAAACCCGAACAGCCGGGGTGTACAATGTACACCGTCTGTCCACCTAGGAGGTTAAGACGTAATGAAAGAAAGAAACAAGGAAACACACATACACAAACAGATATGTTTAGTCTCGCTACTTTTTTTTTTTGGTGAGGCTCACTGATTTGGCTCCCAAAACATAATTTTTGCACTGTCACTATTTTCTGAAATTTCCCAATATATTTAAGAAAAGCCAATTAAATATCAGAGAAGACTCGGACTGTATACTGACATATGCCCTCGCAAATATTTCTGGGCTAAGGCAGATGAGGGTTTGGAGGATGAAGGCCTATAAGTAATAATTTTGAGTTACCGTAGCATTCTTTAAACAGGGGGAGGCTTTTCCTGGACAGGGTCCTCCAGTTAACGTCCCGATCTGAAGTTATCAGGTTCGGGCCCAGCAAGCAGGAAGTGTTTTGTCCTTCAGCAAGACCACATTACTTAGAATTGGAAGGCCTGCCAGAAATGTCCAAGAGGGTGTAGGTAGTATTCGAAGATGAAGATAAAAAAGGATCTCACTAATATTAATTTTCAGAACTTAACATGTCTGCACACACAGACACACACACACACATGATTATCACCAATATTAAGGTCACCTATGGTAGACTAGCCTAACTTAGTATGGTCTTTGCAGATGATATGAATCAGTTTTGGCCTACTAAAAAGAACCTACCTGTTTGTTGTTTTTTTTTCTAGCTAATTGATGGATTTTCAAGAGTTTCCTTTTGATTTAATTTTCATGCTTGCACAATTCACTGATTACCTCTACCCAAGGTGACATATTATAACAGGCATAGAAGCCTGGGTAAACAGCAGTATTGGAAGTTTTTCCGTCAAATTTCAAATCTTACCACAGTGACATAAGAGAGTAACTCAGGACAATGAGTATTTTAATATACACATAGATTCTCTAGTAACAAATCAGCAGAGCTGATGCTAGATAGGGATTTGAGGTGGTACATATGTTATCAGGTCAAAGTGTGAGAGAATCCAAGATCGGCATTGGTGCTTTTTTTTTAAGCCGCCATCTAAGACGAGTGCTCCAGATAGCGTCCATACAGCTGTAAATTACGGATCCCTTTTCACCAAATATGGATCAGTTTGGGTGATTTTCTTTGGAGTTTTTCTTTGTTCACCTGTTCTAACAACAATCAGTCAAAGATACTTAGCTTTCCAGTACTGAATTAATCTGATCAGTGACTTTTAAACCAGCATGTTGTGAGCTACTTTCACTTCAGACGCTGTTCACACAGATCAGTCACGATCACAGGTGCAATTCTATATGCATTCATCACATGCATCCATGACTTCATTAGTTATGTTGCACAACAAATAAAGACACTGGATCAGATGACGATGACTGGCCCCATTATTTTATTTGATGCAGTTCTGCAATCTCTTTCCCCATTCCTCGTTTTCTGGAGGCCATGTTTCTGCAATTTTGGAAAACCCCAATGCTGAATGGTTATCTGCGATTCTTTGTCGTTAACACTCATCTAGACAATGATATGTAAAGAACCAGTCATTCTTATGTACAGAAATTATGCACAGATACTTAGTGCGGGAAATAGTCACACTTTGTATCAGGGTGAAACCTTCGCGGTTGGGAATACGCATACGCATACAAAATTTATTTGCACACAGCAGACTTTGTTTCTGTTTTGATACGTTACAAATTGATTTTAATCATTTTCTTTAGTAAATATTATTGAGTATTTAAGGAAAATACGCATCTTCCCTAAGGCACTGAACCTCTTCTGATTCAGGCTAGTTTATCTAAAAACAGACACGATGTTGCACTCTTTCGGCTTACCAGAACAGCAGCACCATATTGGTAAAAATGCCTCTGTATTTGGTACTGGCTATTTTTCAAATTGATCCATATTTGGAGAAAAGGGATCCGTAATTTACAGCAGTACGGATGCTATCTGGAGCACTTCTAACTCTGGTAGAGACTGATCATGAAATCATTTCTAGGGTCATTCTCCCCATTCCTCTGATTCAAAATGGGCAGGTGTCAGTTACTGGCTAAAATTATGGGCACAAGTAATCATTAACGGCTTAGAGGAGTGTGAGTAGGTTTTAAAACTGAATGTCTCAACTTGACCTTAACAGTGTTGACTGGGCCATAAGACTCAAACTCTAATTGTCCATTAAGCTGTTTCAAGGTCCAGTCGTTGCCCTATGAGATAGTAACGAAACCTCTGAGAAAGGTCCATATACAGCTATATAGTGAAAACTTTGAAGTCATGTTCTCAAAGTGTATTCAAGACTAATGGTTGAATCATACAATATATGATCAAATTAGCAATTTTTAACCCTTTAGTTACAATCAAAATTTACCCTTAAATTGCCAAGAAAACCTGCGTCTGAAAATGTCATCTGTTTATGTCATCTGCTGAATATTCTTGCAAACTATTCAAACCTATTTTTGCATACAGGCAGTCCTAGAGGAGCAGTCTGATCTGAGCCCACACTGTTTGCAAAAATGACTTTTAAAATCACAAGCAGATGACAAAGCAGACAACAATTGTTGTGATTGGCAGTTTAAGGGTTAATTTAATTACAAGTGTTATCTGTATTTCTGCCATCTGGTTATATACAGTCCACTCCAAGGGAGTCTTTGAAATACTTCAAGATATCCGTACCTCGACACATCAGATTTGCAGAATTGAGGAAAAAAAATAAATTGAACAACCACATTCCACAAATGAATATGTAATTTAACTCCTGAAATTAGAGATATATTGAAAATATTGTGGAAAAGAGGAGAAATTGCTTCTTAGGTGCATTTCCACCTCTTTTCCACAATATTTTGCCACCTGCTGTTATATTTCCATGTTAAAACAGGGACCAGATTTTCTCTTTGAGATAAGCGATTATTCGAGATAAGCCAAGTCGAGACTGTACTTGTATAAAATTATGAAATCTTAAGCGCATTCTCTTCTGAAACCGCTTGGTCACTTTTCACCAAATTTCATGCAAAGCCTTCTGTCAAAGGAGGTCTGAGAATTTGTTCAGTGTTTAAGCAGCATTTTGAAATATTTTTCTTATTTTTCTCAGAAAATAGAATTGGTCATTTCTTATAAATAGTCTCTTTAGGAGACAATTTCCATGAAATGTCAACTCCTTTTTTCTGAGAAAATAAGAAATATACCAATATTTTTGGTCTGCTGAATTATCCCCATAGTGTGCTATGTGTTAACCCTTAAAGCGCCAAGAAAAACTGCATCTGAAAATGTCTGCTGAATATTCTTGCAAACTTTTCAAACCTATTTTTGCATACTGGCAAACAGTGTGGACCCAGATCAGACTGCTTCTAGAGGAGCAGTCTGATCTGGGTCCACACTGTTTGCAAAAAATGACTTTTAAAATCACAAGCAGATGACAAGGCAGATGACAATTGTTGTGATTGGCGCTTTAAGGGTTAAGAGTAAGTAACACTACCAGGTGTGATGCTTTTTATGGCACCATGATATGTATAAAGGTTTGTTATTTTATGTTTAATTTTCCTTTTCATTCATAGATGTGATGCTACCAGATAATTAGAAGAGTGACGATGGCAACATCATTGTTAGATTCTGGTCTGGAGGACCGAGATGCATTATTTGAGAAACTCCTCTTGAATGCTGCTGTAGGTATTGACCTGCTGATTGTAATCCTGTCAGACTGAGCATGGACCATTAAACCTTTTAGTCAATTTGAATTGCAGCAGATGACTTTCTAAAATTATTTTTTGTTCTTTTTTTTTTTTTTGTGAGAAAATAAGATTTAATATTTCCTGTGAATCATCTACTAGAATGTCATCTGCTGCTCTTGTGCTTTAACTCTTTGCATGCTGGGTAATTTTGCATGCTTTTTTTGCCATCTACAGATTTTTTTTAAAATTAACTTTTTCAAACAAAATCTTTCAGGAATGCCATCAGAGTGTTAAACAGTTTGGATCCAGATCAGGCCGACATTTTGTCGGGCCTGATCTGGGTCCAACCTGTTTGCAAAGGTTATCAGCAGACAAAAGTCGCCACTAGCTAGTAAAGAGTTAAGGGTTAATAATTAGTCTATATCATCTGCTCACTGTAATCACAAGCACTTAAGAGTTCTGCCCCAGGACCCTGAAACTGTCTTGACATAGTGGGGTAGGTTGGGGAGAGGAGAAGGTTATTCAGAAGCAATATATATATAAAAAATATTGCTTTTGAAGCTTCCTTGACCCAGTTGTTCAACGCATCATTTGCTTAACGAGCTTGTTAATGACAAACTCGTTAACTGTTGTAGCAAAGATTTTTTTTTCAAATACATTAATATCTTTTGCTTCAAAAATGTGTATAATGTGAAAGCTACTCACATTTTGCAGCAAAAAATATCAATGTATTTGCCATATTTCAAGGGAGAAACTTGTTAACTGCTGTAGTAAAGGTACTTTCAAATACATATATATTTTTTTGGTTCAACAATGTGAGTAGCTATTCTCATTTATGCAGCCAAAAAATATCAATGTATTTGCCATATTTTAAGATAGAAATTTTAAAGACACTTTAGCTCACAACTTTGTTAAGTTTTGAACAACTGGGCTCTGGGCCCAGTTGTTCAAAGCGTCGTTAGCTTAACAAGCTCGTTAAGGGCCATTTCGTTAACTGTTTTAGCGGATTCAATACACAATATTCTGATATTTTTTGCTGAAAAAATGTGAGTAGCTTTTGCACTGCAAAAGCTACTCACATTTTTTCAGCAAAAAATTTCAGCATATTTGCGTATCACTTGATGTAAATTTTAACGATTCGTTAACTAACGACATTGTTAGTTTTGAACAACCGGGCCCAGGTTGCCAATATCTAACTGTGAAATAAAATTTCAAGCACCTGTGATGTGATAATGAGCAGTGTCATGAGAAAATGTGATCTTTTTATGCAAGAAGTGAAGCCCAGGAGACATATCCATATGCTGTCTGTCACTGTGCAGGTCTTCGCTGTTCACTGAAATATGCATTGTTGTGCTTTCAGCATCACTTGGAAAGACATTTTTGCTTGGCATTTTATCTAAAATGAAAAAAAAAAAAAATATTTATGACTGATAATATCTTATCAACAACCATGACTGTCTTTTCCATTTCTGTCCCTTAATGTTTGCTCTAATTAAATTACATCCAAACATTGGTCTGATCTATGCAATTTCTATAGTAAGCTGATTTTTCTCCCTGATCTTCAAATATTGTTTTTGCAACACTACTGTGAAAATTTCAGAATATTTGAATAAATGGAACTTGTTATAAACATGCAAACAATCTCTCTACCCCATGGATTCTGGCATGATTTGCAGGCATTCTTACTATGGGAAAAATGAAAATATTGGATTCTTTTTAATTGATGAATAGAATGAAATTTTCTGTGCATAGGTAGTTACAACAAAAGGTTTTGCATTGAATCATGGAAAAAGGTTGTAAATTTACTTCTTTTGGTAAAGCAGCAGACAAAAAATGAGGCACTTCTGACGAGTACCCACAACACGTTTTCAAGGAGACATAAGAAAAGTATTAATACTTTTTGGTTGAAAAAAGAAGCACCTTATTTGGAGCTATGGTCTGCTGACTGAATATACATGATTTCTGCAAGCAGTTACTATAGCTAGTCCTTCTGCAGCAAGTACCAGATGAGAGATCATATTTAATTGTCAGGCAATTAGATTTTGTTGAAACACTTCAGTAATAATAGTCGATGTGAAAGCTCTTTGTTTGCTATTGGATTATGTCCCCATTTGCTAAGATGAAGCTCAGAAATTGTTCTGTATGATTTCAGGCAGAAGACCCAAGTTTGTTGTCATCTGTCCAACAACAAGGAGGCATTCCTACCACACAGGTGGTTCCTAAACCAGGTTAGTATGACAATGCTAGTACCATAATTATTCAGTCTAATTACCGCACAGTGCGCTTAGGTTTTTCAAATTTATTGGGAAACCTTTCAGAAAAATATGCACATTATAAGGGCACATTTTAAAGAAAGAGTAGCAGAGGACTTCATGTGAGGATTATTTATGATGCTTACAAGATATTCCAGTCTGATTGTCTTTATAAAAGCATAATGTTGTGGGTACTCATTTGAATTTCCTCGACTTGTCAAGGCAATTCAATTGAGTACCCACAACATATGCTTTTATAAAGAAGTAGATACAAATACATGGGCTGTAACCTGAAGACTACGAAATTGCTTGTCTGGGTACTTATATGAGTATGTGCGGTAATTAGGTCAAATACGGTAAGTATGACAGTACTTAACCCTAAAGTAGGCTGGATACACTTGTAGATTTTCTAAATGTTTTTTACAAGGGTGACCATTTCCTGTTTGCTGTCCTGTGCATGAAGCCCCTTCTGAAAGGGATCTATGTACAAGTATGAGGTTTTGTTGGATGCATGTTCTAAGCACATCTTCTAAATCATGGCTTATATATGAACAGTGTAGAGCCAAATAAACCTACATCTACATATAGACTGATCAGGGTCTCTGTTGTATGCTATATATATCAGAGTAGTGAAGGAAAAAAACTCCAAGTAAGAGTGATATCCGGTAAATATTTTTCTTATTTTTCCACAGAAACATATGTTTTGGTACTCATTAGAAATGCCTCAGAGAGGCACTTCTAATGAGTACCTACATGTTTTCATAGAGAAATAAGAAAAATATCAGTCTTTTTTGTTTGAAAAAAAAGGTGCATTAACTGTAGCTTTGAAAAAAATACAGCTCAGCCTACACATCAGTGCTGTTATGCAGTCTGACCAGGGCCTTCCCTGCCATTGAATATATCCACTGACAGCAAAAGCCCGGATGACATTGCACAGAATTACATGCTAGATTGGGTGTTTACCGTTTACATATACTCCAAAAACATCTTTTGGTACCATGTAGCTCATATATTTTACAGATCCTAATTATAGTATAGTACATGTTAAATGTCAGAGGAATAGTTAAAAAGAGTATATGATGATATATTTCTCCAGTTCCCATTAAAACATATATTCAACCTAATTACCGCACATACTCCAATAAACACACAGTGACACAATTTTGTAGTCTTCAGGGCCCAGTTGTTCAAAGCGTCGTTAGCTTAACGAGCTCGTTAAGGGTCATTTCGTTAACTGTTTTAGCAGATTCAATATACAATATTCTGATATTTTTTTGCTGAAAAAATGTGAAGCTACTCACATTTTTTCAGCAAAAAATTTCAGCGTATTTGCGTATCACTCAATATAAATTTTAACGTATCGTTAATTAATGCTGTCGTTAGCTTTGAACAACTGGGCCCTGATTACCAGCTCCTGTACTTTTATCTTAGTAACTCCTGTACTTTTATCTTTAGTAACCGCTTTATAAAAGCATATGTTGTGGATACTCATTTGAATTGCCTTGACAACTTGAGGCAGTTTGAATGAGTACCCACAACATATGCTTTTACATAGAAAAATCAGAAGAAAAAAATATTGTATAAACATAATGAAGTCCTTAACTGATCTTGCCAGCCTCGATGGCTCAGTTGGATGGGTGTCTGACCAAAGATCAGGAGGTTGCGTGTTCGAACCCCCGCCAGGTATTCTTTCGTGGAGATTGATTGTGAAATATTTTCTGTGGTCATTCTCTCCCTTCAGCTGATTCAAGAAGGGAAGTTGTCAGTTTCTGGCAGAAGAATGTGCACAATACTGGTTGACAACTTAGAGGATTAAGCCTGCCGAGTAAAAGTGTGGTTAGGTAAAGTGACCACACTCGACATGACCCAATAGGGTTGACTGGGCCGTAAAACCTCAACAAACTTTCTTTAATGTTTGCCCTTGTATTTTACATGTTTTTCTAGTAATTTTGAAAACCCAGAGCACACAGCGCAGTAATTAGATCCAACACGGTACATTATTTTTGAGTTTCCTTAGAAGTGCCTCATCTTTTTATGGAGAAATAAGAAAAAAAAGATTCCAGAATTATAAACAGATAATTTTCTGCAACTCTTCTAAATGTACAGCCTGACATGTAAATAAGATATTTTCTTTTTCTCACCAATTTTATAAATACATAATGCATACACATGTACTATGAGTCTGTAGACTACCCTATTTACCCTAAGTATTCGGACACCTCAACTCCTTACCATATATGTTCTAAAATTTGAACCAGTACAATTCACTACCCCATGTTGTGTCTAAAAATTGCTGGATGAGTGGCAAACAGTGTAGACCCAGATGAGACGCTGCATTCTGCGGCGTCTCATCTGGGTCTACACTGTTTGCTCAGGCCTGTCTGTCCGAATACATATGGTAAATACGGTAATGCAACTTGTGTTTCTCCTACAGGCTTTTGTTTGAAGACAAAGAACAATAAGAATGAGAAAGTCTTTGTTAATATCTGCATGGCAGAAAATGTAAGTATATGTCTTTTAGAGAAACCTTGGTCTCCTGGAGTCCTGTAAAATAATAAACCCATTTATGCCTAGTGTCCCATTAAAGAGACATTAGCAAATACTGAAGACCCAGATTAGATGCTGCATTCTGCAGCATCTCATCAGGGTCTACACAGTTTGCATTAAGTACAGGCATTTCTATACTAAATGCTAACACTTAGAAAATCAACTAGACACCCCTTAATTTGGAAATGAACCTGTCCAAAAAGAGAAGAGTCCACTAGGCAGAAGTGGGTTAAGCAGGAACTAGGTCCCTACTGTATTAACAACTCCAGATTTTTCTTATTTATTTTTTTTTTCCACTAAACAGACATCAAGTAGAAAGATGTATTTTGCTTGGTGTTTTATTTTAAATGAAACTATTGCGTTCTGATCAACCATATCAGAAACCATTTGTCTGTGCTATTTCTGTGTTTTATTCTCAAGTATTACCCTATACTAAATTTGTGGCCTAGCCCCTGCAATTTCTTTAGGAAATTGATTTTCTATGGAAGGAAACAATTTTTCTTTTTCTTTGCTGTCAGATTTTTAATTGTTGATATTTCACAAAAATATTGTAAAAAAATCAGAAATTTTGAACAAGCATAACTTGTTGAAAACCTGCCTCCAATTAACCTACCCCACCAATTTTTGCATAATTTGTGGTCATTTTTATGCCCACCATTGGATGATGCCGGGGGCATATTGTTTTTCGGTTTTCCATATGTGCGTACGTGCGTACAAATGTACGTCCTTCTGTACGAATGTGTGTACGTACGTACATATGCGATCCTGTTAGACTCAGGTTAAGGCATTTGTACCAGGTAGAATTTTGCAGTTTTATAGTCAGGTACCCCACAGCGGGGGCATCCGTGTACTGTGGACACATTTCTAGTTAATATGGGTAAAAGTGACAAAATTTTTTTTTTTTTTTTAAACAATAACGAGAATAAAAATATTTGTGCATCTGTAGTAAGACAAATGGTTGTTCATTAAATCATGACAAAAGACTTTACTTCTGTGTAAAGTGCTAAGCAAAAAACAACTTTCCAAAAGACGTCGAAAAGAGAGTAGTTATTATTCCTCCATGAAGAGATATTATTTATATTTATTGGAACCATCTCACTAAACCTATTTATCTAAGTATCTACCTTATTTTTGTAGCACACACAGTTTTTGCCCAAAGTGGATGAATTTAACTGATTAAAAACCTTTTACATTTCATGTCATCCTGCAAAAATTTTAGATTATTGGTGTATTTGGTGATAATTCTGAGATATTTTTCTTATTTCTCTATACAGCCATACGAGGGATGTTCGAAATGAATTGCTTATTGTCCTCTAGCTCGATATCCACGTGGGGCACTATAAAAACCAATACATGCCTGTATAAGGCTATTCAATATCTACACGATGGTGTATAAATGTACATTTAGACTAAGTGTAAGACATAAAATTTGCCATTTGAATACACGCAGTCATTGACCACTGCAGTAAAAATGGTTGGTAGAAGCGTCGACAAAAAAGATGAAATACGGGCTTACATCAAAGCTCGCTCAAAACTTGGTTGTCCTTTGAAGAACCTGATGACTGAAATTTCTACTGCTTTTGGACCTTCTTGTGTGTCTTATGACACAGTTCGGCGGTGGAAAAAGAAATTTGTGTCTGGTGTAGAGTCCATCAAAAATGCACCAAAATCCGGTAGGCCAAAATCTGCATCTCGTAAAGAAATCGTTTCCAAAATAAAGGAAATCATTGAAGGAGATGCCAGATTTACAGTTCGTGATATTGCACGAAAGGTAGGCATAGCACTATCAACGGTTCACCTTATTTTGAAGAAGCATTTGAAAGTCAGAAAGATTTCTGCTAGATGGGTGCCACATCTGTTGACTGACGAGCAAAAGAGGCAACGGGTTAAAGTGGCCAAAAAGCTGCTTCAAATCTTTCCAAAATATGACAAAAAGCAGTTTGCCAATGTCGTCACAGGTGATGAAACCTGGGTCCATTATTTTGAGCCCGTCCGAAAGGTTAGCAATAAGATCTGGGCCACTAAACACAGCAAACGCCCAATAATTGCCAAACGTTCTTTGAGTACAAAGAAGGTTTTGTATGCAATTTTCTTCTCTGGTGAAGGAGTCGGAATAAAAGTGCCAGAGAAAAAGGGCAAAAGCATCACCGGAAAGTACTACAAAGATGTAGTACTGAAGAAACTGAAAAAAGTATTATCAGAAACGACGCCTTGCCACTGGTTTTAAACATGTCCGTCTTCTATATGACAATGCCACAGCTCATATCTCCGCAATAGTTACGGCGTTTTGAAGAAAGAAAAAGTAACTGTTTTGTCTCACCCCCCGTATTCCCCAGACCTTGCCCCATGTGATTTCTTTTTGTTTCCGAAATTGAAAGCATTCCTTGCTGGGCGAAATACCAGTCCCGACAGGCACTTGGATCTGCCATTCATCAGTACCTTATTACTGTGCCCAGATCAGCGTAGCGTGACGCCTTCAAGAAGTGGATACATCGGCTGAAACTTTGCATTTCTAGCCACGGGAGTACTTTGAGGGCATGAAATGAGTACTTTTGGGCTAACTTGAAATTTGAAGTCTCCAGATAGAAATAAGCAATTCATTTCGAACATCCCTCGTATGTTGTGGATATTAATTAAAAGTGCCTCACGGACACACTTCTAATGAGTACCCACAATGTATGTTTTATGGAGAACTAGAAAAAATTATCCCAGAATTATCATTAACCCTTCTCTTGCTGAACACGACATGCCTTGTCTTAGCAAACAAAGTAGATCCAGATCAGTTGGCTTCTGAAGAAGCCAACTGATCTGGATCTGCACTGTTTGTCATTAAATATGTGAATTTCTATCAAAAACCCGGATCAAGTAATCTGATTGGCTAGAAATTAGAAGTGGGCGTGGCATCTTAATTTATTCAGCATGAGAAGGGTTAAATATTTCTCCTTAACAACTCCTCTGGTGGGTGTTTTAGATTGTTTACACTTACCACGCTATGGGCTAATTCAGCAGAAGACAAATTAATGATATTTTTCTTATTTTACACTAAGGCCAGAAAATATGATTTGACATTTGATGCAAATTGTCTGCTAAGGAAACAGTTTGCAAGAAATGTCAAATCCTTTTTTCTATGTAAATAAGAAAAAGATTTCAAAATGTTGTATGCTGCTGTTTGTACCCAGCATGCTGAACGTTTGAAGAAAGGGTTTAGAAGCTAGCCTTAACAGTCTTCGTGAAATCTTTCCAACAGATGCAGGACAGCTGTCGGGCAGACTGAAACTTTTGGTGGGACAAAATAAAATTCTGCAGGACAGAAGGCTTATCTGTTGTCAAATTACTATCTCTTTTTGCCAGAAATCACAGGACATTTGTCAGACAAACTGAAATTTTCTGCAGGACAGAATGAAAATTTGCTGGTTTTGTCAGACAGTCCTGCAGTTTTTGCGAAGACTGCCTTAATCAGACCCAGTCCTCACTTTTCAGTCAAGGGTACCGATATTTTAAAACAGAGATCATCAGTACTTGAGAACTGTAACCTAACTCCAGATAAGATGTGGTATCAGTAAATATTTTTATCTTATTTCTCTGCAAAACTTATGTTGTTGGCAAATCATTAGAAGTGCCTCACTTCCAGTAGGTACCCACAACATAAGTTCATGGAAAAAGAAGAAAATTAAAAATACTTTTTGGTTGAAAAAAAGTGTTTTAGCTGGCATTATGGTAAATGTCCTAAAATTTGTATGCATTCCACAAAGTATTTTAAGAAATGAGTGCATAAAAAGTAAAATTTAGGCAAAAAAAAAAAAAAAAAAAAAGAAATGGAATAAAGTGTTTGAAATTTTAGGACATTTGCGGCCTGCAGTAATGGTAGTATAGTTCAAATGTCATTCTTATATTTCAGGTTCCCCCTCCCAAAGATCTGTCTGATAATGAACTTATTCAGTTACTGGAATCTGATGACCCAACTGGATTTAGAATACCTATGAGTATAGGAGAACCACATGCAGAATTAGACAAATGTAAGTTCATCATAAACTGAGCCTATCTAAATAGAAAATATGGTATTCAGCATAAATACTGCACTGTGCACTTAGGTTTTTCAAAATTACTGGAAAAAATTGTAGTAAAATAGCTAGCATCTAATAAGGGCACACTTTAAAGACAGATCGTTAGAGGCCTATTTTTTTCTGATTTTATATATAAAATCATATGCTGTGGTTTGCTCATTTGAATTGCCTTGACTATTTGAGGAATTCAGATGAGTATTAACAACAACATATGCTTATAAAGAAGTAGAAAAAAAATACATAGGCTGTAATCTGAAGACGATGAAATTGGTTGACTGTGCACTTATAGGGATATTTGCGGTAATATAGGCCGAACACAATAATCTTATGGCATATATGGGGACACACACACACAAACACATACATATGTATTTATAAATGCTGAGATGAAAAATATCCAGTTTAACTAAATTACCTCCCTTGGCAAAAGCGTTTTCTTTCTTTTCCTACATCAGTAAAGTTAGGTAGAGAGGACCTCTGCAAACAGTGGCCTCTCAACAACTGCCAGGACCCTAAAGCCACTTTTATTATGATTTCCCTAAGTACTGTTTTACTGTTCATTCAATGCTTTGCATGCTGGGTAAAAATTTCAACAGATAACATTTTGAAATACAGTCGACTCTCGTTATCTCAAATTCCATGGGACTCTCTGAAATACTTAGAGATACCCATACTTCGACATATCAGATTTGCAGAATTGAGGAAAAACTAATTCGAATAACAACATTTAACAAATATATGTGCAATTGGGCTCTTGAAGTTAGAGATATATTGAAAATATTGTGGGAAAGAGGAGAAATTGCTCCTTAGGAGCAATTTCTCCTGTTTTTCACAATATCTTTTACATGTTGTTAGATTTTCATGTTTAGGCAAGGACCAGATTTTCATTTCGAGATAAGCGTTTATTCAAGATAAGCGAGGTCGAGATAGCATGAGTCAACTATACTTTTTTAACTTTTTCCCAGAAAGTAGGTGTTAAGGTAGCATTTCATGCAAATTGTCTCCTTAGGAGAAATGTCAAAGCCAGTTTTCTGGGAAAAATATCATCAGTTTGTCATCTGAGAGTTGAAAAGGTTAATCTCTGCAACAGCCATGTCTATACAATAGCAAGTTTTGTGCATTCCCAAGGTCACACTGTAAATAGCTCATAACCTCATTTTCTGACTTTCTTATTTTCTGACTTTTTTCAGATTATTTCCAATTTTTAGGCCTTTTATGATATACATTAAGAACTGAAGATCTGATCACTGTCTTGATGCAGCCAAAATTGTGTTAGAGGAATCATTATCATCCTATTCTTAAACTTTACCACTCCTTTGGCTAATACAGCAGATAGCAACTTGACAATATCTTTTTTTTCTTCTTTTCTTTTTATTTTTTACATGGTTCAGTCCAATGCACATCTGACTGATGTTCAGGAGGTTGGGGATTAATCAGGCAACATGTTTTCATGGAGATTGATCATGAATTATTTTCTACAGCTACTCTCTCCATTCATCTGATTCAAGAATGTCAGATGTCATATCTTGCAAATGAATGTGCACAAGTACTAGTTAACCACTTTAATAGATGACCAAGCCTACGCAGGAGAAGTTTGCATTGGTAAGCTGACTGGCTCAACATGACCTGAATAGTGTTGACTGGGCTGTAAAACTCCAAACAATTTTCTTATAATTCCCAGAAAATAGTTGTTTGCATTAAAAGTCAAAGCCTGTTTTCTCGGAAAATCAAGAAAATATTTCAAAATGTCATCTGCTAAAATTCTACCCACCATGCCTCTTGTTTTGATATTTTTATTCTTTTTATCTGTGAGCAGCTGATAAAGGGTGTACAGCTTATGATGTGGTAGTGAATCCAGAGTTCATGGCAAAGATGAGAACCAGTGAGCTGTTCAAGACCTTCTTTCTCACTGTCATGTTGGAAGGTTTAGAGCAGAAATATGAGACAGAAATCAGCAGAGGTTAGAACTTTTTTCAAAAACATTCAATTTTTTAACCCTTTCATCCCTACATACCAATACAAATACCTCATAATGAGCCATCTCATCAAGATCTACACTGTTTGCCATTCTGTTTTTTTTTTTGTTTTTTTTTTTGTTTTGTTTTTTTTTATTTTAGACTGAAACCCCTATTTGCATCAGTGGACAAGTCCAAATTCAAGGATGGAAGAGTCCACTTCAGAAACTCTGGGATGAAAGGTTTAATTCTTCCAGACTAAGTGAAATTTTTTCATAGTCTGTCTGACATTGGTCAGACCGATTATTAAAATATACTTAAAATTCTAATCTTAGAATTTTTGCCATACCGAACAAATCTTTTTATCTGACATGTCTGACAATCCTACAGATTTTATGTTGAACTTTCTTCAGCAGTTGAGATTATGACAGTGTGATAATAAAAATATCACAGAATGTGATACCCTGCTACTGGCCTATTATCCTCATAAAGCTACTTTTTGAATGTTTTGCAGTATTTTATCATATTTTACAACCATTACCACTCTCTGGGCTAATTCAGCAGATGACAAATTGGTGATATCTTTCTTATTTTTACTAGAAAACAGGATTTGATATTTCATGCAAATTGTGTCCATCAGAGACAGTTTGCATGAAATGTCAAATCCTGTTTTCTGGGAAAATTTTACCTAGAGTGCTAAGCATTAACTTTTACTCTAGCTCTGCATCTCGTTAATTTGATATGGCATCACCATCTAATGTTCTTTTTTGTTAGAAGTTATTATTTTCACCAGAAATATCATTCCTTTTCCAGAGTGGGTGATACTGAAGAACAGAAAATTTGTTGGTACTCTCCAACAACAGAATGTTAGAACACAGTCAAAACCTTTCATAATGGAAATGGAAGGGTAAGTCATGTATGCTCAATGTTTATGTCAATGTTTGGATCAGGGGTGAATCCAGAATGATTTCTGAGGGTGGGGAGAGGGTGGGGGTGTGAGTTGATTTGATCAAATTACCATACTTACTCTACTTACCCGGAAAGACAGGTCTGAGTAAACAATGTAGACCCTGATCAGATGCCACAAAATGTGGCATCTGATCAGGGTCTACACTGTTTGCACTCATCTAGCAATTTACACACATTCACAGGTAGTAAAATGGACTTGTTGAGACAAGAGAAGGGGGTGTGAATATTTAGGGTTAATGGAGTATCCCAAATTTATTAGATTTATCCAAAATTTCCCAAGAAAATGAAACTTGAGTCAAAGCGGGGTTTGACTGAACCAACTAAACCCCTCTGAATCTTGCCCTGGTTTGGATCCTGACATTTTGTTTACTATAGGGAAAAGCGGGGATTGTTTTTGGAATGATGGATTGTTTTGGGTTGATACCAGAATATTGACTGTAGCCTTGTCTCATAATATGGAGTAAGTTGGATCTTACAGAATTTGCTGGAAGTTTAGCATTTGATTTTAATCCTTGTCATGCTGAATGAATTAAGATGCCAAACCCATTTCTAATTGTCAGCCAATCAGATTACTTGATCCAGGTTGTTGATGCAAATTCACATACTTAGTGACAAACAGTGCAGATCCAGATCAGTTGGCATCTTTAGAAGCCAAGTGATCTGGATCTAGACTGTTTGCTTAGGCAGGGCATATCTGGGATTAGCAGGACCAGGGTTAAAAGATTACATGAACATTGCCTTCTGAAAATGTGCCTTCACGGCATATGTGGACAATGAAGGCCCAGATCATATAAAATCCTCTATAAAAGGAAATTGCTAAAATTCTGATTCGATGGTGTGATTGTACACTCTCATCAACATCTTCTCTGTTTGTATATATTAAAATTACTGTAAAATCATATATTTGGTGATCACTCTTTATTTTAGCCCTGTTGGCAATCTAGGCAAACCTTCAAAATAGAACTGCTTATATATTTAATTTTCAGTAAATGCACAAGTGTATGGTTTGGCATGCATCTGAAAGCATGGATGAGCCAAAATTAAACAATCCCTTCCCATCAGGGCCCAAGTGTTCAAAGCTAACGATGTCGTTAGTTAACGATTCGTTAAAATTTACATTGAGTGATACGCAAATATTCTGATATTTTTTGCTGAAAAAATGTGAGTAGCTTTTGCAGTGCAAAAGCTACTCACATTTTTTCAGCAAAAAATATCAGAATATTGTGCATTGAATCCGCTAAAACAGTTAACAAAATGACCCTTAACGAGCTCGTTAAGCTAACGACGCTTTGAACAACCGGGCCCAGATTGCCAGATTTTGATGCAACAGATATTAAGTGTTTTACAGTATGTATCTTTCTTGTGACATAGCTTATCTTAGCCAGTTCAGAAGAAAAGGGATCTGACACATATGAATAGCAAAAACCCAGACTGATTTGCACATCACTGTAGTTTGATTTGTATTTCTTAATTAATAATTTAAGTATTTTTATTAACCTTTACCATTCTCTGGGCAAATTCAGCACTTGGCAAACTGGCAATAATTTTCACAGAAAATTGGGTTTGACACTGCATGCAAATTGTCTCTTTTGGAGGTAATTTGCATGCAGAGTCAAACCTTATTTTCTTGGAAAAATAAGAAAAATATTTCACCTGCAGAAATTTTACCCAGCATGCTAAGCATTAAACAAATATTGCTTGCACATTTTTTATTACTCATTGTCAAACACTCTATAACTGAACCATGAACAATGAAGCACCACTCACTCACTTTCATCATCATCTGCTGAATTTTTTATCCAGTATGCAGAGTGTTAAATATCATTAATTTAAGAAACATGATTTCTTTATTTCCTTTCTTTCAGACAAACTACTGAAGGATCTGGAGGGAAACCTGGTCTCATACAGGAGATACAAACATCTAAGGAAGACATTAAATCAAAGTGAGTACCATACTTACCCTAATATTTGGACAAACATGCCTGAGAAAACAGTGTAAACTAGTTTAGATGCCTTAAAATGCAGCATCTGATCTGAATCTTCGTTTGGTTTCTTGTTTAACCCTTCTCTTGCTGAGCACAACATGCCCTGTCTTAGCAAACAGTGTAGATCCAGATCAGTTGGCTTCTGAAGAAGCAAACTGATCTGGATCTGCATTGTTTGTCATTAAATATGTGAATTTCTATCAAAAACCCAGATCAAATAATCTGATTGGCTGGAAATTAGAAGTGGGCGTGGCATCTTAATTTATTCAGCATGACAAGGGTTAATGATACAACCATTGTGGATCCTTATGTCATCTCCTAGAAAAAGGAAGGAAAGGGGTAGAAAAGAGCCAGAAGAGGAAAGAAATAGAGAAGAATGTAAGGGGGGGGGGGGGAGAGTGACAGCCCAGAAAAAGAAGAAATACAATTGACACTCATTATCTCGAGGTCCAATGGACTCTCTGAAATACTTCGCGATATCCCCCATACATCGACATATCAGATTTGCAGAATTGAGGAAAAAATAAATCGAACAACCACATTTCACAAATGAATATGTAATTTGACTCCTGAAGTTAGAGATATATTGAAAATATTTTGGAAAAGAGGCTAGGAGCAATTTCTTCTCTTTAACACAATGTTTTGGTACCTGTTGTTAGATTTCCATGTTAAAACCGGCACCAGATTTTCACTTTGAGATAAGCAAAGTTGAGATAAGGAGAGTGGACTGTACTCATATGCCCACTTCCCCTACCTGCTGCGCCAGCCTGACATGACCCTAATGAGTTGACTGGGCCATAAAATCTCAACTCAAAATCCCCTGCCTGCTGCTTGTACAGCCGACCCTTAACCATTACCCTACCAACACTGATCTGGATCTACACTCTTTGTCACTCACCCAGCAGTTGTTATTTAGGAACATCAACATATAGTAAAATGGACTTATTGCAAATTTCAGGAAGATTATGGTAAGGAGTTAGGGTTCCCCAATATTTAGGGTAAATAAGGTAGACATAGGTTAATGAGCATAAAAGGTTTGAAGTGCATGTCAGTAATAAAGATCCAGATAAGCATATGCGTATATGCAGTCAGGTCTGCAGCTTTGCTGTTTACTGAATGAAATCTACAAGTTTGAGATATTGGTTTTAGCATTATCATCATCATTGCATTTTTGATTAATGTGCAATCCACATCAGTGGGCCTCCTTCCAGGTAGCTGGCTTGCTGCATGCATGGCAGATCTCACACCAGATCTCCAGGTATGTCTATCATGAGGGTCGATAGCCTAGAGCTTCCACTCTCTGCAATCTCTCTCTGTCAGCTGCTTCCATGTCATCTTGGGCCTCCCAGGCCTACACTTTCCATCAACCTGTATGTCAAAGGCTGTCTTGACTGCACCATTGGAGTGTTCCACATGTCCATACCAGCAGAGCAGATAGACCAATTCCCTTGCCCAGATACATTGAGGGGACTGGATACACTTGGTAGATTTTCTTCCAGTTTACAAGGGAAACAACTTCTGTGACTTCCCCATTTGCTTTCTTGTATATGAAACTCCTTCTGAAAAGGGGTCTACCCTAAAAGGAAAGAATTTGCTCACATTCAGAGCCAATTCTTTCCTTTTAGAATAGACCCCTTCTCAGTAGGGGGATAAAACCAGCTTGTCAGAGTTGCTTCCCCTGAAAGTGTATCTGAAAGTATGAAGCTGTCTGCATTACTATGTCATTAGGCACACATTCTACCTTAAGGTTTCTAAAGGCCGGTCTCAGTGGCTCAGCCGGATATACGTCCGACTGGTGATCAGGACATCATGGGTTTGATCCCCGACAGCTCTGGCAACATTCTTAAGTGGATATTGATAATGAAATATTTTCTACTGTCCTTTAGACATTCTCTGGAAAGATGCTTTTCACTTGGCATTCTATTCTGAATGAATATGTTTCGTTCTGATTGGCCATAGCTTAACAGGAACCATTTGTCTTTTCTTTTTCTGCATTTTGGTTTCTAATATTTACTGTAAAATTAAATTTACAGCCAAAAATGGGTCTGACCTATGCAATTTCTATAGTAAACTGATTTTTGGAAAATTATTTTTGGATTTTTTTTTTCTTTGCTGCTTTTAAATTATTGATGTTCGATAAAAATATTAGGAAAATTTCAGAAATTTAGAACATGTAGAACACGTAAAAACCCGCATCTTGCCTGTCTGTCACCAAAATGGCAAAGTCTGACCACCCTTGTATCGGGAGAAAAAGGATTTTTGTTCCATATTCACTTAAAGGACTACAAATCTGGTCTGATTATATGGGAGACTAATTAATAGATTGAATTACATCGCCTGATTTAGGATATCGGCGATCATGCCAAAATGACAGCCTTATTTCAACTGACATCCACCTTCAACACTATCTAAACTGACTCTCTGCAAACACCTTGAGCAGATCTCCTTATGTTTTTATTTTCACAACACAGTGTTGTGCGTGTGGTGATAAACAGCCATGCTGAGGCTGGCATTGTCATGCTGTAGTCCATTTAAATGTGACTCCATGTTAATTTCAGAGGAAAGGAACCAGATTACAGAATCATCCAGGAACCTCCTACTGGTCATCCTGAATTCCTTGTGGCAGAAATAACCCTCCCACAAGTTGTAAGTAGCTACAAAGAACCTGCTGAAGCAATGCTTGAATTTTAATACATGTGCAAAAAAAAACAAACAAAAAAAATGATTAGTGTATCACTCCATGAAGTCTGATCAAGGACTTCACTGTTTGCCAGTAGTAAAGCCTTGTTTGTACTTAATTTGTTGCTATTAGTGTAAGATTCTTGCATTTCTTTACCTTTTGTCTTAATCATGATGGACAGAGGTGAAAATACACCACCTCATTATAAAAATCCAAAGCAAAACGCTTGTTAGATGAACAGCCATATTATATCCAGACAAAATGTATAGATTATATTGAAAAATGATCACTAATGGTATAGTCTATACACTTTTGTCTGGATACAGTATACAGTCAAACCTGTGTTAGTGGTCACCTCTATTAAGCAGCCAACCTGTATTAAGCAGCCAGAAGAAAGTTGCCCCAAAATTCATAGACTTATATATTTGAACTGTATTAAGCAGCCACCTGCCTTCAGCAGCCACATTTTAAGCTTCCCATGGATGGCTGCTTAAGACAGGTTTGACTGTATTTGTGTTGCCTTTTTCAACTGTGTTATACATTGTAGTCAAAGTATTTTAGCTTATGACTGTATGATGCTTTATTGCAAAGAGTCTTTCATTACCACCCTTTCATCATCTTAACATGACAATACGATAACACACCTATTCAAATATATAGAAAATTTCATCTCCAAAAACTGAACATTTTCAGATAAAAAATTCTGATATTTTTCACATTTCTGCTCAAAACATAGATTGTAGGTACTCGTTAGAACTGCCTCGGCGAAGCGGTTCTAACGGGTATCCACAATTTATGTTTTAAGCATAAATAAGAAAATTAATGTATACCCCTGTAAACCCCAGTTTTACTATATAAAAGTGAGGTTTAAAGGGGTCAAAACTATTTAGGTGTGTTTTCGTGATGACTTAAATAATTTTGAAAGAGTCATAACCATTACAGCTATCTTGGCTAATTCAGCAGGCAACATTTTTCTTATTTCCCATAAAACAGGATTTGACATTTCATACAAATTGTCTCCATTGGAGACAATTTGCATGAAATGTCAAACCTGTTTGATAGGAAGAAGAAGAAAATATTTCAAAATGTCATACGCTGAATTTTTTTCCCAGAGTGCCATTTCCTCTGTATTATAATTTTATGGTACAGTGTTACCACAGTTTTTTTTTTCTCACTGGCTAAAAAATATTTCAGAAAATGAGCAGCAGCTTGTCACTAGATCTTGGAGAAGATAGAATTCTATTACAGACAAGATCAAACATTTATTACCTTGACATATATATTCCTTACAACATTGTACAAGATGATTGTGGTGCACAGTTTAATAGAAAAACTAGGGTGAGTTTATAATGTTCATATTTTTATTCCTTGTATCATTGTAACTAAATGATTGGGGGAGAGAGT
This sequence comes from Anodontia alba, assembly GCA_964016985.1. Taxonomy (NCBI): domain Eukaryota; kingdom Metazoa; phylum Mollusca; class Bivalvia; order Lucinida; family Lucinidae; genus Anodontia; species Anodontia alba. Next base: position 103,062,720 of record OZ024824.1, read on the forward strand.
TTAACAGTAAGACATTGTTGAGTTTGTCACCTTCAAATTTTCTGCTTTGTAGCATTGTTGGCCCCCATTGCTATAGCTCAGTTTGTAGAGTGTCCACTTTGTGTGTGAATGGTAGCCTCTTCAATCGCAAGAAAAGTCATCCCAAAGATTTAATAATTGGTACTAGTTCCTCTTTGCCGGATGCACAGCATAATTAAATGGAACCAGGAATCAGAACTGGTAATCTTGGTATCAGTTTAATGCCTGCAGTATAATGTTGTCTGGGACCTGACATTTCAGTGTGGCAGTGCTCTAAAAGCAAATACTGGCCCCAAGGTTATAAAACTTTTTTCATGCTCAGCTCTGCTGAGCATGAAATTTGTCCTGCTAGTAAATCTCAGATTACTAATAATTGCAATTTTTTTTATTGCTAAACATAGCTGAGCATGAAAATTTCTCTGCTAATAAATATGAAAATGCCAACTATCGTTGAGCATGAAAAAAGTTTTATAACCTTGGGGCCTGAGCTGCCTGTCTCATCCAGACACTATCATGTTATAAATGAAATGAGCTACCCCAAGCAAAAATGTGCCCTTTGGGCCATAGTGGACAGCAAACCACAGATGCACAGTCTGATCAGAGATGTCACTGTCTGCTAACAGAATAATTGGCTACTATAGAACGTATCAGTAGAGAAGAAAGGCTGAGCAAACAGTGTTAGACCTAGATCAGATGCAGAATACAGCATCTGATAAGGGTCTACACTGTTTGCTGCTCATCCAGCAATTTTTAGACATATCAACAGGTAGTAAAATGGACATGTTCAAAATTTAATGATAAGGAGTTACATTGTTCAAATATTTAAGGATAATATGGGCCACATCAAGTGAAAAAGTACCTTTAAACATGTGCAAAATGCACAGATTCAGATCATCCTGCACATGCTCAAAGCATCATCTGGGTCTATGCACTCCATTCATACATTCTGTAGTATCCAATTATTCTGTTAGTGCACAGGGAAGGTCCTGATCAGACTGAACAGATGCAGAGGCTGATCTGGGTCTTTGCTGTTTATACATGCCCAAAGACACATTTTCACATGGCCAGGTCCATATACCTTACAACATTGGACAAGAAAGTTGTTGGGTTCATATATGGATGACTATTCCTATAGAGATTTTTGTCAATATACATGTCAGATCAGCAATGGCACTCTTCTGATTTTCTTCCAATAAGCTTTCTACGGGTCTGACCATACAAAAACGTTTTCGGCATATGCGGACAGTGAATGCCCAGATCAACCTGTGCAGTCTGATCAGGACCTTCACTTTCCACTTACAGAATCATTAGATTCTACAGAATGTATGAATGGAGAGCAAAGGCCTGGATGATACTTTGGGCATATGCAGGATGATCTGAATCTGTGCATTTTGCGCATGCTCAAAGGCTTTTTTCGCTTGACAGCCCATATCATCTTACTTGGAAACAAATAGTCACATTTTGGAACATTTTCTTCCACTCATTGGTGCCATTATAAATGTAATCTAAACCAGAGAAGGCAAGCATAAAGTCTGTAGCTTAACAATGCACAGAATGGTAAACATCTTCAGTGCATGGAAGGAAAAACATAGATTTTCCCATAGTAGGCCTCTTGTATCATTTACAAATGATTTATAGCCTCTTATATCACTGACAAATGATTTTATAGGTACACTGAAACCTCTTTATAAGACAGTTCATTATAAGATGATTTCAGATATAAACTGGTTCAAAGGTGGATCCAAAAAGTGTTGTATCCAAACAAAAATGGATATATATATATAGAAAAATGACCATAAATGGTCATTTTTCTCTATAATCTATACATTTTTTTGTTTGGCTACAACATGGTTGTTTAGCTAATAGTTTTAGCTTTGGATCACAACAATAGTGTTATAGAAAGGTTGTGGTGTACTTGTAAAAAAGAAATTACTGACATTACTTTCTCTTGTTTTTCAGATACTGACAATTACAATGCCAGTACAAGAGAAGACATGACCATTCAAGTCCTTCTGTGTTTACTTATTCATGTACATTAAACATTTGAATTTTTATTAAACATTTCACTTTTCATTTCATATGTGTGACTTATTTCTCCTTAGAATCTTATCACCCTCTGGGCTAATTCAGCAGATGGTTAATTGATATTTTTCTTATTTTCCCCAGAAAACAGGATTTGACATTTCATACAAATTGTCTCCATTAGGGATGATTTGTATGAAATTTCAAAACAGGTTTTCTTGTAAAAACATTTCAAAATGTTGTCTGCTGAAAATCTTACCCAGCATGCTAAGCGTTAAAACATTTTTTTGCTGTTGTTCTGTCCCCATGCTGCTGAATGTACACACAAATATGGCATTTGAACAGTTAATGCTTAGCATTCCAGGTAAAAACTTAAGCAGACAGTGCTTTAAGATGGTTGTCTGATTTTATCCAGAAAATAGGGTTTGACATTTTATGCAAATTGTTTCCAAAGGATGAAAATTTTAATGTGAAACCCAATTTTCTGTAAAAAAACAACAACAACATAACACCATTAATCCAAAGATTTCTTTTGATGATATTCAAAAAAGGATTTTCACATACTGTGACAGTTTTGGTTCTCATTGAGAACCATCATCAGATTGTGTCTTTTACCTTGTGCTGTCACAGGACTTGAACTTCTTACTACTTGACTGGTAACAAGGCCTGTAGATGTTGATAAGGTTGTATGCTCCCTGGTCCGGATTCATTACTTGTGGAGCCTGTCTGATCCTGATAGCTTCTTTGGCTTGAGTCTGTGATTGTTCTCCCAGTTTTTTTTTGTTTTTTTTTTGTTCTCTTTATTTCCTACTAATGCTTTCACTTTATATAGCAACTACTGCCCACAAGTGCAGATGTCATATGTGCCACCCCTTCTCTATTCAGTGAAAAGTAACACCCATCTGTCATCTGCTGATTTAGATAGGAGAGTAGTAGAGATTACATAATTGTAACAGGATCATAGCTGCAAATACAAGGGGTAACTAAGTAAATAGTTATTTCTTCACCAAAACACGTCGAGGCCCTTCTGTTGAGTACCCTGAACATATGTTTTTGTAACTAAATAAGGAAAATATCAACACTTCTGGTTGAAGAAAATGCCTTATCTAGATATCTAGAAGGTTAGATACCATATTCAAGCTATTTCCGAACTGTACAGGTTTTTCAAAATTACTGGGAAAGCTTGTAAAAGGGTACACTTTAAAAAAGATCAGCAAGACTTATTAGATGATGTTGATGCAATTTTTTTTCTGATTTTCTATATAAAAGCATATGTTGTGAATTCAAATGGATATCCACAACATATGCCTTTATAAAGGAGTAGACAAAAAGTACACTAGATGTAATCTGAAGACTACAAAATTGCTTGACTGTGTGCTTATAGGGGAATGTGTGGTAATTAGGTCAAATACGGTAAGCAGAGCAACCAAATGAGTATCTTATTTTTCCACAAAAACTCCTTGGGATCTCATAAGAATAATCCTGTCACAATATGAAATCTCAAAATGTAAATTATAGTACATATAGTTTAATATATAAGAAAACTATGAAAAAGAATCTAGACTTAGATCAGCTAGTACACCCCAAGTCTGATCAGGACCTTTTGTGCTTAAAGAATTATTGCATACTGCAGAATATATCAGTGGAACAGCAAGGTAGGTTCTGATCAGACTCCTGGGCCCAGTTGTTCAAAGCTAACGGCATCATTAGTTAACGATTCGTTAAAATTTAAATTGAGTGAAACACAGATATGCCGAAATTTTTTGCTGAAAAAATGTGAGTAGCTTTTCACATTTTTTCAGCAAAAAATATCCGAATATTGTATATCGAATCTGTTAAAACAGTTAACGAAATGACCCTTAACGAGCTTGTTAAGCTAACAATGCTTTGAACAACTGGGCCCTGATTGTACAGGCTGAACTAGATATTTTTAATATTTCAGTTCATTTGTATATTTCTTATTGATTTAACGCTTAGCACACATGTTAAAAATTTTAGCAGACAATATTTTGAAACATTTTTCTTATTTTTTCTGAGAAAATAGGTTCTCATATTTCATGCAAATTGTCTTCTGATTTGCATGAAAGGTCAATGCCTGTTTTCTGGGTAAAGTAAGAAAATTATCATCACACTATTGTTTGCTAAATTTACTATAATTACTATAAGAAGCCTGGTTACAGTAGGGTCTGTTGCTGAATTTTAGGGTTGATGCAAATGTCAATGAGTGGACAAAGGAATAGATCGATGGGAAACCTGGGCTAAGTTGTTCAAAACTAACACCCCAGGCCAAGTTGTTAAAAACTAACAATGTCGTTAGTTAACATATTAAAATGTTGATCATTAAATATGGCATATATGCTGATATTTTTGCTGAAAAAATTTGAGTAGCTTTTGCATTTGCAAAACTACTCACATTTTTTCAGCAAAAATACCTGTGAATTAGACATTGTACTTATTAGAACTGTTAACATTGTGACCTAACGAGCACGTTAGGCTAACAATGCTTTAAACAACTAGGCCCAGATCTCCAGCGCAAGATCAAAAAATTTAAATAAAAGCACCACAAGCATAATACCCCACCATAGCAATTATTTGTTTATGTATTAAAGTTATCATTGCAAAAATGTCTGGAAAGAAAATGACGGAGGGATAGATAACAATCCTAAACCAGATCTTGATATCAATGGACAGATAACAATCCTAAACCAGATCTTGATAATATCAATGCATATAGCTAGTTTGGTTAAATCCCTTGTTATTTACTCAAGTTATCGTCCAGAAACCAAAATATGGGCCTGTCTCTGGCAGATAACTCCGTAAAAAATTGACGAAATTTGCCCATTAGCAATTCCATATCAGATCTCCTTAATGTCAATATATATAGCAAGTTTGGTTAAAATCCCTTGTTATTTACTCAAGTTATCATCCGGAAACAAAAATATGGGCATGTCTCGGTCAGATAACTCGGTAAAAATTTGACGAAATTTGCCCATTAGCAATCCCAAACCAGATCTCCAAAATATCAATGCACATACCAAGTTTGGTGAAAATCCATTGATGTTTACTCAAGTTATCATCAGGAAATGAAAAACGAACAGACAAACGACGGACGGACACACACGGACGTACAACGTGAAACCATAATACCCTGCCACTATTGTGTGGCAGGGTATAAAAATCCAAAGATGTTTCATATGGAGTTTTATCAGTCTGCCTTGCAACTTTGGAAAAAAAATTTAAAGTTTTTATCATTTTATCATATATCATAGTCATAGCAGCCATTTTGGATGTCAGCTCATAATTTTTGCAAACTTGATAACTCATCCCAAGACTGCGCCATACATGATTTGGTTACACTTTGTAATATGGCTTCTGAGAATAATTTTTTTGAATGTATTTCAGCAGTTTTCCCAGTATAAGTCAGTGGGATTTTTCAGATATCTTGGCAACCAATTAAGATGGATGATCAGCAAATAATTTGCCATCTTGAAAGATCTTATCTTTCTGATTTCTTTTATACTTAGACAATATATCCAAATTCTAAAAAAAGATAAATTGCTACAAGTCCCTGTGGTCATAGCAGCCATCTTGAAAGCCAGTTTCTCATCATTTCAAAGTTGTTGTCATGAGGGCCCCACATGCAGTCCGGCTACAATTAGTGAAATAGTTTCTGAGAAGAAGCGCCTTAAATGAAATTAAACATTTTCCTATTATAAGTCTGGGAACTTTCATTGCCATGGCAACCAATCAAAATGGCTGAACATTGTATTCCCCACTACCAAGGCAAAATTTCTACCAAATATGGTTTTGGAGAATAAGGCAATTAAAAAGTGTGAATGGAAACATGCACACTAAGATGGATGAACAATGAGAACATTCACCAAATGGCTGGTGGTGTTTAAGAAAGAGCCAAACCCACAGACAACATTAATCAGCCAAGCGTGAAAAGGTCAAGTTCAGTAACAGTGGATGACAGTGAGCAGGGTGGATCATGGGGGATGTGTATGTTAAGTTTCATTAGCCTAGTAGCCTTGGTGTTTTAGAAACAGATCTAAACGCACAGAAGTAATATTGTTGATGATGATAACAATGCAAACAATAACACCAAAAAGTGATCCCTACTCATCACTCCTGCTTGCTATTAAAGCAGTTGTGACAAAAACAGGTGTTCGAACACTCAGAATGCTGAGAAAAATTTCAGCAGATGAAATTTGAAATATTTTTTCGGATTTTTTTCTAGAAAATATGCTTTGATATTTCAAGTAAATTGTCTCCTCAAAGCCTTTTTTCTGGAACAAGTAAGAAAATATCAATTTGTCATCTGTTGAATTTTCAAGGAGAGTGGTAATGGTTCAAAGAAAAAGAACAGTAACTCTGGTAACTTTTAATTTTATTTGAGAAAAAAAAAAAAAAAGGAACATTGCTAACAACAAACAGGATAATATTTCATGAGTAACAGCCCGACTTTATATTCATTTTTAAATACACATACTACAATAAATAAAGATAATGAGGTGCAACTGATGAACCTTGTCATCCCACTGAAGCCACATGAGATTTTGTCATTTCTATTGAACAATAAAAATGTTAAACTATAATACCTCACCATTATCGTGTCGCAGGCAGATAACTGTCAAACATTGACGAAATTTGCCCATAAGCAATCCCAAACCTGATCTCCTTCATATCAATGCACACACCAAGTTTGGTTAAAATCCCTTGACATTTACTCAATTTAATGTCCGGAAAATGAAAATATGGGCATCTTGGGCAGGTAACTCCGTCAAAATTTGACGAAATGTGCCCATTAGCAATCCCAAACCAGATCTCCACAATATCAATGCACATACCAAGTTTGGTGAAAATCCATTGATGTTTACTCAGTTATCATCTGGAAACAAACAAGAATTCCGCGGAAGGCGTCATCGCACCTGCTGGCGCAAAAGTCACAGGAGCCACGATCAGAATGTGGTTATTAAATAAGTTTATTTCATTCTTAGCAGTGCTTACTTGGAAAACTGGGTTGAAAAAAATGTAGACAAAGTGCCAAGTGGGGCACATATATTCCAGGCCAGTCCCATTCCCTCTAATGGCTATATCTTCAGCACTGACTTTTCGTATCATACAGCCCAATGATAATGGAACATTGACGTAAAATGTGTAAAAGTCACTGGAGCATGAAATTTAGGTCAAGGTCATGGGTCAAGGTACCTGCTAATTCAGTACATCAAGGAGAAGCACAATGCAAGGTATGAAGGTTGTAGGCCTTATAGTTGAGGAGTTATCAAACATCAACGTAAAATTTGTCAAATATAGGTCAAGGTCACTGGGTCAAGGTACCTGCCAAGCCAGTGCAATGAGATGAAGCACTATGCAAGGTTTAGTGGTTGTAGGTCTTATATTTGAGGAGATACCAAACATCAATATAAAATGTGTCAAAGTCACTGGAGTGCACAATATAGGTCAAGGTCACCAGGTCAAGGTACCTGTCGAGTCAATACATCGAGAAGAAGTGCTATATAAGGTTTGGTGGTTGAAGGCCTTACAGTTGAGGACATATGGAAGGGTGACGTACACTGTGTAAAAGTCAATGGAGCGTGAAATATAGGTCAAGGTCACCCAGTCAAGGTACCTGCAGAGTCTGTACATTGAGGAGAAGCACTATGCAAGGTTTGATGGTTGTAGGCCTTATAGTTGAGGAGATATTGAACGTTGATGTAAAATGTGTAAAAGGCACTGGAGCGCAAAATATAGGTCAAGGTCACCGGGTCAAGATACCTGCCAAGTCAGTACATATTGGAGAAGCACTATGCAAGGTTTGGTAGCTAGAGGTCTTACACTTGAGATCTGGAACGTTGACGTAAATTATGTTAAAGTCACTGCAGCCAAAATATAGGTCAAGGTCACCAGGTCAAGGTATCTGCTAAGTCAGTACATTGAGGAGAAGCACTTTGCAAGGTTTGATGGTTGTAGGCCTTATAGTTGAGGAGATATTGAATGTCGACGCAAAATATGTCAAAGTCACTGGAGCGCAAAATATAGGTCAAGGTCACCAGGTCAAGGTACCTGCCAAGTCTGTACCTCTAGGAGAAGCACTATGCAAGGTTTGGTAGTTGTACGCCTTATAGTTGAGAAGATCTGGAACGTCAACGTAAATTGTGTCAAAGTCAATGGAGCGCAAAATATAGGTCAAGGTCACTGGGTCAACATATCTGCCAAGTCAGGAGGTCAGGGAGATGTGTCATGCAAGGTATGATGGTTGTTGTAGAATTGTAGTTGATTAGAATACTAACTTTGACGTAAATGTCGAACTTCGACATAACAGAACTGTTAAGAGACAGACGGACGGACGAACGGACAGACGAATGGAAAAGCGGGCACCTATGTCGCAAAGTCAGGAGGTCAGGGTGATATTTCATACAAGGTTTGATGGTTGTTTAGTCTTGTAGTTGATTAGAATACTAACTTTGACATAAATGTCGAACTTCGACATAACAGAACTGTTAAGACGGACGGACGGACAGACAGACGAACAGACAGACGAATGGAAAAGTGGGCACCTATGTCGCAAAGTCAGGATGTCAGGGAGATGTTTCATGCAAGGTTTGATGGTTGTTTAGTCTTGTAGTTGATTAAAATACTAACTTTGACATAAATGTCGAACGTCGACATAAATGTTGACAGACGGACGGACGAATGGACAGACAAACGGAAAAGCGGACGCCTATGTTGCAAAGTCAGGAGGTCAGGGAGATGTTTCATGCAAGGTTTGATGGTTGTTTAGTCTTGTAGTTGATTAGAATACTAACTTTGACATAAATGTCGAACGTCGACATAAATGTTGACAGACGGACGGACGGACGGACGGACGGACGGACTGACTGACGGACGGACGGACGGACGGACGGAAAATCGGACGCCTATATCGCACCCTGCTACAAGCAGGTGCGATAAAAACAGATGGATGGATGGATGTACGACTGGTGGACAGACACACAGACATCCAAGGTGAAACCATAATAACCCGCCACTATCATGTGGTGGGGTATAAAAAGGGAAAAAAAATAACATGTGAAAAGGAAAAAAAAATGTAATCTGACAGGACCTGTCAGCTTACATTTTTTCTCATTTCACCAGGTATTGGGAATTTTTTTTTCTCATTGAAAACACACAGAGGGTCTTGATTTTTTTTTTTTTTTTTTTTTTTTTTTTTTTGTTTGGAGTTTAACCTCCCAGTCAACACTGTTAAGGTCATATCAAGCCTGTCAGTTTACCTAACCACACTTTTCCTGGGCAGGCTGTCCTCTAGTAGTTAACCAGTACTCATGCACATTTTTTCACCAAAAACTGACAACTGCCCTTCTTGAATCAGTGGAAGTGAGAGAATGACTGTAGAAAATATTTCATGATCAATCTCAAAGGAAGAATGTTGCTTGACGCAGCAGGTATTGAACATGTGACCTCCTGATCACCAGTCGGACATGCATCCATAAGTGAAATGAGAGTCCTGTCAGTTTAAATTTTTTCTCATTTCACTAGGTATTTGGTCTTATTATAATCATCTTCATAGCTCAAGATATGAAGTATATATAAAGTAATACTGACAATAGTTTTTCCTATTTTCCCAGGAAGACATGTTCTGGGTAAACAACATAACTGCCACCTCAAGACGATTCTTAACCCATTTAAGTCTAGCGTCCCATAAATGGGACATTGGCAAACAGTGTAGACCCAGATCAGACACTGCAAAATGTGACATCTGATCAGGATCTACACTGTTTGCATCAAGTACAGGAATATATAAAAGACACGGTGATAAAAAAACTAACCAAACATCCCTTATAATGGAAATGGACTCGTCCAAAGATCTGAGTAGAAGAGTCTACTTGGCATAAAAGGGTTAAAAGTAGCAGATAGGTTTTCTGGTGAAAAAGATTCTGTCTCTGGTGAAATCCCAGAACATTTTTTCTGAGAAATAAGAAAATACATGAATCTCCAAAGCTACTTATGATAATGATTCTGAATCAAAACTGGACCTATTTTAGCAGCTGTCTTAAAGCATACATGTAGCAGCATAAACTTTCTCTCTGTTTCAAGACAAAATGATAAATAATAACTAAAAGCTTTATTTATTCATGAAATGACCACTTTTATTTTTGCATCTTAGTGGAACTTCACAGTCTTGGCAGATTTCCCACCAGTTTTTACAAGGGAAAACATTTTCTTTCCTTCAAATCAATCCATTTCTAAAGCCCCGCATGTAAATGTTTCCCATAACCCTTTCACCCGAGTTTCTAGGTGGACTCTTCCATCTTTTAATTTGGGCTTGTCCATCACTGAAAACAGTATCAGTCAAAAAAACAAGAACAGAATGCCAAACAGAGTAGAGCCAGATGAGATAGCTCATGATCCCTTTCATCTAAATCTACATTGTTTTGATCTGCAGGGCTGAAAAGACTGAGCATGAATATCAACATACCAAGATAACTGAAGTTATACTGTGAAAACATCAACATTTACATGAACTGAGAGCTGTGGAGGCAGGCCAGAGTATTTGCTATTTTATTTACATGTTTGATAAGATCTATATATTGTGTACAAATGGAAACAAATGACAGATTGCCAAACATACGGACAGACAAATGGAAATACATTAACTCTGGTGCTGCTGAACCTGGATATGCCCTGCCTTTGCAAACAGTGTAGATCCAGATCAGTTGGCTTCTAAAGAAGTACGTGAATTTATATCAACAACCTGGATCAAGTAACCTGATTGGCTGACAATTTGAAGTGGGCATGGCATCTTTATTTATTCAGCATGACAAGGGTTAAGAAAACATAATATAATACCACTCATCTGGTGGTTATAAAAATGGGTGCAGAAAGGCAGCTTGAGATGAGAGCTATCCAAATAAATAATTTTCTTATTTCTCCACAAAAATGTATGTTGTAGGTTATCAGAAGCACATCAGCACCTGTTGAGTACCTACTACATATGTTGTCATGGAGAAATAAGAAAAATTTTAGCATTTTTCGATGAAAGAAGAGACTTATCTAGGACTATGGTCTAGTTGAAGTGTGAATGAAATATGGCTTTTACTTTAACTGAGGTCTCTATAAGAAAACCAACATTTTCCAATAAACCAAGAGCAAAGTCAAAGACCAGCCTATGCACTCTGACCTGGGATATACTGTTAGCCTAGTGTAAGTAACCTGAATATTAGAGCACCACAAATACTTCCTGTATTTATCAAAACATTTGAACGATTCAATATCACTACCTTGTGAAACCATAATAACCCTAAGTATTGGGACAGATATGCTTTTGCAAACTTAGACCCAGATCAGATGCCACAGAATGCGGCATCTGTTCAGGGTCTACACTGTCACAGATATATTGATATTTTAGATATATCAACGGGTAGCAGAAGGGACTATTTCAAATTTTAGGACAAAACATGGTAAGTAGATAAGGTGTCCCAATACTTTGCATAAATACATGCAGTAAGTTCTACTTTTTTATTCTTTGCTAATGTTGCTTTTAACCTACTCTTCTTGGCAACCCATGAATAATGGACCAATCAAGTCTAATAATACTTGAAGGAACTACAGAAGACCTGCTGACACAAGATTACATCTTCACATCATCATCATTTTCACTTTCATGGAACTGTAACCTCTATGAGGTAGTTAGCACAATAACAATACCAAACCATACCATTCTATGAAAGACAAACTCTCCAATTGGGTATTATAAACAACAGTGCTCGAGCAGTATCAAAAGAAAGCCTATGGAAAAGAAAAAAACATCTAGGCCCAATTGTTCAAAGCATTGTTAGCTTAACGAGCTTGTAAGTGGTCAAAATGTTAACTGTTTGATAAGTACAATATCTAATTCACAGGTATTTTTGCTGAAGAAAATGTGAGTAGCTTTTGCAAAAGCTATTCACATTTTTTCAGCAAAAATATTAGCATATATGCCATATTTCATGATCAAAGTTTTAACAATACGTCAACTAACAACAGCATTAGTTTTGAACAACTGAGCCCGTTGTTCTGTCTGATCAGAAGCTTTGATGAGTCCATGTTTGTTTTGTTTTTTGTTTGTTTGTTTTTTGTTTTTTTTGTTTTTTGTTTGTTTGTTTTTTTTTTTTTGGGGGGGGGGGAGGTGTGGGGGTTCTTGTTTTTTGTGGGTTTTTTTTTTTGGGGGGGGGGGTGGGGTTTGTTGTTGTTGTTTTTTTGCACCAAAATATACAAAGTGGGTATTCACTGAGACAATTCTATTGTATACCCACATTTTCCATGGAGAAATAAGAAAAACATTTTAAGGTGACTGGATACACCTGGTAATTTATCCATCATTTTATTTTTTAACCCATTGTGGACTGAATAAACTCCTCCTCACTATATACTGGAAGAGTCCAATTTCAATTTTAGGTATGTCAGACAATGCAATTTAGATATTCCTTAAGAAAAATGGCTAAACTATTTGCAAACAGTGGAGACCCTGATCAGATGCTGTGTTCTGCAGCATCTGATCTGGGTCTGCACTGTTTACCATTTACCCATTTAGGGGTCTCCAGGCTACAATTGGTTAAAAAAAAGGACAACTTTGCTTTCCCTTCTGAAATGGGGTATACTCTAGATAGGGAGCCAAATCTTTCCTTTTAGAGAGGGCTCTTTTTCAGAAGAGGACACAATCTTTTTTGACAAGAGTTGCCTTCCCAGAAGTGTATTCTTTCATACGAAATTTCTTCATACTGCTCTTAGCTAGAGTGAAAACCTTGACCAGACTGCATAGATTCTCTGACTATTCCAGGACTGCTCTTAACATAAAACAGATTTTCCAATGATAAATTTCTGTTGTCACAAGTCTACACCTGTAAATATACTTTCCTATAACACAAGAACACTGGCCTAATTGCATTATGATTATGGCAAATAATTGAGATTCTGAAGATAAATTTTGTTACTCCTGCACCAAAACGTATCTTGTGGCTAGACACTTGAATTGTCTTGCTAAAGAGATTTCAGTGAGTAACAGAAGTTTTGTGGGCACTCAGTGTTCATCTTGTCAATTTGTTTGTTTGTGTTGAGGTTTTACGGCCCAGTCAACACAGTGGGGTCATGTCGAGCGCGGTCAGTTTACCTAACCACATGTTTACTGGGCAGGCTTAGTCCTCTAAGCGGTTAACCAGTATTGTGCACATTCTTTCGCCAGGAACTGACAACTGTCCTTCTTGAATCAGCGGAAGGGTCATCTTGTCAATGGGGACCATAAAGTTGAATAAAATTATTCTAAATTATCATTTCAATTTCTATCTTATCTGAAACTATTGTAACAGGTGAAAAATGCTGATCACCATTTCCCAGCCCCGAAATTGAACCCAGGCCACCTGGGTGACAAGCCAACACTCTACCATGTCAGTACAAATGCTAGCTTGAACAGCATGGCGGTACTAGTGTATTATAAATCATACCTGGTGAAACTTTAATAGAAATGGTAAGGTTTGAAACATATGAACTTTTCTGAATACAATATCACATAAGCCAGCACACGACAAAACCTACAAATCAGACTTGTGCCACCAGCAAAGACTCAGATCAGCCTGTGTATCCACACAGTCTGATCAGTCTTTGCTGATTGCATGTGCCTTCTACAACCTCCAAAGAGGGATGAACAAGAACCCTTTGCATACTGGGTGGGTGTACAGGCTGATCAGAGTATTTGCTGCTAACACAGGTTTTGTCTTGTGCTGACTCATATTTGAACAGTACATACTCAGATCAGTCCATACATTTGCACAGTGTGTTAAGAATACTGGTCACTAATATTATCTTTGGATTTTAATGATTCTATTAGCAAACAACGGCTACCATAACAATCCTAAGTATTGGGAGACAGGCAGGCCTTAGCAAACAGCGTAGATCTAGATAAGATGCCATATAATCTAAGTCTACACTGTTTAACCACTTGACTAACAATTTTTAGACACATCAGCTGGTAGTAAAATAGATGTTTTCAAATTTTGGGACAAGTATGGTAAAGCATTAAAGTGTCCCAATTTAAAGGATAAATATGATATGCAGACTTATCTGTGTCTACACTGATTGCATATGTTATAAAGTTGGGCCCAGTTGTTCAAAGCTAACGACGTCGTTAGTTAACAATTCGTTAAAATTTACATTGAGTGATACGCAAATATGCTGAAATTTTTTGCTGAAAAAATGTGAGTAGCTTTTGCAGTGCAAAAGCTACTCACATTTTTTCAGCAAAAAATATCAGAATATTGTATACTGAATCTGCTAAAACAGTTAACGAAATGACCCTTAACGAGCTCGTTAAGCTAACGACGCTTTGAACAACTGGGCCCTGATTTCTATATGGAGGGGTTTGCATAATAAGATGTATTTCTTTTACCCCTTTAAGCACAAACACAACTGAAGCAGATGAAATTCTGAAATATTTTTTTCTTATTTTTCAGAGAAAATGAGGCTTGAAATTTCATGTGAATTATCTGCCCAGCAGATGATCACATGAAATGTCAAGCCTTATTTTCTCTGAAAATTAAAACAAACTCAAAATGTTGTCAGCCAAGATTTTGTTTGGTGCTTCAAGAGTTAATAAAATTCACATAACAATGACATGCAACTTCAGAAAAACCCAAATCAGCCAGCTTATCCATACAGTCTGATCATGTTCTTCTCAAATGAAATATTCTACAGAATCCAATGATTCTGGGAGCAAGCAATGAAGGCCCTAATCAGACCTCACAACTGCATATTGCCCGCATATGCTGTATGCGCCATTTTCTCATGTGGGTCACCATAAGATTAAAGTTTACTGTACTTCCTGTACATGACCCAAATTAGTCTGAACATGCCTGCCAGCAGTCTCAGCAAGATCTGTTAACGTGTACTGGGATATATTGTTGGTCCAAAGTTGCTATCAACAATCCTTCCATCATGGCATGATGGTATCCGAATGTGACAGTGGGAAGGGATGCTATTTTATAGTGCCATCTCATTGCAGACACACTGACATGATACTACCACCAGTCACAACATACTGACATGAGTCCTAGCTCTTCTTTCTAATGCTGAATGCCAAATGAAAAGCAGCTAGTAACAGTTTCTGATACGACTCAGCTGGGAACCAAATCCACAGCCTTCCAATCCAAAACTGGTCATTCTACCAAGCCACTAAGATTTGTTATACTGTATCAAGGTCATATATTTCTCTTAAACATTCAGACAAGAGTGCTTGAGCCAACAGTCCAGTTCCAGATCGAACAGCTCCTAAAGAGCAATTAGATGAGGGTCTATACCATCTGTTAGCCATAACCTTTTAGATACATAAAGAGGCATAGGTCTAGATAAGAGTAGGTATCAGGTAAATATATTCTTATTACTCCATGAAAACATATGTTGTGGGTACTCATTAGAAGTGCCTCACTGAGATGCTTCTAATGAGTACCCACAAAATATGTTTTGCTGGAGAAATAAGAAAAATATCAATAATTTTGGATTGCAAATTATCAAGAGCTATGATGAGGTATTCCATAGCTCCAGATAAGGGGATAAAATTAATGTAATAATTTAGGATAATCAGGGTATTTTTGTATTAAAATGTATCTTATAGGTACTCACTGTAATTGCTTCTGCACTGTTATTCTCGTAAGTACAAAGATCCATTTAACAGAGGGTATCCAAATAATATTTTCTCATTTCTCCACAAAAACTTATGTAGTGGGTATTCATTAGAAATGCCTCGGCAAGGCACTTCTACCAAGTACACACAACCTACTTTGTTGTGGAGAAATAAGAAAAATATCAGTATTTTTTGATTGAATAAAGTGCCGTGTCTGGAGCTATGGATACTTTTGATGCAAAAAAAAAAAGAAAACAACAAAAATTATCTGCTGCATACATAGATCTATATAGGAGTGGGTATCAGGTAGATATTTTTCTTATTTCTCCACAAAAACATAAGTTGTGGGTACTCATTAGAAGCGCCTCGCTTCAATACTTTTAGATTGAAAAAAGCATCTTATCAAGAGCTATGTGATATTCCCTTTATCTTGAGCTATGTTATTCACTGATGAATATCTTGAGTTTCTACAAAATGATTTGTACAGCTAAGAAGTTGATCTAACATTGTGGATGTTGGGTTCTGGCTGTACCAGTTTTCAGTGCAGTAATTTTCAATATTTGAAATGATTATTCAGAATCACTTGAACTTTCACTTTCTCTCTGATTTTCACCTCTGTTATTCTGAGCACTAGTTCTTCCTGAAACACAGAAAAAAAAACACATGCTGAGATAACGTATGTAGTCAAATTCAGAAGCAAAATTATAACATAATTCATAACAAAAGATTACCTGGTGATTATTTAAGGTAAGAGTTTTTGTTTTGGTTTTTTTCAAGAATTTTGAATAAGCTGTCTTCTACCACATTGCATTCTTTTTTTTCCTTTATGAGGACTGGATCTGGATATACTTGGTACACTTTGTGCCACCATCATGAAAACACACCTATATATTTTGAACCCCTTAAACCCCACTTTTATATAGTATAACTGGGGGTTTACTGGGGTATACATAATTTTTCTTATTTCTGCTCAAAAACATAGATTGTGGGTACTCATTAGAACCCCCTCACTGAGGCAGTTCTAATGAGTACCCACAATCTATGTTTTGTGCAGAACTATGAAAAATATCAATATTTTTTATCTGAAAATTTTCTTGGTGGTAAGATTTTCAGTATATTTGAACAGGCATGTTTTTGTAATGTTCTGTGTGGGGAGACAACTTCTGTGACTTCCTGTTTGTTTTACTGTTTGTTTTATTGCACATCAAGCCCCTTCTGAAAAGGGGTCTACTATGTAAGGAAATAATTTGCTCCCACTGGGCTTAAATTCTTTCCTTATAGAGAAGACCCCTTTTCAGAAGGAGACAGAAACTATTTTGACAGACACTTGTGGTTTTTTATCCAAAGAGATCACAACAGGTATAACTTGAAATAATTCCTAGCTCTTATAATTTTCCAAATTTTTGCGGGGATTCTCTCCCTCATCAGGGGAAACTGAAAAATATTTCTACTACATCTTATGTGATCAACAACATGGCTTACCAAGGAAGCCATGTTGTTGATCACGTAAGATGTAGTAGAAAATTTCTTGAATTATTTCAAGTAATATTTTGACAGAGTTGTATCTACGCATGTGTATTTCCCTTCATGTATGAAGACTACAAAACAGTGGCAAAGAATAATCCAAGTTGAAACAGCAACTAATGCTGTAATAGGTACGAAGAAATTTAACACCAAATACACAGCAACAGATCTGGCACCAAAACATATCGCTATAGCCCATTCTTATTTCACCAGAAAACACACATTGTGGTGACTGTAACGAGTAACCAGAACATTGTTTTCATAATGAGACACCCATCTTGATACATCTCTTACCCTGTGCTGTCTTTCTCACTGAACAATAGTATCATAGTCTAAACGAGATGCTTTTTATGGCCAAACAGTACATATTTTGCTTATTTCTCAATGAAAACATGTATTGGGTGGTCTTTAGATTATCTCGCATAGGTGATTCTCATGAGTACCCACATCATGTTTTCATAGAGAAACCAAAGGCCCATGGGCCACAATTTTCACCTGAGTGAACTGCTGTAAAAGCTAATATTTTAAACTATTCTGCAAAGTTTCAGCTCTACCCTTCTTAAAGCTTCTGAGGGGTTAAATTTTATTTATCTTTTATATATTTTTTGCAACTTTTGGTTGCCATGGCAACCCATCAAAATCAGTTACTGTAAAGTATGCATATGTTTGGTTGAGGACTACTCAAGGAACATTTCTGTAAAACCTTTGTTAAAATACCTGCAATAAGATGGCCTACTTTCGCTTTTCCCATTTTACTTCTAAGGAAACATAAAGTTGCCATAGAGATGAAAGCACACTAGCAATGGCAATGCAAAACACCTTTTGTGAAGGAAAATATTATGAACAATTCTGTAAAGTATCAGCTTCATCAATTGTATGGATTTCAAGGAGATTATTATTTTTTTAATTTTCTTTTAGGTTGACCTGCAACCAATCTAATTCAGCTGCTTCTTCAAAATTTCAGCTTCATTCACCTTATAGCTTCTGGGAAAAGATTTTTTAATATTTTTTTTTTTTCAAATTTAATGATTTGGTTGCCATGGCGACCAATCAAAATCAGCAGATTGGATAAATTAATATGTACCATAGGGACTACTCAAGGAATATTTCTGTAAAACTTCTGACAAAATATCTCCAAACAGATAGAAAAAAAGACTTGCCTTCACATTTCCCATTATAAGCTTATGGAAACTTTAAGTTGCCATAGCGACGAAAGCATATGTGCAATGATAATAAAAAAACAAATTTTGTAGAGGCTAATATTATGAACATTTCTTGAAAGTTTAAGCTTCATCCCTTCTATGGCTTCTGAGAAGAAGATTTTTTTCAATATTTTTTCACAAAGTCAACATTTCTGTTGCCATGGCAATTAATCAAATTCAGCAGTTTGGACAAAAGTCATATGTAATGTACAGGACAACTAAAGAAACATTTCTGTAAAACTTTTGTCAAAATAACTCCAGTGAGACAGCAATAAATGACAATTTCCACTTTTCCCATTATAAGCCAATGGTAACAATAAGTTACCATAGCAACCAGAGTTCTTAACCAATTGAAACAAAAATCAAATTAGTGATTTCCCTTGCCTGTAGATGCTACATATAGATGTGAAATACGATAAGAATAGTCATCACAGCTTCAGAGGAGTTGTTTGAAATGTTGGAGGATGACAGATGGATGGCAGACGATGGATACATGCCTATACTATAAGCTCACTTATGAGCTTAATCGGCTCAGGTGAGCTAATAAGAAAAATATTTTTACAGATACCCACTTATCTAAAACAAACTTTTATTTTCTGTGAACTGACCTGATCTGATGTGATTCAGTGAGGCCAGAACTCTCAACATAAATGCCGCAGGTACAGTTATAGTGTCTCTAGTTTCCTCCAACATCACTTCATTACGGGATATCACCTGAAATGAAAATTCAACAACTCATTGACCCAGTTTAGACTGAATAAACTCCCTCACATCACATATTGGAAGAGTTGAATTTAATGTTTAGGTATGTCAGGCTATGTCACTAAATTATTCCTAGAGAAAAATGAAGTTTTTTAAAAAGTAAAACATATTTTAACGAGTAATACTTAACCTATAGATAATGTGCTATTCTATTCTGTTTTCACACCTTCCACAGAAAAAACGACCTTTCAGTCGTTAATTAAAGTCTTAAACCAGAAGGTCCCTTAGGCAGTTACCTGTGTGATGTAACTCTTCCCGCTCAATTGACCACGTGTCAGTTTCTTTTATGTGTAAAACAATAGACACAATTAGGAGAGATAAGCGAGGGTGGACGGAGGGAGATAATTGATTATCTATAGGTTAAGTATTACTCGTTAAAATATGTTTTACTTTTTAAAAAACTTCATTTTAACTTCATAATACATTAACCTATAGATAATGTGCTAGAATTTGCAGAATAGGAGGGAGGAGCTCTCCTAATTCTAACACCAATAATATCTCACCACTTCTGGTTAAGACTCAGGAAACTCAAAGGAATCAGATACATTCTAATTCTATATTTAATAGAAAGAATGATCTAGATTCACAAAATAGCATACCTTTAAGGTGTTATGATCTAACAACCTTATATATATATTAGTAGACTCTAGAGGAAGCCAGTTCTTAAGTCTCAGAGACCTAACATTGGCCCCCCCCCCTCTTTTTTTTCTTTTTGGGAAACAACAATTGGCTTCAAAAAGAAAAGGGAGTCATTGAGACATAACATAAATATTCCATCGCAAAGTAAGCTAGGAATATAGAAATATTTTGAAAACAAAATTTGTAAAACAAAAAGCCAAGACCATACACTGTAAGTAGTCTATGTAGGATCTTGAATAAATAAGGAAAAGTCTACTCGGTGGAGTTTCCTATAGATAACTGACATATGTAGATATTTTGGATAAAATTCTAGATATGTGAAGCTATGTAATTGTAATAGTCTAAGCTATTAGAATTATAAACTAATTAAATTCTGTTAATTGGAGCGACAGGACAGTTTCCGATGAACAGACACAGACTTAAAACAACCATAATGTGTAATTATTTCCCTTGATCAAATTAAAGAAGGGGAGATAATAAAAGTAGATGGAGTTAACTTAACTATAACTAAGTTATCCATCAGAAGAAAAAAGGTATAGACAAACATAATGGTTAAAACTATTGCTAGACTAATTGTATAACGAATTTTTAGTCAAGCAATAAAATAATACAGAGTTTGCATATAACTGCTGGGAAGAAAAAACAACCTAAACCATTGATAATTAGTTTTGTCATAGACATATAAAAGCGTTTGATGTCCTGACAAAAAAATAAAGAATAAACTGTCAACATCATAACTAAAGAGTTTGACAGAGAATAAGAGAGATAAGAATAAGGTTGATCGCAGCAAACTGTATGACGGTCATAGTTTGGCTAAATCTTAACGTATTGATAAGATTAAGCAATAATAAATAAGCTGGATAGAATCTTTCTATACCAGAAGATTGCCATGAAAAGTACTCCTGAGTAAATAATCATGGAAATCAAGAAATGTTAAAAATCCACTTTGATACAAATCAAAATGTTCATAAAAAGAGAAGGACTCAGAGAAAAAGTAATAGTGTGATAATCTCTGAAGAAAGATTATACAATAATACTGATTATTAATCTCAAAAAACACTTAATTTAAAAGTTAAGAGATAGTATTACTATTCTATACGCATATTTAAGAATAGTAAGAAATATATTAATACTAAATAAAAATTATACTACTGAACAAAATTCCAGCTATAAATCATAGGTTAAGCGTAACTATTATTTAAGCAAGGAATTATTAAACATATAACTCTCTATAAAATTACTGCCCGGAAATTTTATAGATAAACATTCAATCAAATTTTTAGAATTGAATATTAATAGAATAAAATCTATGTCTGCATAATTGGTAATTCCTGAAATATCAAATTACGTACTCGCAAATGAGTTCAGGAAGAAAATACATATATATACTCTCGAGATCTATGTGTAAACCATAGAGAGTAATAATATTATTACCGCGATCCCTGAGGGAAGGGTAAAAACATGTATATGAAAGAGATAATAATTAATTTAACGTCATATAGGTTTAAGATAAAATTTGTTTAATCTTTAACCAATATGCAGCAACAGTGACTCGATATTCTGTATTCGTACGTAGAAAAGGAGTACTTAGTCATTAGAATTTTGAATGATTGAAATAGAGATAATGGGATCTAAAAGGATGTATCTCCATGAACTGAATCGAAGGATAATATCCATTCGAAAAAAACTAGGGCTTGTTTTAGGCTTAGTTTAACAAGCGTAGAATTGAATTATTTTCAAGTATTCATGAAGTCGTTATGCTCTGAATACTGAGAAAAATGTTAAAATATTGTTTAGGAAATAAAAAAGTGACTGTTCCACAATGTTAGCTAGATTTAAACCTGGAACGTAGCGAGAAGGTCAATCTAATTTAAAAGTAAGATGAGAAAGATAAATAATGAAGATAGATATATAAATATCGGAATAATATATTATCTCCAACAATTATCAAATAATCTGAATGTTTAAAAGCATAAATACTACTCGAAAGTTTATTTACCGAATGTATAATCGGAGAAAACTTTCAGTATGTTCAAAAACGTATCACAAAAGTAAGATCTGACCAGGAACGTAGGTGCAGCACTTACTAAGTTGTGAAGTTAATATAAACATATTTTATATTATAAATTGAAGCAGTGCATTTCAAAATCATCGACATCTTGAAATGACTTATTGTGTGGAAAAATAAATAAATATCCAGTTTCGGAAAAGATATTTATCTATATATATAGACCATTTTTGATGCGGACTGGAAATCAAGATATTAATCTTTGCATTATTCGCAAACTGAACTTGAACTCTTAGCGAGAATTACTATGATCCCTTTAACGAATGTAAACATAAAGGAGGGGTAAAGAGATAATTAAGAGTGTCTTAATTCTTTACCGGCTCGTAATTAAGGATGTTTTCCCTTTTGTCTAAGCCTAGACTATAGATTGATTAATATAATTATAATAATATCTGCTATTATGAGGTAAACTCTCGTTAATTAACCTCTAAGCATATATCAAAAATATATATCAACATAATCTAGAGCTTCGGTAAGTTTAGAGGAAGGAAATGATTGACTTTGGCAGTTTCTGAATAGTTACAAAGTCAATAAAACAAAATATCAAAAGGAAAGTATTGTATATAAAATCTAATTTAGGCAATAATAATCTGTCACGTACTGAATAATTAATGCCTTTACTAAATATGTATCCATTGTCAATACCAAAGTGCAAGAAAATTTTGATTGACATGGACTCTAGTTATAAATAAAATATTAGAGGTATAGAGCTAGTCGAAGCAAAACTATTCCTCAATAAGATAAAGTAGACCTATAATATACGAGGATTAATTGGGTCTAGAATTATAATCATAATAAAATTATTATTCCAATATGAAGAATCTTCAGCGTAATAGATTCTTACTGAGGCAAAAATATCTGGTATATTGCTATCGTAGTCTTAAATGATCCAGAAGAAAAAATAAAACAGGCAAAGTAAAGAACGTATCGAATTATATCTATGCCTAAATATAAGATTTTTTTCTTATTTATTATTTTATAGCAGAGTTTAGACAGAGCACGACTGACCTAGACTCTAATATAATCAATCAAAAGATAGTATAAAATAGAATAATAGCTTATCGGATCAACTATTTTCCATGTAGAAAAGGCAAAAGGAAAATATGTACCTCAACTAGAATTTTAAATTGTAGTAATCTAGAGAGGTAGCGAATAAATAAATAAACTGTTAATTTATTTATCTGGTTGGTGTAAATTTCCGATACCTTAAGCATGAAAAATTAATAGAAAGTAGAAAAGATCGATTGCTACTTTCTTGTCAATTTACTCCTTAGATTACATGCTGATTACATATCGGAGCATGTAGAAGAAAAACAGGGGAGGAAAGAAGAAATTTTTTTTATATTTCGTGTATATTTTTCTTCTTATAAATAAGGATAGTTTTATAGTTCACCTTTGCCCTAGAGCCGAATAAGGTGAAAATGTAAGAAGTTAATCTCTTTGTAGCGAATAAAAGAGATATAATTATAGCTGGAAGTATCTTCTACACTTAGTGAATGAATTGCGAATTTGATCGTAACCGATAATTCTTAATTCATTTTCAATAATAAATATATATATAGAATTTAAGTCAAGTTCAAAAGTGACTGGACAGAATTCAACAATATAAATGGCTACTAGGTATTAGAACCCATCGCTGTCATTCAATAACCTATAATCCAAGACTATACATGTCTATAGTGGTTATAAATGAATATATGTTGAGCGAGTACTAGTGACTACTACTCGCACACTAGTAATCCGACACAAAGTCTACGAAACTACTGCCCGGTGGAATTTCGTTTTTTTTTTGTGTTGAGGTTTTACGGCCCAGTCAACCCATTAGGTCATGTCGAGCGCGGTCAGTTTACCTAACCACACGTTTACTGGGCAGGCTTAGTCCTCTAAGCGGTTAACCAGTATTGTGCACATTCTTTCGCCAGAAACTGACAACTGCCCTTCTTGAATCAGCGGAAGGGAGAGAATGACCGTAGAAAAGATTTCATGATCAATCTCTACGAAAGAATGTTGCCGACCTCGGCGGGGGTTGAACCCGCGACCTCCTGGTCTCCAGTCGGACGACGCATCCAACTGAGCCACCGAGGCCGGCTGGAATTTCGTTAGAATGACCTGGCACTACTCTACGAAGTGCCTCCCGATGAAATTTTCGTTAGAGCCGGAATTTAACCGCTTTCTAGCGAATTAAAGAGATAAAACATCATTTGAATGACCTGGCACTAGTCTACGAACTGCTGCCCGGTAAGAATTTTGTTATAGTCGGAAGTTTAACTCTTTCTAGCGGATAAAAGAGATAAAACATAAGTTAATTTAAAATATTAATGGAATTACACACCTATAATAAGTCAATGGAATATTAAAGATTCTAGTCTGATTTGGGAAAGACTGTACAGAATTTTTTGTATAAAAAGTTATTATGTATTTCACTTAATAACCTATATCCATTGACTTAAACGTGAATGGAGCTCTATGAACGATAATAGATTGTTCGGGAATTAGTAATCATTATTTTGACACTAGTTACCCCACACAATGACCGGACACTAATATTCGTAACTGTTGCCCGGTAAAGTTACAAGTAATTTGACAAATTGATCGGATAGTAGTATTCGTAACTCTAGTCCGATGAGAAAGGGAGATTATATATGAAAACTGAGCGGGCACAAGTATTCAAAACTTTTTCCCAAAGATAATTAATTATTAGGCAAAAATTGACCAGACACTTTCTGTAAAAGTTTGCCTGGTGAAAAATCAGAAATAATATAATAATATGACCAGGTATAAGTATCAGAAATATTACTGATACTTTGCCCAGTGAAATTTTTTTTTTTTAATAATTAGACATAATGACCGGAAGTTAGTATACGTGACTATTTTGTCCGGTGAAATATGTCAGAAACTAAGTCTTTCCAGAAAATAATTAAATTATTGACTGGAGACTAGTTGACTGGTGCCTGGTTGATCGGTGACTGGTGACTGGTGACTGGGTGACTGGTGACTGGTGACTGGGTGACTGGTGACTGGTGCCTGGTTGACTGGCACCTGGATGACTGGATGACTGGTGACTGGTGCCTGGTTGACTGGCACCTGATTGACTGGTGACTGGTGAAGCTGATTGACTGGTGCCTGGTTGACTGGTGACTGGTGACTGGATGACTGGTGACTGGTGACTGGTGGACTTAGACTTTATAGGATACTAAGTACCCAAAGATGCCACCTTGATGGGTCTTACCCCGGCAGTATAGCCATATGGGGTGGGGCTCCCATCAGTAAAGAATTGTCTTATAACCCATCAAGGGTTGACAAGTTCTTTACAATCAGCTTCTCCACCATGAGAATCTTTAGCCAACTGAAGATCTCTGCAAACAAAAGTCCAGGAAAAACATATCGTAATTGCTGAATAACCTGGAACGAAAAGAACAAAAATATTCTGCATATATAAACACGACTATCGAACCGATCGCGCACAAGCGTTGTGCCGAATAGCGAGAGTCGCCAAAACGCATGTGGAAAAAGACCAGTCAAAAATACATGAAATCGAAAATTGAAAATTTTAAATAATAACACAGAAAGTGAAAGGAGTGATAAATAAACAAAAGAAACACAAGGATACATAAATTTATTCGTGAGGAAAGAAATAATCCAAATTTCTATCACAGGTAAATAATCCTTGTTGAATTTCTTTGTCCACAGAAAAGAAACTGACACGTGGTCAATTGAGCGGGAAGAGTTACGTCACACAGGTAACTGCCTAAGGGACCTTCTGGTTTAAGACTTTAATTAACGACTGAAAGGTCGTTTTTTCTGTGGAAGGTGTGAAAACAGAATAGAATAGCACATTATCTATAGGTTAATGTATTATGAAGTTAAAATGCCTGAAGTATTTGCAAACAGTGGAGACCCTGTTCAGCTGCAGCATCTGACGTGGCATCTGATCTGGGTCAGTACTGTTTGCCAATTACCCTTTCGAGGGTTTCCAGACTAAAATGGGCTAATCACATGTACATGTACCTTTTGCTTGTCAATGGCTGATTTTTTTTGAAACTATAAAATGAAATTATTCTAGTCTACAAGCAGTCCATTTATAAACAAATGTACACAGATTTCCGTTAAGGTCATGTTAAGCCAGCCAGTTAACCTATTCACACTTTTCCTGGGCAGCTTTAGTCTTTTAAGTAGTTTACCAGTACTTTGTGCATATACTTCTGCCAGTAACTGACAAATTTTTTCGAGGGTTGAGCGCAAGACTGTAGTAACTCAAACATATTTTTGAAACCCTTGTTTAGGGGCAACTTTGACCTCTTTATAAACAATGCAAATTTAGGTGCCACTGCTCATATGAGCAATGGCAACAAAATTTCCATTGTTTACAGAAAGAAATGTTGTGATCTTCATAACGCCTTCATGGTGAGAAGATTAAGTATTGGGAAAAACAGCCATCTGACTTGCTACAGTCTTGCAATCAACCCTCTAACTGCCTTTCTTGAATCAGCAGCAGAAAATGTTTTAGGATCAATCTACAAGGGAGTTATGTGGCTGTGACCCCTGGATCAGCAGTTAGATGCACTATAGGGACCAAACATGGTTTTTCATGCATTAACATTCGCCAGGTCCCGTGGGAGGTTTTGAAAACCGAGGCCAGAGGCCTCGGTTTTCAACACCTCCCAAGGGACTTGGCGAATGTTAATGCATTGAAAACCCATGTTTGATCGCTATTATTGCATAAAAACTGAAAACATTTGCTAGATTTTGCGTTACTTCTTGCACTATTTTGTTTCGCCTTTTCACTGATGTTTCGCGAAAGAGATTTCCACAGACTATGCTATTTCTAGGGCCAGGCAGTACGCATCTCGTAATGGCAGCAAATATGTGGCCCCGGTACGATCATATTGAAAGTTGCCTAGCCGTGCATTAACAGCGTGTGAATTGCCTTGTTAATACATGGCTTTTCGCCAGTTAATGCACGGCTGTTAATAACGTGCAACACTGCTTTTTATGCAATAATACTGGATATGGAATGGAACCTGGCAAAAAAAGAAAGAACAGTCCACTTAATATATCTAGGAGAAATGCATTTAAGTTTACCTCATTAGCTCTTTCCTCATCAAAGAAAGGTTTGTTAAGTAAAGGTGCCCAGATCTTGATGTCGTAGTCTATCCCACTGGATGCTAAAACTATGTGCAGAAAAATGGTTACAAGACATGTCACCAGAAAAAGGATAATAATTGATTTAACCCTGGTCCTGCTGATCTTGGATAAGCCCTGCCTTTGTAAACTGTGTAGATCTAGATCAGTTGGCTTCTTTAGAAGCCAACTGATCTGGATCTGCACTGTTTGCAATTTAGCATGTGAATTCGTACCAACAACCTGGATCAAGTAATCTGATTGACTAACAATTAGAAGATGGCATGACATCTGAATTTATTCAGCAAGACAAGGGTAAAATATTCAGATGCAGCCCTACTGGCCCTAGTTATTAAAAAAAAAAATGATTCCACTAAGAAGGTGCTGATGCGTCCAAAAACATGCTTGCTGAATGCCAAACAGGGTAGTCCCTGATCAAGCTGCTTGATCTGAATCTACATTGTTTGTACTAGCAAATATGTCTGTCCAAATATTTCTGTAAAGTACAATACATTATGACATACCTAATTGTTAAAGCCAAGACAAATCTCTACTTCCATGCTGCTTTGCTTTACCACACAAATGCATGAATATAGGGATCAAACATGGTTTTTCATGAATTATTATTCGCCAGGTCCCGTGGGAGGTGTTGAAAACCGCGGCCAAAAGCATAAAAAATGAGAACATTTGCTACATTTTGCATTATTTCTTGCACTATTTTGTTTCACCTTTTCACCGATGTCTCGTGACCGTAATGTCCACTGACTATGCTCATTCTAGGGCCAGGCAGTACACATCTCGTAATGGCAGCAAATCTGTGGCCCCGGTAGGAGTATACTGAAAGTTGCGTAGCCGTGCATTAACAGGGCGTGAATTGCCTTGTTAATACACGGCTTTTCGCCGGTTAATGCACGGCTGTTAATAAAATGCGACACTGCTTTTTATGTAATAATATGAATTTTGTATATAAAAAGAGAACATACATGTATAACACCCTGTGTGGATTTGATATATTACATTCTTTACCCTAAGTATTCGGATACACAGGCCAAAGCAAACTGTATAGACTCAGATCAGTCACTGCATTATTTGCTTGTAGCAGCTCAATTCCAAAATTGAGACAATGGTTTACAGTTTATTCAACTATATCTCAATTAAAGCTTTCTTATTTCAACATATCAACAGGTTGTGTAATCTCACTAAGACTGTCTCTGTGAGAATAACATACAAAACTTATCAGGAGGTAGTTTTATAACAATGTTTATTTCTGAAATCATCCCAACAAAATACAATTTTTATGAATGCCCAGAAATAGTTTTTGTTGGAAACAAGTTTATTCAAAAAGCTTTTTAACTGCACATTTGGGAATGTTTTCTAACACTGAATTTGGTTTTTAACCCTTAAAATGCCAAGAAAACCTACATCTGAAAATGTTGTCTGTTTATGTCTTCTGCTGAATATTCTTGCAAACTTTTCAAACCTATTTTTGCATCCAGGCAAACAGTGTGGACCCTGATCAGACTGCTCCTAGAGGAGCAGTCTGAGCTGGGTCCACACTTTTGCAAAAATGACTTTTAAGATCACAAGCAGATGACAAAGCAGACGACAATTGTTGTGATTGGCAGTTTAAGAGTTAAGGAGAATGGTTACACTTTGTAGATTTTTCTGCTGTTTCTGCAAAGACAGACAACGTTTTTGATTTTCTGTTTGCTTCACTGCATGCTAAGTCCCTGCAGAAAATGGAACTACTCTAAAAAGAAAGATATTGCTCCCCATGGGAGCAATGTCTTTCCTTTTAGAGTAAACTCCATATCAGAAGAGAGGCAAAACACTCTGATGGGATATGCTTCCCCTAAAAGGATATCAATTCCATAGATTTTACAGGAGAGCATGAAAACATAACAGCCTGGCTAGCTTAGAAGTATGTCTCTCCCTTGTCACTGCTGTGGCTCAGATTTGATTCCTGGCCTTGGCATGTGACAGGGTAGTGGTCCCCCATCCATGGTAGGTGGAGAACTCGGGTTTCCTCCACCAGGCATTATGAAAAACAAACACCTGCGTCTTCGAGAACATGTACGTAAGTTCTCTGAACTGTCTGTGTAATCGAAGCTAAACAATTAAAGTTTAAACTAACTAAAAACAACAGAACTGTTAATGTCTTACTCATGTCAAATGGATGAGGCTGGATACAGTTGACTACATGGCGATCAGCTTCAAGTAACATAACAGGTTTAGAGGTGTATCTATCCCAGACAAATATATGGCCGCAGTCAGACCCAGACAAAACGAAATTGTCACCCCAAAATGCTGCTTCCTTGATCTGAAATACAGAAAAAAAACCTCAACTAAAGTATCAAAATAAATATGAAATTTCTTTTCATAAGAATGAAGTCCATGACTTTATCAAAATATATTTCCTAAACAAATTTCCATATCTAGTATTAAGAACCAAAAACAGCATTGATATTTTTCTTAGTTCTCCACAAATAACATGTTGTGGGTACTAATTGGAAGCTCTTTGGTGAGGTGCTTCTAATGAGAACCCACAACATATTTTATTGTGGAGAAGTAATAACATTTGAGGCAGCTCGTGACAAAACCAACAAAATGACATGTGGGCCCAGCAAAGACTCAGATCAGCCTGGGCATCTGCCCAGTCTGATCAGAGTCTTTGCTGTGCACTTAATAGGTAGCTAAGGACCTAAGCTTTCTTCATGCAAACAGCAAAGACTCTGATCACACTGGGCAGATGCCCAGGCTGATCTGAGTCTTCCCTGGGCGCACATGCCATTTTGTAGGTTTTGTCATGCGCTGGCTTATTTTTCAGGACAACCCTCTTATCTGGAGCTTTGATTTGCAGCATGCTGTAAATGATGATTTATGCAAGCACCCACCATAGTCCTGGCATTCCTGTGACCTTTGAACTTGGCTGTAAACTGAGGTTGGTAAACATTTTTGAGGTCCATCTCCTCCTTTTCTTTCTTTTCTTGACGTTTACGACACATAGCTTGAAGACGTAGGGCAGCAGTATGACGATCCAAGTTTGGTCTGAAACACAAAAATAAAGTTTGTGTGGGAGAACTGAACATTTTACTGGACATGTGAATGGCAAAGGTCCAGATCACTAGCATACGGAATGGAGCTCTCCAAGCAAAATCTTAATTGTTTTACACTTCAACCCCTTTATAACACGGTTTTGGATATAACACGGTTCAAAGATGGATCCAAAAAATGTATAGATTATATTGAAAAATGACCATAAATGGTCATTTTTCAATATAATCTATACATTTTTGTTTGGATATAACACGGTTGTTTAACTAACATGGTTTGTGCAATGAACCCCAACAATAGTGTTATAAAGAGGTTGTAATGTATTACTTTTTTTTTAATTTTTTTATTGTTTTCATGTAGCTGGTATCTGGATAAAATGGAGAGGATGCATATGTCTACTTGTTCTGACAGGACTGCATATATACTCAGGGAGGGGAACAGTCACCAGACTGTATACTATTTTGTAGAAAAAGATCAGTCAAACATCTGATCTCATAGCAACAGATAAGGTACTTTTTTCATCCGAAAACTGCTGATATCTTTCTTATTTCTCAATGAAAACATATGTTGTGGGTACTCATTAGAAGCGCCTCAAAACATATGCTTTCGTTGAGAAATAAGAAAAATATTATGTGGATACCCCTCTTATCTGTAGCTATGTGATCTTCTGTCCTCAAGAGATCACCATCCTAGGGAGTCAAGCATGTTGCTGACATTAGCAAAAGTGCTTTAAGGCTTAATTTGATTTTTAAATAGTATTTTGTGGAAGCTGCATAAATTAATGTCTAATTCTGAGAACCTCTTGTCAAACTGCTGCACCATAAGTGGATCTGGAGAACCTACTGAAACAAAAAAATAACATTTTTATATGGACAAAGTATTTATATATTTTAATATATACCAGAGGACTTGGTTTGTTTGTGTTGAGGTTTTACGGCCAAGTCAACCCATTGGGGTCATGTCGAGCGCGGTCAGTTTACCTAACCACACTTTACTGGGCAGGCTTAGTCCTCTAAGCAGTTAACCAGTATTGTGCATATTCTTTCACCAGAAACTGACAACTGCCCTTCTTGAATCAGCAGAAGGGAGAGAATGATCATAGAAAATATTTCACGATCAATCTCCACGAAAGAATGTTGCCGACCTCGGCCGGGGTTGAACCCACGACCTCCTGGTCTCCAGTTGGACGGCGCATCCAACTGAGCCAGTGAGTACCCACAACATATGTTTTTATGGAGAATTAGAGAAAATTATTCTAGAATTATCACCAAATACTCCTCCTTAACCCTTAAACTGCCAATCACAACAATTGTCGTTTGCTTTGTCATCTGCTTGTCATTTTAAAAGTCATTTCTGCAAACAGAGCAGTCTCATCAGGGTCCACACTGTTTGCCTGTATGCAAAAATAGGTCTGAAAAGTTTGCAAGAATATTCAGCAGATGACATAAACAGAAGACATATTCAAATGCAGGTTTTCTTGGCGTTTTAAGGGTAAATAAATCCTCTGTATACATATGAGTGTGCTAACCTTGGTCTTCCACCTGCTGGTCTACTTCCTGTGTCATCATCATCATCATCATCACTACTGCTGCTGCTACTGTCACTACCTAGCCGGAAGTTTCCTGTTGGAGGACCACTATAGCCAATTCTACGCTGTCTTGTGCTTCTCAAACCAGGAAGTCCAGAACTTGGTCCTGCTCTTCCTGAAATTAATTGAAGTGAGTTAACCTTTACCACTCTCTGGGCAAACTTAGATTCCTCACTGTGCAATGTATAGCATTAATCAAAATATTAATTAAAATCAGGATACATAAAAAAAAAAAAAATAAATAAATAAAAATAAAAAAATAAAATACAAATAAAAAAGTAATAAAAAAGATAATGCAAAACTTTTTTGAGATTGATCATGAAATCATTTCTATGGTCATTTTCCACCTTCTGCTGATTCAAGAAGAACAGTTGTTAGTTACTGGCAAAAGTATGTGCACAAGTACTGGTTAACCATTTGGAGGACTAAGCTTCCATAAAAATGTGTATAGGTTAACTGACTGGCTCAACATGATCTTAACTGTTGAGTGGGCACAAAACTCCAACTCAAACAAACAAATCAAAGGATTATTCTATCTGGTCATACAGTCACTGTACGCTTCTATAAGAACTCTGTGCTAAAGAAAGTGAAAAGGTTTTACTGTAAAAAGCCTCAAGCAAAGGATGATCTGGGATCCATCTGCCTCCATCACAGGTGCAAGGATGGTAAGGCTTTCTTCATAGCTCTAGACAAGAGAGGCTATCCACATAGTACATGTATTTGTCTTATTTCAACGTGAAGACATATGTTGTGGGTACTCATTAAAAGCAGCTTACTGAGACCCTTCTAATGAGTACCCACAACGTATGTTTCCATACAGATATAAGAAAAATGTTGGTACAGTCGACTCTCGTTATCTCGAACTCAATTATCTCGAATAACCACTTACCTCGAAGTGAAAATCTGGTCCCTGTTTTAACACAGAGATCTACCAACAGGCAACAAAATATTGTGGAAAAGAGGAGAAATTTTCCACAATATTTTCAATATATCTCAAACTTAGGAGTCAAATTAAAGATTCATTCTGTTAAAGGTGGTTGTTTGATTAATTGTTTTCCTCAGTTCCACAAATCTGATATGTCGAAGTACGGATATCTTGAAGTGTTTCATAGAGTCCCTTGGATTTCGAGATAACGAGAGTCAATTGTATTTTTCAGATAAAAAAAAGCACCTTATCTGGAACTCTGTTTCTTGGAATCCAAAACTGTGCATGTTGTAAACCATCTGGCTTACCGGACTGGAGTCCATGCAACTTCTTTTTATTTCCAAGGTTTACAAAAATGCTTTCTGGGAAGAAATATAAATCCAGGAGTTCTCTTGGCAGTGCTGTATTCCAGTGTCTTCAACGGATAGCATAAGCAGACTATCTAATTGCATTTCACGACTGGGTAAAAAGGTTACAAATATGTGCTTCCATTAATGGGCGATACTTTGAAGGTTTGCAAGTATTTTCGACAAAATGTTGCACTTCAGAAATCCAACTGCAATAACACAAAGTTTTGGAGGTCCCTTGGATCAATTAAATCCATTCTGGCATTCAGGATCTTTGACAGTTTGAATGTAAAACATAGATCCAGGTAAGAGGTAGTATACACATAACTGTTTTCTTATTTCTCCAGGAAAACGTATGTTGTAGGTTCTCACTGGAAGCACTTTGGCAAGGTGCTTCTAACATGTACCACAACATGTTTTCCTGGAGAAATAAAAAATATCAAAACTTTTTGGTTGACCCATTGTAGACTGAATAGATTCTCCCACACTATATATTGGAAGAGTCCAATTTCAATTTTAGGTGCATCAGGCTATGAGATTTAGATATTCCTAGAGGAAAATGGCTAAACTATTTGCAAACAGCGTCGTCTGATCTGGGTTTGCAGTTTGCCAATTACCCAGACTACAATGGGTTAATGCCTTCTCTGGAGCTATGTAAAACAAATGAGCCAGCGCACAACAAAATCTACAATAAGATCTGTGTGATCAGTAAAGACTCAGATCAGCCTGTACATCCACCTAGTATTGCAAGGGTTCTCTATTAACTCTCTTTGGATAGCCTGGAGGTTGTAGAATCAGCAAAGACTGATCAGACTGCATGGATGTGTAGGCTGATTTGTGTCTTTGTTGGTTGCACAAGTCTTACCATAGGTTTGTCACGCGCTGGCTCAAATGTGACATTGGCCCCCTTTTGATGCTAACAGACGGGTGACAATAACAGCTCCAGAACTTTTGTATATGGGCGCTAATGAACAATATGCAATGTGTTTGTTTGTTTGTGTTGAGGTTTTATGGCCCTGTCAACCCAATGGGGTCATGTCGAATGTGGTCAGTTTACCTAACCACATGTTTACTGGGCAGGCTTAGTCCTCTAAGTGGTTAACCAGTATTGTGCACATTCTTTTGCCAGAAATATGCAATGTGTAAATAATCCTTTAATATTGGGGACCAAGCTACAGGTTACACCTCTAAGTACTCCTAACAAGGCATTTGTTTTTCAATAGAAAAGTACTGATATTTTTCTTATTTCACAACAAAAATGTTTTTGTGGTGAAATAAGTGTTTTCGTGGTGAAATAAGTAAAATATTATGTGGTTAACACTCTTATCTGAATACAGTGCCAATATTTTGTTACAATACAGTAATGAAGTCAAACATGTGACTCACCAGTCTGAGAAATTGTGTCATCTACGTCCATTGAAGCAGCTGTTCTTGATGCAGCACTTCTACTTTCACTGACATTTGTCTGGCCATCTGATTCATCACTTGTGTTTAGAACTTGATCTAAAACTCTTTCAAAGTCTGAAGAATCATCTTCCTCCATAGCATCATCAATCTTCTCAGATGTTTCAATACTAGTCTGAGAATCTGTAGTTATTTCTACATTTGGAATAGAAGAAGCATGTGCCCCACTTACTTGTGGTTCACCTGAACTACTATCAGCTGTCTTAACTAAAATATTACCTGTACTATTAGTACGAAAATTAATCTCATTTGTACTATCACATGTCTCATGACCCTCATCATCCACTGCAGTAACAACAATACCAGTATGTAACATACCGTCTGCAATAAGATCATTTTCTTCCTTGTTGGTCTCTCCAGAACTTGATACAATGTCAGTTTTGCTTGTTTTTTCAAGTTGTTCTGATATTGCACATAAATTTGGCACATTGTTATCATTAGATATGTCATTTATATGGCTTCCACTGTTCTCTGTTTCTATAGGAAGTATTTCACAAGTACTTGGAAGTACTTCAGAAGAATTACTTGGCAAATATTTAGACTGACTGTCACAAGATGAACACTGTGCCATCTCAGTAATTTCACAGATCTCATCTTCTTTTGAATTATTTTCAGACAGACTATTTCTTTTATCACCAACAATGTCAGCATCTGTTTTTAATTCTGTAGGACAATCTCTGTCACCTTTTTGTTCTTTCTGACTGGAGTTACTAGTTTCACAAGATGAACATTGTGAAACATCATTATTCTCTTCATGGGTCTTCTTCTCAACTAAATTTTCAGATGAACTAATAGAGTCTTGTCTCTGTGAATCTGTATTTGTTTGAGAACTTTGAACATTTGTTACTGAGTCCAGGCCTCCAGAGGGATCTGGAAGTCTTTCAGAAACTCCAGTCTGTAAGTTTTCAAAACTGGCAAAACCCAAAGTAATAGTACTGTTTGTGGTTCCCTCTGATGAATAATGTAAACTGATCACAGGTTCAAGATTTCTTGTTCTCAATGTTTCCACAGCTGCTTGCATAGACTGACGAATAATTGTTTGTTCCTCAGCAAATGAAGAACTAGTCTCCTTGCTAGAATGTACCAATGACTCTTCTTCAGGGTTCTGTGTTTCTGTTTCTTCTGGACGAGATACTGAACTTGGTAAATTTATAGATGCTGACTGTTCAATCTTTGTTTCTCTGTCAGAGTTAATATTTGCATTAGATTGTTCACTACCTAAATCACAGGAACCTACATTATTATCACAGACAGCTCCTTTATTTATCACATTCAAGTTACCTGACTTTGAACTTAATGCCATTTCACTTTCCTTTGAACAACTATGTCTAGAATTTACATTATCACATGAGTCTTCCATCATTTTCTGAGCTCCTAGAGGCTCATTAAAAGATTCTTGAATCTGTTCATTATAAACAGTGGGAAATAAAGGATTATATGGTAACATATCAGTATCTTCACTATCTTTCTCAAAACATTCTGACACTTTATCCCTACTTGGTATTATTTCTGTCTGTTTCACATAAGAATCATCCATTTCCATAGATGCTATCTTCCGAACAAAAGAGGCCTGAGATTCATCAGATTTAGAGTCACTGTTAGAATCTTTCCCACTGTCAGGACTACTCTGTTGATAATCCGTTGTGTCAAATTCTGAAAAAGAATAAAATCACTAGTACTGTGTATAGTATGACCTTGTACATGTGTTCAGCTGGTATAAATTAAATGTTAAGAAATGCCATTTCTCATGAAATACTTTAAAAGCAAAGGAAGAGTTGAAACAAATTAGACAGACAGATAGACAGACACACATACGTATGCACGCCCGCACGCACATACACACACACACACACACACACACACACACACACACACACACACACACACACACACACACACACACACACACACACACACACACACACTTTCCTTGAAAAAACTGCTGCTCTCATCAAAAAAAAAAAAAGCAAAATCATACCATATTTACCCTAAGTATTCGGACACCTCAACTGCTTACCATATATGTTCTAAAATTTGAACCAGTACAATTCACTACCCGATGTTGTGTCTAAAAATTGCTGGATGAGTGGCAAACAGTGTAGACCCAGATGGGTTGCCACGTTCTGCGGCGTCTCATCTGGGTCTATACTGTTTGCTGAGGCCTGTCTGTCCGAATACATATGGTAAATACGGTACTGCTGATTTCAACAACAGCAAATAGATTTTTTTGTGGTATGCCAGCTGCAAGTGCAGCTAAACTGTTGAACCAAATGGAAAAAAAAAAAACCTACACTGGAAACTCATTATAAGATGGTTC
The DNA here is from genome assembly GCA_964016985.1 of Anodontia alba. Classification (NCBI taxonomy): domain Eukaryota; kingdom Metazoa; phylum Mollusca; class Bivalvia; order Lucinida; family Lucinidae; genus Anodontia; species Anodontia alba. The sequence continues at coordinate 103,099,422 of OZ024824.1, forward strand.
ATTATAAGATGGTTTCAGATATAAGAGGTTTTGATTGTGTTGGGGTTTAACAACACATCAACCCTTGTGGGTCATTTTGTGTCGTCTCCCAGAGAAAGGGAGAAAAGAGATAGAAGAGATAGTAGAGGAGATGAAAGAGTGGGACAGGGAAGAATGAGGAACAGGAATGAAAGTGAAGAAACAGAAGAAATAAAAACATTCCCCCTCTACCCTTACCTACTACAAGGCTAGCAGGCCTTGCCCAACTGTAAGCCAATATCAGCTGGACGCCCTGGTGACATAAGATACACAACACCTTCGCACCATCCGACCATCCCCGTAAGAGGTTTTAAAAGTGGACCCCAAAAAGTGTTGTATCCAAACAAAAATGTATAGATTATATAGAAAAATGACCATTTATTGTCAACATGTTTTTTAGCTAACATGGTTTTTGCTTTGGATCCCAGCAATAGTGTTATAGAGAGGTTGTGGTGTATGTAACAGTCTGGGTTGAAACAAATCAGAAAGCATGAAAAACTGAAATGCATCCAAAGGACACGGATGCCCTCGCCTGTAAAACTTAAAGGCAAACTGCTAACCCCAGACGCGGATGGAGACGGGCGGACGTTCTAACAAATGGATAGTTCTGTAGATACCATCACTATTTTAGCATACTTATGTGGCTAAAAAATAGCCATTTAACAGAAAATAAGCCACATCAAAGATTGATTTTATGTGGCTAATGGAATAAATCCCATTCAAATACATTGAAGCTGTCCATAATTCTAAGCCACCTAACTACCCGTTTGTGTGTATGGATGGAGGGACAGGGCTAACACTATATGTCCTTTCCTCCATTCTTCGAATGGTGGGGGCATAAAAATGTGTCACTCTGACAGGACTTCAGTAAAATTGCACCAGGACCAGTTTTTGAAATGTTGTCCAGTCTATATTATCAATGGCCTCTTTGGAAAAATTCATTGCACCAATAGCCAACAATTTAAACATCCTACATTGAACCTTGTATGGTGTTAAGATATTTTGCATATCATGGAAGACAATTACCATTTGTGTTTTTCTCAGTATCTCTGCTTTCTTCACTGAATTCATAAACCATTTCCTCTTGTTTGTCACAGCTCTGTCCTTCACTTAAATGTTCTACGAACTGTTCATTCAGATGACTGTCTATCACATTTTCTGAGACAGACTGAGTTTCTATTGCACTTGTACCCTGTAACCTCTCACAGACTGGTTCCACTCCTTCACTTAAGTTATTCTGGACTGGCAGTATTTCATTCTCTCTACTGTCACTGGATTGGGACAAAGACTCAGCGGCAGAAACTGACTGTGTACTAGTGGATTCCTGGACTGGTTCTTGCTCTGTTCCAGCACTGGCCTGGTCTGACTGGTCCTGTGTCCCAGCAGAATCACCCTCTTGATTTTGTCTAAGGTTTCCATCCAACCATCTAGTCAACATGTCTGACATTCTCTGCATAATGGTGGCCCTTGGATTTCTTGGGGCTACAATGAAAAGATGTTTATAAATTTTATTTGAAAGCTATGACAATGCGTAAGCAAAACAGCAAAGATCAACTATATATACCTCTCCAACTAATACTAATTATACACAGATCTAGTTAAGTGAGGGTATCAGGTATTAAAATATTTTTCTTATTTCTCCATGAAAACATATGTTGTAGGTACTTATTAGAAACTCTTTGGTGAAGCACTTCTAAAGAGTATCATGTTTGTGAATAAGAAAATTATCAACAATTTTTGGTTGAAAAAAAAAGAACACCCTATCTGGAGCAGTGTTATCTTGACTATACATTAGACATGGAGAAACAAAATAATTTCTATTAATGAGCATAGGCGCTTTTTTCCACTAAAAGTATCTATATTTTTCTTACTACTGGATGAAAACATATGTTGTGGGTACTCATTTTCGTCCAGTAGCAAGAAAACTATTTACCTGATACCCATTCTTATCTAGACCTATGAATGAGCATCCAAATTTTTATTAAGATAAAAATATTGAGTCAAATTAGGCATTCTATCGCAATGATAAGAGTTTTGTATTTGTGTTGGGGTTTTACGACCCAGTCAACCCAATGGGGTCATGTCGAGCACAGTCAGTTTACCTAACCACAAGTTTAATGGGCAGGCTTAGTCCTCAAAGCGGTTAACCAGTATTGTGCACATTCTTTCACCAGAAACTGACAACTGCCCTCCTTGAATCAGCGGAAGGGAGAGAATGACCATAGAAAATATTTCACGATCAATCTCCACGAAAGAACGTTGCCGACCTTGGCGGGGATTGAACCTGCGACCTCCTGGTCTCCAGTCGGACGGCGCATCCATCTGAGCCACCAAGAGATGTGTCAATGCACAAGACTTTCTGAGTCAAATGTTCATTATAGTAATTTGAATTGTACAGCCAGTATTTACTTAAAAATTACATTTTGAAACCATTACCTTTTTTCTTTGTGGATAAATGTGGAAAAACATTTTTCAAAATGTAAGCTTCTAAAAACTAAAATAAGGACTGCTAACATCTGATGCAGGACAGAAAGTTTGGCTTGTAATGGCACTCCCCTTCAGGCAGGACATTAAAACTAGACTTCTCACCACTGGGAGCTGTCTGTTCACTTTCAGCAGTCTCTCCATCTGTTCTAGTATCCTGACGCTCTCTCTCTGGTCTAGCATGTGGCCCTGTGTCTGACCAATCTCCCCTTAGTCGTAACCTCTTCACTGGTGGTTGTCGGGTTCCAGTATCTCCCGAACTAGTTGACGGCTGGTTACCATCATCCTGATCTGACCGAAACCCCTACAATAAAACAAACATCAGATAGTTCATGAAAATGATATCCATATTTCGAGATAAGGTGGTAATTTGGGATATATATACAGTCGACTCTCGTTATCTCGAATTCCAAGGGACTCGTTGAAATACTTCGAGATATCCGTACATCGACATATCAGATTTGCAGAATTTAGGAATGATTCAAACAGCAACATTTAACACATGTTTATGTAATTTGAATCCTGAAGTTAGAAATATATTGAAAATATTGTGGAAGAGAGGAGAAATTGCTCCTGAGGAGCAATTTCTCCTCTATTCCACAATATTTTGTTACCTGTTGTTAGATTTTCATGTTTAAGCAGGGACCAGATTATCGCTTCGAGATAAGCGGTTATTCGAGATAAGCGAGTTCGAGATAAGGAGAGTCAACTGTATTACATTTTGTACATTTTTTTTTTTTTTTTTTTTTGTATTTTTTTGCAACAAATGATTGCCCTGTTGTGTTGCTACTCACCTCATTGGAATCCAGTGAGGTGAGTAGCAACAGTATGTTCTGGCCCCGAGGTTATAAAACTTTTTTCAACTCAGCTGAGCATAAAATTTGTCCTGCTAATAAATCCCAAATTACTAACAAGTGCAAATTCTTTCTTTCTAAACATAGCTGAGCATGAAAATTTCTCTGCTAATAAATATGAAAATGCCAACTTTTGTTGGCATTTTCATATTTATTAGCAGAGAAAATTTTATGCTCAGCTGAGTTAAGCATGAAAAAAGTTTTATAACCTCGGGGCCTGATGTAGAAATAACATGTCATTTGGATTCTTGACAGGGGACATGGCTGGACTCCACAGCACAATCGATAGCATGTCTGACTGCCGATCCAATGATTGTAAGTTTGAATCACAGCTCTGCCACATTTCTTGATCATGGAATCATTTCTACAGTCATTCTCTTCCTTCTGGTTCAAGAAGAGCATTTGCCAGTTACTGGCAAAAGTATGTGCACAAGGACTGGATAACCGCTTAGAGGATTAAGCCTGCCCAGGAAACGTTTGAGCAAGTTAACTGACCAGCTCGACATGACCTTAACAGTGTTGAATGGGCGTACAACTCCAAGTCAAACAAACAAGACAGGGGATATTGGTCACAGATATTTGTCATACTGTACCAACTGCTGATTAAAAATGGTACCAAGCACCATTGTAACATCATTAAATGCTTATAATGTAATGAAACAACAACAATTACATCATGTTTCCAAGACCATTTAATGCACTGTACTGGCTGTAGTATGGACGATTCTGGCTAAAAAGATTAACCTAAAATCATTTTTATGAGGACTAGAAGTGGTTCAAGGTTTCTTCTGGAGCACAAACTGACCAATAATGCATGAGTAAGTTAAACTGAATTGAAAATGCATGTGGATATAAATAAAATACAAAAGCACGAGATTTTGCTTTGTTTATTCATTGATGCTGTGGAAAATAAAAAATGCTGGCTATCAAAGTTTTAGATAGGAGATATGTACATAGGATAGAAATTTCCAGGCATTTGATTGGATAACAAGCCTATGGCTTGTTATCCAATTAAATGCCTGGAAATTTCTATATGGTATAACAACAAACATTATTTTATTATCTTCTGAATATTCCCTTCATCTGGACCTACTATCTTTGGAGCATTTCCTAACAGCCAAGGTCTGCAACAGCCTCCATTATTTGGGTCGTGAAAAGCAAAAACCTGCCTTCGTACATGTGCAAAATGTACAGATTCAGCTCATCCTGTGTATGCGCAGTATCACCTTTGCCCTCCATTCATAATTCTGTAGTAACCAATGATTCTGATACTGGACAGTGAAGGCCATGATCAGAGTGTGCAGATGTCATAGAAACAGATAGGGCACTTTTTTCATCCGAAAAATGCTGATATCTTTCTTATTTCTCCACGAAAACATATGTTGTGGGTACTCATTAGAAGCACCTCAGCGAGGCACTTCTAATGAGTACCCACAACATATGTTTTCGCGGAGAAATAAGAAAAATATTATGTGGATGCCCTCTCTTATCTGTAGCTATGAGATGCACAGGCTGATCTGGGCCTTCACTGTCCACATATGCCCTGTGACATGTTTTTGCATGGCACCGCCTATTTGTAAATGTATTTTATAGTATGCAGTAACCCAGCTCTTGACAAGATTTTTTCATGAAAAATGTGTTGACATTTTCCTTATTTTTCAAAGAAAACAAGGATACTCTTTAGAATCACCTCAAGAAAGCAATTCTAATTAGTATACATAACCTTTTCATGGATGGAGAACAAGAAAAAATAATTATCTGGATATATTTTTTTTTATATACAAGTTCAATTGTACTAGTGGCTTTAGGAGATAAAAAAAAAAATAAATATAAACCATTCCCATTTTCAAGTTAGCTTAGTTCAGCATGAAAATAATGCCACATCTTGTGTATTTGGTTATCAATTTTAAACACTTCCAACATCTTGTCTTTTTGGTTATCAATTTTAAATAATTCCACACTTTCCTCATCTCATTCCAGTCAGTTTTTAAACTCATTTTAGTCTGGAAACCCCCAAAAGGGTAACTGGCAAACAGTGCAGACCCAGATCAGACACTGCAGAATGCAGCATCTGATCAGGGTCTCCACTGTTTGCAAATAGTTTAGCCATTTTTCTCTAAGAATATTTAAATCACATAGGCATAACATACCTAAAGTTGAAATTGAAGTCTTCAAATATTTAGTGTGGGGAGAGTCTATTCTGTCTAAAATGGGTCAATAACTAAAAAACATACTGTACAGCTAGAGTTCTTTCCAGATTTTATCCCAGGGCTCTCAGTTCTCTCACTCGTCTCTGGCTTCTTGTTGCTGTCATGGATATCTGTGTTGTTATCTGCCTGCACATAAAGATGAGATGAAACATGAAACTAGAACAGTATTTTCAGAGAAAAATGTATGTAGCGACCCCACTCCCCACCACCAGTTTGAAGTCCAAGGCATCTAATCAGTTCTTGATTCTGTTGTATTGGCAAGTGGGTAGAAATTTAGTAAAGGTCTTCTTGAAACAAGTCATTTCCCAACATTGTAAGACTTCATGTTACCTTGAAAATGTGATCAAGGTCACCAAAATCTAATCACTTCTTGCCCATGTTCCAATAATACATTTGTGAAAGTTTAGTAGAAATCCAGTCATCCTTTCAGGAAATATGGTGTAGACACGACATTTATCAACATTCTAAGACCATGTATGACTTGAAAAAGGGGTCAAGGACACCAAAATCAAATCAGTCCTCGTCCATATCCCAAAAATATATATATATATATGTGCAAGTTTGGTCAAAATCCATCCATTCCTTCCAGATACAGGGTGCACTCAAGCCATTTTCCAACATTCTAAGATCTTGTGTGACCTTGAAAATGGGATCAAGGTCACCAAAATCTAATCAGTTCTTAGCCATGTCCCAACAATATATCTGTGCAAGTTAAGTCAAAATCCATCCATTCCTTCAAGAGATAGGGTGCAGACAAGCCATTTCCCTACATTCTGAGACCTTGTGTGACATTGAAAATAAGGTCAAGGTCTCCAAAATCTAATTGGTTCTTGTCCATATCCAAACAATAAAGCTATGCAAGTTTGGTCAAAATCCATCCATTTCTTCTGGAGATAGGGTGCAGACAAGCCATTTTCCAACAATCTAAGTCCTCGAAAAATGGGGTAAAGGCTACCAAAATCTTATCAGCACTTTTTCCCCCACCCAGTGATATATCTATGTAAGTTTGGTCAAAATCTATTCATTCCACAACATATGAGAAAACACTTTGTGATTACTCATTAGAAGCACCTCACTGAGGAGACAACAATTTCAGCAGACAACCTCTTGAAATACTTTTCTTATTTTTCCCAGATAACAGGTTTTGACATTACATGCAAATTGTCTTCAATGGAGACAATTTGCATGGCATGTCAAATCCTGTTAAGAAAAATGTCATGAATTTGTTGTCTACTGAATTACCCAGAGAGTGGTAAAGGTTATTTGATCAATTGTAAGGAGGTAAGTGTACAAACCATGATTTGGTGTCATATATAAAAACTGTTGGTTGAGCGGTAAAAACAGTGTACACCCTAATCGTTGTTGGCCATGTGCCAATCCACATAGACCATGACCAGCAGTTTGATCTGGGCCTATACTGTTTGGTCAGGCATGTCTGTTCAACTATTTAACCATTAAGGTGCTAATCACAACTGCAGCAGACAACATTTTGATTTTTCATTTTTGTGATTTTCTGTGCAAATAAAGCTCAGCATCACTGGGCAGACAATTCACTCAAAATGCGAAGCTTTATTTACACTGAAAATTTATTTAAAAAAAATTAAGAATGTCGTCTGCTAGTTTTGCTCAGCACTTTCAGTTTTAAGGTAGTACAGCACTCACTGGGCCAGTTAAAATTTAGCAATCTGGGTAAAATTTTCAGAAGAGGACATATTGAAATATTTTTCTTATTTTTTCCATAAAACAGATTTTGACATTTCATGCAAATTGTCTCTCCACTGAAGATAATTTGCATGAATGTCAAAGCCTGTTTTATGGAAAAATAAGAAAAATATCATCAATTTGTCATCTTCTGAATTAGCCCAGAGAATGGCAAAGGTTAATCATACATTTGTCAACTACATGTATTTTAACCTTTAAGTATTAACAGACAACACCTGAAGTTATTTTTTCATGTTTTTTTCTCAAGATATACAGGCCTTGGTACTCTCCCATGCATATGTTTGGCATTCCATTTAAATTCTAAATTTCTTTCATTTATTTTTTTCCTGAGAAAAGAAGATGGCATTTCATGTGAATCATCTGCTAGGTGGATGCTTCACATGAAATGTCAAGCCTTATTTTCTCTAAAAAGATAAAAATAAAAAAATATAAAAATGACATCTGCTGCAGCTGTGATTAGCATCACACATACTTATACTTACAGGAGTTTCTTCTCTGCTAAAATGGTCAGTTTTGTCGAAAGATGCTGTCTTCTTGGATTCCTAAACATTGAAATAAAGAATATTTGAAATCATGATTAACATTTTACCCGACTAGATCATGAGAAAACATGCTCTGTATAAATCAGTTCAACCTGCCTTAAAGACCCCTCTATTATTGAGTTATTGTTATTTAGGGACAATGAGAAAATGCAACTGTATCAGCTAAAGGTGCTTATTCTTACATAGAGGTATTATCCTGGGCCCAGTTGTTCAAAGCTAACAAAGTCGTTAGTTAACATGTCGTTAAAACTTTGATAATCAAATATAGCATATATACTAATATTTTTGTTGAAAAAATGTGAGTAACTTTTGTATTTGCAAAAGCTACTCTGACACATTTTTTCATCAAAAATATATGTGAATTAGATATTGTGCTTCTTAGAACAGTTAACATTTTGACCACTAATGAGCTTGTTAAGCTAACGATGCTTTGAACAACTGGGCCCTGATATTTTTCTTATTTCTCCAAGGTGGGTACTTGCCTTGGCAAGACTGGTCTAAAGATTATCCACAAATATTTGTGCGGAGGAAAAAGGAAAACATCAATACATTTTGGCTGAAGATTAAGCCTCATCCGGAGCTATGCAACCCTGCCTGTACGAAAAGATAACATTCTTTGAAAGATAATATTTCTGGACTCCCTTAGGCATTTTAGGACAGATTCAAATGAATGTGAAAAGTAAAGTGCAAACCTGTGTAGTATGGTTAGTTATCATCATTTTCTATTTCGACTCGATTAAAACCCATATATTATTTGATTAAACAGTGAAAACTATCATATTCAGTGTAGAAACAGACACAGAAATATGCAATTGGCAAGTGAGAGACTGTGATCAAAATATAGAAAGACAAACCAATCAGCCCACATGTGTTAAGCAGTCCCTTCTATCAAACAAATAAATAAGTCCTGTATTAAGCAATTACCTGTCTTAAGCAACCACATCCTGGCTTTCCCATAGATACTTGTCAATTACAGTTTTCACTCTAATATTAAAGCCGACTTGTATTAACTAATCCTTTCTATTAAAAGCCAAGTTCTAAAATTCCTAAATTACATCTCATGAAATGCATAGCTCCAGATAAAAGGGGTATATACGAAACATTTTTCTTATTTCTGCATGAAAACATATGTGGTGGGTACTCATTAGAAGCACCTCTCTGAGGTGCTTCTTATGAGTACCCACAACACATTTTCATGCAGAAATAAGAAAAAATATCAGTACTTTTCAGTTGTAAATAGCACTTTATCTTGATCTATGCATGCAAGTGCCTAACCTTTGTTCCAAAGAGATAAATATATTCTGAGGAGTAGCTGACAAGCACATCTTCACCGTCAGGACTATAGTTAAGGGAGGTAATCCTGTATGACCTGTCTGCCAGACATGGTGGGGTAAAGTGGCACACCATTCCAGCAATACTCTTACCCACATGCATGTAGCCACCTGAAATGAATGATAATAACAGATATCATAGGTCTAAAATACAAAGAAAGATATGAATAGCTCTGGATAAGACATTTTTAAATCCAAAAATACTGATAGTTTTCTTATTTCTCCATGAAAACATATTTTGTGGGTACTCACTAGTAGGGTTTCTAATAGGTACCCACAACAAATGTTTTTGTGGAGAAATAAGAAAAATATTTTGTGAATACCCCCTCTAATTTGGAGCTTTGTTTATATATCTGATAAGTTTCAGCAAGACACTAAATAGTAAGGATCAAACCCGCACTTTTCAGACACATCAAGAGTAGGTAGCTCAAGAACTAGAAAAGCCAGAGTTGTAGCACTTGGTCATAATATGTAGCCTTAAGTCTTCGATGTATCTGTGACTTTCATCCAAATATTCTATATAACAAAGAAACTGTCGGTATATAAACTAACCCTGTCAAAATTTAATGGATTTAGCTTATTACACTAAATGTTCCAAAATTTCAAACAGAATTAAAGGATTATTTTTCTTACTATTTGAAATTTTAGGACAAAACCACTGAAAGCAAAATTGGCTTGACTATAGGAGGTTTTCCGATACCCAAACAGGCCTGAGTACTGATTGCCTGCATATAAGGAAATATATGGGTTTTCCCCCTCCCCCCACCCTCACCCCTTTTTTTCAGAATTTTAGAAAAAAATAGTCTTACCAGTAGCTCTGGTTCCCAGCATTCTCCTGTCATATAGTCTCACACCACTGTCAGAGCAGCCAACAGCCAGTTGCCATGGTAATATTGGATTGACAGCCATGGCTGTTACAGCTCGCCTACATTTGATCATTACATCCTGTAGGAAGATAAAACATTCTTACTGTATTTAACTATCTGACAGACACTGAGCAAACAGTGCAGATCCAGATAAGAGGAGGTATCCACACAATATTTTTCTTATTTCTCCATGAAAACATATGTTGTGGGTACTCATTAGAAGCCCCTTGGCAAGGCACTTCTAATGAGTACCCACAACATATTTTCGTGGAGAAATAAGAAAAATATCAGTATTTTTTGGATGAAAAAAGTGCCTTATCTGGAGCTATGATACTGTGTAGATCCAGAAGAGCTTACTCTTTTAGATCTATACTATTTGCCATTCTCCCTTTTTACAAAAATCATCTGGTAGTCACATGGACATTCATATCTTAGTGGTGATGGAAATCTACTGAAATTTTATAACTAATCATGGGTTGAAGGCAAGTGAATTACAAGTGAATTGAAATCAGTTTCTAATATAATAAAACAAAGGAAGAAAGATTAACTGCACAGCTGAGCCTGACAAAATCCATTCCCATACAAATTCTGTCTTTTTCTCACCTTCTATCATCTTGACCAGCCATTACCAAGATTCTAACAGATAATACATGTACTATTTACCTTTGGTCTAATGAATTACAATTTCTCTGACTGACCACATTATATTATGACCAAAGAAATAACATTCCAGGCTGAATGAAAATGGCTCTTTCTTTGGGAGTTACTGAAGCAGCAACTGACCATTTGATTGGCTATCGTCTGAAGTTAAACATAAATTTCTCACTCAACGAGGCACTTCTAATGAGTACCCACATAGCCTGCCCTATCAGCATATGATCACTTTTCCTATAGCATGACTCAACTGTAATGGAACTGTAGTGCATTACATTTTCCACAGTAATGGTTAACTCATCGTAGTCTGGAGACCCCAAAAAGGGTAATTGGCAAACAGTGCAGACCCAGATCAGATGCCACAGAATGTGGCGTCTGATCAGGGTATCCACTGTTTGCAAATAGTTCAGCCATTTTTCTCTAGGAATATCTAAATCTCATAGCTGGACATACCAAAAATTGAAATTGGACTCTTCCAATATATATAGTGTTGGGGAGTCTATTCAATAGTTTACAATTGGTTAATGGGCAGGCCTCAGTGGCTCAGTTGACTGCGCATCTGACTGATGATCAGGAGGTCGCAGGTTCGACCCCCGCCAGGTTGGCAACATTCTTTCGTGGAGATTTGATCATGAAATATTTTCTATGGTCATTCTCTTCCTTCCGCTGATTCAGTTGTCAGTTTCTGGTGAAAGAATGTGCACATTACTGGTTAATTGCTTAGAGGACTAAGCCTGCCCAGTAAAAATGTGGTTAGGTAAACTGACCACGCTCAACATGACCCCACTGGGTTGACTGGGCCGTAAAACCTAAACACGAACAATGGGTTAATGCAATTTTGTCTGGCTTCACCACAGGAAAGGGTACCTTATCAAATGGAAAAACAACAAAGACCCATTAAACGTTCAACAACTGGCTTTATACAATTTTTACCTCTTTACAGTCTGACTTGTTACAAGATGTTTTGGCTCGAAGATCAAAGAAGCGCACTGTTCCATCTTCACCGCAGGACAAAAATGTTGATGCTTCATGGGGAACAACAATCACCTGCAAAAATTAAAATAAAACTAGAGCTGGTGTTTGTAAAACACTATGCTCCCAACTGCCTGACTCTAACACTGTTTGACTCCAACACTGCTTAGCCATGACGGTAACAACAGTACAAATATATGATTTCAATGTTATTTTATCAAAGGGAAATAACTCTAAAATAGGAGATGATTGGGATAAGAAAAAATACGGATCACCTATTTTTTCATGAGGAATCAAAACATGAAATTTCAAAACATTAGAATACATGGTTCTAAACTTATGCTATAAACAATAAAGCAACGACATTAAATGGCCCGAAATTGCGAAGGGCCATAATTCCAACATTTCATTTAATTGGTTCAAAATTTATTCAGGTGATCTCCTCCTCAATCCCAATCAGTATACCAAATATCATGGCTCTAGCTTAAATACTTTTTGAGATATCTTGCTGAAAAAGTCAAAATGCCTAGAACTACAAAGGGCCATAACTACATCAATTTTTCATGGAATTCCCTAAAAAACAAACCAGGTAATCTCCACATCATCCCCAATCAGCATATAATATTTCAAGACCCTAGCTTAAGTGCTTTTCGAGAAATCTTGCTGACAAGGTCAAAATGAGCAGAACTGAAAAGGGCCTTAACTTTATCAATATTTTCATGGAATTCTCTCAAAATATAATCGGGTAATGTACACATCATTCCCACTCACTGTATGGAATTTCAAGAACCCAGCTTAAATACTTTTCAAGATATCTTGCTCACAAGATTTAATTCTGATTTTTTTCAAAGGGGCATAACTTTAAATAAACATGCTAGACAAGAAACAAAATATGGGTCGGCTATTTTTTCATTGGGAACCCAAATATAAAATTTCAAAACCCTAGCGTGCAGGGTTCCTAAGATATGGCATGCACAAAAAAAGCTTGATGAACGGACAAACAGTCGGATGGACAAATGAAGGCAAAATAATATGCCCCATCAATTTCATTCGAAACTGGGGGCATAATCAGGTCATCTACTCATCGCTACCAATCTTCAAGTTTCAAGGCTCCAGCTTCAATAGTTTTTGAGATATTTTGTTCACAAGGGAAACATGCCCAAATTTACAAAGGGCCATTACTTATGAAATATTTTTCAGAATTTACAAAAAAATTAATCAGGTCATCTACTCATCATTACCAATCAATTCACCAAGTTTCAAGTCTCTAGCTCTAATAGTTTTTGAGATATTTTGCTGACAAGATAAAAATGCCCAAAATAACAAAGGGGCATAACTCAAGAAGTATATTTCAAAATTTCTTCAAAAGTTAATCAGGTTGTCTACTCATCACTACCAGTCTATTCATCAAGTGTCAAGGCTCTAGTTCCAACAGTTTTTGAGATATTTTGCTGACAAGGTAAAATTGCCAAAAATTACAAAGGGCCATAACTCATGAAGTGTTTTTCAGAATTTCTTCAAAAATTAATTGGGTCATCTACTCATCACTACAAATCCATTTACTAAGTTTCAAGGCTCTAGCTCTAACAGTTTTTGAGATATTTTGCTGACAAGATAAAAATGCCTAAAATTACAAAGGGGCATAACTCAAGAAGTATATTTCAAAATTTCTTCAAAAGTTTATCAGGTTGTCTACTCATCACTACCAGTCTATTCATCAAGTTTCAAGGCTCTAGCTTCAATAGTTTTTGAGATATTTTGCTAACAAGTTAAAAATGCCCTAAATTACAAAGGGCCATAACTCATGAAGTGTTTTTCAGAATTTCTTCAAAAGTTAATCAGGTCATCTACACATCACTACAAATCCATTTACTAAGTTTCAACGCTCAAGCTCTAACAGTTTTTGAGATATTTTGCTGACAAGGTAAAAATGCCCAAAATTACAAAGGGCCATAACTCAAAATGCATTTTTCAAAATTTCTTCAAAAGTTAATCAGGTTGTCTACTCATCACTACCAGTCTATTCATTAAGTTTCAAGGCTCTAGCTCCAACAGTTTTTGAGATATTTTGCTGACAAGATAAAAATGCCCAAAATTACAAAGGGCCATAACTCATGAAGTATTTTTCAGAATTTCTTCAAAAGTTAATCAGGTCATCTACTCATCACTACAAATCCATTTACTAAGTTTCAAGGCTCTAGCTCTAACAGTTTTTGAGATATTTTGCTGACAAGGTAAAATTGCCCAAAATTACAAAGGGCCATAACTCAAGAAGTATTTTTCAAAATTTCTTCGGTACAGTAAATCAACACCAACATGAAATAATCTTTATCATGTATTAACATCAACGTTTCGCCATCACGGCTTCTTCAGGATGTAATAAACAATAGATATAGATGACGTCGTTGTTTATTAAATTTTTTTTTTTTTTTTTTTCAAAATTTCTTCAAAAGTTAATCAGATTGTCTACTCATCACTATCAGTCTATTCATCAAGTTTCAAGGCTCTAGCTTTAATAGTTTTTGAGATATTTTGCTGACAAGATTGCATCCATATTTTTTCAAAGGGCCATAACTCAGAAAAGGGGCATAATCCTGTCAAGAAAAAAAATACGTGTCAGCTATTTTTTCATGAGGAATCCATATATGAAATTTCAAAACAGTAGCATTCACGGTTTTAAAGTTATGCTATGCATCAAAAAGCGTGATGAACGGACGGACGGACGGACGGACGAACAACCCAGAAGCAATATGCCCCTCCAACTTCTTTGAAGTTGGGGGCATAACTAGAATGTGCAGTCAGTGGCACACCATCACAAATCCTCAAACTCTGTGCTAATGTAGCTAATAGATAAATGGACAGAGGGACGGACTTGCTCTTGTCCACCCTTACTATGAGGGAAAGCCATGTAGCAAGTTCTGAACTTTCGCCCAGTGGTTTATGAGAAGATGGACTGATGGATGAACAGAGGGAAAAATAATGTTGCTCTTGCACACCCTTCCAACGCGGGGAAGTCATGCAGCAAGTTTGGTTAAATTATGCCCAGTGGTTTATGAGGAGATAGTATGACTAAGAGATGGATGGATGGACTGATGGATGAACAAACTGATGGAAAAATAATGTTGCTCTCGCACACCCTTACCAGGCAGTGAAATCATGTAGCAAGTTTGGTTAAATTCTGCCTAGCGGTTTACAAGATAGTGCGACAGACAGATGGACAGACAGATGAACCGACTGATGGATGAATGGAAGGATGGAAAGAAAAATAATGTTACTCTCGCACACCCCTACCACGTGGGGAAGGCATGTAGCAAGTGCAGTTAAATTCCCTCCAGTGGTTTAGAAGATAGCATGACAGACAGAAGGACTGAGGCATTCACAATATCCTCATCCCTTGTTTTAAAAAGAATGGGTATAATTAATAAATAACTAGAAAACATGCTTGTAAAAAGCTATGCTCTAAAATGCATCTCTGTCAGAAAGATAGGGACAAAACTACTTGCAGTTAATTTAAACTCTTGCCCAAATGACAATCAGAAACTTTATAGGAGCAGTTTGATCCGAGTCTCACTCTCATCAAAATGACAACCAAATCCTTTAGCAGCTGCTTGATCTAGGTCCATAGTGTTTGCTCAGGCATTTCCGATTGCATACTCAGGGTAAATATGAAAGCCTCCAGTAAAAGTTTTTGTTATGGTAAATGTCCTGAAATTTCAAACATTTTATTCCATGATTTTTTTTACTAAATCTTGTTTTTTTTATGCATTTGTTTCCTAAAATAATTAGGGGGAATGGCAATCAGTGTAGACCCATTTCAAACTGCTTCTAGTCTGATCTGGTTCTGCGTATGTCATTTTGTCAAACGTTTTTGCCATACATTTTTCCCGTATGAAAGTTTAGGAAATTTACCATAGTTTTAGTCTTTTCTTTCTCAGTTTCTGCTTACCTCGTAAGTAGTTCCAAAATGGCAGTTGAAGAGATTGTTCCCATAAGTATCTTCTCTATAGACATCAGTATAGTATATTTTCCCATCTCCAGAACAACTCACAATCTGTAAGTAAACTAAACATTGTAAGCCTGAACATCCTGAATGAAAACATAAACATATAGCATATACAGAGTGAATGTCGATTTACAGAAATAAAAAAAGTCAGTACGCAATCCTTATTAGATTACCCCCACCCCACCCCACCCTCCAATGACCAGTAACCATGTTAATATCCACGTCATTGTCTTGCCTACAGAAATGAAAAAAAGCAATGCTTATTAGATCCCCGTCCCCCACCCACCCACCTCCCCCCTTGCCCAGCATAGTAATGACCAGTAAGAAAACTGATTTGACAAATTATTGTTCAAAATGTTTGTTTGTGTTTGTTTGTGTTGAGGTTTTACGGCCCAGTCAACCCAATGGGGCCATGTCGAGCGCGGTCAGTTTACCTAACCACACGTTTACTGGGCAGGCTTAGTCCTCTAAACGGTTAACCAGTATTGTGCACATTCTTTCGCCAGAAACTGACAACTGGATGACACTGATCTGTGAGGTTTGTAGTTCACCTAAGTAGCATCATGAGAATCAATTTTAGTCTAATTCCAGCCATTGGTTCAAGAGACAGTGTGCACACAAGCTTTTTTTCTATAAAAATTTGAGTTCCAAAGAGCTGGTGTGACATTGATACAAGATTGTGTGCACACACAAGTTTTTTTTCTATAAAAATTTGAGCTTCAAGTGCCTGTGACCTTGAAAGTGAGGTAAAGGTCGCCAAAATCTTATCACTTCTTTCCCCCATCCCAATGAAGTATCTGTGCTGCATGTAGTTTGGTCAAATTCCAAGTACTGATTCATGAGATACAGTGTACACAAGGCTCATTTTCTTCCAAGTCTTAACAATGTAGGGACCTTGAAAATGAGGTCAATGTCACCAAAATATAATCACTTCTTTCCCTTGTCCTAATGACATATCTGTGCTAGTTTGGTAAAATTCCATCCATTGTGTCAAGATATAGTGTGCACACAAGCTTTTTTCTATCACAATTTGAGTTCAAAGTGTCAGTGTGACCTTGAAAATAAGGTCAAGGTCACCAAAATCTAAGCACTTCTTTCTCCAATCCTAATGATGTATCTTTGCTAGTTTGGTCAAATTCCACCAATTGATTCATGAGATAGAGTGCACACAAGGCTCACTTTTAGGGTCTTTATAATGTAGTGACCTTGAAAATAAGGACAAGGTCACCATAATCTGATCACTACTTTCCCCCATCCTAATTATATATCTGTACTAGCTTGGTCAAATTCCAGCTATTGGTTATAATATGCACACATGCCTTTCTTTACTGCATCAAAAATTTTTTATAAAGGGCAATAACACTAATTGGCCCCTAGCCCTTACTTTTTCTTGTATAGGTGCATCTTACTGATATGAATAAATCTACATAAGTTGATAAATATCCATTGCTGCATTTTCAAGATATTAGGGAAAACCCAAAGTGTTACGGACAGACACACAGACAGATAGATGGAATGACTTTTCTTATGTATGTACACCTTATTGGTATCAATGACAGGGTTAGAAATTAACAGTAGCAAGTAGCAAATTTGCTACCTGAAAATTGAGTTTGCTACCTGGTCAAACTGTTGGTAGCAAAAAGGTGCTACCTGGTATAGTGCCCCAAACACTATCAGCTTTGTGTTGTGAATGTCTTCAGTACAAATTAGACTTGACATTTCATATGAATCTTGTAATGTCAAGCCTCATTTTTGTTGAAATAAGAAAAAAATACTCTGAAAATGCTGTCTGCTAAATATGCTTAGTGCTTGATGGTTTAACCCTTAAACTGCCATTCACAACAATTGTCGTCCGCTTTGTCATCTGCTTGTGAATTTAAAAGTCATTTCTGCAAACAGTGTGGATCCAGATCAGACTGCTCCTTAGGAGCAGTCTGATCTGGGTCCACACTGTTTGCCTGTATGCAAATATAGGTTAGAAAAGTGTGCAAGAATATTCATCAGACGACGTTTTAAGATGCAGGTTTTCTTGGGCTTTTAAGGGTTAACCCGTGGCACGGAGGCATTGTTACACCTTTTGCTGCCACGTAGATGCATTTTGCTACCTACTTTCAGATCAGGTAGCAACTACTTGCTACTTGCGAAAAAAGTTAATTTCTAACACTGAATGAGTCCACAAAATGCACACTCATATGAAATTTTTAGATGCTATAGAATGCCTGGTGTCTGTAATGGCAAACAGAAGGTTTCTGACCAAAGGCTAATCTGCATTATTTTCAAATCAGATCCTGTAACATTTTCACACAATATGTCTATTATTTTAGCAAAGAAAAATGAGTTTAAGTTAGCTTTACCTGAGAATCCTGTGAATTTGGCAGAAACTTGGCACTGAAAATATTGGCCCTATGACCTGATCTGATCTTGAAAACAGTCTGAAAGACATAAATCACAAATATCAACGAATGCATAAATATCCTAAAAGACAGCCGACAATTCTAATTAAAAAAAACAACAAAAAAACAATGTGAAACGTGAAACAATAATATCCCTCCACTATCATGTTGTGGGCAGATAACTTGGTCAAAAATTGACGAAATTTGCCTATTAGCAATCCAAACCAGATGTCTACATTATCAATGCATATAGCAAGTTTGGTGAAAATCCACTGACATTAATTGTTGTTATGGTCCTGAAACAGAAGTACAGACAGATGCGGGCAGATAACTGTCAAATATTGACAAAATTTGCCTATTGGCAATTCCAAATCAGATCTCCACAATATCAGTGTATATACCAAATTCGTTTAAAATACGAGGGCAAGTCAATAAGTAACCAGCCTATCCCATTTCCAATTGACCGAGACACCCAAGATTTTCAAGCCTTGTTTCAATACATGTTTTAGGCCTGAGGGCAAAATTGCACCCTTATCGTGTCATTCACTCATAAGATATTGAATGTCAAACATGGCTAGTGATGCAAAAGTAAGCTTTTCATCAAAAGTTGAGTACTGTGCTGTAATTCGGTACTTGTATTTGAAAGGGGAAACAGGTCAGGTAATACATTGCGAGTTGACCAATGTTTATGGGTCTTCTGCACCATCCTATGCACAAGTTAAATTCTGGGTTGGGGAATTCAAACGCAGTAGAACGTCTTTAGAGGACGAAACGAGGTCTGGACGCCCGTCAGATGCCACCGATGAAGAAATGTGTAACAAAGTACTGGATCTGGTGTACTCTGATAGGCGAATTAAGGTGGAAGAAATAGCGAATGCATTACACATTTCACATGGTAGCGTTTCAACAACTTTACATGATCGCTTGGGTATGCACAAGCTAACAGCCCGTTGGCTCCCAAAATCCCTTAGCGACGAGCAAATGGCAACCAGAGCATCAGTATACAGCGCATTGTTGAAGTGGTTTAGGTCAAAGGAAGATGATTTCCTTTCACGTCTGGTGACTGTAGACGAGACCTGGGTCCATTATTATGAGCCAGAGAATAAAGCTCAAAGTCGCCAGAGTGTAGGGCCGGGGTCTCCGAGGCCAAAGAAGTTCAAAACACAACCCTCTGCAGGCAAGGTGATGGCAACTGTATTTTGGGATGCACAAGGCGTTATTATGTTGGACTTTCTAGCAAAGAAAAGTACAATAACAGGTGCGTATTATGCAAATTTACTTGACTAACTGAAAATTGTGATCCGTAAAAAACGCCGAGGTAAACTCTCCAAAGGGATTCTGCTCCAACAGGACAATGCGAGAGTCCACACTTGCAAAATTGCAATGGATGCTGTTGAGCGGAATGGGTACGAGCTAATACCTCAACCCACCTATTCTCAGGACTTAGCTCCTAGTGACTATTTCCTATTCCCAAACTTGAGAAAGGATATCCTTGGACGTCATTTCCGGTCCAACGAAGAAGTCGTGGCGGCAGTTGAGGAGTGGGTCAGAGACAAGGACCCTGGCTTCTTCAGTTCTGGGCTGATGGCACTGGAACACTGTTGGTCCAAGTGCATCATTCTAGAGGGCAATTACATCGAAAAAGAAGAGATCGATCTCATCCAGAAATAAGTTAGGCTGGTTTTTTATTGACGCCCTCGTACATTGATATTTAAATGTACTCAAGTCATCATCCGTTAACAAAAATACAGACAGATGGACGACAGAAGCATGGACACATAGACAACAAATGTAACACCATAATACCCCGCCACTATTCTCTGGCTCAGTATAATGATTTAGGATAGTTTTAAATTTTTTGAGGCAATCCTGTTTAATGAGACAACAAGAGCTGTCGTAGGACAGCGAGCTCGCCTGCTGGGTACATTTTATATTGTAACATTTTTATCATTAAGCCATATAATATAGGTCACACTGACCTAGATGTATTTGTATGTAAATCATTTTGTCACATAGATATAATAATCCAGGTATGACAATTCTCCATGAAATAGTAATAAAAATAAAAGGCAAAATCACTGAAGCATGAAATATAGGTCACAATGACCTAGATATAGTAAGTGGTCATTCATTGGGTCACATGGAACTAATATCCCAGGTGTGACATTTATCCAACAAATAGTATTCAAGATATAAGGCAAAATGAAGTTTTTTAAAAGTAAAACATATTTTAACGAGTAATACTTAACCTATAAATAATGTGCTATTCTATTCTGTTATTCACCCCCTCCACAGAAAAAACGACCTTTCAGTCGTTATAAAGTCTTAATTCAGAAGGTCCCTTTAACAGTTACCTGTATGACGTAGTTCCTCCCGCTCAAATGATCACGTGTCAGTTTCTTTTATGTGTAAAACAATACACAATTAGGAGAAAGGAGCGAGGGAAGGGAGGTGGGACGATAAATACTTATCTATAGGTTAAGTATTACTCGTTAAAATATGTTTTACTTTTAAAAAACTTCATTTTAACTTCGTAATACATTAACCTATAGATAATGTGCTAGAATTTGTAGAATAGGAGGGAGGATTTCTCCTAATAAGTTAGTCCCAACTTCTGAATTAAGGCTTAATAAAAGGATTTATTTTTTATATATATATAATGAGGACATAATTAGTGCTTAAGGCAATAATAAGATCCTTTAACCAAGGATAAAGTAATCCAGGGTTAACATATATATATAATAAAGATATAATTAGTACCTCTCTAGTATAGCATCAGGTCTAGGGGGGCTGTTGACGTTGTCTACACATCCATAGCTGATTGCTGTTGGCCCCCCACCACTTTTTGGGCCACTACAATGGGGCCCAAACTTTGGAGATTCTGTGCTTGTTGAGACATGTCTCTGAGATAGAATTTGGCAAAAGTTGATGAACTATTCCAAACCGCTGCTTGAAGTATATCATTGAGAGGAACTTTGTCGAAGAAAGCCCAAGAAGAGGAAAGAGCTCTAACTTCATGAGCTTTGATTTTAAGGAAAGAGATATCTCGTTTAGTGAGTTTCCTATAGGCAAGTTTAACAGTGTAAGATATCCATCTCGAGATAGTATCTTTAGAGATATCCTTATTGCCTTTAATAGGAAGAAAAAGTCTAGTTCTATTTTGGCGATAAGAGCTAGTCATTTTGAGATAGAATTTCAGAGCCCTAACGGGGCAAAGAAGTCTGTCAGTATGTTCCCATTTACATATTCGAGCAAGACTAGGAACAACAATAGGATCTGGTTTAACAGAAGGAAGCTGGTTTTTTGCTAAAAAACCAGATTTAAGAATCAAGGAAACTGAACCATCAGATTGATTAAATCTTAAATGTTGTGAATCCATAGCTAGAGCATGTATTTCACTACACCTTTTAGCAGTGGCAAGAGCTAAGAGAAAGGCTGTCTTAATAGTAACGTGAAATTTAGAAGCCTTATCAAGAGGTTCAAAAGGTGGTTTTTGTAGACATACTAAAACCCATGATAAGTCCCATTTAGGTGTAAGAGATCTTTGTACTGGTCGTTGAAGTTCAAAGGATCTGATAAGTTCAGATAAAACTGGATTAGATCCGATTCTATTACCAGTTTTGAATTTTAAAGTGTTAGAGATCATAGATCTATAACCTTTAATAGTACTAATCTGACATTTCTTTTCCGAAAAAAGAAAGATTAAGAAATCGGCTATAACTGTAATAGGGGCCGAGATCGGATTAACCTTTTTTGTATGACACCAATTAGAGAAGATGGTCCATTTTGCATCGTAGACTTTTTGTGTAGATGCTCTTCTTGATCTGGAGACAAAATCTGCAACGTTTTGTGAAAATTTCTTATCTCTGATTGATTGAAGGTCGAGAATTGGGAGGTTTTGATGTACAAATCTTCCTTTGGATTGAGTCAGTAGTCTTGGAATTAGTGGCAGACGAATCGGAGCTGACACTAATAGAAGAAGAAGTTCTGAGAACCACTGTTGCTGTGGCCAGAACGGAGCTATGAGAACTATTCTGCACTGATGTTGTCGGATTTTCTCTAGAACAGCAGGTATCAGAATAAAAGGAGGAAAAGCATATGCATGAAGATGATTCCAGTCCATGGACAGGGCATCTATCGCTAGTGCTTTGTAGTCTTGTACTGGAGAGACATATAATGGGAGTCTGTGGTTGAATCTTGTCGCAAACAGATCCACATTTGGGAAGTTGAGCATCTGGAATACTGAATTCGCAACTGTTTGATCCAGAGCCCATTCTGTCTTGATAGGTTTGTCTAGTCTTGAGAGGCGGTCTGCAAGAATGTTGAATTTGCCTGGGATGTGACGTACTCTGATAACTATGTCTTGTTCCAGGCACCAATTGAGTATTTTCCAAACTTCTACGCAAAGATTGGGGGAATGAGTGCCACCCTGTTTGTTGATATATGAGACCACCGTTGTGTTGTCTGTGGATATCATGATGCAAGAATGGTGAATAAATGTTTTGGCTTGTTTCAGTGCTAATCGTATGGCCATCATTTCTAACATATTGATATGGAGCTGGGATTGGTTTTCTGTCCAGCGACCATGAAAGGACAGTGTTGTCGGCTCTAAATGAGCTCCCCATCCGTAATGACTGGCATCCGTATAAAGGAAGAATTTGGGGTCTGGAGGATGGATTGAAGTCCCTGTCTCGAATCGAATGGGGTTTATCCACCATTGTAAGTGAGATCGAATCATGCCGTTTATCGAGATCGGGTGATCGAGAGGAAGAATATGAGGTTTCCAGACTGACAGCAGGCACATCTGAAGAGGACGTAAGTGCAGTCTGCCCAGGAGAACAAGGTCTGCTGCAGCACTGAGTTTGCCCAAAAGAGAAAGGAAAGTTCGTGCCGATACATGTTTTGCTGACATTATTTTCTTGATTGTTAGAATTAGGTTCTGTACACGATCCGCTGGAACCCTGACTAAATTTTGTTGCGTCAGAAATTCCATACCTATGAAGGTGAATTTCTGAGCAGGAAAGAGGTCTGACTTCTTGAGATTTGGCAGAAAACCTAGGCTTTGAATAGTTTGAATGCAAATCTTTGTCTGAGTAATCAGACGGTTGTGAATCAGATTTTTTATCAGCCAATCGTCTAGGTATGGAAAAACTGATATGGCACGTTGGCGTTGAAAAGCTGCAATAACGTCCATCAGTTTCGAGAAAATTAACGGACTTAGGGACATTCCGAACGGTAGGGCCGAAAAGTGATATACTTGATCTTCGTGTACGAAACGAAGATACTTCCTGGATTGACGATGTATCGGCACATGTAGATATGCATCTGTTAAATCTATGGAGACAGCCCAATCGTTGAGTCTCATCGCTTGTCTTACCGATTTGACTGTCTCCATTTTGAATGCTTGTTTCTCTATGTAACGGTTTAATAAAGACAGGTCTAATATTAAACGAAACTTTCCGTTCTTTTTTGGCACAAGGAATATCCGGGAATAAAAGCCGGGAGTTTCCGGATTCTGTACCCTTTCCACTGCCCGTTTGTTGAGAAGATTTTCGATCTCTTCTCTGAGAAACGGGGAGGAGGATTGACTCATTCTGATCGGAACAGATGACAAAGGAGGAATTTTGATGAATGGTATCCTGAATCCGTTTCGTACGATAGAGAGGACCCATTTGTTGTCTGTTATTTCCTCCCATTTTTCCGCAAAATGGGCCAATCGTCCTCCCACTGGAATGTCCGCGAGCGGAAGAGCAGGCAGTGGGAAGGGCGGGCCTTCATAATCTTGCGGAGGAAGAGGCAGGTTTAGAGGAGGGGAACTGACGGATGTTATCAGTCCTCTTGATATTATCTTTCTTAATGTGAGAAGATGAGCTTTGAGGAATATTTTTGGACCTATACGACTGCGTAGGTTTAGGTCTGGATGTTGTTTGTTTAGCAGGATATTTAGGTATCTTGAAAGCTCTGCTCTGCGAAGGAGGCTTATAAGAATGAGATTGTGACTGAATGGATGTAGAAGCTAGAAACCTTTGCTGTTGAGCCTCGAAGTTTGATTTAGCTATTTCTTTTATCCTGCCGTCAAATAAGGATTTTGAGTTAATAGGAGCGTTCCTTAACTCGTATGTGGAATTGTCGAGTAGTAGTTTAGACGAAGCTAGGGCTGCGTCCCTCCTAGCTTGGAATAATTCAGTAGTTAAAAGTGTAGACATGGCAGTAGCATGTTTAATCGATTTGGCTACGGCCTCCAGAAGTCTGGAAAGGGCCGCAACCGACATCGATTCCTGTTGTAATGAAAGGAAGGCAGCTGAAGAAAATAGATCAGCATGAGAATTAATAGCGACTAGTTTTCTAGCCTTCCTTTCCCATGCTTCTAGATTCTTGAGCGGAATAGAAGCTCTTCCTTTATTAGAAATGTCTAGGAGCGACGCATCCGCTTCTAATAAAGGGATATTATCAGTTGGCAAATATTGGTTTTGGCTCTTGTAGAATTTAGTCGGAGCAAGAGCCGAAACCAAGCTTTGCGGACAAATCCAATCTCTTGAACATTTGTCCGATTCTAGTCTATTTTGAATATATTTTGTTGTATTTTGTACTAATTTGGATTGTGGGAGGACAAGTAATGGAGTGGAACGAGACTCCATTAATTGTTCGATCCCAGAGAGAGGTTTTAATGGAGCTTGATCCTGCTGAGTTTTGGGGCATAACTCAGGAGGAAGAAGCCGGAAGACCTCGTTAATCGCACGATCAAATGACCAGACTTCGGATTCAGTTTCCGAATCTGACTCCTTATTCTGTTGAGTGAGATTCGGCTGAATCTGATCGTAATTAATAGGTTGATTTGTGATTTGACTAAAATTAGTCTCCTCAGGTTGTATTGGAGTTGGCGTTTGAACAACCTGGGGAGATTTATGAGCCCTTGTATATCTACCAATGTCAAGTTGAGATTGGGAGGAATTTGATGAAGAAGAAGGCGTCATCGATCATCTTCTTCTCTTTTTATGAGAGTGCTTAGATCTCTTTGAATTTTTCTTTCGCCGAGAAGAACTCAAAGAGTCTGATCTGGAAGTAGAGATAGAAGCAGAGGACGATCGATGTCTTCTTCTCTTTTTAGATTTATGCTCTCTTTTAGACTGATCCTTCCTTGAAGGTCTGGAGATAGATAAATCATTTGAATTTGGAGGCTCAATCATTACACTCGGATCTGAGACCTGCGAAAAATCAGGTTCGAGTGGAATAACCTGTCTAGAGGAAGAAGCTGGATTAGGAAGTTCTAGTCTTTGTTTGTGTTGAGGTTTTACGGCCCAGTCAACCCAATGGGGTCATGTCGAGCGCGGTCAGTTTACCTAACCACACGTTTACTGGGCAGGCTTAGTCCTCTAAGCGGTTAACCAGTATTGTGCACATTCTTTCGCCAGAAACTGACAACTGCCCTTCTTGAATCAGCGGAAGGGAGAGAATGACCGTAGAAAATATTTCATGATCAATCTCCACGAAAGAATGTTGCCGACCTCGGCGGGGGTTGAACCCGCGACCTCCTGGTCTCCAGTCGGACGGCGCATCCAACTGAGCCACCGAGGCCGACAGGAAGTTCTAGTCTATTAGAACGTTCGTAACCAGGAATAAAGACATTGGATAGTCTGTGGACACTACCCTGTGAAATATGGCTACTTATGGACGGAGCGTAGCTTTGTACAGGCACATTTATAGGAATATAACCAGGCGGAATATGTGTTTGTAGGTCATACGGGAATGACTGTAAACCCATGCCTGGTTGACTGGAGCCTAGTTGACTGGTGCCTGGTTGACTGGTGACTGGTTGACTGGTGACTGGTTGACTGGTGACTGGTTGACTGGTGACTGGTTGACTGGCGACTGGATGAACGGAGATAAGTTGCCCAGTGACTGGATGACTGGTGACTGGTTGACTGGTGACTGGTTGACTGGTGACTGGTTGACTGGGGTTTTCTGTCCAGCGTGACTGGTGACTGGTGACTGGTGACTGGTGGGCTTAGTGCCCGGTCAGACTCTAAGTCCGCCAGGCTGCCACCTTGATGGGTCCTGCCCCGAGCAGTAAAGCTATGAGGGGCAGTGCTCCCATCAACTGTCCCGTTGTCAGACATGTCTGACTGGGACTTCTTGGATTTCTTTGATTTTTTTCTGTTTTCTCTTCTGCGTCATAACTGATTTTCTAGTAGCATGAAGGCGTCTTCTTTCTGCTAGGTTCCAAACTTTTTCTGTCCAGGAACTACAAATATAACACGGAGAGATACGTGTGCAAGAATTACAAGTTAGACAAGATAAATGTGTATCCCATTTAGCTTTTAAATGGCCACAGTTGCCGCGGGCGAAATGCATCGACTGACGCGGAAACAAAGGAAGAAATTTAACATTGAGAAAACAAGAAATCTAAGATCGATATTTCGAAAATAAGTACATAGATAGTAGAAGGAGTGAATATAGAACCAGAGAAAGTCAAGGATATAAAAATTTTAACCGTGTAGAATAATTTTAATCCATTTTTTCTAACACAGAATAATAATCCTTGAACATTCAAAGTCCACAGAAAAGAAACTGACACGTGATCATTTGAGCGGGAGGAACTACGTCATACAGGTAACTGTTAAAGGGACCTTCTGAATTAAGACTTTATAACGACTGAAAGGTCGTTTTTTCTGTGGAGGGGGTGAATAACAGAATAGAATAGCACATTATCTATAGGTTAATGTATTACGAAGTTAAAATAACTGAACCATGAAATATAGGTCATACCAACAGAGATATATTTTGACGTCAATAATCGGGTCACAAGGAACTAATATCCCAGGTGTGACATTTATCCAAAAAATAGTATTCAAGATATAAGGCAAAATCACTGAACCATGAAATATAGGTCACAATGACCTAGATATAGTAAGTGGTCATTCATTGGGTCACATGGAAGTAATATCCCAGGTGTGACATTTATCCAACAAATAGTATTCAAGATATAAGGCAAAATCACTGAACCATGAAATATAGGTCACACCAACAGAGATATATTTTGACGTCAATAATCGGGTCACAAGGAACTAATATCCCAGGTGTGACATTTATCCAACAAATATATTCAAGATATAAGGCAAAATCACTGAACCATGAAATATAGGTCACACCAACAGAGATATATTTTGACGTCAATAATCAGGTCACAAGGAACTAATATCCCAGGTGTGACATTTATCCAAAAAATAGTATTCAAGATATAAGGCAAAATCACTGAACCATGAAATATAGGTCACAATGACCTAGATATAGTAAGTGGTCATTCATTGGGTCACATGGAACTAATATCCCAGGTGTGACATTTATCCAACAAATAGTATTCAAGATATAAGGCAAAATCACTGAACCATGAAATATAGGTCACACCAACAGAGATATATTTTGACGTCAATTATCGGGTCACAAGGAACTAATATCCCAGGTGTGACATTTATCCAACAAATAGTATTCAAGATATAAGGCAAAATCACTGAACCATGAAATATAGGTCACAATGACCTAGATATAGTAAGTGGTCATTCATTGGGTCACATGGAAGTAATATCCCAGGTGTGACATTTATCCAACAAATAGTATTCAAGATATCAGGCAAAATCAATGAACCATGAAATATAGGTCACACCAACAGAGATATATTTTGATGTAATAATCGGGTCACAAGGAACTAATATCCCAGGTGTGACATTTATCCAACAAATAGTATTCAAGATATAAGGCAAAATCACTGAACCATGAAATATAGGTCACACCAACAGAGATATATTTTGACGTCAATAATCGGGTCACAAGGAACTAATATCCCAGGTGTGACATTTATCCAACAAATAGTATTCAAGATATAAGGCAAAATCACTGAACCATGAAATATAGGTCACAATGACCTAGATATAGTAAGTGGTCATTCATTGGGTCACATGGAACTAATATCCCAGGTGTGACATTTATCCAACAAATAGTATTCAAGATATAAGGCAAAATCACTGAACCATGAAATATAGGTCACAATGACCTAGATATAGTAAGTGGTCATTCATTGGGTCACATGGAACTAATATCCCAGGTGTGACATTTATCCAACAAATAGTATTCAAGATATAAGGCAAAATCACTGAACCATGAAATATAGGTCACAATGACCTAGATATAGTAAGTGGTCATTCATTGGGTCACATGGAAGTAATATCCCAGGTGTGACATTTAACCAACAAATAGTATTCAAGATATAAGGCAAAATCACTGAACCATGAAATATAGGTCACAATGACCTAGATATAGTAAGTGGTCATTCATTGGGTCACATGGAAGTAATATCCCAGGTGTGATATTTATCCAACAAATAGTATTCAAGATATAAGGCAAAATCACTGGACCGTGAAATCTAGGTGACCTGGACCGTAAAATGTAGGTCACCATGACCTTCACTCTCTTACACTTAAACCGATGTCACATAGTTAGCTGATGTATAACCAGTTGTGTCTATAACCTGTAGGCATATAAGATTTTACAAATGTGTCCTAGATTTTGACCCCTAGCCCCACCCCAAGGCCCACCCTGAGGTATGAACCCAGGGGTATGTTCTTTTGGAATCTCAGAAGACTCGTCCAGGTACCCAAATTCTAAATATGAATGCTCTATGAGGAGTGAAAGTCAAGATATAAGAATTTGAAAAACTTTTAACACAGTATTACAAAGGTGTCCTAGATTCTGACCCCTAGCCCCACCCAGGGGCATGAACCCAGGGGTTTATTCTCTTGGAATCTCAGAAGACCCATCAAGGTACCTAAGTTCCAAATTTGATGCCTCTGTGAGGAGTGACTGTTGAGATATAAGCATTTGAAAAACTTTAACGCAGTGTGACGGGAACGGGAACGCAAACGTGGAGACCGGGGTGACTACAATAGCTCTCCTAGTACTTCGTACAGGCGAGCTAAAAAACTAATATTATCAACCATTACCACCCTCTGGATTAATTCAGCAGATGACAAAATGATGATATCTCCTATATTTTTTTTTCCAGAAAATAGAATGAAATGTCAAGAAAAAAGAAATAATTTGCCACCAGCTCATTTAGTGTACAGAGCTAAAGAGGCTCCTAAAGGTTTACCACCAGATTTACCCGAAATATTCAGACAGAAAGGCCAGAGCAAACAGTGTAGAAATGTGCCATTTGATCTGAGTCTACACTATTTGTCACTCATCCAGCAGCTTTTTGATAGATTAACAAGTAATCATATTAACCCTTGTCCTGCTGAATAAATTAAAACGTCATGCCTATTTCTAATTTTCAGCCAATCAGATTACTTGATGCAGATTTTTTATATAAATTCACATACTTAATGATAAACAGTGCAGATCCAGATCAGTTGGCTTCTTCAGAAGCCAACTGATCTGGATCTACACTGTTTGCAAAGGCAGGATATATCCAGGTTCAGCAGGACTAGGGTTAACTTGTTCAAATTTAAGAATAAGTATGGTACAGAGTTATGGTGTCCGAATATATAGGGTAAATATTGTACAACAGAACAGATTTATTAACTTACCTTGTCTGTGAAAGGATTAGAAACAACCAAATGTTGATCATCAGACCCTGACAGAATTGATGTACCAGTATCATTCCAACATATGGTATTCACCTGAAAGTTAAATTCACACTCATTCACTCAAAGATATCTTACTAAAATTAACATTCATTCACCGCAATGTTCAGTGAAATCTTACTGTAAATATTAAATTTACAAGAAATGAAGGCATTTTTTAATGTTCATTGAAGTATGAACAACACTGGGTAAGTGAACCCCAAAGGGGTTCATGTTAACTTTGCTCAATACCCGATGTTGTTCATACCTCAACGAATGTTAAAAAATTACCTTTATTACTTATATTTATAGTATTTTCATCCATTATTTGAAGGAAAAATCAGGTTGGAGGGCTAAAATTGAAACTAGAAAACAATACCATACAGTTTTCGTATTAATAGCGGGACAGCGTTGTTGACACCATAACTTCGCCATCATGTAACCATAATGGAGAGAAGCATGGTTTATTTTGACATCACTTATTGATCATGTGATGTAGCATGAGTCAGTGTATTCATTAAAGTATTAACAATATTACATCCCAATAGTTAATGAGTTGTTTTGTTTTTTTTTTGTTTTTTTTGTTTGTTTTTTTCTGTAAATGCACAAAAAAAAATGTAAATATAGTAATTAATATGAAGTAAGTATAATAATTAATATGTAACATCACAGCTCCAGATAGGTGTTTTTTGTTGTTTTTTTTTTTAGTTGTTGTTTTTTTCAAATCAGAATTACTGTAATGATTTTTTTCTTATTTCTCCACAAAACATATGTTGTGGGTACTCATTAGAAGCACCTTGCCAAGGCACTTCTAATGAGTACCACACTATATATATTTCCATGGAGAAATAAGAAAACTATTGTGGATACCCTCTCTTATCTGTAGCTATGGGTACATGTATGTCAGCATCACCACTTACTGTCCTATCAACATCTTTTGGAGGGACATTTTTCACTTGTCATCTTATTCATAATGGAAATGTTTTGATCTGATTTTCTTATCAGGAACCATTTGTCTTTTCTATTTCTGCACTTTGTTTTTAAATATTTAATGTACAATTAATTTTACCACCAAAAATGGGTTTGGTCTGTGCAATTTCTAAAGCAAATTGGATTTTTGGAAAACTTTTTATTAGAAACTAGGTTTTGCTTTTCTTCACTGATTTTAAGTTATTGATGAGTCAACACTGTGAAAATTTCAGAGATTTTGAACAAATAGAACTTATTGAAAACCTACATCCAAACTATCGCCCTATCGATTTTTGCATAATATGCAGACATTCTGCTACGTGAAAAATGGAATTTTTCAATTCTTTAAAAAAGAAAAAATAAAAATAAAAGATTGGAATAAAACTTTTTGTGCATAAAAAGCTATGATAAATGGTTTTGCATTGAATTGTGACAAAAATTTA
This sequence comes from Anodontia alba, assembly GCA_964016985.1. Classification (NCBI taxonomy): domain Eukaryota; kingdom Metazoa; phylum Mollusca; class Bivalvia; order Lucinida; family Lucinidae; genus Anodontia; species Anodontia alba. Next base: position 103,130,498 of record OZ024824.1, read on the forward strand.
CTAGTTTACATGTACTTCTGACTAAAGAGACACACAAAAAACGACCCTGAAACATGTCAAAAGCAGAGAAGGCAAATGTCTGTGATTCTGATCAACAACAGCACCATAAGGATGTTAACTAATCTGCCTTGCACTGATAGACACTCTGTGGATACCAAAAATCATAGCAACAGATAAACATATGTTGTGGGTACTCATTAAAAGTGCCTCGCCGAGGTGCTTCTAATGAGTACCACAACATATGTTTTCGTGCCTCGCCAAGGCGCTTCTAATGAGTACCATAACATATGTTTTCGTGGAGAAATAAGAAAAATATTATGTGGATACCCAGAGATGTAAAATTCCCTAAAAACTTACTCGCCCTTATGGTCTAAATTTTTCATTTACTTGCTAAAAAAGAAGAAAAACTGAAGAAAGTTCTGAAAATCTCACTCGCCCTGCCTTAAAATTTACTCGCAAATGCGAGGGGGCAAGGGGAATTTTACACCCCTGTATCCCCTCTTATCTGTAGCTATGAAAAATCCATGGTTTCTACAAGCAAACAACAAAGACTGATTAGACTTTACATATATGCAGGATGATCTGAGTCTTCACTATTATACATGTACAAGCTCTTGTTCAGTGACACATCAGTTCTCATCATAGCTCCAGATAAGACTGGGTATCTGCAAGAAATTTTTCTTGTTTCTTCACAAGAAAATATGTTGTGGGTACATGTACTCATTTGAAGCGCCTCGCCAAGGCGCTTCTAATGAGTACCCACAACATACTTTTTATGAATAAATAAGAAAAATATCAGTAATTTTTGGTTGAAAAAAGCCTCTTATCTGGATCTACATGTATGTCTTATGGGTTACTTTGTGTCATTCTCCTGGGAAAGGGAGAAAAAGGACAGAAGAACTAATAGATCAAGAGAGGAAAGGAAGAAATAAGGGAGGATGAAGGAAAAGTGAATGACAGTGCAGAAATGGAAAAACACAAACATGACCCCTCCCATAGCAATAGTTAAGGTGCTTTTTTCAATCCAAAAGTATTGATATTTTTCTTATTTCTCCACAAAAACATATGTTGTGGGCACTCATTAGAAGCATCTCACTGAGGCACTTCTAATGAGTACCCACAACATATGTTTTCATACAGAAACAAGAAAAGTATTTACCAGATACCCTCCCTTATCTAGACCTATGCCCTCCCCCCCCCCTCCCCACCCCCCCCCCCTCCCCCCCACCTTCTGCAAGTACAGCAGGCTCTTATCACCACTTATGTCTGAGGGTACCCCTTTACACACTTATGTCTGTTTACACACTGTGGCTCATATGGTTTATATAAGGTACAAGGCCTATCTGCAAAAGATTTAGGAATTTAAGATAAAACAATACACTTACACATCCATTGTGAACTTCTATCTTCTTGTCAAGTTTTAATCTTCGTAGAAAATCAACATTTCCTGGAAATATAAAAAAAAAAACAAAAAAAACTAGAATGTGCAGTTGATGGCACGCCATCGCAAATCCCAATACACGGTACACCCATGTACCACAGTACTTGCCGTGGTATACCACAGGTTTGAAACTCCAAATGTTTGTGCTTACATTTGCTCAATATTAGTTAAGTTTTATAAGAAATACATGTACCTTCTCATATGTGTTGTCATATTAGAAGTTCTACCTCCGGTGCACTTAATTGTAGCTTCGCACTGTCTGCAAACAGCGACCCTTCCTTGATACAAACAGCGACCCTTCCTTGATAACAGAGTCTGATTTTCATTTGTTTTGTTTTTAGTCCAAAATGACACTCAAATATCAGTTTTTGCCTTTTTGTTAGAGATCACCACGATGTCAGCCATTGTGCCTTCACCTCACATCCAGACTAAATTTAGCGGTGAAATCCCAAAATTGAACCAATCAGCTATAGAATTTCGCAAAGAAATTCTGTTCATACATCACGGATCTAAAATAATCACCAATGATAAATGGGAATTCCCTGTATTAATCAATCGAGAAATTTGTATAAAATAAGTATTGGCTTTTATAAATTTTCCGATAAAATGCGGAACTTAAAGGGCAATGCAATATAAATTGTAAGTATACCTTGAAGTAAAGTGCTTAACAAGCCATTTATTTTGATGCAAGAGTTTTCAAAATTGTCCTAGAAATAAGAAAGTTATGGTGGTTTGAATATATTTAAAATGGCTGTCATGGATGCCGCCATATTAAATATGCTAAACCAAATTATAAAGGTATTTTAAGTATAATTTTACTACAGATTTTTTATAATCTTTTAAGTCTAGTGACATGCAATCATTTCCCCCAAAATAAACCAACTTTATGAGAATAACTACCTTTATGGAACGAATTTTAATTTTTATGAAACCTCATTAAATATTCAAAACGGCGGTGCCCATTCCACCGATATTAAAATATTCGATTGTATATAACTTACTTATTTTTCCACTGATTTTGATCAATTTTTTTTATCAAATTTCATTGTTTGTAAAGTTCTTTACTTTAAAGCACAATGCCTTTTAAGGTTGCGTTCCCTTTAACCGAACGTACCGGTAGGACCAAAAAGTACCGCGGTACGTACCGCCAGATGTAAATACGTGGTTTACCGGTGCACCAGTTTTACCGCACACCTCTACTCATGTTATCGCCCAGAAACCACAATATGGACATGTTGATGAGAACTCTGTTAAAAACTGACTTAATTAATTTGCCCATTAGTAATTCCAAACGAAATGCACAATATCAAGGCAAATAACAAGTTTGGTGAAAATCCAAATGACATTTACTCCTCCCTTGCATTCCAGGGCCATGATAGTGACATACAGAGCTCCAGATAAAGCTATTTCTAGCATTGTTCTTATTTCTCTATGATAATTGTGGGTACTCATCGGAAGCACCTAGCAAAGGCAAAGTATCCAGGTAGCCGAGTTGTTTATGCTCCCGAATTCAGATCAAAAGGTCCTAGGTTCGAATCGCACTACCATGGAGGTGGAATTCAAACTCTCAGGTTCACGTCTGAACATCGCACTGAACTTGAAGAGAGCCTTGCATTTTTTTGTCTTGATATGACTTAAATAATGTTAAAAGGGACAAAAACACCAAATCATCATCATCATCCTCGCAAAGGGAAACTGGTCACTATAAATCATCTGAGCCTTATTCCGATCAAGTGAGCTAAAAAAAAATAAAACTGCAATACCCCACCCAGTTTTATAAACATGCAAACAGGATTTTACAGCAGTAAAATGAGTGTACCAACAGACCTCTTGCAGCGTTGTAGAGCTGGACCTTGTCTGTTAATCCATAAGGCCTTGACTGAAGCTGGTGAAACATCCTGAAATTTTGACAGTTAAACGGAATACATATGACAAATAGCTATTATTTGCGCAACTGTCAAACTTTCTCACAAGATTCCATATTGGATTTTGAGGGAAGTAACTCAAAAAATGTTTGACTAGTCAATTTGCTATTACCTCCCTTAGTGCAGTAAAAAGTTGATCCAGCCTTCATGGGCTCACCAATAGCAACCATGTGCTGGTCGCAATTAACTTTTTTTTTAAAGATAATTATAATGACGTTATTGGCTGAAAACAAAACAAAGAAAAGCAAGAGACCCTTGCTAAACTTCCCCCAATTTCCTGACAGCACAACTAAAGCTATGATTGTCTTCTGTAAAATCTTCAACATTCTTTAAATCGCGTCCGAACCTCAGGCACTTATGTTTCAGTATGCAAACATTCTCAGCTCTGGGTAGTGACATATATGCTCTAGGCTTAATTTTAATGAAAAAGATGGCCCTCTTTCCTCTAAGACTGATTTTATGTTGATTTTTCTACTAGACAACATCCAAGGGACAAAATTTGATAGTAACATAATGCTTTTGACACTTTAACCCTAGTCCTGCTGAACTTGGATAAGCCCTGCCTTTGCAAACAGTGTAGATCCAGATCAGCTGGCTAGTGCTAACTGACTTTTGATTTGCACTGTTTGCCATTAAGTATGTGAATTTATAGCAGCCATCTGGATCTGACTAGCTGAAAATTAGAAGTGGGCATGGCATCTTAATTTATTCAGCATGGCAAATGTTAATCTTTTATTGTAAGATTCGGACAATTTGTTTTTGACTCCGATTTAATAAGGATTTTTTTCATAGATTTATGTATGACTGATTTTACATAGATGTTTTTCATGATTTTATTTAGAATTTTTTTTTCTGATTTTATATATAAAGATATCCCAGGGAATGAATAGACTATTATGTTAACTCTTAACCCTTTCTTCCCTGCATTTCTGAAGTGGATTCTTTCATTAATTTGGACTTCTCCACTGATGCAAATAGGGGTGTCAGTCTAAAATAAAAAAAAACAGAATGGCAAACAGTGTAGATCCTGATGAGAAAGCTCATTATGGCCACCTCATCTAGATCTACACTGTTTGCACTGATATAGGATTTGGTCTGCTGGGCTGAAAGGGTTCCCTTGTAGTCTGGAGACCCCTAAAAGGGTAAATGGCAGACAGTGCAGACCCAGATCAGACGCTGCAGAAGACAGCATCTGATCAGGGTCTCCACTATTTGCAAATGGTTTAGCCATTTTTCTGTAAGAATATCTAAATCTCATAGTCGGCCATACCTGAAATTGGACTCTTCCAATATGTAGTATGGGAGTCTATTCAATCTACAATGGGTTAAAGCACCAAGCAAACTTTGTAGCAGACAACATTCTATTTTTTTTTATTTCACATGAATCATCTGCTAGGCAGACAATTCACATGAAATATCAAGATTTGTTTTCTATTTTCTATGAAAAATAGAAGAAAAAAAAAAACAACTAGAAATTGTTTTTCTACAAAAACATAGATGTCTCCCCCCTTTTGGTGTCATATTCTATTGTACATTCAGCGAACATTTATATTAACTAATGAGATTCCAAGGGAAATAACTCAAAAAGTATAAATGCAAGAGTTATGGTTCTTGCCTTTGTACTTCATCTAATGTTGATTGATATTCATGTAAAGTTTCGTGAAGATATCTTGAACAGTTTTCAAGTTATAGAGTGGACACTTTTTTATGACGGACAAAGTTCCAAGAGAAATAATTCAAAAAGTATAAATGCCAGAGTTATGGTTCTTGTGCTCTGCATGTGGTCTAATGTTGATTGATATTTAGATGAAGTTTCTTGAAGATATCTTGAACAGGTTTCAAGTTAAAGAGCGAACACAATTTTGTGACGGACAAAGCTCCAAGGGAAATAACTCAAAAAGTATAAATGCAAGAGTTATGGTTCTTGCCCTCTGCATGTTGTCTAATGTTGATTGATATTTATATGAAGTTTCATGAAGATAGCTTGAACAATTTTCAAGTTATAGAGTGGACACGATTTTGTGACAGAGTCCAAAGGGAAATAACTCAAAAAGTATAAATGCAAGAGGTATGGTTCTTGCACTCTGCACGTCGCCTAATGTTGATATTTATATAAAGTTTCCTGAAGATAGCATGAATGGTTTTCAAGTAATAAAGCGGACACGATTTTGAGACAGAGTCCAAGAGAAAGAACTCCAAAAAGTATACATGCAAGGGTTCTTGCACACTGCACATCATCTAATGTTGATTGACATTTATATGAAGTTTTGTGAAGATAGCTTGAACTATTTTCAAGTTATAGAGCAGACACAATTTTGTGACAGAGTCCAAGGGAAATAACTAAAAAAGTATAAATGCAAGAGTTATGGTTCTTGCGCTCTGCATGTCATCTAATGTTGATTGATATTTAAATTAAGTTTCGTGAAGATAGCTTGGATGGTTTTCAAGTTACAAGCAGACATGAGTGTGACAGACAGACCGACAGACGCACGTGGGAAAAACAATAGGTCTCTAAACCCTAAAGGAGGGAGACATAAAAATAAATAAGTGTTGTCTGCTGCAGTTGTGACTGGCATTTTAAGGATTAGCAAGCCTCTGTAACCAGGACCCCCATAAAATATAGCAACAATTGGGCAAATTTTCATGGTATATTGGTCTTCAAGCTAAACCCATTTAAGCCTGGCATCCCATAAATGGGACATTGGCAAACAGTGTAGACCCAAATCAGATGCTGCAGAATGTGGCATCTGATCAGGGTCCACACTGTTTGCATTCAGTTCAGAAATTTCTGCAAAAGATGACAATAATAAAAACTAACCCTTTATAAAGGAAATGGATCTGTCCAAAGAGTCCACCAGGCATAAATAGATTAATTCTGTTTGTTCGTTTTATTACTCTTTTCAGCCATCTGACTGAATAATGATGATAAGTTCAGGTTTAATGAAGCATCAACCCATGAGGGTCATTTGTGTCATAGTCTTAAACTGTTTTAGATTTTGAATGGCTATGATTAAAATAATTCTATATTAGTTTAATGGAATTTTCAACATTTTCCCCTATTTTATGTAGTAAAAATGCTATGACATAGAAGAACATATTTTGCTTAGGCATGTAGCTGTATAATGCTTTAATTTGGGACAAATTTGGTTCCAACAGAAAGCTTTTTTCACTATGTTCATTTGTTGTAAGTTTCAGAAAAATCACTTTTGACTGATTTTTTATGGATTTCTGCATGACTTTATACTTTTTATATGTATAGAGCCTTAGGGTAGGGGCAGATCGCACCTGAGGGATGAAATTTGGTAGCAACAGAAAGCTTAGGTCACTCCAGTATTTCTTTAAGTTATAAAAAAAAAAAAAAACAAACCTGATATAATGGGACTTTTCATGATTTTAATGGTATACATGTATATAGTCCCCCAGGGTAGGGGCAGACAATGGTTGGGCTCACCACTGCTTGTGGTTTTACTTGACTTTCTGTTTGTAGTTGAGCTCTCATCTCTTGCATCATAATGTTGAAAAATTAATTTATATGTTTTCTTTGTTGATCCACTGATTGAGTTATCGAACCCCTATACAGACCGAACAATTATATGTATACCATAATTTTACTATTTACCCTAAGTATTGGGACACCTTATCTACTTACCATACTTGTCCTAAAATTTGAAATAGTCCATTCTACTACCTCTTTGATGTATCTAAAATATTGCTGTATGTACACATGTATTGCAAACAGTGTAGACCCTGATCAGATGCCGCTTGCTGCGGCATCTGATCTGGGTCTACACTGTTTGCAAAGGCCTATCTGTCCCAATACTTAGGTTTATTACAGTAGTTAGAACTGTATTGGGATTATGGGAGAGGATTGAACAACGCCTGCATGACTTTATACGACTAGGTTTAAGCTCCACCAAGGTTTACTGTAGACTGTTCCAAGGCAGAATTTCTGTTGCAGTTCCTTGTCTTATTCATTTTGTTATCATTAGAGAATTATATTGTGATGTCATTTCCTGTCATTAATTTTACCACTCTCTGGGCTAGTTCAACAAGACGACAAATTAGTGATAGTTTTCTTATTTTTCCCAGAAAACAGGATTTGACGTTTCATGCAAATTGTCGCCATTGGAGACAATTTGCATAAAATGTCAAAACCTGTTTTCTGGGAAAAATAAAATAATTTGAAAATGTCTGCTGAAATTTTTACCCAGAATCCTTATTGAGTGCCTTGGGAGGACTGTGTTCTGTGGTTGTGGCCTTTCTCCAGTATTCGATGATGATGATGATGATGAATTCAGGTTTAACGATGCCTCAACCCTTACCAGTCATTTGCGTCAAAATGGTAACTATATTAACTTGTTTTTGTAATGAAACAGCTATTATGATAAGTCATACATGCATGAAATTGGGTATTCCAATGTCATACACTCTATGAAGCTGTAGCATTAGAAAGCTTACCTTTGGACACTTGCGCACAGGGAAGATTCAGATTTGGCCTCGAGGTTATAAAACTTTTTTCATGCTCAATTCAGCTGAGCATGAAATTTGTCTTGCTAATAAATCTCAAATTACTAAAAATTGCAAATTCTTTCTTGCTTAACTCTTTGCATGCTGGGTAATTTTGCATGCTTTTTTGATGCCTGTGGATTTTTTTTTTTTTTTTTTTTAAATTAACTTTTTCAAAAAAATCTTTCATCAGGAATATTATCAGTGTCAAACATTTCGGATCCAGATCAGGCCCGATGTTTTGTTGGGCCTGATCTGGATCCAAACTGTTTGCAAAGGATATCAGCAGACAACAAAAGTTGCCACTAGTGGGAAAGAGTTCATATAGCTGAGCATGAAATTTTCTCTGCTAATAAATATGAAAATGCCAACAATAGCTGGCATTTTCATATTTATTAGCAGAGAAAATTTCATGCTTGGCTAAGTTGAGCATGAAAAAGTTTTATAACCTCGGGGCCAGACTGCGCATTCACAATCTTTTCAGAATCTTCACTGGGTGCAGTTTGGATACCCAAGGATGCAAAGTGTCATGTTAACAATGAAGATTCTGATCAGATTGTGCGGATGCACAGGTTGATTTAAGCCTTTATTCGACACAGCCTGGAGGTAAGATTTCTCACTTTGTGTCTCATATATCAATATTGGTACATCTTCCAACCTGACACATGAAAAGGGCCCTTATGCTATTTGCAAACAATGCAGGCCCAGATCAGTCTGTGCAATTGCACAGGCTCATCTAGGCCAGTCTGCACAGTTGCACAGGCTCAGCCTACATAATCAATAGATACTGAAGAACATGTCTACGGACAGAGATTGCCCAGCTGACTGCATGGATGCCTATGCTCCTCTGGACCTTAGCTGTTCACATATGACATAGTCCTTTTCCCATGTTGTGCACCATTTACCAAGAAGATTAGCCTCCAAGCTTTCTTGGTCCTTGAGAAGATTTTTTTTACCCTGGTCCTGCTGAACTAGGCTATGGGCTGCCTTTGCAAACAGTGCAGATTCAGATCAGTTGGCTTCTGAAGAAGCCAACTGATCTGGATCTGCACTGTTTGTTATTAAGTAAGTGAATTTGTATCAGCAATCTCGATAAAGTAATCCGATTGGCTAAAAATAAGAAATGGGCGTGGCATCTTAATTTATTCAGCAAGAGGAAGGTTCAGTGATTTTTACCCATTATGGCATGGGGGTCATAATGGAATATTTATTTGGTTAGAAATATTGCTTTCTGGGCAAATTCAGCCAACAATCAATATTTTTGTCTTAATTTCCCCAGAAAATAGGACCTGACATGCATGTGTATCACGCAAATTGTCTTCTGCTCAGGAATAATTTGCATGAAATGTCAAATCCCACTTTCAAGTCAAAAATATTTTAAAATGTCATCTGCTGAAACTTTTTATCCAGCCTGCTAAGCATTACGATCTCCAAGAAAATTGGTTAGGCAAATTCAGCAGATGATAAAATTTCTCGGAATACCATATTTGCCCCATTTAGTGTCCTGGGGCTAAAAAAATTGGAAAGAGGGGGGTGTTTCTTAAGAACAAAAATCTTGCGAGAAGAGCTATTTTTTTTTAAATCCAGTACACGCGGTAGTTCCCTCATCGGAATATGTGTATTGGTACAGTGTAGTAAACCCCATTATAGTAGCTATTTATAGATCAGGTTTGCTGATGTATATTATAAAAGTGGGAGTTGATTAAACATGCGACCACACTATTACAACAGAGGTCTGTAAACAGCCTGCAACTGTCCCGACCAGACTGTAAAGAGTTTATAGGCAGATCAGGACTTTGCTATCTGCAACAGTTTACTGATGCGAGGGACTTTTTTTCTTCTTCTGGGTACGTTATTTTCCCTTCCAAGAGCCCTGCTTGTAAAACAGTCAGTTTTGGATGAATCCAAAATTTGGCAGGGTTGACAGTGTTGTTTCTTTAAGGACATGACGATGCTAAAGTAAGTAATTGGGGTGTGCGATGTGCAATGATTTCAAGAAGAGTAGTTTTAATTGTGAAGCTTTGCTAAAGCATTGTCAGTACCATATCATTCTGCAATGAAACTCTATCTCTCTGTTGTGAAAGTAGGAATGTCCACTTCCGCAATCTGGGAAGCTGATTTTTTTGACTGCGAGTTTTGAATACACAGAAATTGTGACATGGCATATATTCAGTTCGCGGATTTCATATTTTTAAAGATGTTTGGACCCCAGTGGAAAGGAAATTCGACACTGCCAGGGCACCTAATATAATATGCAGTGGCTGTAAAAATGGGGTAAATCACAGTTGAATATGTATCACGCCAAATTGGTAAAACTTGCTGAAAACATGGTGGTAGCATAACGTGTAAAGTGATGTTAAGATTTACGGCGGATCCAGCGATGATTGAAAGGCTGAAATCTTTACTTTAGGTAAGTGAAAATATTTTTTCCTCTGACTGCAGAAGGGGGCGCTTATGACATTTTTCTTGGAAAAATGATGAGGGGGCGCTAAATGTGGCGAATATGGTATCAGCTTTGATATTTCATACAAATTGTCTCCTAAGAAGACAGTTGCATGATCGTCAAAACATATTTCTGGGGAAAATAAGAAAAATATTTAAAATGCCATCTGCTGAAATTTGTACTCAACATGCTTAGCATTAACCCATTGTAGCCGGGAGACCTGTAAAAGGGTACTTGGCAATCAGTGCAGACCCAGATCAGACGCCGCAGAACGCGGCATCTGATCAGGGTCTCCACTGTTTGCTAATAGTTTAGCCATTTTTCTCTAGGAATATGTAAATCTCATGGCCGGACATACCTAAAATTGAAATTGGACTCATCCAATATATAGTGTGGGAGAGTTTATTCAGTATACAATGGGTTAAAGGAAGTAATATAAAGAAAAGTCTAGAACATACACTAAGTATTTATTCCAGTAAAATAGAGGTTTTGTTCACAGGTTAGTTATATAAACTGAGATTTCTATTTATACACTGGCAGTTATTTTCAGCATTGTAAGAAGGGACAACTGCTTACCAACCAGTGCAGACCTTGATTAGGTTTGTGCAATATCATTAGAAAAAATGTTGTTTTTTTTTATGCCATATAATTTATGATCTACAAATATTCAGGGCCCGGTTGTTCAAAGCGTCGTTAGCTTAACGAGCTCGTTAAGGGTCATTTCGTTAACTGTTTTAGCGGATTCAATATACAGTATTCTGATATTTTTTGCTGAAAAAATGTGAGTAGCTTTTGCAGTGCAAAAGCTACTCACATTTTTTCAGCAAAAAATTTCAGCATATTTGTAAATCACTTGATGTAAATTTTAACGAATCGTTAACTAACGACATCGTTAGCTTTGAACAACTGGGCCCAGGTCGTTTGTATGTCTTGCAGTGTCTGATCAAAGCCTTTGCCAATACAGGAGCATCACCAGCTAAAACATAATTTATATGCGACCAGCCTAGACTCAGTCCTGCCTGTACATCTGCAGTCTGATCAGTCTACACTGGTTGCAGGCTGATCAGGGACCATCTGTTCACATACTGACAGAAAGTAAAGATCCACATAGCTACAAATAAGAGGGGGTATCTACATAATATTTTTCATATTTCTCCACGAAAACATATGTTGTGGGTACTCATTAGAAGCACCTCAGCGAGGCGCTTTTAATGAGTACCCACTAGATATGTTTTCATGGAGAAAGAGGAAGGATGTCAGCAATTTTTGGATGAAAAATCCTTTGCTATGGATCCATACTGAAGGAGTTCATATTCCAACACAGTTAGGTAAGTGGAGATATCCACATATTTTTCTGATTTCTCCACACAAACATCTTTTGGGTACTCATTAGAAGCACCTCAGTGAGTTGCTTCTAATGAGTACCGGTACCCATAACGTATGTTCTTTTGTGGAGAAATAAGAAAATATCAGTACTTTTTGGCTGAAAAAGTATCTTATCTGGAACTATGTTCTGCAGTAACTGGATACGATGGTTTTGACCAAACTGTGTAGATACACAAGCTGACCTATCTTTCTTGTTTCTAATAGCAACCAGAACTCTTTTGAATTGACATGACCCCCACATACTTACCATCTATATCCTAAGTATTGGGACAACTTAACTCCTTACCATACTTGTCCTAAAACTGGAAGAAGTCCATTACTACCTGTTTTTGTTGTCTAAAAACTGCTGAATTACTGGTGAACAGAGTAAACCCTGATAAGACACCACATTCTGCAGCATCTAATCTGTGTCTACACTGCTGACTGAGACCTATCTGTCCTAATACTTAAGTTAAATATGGTATTACCTATGTTTCTTTTTTTCTTTAATTACTTATTATATAACCTTATTCTTTTTTCTTTAGGTAAATGTACAACAAAAAAGTCAGCAGTAAAGCCTAATGAAGCATTCTCTAGACAAAAATATCAGCAGAAGACAAACTGAAGACATTTTCTGAGAAAACAAGGGTTGACATACATTTCATTAGAACAGTCTACAAAGTGGACAACTTTTACAAAGTATGCAATTTGCATCAGATGTCAAATCCATTTTTCGTGGAAAAATAAGCAAATGAGAAAAATATTTCAAAATGTCCTCTGCAGAAATTTTACCCAGCAAGCAATGCAAAGAGTTTAAAAGTAAGTTAGTAGTAATAACAGCGTAAAGAGATTCAACTAAAAAGTACTTTCTGCCCCAGACAGCAATAATTAACTCCTATGGAGTAATAATTATGCTTCTATTTAACCTCTATGAATCTATGGGCATATGCAGCATATGACAATTTGATCATATTTTTCTCATTTTCCCAGAAAACAGGCTTTGACATTGCATGCAAATTGTCTCCAAACGGAGACAATTTGCATGCAATGTTGAAGCCTATTTTCTGGGAAAAAAAAGAAAAATATTTCAAAATGCCGCCTGCTGAAAATTATAACCAGAGTGCCAAAAGTTAAATATTCAATGTTTTTTGTTTATTTTTTTGTCCGTTTTTGTTGTTTTCCTTAAAGTACATGTGTTGTGTACACAAAAAATTCAACTATCCAACTGCCTAGAAGAGAAAGCTGTGCATCCGATTTATTAAGCAACATCTATCCAACTGATTTAAGCAACATCTATCCAACTGGTTTATCTGTATGATGATAAAATGTACGTATGTCTATAATCTAGGAAGTTATCACCGGGTTAACCAATGCATGCACTTTATCATCCAGGGCCTAGTTGTACAAAACTAACGATGTCGTTAGTTAACGATTCGTTAAAATTTAGTGATATGCAAATATGCTGAATTTTTTTGCTGAAAAAATATGAGTAGCTTTTGCAGTGTAAAAGCTACTCACATTTTTTCAGCAAAAAATATCAGAATATTGTATATTGAATCCACTAAAACAGTTAACGAAAATGACCCTTAACAAGCTCGTTAAGGTAACGACGCTTTGAACAACCGGGCCCAGGTAACTAACAGAACTACCTGTAGCTGTTTATGTAACAGCTAGATATCTATCCACAGAGCTGCTGATACTATGCACCATCTAAATAGCTATACACAGATTAGCTGATCCGGTCTGCTGATATTTTGCAAATCTAGATATCAACCCAAAGATCTAGTGATATGATGCATGTCATCTAGATAGCTATCCAATCTACAGGTCAGCTGGTATGATGCACATCACCTAGAAAGCTATCCACAGATCAGCTGATATGAAAACAATCATGTAGATACCTATTCACAGATCTCCTAATGAGAGACCTGTCATCTATACAGCTGTCCACAAGTTTCAGATACAATGAACATCACGTAGACATTTATCTACAGGTTAACTGTGATACACATAATCTGGTCCATTATCCATAGATCTGCTAAACATAATTTATGATATCACAGAACAAAGTAGCCTGTCAGTCAGTCTGATCTTCTGACCAAACAAAAATTTAATTATATGATATACATACAATAAATGTCCTAAAATTTCGAACACTTTATTCCATACTTTTTTGCCTAAATTTTGCTTTTTTATGCAGTTGTTTCCTCAGGAGCAGTCTGACCTGGTTCTGCACTGTTTGCATATGCCATTTTGTTAACAACTTTGGTGTATGAAAGGACAGTTACCGCATATCATCCAAGCATCTATCAATAAGTAAATCTATTATATATTAGCCACAATGCGAAACAAAGACCCTTATGACATTTGAGGCTAACAAAGGCCCTGACCAGACTGCAGTCATGCGATCTTTGTTTGAGGTTTAACAGCCCTATTTATAATATTTAGTCATGCTGAGCCATCTCCGAGAAAGGTAAGAAATATGGGTTAGATGAATAAAAGGTCCATACCCATGAACTCGCTTCATCTGAGGCAAGACCCTCTTGCCAAAAGCCAATGGTGACAGGGCCAACCATCCGGAAGTTTCAAGAGAAGCAAGCACCACCCTACCATGCACCAGTCATGTCTAACTGGTCAGTTTACCTCACCACAGCTGTCCTGGGCAGGCTTAGTATTCTTTTAGATGGTTAATCAGTGCTTGAGCACCATTTAGCCAGAAACTGACAACTGCCTTTTTTGAATCAGAGGAAGGGAATGACCATAGAAAATATTTCATGATCAAAACTCACAACCTCCTGGTCATCAGTCCAACTGCCCTACCAAGACTGGTTCTGAATATGATGAGAACCTTTGCACACAGAATCATTGAGATACTGTTAAATGAATGGATGATAGACAAATTCCCAATTTGTGTGCAGCTGTGCAGGCTGTTTCAGGCCTTTGCTGTTTGCCTCTGTCTCAAGGGCCCTTTTCTTGTGTTGTTCATCAGGTCCTTTTCATGCTTGCTTTGCACCTCTCAAATGCCAAACTGTGCTATCTTCAAACTTTGTAAGACTGAGCTGGACAAATTCTACTCCTGGCCATTCAGGACAAGTAAAAATTTGTATTGATTATGTAAAAACTTGTTCTGATCTTCAAAAAGTAGTCAAGAATATACATGAGAAATCTGCATTTTCAAGTTACACCACAACCTCTTTATAACACAATTTCTGGGATCTAAAGTGAAAACCTGTGTTAGCTGAACAACCATGTTGCAAATGTATAGATTATAAAGAAAATGAACATAAATGGTCATTTTTCTATGTAATCCGTACAGTTTTGCTTGGATACAATACTTTTGGGATCTACCTTTAAACTGTCTTATATCCAATTTGTCTTATAATGAGCAATCTTATAAAGAGGTTTCAGTGTAACTTATTTACCAGACAAGTAGATGAATTTGAAATTTATTCAGCCCTCTCTTCCTTAAAAATATTTTAAAGAGCAATAAAAGCTCATATCTAAACACAAAACAATATGAAGAGTAAACTAAGTAACTCTCTCAACAGCACAATCATTCCAAATCTAGAAATATAAAACACGTAGAAAAATGTCATAAAATAGAATCTGGTTTCTGAGCAGTGTAGTCTAGCTACAAATATAACTGTCTCAGCGCCTAAAAATCTATTAACATTAACCTGGAATAAATTAAAAATATGCCACTAAAGCAAACAACACTTTAACAACAAAGTTGTCTATTTATGAAAAAGAAAAAAAAAAAGGTCTCTTTTCAAAGACTTACTGTATTTACCCTGTGTTTTGGGACATACAGGCATGAACAAACTGTGTACTCAGATCAGATTCTGTAGAATGTGGTATCCGATCATAGTGTACACTGTTTGCCACTAATCCAGCAGTTTTTTTAGACACATCAACAGGTAGTCAAATGGGCTTGTTCAAATTTTTGGATTAGTAGCTTGTTCAAATTTTAGGACAAATATGGTAAGGAGTTAAGGTGCCCATATATTTTGGGTAAATACAGTAAAAGTGTCAGTGTATATGGTGATTCAAATAGCACTGTAAACCAGGGCCCAGTTGTTCAAAACTAACAATGTCGTTGGTTAACGTATTGTTAAAACTTTGATCATTAAATATGGCATAATTATATGCTAATATTTTTGCTGAAAACACATGAGTAGCTTTTGCAATTGCAAAAAGCTACTCACATTTTTTTTCAGCAAAAATACCTGTGAATTAGATATTGTACTTACTAGATCAATTAACATTTTGACCACTAATGAGCTTGTTAAGCTAATGATGCTTTGAACAACTGGGCCCGGGTTAATAGCAGACAGATACGCTAATATTTTTGCTGAAAAAATGTGGGTAGCTTTTGCATTTGCAAAAGCTACTCACATTTTTTCAGCAAAAATACCTGTGAATTAGATATTGTACTTACTAGAACAGTTAACATTTTGACCACTAACAAGCTCGTTAAGCTAATGACGCTTTGAACAACTGGGCCCAGCTTTTCTGTGCTATACAAATTCATCACTATTGTTCAGTCTATGGAATCTTTACAGTAATTTACTCTCGCATACAGTAGCTGATCCTTGGGTAACCCATGCCACAATACAACACATAATCTAAAAGTTCAAACATGGGTTTTCTCCATGTTCAATTTTAGAAATTAACCCTTATAATGTAATTCACAACTGCAGCAAATAACATTGAGATTTTTTTTTTGTTTTGTTTTACAGAGTAAAATAAGGCTTGACATTTCATGTGAATCATTTGCTAGGCAGAGGATTTACACGAAATGCCAAGTCTTGTATTCTCTGAAACTGGAAAAAAAAACACAAAAAAAAACGACTGTCAACTGCTGCAAATTTGTTTGGCATTTTAAGGGTTAATTTCTGAAATAATGATACTGTTCGATATTTGAGCTGCAAAATAAGATAACGTACCTTGTAATATGCACCCAATGAAGACTTAGATCAGCCTGCAAATCTGCACAGACAGATCAGTCCTTGCTGTCTTTCTGAAGCTACTCTTCTTCCTATATAAAGCCTCTAAAAGTCCAAGCACTGATAGAAGCACCTTGCGAGGCATTTTTATCGAGTACCCACAACATAGGTTTTTGTGGAGAAATGACAAATATCAGCCCTTTTTGGTTAAAAAAATGTGCCTTATCTCGTATGTTTGCTCTTGTACTGATTCACATACACTACAACCTCTTTATAACACAGTTCGTTAGAACACGGTTTTGGATATAACACGGTTCAAAGATGGATCCCAAAAATGTATAGATTATATTGAAAAATGACCATAAATGGTCATTTTTCAATATAATCTATACATTTTTGTTCGGATATAATGCGGTTGTTTAACTAATGCGGTTTATGCTATGGACCCCAATAATAGTGCTATAAAGAGGTTGTGGTGTAGTTTTATTTGTTGCAGCTCAGAATTAGTATGTTAAAAAGATTTAATGAAATTTCACAAAAATGATGAACCAATTACTACAATACAGTAAAAGCAGAACTATAAGCATTAGAACCACAGCCTTAAGCCATTTTAACAAATACATAAGAAACGAGAAAAAAGTTTTAAGAGCATTAATAAGGAAATGCAAAGCTGCAGAGTCCATACAGCTAGATCAGGGTCTTTGTTAGCGCCAAGCAAAATTTGAAGCAGACGACATTCAAAAAAAAATTTTTTTTTTTTTTATTTTTCTGAGAAAACAAGTCTTGACATTTCATGTGAATCGTATACCAAGCAGACAATTCACATGAACTGTCAAGAATTGTTTTCTCTGAAAAATAAAAAATAAAAATAGAAAATTGTCATCTGCTGCAGTTGTGATTGGCGCTTTAAGATTAATAAGAGCAGTCACAGGACAGCTTAGATTGCCTGAATTGTGCTTTGCCTCTAAAAGCTTTTACC
Organism: Anodontia alba; assembly: GCA_964016985.1. Taxonomy (NCBI): domain Eukaryota; kingdom Metazoa; phylum Mollusca; class Bivalvia; order Lucinida; family Lucinidae; genus Anodontia; species Anodontia alba. The sequence goes on from OZ024824.1 coordinate 103,148,103, forward strand.
CATTTTATTCTGAATAGACTCTCCCACACTATATATTGGTAGAGTCCAATTTCAATTTTAGGTATGTCAGGCTATATAATGTATATATTTCTAGAGAAAAAAAAACGAACTGTTTGCAAACAATGGAGACCCTGATCAGATGCTGCGTTCAGCGGCGATTGATCTGGGTCTGCACTGTTTGCCAATTACCTTTTAGCGGTATCCAGAACACAATGGGTTAAACATTGCTGGGGTGCTTCTAATGAGTACCCACAACATGCTTTTTGTAGAGAAATAAGAAAAATCTGAATACTCCTCCTATTTAGAGCTATGCTGAAGACCTTGACCACACTGCAAGCATTCCCCAAATGATGTGTTCCTTTGTTTCCATGTATACCCCTGCAGACGGCTTTCTTCATGGTGTACCGATAAACTAAAAGGTAGCTCTGGAAGTTGATTGATTGATTGATTGAGTTGAGGTTTCATGTCTCAGTCAACCTATTAGGTTCATGTCGAGCTGGTCAGTTTACCTAACCACACATTTTTCTGGGCAGGCTTAGTTCTCTAAGCGGTTAACCAGACCAGTACTTGTGCACATTCTTTTGCTAGAAACTGACAATTGCCTTTCTTGAATCACAAGGAAGCTCTGGAAGTATTATAAGAGATATGGGAGCTAACATTTCCCATGCTGGGTCTAATATATTACCATAGCAACAATCAGACTGCTTGGTTGCATGGGAAGCATTACGAAAACACGCCTATTTAAATATAAAGAAAATTTCACCTCCAAAAACTGAAAATTTTGAGATAAAAAAACTCTGATAATTTTCATATTTCAGCTCAAAACATAGATTGTGGGTTCTCGTTAGAACCGCCTCGTTCTAACGAGTACCCACAATCTATGTTTTAGAGCAGAAATAAGAAAAATAATGTATACCCCTGTAAACCCCAGTTTTACTATATAAAAGTTGGATTTAAGGGGGTCAATATTATATAGGCGTGTTTTCGTGATGGGGACCTGGTCCTTCACTATCCCACATGTAATCAGCCTCAACTTTGTATGATGTTGCTCATTTCAAGTATACAAATAAATATATATAACAGCAAAGATGAGAAAAATTTGCAACCAAAAGCAAACCAAAACGGTGGTCAATTACTCTATTAAAAGCAAAAAAGCAAAAAGTGATACAAAAGAAATCATGCATGTGCAAGAGACAATACTTAATAGCACTTGAGTCATGAAATGACAATACTATGACAAAAACAATCTACATAGTTCCACATAAGAGTGGATATCCGGATATTTTTCTTACATCTTTACAAAAACATGTTGTGGTACTCATCAGAAGTGCCTTGCCAACATATGTTTTCATGGAGAAATAAGAAAAATATTACTTTGACATCCCCTCTTATCTGTAGCTAAGTCACATGTAACAATTAAACCACCCCTAAAAATGTTTTTTTGAGTACATATATTCCTGTCTCAGAATATTTCAGCCTGATTGTCTTTAATATCAAGTTGAATGTACATTCTAATAATTTAATAATACAGAAAATCAAGCTGTCCTAAAAAGGGGACTTTGTGTGAAACAAAGGCCCCTTTTCGCAGAAAAATCAAAATACTTTTAAATGTTTGCTGGATTTCACCTGCAATTGGGTTTAAGTTCGACCTCCTAGACGCCACTGGACAGCATGCAGTTACTATCCCAGTACAGTCTGGAGTTTGCTCAAGATCTATAGATACACACATTTTATTTTATTTTTTTTCCCCTTTTTTATTTTATTATTTTTTTACTTCATCATAATTATGAATAGCAATGGTAGAATAGACAACAAAATATATTAGGGATGGCACATAAGTATGAAATATTATCTAGCATATATCACTTATTATAATGGAGACAAACATCATCAAATTTACAAAACATAAATCTTGGCACTCAATATAATAGCACATAAAACCATAGCTCCAGACAAGGCACTTTTCTCAACCGATAACTACATTTATTTGTCTTACTGCTCCATAAAAACATACGTTGTGGGTACTCATTAGAAGCGCCTTGCCAAGGCGCTTCTAATGAGTACCCACAACATATGTTTTCATGTAGAAATAATAATAAAAAAAAAAAAAAAATGCGGATATGCCCCGCTTATCTGGAGCTATGTAAAACATTGTCAGACAGATGAAAAAGGAAAACAAAATCATGGTGGGTAAACGCGCAATTCCATTTCATTCTAAAATTTGAAAATTAAAACTCCTATATAAACAGCCAAAATATAACAATTCTTCTCAACCTATAAATTATGAAAGCTTATCAGTACAAAATTTAAGTTTTGTGGTAGATGAACTGGTGGAGCTATCTCAATTCTCCCGAAAGTGATCAAACCGAAACTTCAGTTTGGTCATTTTCATAATGTTTGGGGTATGTCAGGCTAGGAGATTTAGATATTCCTACAGAAAAATGGCTAAACTATTCGCAAACTGGAAACCCAGATCAGACGCCACATGCTGAGGCGTCTGGGTATCCCCTATTTGCCAATTACCCTTTTCAGGGGTGTCCAGACTGAAATTGGTTAATTTTTAGGTGGGAATGCAATTGAGTGTTTACCAAACCAAGACAATACAAGAAGCTACATTTGAGCCCCTCCAACTAAAGTGGACCCTTTGGCATACTTGATAACCACTGAAGACCCAGGTCAGCCTGAGAATTCATAGTCTCTGATCTAAGTCATGCCAGCATCAGGATGTATGGATGTAAGAATTAGTGTTCAAACAACGCCGAGCCAATCAGACTGGGTGGCTGAGCAGACTGTTCTGTGTCTAGACTGAGTTCAAAATCTCAATGTGCTGCAAAAACAGAAAATGTAACTGATCATGTGTATTCAGCAAAGACTCAGATCAGACTGTGTGGATGTGCAGACTTGCACATCCACACAGTCTGATCTGAGTCTTTGCTATCCACTTGTACAATTCTTAGCTCTTTGGCTATCCACAGTGTGCACAACGAAGGCATCAGACTGTGACTATGCATATCATCTATTCACTTGTACTAGCCTTGAATCTTTGGCTAGCCTCAGATTGCACAACAAAGGCTCTCATTATACTGTGACTGCACAGGCTGATCTATCTTTGCAAAGTGCAAATTTTTAAGGTATTAGCTCATTTGGAAGTGGTCATGTTTTTTTTTTTTTTACTTACTACTATACACCCAAGTACTAATATTAAAGTGAAACGGTACTAATAAATGCCCCTAGACTGTTGTTGTTGTGCAGATTTTTAACGCTACCAGGCACCCGAGGCACGCAGAGGCAGCGGCGATTGTTATGTACACATATTTGTACAACCTTGCTTTCCTGGATCACCCATGCACACTTGGTGCCGCTGTCTGTCACCAAGCGGTGCCCTGTCCACTTTATACTCAACCCAGGGCACGTTGAGTATGAGCTAGGTGTACTTATGGTCTGAAAATTGTCTCGACCTAAGCAGGATTCGAACCCACGATATCCCGCATGGAAGTCAAGCACGCTATCCACTAGGCCACCCTGCCCATGCCTCTAGACTGAATATTAAGGGCAATATATATATATATATATATATATGTTCAAGGGATGTAATTCTGTCAAAATTGCTTTGCATCCGTTCTAAAAAAGGGTCTACTCTAAAAGGAAAGAATTTGCTCCCTTTGGGGCAAATTCTTTCCTTTTAGAACAGAACCCTTTTTAGAAGGGACACAGTTTGCAGGAAAGCAAACAGGAAGTCACAAAAGTTATATCCCTTGTAAAACATGGTCGAAAATCTACCAGGTATAGCCAGTCCCCTTAACATGCTAATACTAACACAATAATACATTTTCCTTGTTTCTGTACGAAAAAAACAAACAACAGGTCATGAGGCTCATTTGCGGCATCTCAGCGAAACATTCTAACGAGTACAACTATCTGTAAAATGAAACAATACACATGACCATGAAACACGCTATAAGTTCGCTGCCCTTTCTGTGTCATCGAAATAAAATACATAAAGTTTAAAATGTTGTGTTTTTTTTAAACAATACATCTGATTACTTTGTTAATCTATCTCACATTCTACATGTATGTGTGAACATTCTAGGCATAAATAGCAAAGCCCAAGACAGACTGATCCAGACCTTTCATGTTTGCTGGCAGTTTCCCATTATTGAGGAATGTACCAACAAAAAGCAAAGTATGTTCTCACTACATAGCTCTAAATACATCGGTAATCCAGATAAATGTGTTGTTTTTGTTTCTCAATGAAAACATAATTGAGGTTATTCGTTGGAATCCCCTTGATAAGATGCTTCCAATGAATACCCACAACTTATGTTTTCATTGAGAAATAAGAAAAACGTCAATGCTTTTTAATTTTAAAAATCACCAAAATTTTCTGGCAGGAAAAAAGTGCCTTATCTAGAGCTATGGTACTGGCCTTTCATGCCCTATTTACCCTAAGTACTCGGACATCTCAACTCCTTACCATACTTGTTCTAAAATTTGAAGTATTTACTACTTGATGTTGTGTCTGAAAATTGCTGGATGAGTGGCAAATAGTGTAGACCCTGATGATACACCCTATTCTGTGGCATCTCATCTAGGTCTACACTGTTTGCTCAGGCCCATCCGTCTACATACATACGATAAATGTTTATGGTAAATACAACAAGATATTTTCTTCTGACAAAGTTCAATACAATTTTCCTACATTATTATACACATTCTCACTGTTTATCTTTTCTTTTTTTATTTATTTATTTTTTTTTAAATTCTGCTACATTATATGTATATATATATTCAAACTATGCTATTTGAACATTATTTTACTATATATACATTCACATTCATTCTAAATTTTGTTTTCTATGATTTGAACAAAATCTTATCATCATAACAACATAGGTTTTCAGGATTTGTTCAGAAGGAAAATTTGATGATAATTCTAGGATTTTTTTTTTTAATTCCTCCATAAAAATCATATGTTGTAGGTACTCATCAGATGCGCCTCGCTGAGGCACTTCTAATGAGTTACCACAACTTATGTTTCTATGGAGAAATAAGAAAAAAAAAATTCCAGAGTTATAACCAAATACTCCTCCTTAACAAGTCTTCTGCGGTTTTTCTTCGAAATGAACTAAACTCCAAACATCATCTACTTCCAATTATACAATTACACTGACAAACTCTGAACCAGTTTACTGTTACATCAAAGTATGAAAACCCAAATGAAAAAGTATGAAAACCAAGTTTAACAACTGCAATCAATAAAACAATAGCCTTCAGAAACTACAGAGCAAAACAAAATGCAAGCCTGATGTGAATACTTTCTAATTAAATTCTTTTCTGCTTTTAAGACACAGAAATGTTTAATTCTGACAGCTACAATAACTCAAAATGCAACCTATCTATCTATATTACGGTAAATGTCCTAAAAATTCGAACACCAAAGTTTCTGACAAAATGACATATGCAAACAGTGCAGACCCAGATCAGACTGCTCCTGAAGGAGCAGTCTGATCAGGGTCTACACTGTTTGCCATTCCACTCAGTATTTTAAGAAACAGCTGCATTAAAAGCAAAATTTAGGCCAAAATAGTATGGAATAAAGTGTTCGAAATTTTAGGACATTTACCGTAACAGAAAAAGCCAACTCAGACTATGTAAACTCAGTAAATTGGCTTTACTTTGAAGGCTCTGTCAGTATAGTGACGGCTCTGATGAAATTGCACAAGCTAATTTCAGTCATCATTATTCGCATATAAAATGGGCCATGTCAAGTGAAAAAGTGCCTTTAACCATGCGTAAAATACACAGATTCAGATCATCTTGCGCAAGCACCGAGTATCACCAAGTCCTGTGCTCTTCATTCATACATTCTATAGTATCTAATGATTCTGTTTGCAGACAGTGAAGGCCCTGATCAGAGTGTGCAGATGCCATAGCAACAGATAGGGCACTTTTTTCATCCGAAAAATGCTGATATCTTTCTTATTTCTCCACGAAAACGTATGTAGTGGGTACTCATTAGAAGCGCCTCGGCGAGGCGCTTCTAATGAGTACCCACAACATATGTTTTTGTGGAGAAATAAGAAAAATATTATGTGGATGCCCTCTCTTATCTGTAGCTATGAGATGCACAGGCTGATCTGGGCCTTCGCTGTCCACATATGCCAAGACTCATTTTCGCATGATGCGGACCATAGAATCAAGTTTCTTTTAACTTTTTCCCAGCTCAACTGCCACCATGTTTCATCAGGGTAAAGATTATTCAACTCAATTTTTAAAAACACAGCATAGTTTCATACACAATCAGTATGTAACTCAAAATGATCAGCAAACAATAATACATTTCCTGTTATATGTCGCAAACTATAAAACACAGAGGAGCTTGGCTCCTCCCAACACCCATGCAGATTATGATACAATGGAGGAGCAACCATAAATGGCTAATACTAAATATGAAAAAAAAAGCTAAATATGGGAAAACTTGCCTCATGTCATGTTTGAACAGTAAACCCTATACCAGCCAGGACTATGGTGAGTAATGATGATTTGGTTGGTTGATTTGGAGTTTAACAGTCCAGTCAACACAATTAAGGTCATGTCCAGCTGGTCAGTTTACCTAACTACACTTTTCCTGGGCAGGCTTAGTCATCTAAGTGGTTAACTAGTACTTGTGCACATTCTTTCCCCAGAAGCTGACAACTGCCCTTCTTGAATCAGTGGAAAGGAGTGTATGACCATTGAAAATATATCATGATCAATCGCCATGAAAGAATGTTGCTGTACCCGACTAGGATCGAACCCGTCACCTATAACAATTAGGTGTTTTACGCCTCTTTTAACAGTATTTAGGGGGAATGGATGCCCTTGGTAGATTTTCAGCCTTTTTTTTACAAGGGAGACAACAATTAAGACTTCCTGTTTGCTTTCCTTGCATCAAGTTCTTCCTGAAAGGGGTCTACACTAAAAGCAAAGGATTTGCTCCCAAGGGAGTAAATCCTTTGCTTTTAGACCCTTTTTCAGAAGGGTGATAAAATAAAGGGAGTCCAGCTGGGCCTTTGTTGTCTGTCTATGCATCAAATAAACCTTTTTCAGTTGGTGCAGCTCCATCTGACATCCTTTAACTCTTTGCATGCTCGGTAATTTCGCTTGCTTTTTAGTCATCTGGGTTTTTTTTTTTTTTTAATTAAATTTTTCAATGTAATCTTTCAGGAATATCATCAGTTTCAAACAATCTGGATCCAGATCAGGCTCGACATTTTGTCTGGGTCCAAACTGTTTGCAAAGGTTATCAGGAGACAACAGAAGTCACCACTAGCGGGGAAAGAGTTAAAACTGAGCCAGTTTGGGTTACTAAACTAACAAATACTGCGTCCTCACCTGAATTCATGGATATGTAGGCTAGGTTGGGTTTCACTACCAGTTCATATATGGCAAGCTTTCTCACAGCATAGCTTTTAAATTGTTAAAATGTTGTGAAATCTGTATGATTGCCTTAATAAATATGGTTATGCCTTCTATCATACCAAAAATTAATTCACCATTATAGATGTGCAGTGCTCTTTAATGAAATGTGTCTTGCCAAGCAAAATGGGAGTTCAATGCATAAACAAACAGCATAGTAGACAGGAGAAGTACCTTGGAAATCAAACCCACGGCCTTCTGATCAATAGTCAGACGCACATCCAACTGAGTCACAGAGGCCGGCTCGAACCACAAGTCAAAAAAGTTGTTCCCTTATAAAAGATGGCAGATAATCTACCATGTTTAACCATTCACCTGTTTGCTAATGCATAAAACTACCATTTTGCTGATGGATCAAATGGTAATTAAATAGGTACTAAACATGTATAAGATCTATTTCCAAACACCATGCTCACAGGAAAAAAAAGCACCTGTCATGTAATATCTGACAAAACAGCAGACAATTAAAGCTCTCACAAATACAAAGCTTATCATAAGTGTTTGGTGTTTTACGTCCCTTTCAACATTATTAAGTCATATCAAGACAATAATACTAAGTTTGATAAATACAAGGGTTCAGTGTACAATTTTGAGTAAGAACTCTATGACTTCAATAGTCCAGATAAGAGACTGTATCCATATATTTTTCCTTATTTCTCAGAATCTCCACAAAAACAAACATTGTAGGTTTATTAGAAGTGCCTCGACCAGGTGCTTCTAATAAGTACTCAGTGTATGTTTTCCTGGAAAAATAAGAAAAATATTTGAGCTTTTTGGCTAACTAAGCAACTTATCTGGATCTATGGATTTACAACCTCTCTCCATAAACACCTGGGCCCAGTTGTTCAAAGCGTCGTTAGCTTAACGAGCTCGTTAAGGGTCATTTCGTTAACTGTTTTAGTGGATTTAATATACAATATTCTGATATTTTTTGCTGAAAAAATGTGAGTAGCTTTTGCACTGCAAAAGCTACTCACAATTTTTCAGCAAAAATTTCAGAATATTTGCGTATCACTTGATGTAAATTTTAACGAATCGTTAACTAACGACGTCATTAGCTTTGAACAACTGGGCCCTGGAAGGAAAGCAAGAAATGTTGCAATCAGAAATAATGCCTCATGCTCCCAGTTTCAAAAAAAAAAAAAAAAAAAAAAAAAAAAAAAATTGAAAAGACAGCAAGTATGTCTTACACCCAATATACATAAACTGCCAGCCATCCACAAAAAAAAAAAAACTGCAAGCCAATTGCCATTTAGTACTAGGATTTGTAATAGTAATAATGGCATGAGTCAGACGGGTAAAGAGCTTCACCCTTGACCCACAGAATTTAAATACTTAAGGACATTAAAAATATTTTTTTTCATTAGATGACGGGGTACTAGGATACACCCTTAAAGTGTCATTCACAACTGCAGACATTTTTATTTATATATTTTATTTTTTTTTTTAGTTATGTATTTTTCAGAGAGAAAAAAGAAGGCATTTTATGTGAATCATCTGCTTGGCAGAAGAGTTCAAAGAAAAGTCGATATATAAAATGTTGTCTGGTACAGTTTTGTATGGCACTTTAGGGTTAACGAAACAAGTCCACACTCTACTATACACATGTACTTCAATAAAGTGTCAAAACTAACAAAATGCTGCTTGCTCTCTCACAGCATGCTTCATATATTTGTCTGTTAAGTTGGTATGTGAAATTTTAGGTCATAACCATGTACTGAAACTCTTGTAGGACATTAAATACACATTTTACTTTTCTTCTTCCTATTGTTTTCTCCATCACTGTTTGTTTTTCCAAAACAGTATTATATTGATTGCACAAAGCTTAACCAATACAGTGCACTTTTCCGTCCACTTTCCAAAATCATTTTCAGTTACACAGAAAATAATATATTCTAACAATTACGGGCACACATGTCAAAATTATTCATATTTTCATTAACTTTTACTACTCTCTCAACAAATTCAACATATAACAAACTGATGACATTTTTCTTATTTTTCATAGAAAATAAGAAAAATATTTCAAAACCGCATCTGCTCATCCTCCTTGTTAAAAATGGTGAAAAAACTAACATGTGTAACCACTCACCTTACCTCCAACCCCTCTCCCCACAAAAAACAGGGCTTGGCATTTTACTGCCAAACTATTTTTTTCAGATAAAATCATAAATTAAAACCACAAATCTGTAATTTGACTTCATCATGCTAATGACTAATTTTGGGAGACACAAGTTTTGTTATTCATGAACACAGGAACCTTACATAAACATGGTTAATTATAGCATGGTTTCGGATATAACAGTTTAAAGATAGAACTTAAAAAAAAAAAAAAATATTGTAGCCAAACAAAAAATATATAGATTATATAGAAAAATGACCATGTATGGTCACGTTTCTATATAATCTATGCATTTTTGTTTGGATATAAAAATGTATAGATTATATAATACAAAAATGTATTGATTATATAGATAAAAACAATCATTTATAGTCATTTTTATATATAATCTGTACATTTTTGTTTGGATAAAACACAGATGTTTAGTTAACATGGTTTTTAGCTTTGTTTCCCAGGAATAGTGTTATAAAATTTAAGGAGTACATGGATCGTACTGTTATGTAATGAAGTACATTATCCAAATCATTTGAAAAGCATAATTAGAATATGGACCTAGAAGTTAATGATACTAGTATTTTGATCATCATATCCTCATTTTCCTGGCATATAATTTGATAATAATACAGCCATTCTAGTATTATATTGCACTGGAACATTTGTTGTACATTTCTCCAGATAAAAAGGGTATCCTTTTTTTACCCTTGTAATGCTGAATAAATAAAGATGCCATGCCCACTTCTAATTTTCAGTCAATCAGATTACTTGATTCTTGTTGTTGATACAAATTCACATGCTGAATGACAAACAGTGCAGATCAAGATCAGTTGGCTTCTAAGAAGCCAACTGATTTGGATTTACACTGTTCGTAAAGGCAGGGCATATCCTGGTTCAGCAGGACAAAGGTTAATCGTTCTTCTTTTTTTGCCACAAAATATATGCAATGGGTAATTCAATGAGGCAATTCTAACAAGTAACCACAACATATTATCAACAGTTTTTGACTGAAAAAGTAATTTGTCAAGAGCTATGTTACCATTATCACCCTATGTATTGGGCCGAATATACCCCTGAGCAAACAGTGTAGACCAAGACAAAATTGCTCAAAAAGGAATAATCTGATCAGGATCTACAATGTTTGCCATTCAGTAAGTTAGACATATCGGCAGATATTAAAATTATGGTAAGATAAGGTCTCCTAATATTTAGGGTTAATGTGGTAAGACTTCATAGATGGCAAATCTGAACACTGTCAAGTTGTGAGTACCAGTCAGAAGTGTCTTGCACAGGGCTGTTAACGACAAGACATTTTCATGGAGAAACAAGTAAACTATCTGGATATCCTCATATCTAGAGCTATGCTTTTATGTTTATACCATATTTATCATAAGTATTCGGACACCCCAACCTCTTACCATACTTGTTCTAAACTTTGAACAAGTACAATTTACTACCCCATGTTGTGTCTAAAAATTGCTGGATGAGTGACAAATAGTGTAGACCCTGATGAGATGCCACATAATGTAGCATCTTATCTGTGTTAACACTGTTTGCTCAGGCCTGTCTGTCCAAATACATACGATAAATACAATATACAGTATTCTTTTTGTTGCTGTTTTTTTTTTTTTTTTTTTTTGTGTGTGTGTGTGTGTGTGTGTGTGTGTGTGTGTGTGTGTGTGTGTGTGTGTGTGTGTGTGTGTGTGTGTGTGTGTGTGTTATTAATTGTTGTAAATGGAGACAGGAAATGTGCATATATGAAAGAATGGTAAGCAAAGCATACATGTAAATGAATCAAGTTTGCCATAAACTGATTTGGCAACTGTAAAATTCTGACAAGTATGCGAATCAGAAACATCAGACATGGTTTGTCAAAAGCATTTTCACTCATTAAATTAACAAGGTGCCAGAAAGAAAGCTTCTTAATATATTTTTTGTTATCTTTTGTTATGCACTAAAACACTTTGTGAGTATTTATTAGCAATGCCACGGCAACAAAATTATGATAATTCACCACAACATGTCGTCATGCATCCTAAATTATCTCGACAGAACAATAGTATACTATCTGGAGCTATGTCTGGATGTTCATCACAGTTTAAGATAAGCAAGCAGGAGTATAACCTCTAAAAGTTATTTTTTTTTCTTTATACAGTTAAATTATTTTGCCACTTTAGCATCTGTAACTTGTTTAAGTTATATGATCATTCTTCATCTTCATATACTGGAGCTATCGTAATTTTTATGGATAGGTAGGAAATTTTTGCTGATCCCTTACATAAAGTTATGATTAAGCAATAAAAACCTGTACAAATCATCCAGAAATTTGTATGCAAGGCACTTGAAAAATGCTTCTTTATTACTTATTACAGTTACTTTTAAATGGTTTACAAATTTTACCTTGACACTTAACTTGAGACATAACCTAAACAAGTTATTTTCTACAGCCTCACTTTGAAATTACTGGCAGATGAGTAACTTTGTCAGTGTATTAAGTTTAAAAAATATAACTTGTAGAGGTTATGCTCCTGACTAATAAGCAGTCTCAGATAAATGTTTACCATATGATGCATCACACAAGAAAAGAGTCCTTATGCATTTTGCAGACAATGCATAGCACCAGATAAGGTGCTTTTTTCATCTGAAAAGTAACAATATTTTCCTTATTTCAGGATGAAAACATATGTTTTGGGTACTCATTAGAAGTGCCTCGCCAAGGCACTTCTAATGAGTACCTACAACATGTTTTCGTCCAGAAATAAAATGAAATAATATGTGGATCCCCTCTTATCTGGAGCTATGCAATGCAGGCCCTGATCAGCCTCTGCAAAATTACAGAATAAATGGATACTGTAGTACAGATTCAATGGATACTGTAGTGTATGCTTTGGCAAACAGAGAATGTCCAGCTCAGACTGCATGAACGTGCACGCTCATCTGGATCTTTGCTCTTCTCATATGGCATAAGGGCCTTTCTCCCACATTGTACATCATTTCCTTTTACACCACAACCTTTTTATAAACTACTGTTGGGGTCCATAGCATAAACCGTGTTAGTTAAACAACCGTGTTATATCCAAACAAAAATGCATAGATTATATATTGATAAATGACCATTTATGGTCATTTTTCAATATAATCTATACATTTTTGGTATCCATCTTTGAACCGTGATATATCCAAAATCATGTTATAACGAATCGTGTTATAAAGAGGTTGTAGTGTATTACAAACACCTCTACAAAGTGCTTCTAATGACTACCTACAAGTATATTTTTTCTGGAGGAAAACAAAACTCATTAGTTTTTAGTTTTGGCACCTTATCTAGAGCTATGCTTAATGCTTTTTCAACCACAAGAAATAGAAGATTGCAAAGCACACTAAAACTGCAACAAAGTATTATGCTGTTCAAATTCCAGAGGACTTGATTAGAAGGCGTACTTACGAGATAAATTTGGGACAATTTTTCTTATTTCTCCATAAAAATATAATTGTTGGTACTCATTAGAAGTGCCTCGCCAAGTACCCATAATGTATGTTTTAATGAAGAACTGAAGAAAATTATCCCAGAATTATAAAACAGTCCTCCTTACCAAGTCCTGTGACAAAGCTGGTGACAGTGTCTGCAAACACAGAGATTAGATCTAAGGAATGCACTTGTGAGAAATTTTGACTGTCTTATACAAAAATGCAATTTTTTTTAAGTCCACTATCGGTAGGTAGTTTCAGATTTAACATTCACCAGCTGGCCAATCCCATATTTTTGGCTGGAAACTTTCGTAATCTGTGCAGTACATTCCTTCCTTGATGAAAGACTCCTTGTCCTCTGGTTCTGGGTATAATGATGCCAAGTCATGGTCGTAAACATACTTGCCGAGATCAGCGGCTATTTTTAGGGACACTCTCTGGATCTGATCTAAAGGTGGATAGACTCTACCTTCTTCTAAATGTTCATCTGTTACAAGATCAGCCAGAGTCTGAAAAAAAAAAAAATTAGTGAGATCAACAAGTGCTTGCTAATCATTTTTTTTTTTAAATGACTGATCATCAACTGTAGTTTAAATAACCATTTTTGTGGACATGCATTTCAGCTTATTATGTAAAAATCATGCAGTTCTCAACAACAAATTTATCACCTATCAACAAAAGAAACAAAAATAGTAATTTGAATTTATAGCTTTCTTCAAACTTCCTTGGTGATATTCAGAAAGTCACTGAAGTACTTTGGAATGGTACTTTCAACTTTGTAGGATGCCATTTTGTTTTTTGAATGATGTCATGTAAGCCTAACACTGATGATGTCACAAGTGAATAATGACGTTATTCAATTACTAACTAATAGTTGATTAGTATAATAATGGAGAATACCCATAACATACACTTTCATGCAGAAATATGAAAAATATCTGGGCCCAGTTGTTCAAAGCATCATTAGCTTAACACGCTCGTTAGTGGTAAAAATGCTAACTGTTCTAGTAAGTACAATATCAAATTCACAGGTATTTTTGCTGTAAAATGCAAATGCAAAAGCTACTCACATTTTTTCAACAAAAATATTAGCCTATATGCCATATTTAAGGATCAAAGTTTTAACCCTGTATTTTTGGGTTAAAAAAAGTGTCATTTCTGGAGCTATGCTTTTCAGGCTATTATTATCAAATTTCTTCATCTTTATTCACCACAAATGACCCAAATAGCTTAGTATCTTATCTTTTCATTCAATTTGCTATTAGAAAAAAAAAAGTGAGAAAAATAGGTTCCTATAAATAGAATTTACCAATTAGTCAACTATGATAATTCTTTCTGATCATTATAATCAATCATAATAAACATTGGGACAATAATACTTGAATCTTCAACTTTCTGCAGGCTAAGCGGACAGATGCTCTACCACTGGACAAAAGCATAATTTTCAAATGTTTAATCAGAAATATACTAACGGCAATAAAAAATACAAGTTTGGTTTTGGTATCATAACTTTTCTATTGGGAACCAATAAACTTCACTAACATGCTGATTGGTATAGGATTAAAGTTTTCATTAGAAATTGGTCAAAATTGTTCAAAGCACACATTCGTTAATAAGTTTGATTGACATCATTTCAGTATTTCTATTATTTTACTCCAAAAGAAAACTTGCCTTTTTTTTACAATCAACCCTCTTTATATCGACACTCGATACAACGACAAAATTCGTTATAATGACAATTTGAATGTCAAGAAACCTTTGCTCTAGAGATGACAGTTAATGAGAAATTATGCAAAAACATTGCATAAAATCTTCAAGCAACATATGTTTTGGATATTTGTTAGAATTGCCTCTAACAAATATCCAAAACATATGTTCTATGAGGAAATAAAAATAAAACAAGGCCTTTGTTACACATTATTCTGTCCATTAAGGATTCTTTACAACAGCAAATTCGTTATAATGGCAACATTTTTTGGAACAAATGCTGTCGTGTAACGAGGGTTCACTGTATTTCCACTAGTATATATTGCACATAACTTCTACCCAGTCACTTGTTCTTTCTTGATAAATCTTTATGGAAGAACATTACAACAACTTATCTGCTATTTTTGGAACAGGAAATGTCAAGTACTGTTAACAGAGATTTAAACCAACAGGTTGGCAGTTACACCACAACCTCTTTATAACACTATAGTTGGGGTCCATAGCATAAACCGTGTTAGTTAAACATCCGTGTTATATCCAAACAAAAATGTATAGATTATATTGAAAAATGACCATTTATGGTCATTTTTCAATATAATCTATACATTTTGATCCATCTTTGAACCGTGTTATATACAAAACTATTTGTGGTCCGTGTTATATATAAAACCATTTATGGTCATTTTTCAATATAATCAATACATTTTTTGGATCCATCTTTGAACCGTGTTATATACAAAACTATAAAATTTGTTTGTTTGTGTTGAGGTTTTACGGCCCAGTCAACCCAATGGGGTCATGTCGAGCGCGGTCAGTTTACCTAACCACACGTTTACTGGGCAGGCTTAGTCCTCTAAGCGGTTAACCAGTATTGTGCACATTCTTTCGCCAGAAACTGACAACTGCCCTTCTTGAATCAGCGGAAGGGAGAGAATGACCGTAGAAAATAACAAACCGTTTTATAAAGAGGTTGTAGAGTATAACTTAATTATTATATGTCTTGCTCTCTTTTCTCAATGACATATAGGTGTTATCTCCACCCTTCTGTACAAAAAAATACTTACCTGAGCTGCCTGAAGGAAAACTGTATCTGGAATATGTCTCACTTTGAAAGTAATTACTCCCAGAGCTACACCTGGGAAAATATAGGCATTATTTCCCTGACCAGGAATATATGTTTGCCCACCGACAGTAACTGGATCAAATGGACTGCCACTTGCAAATACACAGCGGCCCTGAAATAAGATGAAGGTATCATATTTCCCGTATGTTTTTGGGCAGTCAGGCCTGAGCAAACAGTGTAGACCCTGATGGGACGCCACATGATGCAGTCTCATCAGGGTCTACACTATTTGCCACTCATCCAGCAATTTTAAGAAACAACATCGGGCAGTAAATTGTACCTGTTCAAATTTTAGAACAAGTATGGTAAAGTGTTGCGGTGTCTAAATACTTAAGGTAAATATGATAACATGGTTTACATGCTAACACATCACTATCCATACTAACTTACATTGTGTCAACCCAAAAACTAAGCATGAACTCTGATACATGTACCTTCTCTTTCCCACATCTAAAGTCACCATTGCATGATACAAACTCCTTTTGTACAGGCGAGGTAAAAAACTAAAAATAAGTATTTACAAGAAAATGTGCCCCATCTATATGCTTTTCCCTACAAAATGCCAACGTTGAAAAGGAACATAACTAAGTATTGGGACACCTTAACTCCTCATCATACTTGTCCTAAGATAGAACTTTAATGGCTCGAACATCTTTGGGACCATAGAAAATTGTTCGAGACATGGGTAGTTCGAGCCACTGAGGGTTAATCATGGTGCCAGGTCAGGAAGCAAATAGCGATAATTTAGGGATTTTTTTTTATTTCCTTCACAATAATTGTATGTTGAGTGTACTCATTAGAATCGCCTCAATGAGGCAATTCTAATGAGTACACACAACATACAATTTCATGATCAATAAGAAAATTTACCTAAATATTTGTTTTCTTGAGCTAGCGGAAGAATTTCGTAGGGACTCAAAAACGAGTTCGAATTAGCCATGGTAAACGAGCCATCGGTGTTCGAGCTATCAAGGTTCGACTGTAATATTTACCCTAAGTACTGGGACACCTTAACTCCTTACCATACTTGTCCTAAGATTTGAAAACATCTACTTTACTATCAGTTGGTGTTTCTAAAATAGTGCTGGATGAATGGCAAACAGTGTAGACCCTGATCAGATGCTGCATTCTGCAGCATCTGATCAGGGTCTATACTGTTTGCTCAGGCTTGTCTGTCACAATACTTAGGATTATTACAGTGATCCAAAATTTATCCACTAGTGTATTTTGTCTAAATAATGCTGACGCTACAATAAAAATTTCACCAAATTCTTACTGCAACAATATTTAACCAGAAAGGTCAAGCAAAGGTTGATTGATTGTTGATTGGTCGACCTATTAGGTGCTGACCAATGAGAAAGCCCATAACAAAACAGGTCAATGTTGCAAGGAAAACGAAACCGAAACAACCTAAAGTTCTGTTGAATAGATTTTATTGCATTTTTTCAACACAAAAATTGGATGGGGCACCACAAGAAATGTGTACCATCCAAAAACCCAGACCATGAATATAAAAGAATTTTTCACACCCAGCAAGTACCAAAAACAAATGAAGGTCTTCCCGGCCATGCATAAAAAAACAAAAACAGAGGCCCCCTTTACCCCATACAGTTAATTACTGTTTCAGTTTGCAATATGTTCCTCACATTTGTCTCCTTTTAACTCAAACCACTTTTACCTCAAAGCAAAAATTCTGGTTCCTTGGAGTTTGAGACAATGGGAGTTGACTGTATTATCTTTGTGGAGAAACAAGACAAGTATATTAATTTGAATAATCTGGAGGCCATATTTGATCTAATTACCGCACATACCCCTATAAGCGCACAGTCAAGAAATTCTGTAGAGTTCAGATTATAGCCAGTGTACTTTTTCTTTACTTCTTTATGAAGGCATATGTTGTGGGTACTCATTTGAATTGCATCGACTTGTCAATGCAATTCAAATGAGCACCCACAACATATGCCTTTATAAAGTCAGAAAAAATCCTATAATCATCATCAAATAAGTCCTTTTCTGATCTTTTTTATAGTGTATCCTTAGCAGGTAGATACATATTTTACCACCACTGAGTGTTCCCAGTAATTTTGAAAAACCTAAGTGCACAGTGCAGTAATCAGGTCGAATACGGTAATTTGAATAATCTGGAGGCCCAATTTTTGAGACAAGAACAAAATGTCAAAATGGGAATTCAGAACATACTGTATTCGATCTAATTACAGCACCGTGCGCTAAGGTTCTTCAAAATTACTGGACAAACTTTTGGTAAAATATGTATCCACCTATACTATGGGTACACTAAAAAGATAAGCGGAGGACTTATCAAATGATACTTATGCGATGTTTTTGTGTTTTCTTTTTCTATTTTTTTTTTATACAAGGATATGTTGTGGGCACTCATTTGAATGACATCA
This sequence comes from Anodontia alba, assembly GCA_964016985.1. Taxonomy (NCBI): domain Eukaryota; kingdom Metazoa; phylum Mollusca; class Bivalvia; order Lucinida; family Lucinidae; genus Anodontia; species Anodontia alba. The sequence continues at coordinate 103,166,386 of OZ024824.1, forward strand.
ACCAACAACATATACCTTTATAAAGAAGTAGACAAAAAGTACACTGGCTGTAATCTGAAGACTAAGGAATTTCTTAACTGCGCTTATAGGAGTATGTGCAGTAATTAGATTGAATATTGTAAGTGCTTCCTGCAGATATTAAAATATCCTTGTGTGTCAAGCATTACTGAATAAAATAAGACTTTACCCTTGCAGCTCTGCAAACCAAAACAGACACCTATGCAAACAGTCTAGATCCAGTTAAGATGTCTCATAAGGAGATGTCTCATCAGGATCTACACTGTTTGCAACAACGTTTTTGATGTCTGACTTTTTATAACAATGAATATGTTCAAATCCAAAGATGGAAAAGTCCACACCAGAAACTGGTGTGGACTCTCCCATCTTTGGACTTGCACACAGTGTGTGAAAGGTCTGAATCAGTGTGGAATGCAGCCGATCAAACATAAAAGTTTATTATATACAGCTATAACTATTAAATGCTTAGAAATGAACGATAAAATCCACAGAACAATGATGCCAATATTTCTCAATACCAGCATGCAATATCAAAAGTGCACGCTTTCTTTAGATCAGTAATGCTTGTTTGTCAACCATTAAAAAATCTCAAACTTTATTACCATTGTGGAATGTTGACATTGTATGATGCTAAAATTGATGACATCATTTTTACTTGACATAGTAAAATATGACGTCACGCTGGACCAAAACATCATATAAATTACTCTTATTAAAGTTTGAAAATAGCAAGTGAAGCAACAAACTGATTTTTGCTCAAGTAATTTGTTTTTACAACTAGATTCGCTGCAAAACAACAACAGTGCAAAACTGATATCATGTTGATACTGCACTAGTGCAAAAATGATATCACTTTCTGATAACAGTTTTGCACTGTTAAAGAAAACACTATTTGCAGTGTCAAATTAAACAAAAATACAGAATAAGAAACAAAAACAAGAGAACAATATTTATAGCTATATAACAAAAGGGTAATTGCACTGATATTGGTAAATATTGTCCCGAGTTGGGATATCCAAGGACGCATGCAAGCTTACTTCCTTCGACATCCCAATGAGAGACAATATTCACCTATATCAGTGCAATAACCCTATATTCTCATGAACTTACGTCAGTTAGATTGTATGCCTCTTCTGCTGTACACTCTGCCATACTGGTGGGATTGCTGAGAGCAAAAATGATTGGTCGTTTGTTAAACTTTGCCATATCACGGAGTATAGTTTCAGTGAAGGCATGAGGAACTGCTGCAGCACCTACATGTAAAGAAAATGTTTAGATCTTTAGAAGTGAGCCATGAACCAGGAATAAGGTCAGAGTATAAACCTTTATAACTTATTAAGGAGGAATATTATTTGGTGAAAATTCTGGGATATTTTTTCTTATTTCTCGATAAAAATGCTATGGCACTTCTAATGAGTAGCCATAATCTAAGTTTTTATGGAGAAAATTATCCCAGAATTATCATCATATACTCCTCTTAACAAGCCTTCCAATGGTTTATACTCCTCCTTAATAAGCTTATGTTTCTAAGTAGGAGCCCAGATTTTAATATTGTGTAAGAGGGCACTTTTTTTCACCATTTAATTTCTCATCGGTCCAGATAAGAAGAAAGACATGTTAATCTGTCTCCAGATGCAGTCTAGATGGGATTTCGTCTATTAACTTTTCATGGTCTATGTCAAAAAAAAAGCTTGTCTTCGAACATATGTGAATGGATACACTTTCAGAGAAACCAATAAGGCTGGCACAATTAATCAGATAATCAATTAATTGATTGATTAATTCCACAAAAATGACTATCATTACAGATTTGCGAATAATCAATCATTTGATTTCTGTGGCTGTTACTTCGCCGTATTTAACCTTAGTATTCAGACACCTAAACTCCTTACCATACTTTATCTTAAATTTGAACAAGTACAATTTACTACCCACTGTTGTGTCTAAAAATAGCTGGATGAGTGGCACACAGTGTAGACTCTGATGAGAGGCCACATTTTGCGGTGTCTCATCTGGGTCTACACTGATCGCTCAGGCCTGTCTAGCCAAATATGTCGGTAAAGTATAACATATGGTAAGAGTCATACTCAGACAGACAGGTAAAATTATGACCAAATCTTCAGTGATTATCGATCACAATGGCAGGACTGATAATCTTTTCAGCTCTGATTAGCCAGCTCTAGAAACCGAAAGGGTTTTTGCCTTCCTTCCAAAAAGGGGTCTACTCTAAAAGGAAAAAAACGACAGCTCACCTTGGTTTAGAGGCTTTTCTCAATAAAACTATAGCCCTAGATAAACACTTTTTTCAACTAAAATGTACTGAAATTTGTCTTATTTCTCCATGAAAACATATGTTGTGGTACTCATTAGAAGGCTTCGAAGTGTGGCTTCTAATGCATACCCACAACATATTTTTTCAAGGAGAAAAAAGAAAAATATTTAAAGTGTACCCTCTCTTATCTGGAGTTATGTTAAAAACAACAACAACAAAAAATAAACAAGACTATTGTCAGAACTGACGGATACTCCCTGAAGCAATTATTTGACTTTATATGCCTATACTCTATACAGAATCTAGGTATTGATTTGTGATCACTGTTCTTGCATTTTTCATTTCCCAAAATCTTATATTTCAACTTTCATTTGAATGCATTATAAGTTGATATGGAGTGATAAGATGAACCTTTTACATTCTGAATACCCATCTACTGCACATTTCTGAAAACATGAGCATTCACACAGTCTGATCAGAAGATTCACTGGGCACACTGGGATAGGCAAGGATGTAGTTTCTTCATGTGGACAACAAAGACTCTGGTCAGACAGTGTGGCTGTACTGGCTGGTTTGAGTCTTCATTGGGCACACATGTTGGAATATATACAGTACAGCTCAGGTAAAAGAACCAAAAAACTCTTTATTCCGAATATCGGCGTTTCGCGAACTTGCCAAAAACACTCGGAATCAAACCGAGTAAACGTTATATTCGGCGGACACCACTCGCAAGTCCGCCGAATGTATGCGTTATGCGAAGTTATGCGAAGTTACTCAGAATGGAAATATTATACCCCGGAGGCAATATTTCTCGCGAAGCGATGCGAAATTCCTCGGAGTAATTTGACTAAATACCTGTCCGATTTTTATATATTTATTTATTTATTTAATAAAGTTATTTAGATATTTCTTTAATAAAAATATTTTTTATTTATTTTTATCTTTATTTTTCCATCATATAGTACAGTCTGCGTGAAGGTTATATTGTCCGCGCTCATGCAGATGCGCAGGTTGATCTGAGTGTGCACTGATCACAAAGGTCTTATTGTCCCAAAAGTGTTTTCCAAATTTCCGCATTCCGATCCCCCAAAATTAGGTCCATTCCCTTGTTTTCTTAAAATATCAACCAATGCTGCCTTGTTCCCTAATATATTTGGGTGCTCCCTAGGTCCAAAGATAACCCCGGTAGCCCCCTTCATTGTTCGAGCACGTAACATGGGCCTCAACAAAGCTCCATATGAAAATGTACCGGATTCTTTGGCTTAGTCTAGTCCGGCCACACAAGTGGGTCCGGCATGGTCATTTTTATTTAATGTGCCGTAGAAAACAAAACAAACACACAAAAATCACAAAGAGAATCAAACATCTTCCCCAATCGACGAATTACGTATTTATATTTGGTATTCCTGTAACGACCTTTTCCCATACAACAACCGCACGCGCTCAATATAAATGACGTACTGTGGAAAAAGACCGGGAAATTCTCACTCGCGTGCAGCAACCGCACGTGTCAATATGAATTTACTTAAAGGGGCGCTTCTGCTATTAAAGAGGCATTGAATCAACAAGACAGCACATGTGAAAAGAGTGTCTGTCACACAAAAACACACTTTACGCACACGAGGCTAATGACAATTCAAACGAGTGAGTGAGTTTATTACGTCCTACTAACAGCTAGGTCATACGGAGATGTGGATCTTGATTTAAAGTCCAATATGAAAGGCTTGAGAAGCCTGGGATCGAACTCATGACCCCTGGGTAACAAGACGAGAAGCTTCACACTACACCACCGAGGCACAATTTCCCAATATTTCATACTGATAAATATCTAATAAAAGGGCTGCAGACATTTCACCATGCCCCGCCACTGCACTTAAATCAAGCAAGTGCCATGACTCTGTTAATAAACTAATAACGTTTCAAGAAAATATCTCAAATAGTTTTCAAGTTACAGAGCGGACAAAAAAAAAAATAAAATAAAAAAAAAAAAATAAATAAATAAAAAGAAAGAAAGAAAAGAAATATTACAGAAACCACTAAAATAGTTTCCCTTTTCAAAGGGCCATAACTCCAAAATAAGCTCTATCGTCAAAATGAAAGAAAAGAAGGGCCGTTATCAGTTTCTGCTGAAATGATTAACAGCTTATGAATAAGCCAACCCTGGAAAAGTGTGCGTGCTCGACAAGACCGAAATAGTGTAGACTGGGCCGTTTAACTGCAGTTCAAACCAAAATTACGTCGGTACTAAGTTCTCATGTCTGAAGTATGATTTACAATGTACTTTCACTGAATCGGACAAAACGTACAATACTACAATGTACGTGCGACCAGCAAAGACTCGGGTCGGTCTCTGCATCGACCCACTAGATAAAACAAGCTTCTTGGATAGCTCGGAGTCCAAAGAAGGTGCATACTGTACGATCAACGAAGGGTCTGATCAGAATGTGCTGTTGCAGTCGCACTGTTTATCCCGCTTTGGATAGCCCGGCTATCGGAGGTAAATACAACCAGTGAATGCTTTTATCAGAATGTGCGGTTGGCAGGTTGACACGAGTCTTCGCTCGTCGCACAAGACGTTTTGTTAAACCTAGAGATTGTAGGAGGTACATACGATTAGCGAAGGCTCAGATCAGACTACTGATGTGCAGGCTCAGAGTGTGTGGGCTGATCCGTCTCTTCGTACAAGTTTTATTGTAGGTTTTGCCATGTACAGATCAATGCGCGACCATAACGCCTAACACTCTGGGTAAAATTTTCAACTGACGACATTTTGAAACATTTTTCTCATTCTTCCAAGAAAACAGGATTTGCATTTCATGCAAATTGTCTCCATTGCATGACTGTCAAACCCTGTTTTCTTGGTAATAAAAAAAAAAAAAAAATTTTTTTTTTTTTTTTTTTTTTTTTTTTTTTGTCGTCTGCTGAAATAGCCCAGATAGTGGTAATTCGATACCCGCGAGCACCAAGTGTTATAACTTAAGATTGGTTTATAACCAGGAAGACTCTGCCTAGAATGTCCGCGAGGGCATATGAAAATATTATGGACAAATGTCATTTTGAAGATTATTTCCCGCCAATGCTAGGTTTATACATGCGTCTCTTTTAGTCGTTTAATAAATTACGGCCTTGGTTTTGCATATCGCATGTTGAAGACACAAAAACAGAACACTTTAAATGGAAACAAAAGTTTTGAAGATTGCTCTATAAACCAATAAAGATAATGTTATTAATGTATATACTGTAAGAGAATAACATAACATAATAATCATTTGTACTCTGATAAATGCGGGGTAATGTCTTCACATCGCAGGTTTTTACTCTTTTAAGGGAGCTAACTGCTGCAACTGACTATCAGAAGGGAGTTAACTGCAATTGCTTTACTAGTATGGACCATGCGAAATGGGATTGGGAACAGCATATTTCTATGAATCGCGCCAGTAAAGAGGGGGACATGCTTATACAATAAGCGGTTAACCAGTACACTGAACCCCATTCCGCCAGAAACTTGAAACTGCCAATCTTGAAGCAGTGGAAGGAGCGAATGACCGTAGCAAATACATGTGTTTCATGATAAGTGGGGATCGAATCGCGTTCGATTCCCGCCGGTGCGATATCATTTTTCCAATAAAGTCAGTGCAAACAACAACTACCTCGAAAGGAGACATGTCATATTTGCAAGAGGGTAAAAGAAAGCAAAAGAAAGAGCTTTCCAGAGAGAGAGAGAGAGAGAGAGTTCGCAAAACTTGTAAGATTCTGGCTCGTCCATTTTAGGTACATCCGGCTATAAGATTTAGATATTCCTAGAGAAAAACGGCTAAACTGTTTTTGCAAACAGTGAATACCCTGACCAGACGCCGCGTTCTACCATCTCAATATGACAAAGAATTTCTTTTATTTTATTTTTTGTTATTGTTGAAAGAGACATAAGACATCAAGTCACCGTCATCATTAAGTGGTGATTTGAATGGACAGTCCTAATCCTGGTCCAGTCATCAACCGTCCAGGCCTCGATCCGAGCAGTGTAGATACATTCCAGCGTCTTCGTTTCTGTCTCCCTTGTCAAATGAAATGTATCCCTACTTTAACCCTCGAAGCGCTTAGCATATTCAGCAGACGGCATTTTCATTTTCTTTTTCTTCTTATTTTCCTGTGTAAATTAAGCGTGGCGTAACATGTGAATCGTCTGCTAGACAGACGATTCACATGAAATGTTCAGCCTTATTTTCACTGTAAAATACTAAAACAGTTAGATCGACGTCTCCTCTAGAATTTTCAGCAGTGCTTCAGGGGTTCAAACTATTTTCTTGGCAGCCGCAGCACGTGCAAAGTGACACGGGAAAAATGGGCCAGCCTGGATAAAAGTGCTTGTCACATGAAAATGAATGTAGGAAGATTCAGGCGACCACCACCCTTAATCCAAAACTAAAACTGGGCGATTAGAAATCATCCGAGGCTTTGGGCCAAATACGTCGCCGGCCTTGCGTATTGGGGCTACCAGCTGTTGTTCGGCCATACCCTTTGACATTCCGCAGCTGAAACATAAAAAAAATCAGTCGCAGAGTTGGTTGTCGGAAGCATTTTATGTAAGTGGATATTGCAGTCTGATCCTGCTGCCACCAGCACTAGTAAACGAGGGTAAGTATTATAATCGCAGTTGTAACAATTTTTGTTTGATTATCGTCTGAGAGAATGATCTGAGTGGTCAAACTTACCTGTACAGAATAATCTGTCGCCACTCGCAAATACTCGCAAACACTCCGAATATCATGGGTACACTGAGGTCCGCTAATGTCCTCGGAATATCGAGCGCATAACTTCGAGTAAATTTTTTTCACTCGGAATGGTTTACTCCAAACCACTCGGCGGAAAATCGCGGATTGTAAAATTGGTCCGCGAAATGAAAAAAAAATTGGTTCTTTTACCTGAGCCGTACTGTATTTTCTCCCACCTTTGCCTACATGAGATAGGCTTTTTGTCTATGTGAGAAACTTCTATCTCACATGACCATGTGACTTGTAGGAACAATCCACTAACTCTTTCCCAGCTAGTGGCAACTTTTGTCATTTGCTGATAACTTTGCAAACAGTTTGGATCCAGATCAGGCCTGACATTTTGTCAGGCCTGATCTGGATCCAAACTGTTTGACACTCTGATGGGATTCCTGAAAGATTTTTTTTAAAAACTGAATTAAAAAAATCCACGGACAATAAAAAAGCATGCAAAATTTCCCAGCATGCAAAGAGTTAAAAGTTGGAGAAAAAGAATCCATCATGAGCCAGACCATGCAGGAAAGGAAAATCTCACCCTCAGTGGTAGGAATTTCAACCAAGGACGAGGCAAGCCTCCTCCCTGGTTGAAATTCCTACCCTTGGGTGAGATTTCCCTATCCTGCATGGACACTCATGATGGATTCTTATCTTCCCACATAGCAGCTCAGTTATCATAGTATCCCTCTCATCTAGAACTATTGTTTCATGTTGTGTACTCACCTATTAAGGCAGTTGGTTTGATTTCCTTCACAACCTCCTCTAATGTGTCAATGGGACGGAAGTCTTTAGCAAAGTCCAGTTTATGGCCACTTACTCCACCTTTAGGTCGGTTCTGCATATAAGCAATGAATTTTAGACTGTTTCTATATAGAAAACAGTAGCATATTCAGATCAAGGCAGGACATAAGGCATACTATCAACAAACCCTTTTTTAACACATTGCAGATTGAATGAACTCCCCCATACTACGTATTGGAAGAGTCCAATTTCAATTTTAGGTGGGTGAGGCTATGAGATTTAGATATTCCTAGAGAAAAATGGCTAAAGTATTTGCAAACAGTGAAGACACTGATCAGGCGCCGTGTTTTGCGGCATCTCATCTAGGTCTGCACTGTTTGCCAATTACCCTTTTAGGGGTCTCCCGACTACAATGGGTTAAAAGTTTATATCAGAAAGCAACCTTACTATTGAATACTGAATTTTTTTTTCTCACTTTTTACTGTTATTAAAAGGATAATGAAAAAAAAAGCCTATTTTCTAGGAAAATATGAAAATTATCACTTGAATAGGGCCTGCAATGTTTTCATTGATATACTGACAGTTAATCAAGTTGCGATTTTGGGCAGACACAATCTCCTTAGCAACTGATCATTATGTATATCAACTAAGTGAGAAAGGGACAAGTCATGCAAAATGCAAGACATTGTTCCACACTTCTAAAAAAATTCCTCCTGGTTGGTTGGTTGGTTGGTTGGTTTAGGGTTTAACAGTCCAGTTTAGGCTATTAAGGTCATATCAAACTAATCAGTTCACCTTTTACACCTTTCCTGGTTAACCAACACTTATGATTCTTCCTGGATAACAAATTATAAGAAAAAAAATTACTTGTGGCAGGACAGGACAGTATGAAAAGATTCTAATATATTCCTGATACAGTAAATTTCCTAAAATTTTGAACACTTTATTCCATACTCTTTTGGCTTAAATTTTGCTTTTTATGCAGCAGTTTCTTTAAATATTTAGTGGAATGGCAAACAGTGTAGACCCTGATCAGACTGCTCCTTCAGGAGCAGTCTGATCAGGGTCTACACTGTTTGCATGTCATTTTGTCAGACATTTTAGTGTTCGAATGTTTAGGATATTTACCGTAACCATGTTTGGTGACTGCATAATAAGAATTCCACTGGTGGGATCCAACCAACAGTTAACGCTACTGAACTCATCAGCTTCAACAACAGATCAATATCTGTACTAAAAACAAACTTTGTATTACATACAACATGTACAGACATTACAAAAACACACCTATTCAAATATATTGAAAATTTCACCACCAAAAACTGAAAGTTTTCAGATAAAAATTCTGATAATTTTCATATTTCTGCTCAAAATATAGATTGTGGGTACTTGTTAGAACCGCCTCACCAAGTCAGCTCTAACGAGTTCCCTCAATCTATGTTTTTGATCATAAATAAGAAAAATAATATATACACCTGTAAACCCCAGTTTTACTGTATAAAATTGGGGTTTAAGGGGGTCAGAAGTATATAGGTGTGTTTTCGTGGTGAGAGACCTGAGCAGAATTTTCAAGGCCTCCTCACCCCTCACCCACATCAACCCCATGAACGTACCTTCACTATTAAACCTCTGGAATCTACCATCCATATTTTACTTCTGGCTTCTTCTGTACTGACTCCTTCAGCTTCCATTGCCAAGGCCAACAGGTTGGCTATTCCTATGTTTGCCTGAATTATACAAATCAACGATCCAGATAAACAAAGGAAATTCAAACGACATTTTCATAACTCCACATAAGGCACTTTTACAGCCAAAAATTGTTGATATTTTTCTTATTTGTTCATCAAAACAGATGCTGTGCACTTCTAATGAGTATCCAGAACGTATGTTTTGCTAGAAAAATAAGAAAAACATTTTCCTGGTACCCTCTCTTATCCTGAGCTATGCATTTTTATTAGTTTTTGCACCATAATATGTGCTGTTGTTGTGCAGATTTTTAACGCTACCAGGCACCCGAGGCACATAGAGGCAGTGGCGATTGTTATGTACAAGTATCTGTGCAGCCTTGCTTTCATGGATCACCCATGCACACTTAGTGCCACTGTCTGTCACCAAGCGCTACCCTGTCCACTTTATACTCAACCCACGGCAAGTCGAGTATGAGCTAAGTATACTAATGGTCTGAAAATTGTCTTGACCCGAGTGGGATTCTAACCCAAGATATCCCGTTTGAAAGTCCAGTGCGCTAACCACTAGGCCACCCAGCCCAACACCATAACATGTGCAGGATACTTATCAAAAATATAACATTACATATTTAATTCTAAAGTAGTACAAGAATTATTGCCTAATATCTGTAGGTTTAAGGGAAATGAATACTCCTGGTATAGGTTTTTTTAAGTTTTTTTTTTTTTTTTTTTTTTTTTTTTACAAGCGACAACTTTTGTGACTTCTATTTGTGTTCCTGCACACCAACCCCTTCTGAAAAGTATACTCTAAAAGGTAAGAATGTGATCTCAAAGGGAGCAAATTCTTTTCTTTAAGAGTAGACCCATTTCACAAGTCCTGTCGAAACTTCCTACCAAGTTTCGCGTCAATTGGCCTTTCTGTTCAGGAGAAGAAGTTCAAAATAGCTTTCAAGAAAGTCGCCATGGATTCTGGATTTCTGTTCTGAATGATTTTAGCTATTTTGGTAGAGAGTCACCTAGGCAACATTCTTGTGAAGTTTGATTGAAATTGGCCCAGGGGTGTAGGAGGAGGTCATTTAAAGCAAATTGTTGCCATCACATGACAGACACTGATCGATCACAATGCCTCACCATGAGCATGAAGGTGAGCTAATAATGCTGAAGGCAATAAAACGGGAGCATGAAGGTGAGCTTATAATGCTGAAGGGCCATAATCAATACATGTATATAGCTCCAGGGCAGGAGCCAACAACCCCTGCAAGACAAAATTTTAATGTCAACAAAAAGGCCTTATCACTTTGCCCAAATGTTGCAAGTTTCTAAACTATCTTTCCTGTTTGATTTTATACACAATTTCTAATAATTTTATACACGTACAGCTCCAGAACAGAAGCAAACAACCCATTTAGGACAAAATTTTGGTGTCAGCAGAAAGACCTTCACTTTGCCCATTTGATGAACGATTCGAAAAAACCTCTGAAGCTGTATGATTATACATGGATATAGCCCTGGGGCAGAGGCAGACAACTGCCTTGGAGACAAATATTTTATGTCAACAGAAAGGCCTTTTCAATTTGCCCATCTGTTGAAGGTTTCCAAAAATCTCCTTGAATATTCTCTTTTATACATATGTTTCCATGCTTATATACATATGTATATATCTTAAGGGCTGGAAAACACAACCCCTTGGGGTCAATTTTTTATATCAACATAAACACCTTTTCACCAAATGTTTTCATTAGATTACTTACCTCTCCTGCTCCCTGCATGACAAACACATTATCTGCCAGTTTCTTGCCGGTGATTCTCAACGAGGCAAATATTCCTGCTGCAGCAACAGCCGCTGTACCTGAAATACAAAAATAAAGCAGAGTTATTTAGGTGAGCAAAATACTATACATGTATTGTTTCCAATATCAACCATCAACTGCAATCAAAGTGGAGTTGCTTTTCTGTTGTTGTTGAAGGACACAGACACTTTCAGAGGAGACACTCTGCCAAAATTGTTTTGTTTTTTCCTGCCTCCTGCAAAGGTCAAAGGTGTATACTCTAATACAAAAGAATTTCCTCCCATTAGCTGAGGGATTTATGGATCACTCCTCCTTTTATAACTAGAAAGTGCTGCTTGCAAGTAAGTGGAAATTTACATTACTTGCTGTTGTGCTTTCAATATCCTTTGGAAAAATGTTTTGTGCATGGCATTTTATTCTAAATGGAACCTAGACATGTGTCCACCAAAGTATACTAATGTCCCCATACTTTGCTCTTTGCCCATATGGTAACAACTAATGCCAATAACAAATTCTCTTCAAGCTACAAGGCAAACTCACTTTACCATAAAATATAGGTCCCTGTGACCTAGATTTATTCTGAGGTCAAACTTCAGGTCATGCGACTCATATTCAGAAAGTATGGTATTTATACATGAAATACTCTTCAAGATATAAGGCAAAATCACTGGACTGTGAAAAACTCTTTAGGATATAAGGCAAAATTACTGGACTATGAAATATAGGTCTCGCTGACCTTCACTTCATGACCTACAAGTCAATGTCACAAGGTTGACCGATGTCTGACCAAGTATCTGGCTAAGTTATTTTCATAATAGAAAAGTTAAAAAAAAAACAAAAAAAACACCCAACTTTTTCAGGAATCCTAGATTTTGACCTTTAGCCCCACCTCAGGGCATAGACCCTAGGGTCTAGTCATGGAATGAAAGCCGACCCTCCATCACGCTATTTACCCCACTCCTGCCTTCGGCAGATGGGGGAATAAAAATTATTGGTAAGTGATAATGTCTTATCAGGAACCATTTGTCTTTCTGTTTCTGTGCTTTGTTTTCAAATATTTACCCAGTGTACTACGACCAAAAAATCAATTTGTCAAATGCAACTTCTATAGTAAACTGAATTTTTTTGGGAAAAAAAAAAATGAAAATTGTTTTTGCTTTTCTCCACTGATTTTTAATTTATGACGTTTCTATTACAATTATGTGAAAATTTCAGAAATTTTGGAAGTGAAATTTGTTGAAAATCTGCCTCCAATTTCCCTAACATATCAATTTTTGCATTATGTGCAACAATTTATAGTAAAGGAAAAAAATTAAACTATATATTCAAATTTTTAAAACATGAATAGAATAAATTTTTGGTGCATATTAAAGAAGTTATAACCAAAGTTTGTTTTGTTTTTGTTTTTTGCATTGAATCATGACAAAAGTTTGCTAGTTTCAGGGAAAATTCTGGCTGAGAATATCTCATTCAGCCAAAACTGGTGAGAAATGAATTTTCAGTCAGAAATTTTAGCCAAATCCTTAGCTAAATTACATTTTGCTATGAATTTTTTCTTTCTATTTACAAATTTCTATGAGATTTCCCACCCTAAAATGAGCAAATCTCTCAAAATCTCACCTGAAAATAATTCCTGAAGTTTACTTCTTATAAGTAAAGCACCATGCAAACTAGTAACAGTGCTTTCAGAGAAAACAGATGTGACCCAACTGAATTTCAGTTTTTCTAGAACTGTGACCGTGAAAATTAGGTCAAGGTCACCAAAATCCAATCAGTTCTGTGTTATGGTAATTAAATATCCATGAAAATTTGGTAAGAATTCAACCACTGGTTCAAAAGATATTGTGCTCAGAAGAAAGTGTCACGCCAGTGCCATGCCAATGTGACCCACACCAAAAACAGTATGTCCCCCTCCCTGTAGGATGGGGGACATAAAAAAAAAAAAAAAAAAATGGAACATATCAAAAGCAGAATAGAAAATTGTAGTAAATAAATAGAGAAATGGCTTTGTGAAAGCTTTTTACAGAGCATTAATTTACTGGATAAGCTGATGAATAAAACACCTGGCAAGCCCAGAAGGAGCAAATAATGACAAACAGTGAAGTAATTTTACCTTGAATATCATCATTGAATGTGCAGAAGCTATTTCTGTACTTTTCTAACAATCTGAAAGCATTCTGATTTCCAAAATCTTCAAACTGGATGAGAAGGTGCTGTCCATATCTGTTGAAACAAGAAAGAAAGTGAAAGCCAAGGAAACAAAAGAAAAGTGAACAAGTCCATAGCTCCAGAAAAGAGGCGGTAGCCACACAAATTTTTTTATTTCTCCACAAAAAAGTATGTTGTGGGTACTCTTTAGAAGCACCTCATTGAGGTGCTTCTAATGAGTACCCACAACATCTGTCTTCTTGGAGGAATAAAAAAAACATCAGTACTTTTTGGTTGAAGAAAGTACCTTATCTGGAGATATGACATCAAACAAGAATTCCGCGGAAGGTGTCATCGCACCTGCTGGCGTAAAAGTCACAGGAGCCTCAATCAGAATGTGGTTATTAAATAAGTTTATTTCATTCTTAGCAGTGCTTACTTGGAAAACTGGGTTGAAAAAAATGTAGACAAAGTGCCTAGTGGGGCACATATATTCCAGGCCAGTCCCATTCCCTCTAATGGCTATATCTTCAGCACTGACTTTTCGTATAATACAGCCCAATGATAATGGAACGTTGACGTAAAATGAGTAAAAGTCACTGGAGCATGAAATATAGGTCAAGGTCACGGGTCAAGGTACCTGCTAATTCAGTACATCAAGGAGAAGCACAATGCAAGGTATGGTGGTTGTAGGCCTTATAGTTGAGGAGTTATCAAACATCAACGTAAAATGTGTCAAATATAGGTCAAGGTCATTGGGTCAAGGTACCTGCCAAGCCAAGGCAATGAGGTGAAGCACTATGCAAGGTTTAGTGGTTGTAGGTCTTATATTTGAGGAGATACCGAACATCAATATAAAATGTGTCAAAGTCACTGGAGTGCACAATATAGGTCAAGGTCACCAGGTCAAGGTACCTGTCGAGTCAGTACATCGAGAAGAAGTGCTATGTACGGTTTGGTGGTTGAAGGCCTTACAGTTGAGGACATATGGAAGGGTGACCTAAAAGGTGTAAAAGTCAATGGAGCATGAAATATAGGTCAAGGTCACCCAGTCAAGGTACCTGCAGAGTCCGTACATTGAGGAGAAGCACTATGCAAGGTTTGATGGTGGTAGGCCTTATAGTTGAGGAGATATTGAATGTTGACGTAAAATGTGTAAAAGGCACTGGAGCTCAAAATATAGGTCAAGGTCACCGGGTCAAGATACCTGCCAAGTCAGTACATATAGAAGCACTATGCAAGGTTTGGTGGCTAGAGGTCTTACACTTGAGGAGATCTGGAACGTTGATGTAAATTATGTCAAAGTAACTGCAGCCAAAATATAGGTCAAGGTCACCAGGTCAAGGTATCTGCTAAGTCAGTACATTGAGGAGAAGCACTTTGCAAGGTTTGATGGTTGTAGGCCTTATAGTTGAGGAGATATTGAACGTTGAGGCAAAATATGTCAAAGTCACTGGAGCGCAAAATATAGGTCAAGGTCACCGGGTCAAGGTACCTGCCAAGTCTGTACATCTAGAAGAAGCACTATGCAAGGTTTGGTAGTTGAATGCCTTTTAGTTGAGAAGATCTGGAATGTCAACGTAAATTGTGTCAGTCAATGGAGCCCAAAATATAGGTCAAGGTCACTGGGTCAACATATCTGCCAAGTCAGGAGGTAAGGGAGATGTGTCATGCAAGGAATGATGGTTGTTGTAGAATTGTAGTTGATTAGAATACTAACTTTGACATAAATGTTGAACTTCGACATAACAGAACTGTTAAGAGACAGACGGACGGACGAACGGACAGACGAATGGAAAAGCGGGCACCTATGTCGCAAAGTCAGAAGGTCAGAGAGATATTTCATACAAGGTTTGATGGTTGTTTAGTCTTGTAGTTGATTAGAATACTAACTTTGACATAAATGTCGAACTTCGACATAACAGACCTGTTAAGAGACGGACAGACGAACAGACAGACGAATGGAAAAGTGGGCACCTGTGTCGCAAAGTCGGGAGGTCAGGGAGATGTTTCATGCAAGGTTTGATGGCTGTTTAGTCTTGTAGTTGATTAAAATACTAACTTTGACATAAATGTCGAACTTCGACATAAATGTTGACAGACAGACGGATGAATGGACAGACATAGGGAAAAGCGGACGCCTATGTTGCAAAGTCAGGAGGTCAGGGAGATGTTTCGTGCAAGGTTTGATGGTTGTTTAGTCTTGTAGTTGATTAGAATACTAACTTTGACATAAATGTCGAATGTCAACATAAATGTTGACGGATGGACGGATGGAGGGACAGAAAAATCGGACGCCTATATCGCACCCTGCTACAAGCAGGTGCGATAAAAATCTTTGTGTGCTCACATAGTGCACATGTGTACACATAGTGTCAGATCAGCCTTGTAATCACATGACTCTGAGTACCACAGTGACCAGGATTATTATTTTTCTATTTCTTGTTCAAAAAATGTCAATGAATAACAATAGGAATTGTCTCACTGAAGTTGAAATGATTTTTTATCGTATCTCTGAATTAATGTTGCCAACAAAATCATTTCAGTTTTGATCCAGTTCAAGAATGAGAGACTAACTGAAATTTTAGAGGCTGTCAGATGTAATATTTTATGATTGTATTAATACCCTATATCAATTTATTTAACCTTTCTTGGATAAAAAATGTCTATTTTTGAGGAATATGGAGCCTTTAATAAATCCTCCGTACCCAGCTAGCATTCTACGTAAAACTATATCGGGCCGTCATTGGCCCGTCAGCTACCCTGACGGGCCGATGACGGCCCGATATAGATTTACGTAGAATGCTGACTGGGTATATGTCAAGCAGCCTGATAAAGGGTTTGTTGTTTATTTATTCTAAAGTACCCAGTGAACCTTTATTATATATAGTAGAACCTTGATAATTCAAACTCCAATAATTCAAAGTTCTCAATAATTCAAAATCATTTTGAAGTCCCGACTTAAATATATGTATGCATTTTAACCCTCAATTATTCAAAGTATCAATAATTCAAACAAAACTGTTTGGTCCCTTGGACTTTGAATTATTGAGGTTCCACTGTATATTTGTATAGCACAGACCCAGTATACTGATTAATTG
Source organism: Anodontia alba (assembly GCA_964016985.1). Lineage (NCBI taxonomy): Eukaryota > Metazoa > Mollusca > Bivalvia > Lucinida > Lucinidae > Anodontia > Anodontia alba. The sequence continues at coordinate 103,182,910 of OZ024824.1, forward strand.
ATTGATTTGATGTTTTATCGCCCAGTCAACCCATTAGTTAGGATCATGTTAAGCCGATCAGTTTACCAAACCATTCTTTTCCTCGGCAGGCTTAGTCCTCTAATTAACCAGTATTTGAGCGCATTCTTTCACCAGAAACTGACAGTTGCATTTCTTGAATCAGCTAAAGGGAGAGAATGACCGTAGACAATATTCCATGATCAATCTCTATGAAAGAATGCTGCCATACCCGGTGGGATGGAAGCAGCGACCTCCTGATTACCAGCCAGACACACATTCGACTTAGCCACGGAGGTTGATACAGACCTAGTATAACATGCGTAAATGTGCTGGTTCATCTTTGTGTGATATTAATGAGTACCTGGCTACAACTGCTTGTACAAATTCGTCAATGAACTCGTCATACTCTTCACCTCTCACCCTTGGTAAGGGTTTTCCAATGTACAGGGGATCATTTTGTAGTCTCTGAAATAAAGTTTACATAATCCATTTGTTTGTGTTGATGTTTTATGGCCCAGTCAACTCAATGGGGTCATTCGAACGCGGTCTTTTTACCTAACCATACTTCAGGGATCAAGCTGGATCAGAAATTTAGGGAGAAGTGACTTCTCCCTCCAGACAAAACGGAGAAGTTTTATAGGATAAGGGAGAAGTCAAGACTCAGTTCATCTATCACCTTACTGAAAGCTCGACAATTTAGGACTCTCGACTCACTTAACTGCATTGTCTTGGGAATTTTTACCATATTGTCTTGGGAATTAACAAAGAAGGAAACATATTTTACTGTAGACCTGTTCATTCTTACTTCTAAACCAATTAAATGATGCAAAGTAACACAGACATGAGTAGGGCAAATACATTATATCTGGACACATAAGTTCATTCATATCTTTTTGGAAATTGATAATTCTTTTGAGTAGGTCTGTGGCTTGGTAAGTAAGCTATAAACATAATGATAATCATAAATTTGTTAAACTAAAGTGTCTGCTAACTTCTAAACTTAGTTTTTTTGCACTTTTAATGCTGTTTCTGGCCAATATTCAGCATGTCAATGGTTCATTTATGAAAAAACGGACACCCACGAAAACTAATGACATTGATGAAAACGATCTTTTGGTCACTTACTAGGCGAACAGTTTTCCTCCAAAACTTGTTAAATCACATCAGACTTTAATTCAGTGGCATTTCTGATACATCTAACAACATTTTTCAACAGATTTTTACCTTGGCATGTTTGCTCATTTTTTACTGGATTTCTCCCAACAAAAAATTCGTTTTGCACAAGTACTAGCTTTTTCAAAAGTTGCAAAAACGGAGGGCGAAGTTTTTGTCGCCCTCTTGGCTTCCCAGGGCGACTTTGAGCCCTCTAGGGTGACTATTTCGCCCCAGTTGCCCTGTAGCTTGATCCCTGTACTTTTACTGGGCAGGCTTAGTTTAGTATCTTAGCGGTTAAACAGTATTGTGCACATTCTTTCACCAGAAACTGATAACTGCCCTTCTTGGATCAGCAGAAGGGAGAGAATGTCCGTATAAAATATTTCATGATCAATTTCCATGAAAGAATGTTGCTGACCCTGTGGGGGTCGAACCCGCAACCTCCTGATCACCGGTCAGACGCGCATCCAACTGAGCCACCGAGGCTGGCTTTTACATAATTAGCATCTGTCATAAACTAAGAGTGTATCCAAAGTACATGCATGCCCATACCTTGTGCCTTGACACTTTGGTCCCAGTAGTACAAAGGGAATTCAACACATAATGATTGAAATCATAGCTCTTGAGAAAGCCCTATTTTCAACCAAATAATTGATATTTTTTCTTACTTCTCCATAAATATTATGGGTTACTGATTAGAAGAGCCTCACTGAGGTGCCTTTAATGAATGTCCATGTGTCTTTGTGGTGAAATAAAAAAAAAGTTCTGATCTGAATACTCTTCTTGGCAAGGGTTATGGTAATGACAGTGCCAGAATACTGGGGTAAAATACATAAATATTTGTCTTATTTCTGTAAAAACATATACTGTGGGTACTCATCAGAAGCAACTTGCTGAGACACTTCTAATAGGTACCCATAACTTAAATCTCTGTGGAGAAACAAAAGACATATGAGCCAGCACACGCCAAACCCTACAATAAGACATGCAACCAGATCAGTTTTTGCTGATTGCACTTGCCTTCTATGTCTCCAGGTTATCCAAAGAAGGATAAATGAAAACCCTTGCTATACTGGGTGGATGTACAGGCTGATCTGAGTCTTTGCTGGTTATACAGGTCTTATTGTAGGTTTTGTTGTGTGCTGGCTCAAATATCAATAATCTTTGGCTGAAAAAGAGTATCATCTGGAAGTATGGAATAAAATGTTGATTGTAACTTAAAGCTTTTGCTACTTCAATCATATATTGTAAGTTTTAGACACATCTGGTATTTTTGTTTTTGTGTGTGTGTGTTCTTTTTTATAATCTATTTATTCAGGAAACAGGGACTTGCCAATCACTCATCTTCATTGAATAAGTAAGGAACTGTTGGGAGAAGAGGTATTTCAACAGCATGTTGCCACTCCCACCTATGCTACACACCCTATGTAAAGCTCAACAGGGACTTCTTTCCCTGCTGGTGTGCAATAGGGTCTTATTTCCCTGTTAGTTTGCAACAGGGTCCGCTTTTCCTGCTGGTATGCAAAAAGATCTTCTTTCCCTGCTGATGCATCACACGGTCTTCTTTCCCTGCAAGCGATATTCACAGGGTCTTCTTTCCCTGCTGATGCTTCACAAATTTCTTACTTCAAACTTTTATCATGGCAACCAAACAAAACAAGCACCTTCAGAGAAGAAGACATTTAAAAACAAGATGGCGGCTGTGGTGGACATCTTGGATTTCTGATCCACACAGTCTTAGCTATTTTCGATCTAGAGGTCATCCTGTTGCTACAATGTGTTTCAACTCAAATAGCCCAAAGGTTTGGGAGGAGAAGTCAAAAACTGGTTTTCAAGATTGCGGCTATGGAAGCCATTTTTTATTTCCAATTGGCATAAAAATGCATGGGGGAAGCAAATTTGACCTTGCCATAAAAAGGTCAAACATCAATCTAGGACCATCATTTTTGCAATTTTGGTAGACCTGCCGTCCTCAATGAGTTGTGCAAAACATAAGGCCCTAGGGCTTATTTGGTTCTGGAGAAGAAGATTTTTTAAGGTTTATACCATATATGGGCATAACAGCCACCTTGGTCAGTGGACCACAACCATTTTAGCAATCTTTCGTTTCCCTGCCCCAAGGAGGCTTGTCTTGAAATTTGAGCAACACTGGCCAAGAGGCTTCAGAGGAGAAGTTGTTTGAAATTCTCAACTTTTTTCCCATACAAATGTATGAGGCTCATACAAATGCATAGGGAAGCAAACTTGTCCTTGCCGTAAAAAGGTCAAACATCAATGTAAGACCATCATTTTAGCAACTTTGATAAGACCTCCCATCCCCAATGATTTGGGCAAAGATTCAGTCCAAAGGTATCCTTGGTTCTGGAGAAGATGATGTTTAAAGGTTTTTACCATATATGGGCACGGCGGCCATCTTAGTCAACATATCCGCAACTATTTTAGCAATCTTTTGTTCTACCCAGCCTAAGCAGGCTCCATATGAAATTTGAGCAAAATTGGTTCAGTGGCTTCAAAGGAGAAGTCATTTGAAAATGTTAACTGACGGACGGACGGACGATCGACAAAAAGTGATCACTATACTCATTCTGAGAAAAGCTCAGGTGAGCTAAAAATATCATTTTTTTTTATTGAAAAACAAGTGTCAGAGGAATTGTTAAGGAGAAGTATTTGGTGATATTTTTTCTTATTTCTCCATAAAAACATATGTTGTGGGTACTCATTAGAAGCGTCTCGACGAAGCACTTGTAATGAGTGCCCACAACATGTTTTCATGGGAAAATAAGGAAACTTTTATGTGGATATTCCCTCTTATCTGGCACTATGAGTCACATTGAGTGCAGAATAAGACTTACCTGGTTATCTGTTCCTACATCGAGGATCACAGGCAATGTGTTTACTGGAGGAATTCCACCTAGGGCTGTGTACAGTGCCAGTTTACCTACAGGAATTCCCATACCATTAACACCAAGATCTCCAAGACCGAGGATTCTCTCACCGTCTGTCACAACAATAGCCTACAGAAGATATAGAATACTGGTGAAATGAAGGCTGCTAAAACTATATTACCATAATAATTGGTATATACCCTAAATACTGGGACTTCTCAACCATATCTCCAGATAAAGGTGTCAGGTAAATATTTTTTTTTACTTCTCCATGAAAACATTTTACTGAGATGCTTCTGACGAGTGCCCTTAACATATATTTTCGTACATGAGTATTCATCAGGGCCCAGTTGTTCAAAGCTAACGACGTTGTTAGTTAACGATTCGTTAAAATTTACAAAGAGTGATACGCAAATATGCTGAAATTTATTGCTGAAAAAAATGTGATTAGCTTTTGCACTGCAAAAGCTACTCACATTTTTTCAGCAAAAAATATCAGAATACTGTGTATTGAATCCACTAAAACAGTTAACGAAATGACCCTTAACAAGCTCGTTAAGCTAACCACGCTTTGAACAACTGGGACCTGAAGTACCCACATCATTTTTTCATGGAGATATAAGAATATCAACACTTTTTGGTTGGAAAAAAAAAATCACCTGGACTTTGTTAATTTTTTACCATACTTGTGCTAAAATTTGAACACATTTCTTTTACTATCACCTGATATGCAAATCTGCTGGAAGAGTGCTGAAAAGAGACGACCCAGATTAGATGCCACCTTCTGCAGTGTCAAATCGGGATCAACACTATTTGCCTAGGTGTGTCTGTCTTATGTTTATAGGGTACCAATTTTTATAAGGATTTTGTGGACAGTATTAACCCTTGTCAGGCTGAACCCAGATATATCCTGCTTTGTTTGTGTTGAGGTTTTATGGCCCAATCAACCCAATTGGGTCATGTTGAACGTGGTCAGTTTACCTAACCACACTTTTACTGGGCAGGCGGTTAACCAGTATTGTGCACTTTTCCGCCAGAAACTGACAACTGCCCTTCTTGAATCAGGGGAAGGAAGAGAATGAGTGTAGAAAATATTTCATGATCACATCTCCACGAAAGAATGTTGCTGACTTGGCAGGGGTCAAACCCACAACCTCCTGATCACCAGTCGGACACGCATCCAACTGAGCCACCGAGGCCTGCCTTTGCAAACAGAGTAGATCTAGATCAGTTGGCTTCTGAAGAATGCAACTGATCTGTATCTGCACTGTTCGCCATTAAGTATGTGAATTTATAGCAACAATTAGATTGTTACAATCTAGATCAAGCAATCTGATTGGCTGAAAATTAGAAATGGGTGTAGCATGTTAATTTACTCAGCAGGAAAAGGGATTAAAAGATAAAAGATTAACATTTCAAAATCCATACACAATCATACAAAAATTTTGCCACATGTGGGACCAAAAATAACAAAAACTATCTTCTGACTACTGCCGTTTCTCAGGAAATACAATAATGTAAGTATTAGGACAGACAGGCCTGAGCAAACAGTATGGATCCAGATCAGACACTACATTCTGCAGCATCAGATCAGGATCTTTGCTGTTTGCAACTCAATTAGCAGTTTGATGACACATCAACAGGTTGCTAAATGGACATGTCCAACTACCGTATATATCTGAATTATTCTGGCAGACAGCCTGAGCAAACAGTGAAGACCAGATGAGATGCTGCAGAATGAGCAAACAGTGAAGACCCAGATGTGACGCTGCAGAATGCAGCGTCTCATCATGGTCTACACTGTTTGCCACTCATCCAGCAATTTTTAGACAAAACAACAGGTAGTAAATTGTACTTGTTCAAATTTTAGAACAAGTATGGTAAGGAGTTGAGGTGTACAAATACTCAGGGTAAATACGGTATTATAACAAATACAATCACTACAGTGAGGGGCTAGGATGTCCCAGTATTTAGGATTAACCCTTAAAGCATCAATCACAAGCAGACAATTCACATGAAATGTCAAGACTTGTTTTCTCTGAAAAATAAGAAAAAATTTTTTTGAATGTCATCTGCTCCAAATTTTGCTTGGCGCTTTTAGGATTAATACAGTATTTGTCCTAAAATTTCGACAAGGCCATTGGACTCCCAACTGATGTTGATATATGTACATAGCTCCAGATTTTCTTTTGCATTTGAGTTTTACCTCCCAGTCAATAACACTCTTAAGGTCATGTTCTGCCGGTCAGTCAACCTACTCACATTTTGCCTGGGCATGCTTGTTCCTCTAAGTGGTTAACTAGTATTTTGTGCACATATTTCTACCAGTAACTTGATTCAGCAGAAGGGGAGAATGACTGTAGAAATTATTTCATGGTCAATCTCTATAAAATTTATGAAATAGATCAGCTCTTGTGCGTGATTTGTTGACTAATAAATCACTGACTGGAGATCAGTTGTAAAGTAGATAAAATCATGAGCGCGGAGCGCGAGTGATTTATCTACTTACAACTGACTGACAAACTGTGATTTATTACTCAACAAATCACACACAAGAGCTGATTTATTTTGATTCTAACACATAAAAAATGACGAAAAAGTAATTGTATCCTTTTGATTCTTCTAACTTTCCATCATCCTAGAAAGAAATCCCACCAACAGTTTTGACTGTAACGCTGATGTTTCCATGCATTTCTTATGTTGCTGACTCCAGAAAAATGACGTTACACCGTGTAACATCATGGCAACCAAGACTGACGTCAGCAAAATGTCAAAATGACATCGGAATGGCACCAGATAGCGTCGCGCGCTTCAGCCTAATGATTTGTTTCAGAATAAATCACTGGTTTTCTCCATTGCCTATATAGGCATGCTGTGTTAGAATATGTGATTAGATTTTGCATCTGAAGGCCAGTTTTGAGACTTTTCTGGTGCAAAAATAATGGACGAAGATAGATAACATGGATACGTAGTTGACCAATTTGGAAGTGGTAGTTTGTAGTTGGTGTAACGTAACATGGGAAGATGGGAAAAATTGTTAGATTGATTGCAGAATTTTCATGGTACATTTTAGTAAGGGCGAGTAAAACTTTGTTCAGGCAAGTGAGATTTTCTGCCTGCTAATCCTACAATTCAAGTGGCTTCTGAAGGACTTTTTACATCCCCTTAATGGAAGAAAGTGCAGGTACTATGTCACCTGATCTAGGTGAATGTTTATCAACAACGAATAACTACACAAATCAAACCTATACCCAGTTACATGACTTGTACTGTAGATATCGTATCAGATTTAAGATTCTTCATTGGGCTAGATATGAGGGGTTATCAAGAAAATGTTTTTCTTACTTCTCCATAAAAAGATACGTTGTGGGTACTCATTAGAAGCACATTGGCCATGGGCTTCTAATGAGCACACATAACATGTTTACCTTGGCCAGGGGCTTCTAATGAGTTCACATAACATGTTTTCATGGAGAATTAACCCATGTCATGCTGAATAAATTAAGATGCCATGCCCACTTCTAATTTCCAGCCAATCAGATTACTTGATCTGGGTTTTGGTAAAAATTCACATATTTAATGACAAACAGTGCAGATCCAGGTCACAGGCCTCCTAGTGGCCCACTTTGAAAATATAGGTTTTTATATAGGTTCTTCTTACTCAAAATATAGGTTATTTACAGGTTTTTCAATAAAAAATATAGGTTAAAAAAAGGTTCTTCCAAACTCATATAAAGATTTAAAACTGAAGAAAAACTATTCGATGAACCTTTGCGCCACAGTTACTCAGATAAAGTTGATCTGAATTTTACAAAGTCCGAGCAAGCGAAGCAAGGGAGGAAAAAATTACCATTTCTTGACAGTTTTCATCACTTTTTTGGGACTAAAAAGTAAAAATAGTAGGGCATTTTGAAGAAAAGTTAGGGTTGAATCGTGAGAAGGTTCAAAAAGTGAAAAATATAGGTTTTTTCATGAAAACACAGGCTTCTTATAGGTTTTATGAACAAAATAAAGGTTTTATAGGTTTGACACAAAATTATAGGTTATTATAGGTTTTATAGGTTTTGCTAGGAGGCCTGAGATCAGTTGGCTTCTTCAGAAGCCAACTGATCTGGATCTACACTGTTTGCTAAGACAGGGCATGTCGTGTTCAGCAAGAGAAGGGTTAAAAAAAAAAAATCAATGATTTTTGCTTGAAAAAAGTCCTTTATCTAGAGCTATATAAATATCTGATGTTTACTTATATATCATGCCTGATAGGAAAGAAAATTAGGAGGGTAAAACTAAAGCTAACTCATGATTAAGTTGACAGTTCGTAAAAGTAAATTTGATAAAAACCATCTAGGACACTAAGGCAGTGTGTCGATGTGTCAAATCAGATGCACTTTATCAAAAAGGCAATCTGAATTGTCAGATACTTGCCTGATTTCAACGTTAGACTACTATGTGATATGAATCAAAGCTCTAAATAAGGCACTTTTTAATAATAAGATGTTAATCCTTAAAGCGCTATTTGCAACTATTGTCATTTTGGAGGGGTAGGCCTACCGTCATACTTACTATACACCAGATGCAACCATTCAGAGCAAACGCTCCCATATAGGAAGGAGCTACTTTCATACAAACATGCCAAACTTCATTAGAAAGTCAGGTGCTGGATTTTACCCACGCTAATAAAGACCGAGTTACTGAATTTCAAACTGTCAGTAATTCAGTACTCACTTTGTCAGTTTTATCACGATTTTCTGGAAAAAACACCCAGAACACACCTAAATCACTTCCAGTGAGGAAGAAGTAGGAACAACAGTAGAACCAATGTATGTTACCTGTTTCTATCTGAAAAGCACACAGTAAGCGCTGATCTCTTGTGAATTTTTTTTTAAGTGTCTTAAATGGTTCCCGTTTGCCATATAACTGTCATGTGACTGGAAGTCATGTGATTGTCACCTCTCTGACAAAATGGCCACATACAATTGGCAAAATATGTGTGAAAATGCCATCAAAATCAAGGCAAAATCAAGGGAGTAAATGGCTTCTAAATTAGGGGTACCCCCTCCGACAGGCCTGATTTATGATTTATGCAGTAGTTTAAGGGTTAATATTTTTCTTATTTATCCATGAAAACACATGTTGTGGTCACTCATTAAAAGTGCCTCATTGAGGCACTTCTACTGAGTACCCACAACACATGTTTTCATAGAAAGTAAGAAATATTTTTACCTGATACTGCTTCTTATCTAAAGCTATGACAAATGTCTCCATCCAGAAATTATTTTTAATGGGATACCACAAGTTTTTTGTGGAAGAAATATGCTGATCATCAAAATTCACCCCTCTCATCTCCACATTAGCAAGACAAGAGGCCCACCGGCCATAGCTTGCTCACCTGAGTGAAAAAGCCACTGCAGATGTGCAGATGTTTTGCAACATTTTTCTAAACCTGTCACTGCAACTAATGAAAGGATAATCATTTGAGCAGGTCTTGGTTTTGAAGAAGAAGAATGTGTTGTTTTGTTTTTATTATCATTATTTTACCATATAAGGGCATGACAGTCAATGGAGAGTGACCAATTGAACAAACTCTCAATCCCGTTTCAACAGTAGGATCGACATGAAACTTGGTGGAAATTTTTATAATATAGTTATTTTCGATCTGGAGGTCATCCTGTTGCTACAGTGTGTTTCAACTCAAATCGCCCAACCATTTGGGTGAAGTCAAAAATTGGTTTTCAAGATGGCGGCTATGGCGGCCATTTTGGATTTCCAATCGGCATGATTTTAGCTATTTTAAATCTACAAGTCAACCTGTTGCTACATTGTAAGTTTCAACTTAATTCGCCTTGTGGTTTGCGAGAAGATGTCCAAAACAGATTTTCAATATGGCGGCTGTGGCGGCTATCTTGAATTTCCAAGTGACACGATGTTAATTCATTTCGATTCGGAAGCTGTCCTGTTACTATAGAGCAAGTTTTGGCTCAAATCTACCAAAGGTTGGGAAGGGATGTCGAAAATAGATTTTCAAGATGGTGGCTGTGGCGGCCATCTTGGATTTTCCATTGGCTCATCAATTTTAGCTATTTTGTGTCTACAAGGCGCCCTGATGCTCCTCATCAAGTTTCAACAAAACTGAATCATAGTCTTTAGAGCTGATGTCCAAAACATGAATTCTCAACATTTTTCCTATATACATGTATAGGGCCCATACAAATGCATGGGAAAGCAAATTTGACCTTGCTGTAAAAAGGTCAACCATCATTTTAGTGATTTTGGTAGATCTGTCCCTGATGATTTGTGCAAAGATTAGGCCCCAGGGCCTATTTAGTTCTGGAGAAGAAGATTTTTAAAGGTTTTTACCATATATGGGCATGGCAGCCATCTTGGTAAATGGACCGCGACTATTTTAACAAACTTTCATTCCCCTGCCCCAAGGAGGCTCCACTTGAAATTTCAGCAACATTGGCCCAGAGGCTTCAGAGGAGAAGTCCTTTGAAATTCTCAACATTTTTCTCATACAAATGTATGGGCCCATACAAATGAATAGGGAAGGAAACTTGACCTCACCGTAAAAACGTCAAACGTCAATGAAGGACCATCATTTTAGTAATTTTGGTAGACCCTCCCATCCCCGATAAAGGTTTTTACCATATATGGGCATGGTGGCCATCTTAGTCAACGAACCATGACCATTTTAGCAATCTTTCTTTCCCCCATCCTAAGGAGGCTCCATATAAAATTTGAGCAAAATTGGCTCAACGGCTTCAGAGAAGTCGTTTAAAAATGTTAATGGAGAGATGAACACACAGACGACAGACAAAAAGTGATCCATATAGCTCATCCTGAGCATAATGAGTTCCAAAATGTGCTTTGTCAGAGGAACTATAACTGTTTCAAGTCCATGAACTTGTCCATAAATTTACAATGGTCTTATATAATAGTAAGAGAACTGTAACCAAAAACCTTCATCCGAGATGAATGAACACGCACAAATGTAATGTATATGACATGCTGTAAATGTCCTTATATTTTAAACACTTTATTCAATACCTTTTTGCCTATATTTGCTTTTGATGCACTGATTCTTAAAAAAACTTAATGGAATGGAAAACAGTGCAGACCCTTATTAGACTATTCCTTCAGGCAATTTGCAATTCTTCAGAAACTTTGGTTTATAATATTGTTGGACATTTACCATATGTATTATGCACATACAGTCGAACCTTGATGGCTCAAACACTGATGGCTCGTTTACCATGGCTAATTCGTTTTGAGTCCCTACGAAATTCTTCCGATAGCTCAAGAAAACAAATATTTAAGGAAATTTTCTTATTTTATCGTGAAATTGTATGTTGTGTGTACTCATTAGAATTGCCTCTATGAGGCAATTTTAATGAGTACACTCAACATACAATCACTGTGTAGAAAATCGAAAAGATTTTCCTAAATTATCGCTATTCGCTTCCTGAACTGGTGCCATGATTAACCATCAGTGGCTCGAACTACCCATGTCTCGAACAAATTTCCATGGTCCCAAAGATGTTCGAGCCATTGAGGTTCGACTGTAATATCATACCTGAACATTCTAGTTATGTATACATCCAGTCATGGCAAACATAGACTGGTAGGATGATATCACCTACCATTTTTTCCCCAGAAAATGCAGGCACAACAATAAATACATCAATGGGTGAGCAAGAGTCACTTTTTTATTTTGAAAATTCAGGTGTAACCTTGGCCCCAAGGTCAAGGCTACTGAGACACCTATCAATGCTGAGCTTGACCTTGACCTGCCTTGCCATTAATTGGTATGAGTATTATGGTTTGCTTGCGTTGAGGTTTTATGACCCAGTCAACTCATTAAGGTCATGTCAAATGCAGTCAGTTTACCTAACCACACTTTTCCTAGGCAGGCTAAGTCCTCTATGAGGTTGACCAATACTTATGCACATTCTTCCGCCAGAAACTGACAACTGCTCTTCTTGAATCAGCAGGAGAGAATGTCCGTAGAAAATACTTTATGATCTATCTCCACAAAAAATTGTTGCAGGACCCGGCAGAGGTCGAACCCGCAACCTCCTGTTTACCAGTTGGATGCCCATCCGGCTGAGGCACCGAGGCTGCATACATGCCAAGTCTCACGCCGTGAGGAAAAACCTCACGTAATTCTGACGTTTCTCACGGGCTCACGCCGTGAGCGGTAAAACTCACGGAATCGAAAAACCCCATCGAAAAAAAATCTTAAGGCACCTTTTTTGTAGACAGTCACTGTAGTATTGGTTTCCGGATCAATAGAAGTGTATTCTATTACGTTGAATCGAAAGCCGATAACAAGTGTCAACATAAGTGCAAAGGTATCCGCATGACCTGTGATGGTGGACGGTGTTGATTCCGCAATAAACATGATAAACAATAGTAATTAAATGATTAAGAAGGTGTTAAATGACAGATTGGTCAATCGGACACGCTTTCTGGGTCAACTAAAGATAATCAGTTACGCTAGTGGACGAGATAATGGCATGCGCCAGTGATCTGGCTTGAAGAAAAATGGGGTTGGCGTATTGTGTCAGGTCTTAGGGTAAGTATTTGTGATAATTAGCGGCCCCTTTTATGTTGTATATTTTTTTGTTTTGTTTGCAATAATTGTCACATAAAGAATAGAATTAGGGTTGCTCAAGCAGATGTTGATATCTTTATATAAAATGCAGATAATTTTAGTCATAAATCATTCTTAAATTTGAAGTACTGCCAGTATCATGCCCAAGCGCCCTGCTTCTCCTGATGCAAAAGCATCTCCAGCATCCAAGAAAAAGGCCTATTCTGTCCATTTCAACCCTGCATGGTCTGATAAAGTTTGCTGGCCCTCATTATTTAAACACTTTAAAGACTCCTGCAGAAGTCATGCCTTTCAAATAAATAAGCTTTAAATTTCGAATACTTCGTATGACAAAATACAGCGCCGAGAAAAAATCTCACAGAATTTTTTGAAATCTCACTTAAATTTTTCTCAGATCTCTCAGATTGACCAACTGAGGTTATGGCATGTATGAGGCTGGCGCAATGAGTATAATGATTAACCCTTCTCTTGTTGAGCATGACATGCCCTGTCTTAGCAAACAGTGTAGATCCAGATCAGTTGGCTTCTGAAGAAGCCAAATGATCTGGATCTGCACTGTTTTGTCATTAACTATGTGAATTTCTATCAAAAACCCGGATCAAGTAATCTGATTGGCTGGAAATTAAAGGTGGGCGGGGCATCTTAGTTTATTCAGCATGCCAAGGGTTAACAAGGCATTCTGTAGTTTTTGCTATGCCCTGGCAAAACTACAGTCATTATCAAGCAATTGTTAGCACTGTAAGCTGCAGCAAATATATATATATAAGTTTATATCTACCTTAACATCATTTTCTGGCCAGTTACACACCATTGAGTACAAATGACCTTTATCGTTGATGGACAGGAACAAACCTCTGTAATAATGAGACAAGTACAGGTATAATAATAGACATTCAAGTAACTAGGTTACCGTATTTAACCCAAGTATTGGGATACCTCAACTCCTAAACATACTTGTTCTAAAATTTGAACAAGTACAATTTACAATTAGATTTTGTGGCTAAAAAATTGCCGGATAAGTGGCAAACAGTGTAGATCCTTATGAGACGCCATTTGCAGCCTCTCCATTAAGAGGAGGTAGGAGGCTAAACTGCCTTCTACTCTCCCAGCATGGCCTTGTACTTTTAAGCCTTTTTAAATGATCTTTTGCGAATTTCTATAGCATCTGCTCTCTACATTCAGATTTTAGCCTCCTACTTCAAAACTTAATGAAAAGGCTGTATTATTATACATAGGTCTAGATAAGGGAGGGTATCTGGTAAATATTTTTCTTATTTCTCCACGAAAACGTATGTTGTGGGTACTCATTAGAAGCGCTTCGGCAAGGCGCTTCTAATGAGTACCCACAGCATATTTTTTTGTGGAGAAATAAGAAAAATATCAATACTTTTGGACTGAAAAAAGCGCCTTAACTAGTGCTATGCTGGATATTCTGCAGCATCTCAACTGGGTCTATACTGTTTGCTCAGGCCTGTCTGTCTAAATACATAAAGTAAATACAATACCGCCTAAGCATGGAAGAAATTTGTGAACATCTAAGTAAGCCATGACTAAGCAGTACTTGAAACAAAATCTGAAAAGTGATCACTAGGCAGCACCTTAACCCATTGTATACTGAATAGACTCTCCCACACTATATATTGGAAGATTCCAATGTCAATTTTAGGTACACCCGACTATGAGATTTACATATTCCTAGAGAAAAATGGCTAAACTATTTGCAAACAGTGGAGACCCAGATCAGATGCCATGTTCTGCGGTGTCTGATCTGGGTCTGCACTGTTTGCCAATTACCCTTTTACGGGTCTCCCGACTACAATGGGTTAAACAAGCTCTGTCTAAGCAGTTTTTGAAGCAAGCTGATCTCTAAGCAGTATCTGAGACATGTTGATACTGGGCAGAACCTAACACAAGCTATATGTGTGTCTATGCGGTACCTATAATTAAGAAGTATCTGAAACATGTTACTCTCTATGCACCACCTAAAACAAGCTATGTCTAAACCCTGGTTCTGGTGAACCCAGATATGTCCTGCATTTGCAAACAGTATTGCCCCAGATCATTTAGCTTCTGAACAAGCCAGATGATCTGGATCTGCACTGTTGTCATAATTATGTGAATTTGTAACAACAACCTGGATCAATTTATCTGATTGGCTGAAAATTAGAAGTGGGTGTGGCATCTTAATTTATTCAGCATGGAAAGTGTTAAAAGGGTTAAGCAGTGTAGGAAATGGGCCCATCTGTAAGAAAGAAATTATTTTCATCTCTGAACACTTTCTGAAACATTCTTTTTAACCTCTAACATCAGAAAGTTTTCAGTATGTAACTCTTCTCAGCCAACTTTTACAAGGAAGACATATTTTGTGACTTCTTACTCGCCTTCCTACACACTAAGACCCTTCTGAAGGGGTCTACTCTAAAAGGGAAGAATATGCTCCCAGGAGGAGTAGACCAATTTTTTAAAAGAAAGACAAAAACAACTAGACGGAGTTACCTCCTCTTTAAAGAAGCTAATACGAGCGTCAATAACAAGAGGTCGACGTGATGGCCCTGTAATGGCCCTGTAATGCTCACCTGAGCAACATAGCACTTTGAGAGCCTGATCTAGAACTGATCAAGGCAAACATTCTGATCAAAGTTCAAAATGATTATATTAACAAGTAAGACAATGTAGCATGTCTAATGGACTGTGAAATCAAGGTCAAATATGGATGACTGCACTCAAGAGGCAATGCTAAGATGTATGCATGTACTAAGTATCACTGGCTGTAGGAGCAATAGTTACTGAGAAACTGTCCTAAACACAAACACTTCACAAGTACCAAATATCACTCTGTAGGACCAATAATTACTGAGAAACTGACCTAAATGGAAAAACTTAAGAGAGTCACTGGACAGAAAACGATACATCACCTTGAAATCATCAAGACAAACATTTTGAGCAAGATTCATGATGATCACTTCAAAAATGTGACCTCTAGAGCATCAACAAGGTTTTCCTTTGATTTGGCCAGGTGAACTAGTTTTTGATATTAAGTGACCCAATTTTAAACTAGACCTAGAAATCATCAAGACAAACATTTTGAGCAATATTTATGATGATTATTTCAAAAATATGACCTCTGGAGTGTTAACAGTTTTCTGCTGATTTGGCCAGGTCACCTAGTTTTTGACCCCATGTGACCCAGTTTCAAACTTGACCTAGACATCATCAAGACAAACATTTTGAGCAAGATTCATGATGATTGCTTAAAAAATGTGACCGCTAGAGTGTTAACAAGGTTTTCTGCTGATTTGGCCAGATGACCTAGTTTTTGACCCCAAGTGACCCAGTTTCAAACTTGACCTAGAAATCATCAAGACAAACATGTTGAGCAAGATTCATGATGATTGCTTGAAAAATGTGACCACTAGAGTGTTAACAAGGTTTTCTGCTGATCTGGCCAGGTGACCTAGTTTTTGACTCCAGGTGACCCAGTTTCGAACTTGACCTGAAAATCATCAAGACACACATTTTGAGCAAGATTCATGATGACTGCTTAAAAAATGTGACCGCTAGAGTGTTAACAAGGTTTTCTGCTGATTTGGCCCGGTGACCTAGTTTCTGACTCCAAGTGACCCAGTTTCGAACTTGACCTAGAACTCATCAAGACAAACATTTTGAGTAAGACTCATGATGATTGCTTGAAAAATGTGACCGCTAGAGTGATAACAAGATTTTACGCTGATTTGGCCAGGTGACCTAGTTTTTGACCCCAGGTGTTCCAGTTTCGAACTTGACCTAGAAATCATCAAGACAAACATTTTGAGCCAGATTCATGATGACTGCTTCAAAAATGTTACCGCTAGAGTGTTATAAAGGTTTTCTGCTGATTTGGACCGGTGACCTAGTTTTTTTATCCCACGTGACCCAGTTTCAAACATATCCTAGAACTCATCAAGACAAACATTTTGAGCAAGATTCCTAATTATTCCTTCAAAAATGTTACCGATAGAGTGTTAACAAGGTTTTTCTGCTAGTTTGGCCTGGTGACCTAGTTTTTGACACCAAGTGACCTAGTTTCGAACTTGACCTAGAAATCATCAAGACAAATATTTTGAGCAAGATACATGATGATTGCTTGACAAATGTGACCGCTAGAGTGTTAACAAGGTTTTCTGCTGATTTGGCCCGGTGACCTAGTTTTTGACTCCAAGTGACCCAGTTTCGAACTTGACCTAGAAATCATCAAGACAAACATTTTGAGCAAGATTCATGATGATTGCTTGAAAAATGTGACCACTAGAGTGTTAACAAGGTTTTCTGCTGATTTGGCCCAATGACTTAGTTTTTGACTCCAAGTGACCAGTTTCAAACGTGACCTAGAAATCACTGAGACAAACATTTTGAGCAAGATTCATGATGATTGCTTCAAAAATGTGACCACTAGAGTGTTAACAAGGTTTTCTGCTGATTTGGCCAGATGACCTAGTTTTTTACCCCACGTGACCCAGTTTCAAACTTGACCTAGAAATCATCAAGACAAACATATTGAGCAAGATTCATGATGATTGCTTCAAAAATGTGACCGCTAGAGTGTTAACAAGGTTTTCTGCTGATCTGGACCGGTGACCTAGTTTTTGACCCCAAAGTACCCAGTTTCGAACTTGACCTAGATTTAATAGAGGCAAACATTTTGAGCAAGTTTCATCAAGATTGAGTCAAAACTATGACCTGTAGAGTGTTAACAAGTTTTTCCTTTGATTTGACCTGGTGACCTAGTTTTTGACCCCAAGTAACCCAGTATCAAACTTGACCTAGATTTCATAGAGACAAACATTCTGACCAAGTTTCATCAAGATTGGGTCAAAACTGTGAGCTCTAGAGTGTTAACAAACTAATTGTTGACGGCGAACGACGGACGACGACGGACATAGGGTGATGACAATAGCTCACCCTGAGCTTTTGCTCAGGTGAGCTAAAAAACCAGCCTAACTTATTTCTGGGTGTGATCGATCTCTTCTTTTTCAATGTAATTGCCCTCTAGAATGATGCATTTGGACAAACGGTGTTCCAGTGCCATCAACCCAGAACTGAAAAAGCCAGGGTCCTTGTCTCTGACCCACTCCAAACTGCCGCCATGACTTCTTTGTTGGACCGGAAATGACATCCACGGATATCCCTTTTCAAGTTTGGGAATAGGAAATATTCACGAGGAGCTAAGTCCGGAGAATAGGCGGGCTGCGGTATGAGCTTGTACCCATTCCGCTCAACAGCATCGATTGCAATTTGGCAAGTGTGGACTCTCTCATTGTCCTGTTGGAGCAGAATCCCTTTGGAGAGTTTACCTCGGCGATTTTCACGGATCACAATTCTCAGTTAGTCAAGCAAATTGGCATATTTGTTTGTGTTGAGGTTTTACAGCCCAGTCAACCCAATGGGGTCATGTCGAGCGCGGTCAGTTTACCTAACCACACGTTTATTGGGCAGGCTCAGTCCTCTAAGCGGTTAACCAGTATTGTGCACATTCTTTCGTCAGAAACTGACAACTGCGCTTCTTGAATCAGCAGAAGGGAGAGAATGACCGCAGAAAATATTTCATGATCAATCTCCACGAAAGAATATTGCCGAGCAAATTGGCATAATACGCACCTGTATTGTACTTTTCTTTGCTAGAAAGTCCAATATAATAACGCCTTGTGCATCCCAAAATACAGTTGCCATCACCTTGCCAGCAGAGGGTTGCGTTTTGAACTTCTCTGGCCTCGGAAACCCCGGCCCTACACTCTGGCGACTCTGAGCTTTATTCTCTGGCTCATAATAATGGACCCAGGTCTCATCTAGTCACCAGACGTGAAAGGAAATCATCTTCCTTTGACCTAAACCGCTTCAACAATGCGCTGTATACTGATGCTCTAGTTGCCATTTCGCTAAGGGATTTTGGAACCCAACGGGCTGTTAGCTTGTGCATACCCAAGCGATCAAGTAAAGTTGTTGAAACGCTACCATGTGAAATGTGTAATGCATTTGATATTTCTTCCACCTTAATTCGCCTATCAAAGTTCACCAGATCCCGTACTTTGTTACACATTTCTTCATCGGTGGCATCTGATGGGGGTCCAGACCTGGTTTTGTCTTCTAAAGACGTTCTACTGCGTTTGAATTCCCCAACCCAGAATTTAACTTGTGCATACTATGGTGCAGAAGACCCATAAACATTGGTCAACTCACACCTGTTTTACCTTTCAAATACAAGTATCGAATTCCAGCACGGTACTCAACTTTTGACGAAAAGCTTACTTTTGCATCGCAAGCCATGTTTGACATTCAATATCTTATGAGTGAATGACACGATAAGGGTGCAATTTTGCCCTCAGGCCTAAAACTTGTATTGAAACAAGACATGAAAATCGTGGGTGTCTCGGTCAATTGGAAATGGGATAGGCTGGTTACTTATTGACTTGCCCTCGTATCTAAGCAACATAAACAAAGTTAACTTGTGAGCAGTCTCTGAAACGAATTATTTTTGACAGCAGTTTCTGTAAATTTCCCTGACAGCAGTAAATGGTTCTACAAAACTAACATCAATTATTCTCTCTGAAAATGAGCTGTCCCATCAACAGATTTTAATTTGACAAGGACAGAATTAATAATTTAAATTTGTTCCCATGACAGTCTACTGACAACCAAATAAGACAATTTAATCACAACCTGATAAGAAATCAATATTGCTACCTTAAATGTGAAATACAATACTAAGAGAACACATTTAAAGGCTTTTATTTAACAGCATGTAATCAAAGTACAGATCTAGATAAATATGATGCTTTAACCCACTTTAGACTGGATAAACTCTCCCCCACATTATACATGTTTATTGGAAGAGTCAAATTTAAATTTTAGGTATGTAAGGCTATGTGACTTAGATATTCTTCGAGAAAAATGGCTAACTATTTGCAAACAATGGAGACCCTGATCAGCACTGTAGCCACTCCCCTTAACTCATTTTAGACTGAATTAACTCCCCCACACTATAATATACTGGAAGAGTCCTATTTCAATTTCGGGTATGAAAGGCTGTATGATTAAGATATTCCTGGAGAAAAATGGCTAATCAATTTGCAAACAATGGATAACCTGATTAGATGCTGCATTCTGTGGCATCTGATCTGGGCCCAGTTGTTCAAAGCCTCGTTAGCTTAACGAGCTCGTTAAGGGGAGCTCGTTAAGGGTCATTTCATTAACTGTTTTAGCAGATTCAATATACAATATTCTGATATTTTTTGCTGAAAAAATGTGAGTAGCTTTTGCACTGCAAAAGCTACTCACATTTTTTCAGCAAAAAATTTCAGCATATTTGCGTATCACTCGATGTAAAATTTAACAAATCGTTAACTAACGATGTCGTTAGCTTTGAACAACTGGGTCTGTACTATTTGCTAATCAGCCTTTTTAGGGGTTTCCAGACTAAAATAGGTTAATACAACAGCCAAAATGTTACTGATATTTTTCTTATTTCTACATAAAAACACATCACAGGTTGAAGGTATTCCTTGGCATCATTTCAATGGCAAGTTCAATATCCAAACAAACAGATTATTTTGAGAAATATTTTTCATCTGCACACCTCTCTTATCCACAGCTAAGAACAGTGAATTAATGGATGATGGCACACAGAATATGTTATCATTCGCTCTGGACTTGGCATTTATTCTACCAAAATAATATTTAACTTATTTCTCCACTGAATATATTTGTGGTACTAATTAGAATTGTATCAACTGGGTGAATCCCAAAAGTTTTCCTGAAGTGATAATAAAACATAATAAACTATTCATCTACCTTATCTAGAACTACGAATTTTTGTTGTAAGTAGCTGTTATTTCTACTCTTTTTCCCTTAAGTATTTGGTCAGACAATCCTTAACAGATAGTTTAGACCCAGACTAGACTCTGCAGAGTAGCATCTGATCAGGGTCTACACTGTTTGCCACTCTTCCAAAGATTTTTAGAAATACTGACAGGTAGCCAAACAGAGTTATTCAAGTATTGTAAATATGGTAAGGTAGTTTTTTCTGTATCGTATTAACCCTTGGTTTGCTGTACCCGGATATATCCTGCCTTTGCAAACAGTGTAGATCCAGATCAGTTGGCTTCTGAAGAAGCCAACTGATCTGGATCTGCACTGTTTGCCATTCAATATGTGAATTTGTATCAACAACCTGGATCAAGAAATCTGATTGGCTGAAAATTGGAAGTAGGTGTGGCATCTTAATTTATTCAGCATGACAAGGGTTAACCTTTAGTATTGGGACACTGTAACTTCCTTACTATATGTGTCCTAAATTTTAAAATAAAAAAAAATCTATTTTAATACCTTCTGATGAGTCTAAAAATTGCTGGAAGAGTGGCAATCAGTGTAGACCCTGATCACATGCTGCATTCTGAGGCAGCTGATCTGGATCTACACTGTTTGCTCAGCCTGTCTATCCTAACAATTTTGGGATTATCAGGGTATTTGGTCAGAGGGGCTTGAGAAAATAGTGCAGATACAGATCACAGTAGACCAAGATCAGAAGCCACAAAAAAAACAGCATCTGATTAGGGTCTACACAGTTTGCTACTCATCCAGAGATGTTCAGACACATCTGCAGGTAGCCAAACAGACTTTTTTCAATTATGGTGAGGAGTTAAAATGTCTGAATATTTTGGATAAATATGGTAACAAGTGTGTTCAGAAATCTTATACCAGATATTTTTCATTTATTTTTTATAAGGATAACTCCAGATGAGATGAGTATTAAGAAACCGTATATCAGTGGACTTGATAAGGAGGAGTATTTGATGATAATTCTGGGATAATTTTCTCCAGTTCTCCATAAAAACATATGCTGTGGGTACTCATTAGAAGCACCTCAGCGAGGTGCTTCTAATGAGTACCCACAATATATGTTTTTATGGAGAAATAAGAAAAATTACCCACAATAATCCCCAAATATTCTTCCTTAGGAAGTCCTCTGTATATGTTGTGGTATTTACTCGAATAGTCTTCGATAAACAATTCCAATGAGTATCCACAATGTATGATGTGAAATAAGAAAAAAAAAATATCAATGTTTTTTTGCTGAGCTATGGAAAAGGAAATATGTCTCCATGAGAATACCTTAACTCCATATAAGAGGGGGTATTCAAATGAATATTTTTCCTATTTACCACAAAAACTAATTTGTTGGTACTCATTAGAAGCACCTCGGCAAGGCACATCTAATGAATACCCACAAGGTATGTTTAGGGGAGAAATCAGGACCCAGTTGTTCAAAACTAACGATGTCGTTAGTTAATGTATCGTTAAAGCTTCGACCATTAAATATGGCATATAAGTTAAAACTTTTTGTTGAAAAAATGTGAGCAGCTTTTGCTTACTCACATTTTTTCAGCAAAAATAACTGTAAATTAGATATTGTACATACTAAAACAGTTAACATTTTGACTACCAACAAGCTTGTTAAGCTAACAATGTTTTAAACAACTGGGGCCCAGAAAAAGATCAACAAACATATTTCAGATGAAAAAGCACCTTATCAGGAGCTATGGAATATACAGTCAAGGATTTCAACAGGATGAATCTAATATTATTTAACCCTTGTCATGCTGAATAAATTAAGCCACGCCCACTTCAGCCAATCGGTTTACTTGATCCAGGTTGTTGATACAAATTCAAAAACTGAATGACAAACAGTGCAGATCCAGATCAGTTGGCTTCTCAAGAAGCCAACTGATCTGGATCTGCACTGTTTGCAAAGACAGGGCATATCTGGGTTCAGCAGGACAAGGGCTAAAAACATTTTATTTTGTAACAAATATTTTTGTGGGTACAGACCATACAGAAAAATGACTGTTGCTTTATTGGTGTATCCAAACAAAAATGTATAGATTATAGAGAAAAATGACCATTTTTCTATATAATCTATACATTTTTGTTTGGATATAACATGGTTGTTTAGCTAACATGTTTTTTTCTTTGGATCCCAGCAACAGTGTAATAAAGTGCTTGTGGTGTATATGGAATTTTGTCATAATCTGAATATGTACTTTCTTATCAGGAGTATTGCAACATAATGTCTGTTGATTTGACATTGTTATGTATAGTCTAGACAGACAGGCTTGGTAATATAACCTCCTAGATAATCTTGATCTGCTGACTATGAAAATACCATTCCTGACACAAAAATATACAGAGAATGTTTATCTTGAAGTGATAACAGCTCTACTTGAAAAACAACCTGTCTATGAGTGCAGGCTATTTTCATTTTTTTTTTCTATACATGTAGAATCTATACATTTTTGTTTGGATACAACATTTATGTGGGTCCATGAACCGTCTTGATACAACACTTTTGTGAGTCCATGAACCGTCTTATAAAGAGGTTCTAGCAGATATCTCAATCAAAACAAAAAGGAAAAGCAACATTTCAGTGAAAATGAGATACAAATGAAGAAAGCTGTGCAAGTTAAGAAAAAAAATACAAAATTCTGAACTAGGAGTGAGAAGCTGAGTACATGAAATCCTAACCTGGCCCTTAAAATATAAAATAACAAATATTCAAGGACAAAGATAACCTGTATATTGCAAAAAATATATACCAACTCTATACATCAAATGGGTTGTGCCATGCGAAAACATGTCTGCGGGCATATGCAGACAGCCAAGACCCAGCCAGAGCAGCCTGCCCATCTACACAGCCTGCTAATAGAATCATTGGATACTACAGAATGTATGAATGGATAGCAAAGTCTTGGACGATAATTTGTGCATGACATAATCTAAATCTGCACATTTTGTGCGTTTTTTTTTTGTGCATGTTCAAAGGCACATTTTCACTTGACACAGCCACAATGCAATGAAAGTAGCTTATCATTTTTGCTTTGCAAACATACTGCTGCAGGTAATTAATGTTTTAAGGGAGCTGGATTACTTGATAGACTTTCTACCACTTATACAAGGGAGACAACTTTTGTGACTTCCTGTTTGCTTTCCTATACATCAGTTCCCTTCTGAGAAGGAATTCTATACTAAAAGGAAAATAAATTCAAATTCTCCAAAGGGGAGCAAACTATTTAAAAAAATCCTTTTAGTGTAGACAACTTTTCCAAAGTGAGGCAAAATTATATTGACAGAGTTGCCTCCATTGAAAGTGTATGCACTTATATACAATAAAAAAGGGTGACAACAACATATGTTTTCATGGAGAAATAAGAAATATATTATCAGGATACCCGTCTTATTGACCTGGAGCTATGAATAAGCAGCTAGAAAAGGGCTAAACTAAGAGTGAATATATTTTCTACGAGTTAATTATTAATTGATGATCAGTCAGTTTTACAAAACCTATGATAGACTACGAAATTCTTGCCAATTCCCAACACTATTATGTTACCCAAAAATTGAAAATGGCAACGTCCTTGAAATGCAAAACATACCAAACTTGAACTGTTTAAATGGCCAATCTTCCATACAACTGGTACGGTTTTCATGAAAACCTTCATGGGGAGTAAATGCACTTTCAGGGGAGGTAACTATGTCAACCCTTCTGAAAAGGGGTCTGCTCTAAATGGAAAAAACCACTCAGACATCTTAACTCTTTACCATACTGGTCCTTAACCCATTGTAGACTGAATAAACTCTCCCCCACTATATACTGGAAGAGTCCAATTTCAATTTTGGGTATTTCAATTTTGGCTACTTCATTTAGGTATTCCTGGAGAAAATAGCTTAACTATTTACAAACAGTGGAGACCCTGATCAGACGCCGCAGAATGCGGCGTCTGATCTGGGTCTGCACTGTTTGCCAATTACCCTTTTAGTGACAACTAGTGCAGACCCTGAACTGTAAAATCTAATCAAGATCTACTCTGTTTACTTGGACCTGTGTGTCTAAATCCTTGGGGACAAATACAGTAGTATGTCCATAATGGATGTTAGATCAAGACCATTAAAAACAACTCTTTTCTCTCTCTAGACTCCTGGTATGATGCAGACAGGATGTCCGCCAAGGTCGGCAACATTCTTTCATGGAGACTGATCATGAAATATTTTCTACGGTCATTCTCTCCCTTCCGCTGATTCAAGAAGGGCAGTTGTCAGTTTCTAGCGAAAGAATGTGCACAATACTGGTTAACCGCTTAGAGGACTAAGCCTGCCGAGTAAATGTGTGGTTAGGTAAACTGACCGCGCTTGACATGACCCCATTGGGTTGACTGGGCCGTAAAACCTCAACACAAACAAGCAGACAGGATGCTCCACGGGAAATTTAGACAGTGTTGTTCACATGAGACAGCTGATAGTATATATGCAAATGATATCATTTACAGATACACACATTTTGAAGCAGATATTTAATATTTACTGAAATTTTGCATTTTAATTAGGTGCTTATGATGTCATTAGTAATCTGATTGGCTGAAAGTTAGAAGTGGGCATGGCCATGCCCACTTCTAACTTTCAGCCAATCAGATTACTTGATCCAGATTGTTGATATAAATTCACATACTTAATGGCAAACAGTGCAGATCCAGATCAGTTGGTTTCTTCAGAAGCCAACTGATCTGGATCTACATTGTTTGCAAAGGCAGGGTATATCCGGGTTCAGCAGGACTTGGGTTAAAATTCAATAACTTTCTCATTTCTCTAACAATATTTATTTTTATTTTCACCAAACTGCTCAACTAAATAGGCTCTTTATTAATAGTCTCATATCATATTCTTATTATTTGATGTGCATTTTCCATTAATTTGGAAGAGTAAAAAGATGTCATATGAAAAGTGCTTACTTCACTTCATTATAAGGCTTAGACTAATCTTCAGCAATCTATAGGTAAATTGTATGTATATGTTTTCATATTTATTCAAGAAAATCAGGTTTGGTATTTCATGCAAATGGTCTTCTGCGGAAAAGTCAAAGCCCCTCCAAAAGAAAAATATTTCAAAATACTGTCTGCTTAAATTTTTAGCTAGCATGCTAGTCTAACAGAGGACTTGTTAACCCTTGTCATGCTGAATAAATTAAGAAGCCACACCCATTTCTAATTTTCAGCCAATCACATTACTTGATCAAGGTTGTTGATATAGATTCACATACTTAATGGCAAACAGTGCAGATCCAGATCAGTTGGCTTCTTCAGAAGCCAACTGATCTGGATCTACACTGTTTGCAAAGGCAGGGTATATCTGGGTTCAGCAGGACAAGGGTTAAGTAAAGAAGAAGTATTAAATGATAATTATGGGATGTTTTTTCTTATTTCTCCATAACCTATGTTATAGGTACTCATTAGAAGCACCTCACCAAGGTGTTTCTGATGAGTACCCACAATATATGTTTTTACGGAGACATAGAGAAAATTCTCCCAGAATTATCATCAAGTACTCATTAACAAGTCTCCTGTAATCTACAACAGGTATAGTAACTTATTTACAAACCTTGGTCTTCTGTACAGCAAGCCATACTTTTCACAGACTTTTCCTACAGTTGGAGTGTACACAATTGGCATCATCACTTCAACATTGTCAATCAATGACCTGTAGAAGAGACGCTCATTTCTGTCGTACAGAGCCATGAGATAGATGTAACGATCGATGTCGGTGGGACGCTTGTGGAAGTTTTCCAGCACTCTCTTCATCTGTTCATCCTGATTTTTGATAACTGGTGGCAATAAGCCATGGATGCCCATCAACTGTCGCTCCTTAAGAGTAAAGGCTTGACCCTGTAATATTAGGTATTTTTATGACATTTAGAAGCATGCAAGGGAATGGAGGTATCCAAATTGACAGGGCTGTGGAAATATCAAAGCTTATTATGTTTAACTCATTATTGACTGAATAAACTCTCCTACACTATATATTGGCAGAGTCCAAATCAATTTTAGGTATATCAAGCTATATGATGTAGATATTCCTAAAAAAAAAAATGATTAAACTATTTGCAAACCGTGAAGACTGATATGAAACCACATTCTGCGGCATCTGATCTGGATCTGCACTGTTTGTCAGTTACATGCTTATTTCTCCAGTCTTCAATGGGTTAATTCAGTTCTTGGATACCATCATCCTATCTCAGAAAAGTAAATGGTCAAAATCTGCTTTTTTTGAAAGAAAAAAAAAAAAAAAAATAAAATAATGTCAAAAAATAGACATTTTTCTTATTTTTCCACTAATATATATTTCGCAGGTACAGTAAATGTCCTAAAATTTTCTGAACAATTTATTCCAAATTTATTAGCCTAACTTTTGCTTTTTGTGCAGGTGTTTCTTAAATAATAGAATAATAGTAGAATCCTACTGGCAAACATGTAGACCCTGACCAGATTGCTCCTTCAGGAGCAATCTGATCAGGGTCTGCAATGTTTGTATAAATCATTTTGTCAGACACTTTAGTGTACGAAATTTTAGGACATTTACCATACTCATTAGATTTTGTGGAAAAAATGTTTCTATCTGGATATACCCATTCTTTTTGAAGAAAAAGCGGGGATATTGTGATACTCCCCACCCCCACCCCTTTCTGTACATCCGTCTATTGTCACACCATTGCTCCTAGACCATTTAAGCTAGAATCTCGAAACTTTCACAGGCGATAGCCCTATGGATGAGAAGTGGAGGAACACATTCGGGATTTTGATATAACCCCTTGGGGCAGGGCCAGGGGTGTGTGGCCCTGAAGGATCCAAAATCCATTTTGTACAAACATAGTCATGTTGCATATCAAATCAAAGGTAATGAAGAGTAGAATACAGTGGTGCAAACTTTTGCACCGGAGGCATGTCTGGGGGTCACCAGAGGTCAAAAAGTAGGATTTTGGGTCCTTTTTTTTTTATTGTCGCACAATTCCTCCTGGGCCTTTTGAGCTAGAACCTTGAAACTGTCACAGGTAATAGCCCTATGGATGAGGAATGGAGGATTGCATTTGGAATTTTGATGTGCGCTGGGATCTGCCATGGCACTGGCGCGAGGATATGCGATGGTGTGCCATCAACTTGCTCTAGCATTTTCTGATTTCTCCATTAAAAGTTTTTTTGTGCAGAAATGGGAGAAATATCTACCTGGAGACCCATTTATCTAGAGTTATGCTAATTGTTTCTTTAGATGTAAATATTGTGGATACAGTAAATTTCTTTTTTCAATACTAAATCTAGCTTTTTATGCAGTTGTTTCTTAACCCTAGTCCTGCTGAACCCGGATATGTTCTGCCTTAGCAAACAGTGTAGATCCAGATCAGTTGGCTTCTGAAGAAGCCAACTGATCTGGATCTGCACTGTTTGCCATTAAGTATGTGAATTAATAACAACAATCTGTATCAAGTAATCTGACTGGCTGATTAGAAGTGGGAAAGGCATTGTAATTTATTCAGCAGGACAAGGGTTAAAATACCCAGAGGAATGGCAAACACTTTAGACCCTGATAAGACTGCTTCAGGAGCAGTCTGATCTGGGTCTGCACTAGTTTGCATATTCCATTTCGGTAGAAACATTGGTGTACAAAATTTTAGGACATTTAGTGTGTGCATAATTATGCAAGTTTGCAATTATAGGATATATTGCATTACAATACTAATCCATATCAGTTTCCTGGATATAAGATATTGCATTCCCAAGCACGACACGCTAATTCAGATCACTCAAAATGTAAATGAGTATCTATATAGCAATCTTTAAATTCCTCTTATTTGCCTCAGTATTACAATGTAAACTGTAGCCACTTTATAAGACACTTTGAGATTTAAGATTTAAAGATAGACTCCAATGGTGTGTATCTAATTTTTGTTTGTGTTGAGGTTTTACGGCCCAGTCAACCCAATGGGGTCATGTTGAGCGTGGTCATTTTACCTACATGTAACCACACATTTACTGGGCAGGCTTAGTCCTCTAAGCGGTTAACCAGGATGTGTATCTAAACAAAAATGTATAGGCTATATAGAAAAAGGACTACTGGTTTGAAGCTGGCTCCCAAGTTGAGTCCTCCGTGAAATCATCTGACCAGTAAATGACACCAAAACCTAACCAACCAAAATAGCTTACCAGTTAACAGTTAATGTTATTGCATAGACAAACAATATTACCTATGTACTTTTTCATTGCTAAATACAGGTATACATGCAGTTTTCACTGACAAATACAGGTATCACGATATTGTTTGTCTAAGGATTTACACATGGGCATGGTTATAGCCTCCTGACGGAGGAGTCAATTGTATTCAAACACTAATGTTTAGATTATAATTATAGAAAAATAAAAACTTATGATCATTTTTCTATAAAGGCTGTGTTCGAGGTTCTGCCAATGGTACCATTGGTATACCAATGTCATTCAGGGTTCTAACATTGGTATTCCAATGGTATCAATGTAAACACTGGCTAACAATATTGCCAACTATTGGTTGCCAATTCTGCAGACATCCTAGAGCGTGGGCAAAATTACCAATGCAGGACAATTAGGTCATTAAAAATGGCTACTGCAGAATCAATTCTTCAAATGGTGCCAATGGCTCTACCAATGGTATCAATGGTTTTACCAATGGTATCATTGGTTTTACCAATGATGCCATTAGCTGCTGATTTTGTGTTCAGAGTTCCTTGGCTGCAATGGTACCACTGGCAGCCAATATCACCAATGACAAACTCAACGGTACCATCGGCGGAAATGCGAGCGCAGCCACAATCTATACATTTTTGTTTGGACACAACACGGTTGTTTAGCTAAAAGGATTTTTACATTGGATCCCAGCAATAGTGTTATAAACAGGTTTTTGTGTATATGGAATTTTGTCATGATCTGGGCCCGGTTGTTCAAAGCGTCGTTAGCTTAACGAGCTCGTTAAGGGTCATTTCGTTAACTGTTTTAGCGGATTCAATACACAATATTCTGATATTTTTTGCTGAAAAAATGTAAGTAGCTTTTGCATTGCAAAAGCTACTCTGACTCACATTTTTTCAGTAAAAAATTTCAGCATATTTGCGTATCACTCGATGTAAATTTTAACGAATCGTTAACTAACGACATCGTTAGCTTTGAACAACTGGGCCCAGAACTTTAAAATGTGACACAAATACAGTTGAATCAAAAATATATGTAAGCAAAGAGTCTCCCATCTGCTAGTGCCATTCAACACCACGTAAATTCTAGCCAAGAATGCCCTGGCCCAGGGTACTGGGGTAAGAGTCCAAGGTCAAAGTGAAAAAAAAACATGGATTGCCATGACAGGCCAACAACTGTAAAATCTTGTAATTATTTTTTACCTTATTGAGTTTTGGGTCTCTGATGATATCAATTCCTCTGACTTTGGAGTGATTTATCAACTCTTTCTTTGGTGAAGGTGTTGGTGTGCGAGCCCTTGCTTTGCCTCTCTGCACTACTGAGCACACTGCTGGAGCACATCTGTTTAAAAAGTACAAGTAAATCAGCAAATTCCAACCCCATTTTACATAGCTCTTGATAAGGTGCTTTTTTTCAACCAAAAAGTTTCTATATTTTTCTTATTTCTTGAAGAAAACATATGTTGTGGGTACTCATTAGAAGTGCCTCAGTGAGGCACTTCTAATGAGTACCCACAACATATGTTTTCATCCAGAAATAAGAAAACTACTTACCTGATACCCACTCTTATCTAGACCTATGCATTTTAGAATTGCTACACAGATCACAATCAAAGCTTACCATATTTACCATATGTATTCCGACAGACAGGCATAAGTAAACAGTGCAGACCCAGATGAGATGCCAAAGACTGTGGTATTTCCGCAGGGTCTACACTGTTTGCAACTCATCCAGCAATTTTTAGACACAACACCTGGTAGTACATTGTACTTGTTCAAATAGTAAAACAAGTTTGGTAAGCGAGGTGTCAGAATACTTACTGTAAATATGGTAATCACTTATTTATTTATTTCTTTGACTCAATTGTCAGTGGACTCTTCTACCACAACTGTTTGGGCAGGACTATTTCCAACAGCAGGGTGTATAGTTAGCTTTTATTACTACGTTTTATAGAAATTCTTGTATTTAATGCAATAATGCAAACAGTGTAGATCCTGGTGTGCAAAATATAGGTCAAGGTCACCGGGTTAAGGTACCTGCCAAGTCAGTACATCGAGAAAGAGCACTATACAAGGTTTGGTGGCTGAAGGCCTTATAGTTGAGGACATATGGAAGGGAGACGTAAAAGGTGTAAAAGTCAGTGGAGCCCGAAATATAGGTCAAGGTCACCGAGTCAAGCTACCTGCAGAGTTCGTACATTGAGGAGAAGCTCTAGGCAAGGTTTGGTGGTTGTAGGCCTTATAGTTGCGGAGATATTGAACGTCAACGTAAATAGTGTAAAAGGACTGGAGCGCAAAATATAGTCACTGGATCAAGATACCTGCCGAGTCAGTACATCTAGGAGAAGCACTATGCAAGGTTTGGTGGTTTGAGGTCTTACACTTGAGGAGATCTGGAATGTTTACATAAATTATGTCAGCCAAAATATAGGTCAAGGTCACCAGGTGAAGGTATCTGCCGCGTCAGTACATTGAGAAGCACTACTTTGCAAGGTTTGATGGTTGTAGGCCTTATAGTTGAGGAGATATCGAATGTTGACGCTAAATGTGTCAAAGTCACTGGAGCGCAACATATAGGTCAAGGTCACCAGGTCAAGTTACCTGCCAAATCTAGGAGAAGCACTATGCAAGGTTTGGTAGTTGTAGGCCTTATAGTTGAGAAGATCTGGAACGTCAATGTAAACTGTGTCAAAGTCACTGGAGCGCGAAATATAGGTCAAGGTCACTGGGTCAATGTACCTGCCAAATCAGGAGGTCAGGGAGATGTGTCATGCAAGGTTTGATGTTTGTTGTAGAATTGTAGTTGATTAGAATACTAACTTTGACATAAATGTCGATCTTCGACATAAATGTTGACAGACGGATGGACGGACAAACGGACGGATGAACGGAAAAGCGGATGCCTATGTCGCAACATCAGGAGGTCAGAGAGATGTTTCATGCAAGGTTTGATGGTTGTTTAGTCTTGTAATTGATAAGAATACTAACTTTGACATTAATGTCGAACTTCGACATAATAGAACTGTTGACAGACGGATGGACAGACGGACAGACATTCTCACAAATGGACATTTAGGTGGCTAGGCGTTTGCATATTGACTACATACGTGGCAAATTCTCTTAAGAGGCAAGCCACGTAAGATTAAATTTTTGCCACTTAAATGTCAAATCTACAGAATAAATCCCATATGCACTCACGAATGACTACTTAAGTGGCAAAATGTCCAAATGTTTTGCCCCCTAAGTAGCCGGACGTAAGTGCGAACGGACAGACGAACGGAAAAGCGGACACCTATGTCGCAAAATCAGGAGGTCAGGGAGATGTTTCATGCAAGGTTTGATGGTTGTTTAGTCTTGTAGTTGATTAGAATACTAACTTCGACATGAATGTTGACAGATAGACTGATGGATGGACAGACGGACTGACGGACGGATGGAAAAGCGTAAGCCTATATCGCTCCCTGCTACAAGTAGGTGTGACAAAAATTAACTCTTAAAGCACCAAGCAAAATTTGTAGCTGATGACATTCTAAAATTTGTATTTTTTTTATTTTTCAGAGAAAATAAGTCTTGATATTTCATGTCTATCTGCTTGGCAGATGATTTACATGAAATGTCAAGACTTGTTTTCTTCTGAAAATAAAAAAAAAAGTCAAAATTGTCGTCTGCTTTAGTTGTGATTGGCTCTTTAATCCATGTCATGCGGAATAAATTATGATGCCATGCCCACTTTTAATTTCCAGCCAATCAGATTACTTGATCTGGGTTTTTGATAGAAATTCACATATTTAATGACAAACAGTGCAGATCCAGATCAGTTGGCAGTAGCCAACTGATCTGGATCTACACTGTTTGCTAAGACAGGGCATGTCAAGACAGGTCACACTCATTGCACACAAGTTCCATAGCTCTTGATAAAATGCTTTTTTTTTTTAATCCAAAAGTGTTGATATTTATCTTAATTCTCCACAAAAACATTTGTTGTTGGTACTCATCAGAAAAGCCTTGGTGAGGTGGTTCAAATGAGTACCCACAACATATGTTTTCATGGAGAAATAAGAAAAATATTTACCTAATACCCTCTCTTAAATAGCCATATGACAACATTCTCAAGTCAATACTAGAAGTTTTACAAAACAACAATTCATCAAAAACAGAACAAACAAACCAAAAGATAATGAACAAAAAAAAAAAAAAAAAAAAAGAACTGTAAAAAAGAACAATGTTGAAACAACAAAGTTTTGTCTTATATCTGAAGTTATGAATATTCAACCTTTGCTTCTAACCCTGATAAGTTCCAGCCATATACAACTCACTGTTAAGTCTGAATAGGGTTTCCCAAAGTCATTGGTGGATCAACACACACAATCATATTAATTAAATTCTCAATACTGTGAGGAAACAAAGATGAGGGCATGACTACAAACTAAAAGTCAGTGCAAAAGAAAACCAGTATAGTATAGAATCATGGTGAGCTCAACCACAGGCACAAACCTTCTAGAAAAGGTTTACGATGAAGCCCACCCCTGATAGAACCTACAGCCCAACCCACCCTCGTGCAATTAAAGATGGCAGGAAATTGTTAACCCTTGTCCTGCTGAACCTGGATATACCCTGCCTTCGCAAACAGTGTAGATCTAGATCAGCTGGCTTCTGAGCCAACTGATCTGAATCTGCACTGTTTGCCATAAAGTATGTGAATTTTTAGCAACAATCCAGATAAAGTAATCTGATTGGCTGAAAATTAGAAATGGGCCTGGCATCTTAATAAATTCAGCAGGACAAGGGTTAACCTTGACTGGGTATAAAAGAGCATATTTACACAGGTACTACGGTAAATGTCCTAAAAATTCCAACACTAAAGCGTCTGACAAAATGACATATGCAAACAGTGTAGACCCTGATCAGACTGCTCCTGAAAGAGCAGTCTGATCAGGGTTTACACTGTTTGCCATTCCACTAAATATTTAAAGAAACTGCTGCATAAAAAGCAAAATTTAAGCCAAAAGAGTATGGAATAAAGTGTTCGAAATTTTAGGAAATTTACCGTAACAGTTGACATTTGTTGGTTCACCCATTTTAGACTGAATGAACCTTCCAAGCACTATATATTGGAAGAGTCAAATTTCAATTTTAGGCTTGTGATGGAGATATTCCTGGAGGAAGCTGGCCAAACTATTTGCTGCATCTGATGTTTGCCAATCACCCTTTGAAGGACTCCAGATTAACATGAGTTAAACAATACTTATTTAGTTCTAACGATAATGCAAACAAGACAAACAAGTTACATCAAAAGAATATTTATAGCTCTAGATTACACATTTTTTTAGCCAAAAAGTATTAATAGTTCTTATCTCTCCATGAAAAGATGTTTTGGTACTCATTAGAAGAAGTGCCCAGGGTCCAGTTGTTCAAAACTAATGACATCGTTAGTTAACTATTCGTTAAAATTTACATCGAGTGATACGCAAATATGCTGAAATTTTTTGCTGAAAAAATGTGAGTAACTTTTGCAGTGCAAAACTATTCACATTTTTTACAGCAAAAAATATCAGAATGTTGTATATTGAATCTGCTAAAACAGTTAACAAAATGACCCTTAACAAGCTTGTTAAGCTAACGATGCTTTGAACAACTGGGCCCAGATATCTAGAGCTACCATATTTACTGTATGTATTCGGACAGACAGGCCTGAGCAAACAGTGTAGAACAAGATGAGATGCAGCAGTATGCTGCATCTCATCAGGGTCTACAATGTTTGCCATTCATCCAGCAATTTTTAGACATAATATTTACTTGTTCAAATCATAGAACAAGTATGGTAAGGAGTCAAGGTGTCCGAATACTTACAGTAAATATGATATACTATTTCCAGGATTTGGATGGGAGCAATTAAGGCTCAATGTGCCCAGCTCTCATGAAAAGGCTAGTTAAAGTATTAATATTCAACCTAATTATCACACATACCTCTATAAGGGCACAGTCAAGCAATTTCATAGTCTTCAGATTACAGCCAGTGTACTTTTTTGTCTACTTCTTTATAAATCACATACTGTGGGTACACACTTGAATTGCATGGACTTGTCAATGCAATTTAAATGAGTACCCATAACATATACTTTTAAAAAGTAAATCAGAAAAAAAACACACAAAAAAAAACAAAAAAAAAAAACAAAAAAAAACAAGAGGACCATGATGGTCCTATATCGCTCACCTGATCAAACAGATTTGGATACTTACTGTTGAAGATTCAGCCAAGTTCACTGCTCTAAGATTTATGTATAAATTTTACAGCCCTGCCCCCACTCCCCCCCTCCCCCCCAACACACAAGGCCATGTTTTTTCTTTTTAACACATCATGACTTGACTTAATCTTGAAAGGGAACATTTCTGCCAAGTTATTTTGAAATTGGTCCAGTGGTTTCTGACAAAAAGATTTTTAAAGTGTTTTATATAGCTATAAAGCCCAACCCCCTATGGGACATTTTTTTTTTTTTTTGATGAATCATGACAGTTTGAAGAAACTTGGCAGAGGGTAACCAAAGGAACATTCCTGCCAACCCAAGTTAAATTAAAATCAGTTCAGTGGTTTCTGACCAGAAGATTTTTAAAGTTTTCTATTTAGATCTATAGGGAAAATAAGCCCCACCCCCTAGCAGCCATGTTTTTTTTTGACAAATCAGCATTGCTTGAACATTCTTGGTAGAGGGTTACTACAGCATTATTGAAAACAGTCAGGAGGTATTTGACAAGAAGAATTTTAAAGTTTTCTATACAGATATATATGGAAAATAAGCCCCACCCACCGGGGGCCATGTTTTTTGATGTATCATGAAGGCTTGAACAATCTTGGTAGAGGGTCACCAAAGCAACATTCCTGCCAAGTTACATTGAACTCGGTCCAACAGTTTCTTAAAAGAAAATTTTTTAAGTTTTTTATATAGACACATAGGGAAAATAAGCCCCGCCCCCTAGCAGCCATGTTTTTTGATGAATCACAATTACTTGAACAATCTTGGTACAGGGTCACCATGGAAACATTTTTGCCAAGTTATAATGAAATTGGTCCAGTGGTTTCTGACAAGAAGATTTTTCAAGTTTTCTATAAAGATATGTATGGGGAAATAAGCCCCAGCCCCTGGCAGCCATGTTTTTTGACAATCCAAATGGCTTGAACAATCTTGGTACAGAATCACAAAGGAATAATTCTGCAAAATTATATAGCAATTGGTCCAGTGATTTCTGACAAGAAGAATTATTAAGTTTTTTTTTATAGATATATAGGGAAAATGAGCCCCGCCCCCTGGCGGCCATGTTTTTTGACAAATCCAAATTGCTTGAACAATCTTGGTAGAGAGTCACCAAAGGAACATTTCTGCAAAATTATATGGAAATCGGTCCAGTGGTTTCAGACAAGAAGATTTTTTAAGTTTTCTATGTAGATATATAGGGAAAAATAAGCCTCGCCCCCTGGCAGCCATGTTTTTTGACAAATCCAAATGGCTTGAACAATCTTGGTCTAAGATCACCAAAGGAACATTTCTGCAAAATTATATTGAAATCTGTCCTGTGGTTTCTGACAAGAAGATTTTTTAAGTTTTCTATATAGATATATAGGGAAAATAAGCTCCACCCCCTGGCGGCCATGTTTATAGACGAAACCAAATGGCTTGAACAATCTTAGTAGAAAATCACCAAAGGAACAGTTCTGCAAAATTATATTGAAATCGGTTGAGTGGTTTCTGACAAGAAGATTTTTAAAGTTTTCTATACAGATATATAGGGAAAATAAGCCCTGCCCCCTGGCGGCCATGTTTTTTGACGAATCCAAATGGCTTGAACAATCTTGGTAGAGGATCACCAAAGGAACATTCCTGCAAAATTATATGGAAATCGGTCCAGTGGTTTCTGACAAGAAGACTTTTAAAGTTTTCTACATAGATATATAGGGAAAATAAGCCCCGCCCCCTGGCGGCCATGTTTTTTGACGAATCCAACTGGCTTGAACAATCTTGGTAGAGGATCACCAAAAGAACATTTCTGCAAAATTATACGGAAATCGGTCCAGTGGTTTCTGACAAGAAGATTTTTTAAGTTTTCTATATAGATATATAGGGAAAATAAGCCCCGCCCCCTGGCGGCCATGTTTTTTGACGAATCCAAACGGCTTGAACAATCTTGGTAGAGGATCACCAAAGGAACAATTCTGCAAAATTATATTGAAATCGGTCCAGTGGTTTCTGACAAGAAGATTTTTAAAGTTTACTATATAGATAATATAGGGAAAATAAGCCCCGCCCCCTGGTGGCCATGTTTTCTGACAAATTCAAATGGCTTGAACAATCTTGGTAGAGAGTCACCAAAGGAACATTTCTGCAAAATTATATGGAAATCGGTCCAGTGGTTTCAGACAAGAAGATTTTTTAAGTTTTCTATATAGATATATAGGAAAAATAAGCCCCGCCCCCTGGCGGCCATGTTTATTGATGAAACCAAATGGCTTGAACAATCTTGGTAGACGATCACTAAAGGAACATTCCTGCAAAATTATATTGAAATCGGTCCAGTGGTTTCTGACAAGAAGATTTTTAAAGTTTTCTATACAGATATATAGGGAAAATAAGCCCCGCCCCCTGGCGGCCATGTTTTTTGACGAATCCATATGGCTTGAACAATCTTGGTAGAGGATCACCAAAGGAACATTCCTGCAAAATTATATGGAAATCGGTCCAGTGGTTTCAGACAAGAAGATTTTTTAAGTTTTCTATATAGATATATAGGGAAAATAAGCCCTGCCCCCTGGCGGCCATGTTTTTTGACGAATCCAAATGGCTTGAACAATCTTGGTAGAGGATCACTAAAGGAACATTCCTGCAAAATTATATGGAAATCGGTCAAGTGGTTTCTGACAAGAAGACTTTTAAAGTTTTCTACATAGATATATAGGGAAAATAAGTCCTGCCACCTGGCGGCCATGTTTTTTGACGAATCCAAATGGCTTGAACAATCTTGGTACAAGATCACCAAAGGAACATTTCTGCAAAAGTATATGGAAATCGGTCCAGTGGTTTCTGACAAGAAGATTTTTTAAGTTTTCTATATAGATATATAGGGAAAATAAGCCCCGCCCCCTGGCGGCCATGTTTTTTGACAAATCCAAATGGCTTGAACAATCTTGGTAGAGGATCACCAAAGGAACATTTCTGCAAAATTATATTGAAATCGGTCGAGTGGTTTCTGACAAGAAGATTTTTAAAGTTTTCTATATAGATAATATAGGGAAAAGAAGCCCCGCCCCCTGGCGGCCATGTTTTTTGACGAATCCAAATGGCTTGAACAATCTTGGTAGAGGGTCACCAAAGGAACATTTCTGCAAAATTATATGGAAATCGGTCCAGTGGTTTCTGACAAGAAGATTTTTTAAGTTTTTAGTTAAAAAATCTATTTTTAGCTCCTGTGACCTAGATATGCAATGGACCGGAACCATTTGAACAACTTTGAAAGAGGACCAACCAAGGATCATTCCTGTGAAGTTTGGTCAAATTCCCTCTACTGGACTATAGGAGCCCAACATGTAAAATCAAACACTGCATAAAACTCATATACATGTAGGAGTTCTATTCCCTTGCTTTTCCTACCCAGGATGTATACTATTGTATTTTAATCCTAATCCTTAAAGCACCAAGCAAACTTTGTCGCAGATGGCATTTTGATTTTTTTTTTAAATAAGTGTTGGCATTTCACATAAATTGTTTCCTTAACAGACAATTCACATCAAATGTTGACTTCTTTTCTCAGAGAAGTAAAATAAAAAATATTTTTCAAACTTCATCTGCTGCAATTGTGACTGGCACTTTAAGGGTTAATTTACCACATATGTTGTGGGTACTCAGAAGTGTATCACAGAGGTGCTTCTAATGAGTACACACAACGTATGTTTTCCATTACAAAACACGCCTGTTCAAATATATGGCGAATTTTACTACCAAAAAATGAAAACTTTCAGACGAAAAATTCTGGCAGTTTTCATACTTCTGCTCTAAACATAGATTGCCGGTACTTGTTAGAACTGACTCAATCTATGTTTTTGAGCAGAAATAAGAAAACTAATGTTTTACCCTGTAAACCCGTTTTACTGTATAAAAGTGGGGTTGAAGTGGGTCAAAACTATAAAGGCGTGTTTTCGTGATGATTCAGAAATAAGAAAACTATTATGAGGATACCCCTCTTATCTAAAGCTATCAGTAAACTCCTGATCAATAAAAGCCAGAAAATTATCTTTGTGAACTGTTTACACTAAAATGTAACCTTAGATGCCTTCATATTTGCTGTTTTTCGCTAGCAGGTAAAGCACTTGGCCCAGTTGTTCAAAGCATCGTTAGCTTAACGAGCTCGTTAAGGGTTATTTTGTTAACTATTTTAGCGGATTAAATACACAATATTCTGATATTTTTTGCTGAAAAAATGTGAGTAGCTTTTGCACTGCAAAAGCTACTCACATTTTTTCAGCAAAAAATTTCAGCATATTTGCATATCACTTGATGTAAATTTTAACGAATCGTTAGCTAACGATGTCATTAGCTTAGAACAACTGGGACCTGATCAATAAAAGCCAGGGCCCAGTTGTTCAAAGCATTGTTAGCTTAACGAGCTCGTTAAGGGTCATTTCGTTAACTGTTTTAGCCAATTCAATACACAATATTTTGATATTTTTTGCTGAGAAAATGTGAGTAGCTTTTGCACTGCAAAAGCTACTCACATTTTTTCAGCAAAAAATTTCAGCGTATTTGCATATCACTCGATGTAAATTTTAACTAATCGTTAACTAACGACGTCGTTAGCTTTGAACCACCGGGCCCAGAAAATTATCTTTGTGAACTGTTTACACTAAAATGTAACCTTAGATGCCTTCATATTTGTTTGAATGTTAAAGCCTGGTAGTTATCAGAAAATGGTGCCAAAAACATTACGAATGTCATGTACATTGACTCCTCTGTAGAACTGACAGCCAAAGAAAGCCTGAAGGCACAGGGTAAAATTGAACAGTAATGGTTAGACAAACATTTCAATTGATTTTTACACATATATTTTAAAGGAAAACTTTTAATGTTTAGCTTCAGGAATGGCTATTGACAATTGGCTGTCTCCAGCAAAAGTTTGCTAGAGACAGCTGGTTGTCTCCAGCAAACTTTCGCTGGAGACAGCCAGCTATAATATATGAATGGTATAATGACAAAAAATGAATGTTAGTGATCT
Source organism: Anodontia alba (assembly GCA_964016985.1). Lineage (NCBI taxonomy): Eukaryota > Metazoa > Mollusca > Bivalvia > Lucinida > Lucinidae > Anodontia > Anodontia alba. The sequence goes on from OZ024824.1 coordinate 103,222,883, forward strand.
CATGAATTTTGTTTTATACTTATTAAATATTCAGAAGGTTATTAATATAATACGATAAAAATCTAAAAGGTTGCTCTTGGAAACAAAGAACACATTACAGGTAGAAAATGTGAGTCTCGGTTTTATTGAGACTCTTCATAAGCAGTAATGAAGTTTGCAACACTGCTTATGCCCTCTAGCGTATACATCAGCAGAACTCCGTTTTCAAAGATACCACAATAAGCCCAATGACCCCAAAGGATTTGAAAACATAATCTGCACTATATTGAGGGTTTAAACTTTTTTTTCTGTTTAAGATTACTCAGGAATACTGCACCTAGGATTTTGAAATTTGGTGCAAACATTGGGTATGACTTGTATTGTGTAAGAGAGGATCAGCATCCTCATGGAAATTTGCATTTGTTCAGTTTTCTTTCTCTACAATAAAATTTTTCCTCGACTTGTTATTTTAACCCTTGTCCTGCTGAATAAATTAAGATTCCACGCCCACTTCTAGTTTTCAGCCAATCAAATTACTTGATCCAGATTGTTGATATAAATTCATACCTAATGGCAAACAGTGAAGATCCAGATCAGCTGGCTTCTTCAGAAGCCAGCTGATCTGGATCTACACTGTTTGCAAAGGCAGAGTATATTTGGGTTCAGCAGGACTAGGGTTAAGCACAAATTCAAGCAGAGCTAAGAATCAAAGCTAAATATGTTATTACAGTAGCAATTGTACTGATGATCCTTTGTTAATGTGTTTTTCTTTACTTATAAAATAGCTCCAGATAAGGTACTTTTTTTTAATCACAAAATATTGATATTTTTCTTTTAATTTCTCGAAGAAAACATGTTGTGGTACCCATTATAAGTGCCTTGCTGAGTCATTTCTAATGAGTATCCACAATATATGTTTTCATGGAGAAATAGATAAATAAGAAAAAATAATTCCATGATACTCCACTCCTATCTTGAGCAAATTTGTTTATCTGATAAAATAAAGAGCATATAGATTAGTAAAAAAATCAAATTGTGTCTTAACCTTTGTCATGCTGAATAAATTAAGATGCCACACCCACTTCTAATTTCCAGCCAATCAGATCGCTTGATCCGGGTTTTTGATATAAATTCACATATTTAATGACAAACAGTGCAGATCCAGATCAGTTGGCTTCTTCAGAAGCCAACTGATCTGGATCTACACTGTTTGCTAAGACAGGGCATGTCGTGTTCAGCAAGAGAAGGGTTAATAAAGCATTATCAACTTCTTAGGGCCAGAATTTATATGCATATTTCAGGTTTCCACTCATGTAGAAATGTAGGATTGGTATAGCTAATTTTTTATTATAGTTTTTAGCTCACCTGATCTGACTTAGGATGAGCTATTGTGATCACATGCTTTCTGTCTGACTTACTAGTGTCGTCGTCTGTCCATCCACACTTAAAACAACTTCTCCTCTGAAACCCCTGGGCCAATTGGCAATTTTCTTCAAACTTCATGTGGAACCTTCTGTTAAAGGGGGGTTGAAAATTTATTCAAATGGTCGTGGTGGGGTCATGGTATGTTAATCAAGATGGCTGCTATGCCCATATATGGTGAACACACTTAAAAGTCTTCTCCAGAACTGAGGAAGCTTTGGGGCTGAAACTTAGTATATAGCATCAGGGAAAAAAGGTCTACCAAGTTTATTCAAATGATGGTTGTAGGACTGGGACAGGGTCTATCAAGTTTGTTCAAATGATGGTTGTAGGTTGACCTTTGACCTTTTTAAGACAAGTCAAATTTGCGCCCCCATACATTTGTCTGGGGAATATGTTAAAGTCATTTTCTCAAAATGTGTTAAAGACTAATGGCTCAAACTTTATAGTTACAATCAAAATTTTGTCCCCTGGAAGTTATCTGCACTTGCTCCTGGGCTATAAACATGTATAAAACTGTGTAATTTTTACATGTCTTCTTCTCTGCAACCACTTGAACAATTTTCTCCAGATTTCACACGGGGCCTTCTTGACAGTTTGTTCCTGAACAAGATGGCCGCCATGTACATATATGGTAAAAAACCTTAAAAATCTTCTTCTCTAGAACAGGCTGAATCTTGGTATATAGCATCTGGGACTTAAGGTCTACCGAGTTTGTTCAAATGATGGTTTTAGGTTGACCTTTGACCTTTTTACAGCAAGGTCAAATTTGCGCACCCATACAGCTGTCTGGGGAAAATGTTGAAAAGTCATTTTCTGAAAATATATTAAAGACTAATTGCAATGTATGATTAAAGTAGTAAACCTTTTCAGTTACAATCAAAATTTTGTCCACTGGGGGTTATCAGCCCTTGCCACTGGGCTATATACATGTATAAAATTGTGTAATTTTTAAGGAAGTGTCTGTTGCCAGCAGGCTGGTAGCAGGGCTGCTGCTAGCCGGCTGGCAGGAGACTTTTAGGTCTAGTGCAAGCCAGCTGGTAGCAGACCTTAAAGTCTGCTGCCAGCCAGCTAATGATATATAAATAATTATAGGGAATAAAAGACTGAAAGACATAGCTAAGCCATATTTATGTATACATCCATGCATAATACAACACGTAAGAAAAGAAAATAGGAAATACAAAGCAGCTGTTCGCATTCAATCAGAGGATTAGCATGGAGTATACAGAAACCAGTGACTATTTCAAGTATTCTCATAGTATGAAATTTTATTGAACTAGAAAAAGTGTCCATAGGACACGGATGCCCCAGCCAAAATGCCATTCAGAAAAAGGTTACATATGTAATTGGGACAGGTACAGCATGAAGTTATTATTAAGGCTGATACCTTTTTTATAGAACACGATCAAACCTTTGAGAAACCTTTGCTATAATCAATAAGTGTCATGATAATAAAGCATAAATTTGCTACCACACAGACAACACTATAAGGAAATTACTTACATGTTATATACAGATCCGCAACAGTGATTGATGTATCACAAACAATGTAGATTATTATTAACCAAGTACTAGTAGTTTTCGACATATAAATCTGTGTCAGACCAAGATTTCAGACACGGTTTACTATATGGAACTTAGTCAAGGGCAGATAATTCATAAACCAAATAAGCAAGAGTTGTCTTCCATGTTCATTACACATCACCTTAATGTCATGCATATATCAGTAAATTTTCATAAATATATTCCATATGGTTTAGGAGTTATGGCCCACACATGGTTTACTATATGGATCTAAGTCAAGGGCAGATAATTCAAAAACCAAACAAGCAAGAGTTGTCTTCCTTTTACACGACACATCATCACAATGTCATGCAAGGACCTGTAAAGTTTCACAAGAATACCGCAGAAGGCGTCGTCGCACCTGCTGCCGCAAAAGTCACAGGAGCCACAATCAGAATGTGGTTATTAAATAAGTGTTGGAAAACTGGGTTGAAAAAAATGTAGACAAAGTGCCTAGTGGGGCACATATAATCCAGGCCAGTGCCATTCCCTTTAATGGCTATATCTTCAGCACTGACTTTTCGTATATACAGCCCAATGATAATGAAATGTCGACGTGAAATGTTTAACAGTCACTGGAGCATGAAAAATAGGTCAAGGTACCTGCTAAGTCAGTACATCAAGAAGCACTATGCAAGATATGGTGGTTGTAGGCCTTACAGTTGAGAAGTTATCGAACATCAATATAAAATGTGTCAAATATAGGTCAAGGTCACCGGGTCAAGGTACCTGCCAAGCCAGTGCAATAAAATGAAGCATTATGCAAGGTTTAGTGGTTGTAGGTCTTATATTTGAGGAGATACCGAACATCAACGTAAAATGTGTCAAAGTCACTGGAGTGCAAAATATACCTGCTGAGTCAGTACATCTAGAAGACGCACTATACAAGGTTTGGTGGCTGAAGGCCTTACAGTTGAGGACATATGGAAGCGTGACGTAAAAGGTGTAAAAGTCAATGGAGCGCAAAATATAGATCAAGGTCACTAAGTCAAGGTACCTGCGGAGTCTGTACATTGAGGAGAAGCCAGTACATCTAGGAGAAGCACTTTGCAAGATTTGGTGGCTAGAGGTCTTACACTTGAGGAGATCTGGAAACGTTGACGTAAATTATGTCAAAGTCACTGCAGCCAAAATATAGGTCAGCACCAGGTCAAGGTATCTGCCTAGTCAATACATTGAGAAGAACCGCGCACGACATGACCCCATTGGGTTGACTGGGCCGTAAAACCTCAACACAAACAAACATTGAGAAGAAGCATTTTGCAAGGTTTGATGGTTGTAGGCCTTATAGTTGAGGAGATATCGAACGGCGACACAAAATGTGTAAAAGGCACTGGAGCGCAAAATATAGGTCAAGGTCACCGGGTCAAGGTACCTGCCGAATCAGTACATCTAGGAGAAGCACTATGCAAGGTTTGATAATTGTACACCTTATAGTTGAGAAGATCTGGAACGCCAACGTAAATTGTGTCAAAGTCACTGGAGCGCAAAATATAGGTCACGGTCATTGTACCTGCCAAGTCGAAGGTCAGGGAGATGTGTCATGCAAGGTATGATGGTTGTTGTAGAATTGTAGTTGATTAGAATACTAACTTTGACGTAAATGTCGAACTTCGAGATAAATGTTGAGACGGGCGGACGGACAAATGGACGGACAAACGGAAAAGGGGATGCCTATGTCGCAAAGTCAGGAGGTCAGGGAGATGTTACATGCAAGGTTTGATCGTTGTTTAGTCTTGTAGTTGATTAGAAGACTAACTTTGACATAAATGTCAAACTTCGACATAAATGTTGACAGACAGACAGATGGAGGGATGAACAGACAGACAAGCGGAAAAGCGGACGCCTATGTCACAAAGTCAGGAGATCAGGGAGATGTTTCATGCAAGGTCTGATGGTTGTTTAGTCTTGTAATTGATAAGTATACTTACTTCCACACAAATGTCGAACTTCAACATAAATGTTGACAGACTAACAGATGGACAAATGGACAGACAAACGGAAAAGCGGATGCCTATGTCGCAAAGTCAGGAGGTCAGAGAGATGTTTCATGCAGGATATGATTGTTGTTTAGTCTTGTAGTTGATTAGAACTTCGACATAACAGAATTGTTAACAGACAGACGAACGGACAGATGAATGGAAAAGCAGGCACCTATGTCGCAAAGTCAGGAGGTCAGGGGGATATTTCATGCAAGGTTTGATGGTTGTTTAGTCTTGTAGTTGATTAGAATACTAACTTAGACATAAATGTCGAATTTCGACATAAATGTTGACAGACGGACGAACGGACAGACAACCGGAAAAGCGGATGCCTATGTCGCAAAGTCAGGAGGTCAGGGAGATGTTTCATGCAAGGTTTGATGGTTGTTTAGTCTTGTAGTTGATTAGAATACTAACTCTGACATAAATGTCGACCTTTCACATAAATGTTGACAGACGGATGGACGGACGGACAAGCTGACACCTATATCACACCCTGCTATAAGCAGGTGTGACAATAAATATATTCCATACGGTTAAGGAGTTATGGCCCAGACACGGTTTACTATATGGAACTAAGTCAAGGGCAGATAATTCAAAAACCAGTATGATGATAGATATTGGTCCATTGGTCCAAACAGTTACACAGTATCATCCCCCTCTCACTCCCACCCTCCCCCCCCCCTCCCCCCCCACTCCCACACATCCCTCGCCTAAAAGAAATCAATATTGCAAAAATCAGACCACTTTTTGCTACACATTTCTTTTCATTCATATTCATTCCTCTGTAAGTCATGCAGAGAAGATACATGCAGAGTTGTGGCACTCCCTGGACTTTTCTCTTACTTTTTTTTACATACATTTCAATACGAAATGACTTAACCCAGGGAAAGTAATCATAAGTAATCATGATTACTTTTATAAAGTAATTGTAATCGATTACATTCACTTTAAAAGTAATTGTAATCTGTAATCATGAAATTCAAAAGTAATAGTAATCAATCACATTTGAAAGAAATCAAACCCTAGTTTGATCCTTAACACTCTTTATATCTCATAACCATACATCAAATCTTGCCCTCAAATTTTAATTCTGCCACTAACACTGCAAAAAAACACTCAGGCAGGATAAATAGATGATTGTCCGAATTTAAGGTGCATGTCCGACTACTGGTTACCCATTTGTTCTATAACATCAAGTGTTTGTGAGTAAATTAAGAGACAATGGCATATCTTCCCTTTTTGCATTGTAAATCAAAATAAATCATTGTGATAATTAGACGTACACTGTCTTTTAATATACCCAAAACACAGATTTTCTTTTTTTAGATGTCAGTGAACTTGACATTGCTCTGTTTGCCTGTGCAAGGTCACATAGCCGGCTTTAAATCTAATAGAAAACCGAATTCATAATGACGTTAACCCACCTGTTTGAAAGTAAAAGAGAAGTTAATCCTCTGTTACAAGACGATTGTAGATTGAGAGCCATATTTATGCTATTTTCTCGAAATATATTCCAGGAAAATTCACCAACAAGCGACGGTGCTATGGTACCTATCCCCTGTGCAATTTTATCTTCACTTACGACTATTTGCCAGTACCACCGACGTTTGCCAATATAGGGTCCGCCTTAAATGCAAAAAAAAAAAAAAAAAACCTCCACAGTAGTTTTTAGTTTTTCTACTGATCGTGTTCAAAGTAAATAAGAGTTTGGGAACTGATACAATCAGATCCACATCAAGCCCCTAACACCAAAGGGAAAACGAGAGGGTATAAAACGCAGCCGTATTAAAAATATAGGAAAACAGGTACTATGATAAGGAATGCAGCCAATATAGGTAAAGTGTGAAAAGATGGATTCCCATTGTAACTTTTATACAATGTTAAGTGATCGTGAAGTGTCTGATGTTATTTGTTCTAATTGCTTTGTATATTTACTTTTTATTAAACTTTATCACTCTCTGGGTTAATTCAGCTGACAACAAATTGGTGCTATTTTTTCTTATTTTTTTTTTCCAGCTGGAGACAATTTGCATGAAATATCAAATACCGTTCTCTGAATAATAAATAAATAAAATAATAGTATGATAATAAAAGAAAATTACTATTTCAATATGTCGTCTGCTGAAATTTTTGCCCAGACTGTTAATTGGGGGTGAAAGTTAAAAAAAAAAAAAAAAAAAAAAAAAAAAGAAGAAGATGATGTTTCGGAATCGAGACAGTTCCCCGACAAGACAGTTCCCCGACACGGTTTTTGGAGACAGTTCCCCAACAGGTTTGAAGACAGTTCCCCGACACTTTGTGAAGACAGTTCCCCGACACTTTTGTTCAGTCAAATGACCTGTGACTGATAATTATAATTTTATAACTAATAATTATGGGTTCATCAACGTTTTTGAAGACAGTTCACCGACAGGTGTTTTACATTGCATTTTAACACCCGCTACAAAAGCATAAGAAATACATGCGAGTCTATGAGAATATCAGAAAAGTTTATTATTTTTGCACCGGAGTGTATACTTGTAGTTAGGAAATGTTTTCGGATGTTCATAAATTGTATCGTTTTATCTCGGTGATGATATGTAATAATAATGATCCACGTCGTGAGAAAATCTGCTAATTGCATGTGCGAACAACAAAGGCGCATCTGCGCATCCGCACAGTCTGACCAGCGCCTTTTTTGTTCGCAGCTTGGATAGTGCTGAACTATATTTATTGATGACGTATGTGACTTCATTTTCAATCCCCCTTTTATTGCGAAATAAAGATTTCAGTTGTTTTATAGTCCTGACATCACGTCTACTAAATCGAATCCTGGGAAAGAAACGGTCCCCGTCAATCATAGGCACAAATAATCCAATCACAATCCATCACTTATCTATAATTATCCTTAATTACCCACAATTACCAATTATAATTAACTGTTACAGGTCATTTGACTTTGAACAAAAGTGTCGGGGAACTGTCTTCCATTACGAAAACAAGCCTATTCAAATATACTGAAAATTCTACCACCAAAAAATGAAAATTTTCAGATAAAAAATTCTGATATTTTTCATATATCTGCTCAAAACATAGATTGTGGATACTCGTTAGAACCGCCTCGATGAGGCGGTTCTAACGAGTACCCACAATCTATATGTTTTGAGCAGAAATAAGAAAAATAAAGTATACCCCTGTAAACCCCAGTTTTACTATATAAAGGTGGGGTTTAAGGGGGTCAAAAGTATATAGGCATGTTTTCGTGAAAAAAGTGTCGGGGAACTGTCTCCAAAAGCCGTATCGGGGAACTGTCTTGTTGGGGAACTGTCTTGTTCCCGATGTTTCTATTTCACATTTAATCGTATGTTATGTTTTCTATTATGGAATGCGTCTTTCATATCTGTAAAACTATCTATTTCAGGTAAAAATGTTTGATATCATTCTTACCGTAATTATGTCCCCCACCATGGGGGCGGGACATATTGTTTTTAGTGCGGATCCCGTCGGCGTCGGCGGTGGCGGTGGCGGCTGCGGCGTAGGAGGCGTCGGCCACGGCGTATACGTCGGCGTCGGCGTAGCCACTTGTCTGCACTCTATCTCCTTATTGAATGGATAGATTTTGGCCAAACTTACACAAATATATCATTGGGAGGCGGAAAATGCTGATTAGATTTTGGTGACCTTGACCCCATTTTCAAGGTCACAAGAGAGCTTAGATTGTTGGAAAATGGGGCGTAGCCTCTTGTCCGCATCTATCTCCTTATTGAATCGACAGATTTTAAGCAAACTTACAAAAATATATCATTGGGAGGGGTAAAAATGCTGATTAGAGTTTGGTGACCTTGACCCCGTTTTCAAGGTCACAGGAGGGCTTATATTGTTGGAAAATGGCTTATCCGCATCCTATCTCTTGAAGGAAGTAATAGATTTTAACCAAACTTGCACATCTATATTGCTGGGACATGTAAAAAAAAACTGATTAGATTTTGGTGACCTTGACCCCATTTTTAAGATCACAGAAGGGCTTAGATTGTTGGAAAATGGCTTGTCCGCACCCTATCTCTTGTAGGAATGAATAGATTTTGACCAAACTTGCACATCTACAATGCTGGGACATGTAAAAGAACTGATTATATTTTGGTTACCTTGACCCCATTTTCAAGGTCACGGGAGGGCTTAGATTTGTTGGAAAATGGTTTGTATGCCCCCTATCTCCTGAATAAATAAATGCATTTTGACCAAACTTGTACAGCTATATTGTTGAGACATGGAAAATAACTTATTAGATTTTGGTGGCCTTGACCCCATTTTCAAGGTTACAGTAAGGCTTAAATTGTTAGTAAATTGTTTGTCTGCACCCTATTTCCTAAATGAATGAATGGATTTTGACCAAACTTCTACATCTCAATTGTTGAGACATGGAAAAGAAGTGATTAGATTTTGATGACCTTGACTCCATTTTCAAGGTCACGCTAAGACTTAGATTGGTGGAAAATGGCTTGTCTCCTGAAGGAATGAGTAGATTTCGACTAGACTTGCACAGCTATATTTTTGGGATATGCATCGGAACTGGTTATATTTTGGTGACCTTCACCCCATTTTCAAGGTCAGACTAGGGCTTAGATTGTTGGTAAATGACTTGTCTGCACTGTATCTCTTGAAGGAATGGATGGATTTTGACCTAACTTGTACATTTATATTGTGACATGGAAAAGAACTGATTAGATTTTGGTGACCTTGACCCCGTTTTCAAGGTCACACTAAGGCTTAGATTGTTGGAAAATGGCTTGTCTGCACTGTATCTCTTGAAGGAATGGATGGATTTTAACTTAACTTGCACAGCCCAATTGTTGTGGCATGGAAAATAACTAATTTTAATTTGGTGACATTGACCCCATTTTCAAGGTTGCAGGAGGACTCAGATTGTCGGATAATGGCTTGTCTGCATGCTATCTGCTGATTGAATGGATGGATTTGACCAAACTTGCACAGCTATATTGTTGAGACAGAGACAAGAACTAATTAGATTTTTTGTGACCTTGATCCAATTTCAAGGTTACACAAGGGCTGTGATTTTAGAAAATGGCTTGTCAGCACCCTATCTCATTGAGGAATGGATGAATTTTGACCAAACTTACATATAGGTATATTGTGACCTTTAGTTTATTATAGATACAATCTATTTTAACAATATATCTGTTCAAACTGGTCGGGGAAATACGTTTTCCTCCGAAAACACTGTTCTAGTAACCCTCAATATTGGGACAGAGAGGCATGAGCAAACAGTGTAGACTCGTGCAGTTCAGACGTCGCAGAACGCCTGTTTCCCACTCGTCCAGCAATATTTCAAACATCAACAGGTAGTGGAACAGACTTTTACAGCTTATATGCCCTGTCTACAGCTCTTTATGAATGAATGAATGAATGAATGAACGAAAAAACGAACGAACGGACGGACGAATGAACTGACTGGTGGAAATTTTGGGGACATTTATTTTCCATCTTTATAATTGATTGATTGATTGGTTCGTTCGTACATTTATTTCTACATTTTCTGTATACAGTTTCCAATTCAATGTGTTATATTTTCGGCATTAATTTATTTACCGCATTTACAAGTACAGGTAAATCAATTGTATCGAACTCGCATCTCTATTGTCAAAACAAGTGGCACACATTAGAATCTATAGATCGTTAGATATTGGAAAATAAAGTTATTAAAGGGCAAATATAAAGGTTTTAATTCTACTAAATATTTAAGGGCACTTCAGTAAGGAGGTGACTGCCGAAAACCGCATCAAATTATCTTAAACGGTTTCTGAAATATTGCGATTTGAAATTTGATATTTAACATCCAAGAGGATTGAATTCAGGCTGCCTCATTAATATTCATGAGCCTTTTTATGACATCATAAGGGAACAGTAAAATTTTAAACTTTTTTTAATTGCCAATATTTTTTGCTCTTTAATCTGCATCAATTCAGTTTTCATATTGTTTAATTTATTCAGCTCCTTTAAACTAATATACATAGGAATTTAGCTCTTATTTTCCGTTTAAAGTGTTACATTTCAAATTTAAAAATTTCATTTAAATAATTTAAAATCCAGTTACAATGCTTAATAATTAGCCAAAATTGACTTTTTTGGCATTCATTTATATGATATACACCCAAAATTCACTATTATTAAAAAAAACTTACGAAAAATTTAATATAAGTCGTTTTAAACATTTTAAAATTTAGCTTTAAATTTAAATAACAGATTAAATTTTGAGTTAAATTCTCTATTAATGGGCTTATTTGTGGACAGAGACCAATTTCAATAATAGTTAAGGAGAAAAACTGTGTAGCATATAAGGAAATGCAGAATACTCCTGTTTAAAATTTCAATTTAAAATTTAAGTTCCACTATGACATCACAGAATATTGCATTTTGGGCCTTAATCAATACACAATCCAAGGGAGGTTACTCTAACAGGAAAAAAGGTAGGTATCGTAAATTAATCACCATAACTTTTGATTGGATTGGAATTTTTTGATGGGGTTTTCAACAAAATAATTCTCTTAAAGCATTCTATCAACACCCTGGAAACCAGGAATATTTTAAAAACCTTTATATTTGCCCTTTAAAGACGATAATCTTGGTGACACGTATACTTGACAGTTATATCAATTTTAGACTAGGGTTATATAAACATAATTAAAATAACACCATGAAATACGTCCAAACAATAACTGAATTAATTGACTTGATTACATCACTTGAGCCAGTTTTACCTGTGTTCAAGCGATGACTCAGATCAGCCTGTCCAGGGTCTTTGGTGCGCGGTCAATGAGTAGCTAAGGACCCAGTCATCTTCATTCAGACAGCAAAGACTCTGATCAGACTGGGTGGATGTCCTTACTGATATGACTCTTGACTGGGTGCTCTCTAGGCGCTTTTGTCAAATGTTTGGTTTTGTCATGCGCAGGCTTATTAAAGAAACACAATAGATCATATGATCTTTATTTAAACAGCGAAGACTGATCATCTATAAATCAAGGTATTTCAAAGTTGTTCCTATTAAAAGGTTTGGAGAGAGAAAGGGCCTTTTATGGATCACCAAAGAAATTAAACGGCTTGCTCGGAAACGCGACAAACGTTTTCAGCTCCAGAGGAAGACAGAGAAGAGCAAGGACAGACATCATTTCAAACAGGTAAAGCATCTTTTCCAAACTTAAGAGTAGCATCGGGACCCAGGGTGAAGTTAGCTAGCTGTAACCCTCTACCAAGATTGTTCAAGCAATCATGATTCGTCAAAAAACATGGCTGCTAGGGGTGGGGCTTATTTTCCCTATATATCTAAATAGAAAACTTTAACAATCTTTTTGTCAGAAACCACTGAACCGATTTCAGCATCGGGACCCAGGGTGAAGTTAGCTAGCTGTAAAAGTGTTTTAACCCCCCGCCCCCGCCCCTCCCCGCCCCCCCCCCCCACGGTGGTTTACTCTACCGACCGTTCTAAGGCGGTGGTCCCGGTGTTACTCTTTGATGCTTTGTGGTTTATTCTACGAGGCGATTTGTTGTATGTCTTTCCATGTGTCATTTTGTTCTTGTGTTTTTCAGTCCTTTTAATATTGCGAATACCTCGCTTGGGGAAGAGAGAGCTAATCTTTGTGCTTTTCGTACGTTTGTTCGGTTTGTGCTTGTTTAGATTTGTCGGTTTCCTCTTCCTCTTGGGGTCTGGGAAGGGCTGCGGTTTGTGATTGTGGCACTCCCTGGACTTTTCTCTTACCTTTTTTTTTAAGACTTTGATATGGTTCTTCTCTGAGTGCCCATGTCAAATATTTGGTTTTATCATATGCAAGCTTATTTAAAAACACATATTCCATTGCGTAACATCCTAATGACCCTATCTGTGAAACAGGCAGATAACAGATCATAAATCTGTGGTGACCTATGGCTCTCAAACAGGTAGGGACCAGATATGGGGAAATCAATTTTAAGCAGAAGATAAATGGCTAGAAGTATAAAATAAGTTTTTATTTATTTATTCATTTGAAACCATTTTGATAAAGTATAGAATTTAAAGATTAAACCTTTCCATAAACAAGTGTAAAAAAGGTAAGAGAAAAGTCCAGGGAGTGCCACAATCACAAACCGCAGCCCTTCCCAGACCCCAAGAGGAAGAGGAAACCGACAAATCTAAACAAGCCCAAACCGAACAAACGTACGAAAAACACTAAGATTAGCTCTCTCATCCCCAAGCGAGGTAATCGCAATACTAAAAGGACTGAAAAAACACAAGAACAAAATGACACACGGAAAGACATACAACAAATCGCCTCGTAGAATAAACCACAAAGCAACAAAGAGTAAGACTAACACCGGGACCACCACCTTAGAACGGTCGGTAGAGCAAACCACCGGGGGGTTTAAAGCACTTTTACAGCTAGCTAACTTCACCCTGGGTCCCGATGCTACTCTTAATACAGAAATACATAAAAATTCGGTTCGCATAAAGGCTCCCAACTCAGTCAATGCATCAAAGCGAAAACATAAAAATCAAATTAATCACTATAATAAACAAAGACGAGTACTCATGGCTAATTCTACTGTAGGCCAGAGTAAATGAAAACCAATAGTTGAACCACGGCGGTAACTTTATTTATCTGAAATCACTTAGATAGGTGTGTTTTATTTTATTATTATTATTTTTTAATCAGGAATTAAACGTTTAATCTACTATTACAGACAATCCATTATAACTGTGCAAGAATTTTTTAGGAATAATTTGCTTTCATTATCCAGTGGAACTTAACTTATTTTAAAAACCATTTGGAAATGAAATTTCACTGACACTTGTGATAATAGATTGGGTAAATAAAACAATGTCTAGCATTTCTACGTCAATCATTAATGGAGAACATATTTAGAAAACAAATTCAATTTAAGCTCAAAATGTTTTGTTTTATGACAACTCTTATAACAATTTTGATATCTTTTACCTAATACATAAATAAAAGTAAATAAAGAAATAGATTAAAAAAAAACTCTGTCTTGATTTTTTTTTCTTTTTTGACATCTCTTAAAACTAAGGTTTCATTTATTCAGGGGTATCAAAAAACCAAACTGGTAGCAACACTTAAGAAGTTCTACGGGAGACATCATGATCTGGTCAATCCTTACAATGTGGCAGTTTCCAGAATTGTTTCTGATGTTTTTGCCACTGATGCGCTATAAGTAGACTTCCAAAATCCCGGACATACGCTTCTACCGATATTTCCTTCATTTAGGCCTATGGGCATGGTGGGCGAAGCTTGCTTACAAGTAATACTTACTATCCGCGGACGCTTGATTACACCCTATATTCTGGGGTCCATGTCTGTTGGTCTGAACATTCTGATTCGTCATTCGTTTATTGATTTATGAGTTTGGATTATGGCTTAGGTACCATGACCGCAACTACTTTATAATTCAATAAGAATACATAAAAGTAAAAATAAATAAATAATAAAAAATTATAATTGAATTTAGATATTCCTTATAAAAAATAATCAATAAAAATTATAATTAAATCAAAATATTCAGATGGTTCAGGTAAAACAATGAACACTTTATTAGATTATATTTAGTTTCCCCTTTCTGGCCCCACCTTAACAGACTACAGACAGTCATAGTCACCTCATAATCACTAAGATAAGACCAGCCTTTGATGTGAGCCACCACTATCAGGGTTGAATATTTGGGTGCAATCATGATGGACCACCCCAGTCAAGAGGCAGAAACACAATAGGTCATATGGTCTTCATTCGGTTACCAAAGACTCCTATCAGGCTGGACAGATTCCCTTGCTAATATGAGTGTTCTCTTGGCGCACATGTTTGGTTTTATCATCTGCGGGCTAATTTAAGAAACACAAATAGATCATCATCGTTCATTGACTTCAAGTTGGCTAGCTGTAAAAGTGCTTAACCCCCCTCCCCCCTTCCCCCACCCCCACCCCCACGGTGGTTTACTCTACTGACCGTTCTAAGGCGATGGTCCCGGTGTTGGTCTTACTCTTTGTTGCTTTGTAGTTTATTCTACGAGGCGATTTGTTTTATGTCTTACCTTGTATTATTTTGTTCTTGTGTTTTTCAGTCCTTTTAGCATTGCGATTACCTCGCTTGGGAAGAGAGAGCTAATCTTAGTGTTTTTCGTACGTTTGTTCGATTTGTGCTTGGTTGGCGTTTTCGGTTTCCTCTTCCTCTTGGTGTCTGGGAAGGGCTGCGGTTTGTGATTGTGGCACTCCCTGGACTTTTCTCTTACCTTTTTTTCATTCATTCATTAATTCATTCAGTCATAACGAGCTGTTGGCAGGACAGAGATTCTGTGTGACATGCAGATGTTGTGCGAGAAAATACATTCACCATACGCTAACATGCCTGTGAATCGGTCAACTTGTACGCCGTCGGAATACCATTGAACAATAAATTGACCTGTTCCGGTAGACAAGTTGATTACCTCGCTTGGGGAGGAGAGAGCTAATCTTAGTGCTTTTCGTACGTTTGTTTGATTTGTGTTTGTTTGGATTTGTCGGTTTCCTCTTCTTCCTGGTGTCTGGAAAGGGCTGCGGTTTGTGATTGTGGCACTCCCTGGACTTTTCTCTTACCTTTTTTTGACTGTATGTAAACAAACGTTATTACGAAGGTTATTCTGTCATGGTTTATTTTTGTTATAGTTAGTCTTTGAATGTGTGTGTCTCTTACATCTTTTTGTTTTGGATAGCCATTTGGCCACTTTGTGGAAAAGTAACTGTCCGTTTGGCTTTCTGCTAGTGATGTTTCCATTAGGGTCTAGTTATTTCGTATTTTGTGTTTCTTCCCCTTTGATGTCTCTGATGGGAGGTGTGGGATAATTATATCGGTTCCTGATCATTGCCCTCCTTTCTATATTACGTTTACCGTAAGTTTATGTTTTCATTTTACTTTTTGTTGAAAATCGGAAAATGTCATATGCTGTGGCAATGAATGGAGATAATCCTGACACAAAAGAGGTAAGAGAAAAGTCCAGGGATTGCCACAATCACAAACCGCAGCCCTTCCCAGACCCCAAGAGGAAGAGGAAACCGACAAATCTAAACAAGCACAAACCGAACAAACGTACGAAAAGCACTAAGATTAACTCTCCCCTCCCATAGGAAGTATCATAGGAAAAGTATGGACAAGTATCATAGGAAAAATCAGAGAATTTCTACAAATATCCTTTTTGGCGTAAAGAATTCATGGCTTGAACATGCCATACCGTGATTCAAACTATCCATGAAAGGCCATTTAAAAAAGGTAAGAGAAAAGTCCAGGGAGTGCCACAATCACAAACCGCAGCCCTTCTCAGACCCCCAAGAGGAAGAGGAAACTGACAAATCTAAACAAGCACAAACCGAACAAACGTACGAAAAGCACTAAGATTAGCTCTCTCTTCCCCAAGCGAGGTAATCGCAATACTAAAAGGACTGAAAAACACAAGAACAAAATGACACACGGAAAGATACCTTAAGACATACCATAAACCTTAAACCCAGGACATTAGCAACTGAAATTCAAAAAGGTAAGAGAAAAGTCCAGGGAGTGCCACAATCACAAACCGCAGCCCTTCCCAGACCCTAAGAGGACCTCAAGTCCATGTTGAAATAAATTAGTTTATCACACTTTTCCTTAAACTAAGCGATTCGCTTCCGATACACAGAGAAAAATGTTATCTGCGTACCATTTGACGGGTGGCGAACAATTTGACTAATATGATTTACTGTGCAATCGAGTACATTTTCAAAAAACCAAAAACATTCGCTTGTCTTTAACATTTTAACACCGTCGATGGCTTAGGTTATTTATTTGTATCCTAATTTTCATTATTCATCATTTAATTCCTATTTTAGAACTTAAGTACATGAAAAAAAACTTTGAAAATACTATTTAGAAGACCTTTGTGTATGATTCACTTTTGATTCTTAGTTAAACATGGTCTAATATGAATGTTTATAGCATAAGATATCCGAAATAATTATTTTCATATTTTTGCAAGTCAGTCTAGCAAGATATATGCCCAATATTTAAAGGTGTACCATTTGGCCACCTGGCGTCACATTTGACCATACATAAATGGCTCTATGTTTAAATCAATATAGTAGCATATTCCTGTATTCTCTGGACCATTCATTTGGCATTTTGTCCTGCCTTGTACATTGTCCTCATGTTGTAAAGGCTGTCTGGCACATTCATCACCTCGTATGTGAAGAGAGGACCAGTTGTTCTGCTTGTCGAGTGCATCTTTCTCTTGTACCTCTTCTTTGGCGTGCTTTTATTTTCCTCTTGATGTCTTGGGTAGGCTGCTACATAACCCCTTCCAACCTACGCCACTCGCACGTGACAAATCAGTGGCTTTATAGGGGAATCCCATTGATTACTAATAGTTCGTATTTAACTGGTACTCAGAATAGAAGGGAAGGCAATGATCAGGAACCGATACAGTTATCCCATACCTCCCATCAGACATCAAAGGGAAAGAAACACAAAACACAAAATAACTAGACCCTAATGGAAACATCACTAGCGGAAAGCCAAACGGACAGCTGAGTTTTTGAAAGTCAAAGCGTACGATGAACTAGGCTGATTACCACACAGAAGATAGAAGCTTCAGAGGTTTTCATGAGCAGAGAAATAAAGCATCTAAGCTTTCTGTTTAATATTTATCCTGACCAAACCATTCCAACAATCATTCGATTATCTCTTCAAACAAAGTTGGTCGGTTACGGTTTAGACATAATTGCCTGAAGCCATCCTTTTGCCAAGACTCAACCAGCTAAATGCTGCCTTGAATGTCTGATCATTGATTCAAATCTCATTTTTGTCTTGCCGAATTCCGCCAAAGTGTTTGAACATTAGTACCTAACGATTAAACCGAGTCGTTGGAAAACTCCGTCATACGCCATTAACAAGTCACATGATCATGCCATAGGCTGTTGCCCTTGTACATTTACCTTTCATTAAAGTTTTACACAGATGTCGCCCTTATTTATTATAAAGAATACCTATTTACTTCGATTGTATAAAAAGCTCACGCAAAATTATTTAAACGCTCCATATTCTTCAAAATAGACATTTTATTATCTAAAACAGACATTTTGTTGTCTAAGAAGGGTTTAATAAATTGATATATGGTATTAATACGATCCTAAAATGTGACACCTGACATCCTGTAAAATTTCAATTAGTCTCGTTCTTGAAATGAAATGATTTTTTTTATCGTATCTCTGAATTAATTTTGCCAACATTAATTCAGTGATACGATATAAAAATCATTTCATTTTTTATCCAGTTCAAAAACGAGAGACTAACTGAAATTTTACAGGCTGTCAAGTGCCACATTTTATGATCGTATAATACCATATATCAATTTATTAATCATTTCTTGGATAAAAAAAAGTCTATTCTTTTTTAGTAATACGGAGCCTTTAAGGTGAATGGAAACACTTCAAAGGGAGGTAATTCGCTCTTATGTACTTTTGTTTCCCCAGTTAATAGTTGCTGTCCACTTACATGAAAGAATTCGCTCCTAAGGAGCAAACTCATTTCTTTCAGAGTAGAATAGAAAGGAAGGCAATGATCAGGAATCGATACAATTAGCCCACACCTCCCATCAGAGACACCAAAGGGAAAGAAACACAAACACGACTCCTTTTTGGATTGGTTAGCATTTACAGAAGTCAAAATAAATAAATAAATAAATAAATAAAAATAAAGGTCTCCTTTTGAAAGCGGAAAATACTCCTGGTGCATCCATTCACCTTAAAAAAGGTAAGAGAAAAGTCCAGGGAGTGTCACAATCACAAACCGCAGCCCTTCCCAAACCCCAAGAAGAGGAAACCGACAAATCCAAACAAGCACAAATCGAACAAACGTACGAAAAGCACTAAGATTAGCTCTCTCATCCCCAAGCGAGGTAATCGCAATACTAAAAGGACTGAAAAACGCAAGAACAAAATGACACACGGAAAGACATATACAACAAATCGCCTCGTAGAATAAACCACAAAGCAACAAAGAGTAAGACTAACACCCTTAAATTCTTTGGGAGATGCGGTTGTTTGCGTGCTTTTGGTCATCAGAGGTGGGAGAAAATTGAGTACCTGGAGAAAACCACCGACCTTAGAATCACCGGCAAAACAAAAACAGAGAATGAAAGAAATCAAACCCCCCATGAACTTTGGATATATTTAGCTTCCCGTGTTAAAATTCAAACGAGGAGCACCAAGTCCATGTAAACACAAATATATTTTCGCCGCTTTGAAAGAAACAACGAACAGCACTAAGTCCATCTTTGCACAAAGTTCTTGTATCAAGCATGCTTAAAAAGTAAACAAGAGGACCATGATGGTCCTATATCGCTCACCTGAGCAAACAGCTTTGCATACTTATTGGTGAAGTTTCAGCCAAGTTCACTGCTCTAAGATTTTTGTATAAATTTTATAGCCCTGCTCCCAATTAAGCGGCCATGTTTTTTTCATGCATCATGATGGCTTGAACTGAATCTTGAAAGAGGATCACCAAAGGAACAATTCTGCCAAGATATATAAAAATCGGTCCAGTGGTTTCTGACAAAAAGATTTTTAAAAAGTTTTGGTAGAGGATCACCATAGGAACATTCCTGCCAAGTTATATTGAAATCGGTTCAGTGGTTTCTGACAAGAAGATTTTTAAAGTTTTCCATTTAGATATATAGGGAAAATAAGCCCCACCCCTAGCAGCCATGGTTTTCGACGAATCATGATTGCTTGAACAATCTTGGTAGAGGGTCACCAAAGCAACATTCCTGCCAAGTAATATTGAAATCAGTCGTGTGGTTTCTGACAAGAATTTTAAAGTTTTCTATACAGATATATACGAAAAATAAGCCCCGCCCCCTGGCGGCCATATTTTTTGACGTATCATGAGGGCGTGAAAAATCTTGGTAGAAGGTCACCAAAGCAACATTCATGCCAAGTTACATTGAACTCGATCTAACGGTTTCTTAAGAGAAGATTTTTAAAGTTTTCTATATAGATATATAGGGAAAATATTCCCCACCCCCTGGCGGCCATTTTTTTTTACAAATCATGACGGCTTGAACAATCTTGGTAGAGGGTCACCAAAGAAACATTCCTGCCGTGATAATGAAATTGGTCCAGTGGTTTCTGACAAGAAGATTTTTAAAGTTTTCTATATAGATATATAGGCAAATTAAACCTCCCCCTCACCCTCCCGCACCCCCCCCCCCCCCGGCGGCCACGTTTTTGATGATGTTGGTAGAGGGTTACAAAATAACATTCCTGCATTGTTATACTGAAATCGGTCCAGTGGTTTCTGACAAGAAGATCATTAAGATTTTCTATATATATATACAGGAAAAATAAGCCCTGCCCCCTAGCAGCCTTGTGTTTGACAAATTATGACGGCTTGAACAATCTTGGGAGAAGGTTACAAAAGAAACATTTCTGCCGTGTTATATTGAAGTCGGTCCAGTTGTTTCTGACAAGAAGATTTTTTAAAGTTTTCTATATAGATACATATATAGGGGAAATAAGCCCCGTCCCCTGGCGGCCATGTTTTTTGATGAATCCAGATGGCTTGAACTTTCTTGGTAGAGGATCACCAAAGGAATATTTCTGCAAAATTATATTGAAATCGGTCCAGTGGTTTCTGACAAGAAGATTTTTAAATTTTCTATATAGATATATAGGGAAAATAAGCCCCGCCCCCCTGGCGGCCATGTTTTTTATGAATCCAAATGGCTTGAAATATCTTGGTTGAGGATTACCAAAGAAACACTTCTGCAAAATTATATTGAAATCGGTCCAGTGGTTTCTGACAAGAAGAGTTTTAAAGTTTTCTATATAGATATATAGGGAAAATAAGCCCCGCCCCCTGGCGGCCATGTTTTTCGACGAATCCAAATGGCTTAAGCAATCTTGGTAGAGGGTCACCAAAGGAACATTTCTGCAAAATTATATAGAAATCGGTCCTGACAAATTATGACGGCTTGAACAATCTTGGGAGAAGGCTACAAAAGAAACATTTCTGCCGTGTTATATTGAAGTCGGTCCAGTGGTTTCTGACAAGAAGATTTTTAAAATTTTCTATATAGATATATAGGGAAAATAAGCCCCGCCCCATGGCGGCCATGTTTTTGACGAATCCAAATGACTTGAACAATCTTGGTAGAAGATTACCAAAAGAACATTTCTGTTAAATTATATTGAAATCGGTCCAGTGGTTTCTGACAAGAAGATTTTTAAAATTTTCTATATAGATATATAGGTAAAATAAGCGCCCCCACCCCCTTCCGGCGGCCATGTCTTTTGACGAATCCAAATGGCTTGAACAATCTTGGTAGAGGATGACCAAGGGAACATTTCTGCAAAATTATATTGAAATCGGTCTAGTGGTTTCTGACAAGAAGATGTTTAATTTTTTCTATATAGATATATAGGGAAAATAAGCCCCGCCCCATGGCGGCCATGTTTTTGACGAATCCAAATGGCTTGAATAATCTTGGTAGAAGATCACCAAAGGACTATTTCTGCAAAATTATATTGAAATCAGTCAATTGGTTTCTGACAAGAAGACTTTTTAAATTTTTAGTCAGAAAAGCTATTTTTAGCTCCTGTGACCTAGATATGCAATGGACCGGATCATTTGAACAACTTTGAAAGAGGATCAATCAAGGATCATTCCTGTGAAGTTTGGTCAAAATCCAATCAGAGTTTAGGAGGAGATGTTGTTTAAAGATTGTGAAAGGACCGACGGACGGACGGACAGACGGACGACGACGACGACGGACAGTGATTGATCACAATAGCTCACCTTGAGCCTTCGGCTCAGGTGAGCTAAAAAGAAGGCTTATCGATGATCATAACTATTGTAAAGATGTTCATTGTGCTGCCTTAGATGAATCATCTGAAACTGATTTATGTCAGACTGACAGTCTACAAAGTTAATCATTGTTAAAAGAGAACCAGCCACATACTGATAGCTGAGACAAGCTACAAATTCCTACAGAAACTCGGAAAAACTCTGAAAGTTTAGATTACTGTAAAATCCGCAAAGCACAACAACTCATGATGAAAGTTCTGGATTTGAAAAATCAAAGGGAATTTTAAAACAGTGAGAGGAACGTTCACCATATTTCCGTTAATACTCAGGTCTGGGTGAATTGACAGACATGCATGCACTATTTTCTCAAGTTATAGACAACCTAAGAGAACAGAATCTTGATGACCTCAGATATTTTCAAAATCCACCAATGGACGCAATGAGTCCAAAGGACCAGAAAAGAAAACAAAACAAACAAAAAAACAACAACAAAAAACAACAAAAACAAGAGGACCATGATGGTCCTATATCGCTCACCTGAGCAAACAGCTTTGCAAACTTACTGTTGAAGTTTCAGCCAAGTTCACTGTTCTTAGATGTTTGTATAAATTTTATAGCCCTACTCCCGAGCGGCCAGGTTTTTTTCATGCATCATGATCGCTGGAACTGAATCTTGAAAGAAGGTCACCAAAGGAACAATTCTGCCAAGTTATATTGAAATTGGTCCAGTGGTTTCTGACAAGAAGATTTTTAAAGTTTTCTATATAGATATATAGGGAAAATAAGCCCCGCCCCCTGGCGGCCATGTTTTTGGTGAATCCAAATGGCTTGAACAATCTTGGTAGAGGATCACCAAAGGAACAGTTCCGAAAAATTATATTGAAATCGGTCCAGTGGTTTCTGACAAGAAGATTTTTAAAGTTTTCTACATAGCTATATAGGGAAAAAAAGCCCCACCCCCTAACGGCCATGTTTTTTGACAAATCATGACAGCTTGAACAAATTTGATAGAGGGCCACCAAACGAACATTCCTGCCAAATTATATAGAAATCGGTCCAGTGGTTTCTTACAAGAAGATTTTTAAACTTTTCTATATAGATATAGAGGGAAAATAAATCCGCCCCCTGGCGGCCATGTTTTTTGACGAATCCAAATGGCTTGAACAATCTTGGTAGACCATCACCAAAGGAACATTTCTGCAAAATAATATTGAAATCGGTCCAGTGGTTACTTGGCAGGAATGTTGCTTTGGTGACCCTCTACCAAAATTATATTGAAATCGGTCCAGTGGTTTCTAACAA
The DNA here is from genome assembly GCA_964016985.1 of Anodontia alba. Classification (NCBI taxonomy): domain Eukaryota; kingdom Metazoa; phylum Mollusca; class Bivalvia; order Lucinida; family Lucinidae; genus Anodontia; species Anodontia alba. The sequence goes on from OZ024824.1 coordinate 103,245,984, forward strand.
AGAAGATTTTTAAAGTTTTCTATATAGATATATAGGGAAAATAAGCCCCGCCCCCCTGGCGGCCATGTTTTTTGACGAATCCAAATGGCTTGAACAATCTTGGTAGAGGATCACCAAAGGAACATTTCCGCAAAATTATATTGAAATCGGTCCAGTTGTTTCTGACAAGAAGAGTTTTAAAGTTTTCTACATAGCTATATAGGGAAAATAAGCCCCACCCCCTAACGGCCATGTTTTTTGACAAATCATGACAGCTTGAAAAAATTTGGTAGAGGGTCACCAAACGAACATTCCTGCCAAATTATATAGAAATCGGTCCAGTGGTTTCTGACAAGAAGATTTTTAAATTTTTCTATATAGATATAAAGGGAAAATAAATCCGCCCCCTGGCGGCCATGTTTTTTGACGAATCCAAATGGCTTGAACAATCTTGGTAGACCATCACCAAAGGAACATTTCTGCAAAATATATATTGAAATCGGTCCAGTGGTTTCTGATTTCAATATTACTTGGCAGGAATGTTGCTTTGGTGACCCTCTACCAAAATTATATTGAAATCGGTCCAGTGGTTTCTGACAAGAAGATTTTTAAAGTTTTCTATATAGATATATAGGGAAAATAAGCCCCGCCCCCTGGCGGCCATGTTTTTTGACGAATCCAAATGGCTTGAACAATCTTGGTAGAGGATCACCAAAGGAACATTTCTGCAAAATTATATTGAAATCGGTCCAGTGGTTTTTGACAAGAAGATTTTTAAAATTTTCTATACAGATATATAGGGAAAATAAGCCCCGCCACCTGGTGGCCAAGTTTTTGACGAATCCAAATGGCTTGAACAATCTTGGTAGAGGATCACCAAAGGAACATTTCTGCAAAATTATATTGAAATCGGTCCAGCGCTTTCTGACAAGAAGATTTTTAAAGTTTTTAGTTAAAAATCTATTTTTAGCTCCTGTGACCTAGGTATGCAATGGACCGGAACCATTTGAACAAGTTTGAAAGAGGACTAACCAAGGATCATTTCTGTGAAGTTTGGTCAATATCCAATCAGTGGTTTAGGAGGAGATGTTGTTTAAAGATTGTGGACGGACGACGACGCCGACGACGACGACGGACGGAGAGTGATCACAACACCTCACATTGAGCCTTCGGCTCAGGTGAGCTAAAAACATACTATGGTGAAGCACAGGGCAATTCTCTAGGGCTGCCACACATTTACATAACACCAGCTGTAGTGATGTATTTTGAAAAAGGAAAACTTGAAAAAAAAACAAAAAAAAAAACAAAAAAAAAACAACAAGAGGACCATGATGGTCCGATATCGCTCACCTGAGCAAACATATTTGCATACTTACTGTTGAAGCTTCAGCCAAGTTCACTGCTATAAGATTTATGTATAAATTTTATAGCCCTGCCTCCCCCACACCCCCATCGCCCCAACACACCAAGCCATGTTTTTTTTTCTTTTTAACACATCATGGCTTGACTTAATCTTGAAAGAAGGTCGGTCACCAAAGGAACATTTCTGCCAAATTATTTTGAAATTGGTCCAGTGGTTTCTGACAAAAAGATTCTTAGAGGGTTACTAAAGCATTATTGAAATCCGTCGGGTGGTATTTGACAAGAAGAATTTTAAAGTTTTCTATACAGATATATATGGAAAATAAGCCCCGCCCCCTGGGGGCCATGTTTTTTGACGTATCATGAAGGCTTGAACAATCTTGGTAGAGCGTCACCAAAGCAACATTCCTGCCAAGTTACATTGAACTCGGTCCAATGGTTTCTTAAAAGAAGATTTTTGAAGTTATTTTTATATAGATATATAGGGAAAATAAGCCCCGCCCCCTAGCGGCCATGTTTTTTGACGAATCACGATTACTTGAACAATCTTGGTACAGATTCACCATGGACACATTTTTGTCAAGTTATAATGAAATTGGTCCAGTGGCTTCTGACAAGAGGATTTTTCAAGTTTTCTATAAAGATATATAGGGAAAATAAGCCCAACCCCCTGGCGGCCATGTTTTTTTTTTTGACAAATCCAAATGGCTTGAACAATCTTGGTACAGAATCACCAAAGGAATATTTCTGTAAAATTATCTAGCAATTGGTCCAGTGGTTTCTGACATGAAGATTTGTAAGTTTTCTATATAGAAATATAGGGAACATGAGCCCCGCCCCCCTTGCGGCCATGTTTTTTGACAAATCCAAATGGCTTGAACAATCCTGGTAGAGAGTCACCAAAGGAATATTTCTGCAAAATTATATGGAAATCGGTCCAGTGGTTTCCGACAAGAAGATTTTTTAAATTTTCTATATAGATATACGTATACGGAAAAATAAGCCCCGCCCCCTGGCGGCCATGTTTTTGACAAATCCAAATGGCTTGATGAATCTTGGTAGAGGATCACCAAAAGAACATTTCTGCAAAATTATATTGAAATCGGTCTGGTGGTTTCTGACAAGAAGATTTTTCAAGTTTTCTATATAGATATATAGGGAAATTAAGCCCCGCCCCCTGGCGGCCATGTTTTTTGACGGATCCAAATGGCTTGAACAATCTTGGTAGAGAATCACAAAAGGAATATTTCTGCAAATTTATATTGAAATCGGTCCAGTGGTTTCTGACAAGAAGATTTTTAAATGTTTTCTATATAGATATATAGGGAAAATAAGCCCCGCCCCCTGGCGGCCATGTTTTTTGACGAATCTAAATGGCTTGACCAGTCTTGGTAGAGAATCACCAAAGGGACATTCCTGCAAAATTATATGGAAATCGGTCCAGTGGTTTCTGACAAGAAGATTTTTAAAGTTTTCTACATAGATATATAGGGAAAATAAGCCCCGCCCCCTGGCGGTCATGTTTTTTGACAAATCCAAATGGCTTGAACAATCTTGGTGGAGGATCATCAAAGGAACATTTCTGCAAAATTATACGGAAATAGGTCCAGTGGTTTCTGACAAGAAGATTTTTAAAGTTTTCTATATAGATATATAGGGAAAATAATCCCCGCCCCCTGGCGGCCATGATTTTTGACGAATCCAAATGGCTTGAACAATCTAGGTAGAGGATCACCTAAGGAACATTTCTGCAAAATTATATTGAAATCGGTCCAGTGGTTTCTGACAAGAAGATTTTTAAATTTTTCTATATTGATTATATAGGGAAAATAAGCCCCGCCCCCTGGCGGCCATGTTTTTTTGACGAATCCAAATGGCTTGAACAATCTTGGTAGAGGGTCACCAAAGGAACATTTCTGTAAAATCATATGGAAAGCGGTCCAGTGGTTTCTGACAAGAAGATTTTTTAAGTTTTTAGTTAGAAAATCTATTTTTAGCTCCTATGACCTAGATATGCAATGGACCGGAACCATTTGAACAACTTTGAAAGAGGACAAACCAAGGATCATTCCTGGTAAGTTTGGTCAAATTCCAATCAGTGGTTTAGGACGGACGGTGAGTGATCACAATACCTCACGAGCCTTCGGCTCAGGTGAGCTAAAAAGGTAAGTGAAAAGTCCAGGAGTGCCACAATCACAAACCGCAGTCCTTTGCAAGCACCAAGAGGAAGAGGAAACCGACAAATCCAAACAAGCACAAATCGAACAAACATATAAATAAGATTAGCTCTGAAAATTAGCGGTGAAGTCATTGCACCGAGAATATGTAAGCTACAAGGTCCTGCACGACAAATTGGTACGAATCGGCGACCAAGCCCTGTTGCGTTTTCAGTTTGGTTTAGTATGTTAGCATTAACCCAATAAAAGCTTCGCAAGGAAAGCAAATCTTTCAAAAGCTGATTCTGAAGCAAACATAATCTTTTTTTCTGTAAGCAAATAGTCCGCATGACTGTCAAATGGTACACCAAGACATTTCGGCGACATTTCTTTCAAACAAGCATATTTTAATAATCAAGAACCGTATACGTGAGTCATTCATTTCAGTATGTTTATTTTAAAATGTTTTTTTTATGTGTGTGTGTGTGGGGGGGGGGGGGGGGACGGGGTGGGGGGGGGGGGAGTGAAAGTAAACCAGTATAGCTTCGAACAGTCCTGTGTATTGTCAAACATTTTATAAACTGTGTAAATGGCAAATGGTAAAGTGTAAATGATAATATAAGACATCATAGTTTAAAGGAAATGAATAAAGAAGGAAATCCAGAATCAGTAGTTTTGTATTAAAAAAAAAAAGAAGAAGGAGAAGATGTAATAATAGGAATGGTCGAATTCAAGAAACTCGAGCACCTCCGCTATATAATTTACATTAGTTAAATTGTACGCCGAAGTCAACTGGTACGCATTGAAGTTTTGTTTTTTTTTTTTAACTTGAACCTGAAAACGAAACATCTCGTTTTTGCATAAACATATTTAAAGGCGTGCAATATCAAATGGTTTTACACCGACTTGTGTCATCTCACTAAAATGTCATGAAATGCACAACAACTGCATCCTTTGCCTCGGTCATGTGCTCGTTCTAAGGCGGTGGTCCTGATGTTAGTCTTACTCTTTGTTGCTTTATGGTTTATTCTACGAGGCAATTTGTTTTATGTCTTACCTTGTGTTATTTTGTTCTTGTGTTTTCAGTCCTTTTAGCATTGTGATTACCTCGCTTGGGGAAGAGAGAGCTAATCTTAGTGCTTTTCATACGTTTGTTCGATTTGCACTTGTTTGGTTTTGTCTGTTTCCTATTCATCTTACATTTTTTTATTCTATGAGGCGATTTGTTTTATGTCTTGCTTTGTGCTATTTTGTTCTTGTGTTTTTCAGTCCTTTTAGCATTGCGATTACATTTGTTCGATTTGCGCTTGTTTGGTTTTATCTGTTTCCTCTTCCTCTTGGTGTCTGGGAAGGGCTTCGGTTGGTGATTGTGGCACTCCCTGGACCACAGCAGAAAGACCGCCTTGGAACGGCCAATAAAATGTTTTTACTGGTGGGTAGGTAGGCGGAGGTGGTGGTGGGGGCTTAGATCGATTTTACATGGCCGCGTCCCTTGCCCTTAATTCTGCTGTGGTATACACAAGACATTTGTTCAGTCCGCGTGAAGGGTTTCTACTTTCTAACTCATCAGTGCAACATCTCAGAGAACATAAAAATCAGATGAATACAGAGATGAAACAACGATGAGGACTCGACAGCAAGAAATAACTGAAATGCTGAAGCAAAAGAAAACCAACAGTTGGACCTTCAAATATAAACTGGAAATGCTCCTTGTCTTAGGCAAAATTATTTTCTTACCATTCTAATACTAATGTTTCCAAAAATGCCAATACCATGACAGAGGCAGCTATCGTTTTGCCAATATATTTTGCGCTACAGGAAACGTGTTTTACCTAAATATGTGACCTTTGATGTGTATCCAACTTTTCTATCAGTCTACTAAAGCTAGTAGCAACAATCGTATCCTAATAATAAATTATTCAAAATGAAACCATTGACTATTAACATTATTAGTGACACAAAAGAGTAAAAGACAATTCTAAAGGCCTCAATGAATTATGACTGGATCTAAATTACTATTTGGGGCGGGGAAAACAAATTTATACGAAGAATGTGCTTTTTTTTTCACTTCTGATGTATACAATAATTACAATTTATGGTCTTGTCAAACAGTCTGTGATGCTCTTGTTTATCTTTTGGATGATATTTTTATTAGATTTGAAACTAAACTTTATAGGCAAAATATTGGTATTCCGATGGGAACTAATTGTGCTCCTCTTGTTGCAGATTTGTTTCGTTTTTGTTATGAGAGAGATTTCATGACGTCTCTCTCACGGGAAAATCAGGCTGACATTATTGAGGCTTTCAATTCAAGATACCTTGATAATTTATTAAATATTGACAATATTTACTTTGACCAAATCGTGGACCGCATATACCCTACAGTACTCCAATTAAATAGAGCCAATTCTTCCGATACCGAGGCACCTTTTTGGATTTGAATCTGTGTATATCTAATGGTACAGTTTCCACCAACATTTATGATAAGCGGGACGATTTTGAAATGATATAGTCAATTTCCCTTTTCTGGATGGCGATGTCCCCCGGCGTACCTCATATGGAGTATACATATCTCAACTTTTTAGATTCGCCAGAGCTTCTTCAAATGTTAGTGACTTTAACTGCCGTAATAAAACCCTTACTGCCAAACTTCTTAGGCAGGGCTATCGTTATTTAAAACTTCGTCAGGCGTTTTCGAAATTTTATCGCAGACACAGTGCTTTGGTAGAAAAAATATAGTGTCAGTCTGAAAACACTTTTGCAACAAGGTATATCGGAACCAGAATTTTACGGTGACTTAGTGTACAGATTAAGAAAAATTGTGGGAAAACCTAACTTTTCGGAGCAATTCAGAAAACTAATTAACCATTATAAAAGAATTGGCTATAGCCTGGATTTTATGCGGCAGACTGCATACCTAGTTGCCAACACAATCATTGCTGATGGCTATGCTTCACTCTTTAATTGCATGACGGCGGTTCGGGCCTCACTCATTGACGGCCTCTTCATAAAACTTTAACCAGTGGGTTGGGGCTTGCACGATATGTCTTTGGCTTGGCCCGCCGTGGTTCAACTATTGGTTTTCATTTACTCTGGCATACAACAGAATGAGCCAAGAGTACTCGTCTTTGTTTATCATTGTGATTAATTTGATTTTTTATCTTTTCGCTTTGATGCTCTGACTGAGTTGGGAGCCTTTATGCGAACCGATATTTTTATGTATTTCTGTATTAAGAGGGACCCAGGGTGAATTTGGCTAGCTATAAAAGTGCTTTAAACCCCGCGGTGGTTTATTCTACTGACCGTTCTAAGGCGGTGGTCCCGGTATTAGTCTTAGGAAGGGCTAGGAACCGTTAGGAAGGGCTGCGGTTTGTGATTGTGGCACTCCCTGGACTTTTCTCTTACCTTCCTTTTTACTCTTTGTTGCTTTGTGGTTTATTCTAAGAGGCGATTTGTTTTATGTCTTACCTTGTATTATTTTGTTCTTGTGTTTTCAGTCCTTTTAGCATTGCGATTACCTCGCTTGGGGAAGAGAGAGCTAATCTTAGTGTTTTTCGTACGTTTGTTCGATTTGCGCTTCTTTGGTTTTGTCTGTTTCCTCTTCCGCTTGGTGTCTGGGAAGGGCTGCGGTTTGTGATTGTGGCACTCCCTGGACTTTTCTCATACTCTTTTTTTTTTTTTTTTTTTTTTATATAATTAAGTCATTTAAAAAATACAAATGTAATTGAAATAAATAAAATGCAGTCACTAGCAGAAATATTTCAATTAATATATAATGATAATGGCTATTTTATGGCACACTAAGGGTGAGCAGAAAAAAAAATAAATAAATAAAAATAAAAACAACCAAAATATCATAGGATATGTCAAATTAACAACTGTTAATGTCAAATTAGCAGCTGTTAATTTCTGTGAAAGGATTTTTTTTTCAATATTCATGATCCAAAAGACAGAACTCTGTTTGCATGTGGTAAATAAAAGTCACCGAAACAGCCGAATGCCGATAAGTTCACCGAGGCAGTCAGTCTATTAAACAAACTTTTCTCCTTAATCAAACCCTATATTCCTTTTAATTTTGTCACTGCTGTCCTTTCGACATCACTTGGGAAGACCTTTTTGCATGGCGTTTTATTTTAAAGGGAACTATTTTGTTCTGATTGGCCATATCTTTGCAGAAACCTTTTAAGCTCCGTCAAGGGAAAAGAGCTGTTATGGCATATGCGAAGAGCAGCGGTTCAGGCGAGACTGCACATCCGCTTAGTCTTGCCAGAACCTATGCTGATCACTCACGAATAGAACAATGAGAAACTTCAGCCAAAGAACTAGACATGTGGCCTTGCTAAGGGACCGGGAATTAGTACTGAAAGATAAATTCGACACAAAGTTCGAAGAGTCTTTTTCTTGTGAGGAGGTTCATCTGTCTATTTTTTTTCTGCACTTTGTTCTTAACTATTTACACTAAAAATAAATTTACGGCCAGAAATTGGTCTAACCTATACAATTTCTGTAGCAAAGTGATTATTTTTTTAATCTCTACCTAAGTAAATATATTTCACATTTTTAGATTTTCAGTTATTGATATTTCATGACAATATTGTACCCTACCGATTTCTGCATGATTTACAGTCATTTTTTATTATGGGGAACAGTTTTTGTATAGGTATTATGAAAGGTGATGGTTAAATGTTTTGCACTAAATCGTCTTTCTTTCTTTGAAATGCCATACGCTTGAGAGGACATTGTAGGCATGTAATGCTGTCAGGCTTCTCCAAGTATGTTAGTAGAAAAAGAGAAAAAAAGAGGGTGGGGATTATGAAAGGTGATGGTTAAAATAGTTGAGATTAGCTAATATCAGGTTAAAACATAACATACTGTACTTGGTACATTAGGGTGTCAAATGCTGCAAATTGCCAATTACAGCCTTGGATATGTCAAGGCTTGTCGAGCTGACAGCAGATTCTTGTCGTGCATTCCACTGAACGACTAGCAGTGGAACAAAGAGATATTGCACTGATGAGTTAGGAACCCTTCATGCGGACTGAACAAATGTCTTGTGTATGCCGGCAGAATTAAGGGCGAGGGTTGTGGCCACGTAAAATCGATTTAAGCCCCCCTACCTCTCCCGCCCCCCTCCCCAACCTCCCCAACCCCCATGTAATATTTTACTGACCATTCCATGGCGGTGCTTCTGCTGTGGTTTACAACTTCTGTCATTGTATGTCTTTGCATGTATGTCCTGGTGAAATTTTTATTTTGGATTGCTGTTTGGCCAATTTTTGGAAAAGACACTGTCCTTTTGGCTTTCTGCTTGTAATGTTTTAATTGTGGTGCCGTTGCTTTAAGTGCGTTCTTCTTTCCCTTTGGTATCTTAAACGGTAGAGGTACTAAAGCCATGTTATGTACGTTGACAAAAGTTTGCTTTACTTCTGTGTAAAGCGCCAGGCAAAATATAGCTTTCTGAATAGGTTGAAAGCAGATTATTCGTCATGCTTGATTTTCCTTTGATTTTGTCTTCATTCCTAGCAATTAGGTCTGCAGAACTCATCATTCACTAATTTTTCAGACCCCACTGCAAGAACAGACATTTACAAGGGCTCATTCTTCCCTCAAATCATTAGACTTGAATGCCCTTCCAGGTTCGATTGGTCAGGTTTACGTCTTTGGTGATAGCTTGGAACTAAATCCCTCTTTCACAGGTCCTAGTGAATGAATGTCATTTGATGTATCACCAGTAAAAGTCTGAGCACGACATAGCAGTCACAGCGACTCATTTCCTTTTCTAGACGTTTCGCCCCCAAGACGTTTCCAATCTAGTCAGTTGCCCCATAGTCGTTTCGCCTCCACTAGCCGTTTCGCCCCATATACACTAATTAGATAAAATGTACTAGCAGTTTAGGTAGTATTCCTTTTCCTATGATTCATTTAGTCAACCTTAAAAAATAGTCGAGAGATGAGGCATACATACATACATACATACATACATACATACATGCTTACATGCATGCATGCATACATGCATGCATGCATGCATACATGCATGCATGCATACATACATACATACATACATACAGGAATCTTACACGTAACCCGTATATGTCTAGCTCGATCTCATTTTTGGGGACATTTGCAAGCAGTGTAGACCCAGATGCAGAAAGTAAAAAAAAAATACAGGAACTTTTGCAAAACTTACTCTTGGGGTCTGAGAAGGGCTGCGGTTTGTGATTGTGGCACTCCCTGGACTTTTCTCTTACCTTTTTTACAACGTAAATTTAAAATTGATCTGTTCAAAGGCACTTGTGGAGCATTTGGAAAACAGTGTGGATCCTGATCAGGGTCAACACTGTTTGTCAAAGTACAGGAACTTTAGTAAACTTACAACAAATAAAACAAACTTGACACCCCCTTAAGTTTCAAATGGATCTGTCCAAAGGCATTTTTTGGACTTTGGCAAACATTGTAGACCATGATCGGACGCCGCAGAACACAGCGTCACTGTTTATTTTTATTCTATACTTGCCATCTGTTCCTTTTTTGACTGTTTAATTGTATTTGTCTGTCTTTCCCTTTGGTGTTGAGAACTTCATGTGAACTTGACAGAATTGTATCAGTTCCCGAGTTCACTTATTTACATTACATGTCCCACAAAGCCGATGCTGATCGGTCACATGCATCACAAGAAATAGCATGGCGACGGTCTACTACTTTTCTCTAACAAGCAATGTACAAAACGGATATTATTCCACCTTAGGATGCTTTGATAACCGTATAACGATTTCAAAGATGAATAAGACTATGGGTGAGGCTTATAGCCCTGTCGTAGGCGTATGAAAGATTTTCTTGAAACAAAAGATATGCCAGTGATGACAATTTGGGATTCCGTTTTACTTTTTACAGCCGTTGTTTACCGAAAAATGACAAAGGATCAACCCGCCAATTTAATGCACTAAAACGGAAAAGAGTACTAACGAGATAATTAAAGCTGGTTGCTAAGAGCATGTACACAACTCGCCATTAATTGCGTAAACAATGTGACTAACGGATCACAGCATGTAACACTTTATTTTATTTAATAAAAAATATACAAACAAAGCAGACATCTTATAACAAAACAAGTATATTTTTTCTTTCTTTCTTTCTTTCCATTCTGTCTTCCATTTCCTTCATATATATGATAATTTAAGAAATAAGAAACGACTAAGTGGGGGAAATGGTTTGTTGGGCTAAACGACAAGAGAAGAAACGACTACGGAGGAAACGTCTTTGGGGCGAAATGTCCTATTACCGTCACAACAATGGGTTTAGCATTGTATTGGAAGATGTATCATTGAATCATATATAACATGGTCAAAGTGCCTCTGCGCTGTAGTGCAGTGGTAAAGCGTCGGATTCAAGATCGTGAGTTAGCAAGTTAGCGAGTTCGACCCCAACAAGCACCAAATGTTGTGTCCTTGAGCAAGACACTTTATCTACATTGCTTAATATTGGTTTCTAGTACTTTCTATCCAGGAAGATGTACATACGTAACATATTACCTGCTCTTAATACTCAGAAAGTAAGGGTATCGAAAATGTACTTCCTTTTGCACTTTAGGTAACCCGTTGTATTTGGTGCGGTTTTAAGTTTTACCAATATACTCCATTAGTTATTGCCCTTGCCGGAAGTTTACAAAAACCGCCATGTTAAAAGCAGGTTTGCGTTTGTCAAAATTTGGAACAGAAAATAAGAAACTAATCGTCTAAAACTAAGATTCTGATGATAAAGGTAAGCTAAGGCACTGACTGTGCTTCAGTGCCTGAGGAAAATGTTTGCTGCCGCACGATGAAAATAATGATTTGCCTGGTTGTCAGTTAACACAGGCGATGATTGAAAATTTGTTGTTCTTACCTGGCACATCCTGCATTCGACCATTTAAGGATAATCTGCCGGCTGCCCAAACATCTGCAGTGTACATACTATCTGGTAGCCTCCCCGTAGATGCTATGATTCATCAACTTGTTTTTAACTTCTTTGGGAATATCTGCAGACGTGGGTACCGAGACTTACCAAAATGAAACCGAAATACCGAAACAGACTATTAAAAAATATAGGGAAAGAGTCCTCTTTACATTTATGGCACTGGTTTCTGGTTTTGTTTTGGTATTCCTAGCAATTAAAACGCATATGTGCATAAAAGAGACACAATGGGACTAATTTTGATAGAATGAAACAGAGAATTATATTAAGAAGTGCAAGGACATTTGAGTTTTAATAGCATGTAACTATTATGTAAAACATTTAATCTTTTTTTTTTTTTTTTTTTTTTGCAAAAGAAATTATTTGTTTATTTATTCATTTAAACTGTCCTACATGCATAGGTATTTTGGCTCCTCTAAATGGTATTTAAGAATATATTCTGCTAAATCAATGACTAACAGCATTTACCCTATATATTTAATGGTCTGTTCCAGTATTTCGGTGGTGTATGTCACAGTAAATAAGGCATAATCATTTGATATTATTTTCCTCCTCATGTTTATATATTATATTTATTTGAGAAAATATTTTGTTATTCATATCGCCGCAAAATTATTGATTACAATAATATAGCATTTTCCCTATATTTTTAATGGTCTGTTCCGGTATTTCAGAGGCGTCCTATTAATGAGGCTTATTCATTTGCTATTAATTTCCTCTTAGTGTGGTTATTATACTGTATGTTTGTTAATATATTTATGTGAGAAAATATTTTTTTATTATTATTCATATTGCCGCAAAATTATTGACAAACAGCATTTTCCCTATATTTTTAATGGTCTGTTCTAGTATTTCGGAGGCGTCCCATTAATGAGGCTTATTCATTTGCTATTAATTTCCTCTTAGTGTGGTTATTATAGTGTACGTTTGTTAATATATTATATTTATATGAGAAATATTTTTTTTATTATTATTCATATTGCCGCAAAATTATTGACAAACAGCATTTTCCCTATATTTTTAATGGTCCGTTCGGTATTTCGGAGGCATCACATTAATGAGTTTTAATCATTTGTTATTTATTTCCTCCTGAGTAAAAATTTTATACTAATATACTGTATTAATGTTAATGTATAATATATTTAGGAAAATACTTCTTTATCTATTTCGTCTCAGCATTTACTAACTATATGCATCTTCCCTATATTTTTAATAGTCCATTTCGGTTTCGTTTCGGTATTCCGGTTTCGTTTCGGTAAATCTAGGAACCACAGACGTGTTTAGTTGTGAAAAATAAAATGAGGCAGACAGCTCGGGCGAGCGCCAAAGCCAAACTAGGTGGGGTCCGGGGGCATGCTCCCCTGGAAACTTTAAGAAATTGGTGTAAAATGGTGCATTCTGAGAGCTATTTAATGCGAGCACAGCACAGACCCTGTTTGTAATCCCTTCAAAAGTCCTTCACAGCATCATTAAAGAATGACTATTAGTATATAAAAAATATATGTAAATCAATAATAAATAATAAAAATCAGAAATATATGTTTGTGACACTTATTGACACTCGTTTCTTGTCAGTTTGTCATGCTTATTAGTATCGTCCGCTCCAGTCCTGTCAACTTCCGGTGACAACTTCCGGGAAGAAAATTGGTCAGAGCGATTTCTGCTGAAAGTATATATCATTGTATGTTACTTTTCCTTCATCCTTTGGGATGCACGAAGCGCGCCGCGAGCTATGCTCGCTATAACACTTTTGTTTATTTTTTAAAACACCATTCTTAGGTGATTTCGAGGGTGATTCTGTCCTCTAGCTAAGCCTTTTTCTTGTTAATCGCGGTCAATGACCAGGGCCTCATTATACTTATAGCATTCCATACTCCAGAAGAATCAAAAGAGATTTATTTATTAAATTAATATGCCATTCTTCCTTTATCTCTCTATTCAGAGTTATCGGAAACACCGAATCCGGCGTATTTTACCGCCTATTTTTGCTTTTGTACGCGTAAAATTTCCTTCTGAGGATTCTCATTTACGCGCTATTGCCACCGGACATCCAAACTGAACTTCAAAGACGTACCGCTGACTTCCGAAATTTCTTTTGTCCGTCGAAATCGATACCCGAGATGTCCAAACATGTCAAAAAGCCCGCCCACTTTTAACGAGTTGTATGATCTTTGCCCCGCCTACTTATTGGAAATTCGCTACCTGTGTTGACTGAGCTTTAAGGACGTCCCACTTTCCGCTTGCGGGAGTTTTTATTGACATCGGTGTCAAGCGTCACGGCACCCTTTTGATGGCTGCGTGATCACTGTGTGTATTTGTTACGCGTGCTGAGTTGATTAATTGATGTTTGTATAATTAAACTTTCTTCTGCGACCACCGAAAATATTCGGTGAAATTATATGAAGTCATTATTATTTTTAAATATTCACGTTTTAAAATCTTAAATTATTATTTTGCTAAGAACGTGTGTCGTCTGAAAACACCTCAACACTTCCGGGAGTTACCGAGTCCTGTCAACTTCCGGTGACAACTTCCGGGAAGAAAATTGGTCAGAGCGATTTCTGCTGAAAGTATATATCATTGTATGTTACTTTCCTTCATCCTTTGGGATGCATGAAGCGCGCCGCGAGCTATGCTCGCTATAACACTTTTGTTTATTTTTTATAACACCATTCTTAGGTGATTTCGAGGGTGATTCTGTCCTCTAGCTAAGCCTTTTTCTTGTTAATCGCGGTCAATGACCAGGGCCTCATTATACTTATAGCATTCCATACTCCAGAAGAATCAAAAGAGATTTATTTATTAAATTAATATGCCATTCTTCCTTTATCTCTCTATTCAGAGTTATCGGAAACACCGAATCCGGCGTATTTTACCGCCTATTTTTGCTTTTGTACGCGTAAAATTTCCTTCCGAGGATTCTCATTTACGCGCTATTGCCACCGGACATCCAAACTGAACTTCAAAGACGTACCGCTGACTTCCGAAATTTCTTTTGTCCGTCGAAATCGATACCCGAGATGTCCAAACATGTCAAAAAGCCCGCCCACTTTTAACGAGTTGTATGATCTTTGCCCCGCCTACTTATTGGAAATTCGCTACCTGTGTTGACTGAGCTTTAAGGACGTCCCACTTTCCGCTTGCGGGAGATTTTATTGACATCGGTGTCAAGTGTCACTGCACCCTTTTGATGGCTGCGTGATCACTGTGTGTATTTGTTACGTGTGCTGAGTTGATTAATTGATGTTTGTATAATTAAACTTTCTTCTGCGACACCCGAAAATATTCGGTGAAATTATATGAAGTCATTATTATTTTTAAATATTCACGTTTTAAAATCTTAAATTATTATTTTGCTAAGAACGTGTGTCGTCTGAAAACACCTCAACACTTCCGGGAGTTACCGAGTCCTGTCAACTTCCGGTGACAACTTCCGGGAAGAAAATTGGTCAGAGCGATTTCTGCTGAAAGTATATATCATTGTATGTTACTTTTCCTTCATCCTTTGGGATGCACGAAGCGCGCCGCGAGCTATGCTCGCTATAACACTTTTGTTTATTTTTTAAAACACCATTCTTAGGTGATGCCAAGGGTGATTCTGTCCTCTAGCTAAGCCTTTTTCTTGTTAATCGCGGTCAATGACCAGGGCCTCATTATACTTATAGCATTCCATACTCCAGAAGAATCAAAAGAGATTTATTTATTAAATTAATATGCCATTCTTCCTTTATCTCTCTATTCAGAGTTATCGGAAACACCGAATCCGGCGTATTTTACCGCCTATTTTTGCTTTTGTACGCGTAAAATTTCCTTCTGAGGATTCTCATTTACGCGCTATTGCCACCGGACATCCAAACTGAACTTCAAAGACGTACCGCGGACTTCCGAAAGTTCTTTTGTCCGTCGAAATCGATACCCGAGATGTCCAAACATGTCAAAAAGCCCGCCCACTTTTAACGAGTTGTATGATCTTTGCCCCGCCTACTTATTGGAAATTCGCTACCTGTGTTGACTGAGCTTTAAGGACGTCCCACTTTCCGCTTGCGGGAGTTTTTATTGACATCAGTGTCAAGCGTCACGGCACCATTTTGATGGCTGCGTGATCACTGTGTGTATTTGTTACGCGTGCTGAGTTGATTAATTGATGTTTGTATAATTAAACTTTCTTCTGCGACACCCGAAAATATTCGGTGAAATTATATGAAGTCATTATTATTTTTAAATATTCACGTTTTAAAATCTTAAATTATTATTTTGCTAAGAACGTGTGTCGTCTGAAAACACCTCAACACTTCCGGGAGTTACCGAGTGAAATTAAATAAATAAATAACAATTATGCACAGAACGCAAATTTAAATCTTTTCTAATTTAGAAGCTTATGTTTGTCATGACAACAAAAGCAATTTTTCAAATGAGAAGAAAACATATTTTTCATCAAAATTTTCGGAAAACCCGATTCTAAATTCGTAGCCTTGTTCCGGCTGCGCTGTTTCCCAGCGCGGAAAAGACGCAAAGTAAGTCTAAATATAGGCGAATTGCGATGGTTTTGCTTGCTATTCTCCGCCAACGAACGTATTGCTGTTGGTAACTCATCGAGAGCTGCCTTTTATTTGTTTGTTATTGCACGAGTCGGCACCATTTTCCCCGCAATTTTTGTGAAGTAAGCAACTCGCTCGCTCGTGTCGGTCAGCTTCAGTCCGAGCAAATATTTCATTAAATATATTTCTGCAAAATAATTTCAGCATAGTTTGTTTTTAAGAAAACATGTTTTGGGTGTTTTCTCTCATGTATTTTCTTTTCTTTTTTTCTTTCTCTGGGCTTTGAAACGAACGCGAAGTTGGACCAATGTTGATGCTTTCTCTAAGGTCCGACATACAAGTACAGGCATTCCAAAAAGATGCAATCGAATTTAAATAAGCGATAAGGATATGTTTAAAACACATCTAAGAGAAGAACCTCTGTTCTACTAAAAAAAGGGCAGACTGCCGCAGCAGGGAAAAAAGCGGGACTTCCTAGATTTTCCTGTGGGACTTCCAAATTTGAGGGGTAGGAAGTCTGGGACTTCCTGAGTCTGGAAGTTAATGGAAGACCTGTCACTATTTCCTAAGCCCCAAAAGCTTTTGGATCCTTACCAGACACTCAGTGGTCAAGGTTAACTATGTTGAAAAATGAAGTTGTCCAGACAATGTCCTTAAATATTAAGTTTTAATATTTAGCCGAAAACTCCAAGTTTTCTAGGTCAAACTACTATTTTTCAATTTTAACTCAACTTTTCTCAGAGATGGATTCTTAAACTCCTGCTTTCAAAATCCTAGTGAGAACTCTGCTATTGATGTCATCATCAATGCATATGATGTTGTGTCCTGGAGTCTGAGAAGTCTAGAAAAAGTTAATAATGGAGCAACAGTAATATGCCTTAGATCAAGATAACAGCCATTTGTTTATTTTCTTTTATTTATAGCTTCCTTTCACAATAATTAAATAACCTGCATATTGTGCAGTGTGCTTGGAGAGCCCCTCTGTCTTTTTCTTTTTACCCAGTCATACATTTTCTGGAATTCAAACTGTAACATATGTTGTGACCAGTTTTAGACCCCACTTTTATTCCTTGTGACCGGAAGAAAGTTTCGATGCTTATTAAATTGGGGTCATCCCAATTGGTGGTTCAGTCGCATCGCTATTTTGATTCAACTTTTCAACAAGAAATAGATTGCTTTATATCTGGTTTCTCCCTTTTCCTAGGAGCTTGAGGGTGGGTTACATTGTTTTAGTTTATTGTAACTCGTTTTTTTTTTTGGGGAGCAAAGCCCTGGAGATGCCGATCTTTTTGCCAGTTTGGAATCACCTATCCCACAATGCATTAACGTCAACAAGACGCTTTGTTTTTCATGTTTAATGTGTTTCCCCCATTTAATTCAAGCGTTTATGCACTTTCGATCGGTATTTGGACTACTTCAGACCAAGCTGGAGTTTTTCCAATTTAAATTTAATTTAAAGCTTTTAATTCGACCCGAAGTTCGGATTTTCGTTTTTTCGGGAGATTTTTTTAAAAATTTCGTGGTGTGAGAAAAGCTGTTTTTCCGTGACCTCCCACGATTTTTGGGAGACTTAACATGTCTGTATCTGTAGAGTCATCAGTTGAGAAACAGCTAGCAGTCCATCAGCTGGCAGTAAAGAAGTTAGATAGCAACAGCTGGTTTGTGGCAGCAAGGAAATTGTGTATCATGTACAGGCTTCTATTTTCTTCCTTTTTTTCAGGTTGAAATTATTTTCTTTGTTTGTTCTCATGTTCCTTTACCATGCCTTTCACTTTTCATACTATCTTTTGTTGAAAATTATTTTCTTGAAATTATCCTTTGCTCGTTCGTTGTAATGAGTTATCAGGACTTTCATGACTATTCATCGCTTTGAATGTGATCATATAAAATCGCATTGGGATAATCATAATAAATGTATTAAATGTTCTCATTGTTCCAGGGAATCAACATGCTCCACGTATAGCTCCTGGTCGGATTCAATCTGGAAACTTGCAGAGAAAAGAATAACTTACACTTCTGGAGCCGGCCTCGGTGGCTCAGTTGGATGCGCCGTCCGACTGGAGACCAGGAGGTTGCAGGTTCAACCCCCGCCGAGGTCGGCAACATTCTTTCGTGGAGATTGATCATGAAATATTTTCTACGGTCATTCTCTCCCTTCCACTGATTCAAGAAGGGCAGTTTTCAGTTTCTGGCGAAAGAATGTGCACAATACTGGTTAACCGCTTAGAGGACTAAGCCTGCCCAGTAAACGTGTGGTTAGGTAAACTGACCGCGCTCGACATGACCCCATTGGGTTGACTGGGCCGTAAAACCTCAACACAAACACAAACAAACAATACACTTCTGGAAAGTGGGTCATGTCTAAAAAGCCATGTCTGACTCTTCAGACGAAGAGAAAAATTATGGGAACACTACCCCACATGGCCCTGCTGCTCGGGGGAAGACCCATAAATGTGGCAACTCCAAGGGTACTTGTACCCTAGGGAGTATAAGTTCACCTGTCAACCAGCAACCGGTCAACCAGCCATCAGCCACTCGCCCAATGGACAAGAAGACATCACAGATCGGCTACTGGTCATCACGAGTCATGGCCCACTGGCCACCAGTCAAATGGGCATTACACAGGAATTTTCTAGTCAGAATCACCGGTCACCAGTCATCCAGCCACCGGTCATTGGACTTAGAAAATTTCAACACCGGGGAAAATCAATATTCACCGACCACAGGTAATCAGACTTTATATCAACCTATAGTTAGTGCAACTCATGCCATGGGCATGGAGTTCACTAATAATCCAGCTAGCTCAAAAAGAGTCTTACTTCCCCTGGAACCGGACTTTAGTAATATGTCCGATCCCAGTCTTATCGTGGAACCACGACACAAAATGACCCACAAGGGTTGACGTGTCGTTAAACCCCAACTCAATCAGTTATCGTGGAACCGCCCAATAACAACTGGAGATCGGACAACAGACAAGCTCAGACTTCCCTATGGATGTATTTCCAGGAGGGATCAGTCTATAAACATGAATCCAAGAAGAGAAGGAGACATACATGTAGATTGTCTTTACATCCTCCTCTTCGAGATCTGCATCTTCTGACTCTCACAAAAGAAGCAGAAAATCAAAAAGATCCAAACATTCTCACAAGAAGAGAAGAAGAAGATATACATCATCTTTATCTGATAATCTGTCACATGATTAAGGCAGATACAAAAGAAGTAGACATAGTCTGCAGGTTGCACAGAATCCTAGCATACTACAGCCTGCGGAAATAACTAATGTCCAGACAATACCACCTGAACTGACTTTGCAACGCTCTACAAAGAACTCAGGTTCAGATTCCAAAATCAAAACCTGGTCCTTTGATAGGGCAATCAATGAAGTTTTCAGGCTTTTGCCTCTGGAGTTATGCCCAAGGCCAACCGAGGAGATACTCCGGCAAAGCCTTTATCTGGCATTGAACATCTAATGGAGTCGCATGCGACTCCATTACTAGTATTGCCGCAATCCAAACCAGTTGAAAACACTGGCAGATTTCTCCAAAGCAAAATGGATATGGAGAAATGTGGCAAAGGTTGGATATACTCACAAAATTTAGTATCTTCCCTGACACAGACTAAATTCTATAAGAGCCAGAGTCAGTATTTCCCAACAGATAACATTCCTTCATTAGAATCGGAACTTCCCTGCTGGACTTATCCAGCAAGGGAAAATGCTCCATTCCAATGAAAAACATTGAAATATGGGAAAAAAGAGCCCGCAAACTTATAGCTATGAACTCGCAAGCGGACCTATTCTCTTCAGCTGCGTACTTATGTATGCAGCAGCAGACAATGTCCGTGCCAGCTCTTTCAAGACTGCTGGAAGCAGTAGCTAAATCTAAAACATGCTACGGCTATGTCTACGATTTTAGCTACGGAAATTTTCCAAGCTAGATGTGATGCGGAAGATTTTATTGGACAATTCCAACCATGAGTTGCGAAACGTTCCAATAAATTCTACAACTCTATTTGGTAACAAAATTAAGGAAGTTGCCAAGGGCAGTTTTGAGGCCCAGCAACAAAGGTTCTTGACAACTTCCTCCGTTGCTTCTACTATGCAGCAACAAAAGTGACTTATCCTACTCCTCTGGTCTTTAAGAAACCGAAGCAGTCGACTAAACCTTCTAGGCCTCAACAAACGCAGTCGTATAGGCCTAAGAGTCAAACACAGTCATATTCATCAGATAGAAAGGAATATGCTAAGAGAAGTGGGAATCAGAAACAGCTCCCCTCCTCTAAGAAAGCCTCATCTTCCACAAAATTTTGATGCCCAACCCTTACCACTGCCAGTCCTACCACGTCCAGACATTCCAGTGGGAGGAAGGTTGGCCCATTTTGTGGAACAATGGGAAGAATGGACAGACAACAAGTGGGTCCTCTCAGTGAGTCAAAAGTGCATCTGGCCGATGTGGCGTTGGGAATTTTTCGGGGTCGCAACCCTAATTTATGTGTCCTGGGACGGAGAATTCTGCGTTCCCAACAACCCTGGGTCAGCCCTTTCTGCAATTCAGTACTGGAATTGTTAGTTGTATAATAAGGTGGTAAATTTCCTAACCCTTGTCATGCTGAATAAATTAAGATGCTACACCCACTTCTAATTTTCAGCCAGTCAGATTACTTGATCCAGGTTGTCGATACAAAGTCTCAAAGTCTTCTTCAGAAGCCAACTGATCTGGATCTACACTGTTTGCAAGGACAGGGTATATCTGGGATCAGCAGGACCAGGGCTAATATTTATATACATTGTAGCTTCAGATAGGAAGGGGTATTCACATACTATTTTTCTCATTTCTCCACAAAAACATATCCTGTGGATACTATTAGAAGTACCTCACCAAGGCACTTCTAATGAGTACCACAACATATTTTTTCATGGAAAAATAAGAAAAATATCAGAGCCCAGTTGTTCAAAGCATCATTAGCTAAATGAGCTCGTTAGTGTTCAAAATATTAACTGCTCTAGTAAGAACAATATCTAACGGGTATTTTTGCTGAAAAAAATGTGAGTAGCTTTTGCAAATGCAGTGATTTTTTTACCTGTACATCCCGAGTCCTGTACTCACATTTTTGCTTTGGGACTCACATTTTAAATCTCAGCGAGTCCCAGGACTCATAAAGTTATAGCGGAAAATTCTGTAATGGTCTAATGGACGCAATGATTTTCAAGTAGGACTCACTTTATATAGCCAAAGCGAGTCCTGGGAAACATAGGTATAAAATTGTAAATAAATCACTGCATATGCAGAAGCTACTCACATTTTTTTTTCAGCAAAAATATTAGCGTATATGGCATATTTAATGATAGGGCTTGGTTGGTCGAAACTAATGATGTTGTTAAAGTGTCATCAAAACTTTGATCCTTAAATATGGCATATATGCTGATATTTTTGCTGAAAAAAATGTGAATAGCTTTTACATTTACAAAAAATGATATATGGTATTAATAAAATCATAAAAAAAAAAAAAAAATGTGGCATCTGACTGCCTGTAAAATTTCAGTTAGTCTCTCGTTTTTGAACTGGATAAAAAATGGCAGGATTTTTTTTTTTATCGTATCTCTGAATTAATGATGACAACATTAATTCAGAGATTTGATAAAAGATGATTTCATTTCAAGAATGAGAGACTAACTGAAATTTTACAGGCTGTCAGGTGCCACATTTTATTATTGTATGAATACCATATACCAATTTATTAAACCTTTCTTGGAGCAGGCCCCCGTAGCCTGGTGGATAGGAGAGTTGACTCTTAATCCATTAGGTTTCTCACCTGTGGTTCCAGCCTCGCTCAGGTCACGTGGGAAAACCAAGTTCTGCTTACGGGTGGTCAGGTGGTTTTCCCCGGGTTCTCCGGTTTTGGCCCACCTTTGATGAGCGATCTGCTCGATATAAGTGAAATATTCTTGAAAGGGCCGTAAAACCCAAATAAACACCCTCCCACCTTTCTTGGATAAAAAATGTCTATTTTTGAGGAATATGGAGCCCTAAACAGACCCCGCAGCATGTTTTCATGGAAATAAAAGAAAATATCAATACTTTTTGGTTTAAAAAATGTTATATCTGGAGCTGTGGTGTTAGAAAAGGAATTTCACCTTAACTTTCCTTTTGTTTTTTACTGTAAACAACTACCAATAGTTTTACATTGTTAGCTAACCTCTGTATTATAAAAGATCTATTGTGTTTGTGGTGATTTAAGCAATAACATATAAGAATTAAGTATTTATGCCCATACTTTGTCTAAATTTACCTTAACCATTGTTTTGTGTTTATAAATTTAATCTTGCTATTCTGATGGTGAAATTAGCAAACTGCATAGCTCCAGATAAAACGGGTTATCTGGTAAGTATTTTTCTTATTTCTCCACAAAAAATTTTGTTGTGGGTACTCATTAGAAGTGCCTCAATGGGGCACTTCTAATGAGTACCAGTACATATGTTCTCATGGAGAACTGAGGAAAATATAAATATTTTTTCATTGAAAAAAAAAAAGCACCTTATCTGGAGCTATGGCAGTGTATGAGACGCTAGGTGAGAAAATGTACCTTTGGTATTGTGACCCCACCGAAGACTCAGATTAACCCTTGTCCTGCTGAATAAATTAAGATGCCACTCCCACTTCTCCAATCAGATTCCTTGGTCTGGATTGTTGCTTTAAATTCACATACTTAATGGCAAACAGTGCAGATCCAGATCAGTTGGCTTCTTCAGAAGCCAACTGATCTGGATCTCCACTGTTTGCAAAGGCAGGGTATATTGGGGTTAAGCATGACAAGGGTTAACTTGTGGGTACATGCCCTTTGACCAGTTTTTGCTGGGTAGTGCTATCGAAGCCAGTGATCCAAGGGTTCATCCTGTACCCAGCATAGACTGATTAGACTTGTGGATGTGTAGGCATATCTGAGCCTTTGCTGGGGGCACATGTCCGAAGGTAAAGTTGTCATGTTGTGGCAGGCGGTTAGTTGTCTCTAAAAAGAAAGAAAAAAAAAACAACTTAGAACCTTGTGTGCTACAAATTCGCTAGGCGCTTTAACCACTACCACCCTCTGGGAAATTCAGCAGATGACAAATGGATGACATTTTACTTATTTTTTCCAGAAAATATGCTTTGACATTTCATGAAAATTGTTTCTTAATGAAGTGTCAAAGCCTGTTTTGTGGGAATAATAAGGAAAATATTTCAAAATGTCATCTGCTGAAATTTTTGCCCATTAAGGGTTAAAATGTCATCTGCTTATACTTAAAATCAGGTTAAGAAGGCGAGGTCACTGTACTGGAGTATTTTACCTATTATCTTGACATATTATATAAAATCTAATGGGGACATATTTTTTTTATTGGAAGTGTATTCAGAAGGAATTAGTAATATGCCAAATGGAAATAAAAACTTGTAAGGTTATTTTGCCAAATTAAAAAAAAAATAGTGTTATTGCATGTGATAATTTGTAATCTGTAGCTGTTGGTAAGAGGGGTATCAAGATAGTAAGAGGGGTATCAAGATAGTTTTTTTTTTTTGTGGCATCTGCATTAGCAGGAAAATATTTTGTTCTGGTTGACCATATCTTATTAGAAACCATTTGTCTTTTCTGTTTCTGTGTTTTGTCTTTTCTATTTCTGTGTTTTGTTCTCAAATATTTACCCTAAAAATAAATTTACAGCCAAAAATTGATCTGACCTATGCAATTTCTTTAGTAAAGTGTTTTTTTTTTTTGTTTTTTTTTTTAATTTTTCTCTGAAAAAATATTTTTAGTTTTCTTTGCTGCATTTAAATTTCTGAAAACTGTGAAAATTTCAGAAAAATTAAAAAGTAAAACTTGTTGAAAATCTTCTTCTAAGTTTTAACCTACCCTACAGATTTCTTCAGATTTTGCATTAATTTTTACTATGGAGAAAAAGTGAAAACTTGATTTTTTAAACACCAGTCACTAGAATAAAACTTTTTGTGCATAGCGAGGGTTGAGCGCAAGACTAGCGTAAGTCAGATGGTTGTTTTTCCCCAAACCTAATCTCCTCACCATGAAGGGGTTATGAAGATTACAACATTTCTTTCTGTAAACAATGAAAATTTAGGTGCCATTGCTCGTATGAGCAATGGCACCTAAATTTGCATTGTTTACAAAGGGGTCCAAGTTGCCCCTAAACAAGGGTTTCAAAAATATGTTTGAGTTACAATAGTCTTGCGCTCAACCCTCGAATTAGGTAGTTATGACAAATAGTTTTGCAACAAATCATGACAAAAGTTTGCAAATTAACTTCTTCTGTGTAAAGCACCAAGCCAAAAAAGACTTCCTGAAAGATGTCGAAAGCACAG
The DNA here is from genome assembly GCA_964016985.1 of Anodontia alba. Taxonomy (NCBI): domain Eukaryota; kingdom Metazoa; phylum Mollusca; class Bivalvia; order Lucinida; family Lucinidae; genus Anodontia; species Anodontia alba. The sequence goes on from OZ024824.1 coordinate 103,270,320, forward strand.
TAGGCCTGCAAGCTTCTGTCCATTGGTTTGTTTGTCATGTCCACCCTAGCATCCAGTCTAAATGAAGTCTACAAACTGTAAAACTTAACCCTTAAAGCGCCAAGCAAAATTTGTAGCAGATGACATTCAATTTTTTTTTATTTTTTTTTTTATGTTTCAGAGAAAACAAGTCTTGAATTTCATGTGAATCGTCTGCTTGAAAAAATTGTCGTCTGCTGCATTTGTGATTGGCGCTTTAAGGGTTAACTTTACTGTTGTTTTACCTCACTGAGGTAAACAAGAATGACAAGTCTCTCTCTTGTAATGCTTGTTTTCACATTTTAGGCAGGTGACATTTACTTCAACAAAGTTCTATAGATGAAGTTCTTATTTTTCCACAAAAACATAGGTTGTGGGTACTCATTAGAGGGGCTTCGGTGAGTCACGAGTCACTTCTAATGAGTATCGGTACCCACAATACATCACATGCTTTCACGCAGAAATAAGAAAAATATAAACTATTTTTAGTAGAGACAAAGCCTTATCCTGAGCTTTAGAAAATGTACAATTGGATTTGAAATATTAGACCAATATTAACAAGACCATAAGAATTGATTTCAACAAATTCAAAATTCAGTAATTTTTATCATATTTTATGCAAACAAATCCCACAGAATGTGTAAATAAATCGGTAATTTGGTCAAAGCTGTAAATAATGCTAACTCTGAAGTGACAAAAATTGATACAATCATAACTGGAGGTATAACCAATATTGAACTAATCTTTAACGCTTAGCACTACGGGTAAAATTTTTAGCAGATGTCATATTGAAATATTTTTCTTTTTTCCTGAGGAAACAGGGTTTGACATTTCATGCAAATTGTCTGGAGACAGTTTGCATGAAATTTCAAATCCGGTTCTCTACGAAAAATAAGAAAAATATCATCAATTTGACATCTGCTGAATTTGCCCAGAGAGTGGTAAAGGTTAAAGTGTCAGTTGCAACATCAGCCAACAACATTCTAATTTTTTTGTCTCCAGAAATAAGGCTTGGCATTACATGTAAATCATCTGCCTAGCATACAATAAACATGAACTTTTGGGCCTTATTTTCTCTGTAAAATGATAAAAAATATATGCATGTAGTAAACAAATATTTAAAATGTCATCACTGCAATTTTGAATGGCACTTTAAGGGTAAATTTTTGCTTTGATGATTGTTAATCATTTGTTACAAATATCAGTACATGGTGTATATGTGTGTCAGTTCATCTGGTTGATTTGTGATTGAAGATAGACTCTTTGGTTTATGACTTTTTTGGAATATAGAAGAAAATCTCGCCATTGTTTGGATGGTGCTTTGTTTTTAGGTTGTCTGTACGAAAGTACAGGTAGAGCTATAGCAGTCACCATGGTATTAGCGTCATTGTCCGCGTCGGTTAAAGTTTTTGGTTAAATTTTTAAAAGGCTGTTATACATAGCTACAGATAAGAGGGGGTATCCACATAATATTTTTCTTATTTCTCCACGAAAACATATGTTGTGGTACTCATTAGAAAGGCCTTGCCGAGGCGCTTCTAATGAGTACCCACAACATATATTTTCGTGGAGAAATATTTCATATTAGCATTTTTTGGATGAAAAAAAAAAACGCCCTATCTGTTGCTATGGCTATATTTCCTGAACCTTTGGATAGAAGTAGTTCATATTTGCCCTAATGTTAGATATTGGTCTGAAGTTTTATGCTATACCATTCTGACCCACATGATTGACCTTGAGTTCAAGTTTTTAAAAGGCTGTGTCACCTGAACCTTTGGATGGAAGTAGTTCATGCTTGCCCTGATGTTAGATACTGGTCTGAAGTTTTATGATGTACCATCCTGGCACACGGACTTAGAAAAATTTATATTGGGGGCAAAGCGCGATTCAGGTGAGCTGTGCTGTTCTGCGACAGCTCTTATTGTGGTTAATTGTTTGTTATTTTGGATAATGTATTTGCAAGGGTCGTTTGAAAAGTAGTGCTAGTAGTAGTGGATTATTAATACAAGGTTTAGCCCTTTTCAGACTGGAAACCCCTAAAAGGGTAATTGACAAACAGTGTAGACCCAGATCAGACACGACATAATCAGAATCTAAACTGTTTGCATTAAATACAGGAATTTCTATAAATCATAGCAATAATAAAAGCTAACCAGACACCCTGCTTTGGAAACAGGCAGGTCCAGAGAGTTGTGATAGAAGAGTCCACTGGAGGTAAATGGATTAACTGATCAAAAATATCTGCTTCAGTCCTGCAGGTACTCTCCCCTTGCCCTTGCACACACTTTAACAGAAAAGGCCTTTTCAAACACTTCTTTGTGTATCCTGTGTATACACTGAAAAAGTGAACTACCCACTGCACTATGTGACTCGAAAACAGTGGACTGAATATCTGATAAGTAACAAACATCCTTTAGGTCAGACTTTAGGGAAAGCCTGGGTGCCCACTAGAAGGCCTTATTTGGTCTAGATCTCCCTCTTTATGTATTGGAAAGTCAGGGTCAGTTTCAATGCAAATTATTTCCTTTTAGAGAAGACCATTATTAAAAATGTGACAAAATCAATTTAGGCAGTTACCTCCCTTGAAAGTGTATCCATTAATTACCTGGAAGGTACCTGAGTATGTAAGGTAAATGCATTAACCCATTTATGTTGAGTGGACTCTTCTACCTCAACTCTGTGGATTGGTCTATATCCAATAGCAGGGTTCTGGTTAGTTTATATCATTACTGTTTTATATTCTGTATTTAATGCAAATAGTGTAAACTCTGATCAGACGCTGCATTCTGTGGCATTTGATCCGGGTCTGTACTGTTTGCCAATTACCCTTTTGGGAGATTTCTGACATAAAGAACATTACAGTATTTGCTTTCAGACTAATTTCTCTACAGTTTTTTTCTTTATTTGTTTTCAGAATGTAGTGGAAGTGAGAAGACAGACAATATACTGGTTTGTGTGAGCAAAGCTGTTGATTCACTATGTCATGGCGTGGCTCTACAGGACATATTGATGCCAATGTGCCAGGTAAATACATTTTATTTCTTTGGTTTTTCAGAAGACAGTAAAATGAGTTACGGTGAGTTGCTACATGTACATCACAAAGAGAAAACATGCTAAGCTAAAATTTTTTGACTTGCTTTTCAAAGGAAAATTACTCCAGCAGAAAAGAATTTGCTTCAGTGGTATAAGAGTTCTTTCTCAAATGTGGATGCTCTAGACCCATTTTCGACTGAACAAACTTCCCCCACCCTATATTTTGGAAGAGTTGAATTTTAGATATCTATGTCAGGCTATGTGAGTTACTTCTAGTCCAGTAACACAAATGCAAGAATCAGCCATCTGTGGACACAAGAAAGTTGATCACCTCACTGTCAGATGAAATGCATACAACTCAAAATAATAATGTTGATTTCTGTTTGCTGATAGAAAGAACAAGTTCAGACAGAAAGAACAAGTTCAGACTGAAAGAATAAGGTCAGACAGAAAGAATAAGGTCAGACAGAAAGAATAAGTTCAGACAGAAAGAATAAGTTCAGACAGAAAGAACAAGTTCAGACAGAAAGAAGGTCAGACAGAAAGAATAAGTTCAGACAGAAAGCAGCATTGTCTGCATTCACCTATTCAAAAATAGGATAATTTAAATGGGCAATCATTCATCAAAATTAGCAACTAGAGATTTGACCAGTCCATACAAATGTTGATGTAAAATTCCTGTTAACCCTTGTCCTGCTGAACCCGGATATATCCTACCATTGCAAACAGTGTAGATCCAGATCAGTTGGCTTCTGAAGAAGCTAACTGATCTGGATCTGCACTGTTTGCCATTAAGTATGTGAATTTATAGCAATAATTTGGAACAAGTAATCTGATTGGCTGAAAATCAGAAGTGGGCGTGACATACTGTATTAATTTATTCAGCAGGAAAAGGGTTAATGCATTTTGAGTACAGATACAGATAGAATATAAAAAGGTTTTTGTGACAGGTGTTATATGATCTTACATCTTGGTGACAGTTTTAAAATCAGTGCCAACAATGAATTGTTGCACTTGAAACTGGACTAGTAGTGAATATTTCTAGAGAAAATTGATTGGCTAAATTATTTGGAAATAGTGGAGAGCCCTGATCAGATGCTGCATTTCTGTGGTGACTAATCTTGGTCAGCACTTTTTGCCAATTACCCTTTTGGGGGTCTCCAGAATAAAATGTTTTAAAGAAAAGACTTTTCTCCATATTAAAGGGAGAAATGCTTTCTTCTAACCTTAGTCCTGCTGAACCCGGGCATGTTCTCTCTTTGCAAACAGTGTAGATCCAGATCAGTTGGCTTTTGAACTGATCTGGATCTGCACAGTTTGCCATAAAGTATGTGAATTTACATAAAAAACCTGGATCAAATAATCTAACTGGCTGAAAATTAGAAGTGGGCATGGCAACTTAATTTATTCAGCATGACAAGGGTTAAGAGTAGTTCCCTTGGAAGGGAGGCAAATAGTTCCAGAACAGAGTGGTGTCCCTGAAACAGGTACCTTTCAGTTTCTAATGCAGATTATTGTATATTGTCTATTTTCAGATTATCAGAAGATGCTTCATACTCGCTACCCATCCTCTGGATGGAGTAGCACACACACAGGATTCCCAGGGCTTTCCGGGCGATCACAGTCAAGCAACTACCTGAATGCTAGAAATCGGCACTCGTATGTTGATCCAGTCAGGCTGTCTGGTAGACCTGTATCCCCACCATATCAGCCCTCCAAGTATGGTCTACCATCTGATCTCACTTACAATACCTCAACTGGGGATACTGGCATATATAGAAGTAGTAATTTTGATGAAGATGTGTTTCACAGGGAAAATGGGTATGAAAGGAGTTCAAGTTATGGATATACGGCTCATGAATTTGACTTTGGACCTTATCGAACTAATGCTCCTCACTCTCCAGACTATTCCAGTGACACAGGAGGGCCTTACAGAAGTAATGTTCCACATAATGTAGATTATTCTAGTGACTCTGGAAGAGGTCATTTGTCACGAGGCAACATTCCGCATAATGTTGATTACTCAAGTGACTCTGGGAGAGGTCATGTTTCTCGAAGTAATGCTCCAGCACATACTGTTGATTATTCTAGTGACTCTGGGAGAGGTCATGTGCCACGAGGTAATGTTCCTCATACTGTTGATTATTCTAGTGACTCTGGAAGAGGTCATGTGTCTCGAGGTAATGCTCAGCATACCATTGACTATTCTAGTGACTCTGGTAGAGGTCATGTGTCACGTCACATGACTGAGTATGCCAGTGATTCGGATATGAGTTATAGACGGCAAAGGCGAAAATCATCAGAGTTTGAATTGGACATTCCTAGCCCTATTATGAGTAGGAAGGAAAAGATAAGAAATGTTAATGAAGATCTTTTTGCATCACCAAAGAAAATCCCTCCATCAGAATTTTCAAGATTCACAGACAATAGGTCTCCAGTTACTGCCCATCGGGACTTTAACAGGAATGAGAATTTTACTGATTATCATGTAGGTCACCATGATCGAGCCTCCCCAGACATTCCTAGAAACACATCTAATCATACTAGAACTTCGCCCCTTAGCAAGCAAGATTCTGAGCACATCAGCAACCATGATCATTCTGTAGACAGTGATACTCAGATTTTCTCAGGCGAGAAGTCACATGACAATAATCAACAATCTTCCATTGAAATTGATCACTCTTACCCTCATGACACAGATCATGTACATGACACAGATCATGAACCGGAACATTTACATTCAGATGACATTAATAACATAAATTCCCATGACATTGATCATATTCCTTCACATGACATTGACAATGTACACTCAAAATTTGATGCCAATCCAAAGAATGACAGGTCTCACACTGATGATGATGAATCTCGTCCAGATTTCATGTCACCACCCCTGTATCGGGGAAGGACAGTAGTGAATGAAACTAAAGTAACAAAGAAGCCACCATCCCACAAGGCCAGTGATCTTACCCAGTGGCAGCAAAGACAAAGAAATCAAGAATCACATGTTGAACCAGACTCTCAGGTACGAGTTAACATAAAGTATTTTGAATATAAATACACGTTAGAGCCAATCCAATATATCGTGATACAAGGGGTCCAAAGTCAGATAAAACCAGATCGCGATATAAGTCAAGACGTACCATATATGTATAACGGCTTGTATGACTCACTTCAGAGATGTAAAATTCCCTCAAAACTTACTCGCCCTTAAGGTCTAAATTTTTCATTCAGATGCTAAAAATGAAGAAAAAGTGAAGAAAGTTTGGAAAATCTCACTCGCCCGTCTTAAAGTTTACTCGCAAATGTGAGCAGGCGAGTGGAATTTTACACCCCTGCACTGCATTTTGCCGCCATAGAATTTTGCCGAGACATTGCTGGCCAGTCCAGACTAAATGACATTTGGTCAAGCTATCAGCTGTATTTCTCAAAGAGGACAAGAATTTCTCAAGGGCAGTATATACTCCAGGGCATTATGTCAAACAAGTCATTTTAATAGACCTTTTTAAGCACAACGTCACACAATAAACATCATTCGAAACCTCTCGGTCTATAACGCAGAGTACATTCTTGCCTTGTTCCTATTGGATGGCAAAAAGTTGTTGTTTTCATTTACCGGACGGTATAATTGCCGATAGTTATTCAGAAAAATAAAGCAGTTTCATCGTCAAAAGTTTCTTTTCAGAACAGATTCTCATCAAGTGATTATTTAAATCTTGTCTATATAGTAGCTAAAACTAAGCGAAAGAATGGTCACCATAAAGCAAAGTTAGGGTTGCGCGCGTGCCTGCTGATATCGGAAAACTATCATTGAAACAGTTGTATTTGTCTGAGGAAAAGCAGCCAGATTGTTTTTTAAAGCTGTATTTTAAAACACTTGATAAAATTTACGATTGAATATTAACCAAAAGTGATTTATTTTCCACGTAAAAATTTGGCTTGAATCAATTGGTATCAATGGAACCGGAAATTTGCCATCCACTTTTTTTGGTCTCGTGGCATAACATTGTAATCACATGGTCAGTAGCCCGGATGAAAACAATAATAAGTAAAGCTTGAAACTTTAAATGTTTAGTCAAAGTAGCAAAACCCTTTGGTTGCAATCAAAATTTTATCTGCTGGGGGTCAGATCTGCTTTTGCCCCTGGGCTATATACATGTATATAATCATGAAATCTGAAAACGATGTCCCAGTTTCACTAAATTTCATGTGGAGTATTTTTCAAAGTGGGATTGAGGGCTTGTTGACCAAGGTGGCAGCCATACCCTTACAGAGGACTTGTTAAGGAGGAGTATCAGGTGATAATTATGGGATAATATTTTTTATTTCTCCATAAAAACATATGTTGTGGGTACTCATTAGAAGCGCCTCACCTAGGCGCTTCTAATGTGTACCCACAACATATGTTTTTATGGTGAACTGGAGAAAATTATCCCTGAATTATCATCAAATACTCCTCCTTATCAAGTCTCCTGCCCTTAGATGTTTTTTGAAAACTGTTTAAAAAATCATCTTTTTAAGAGCCAAGAGGCTTCGAGGCTGTCTTGTTATAGAACATCTGGGATGAGTGATCTGTCAGCCTTATTCTGATGATTCCTAAATTGACTTTTGACCTTTTTATAGGCTAAATTCTGTATAATTGGAAAAAAATTTGCACTTGGTCTTGTCTGCCTTTGTCACTGGGCTACATACTGATAGTCTTAGTACTGCTTAGGTGAGCAATCCAAGACATCTGCTCATGTGAGTGACACAGGACCATTTAGTTCTTTTGTTATTCAATATTGCTTACGCAAAAAAGAAAATGGAGGTAGACAAACAAAAAACAACAACAACATAATGATAAGAAAGCAAAACACTAGAAATGGAGAAACAATGCATCAAACAAAGCAAATCAAGAGCATGTTTAAGTTTAGCACTCTTTGGCCAAATTCAGCATATGGCAAATTGACGGTATTTTCTCTTATTTTCCCCAGAAAACAAGGTTTGATATTGCATGCAAATTATCTCCAAAAGAAGACAGTTTGCATGCACTGTCAAACCTATTTCCGAGGTAAAAATAAGAAAATCAAAAGCCATCTGCTGAAAATTTTCCAAGCCTGCTTAGTGCTAGGATTTCCACCTGAGGGCAAAAATCCACAGGATCGTGAAATTCGGTCAGAAAAGTATGATAAAATGGCTCAAATCGACTATCCTATAAGGCGAGCCAAAGGCTATAGGATAGTCAATTTCAGCCATTTTAACAAGCATTTCTGACCAAAGTTCAAGCTCCTGTGAAAAGATCAGAGAGCTTTCAGACTAACAGATGTACAACACCAGAAATTTAAAGGAGGAATTAACCCATAAAGTGCCAAACAAAATTTGTAACCAACAACATTCTACAGGATAATCTTTTCTTTTTTTTTCCTTTTTTTTTCAGAGAAAATAAGTCTTGACATTTCATGTGACTCATCTGTCAAGTAGACTATTCACATGAAATGCCAAAGCTTATTCTCTTTGGAAAATTATAAAAATAAATCAGACTGTTGTCAGGTGTTGTTATGATTGACACTTTAAGGGTTAAAATAAAGGTGAAAAAAATTGACAGGATCAGTTGGCAGTGCCATTTTGAAAAAAAAAACAACAACAAAAAACATTCATCGATGAAGTGTTGTGTTTTCAAGAGTTGTGGAATTACAAATTTTATTACTTGTCTAAAGACAAGTAAATGGTCAAAATCCACTTGTCTGAATAAGTATTACTTGCCTGAAAATTGACATTTTTCTTATTTCTAAAAAAAAAGTTTGTGAGTACATACTAGAAGCACCTCACAGAGAAGTGCCTCACCAAGGTGCCTCTAATAATTACTCACAAAGTATGTTTTCTTTGAGATGAAAAATATATATCTAATAATCTGGATACTGTTCTTAGCTAGAGTTATGAAGTCTTTGTCCCCGGACAAGTAAATTGAAATTACTTACTTGTCCTCAGGGAAATGAGACAAGTTGGACAAGTCGGGCAAGGTATTTCCACAGCCCTGTATTTTCCACTGATCAGACTGATGTGTGATGGCTGATCTAGAAGAACAACTTATCTATATACCGTATTCGACCTAATTACTGCACTGTGCGCTTAGATTTTTCAAAATTACTGAACAAACTTGTGGTAAAATATCAACCTAATAAGGGCACACTTTAAAGAAAGATCAGCAGAGAGCATATTAAATGATGCTTTTGCAATATTATTTTCTGATTTTCTTTATAAAAACATATGTTGTGGGTACTCGTTTGAATTGCCTCGACTTGTCGAGGCAATTCAAATGAGTTCCCACAACATATGTTTTTATAAAGAAGTAGATAAAAGTACACTGACTGTAATCTAAAAGCTGCTTAATTGCTTTACTGTGCGCTTATAGGAGCATGTGCGGTAATTAGGTCGAATACGGTATTATTTGATGAGTAAATTATTTTCAGGTTTCAAACAGAGGTAACCCTCACAGCTATGAGTCACATGATCATTATCGACGACGTGACTTGATGTCACCAAGGGAAAACAGGAGTCAACAACTGGAGAGTATTCGTAGTGCAGCAGATGCCATAATTAGGGACAAAGATGCAATAATTGATGAGTAAGTGCTAATAAACTAGTCAAACTCTAATAGCTCTAACATCTATGGGACCTTTGAAATTTTTTTAGACTTGTATAGTTCGAGCCACTGATGGTTAATCATTGCACCAGGTCATGGGGGAAATGGGAATAATTTAGGGATGTATTTTCGATCTTCTTTCTAATATTGATATGTTTAGTGTACTCATTAGAATTGCCTCAATGAGACAAATCTAATGAGTGCACCTAACATACATTTCTATGGCAAAAAGTAAAATAAAATTTCTCTGAAATATCCCAAAATATTTGTTTACTTGAGCTATGGGAAGAATTTTTTGGGGACTCAAAAACGAGTTCCATTCAGCCGTCATCGTTCGAGTCATCGGTTTTACTATAATAACCCTTCCGCTGATTCAAGAAGGGCAGTTGTCAGTTTCTGGTGAAAGAATGTGCACAATACTGTTTAACCGCTTAGAGGACAAAGCCTGCCCAGTAAACGTGTGGTTAGGTACACTGACCGCGCTCGACATGACCCCATTGGGTTAACCGGGCCGTAAAATCTCAACACAAACAAAATTTAATATAATAAATAAAACCATAGGCTCCTGCAGGTGTGGATACTGCAAAGTCTGAGATTCAGATTACTATAAATGGCAACAATTTAAGAAATGTTCCAGAGCCCTCCACCTTTTCCTGGTCCATGATGCTCAAACTCAAAAGCAATTGCTTGAGTTAATCCATTTATAACAAGTGAACTCTGCTACTACAACTCTTTGGACAGGTCCTTTTCCAGTATGAGTGGTGTCTGGTTTGTTTTTTTATGCCCTGCCATTCTAAGAATGGTGGAAAGGGCATATGGTGATACCCCTGTCTGTCAACCCATCGTATGTGTCTTATTTTCTGTTGAACTGCCTCAGCATAGCTACAGATAAGAGGGGGTGTCCACATAATATTTTTCTTATTTCTTGACAAAAACATATGTTGTGGGTAATCATTAGAAGCACCTCACCAAGGGGCTTCTAATGAGGTACCCACAACATATGTTTTTTGTCAAGAAATAAGAAAAATATCATTACTTTTTGGTTGAAAAAAGCGCCTTATCTGGACCTATGCCTCAGTGATGTGATTCTAATGACTAGCTGGTAATGTGTCCAAAAAGTAATAGATGAATGGAAACGGTGCAGAATCTGTCTGCTCTTTTAGAAGCAGTGTGAACTGAGTACACTGTTTGCTAGGGCATCTTGTGTCTTCATGCATATGCAGACATTGAAGGCCCAGATCAGCCTATGCTCCGTAGAGTCTGATCAGAACCTTCACTGTCCGCTTATAGAATCATTGGGTACAGTTCATAGGCCTAGATAAGAGTGGGTATCAGGTTAATATTTTTCTTATTTCTCCACGAAAACATATGTTGTGGATACTCATTAGAAGCGCCTTGGTGAGGCGCTTCTAATGAGTACCACAACATATGTTTTCATGGAGAAATAAGAAAAATATCAGTACTTTTGGATTGAAAAAAGCACCTTAACTAGAGCTATGCCGGCTACAGTCCTGGTCAGACTATATACATTGTGTCTCTGCAGGCTGGTCTGGATTTTTACTGTTTGCATTTACCCCAAAGACACCTTTTCTCATGTCACAGCTCATTTGGTGTGTTGTAATTATTATTTATTTATTTATTATTTTATTTCAGTCTAAGACAGCAGATATTAGGTCTTGAAGAGACAGTCAAAGAATATGAAAATAAACTGAGAAGAAGTTTAATGTCAAGGTCATCAGATCAGGGAGAACCAATTAATTTCTCAAAAATGAAGGTAATAGTATTTACTGACATTTAAGGACTGTCTACTGGCTTCCCATACATGGTGGCAAAATATGCCATCTCTACATGTGATCATAAAATGCCAGCAAAAATCGCAAATGAAATGCATGTTTCACAAATTTAACTTAAAACTTTAATGCCAAGGCGTATCATAAGGTTATTAATAGATAAAAATGCATTTTTTTAAGTATGAGAAATCTTACCCTCTAGCTTGCGCAAATTCAAACAATGCTGAGTGAAAATTTCAGCAGAAGACATTATGAAGTACAGTTGACTCTCGTTATCTCGACCCCTCTTATCTCGATCCTATCACTTATGTCAAACTGATTTCTAAGTCCCGATTATTTTCCCTATGTATTTATTGTATTTCAGCTTCGCGTATGTCAAACTACTTTTATGTCGACACTTCGGCTATCTCGTCCATCATTTTCAGTCCCTGAATATATTTTTCACAGTTTTTACTACCCCGTATCTCGAACTCGGACCATGACGACCTGGAAACCAGTAATTTATTTATATCTCATATTGAAATCCAAATTTGCAGGAGTATTAAAAGGCAACAAGAGACGTTTGAAATTTATTATTATTAACATTTATTGATGATATTATTCCAAGAGAATCATTGCATCTCTTAAAACAAACAGTAACAATGAAAATTGAAGTACGCGTAAATTATTTAAATTGCCATATACATGTGCCTTCCAAGCACGTTTTGGCGAACAGAGAGGTGAACAGTCGTCATACCTATGACGTCACAATTTGGTTGTCTCGAACTACTGATAACTCGAACATTTTTATCAGGTCCCGTGAAGTTCGAGATAACGAGAGTCGACTATATTTATCTTATTTTCCCCAGAAAACAGAGTTCAACATTTCTTGCAAATTGTCTCCCTAAGGAGACAATTTGCATGAAATGTCAAATCCTGTTTTGTGGGGAAAGTAAGAAAAAAATATCACCAATATGTTGTCTGTTGACTTTGTCCAGGGAATGATAAACATTCTTTTCTGTAGGACTTGGAATATAGAAATGCACAGCTGCGAACACAGGTGGCTAATCTCAAACTACAGAAAGAAGCCGAGGTGGAAGAATTAGAGATTAAACTGGGGTAAGAAAACATTTCTCAGCAGTGCATCACAGGAACAATAATTCATAGGTCCAGATAAGTATTTTTTCCAACCAAGAAAAAGGGATACTTTTCTTATTTCTTAAAAAAAAAAATAACAAAAAAAAACAACAACAACAGAAAAAAAAAACTATGTTTTGGGTGCTCATTAGAAGTGCCTATGTTTTTCAGGAGAAATAAGAAATATATTTATGTTTATGTGATCTATGAAATATTGAAGACAAAACATAGCTCTTAATAAGAGGCTTATCAGGATCAACATATTACTTATTTCTTCATGACAGCATAATAATATTGCTAGTCAGTAGAATTGCCTGACATTTTATATGTGAAAGAATCAGAAAAATATCAATTCTTTTTGATGGAAGAACACATTTTATCTAGAGCTGTGCAGAGATGAGTTTGACAGAAGACTTGTAGATTACACTAGGGTATAACCCATTTTCACAATTTGAAAAACATAAACTACACAAATATTTAGAAACTGAGGTGGAAAAGTTAGATATTAAACTTTGGTAGGAATAGTTTTACCAGCATATAATGTAATACATGCACGAAGTATAGAAACTGCAGAGAAAACAGATGTACCATATTTACCCTAAGCATTGGGACATCTTAACTCCTTACCATACCTATCCTTAAATTTGAAAAAGTCTATTTTACTACCTGTTGGTTTGTCTATAATAGTGCTGTATGAGTGGCAAACAGTGTAGACTTTGTTTAGGGTTATTATGGTACTTAACTTTGGAAAGAATAGAGATACAAGAAAAATGTCTATTCCATCACCAACAACATCATCATACACACATGCGTGGGCTCAAGTAGGCATGCACATACACACACACACACACACACACACACACACACACACACACACACACACACACACACACACACACACACACACACACACACACACACACACACACACACACACACACACACACACACACACACACACACACAAATGTGCACACACAGACACAGACACACACACACACACACACACACACACACAGAGTAAGTACACACACTCACTCACAAATCGGCTTTAATCAATGTTTGCATTCACCAAAAGCTCAGATCAGCCCAAGCAATATTTGCATCCACCAAAAGCTCAGATCAGCCCAAGCAGTGTTTACATCCACCAAAGGCTCAGATCAGCCCAAGCAATGTTTGGACTCACCAACAGCTCAGATCAGCCCAAGCACTGTTTGCATGCACCAAAGGTTCAGATCAGACCAAGCAATGTTTGCACTCACCCAGTGCTCAGATCTGCCCAAGCAATGTTTGCACCCATCAAACGTCAGATCAGCCTAAGCATTGTTTACATCCACTAAAAGCTCAGATCACCCTAAGCAATGTTTGGACTCACTAACAGCTCATATCAGCCCAAGCACTGTTTGCACGCACCAAAGTCTCAGATCAGCCCAAGCAATGTTTGCACCCACCAAAGGCTCAGATCAGCCCAATCAATGTTTGCACGCACCGAATGCTCAGATCAGCCTAAGCAATGTTTGCACTCACCAAAGGCACAGATCAGCCCAAGCAATGTTTGCACTCACCAAAGGCACAGATCAGCCCAAGCAATGTTTGGACTCACCAACAGCTCAGGTCAGCCCGAGCACTGTTTGCATGCACCAAAGATCAGCCCAAGCAATGTTTGCACTCAGCCATTGCTCAGATCAGCCCAAGCAATGTTTGCACCAATCAAAAGCTCTGATCAGCCTGAGCAATGTTTACAGCCACCAAAGGCTCAGATCACCCTAAGCAATGTTAGGACTCACCAACAGCTCAGATCAGAACACACACACACACAAACAAGTAGGCATGCACATACACAAATACACACACAAATGGGCACACACACACACACAGAGAGTAAGTACACACACTCACTCACACATCGGCTTTAATCAATGTTTGCATTCACCAAAAGCTCCGATCAGCCTAAGCAATGTTTGCACCCACCAAAAGCTCAGATCAGCCCAAGCAATGTTTACACCCAGCAAAGACTCAGATCAGCCCAATTAATGTTTGCACTCACTGAATGCTCAGATCAGCCTAAGCAGTGTTTGCACTCACCAAAGGCTCAGATCAGCCCAAGGAATGTTTACATTCACCAAAGGCTCAGATCAGCTCAAGCAATGTTTACACCCACCAAAGTCTCAGATCAGCCCAAGCAATGTTTGGACACCAAGGGCTCAGAACAGCCCAAGCAGTGTTTGCACCCACCAAAGGCACAGATCAGTCCAAGCAATGTTTACACTCACCAAAGGCTCAGATCAGACCAAGCACTGTTTGCACGCACCAAAGTTTCAGATCAGCCCAAGCAATGTTTGCACCCACCAAAGGCTCAGATCAGCCCAATCAATTTTTGCACTCACCAAATGCTCAGATCAGCCTAAGCAATGTTTGCACTCACCAAAGGCTCAGATCAGCCCAAACAGTGTTTGCATTCACCAAAGAATCAGATCAACCCAAGCAATGTTTACACCCACCAAAGGCTCAGATCAGCCCTAGCAGTGTTTGCATTCACCAAAGGCTCAGGTCAGCCCAAGCAATGTTTACACTCACCAAAGGCTCTGGTCCACCCTAGCAATGTTTATTCTCACCAAAGGCTCAGATCAGCCAAAGCAGTGTTTGCACTCACCAAATGCTCATATCAGCCCAAGGAATGTTTACATTCACCAAAGGCTCACATCAGCTCAAGCAATGTTTGGACACCAAGGGCTCAGATCAGCCCAAGCAGTGTTTGCAACTTTGCACCCACCAAAGGCACAGATCAGCCCAAGCAATGTTTACACTCACCAAAAGCTCAGATAAGCCCAAGCTATATTTGCACTGACTGAAGGCTCAGATCAGCCCTAGCAATGTTTGCACACATGAAAGGCTCAGATCAGCCCTAGGAATGTTTGCACCCACCAGAGGCTCAAATCAGCCCAAGCAAAATTTGCACTCTTAGAGGGCTCGGATCAGCCCTAGCAATATTTGCACTCACCAAAGGCTCAGATCAGCTCAAGCAATGTTTGCACTGACTGAAGGCTCAGATCAGCCCAAGCAAAATTTGCACTCTTAGAAGGCTCAGATCAGCCCTAGCAATGTTTGTACTCACCAAAGGCTCAGATCAGCCCAATCAATTTTTGCACTCACCAAATGCTCAGATCAGCCCAAACAATGTTTGCACTCACCAAAGGCTTAGATCAGCCCAAACAGTGTTTGCACTCACCAAAGAATCAGCTCAACCCAAGCAATGTTTACACTCACCAAAGGCTCAGATCAGCCCAAACAGTGTTTGCACTCACCAAAGGCTCAGATCAGCCCTAGCAGTGTTTGCATTCACCAAAGGCTCAGTTCAGCCCAAGCAATGTTTACACTCACCAAAGGCTTTGGTCCACCCTAGCAATGTTTATTCTCACCAAAGGCTCAGATCAGCCAAAGCAGTGTTTGCACTCACCAAATGCTCATATCAGCCCAAGGAATGTTTACATTCACCAAAGGCTCAAATCAGCTCAAGCAATGTTTGGACACCAAAGGCACAGATCAGCCCAAGCAATGTTTACACTCACCAAAGGCTCAGATCAGCCCAAGCAATATTTGCACTCACTGAAGGCTCAGATCAGCCCTAGCAATGTTTGCACACATGAAAGGCTCAGATCAGCCCTAGCAATGTTTGCACGCACCAAAGGCTCAGATCAGCCCAAGCAAAATTTGCACTCTTAGAAGGCTCAGGTCAGCCCTAGCAATAGTTGCATGCACCAAAGGCTCAGATCAGCCCTAGCAATATTTGCACTTACCAAAGGCTCAGATCAGCTCAAGCAATGTTTGCACTCACCAAAGGCTCAGATCAGCCCAAGCAATATTTGCACTCACAAAAGGCTCAGATCAGCCAAAGCAATGTTTGCACCCACCAAAGGCTCAGATCAGCCCAAGCAATGTTTACACTCACCAAAGGCTCAGATCAGCCCTAGAAGTGTTTGCATTCACCAAAGGCTCAGATCAGCCCAAGCAATGTTTGCACTCACCAAAGGCTCAGATCAGCCCAAGCAATGTTTGCATTCACCAAAGGTTCAGATCAGCCCAATCAATGTTTGCACTCACCGAAAGCTCAGATCAGCCCAAGCAGTGTTTGCACCAAGGGCTCAGATCAGCCTTAGCAGTGTTTGCATCCACCAAAGGCTCAGATCAGCCCAAGCAATGTTCGGACCCACCAAATGCTCAGATCAGTCCAAGCAATGTTTGCATTCACCAAAGGCTCAGATCAGCCCTAGCAATGTTTGCACCCACCAAAGGCTCAGATAAGCCCAAGCAATGTTTGCACCCACTAAAGGCTCAGATCAGCGGAAGCAATGTTTGCACCCACCAAAAGCTCAGATCAGTCCAAGCAATGTTTGCATTCACCAAAGGCTCATATCAGCCCTAGCAATGTTTGCACCCACCAAAGGCTCAGATAAGCCCAAGCAATGTTTGCTCCCACCAAAGGCTCAGATCAGCGGAAGCAATGTTCGCACCCACCAAAGGCTCAGATCAGTCCAAGCAATGTTTGCATGCACCAAAGGCTCAGATCAGCCATAGCAATGTTTGCACCAAAGGCTCAGATCAGCCTGAGCAGTGTTTGCACTCATCAAAGGCTCAGATCAGCCCAAGCAATGTTTGCACCCACCAAAGGCTCAGATCAGTCCAAGCAATGTTTGCATTCACCAAAAGCACAGTTCAGCCCTAGCAATGTTTGCACCCACCAAAGGCTCAGATCAGCCTTAGCAGTGTTTGCACCCACCAAAGGCTCAGATCAGACCAAGCAATGTTTACATTCACCAAAGGCTCAGATCAGCCCAAGCAATGTTTGCATCCACCAAAGGCTCAGATCAGTCCAAGCAATGTTTGCATTCACCAAAGGCTCAGATCAGCCGTAACAATGTTTGCACCAAAGGCTCAGATCAGCCTTAGCAGTGTTTGCACCCACCAAAGGCTCAGATCAGACCAAGCAATGTTTACATTCACCAAAGGCTCAGATCAGCCCTAGCAATGTTTGCACCCACCAAAGGCTCAGATCAGACCAAGCAGTGTTTGCACTCACCAAAGGCTCAGATCAGTCCAAGCAATGTTTGCATTCACCAAATGCTCAGTTCAGCCCAAGCAATGTTTGCACCCACCAAAGGCTCAGATCAGCCCAAGCAATATTTGCACTCACCCAGTGCTCAGATCAGCCTAATGAATGTTTATTCTCACCAAAGGCTCAGATCAGCCCAAGCAATATTTGCACTCACCAAAGGCTCAGATCAGCCCAAGCAATGTTTGCACTCACCAAAGGCTCAGATCAGCCCATGCAATGTTTGCACTCACCAAAGGCTCAGATCAGTCCTAGCAATATTTACACCCAGAAATGGCATAGATCAGGCCAAGCAGTGTCTCACATCAAAGTCTCAGATCAGCCCAACCAAGCAATGTTTGCACCTACCAAAGGCTCAGATCAGCCCAAGCAATGTTTACACTCACCAAAGGTTCAGATCAGACCAAGCAATGTTTGCACTCACCAAAGGCTCAGATCAGCCCAAGCAATGTTTGCACTCACCAAAGGCTCAGATCAGCCCTAGCAATATTTACACCCAGAAATTGCATAGATCAGGCCAAGCAGTGTTTCACATCAAAGTCTCAGATCAGCCCAACCAAGCAATGTTTGCACCCACCAAAGGCTCAGATCAGCCCAAGCAATGTTTACACTCACCAAAGGTTCAGATCAGCCCTAGCAATGTTTACACTCACCAAAGGCTCAGATCAGCCCTAGAAGTGTTTGCATTCACCAAAGGCTCAGATCAGCCCAAGCAATATTTGCACTCACCAAGTCCCTGTATTTACTTAAATACTGCACATCTGGGAATTTGTGAGAAACAATATCAGAAAGGCCTCAGTAACGTGTAAACCCCGATCAGGGTCTACACTATTTGCCACTCATCCAGCAATATTATTATTATTATTTTTTGGGGGGGGGGGGAGTGGGAGGGTGGGGGGATGATGGTGTGTGTGGGATGGGGGGTGCGGGGGAGGTGAGGTGGTGGGGTTCAGATACATCAACAGATAGAAAAACAAACTTGTTCAAAATTTAACACATATATGTTAAGGAGTTAAGGAGTCCAAATATTTTTCTGATATTGTTTCTCACAAATTCCCAGATGTGCAGTATTTGAGTAAATACAGGGACTGGGTTATATGGACAATCAAGGCATATACATGTAGCTTTGGTGGAATAATTGAAGTTTGTTCAGGCCTAATGAGCTACTGTAGCCTTCATTCTGGAGTGGTTGTACATTAAAGGAACTGGTAGCCTTATAAATGTTTGTTGGTGTGTCCTTTTTATCAGCCATATTTTGTTGCAACTACTTTAGTAAGCAGGAGGGACATTGAGATCACTTCCTGGTGGTATAGTTGTCAGCATCAATAATGTATGTCTATGCATTTAGCTCTGTTCCTCAAACTTTCAGGCTTCTAGGCTAATGAAACTTCATACGCACACATGCTATGGAGCACCTCCCTGCCCACTCTGGCTGAACAATGTTTAGTCTGTGCATTTAGCTCCATTTCTTGAACACCACCAGCAGTTGCAACATAGCCATTCGGCAAATATCTTGTAATAGTAAGAGGAAACGATACACTTTCAGGGATTGGCAACTGAAATTTTTTGGTCTCAATTCTGAAAAGGCATCTTCTCTTAAAGGAAAAAAAGTGGAGCATATTCTTTCCTTTTAGAGTAGAACCCTTTTCAGAAGGTTGCCGTGTATCTTGCGTCTCTGGGGCGTCCAACTGATGTTGGCTTACATTTCGGCAAGGTCTGATATCCTTGTAGCAGGTAAGGGTAGAGGGGGAATGTTTTTATTATGCCCCTGCCATTTTCAGTAGGGGGGCATATAGTATCACCGCTGTCCGTACGTCCGTTCCGTCCCATCCATTCTGTCCCTCCATCCCGTAAGTAACATGAATGGTTTCCGTGCGATATCTTTTGAAAGGATTGGTGTATTGGATTGAAATTTTATACACAGGTGTATAATCATAAAATGTAGGTCAGAGTCGATTTAGGGTAAAATCCACCAATTATAATGGGAGTTAGGCCCTTTTCAACGTTGAAAAATTTTCAACTTTGAAAAACGGTTTCCATGCGATATCTTTTGAAAGGATCGGTGTATTGGATTGAAATTTTATACACAGGTATATAATCATAAAATGTAGGTCAAGTTCGATTTAGAGTAGAATCCACTTATTATTTTGGGAGTTATGGCCCTTTTTCAACTTTGAAAAATGGTTTCCGTTCGATAGCTTTTGAAAAGATTAGTGTATTGGATTCAAATTTTATACACAGGTATATCATCGTAAAATGTAAGTCAAGTTCGATTTAGGGTAAAATCCACCAATTATTTTGGGAGTTATGGCCCTTTTTCAACTTCGGAAAATGGTTTTGGTTCCATAACTTTTAAAAAGATTAGTGAATTGGATTCATATTTTATACACAGGCATATAATTATAAAATTTAGGTCAGGTTTGATTTATTTTTGGAATTAAGGCCCTTTTTCACCTTCAAAAGATGTTTTCCTTCCGATATCTTTTTTAAAAAAGATTGATTTGTGTATTGGATTCATATTTTATACATAGGTTTATAATCATAAAATATGGTCAAGTTCGATTTAGGGTAAAATCTGCCAATTATTATAAGAGTTATGGCCCTTTTCTCAACTTCATTTTTTGCAAAATGCCTGCATGTGGGTGAGGATGGTCCTGGGCGGGGGCATCTGTGTCATACTGACACATTTCTAGTTTCTTCTGTTTCTTCACTTTCATTCCTGTTCCTCTATCTTCCCTGTCACTCTCTTTCATCTCCTCTACTGTCTCATCTATCTCTCCCTTTCTCTTGGAGGCGACACAAAATGACTCACAAGGGTTGACGTGTCATTAAACCCCAACACAGTCAATCAATTTTCAGTAGGCTTGTTGAGTAGGAAAGCAAATGGGAATTTACAAAAGTTGTCTGCCTTGTAAAACATGGCAGAAAATCTCCTAGGTCTACCCAATCCCCTTAAACTTACTCTCATTCTGCCTTCAGGGGTGTTGAGCATGAGGTGGTACAGTTGAGGTCGGCACTAAGAAAGAACCAGCCACACCAGATAGAGTTTACAGAAAAGGTAAATATTTCACCTTTATCCTGCTACAGGTAACGTGTTAATTGTAGTGACGGATATCAGGATAATGTTTGTTATTTTTTGCACTAAAATCTATCTTGTGGGTGCTTATTTGATTTGGCTGAAGTGAGTCCATTCCAGTGAGTACCGAGAGGATATTTGGGTACACAAATATGAAAAGGTTCATCTCAATATCCATTATCTAGATCTGTGTTATGTTGTTTTTGTCTTTCTGCTTTTTTAATGTTCAAGTAAACTCTATAAAGATAGCCCTTTTGGAAACAAAGAACGAATCTCAGTTTTATTAAGAAATCTTCATATGACTTCAGTATAGTTGCAGGGTTGCATATGCCCTCTAGCACCAGCTATAGCAAAACTTGATTTTACAAGATACTGTAAATTGGAAAATGAAAATCTGAAATGAGGAGATGTATGTGCTAGGGAATAGGATAATTAATGTTAAAATGAGATTTTTACAACACAAAGTCTGAAGTGATGATGATGATTTTGCAGTTAGAACAGTTCTTCAACAATATTTGAGACCAACAATGGCAAAACCACTGTCATAGCTCCAGATAAATATTTTCTTATTTCTCGAAGAAAACATATGTTGTAGGTAATTCTGTTGAGTACCACAACAAATGTTATGTGGAGAAGAAAGAAAAACTCCAGTTACTACTGGGTTGAAAAATAAAAAAGCCTTATCAGGAGCTGTGCACAATATTCTTATGTGCCTACCAATGTTTACCCCAGAGGGGTGGTGATGGGATTACCACGTAAATTAGACAATTTTGAAAATTTTATGTCTGATTTCTTTACCTGAGTTCTAATTTTGTCTAGAAAATCCCATGGGTGGACTGACAGATATTTCACTTATTTTCCTGAAGAATTTTTAGCTCAGGTATCTAAAATCCCATCTCTGTATTTTAGTGGTCTATTTAATTTATCAGTACAGGAATGTTTTTGCTGTGTAATCACCAGGGTATTTTCACCACCCCACCTCTGGGAGAAAACATTGATAGGTACATTATATGCTGACATAGTTGACCAGATTATTCTAAAGTTGGATATGCAGCTACAAAGATATTATTAAGTTTAATGATCTGAAATAAAAAAAAAAAACACAACAGCCTGTAGAAAAAAAAAACAAAAAAGCAGCACATAAAAGGATTTTCTGCAGAGTCCTAATCAGAGATTTGACAAGTATTTATTTAGAGCCCAGGAATGTTCAGTCATAATTTGAAATTCTGCATTTTGAATTATGAAATAATGCATTTTATCCTGCTCCTTTGTTTTCCACTAGGACTCTATAATATCAATATAGCAAAGGCCCTGATCTATATACAGTTACTGTACCTTCTGTTTTTATCCAACATATTCATACACCTTTAACCTTTACCACTCTCTGGGCTAATTCAGCTGACGACAAATTGGTATATTTTTCTTACTTTTCCCAGAAAACAGGATTTGACATTTCATGCAAACTGTCTCCATTGGAGACAGTTTAATGGAGACAGTTTGCATGAAATGTCTAAATCTGTTTTCTGGGAAAAATAGAAAAAATATTTCAATATGTTGTCTACTGAAAATTTTACCCAGAGTGCTAAGTGTTAATATCTCTTTTTAATGCCATATATCTTTTACAATTTAATCAAGTGTAACTTTACTCCCTATTGATGTATAATGTGTCTAAAAACACTGCTGATTGAGTGGCAAACAGTGTAGACCCTGATGAGAGGTCTCATTTTGCTGCATCTGGGGAGATCTACACTGTTCATGCCTGTTTGTCTGAATACCACATATGTCTGCAAGCTCAAGACTCCCCTTACATGTAGGGTAAATGTCCTAAAATTTTATACATTACAGTTGCTGACAAAATGGCATATGCAAGCAGTGCAGACCCAGATCAGAGGACTGCTGAAGGAGAAGTCTAATCAGGGTCTACACTGTTTGCCATTCCACTAAGTTCCTCAAAAAGAGATATTTTTTATCCAAGAAAGGTTTTATAAATTGATATATAGTATTAATACGATCATATAATGTGGCATCTGACAGCCTGTAAAATTTCAGTTAGTCTCTCGTTTTTGAATTGGATCAAAAATGAAATGATTTTTGATCATATCTCTGAATTAATGTTGGCAGCATTAATTCAGAGAAATGATGAAAAATCATTTCATTTCAAAGAGAGACTAACTGAAATTTTACAGGCTGTCAGGTGCCACATTTTATGGTTGCATTAATACCATCTATCAATTTATCAAACCTTTCTTGGATAATAAAATGTCTATTTTTTTTAGGAATATGGAGCCTTTAAGAAACAATGGCATAAAAAGCAAAATACAGACCAAAATAGTATGGAATAAAGTGTGAGAAATTTTAGGACATTTGCCATACATATTTTCAGCTTCAGCAGAAGGACAGAGAGATAGAAGAATGGAAAAATAAGTTCACAGGATTGAAAGAAAGTCACAGTAGCCTAAAAGAAAAACTTGATAGTCTAGAAAGATACATATCAGACCTGCCAGCACCAGAAGAACTCAGCAAGAATGCAGAAGATATATCCTTTTGTTTAAGGCAAGCAATGAAGATGCTACCATGATAGTGTCTGTGGACTCTGAAGCTTCTCACATTTGCACTTTTGCACAGTTTATTTCACATGCATGTACAAATCTCAAAGAGATATGTTTGTGAAATAAGCTGTGCAAAAATATATGTGTAAAAAGAGATTTGTTTTTGAAATAAACTGTGCAAAAATACATGAGTAAAAAGAGCTTTGTTTGTAAAATAAACTGTGCAAAAATATATGTAAAAAGAGATTTGTTTGTGAAATAAACTGTGCAAAAATACATGAGTAAAAAATTGTGCATTTATGAGAATCTCAGTTGGCATCTGATCAGTTGGTCTGGGTTCTCACTTGTTTTTGGGGACTGCATACACATTAGAATTTTTCACATGTCTGTAGTTGCAAATGGGGAAAGCCAGAAACTAAAAACACAGTAGCAAACAGTATAGATTAATGAGGAGATGGCTCACGCCAGAGGTATCTTGTCAGCAGTGCTAAAAGAGTTAAACAGTAAGTCACAGAACATAGCCTACCATTTACACCAAGAGGAAGAGCAAATGAACCATGACAGACAGTACAAAACCTGCTGCTGACAGGTTGTTTGTTTCCCTCTTACACATTTCATGGCTCCAGATATGGCACTTTTTTGGATGGGTTTTTTAAAAAATCCGTCCTTTAAGATAGCAGTGTACGGGCGGGCGGATGTCATCCCAGGTTTACCTTTTGGTTAACTTTTTTTCAAGGTTATATGTTACCGTTATTCTTCAGTGGATTACTTTCATATTAGGTAGGGATGAAGAGGAGGACCAGTTGGCATGTCACATGCAAGAGGGACAACTCTCACTTTCTTCATTATGTACTTATCTCCCCTGACATCCAAGGTTTACCTTTTGGTTAACCTTTTTGAAAAATCCGTCCATAATGCCCTTAGGCATTTCTCTTCTTTCAGTCAAAAAGTATTGATATTTTTCTTTGCTCCACAAAAATATATGTTGTGAATACTCAATAGAAGCACCTCAGTGAGGCACTTCTATTGAGTACATTTTGTGGAGAAAAAAAAAACAAAACTACTTTTCGGTTGAAAAAAATTTCTTCGTGGAAAAAGAATCATTACCTTAACACAAATTACTTAGCTGTTTACAAGGAAGAGAATAGGTTGCAAAAGGAGCAGATAGAACAGCTTGATGAGAGACTGACAGAAACAACAGAACTTCTGTCTGACCGGGAACTCATGGTTCAGGAACTAGAAAATAAACAGCAACACCTGGCAGGAAAAATGAAAGAACTCACAAAGGAGATACATCACATTAAGTCAGAGGGGGAGGGTAAAGCTCTTCAGCAGGCCCAGGAGGAGCTACAGGAAGCCCTGGAGGTGAAAGAGCGGGTCACTCTAGACCTAGAGAAGGCTAAGAAGGTGAGTGGTTCTGGATAAATTCTTCAGAGAAGTAACAGAGATTGTTGATTAAACAAGTTAACCTTGGTCCTGCTGAACCTGGTATGCGCAGCCTTTGCAAATAATGTAGATCCAGATCGCAGGTCGTCACTTCTTTAAGAAAATTGTTAATTTTGCAAGTGAAGAAGGATTTATGAGATTTTTTTGCATTGCCTGCTAGGCAGATCATTCATATGAAATACCAAGCCTTATTTTCTCTGAAAAAGTAAAATTTAAAAGAAAAAAAAGCAACAACTTAAGAATGTCATTTGAAAGAATTTTGAATGGTGCTGTAAGTGTTAATATTTGTAAACTGAATATTTTATATGGGCAGTGCCATGTGAAAATTTGTCTTTGTGCATATGTGGACAGCGAAGGCCCAGATCAGCCTGTGCACCTGTGCAGTCTGATCACGGCCTTTGCTGTCCGCAAACAGAATCACTGGACACTATAGAAGGTAAGGATGGAGAGCAAATGCCCTGATTAGACTTTGCACATGCATGAGATTATATAAATCTGAATCTGTGCATTTTGTGCCTGTTTGAAGACACCTTTTCACTTGATGTGACCCATATGACTTGCTGGAAAGAGACCTAAAGATTTGTCCATTTTAATCTGTGAATTATTTGGAGAGAATCAGAGTTAAAGCAAGTGGCTAGCATTAATGCTTTTTAGTCTTGAGACGCCCAAAAGGGTAATTGGCAAACAGTTCAGACCCAGATCAGCTGACACAGAATGCAACATCTGATTAGGGTCTCCACTGTTCAGCCATTTTTTCTCTATGAATATCTAAATCACATTGCCTGACATGCCTGAATTGAAATTGGACTCTTCCAACATATTGTGTGATGGGGGAGATTATTTATTCTGAAATGGGTTACTAGATTTGTACATGTGAAATTTTTTATTTTTCATCTGTTGGTAGGAAAATGGTAACAGTGTTACAGTAAGATTATTTGTGTGACACATGCATGATAAATATACTCCATTTCCTCTTATTTATATATACCAGGGCCCGGTTGTTCAAAGCGTTGTTAGCTTAACGAGCTCATTAAGGGTCATTTCGTTAACTGTTTTAGCAGATTCAATATACAATATTCTAATATTTTATGCTGAAAAAATGTGAGTAGCTTTTGCACTGCAAAAGCTACTCACATTTTTTTTTCAGCAAAAAATTTCAGCATATTTGCGTATCACTCGATGTAAATTTTAACGATACGTTAACTAACGACATCGTTAGCTTTGAACAACTGGGCCCAGATCTTACATCATAGCTGCTGATAAGGAGCTTGTTCTTGTTGATATTTTCATTTCTGTACAAAACCATATGTTGTGGGTACTCATTAGAAGCACCTCAATGAGGTGCTTCTAATGAGTACCCACAGCATATTTTAATGTCATGGAGAAATAAGAAAAATATTTTCATGATACCCCCCTTATCTTGAGCTATGTTACATGTGGGAAGGCTGTTTTAATTCTTCTACCCATGAATGCCTGAAGTAGACCTGTCACTGATTTTGGACACATCCATTGTTGCAGATTGCAGATGAGGTGTCATTCAGAAATAAAAAATTAAATGGCAAACAGTGAAGATCCTAATGAGATGGTTGTGATGAGCCATCTCATCTGGTTCTGCACTGTTTGCAAAGATGTATGTTTTGGTCTGCAGGGTTGAATGAGTTAATATGATACATTGTGCATGTATATATGCATATAGATTTTCACACATACTTATTTGTTCATGTCTGTAACTCGAGGGTTGAGCGCAAGACTATAGTAACTCAAACATATTTTTAAAACCCTTGTTTAGGGGCAACTTGGACCCCTTTGTAAACAATGCAAAATTAGGTGCCATTGCTCATACGAGCAATGGCACCTAAATTTTCATTGTTTACAGAAAGAAATGTTGTAATCTTCATAACGCCTTCATGGTGAGGAGATTAGGTTTGGGGAAAAACAACCATCTGACTTACGCCAGTCTTGCGCTCAACCCTAGAACTGTATCAATACATATATCATTATCTGTTTTTATTAACTTTCACAGACAAAAACAGATAGTGTTAAATGTTTCACTGTATAATAACAATTTTAGACTTAGCTTGAAACAAAAAAAACAACAACAAAAAAATGCTAAAAGTAGCATATTCAAACAATGAAGACCTGCACTGGCCTGCTGATCCATGCTGTCAGGTCATGTCTTTGCTTAACACTGTATCAGTATATTGTGTATTTACCCTAAATATTGGGACAGACTTTATTTAGAAACTGACCATAGTTTTTTTTTCCTGTATAGACTATAAAGAAAATGAGGTAATTTGTTCTCTATAATCTATACATCTTTGTTTGGATACATCTTTATACTGTGTTACATCCAATATTGCAGTATAATGAACCATGTTTATACCCCTAGTATACTTGTATGCCAAAGGGTATATAGTTTTTCTTTTCAATTTGCCCCGTAATTTGTACATACATACGCATGTACAGTCATTTGTCCTTACGTAATGTTAGTGGACAATGGCTTAAAAGTTTTTCGTCAGAGTTTTTAAAGACAGGAGTGCACTATAAAAAGAGGATTAAGTTCCACAGTGTCATTCTGTCTCTTGATCTCAAGGAGGTAACATCTCCAATCAGCCAACAGAATTACCATGTATGGTATTTCAAGTCCACTGATTGGCTAAAATAAATTCACATCTTTACGTACAGGTAAAATATTCCCTGTACTGGGAACCAGACACACACACCCCACCCCATCCCCAGGTTTGAAAATCCTGTCTTTAAGAAGATATATTATCAACACCTGTTGATGGATTTAGTTTATGTTAGGCTAGTTACTACATGTAGTTCCCGAATTTTATTATATTCAATACTGACCCCACAGCTCATGTCCTGGCTGGGTAGGGCTAGAGGTCAGAATCTAGATGTTTGTCATTCAATAGATTAAAAGCCTTCTTTTGTTTATTCTTCATATTTGGGATATTATACATGTAGTTCCGTGTGACACAAAGACTGGCCATATATATATATATATATATATATATATATATATATATATATATATATATATATATATATATATATATATATATATATATATATATATATATATATATGTAAGTCCATGTGATCTATAATCTGTGCTGCAATGATTTTTGTGCTCCAGAGATTTTTCCTTATTTCTTGAAGACCATTTGATGTAAGAACATCATACTTGGGGTACTGGTTCCATGTGGCACCAAGATTGACCTTGTAATATATGTACCATAAAAACTTGGTTATAAGTTGTTTTTTTTTATGCAGAAATGACTCAGAAAATTCAGACCCATCTAACAAAAAAGGTCTTGGGCCATATTGGTATTTTTGGCAAAGTCCACTGACATCACATAGACATGGAAAATGCAGATTGTAAATGCCAGTAGAAAGCCTTAATAACGTTCAACTTTGCAACCTCCTTCTATATATACATACATATCTCCTCCTCTGCTCACTTCATAGAGATTTACTAATACAGACACATGACAATTGCAAGAGGTAGTGAAAAAGTAGTTCTAAAATGTTTTATCCAACCCCTGAAAATTCAACACTGAAACATTAATATATATTGAAAAGGTGTTGTTTTTTTTTCTAACAATGGGCACTGGAAATAATTAAATAAAACCATTAAATAAAACTGGTAAGAAAATTAGATAAAGGAAATGGATTTAACTATATCAGTTTCACACATACTCATCTGGGGGATATTCACCAAGTGGCCACATGATTGATGTGTAAATAAACAATTAAGGCAATAAACAAATCAACGACTTTGATAATCCATTTAAAATGTGCTGGTGTTATTAGAAATTTGAACTGTGAAAACAAACAGATCTTATTTTGTTCATAAGAATTACTTGCATCCCAATCAGCTGCACAGGCTGTTCAGAATAAACTTGCTAATATTGTATATAAAGGATGTATGGCCTTGTAGTATCTGTATGATAAATAATATAGACCCCAATTGGACCGTGCAGATGCACAGACTAATCTGAATTTGAGATGTTCACATTTGGTACAAGGTAAATCTTTTTACTTCTTGGAACAGTTTATAATTTAAACTTATCAATATGGACTATGTGATGGTCAGCATGTGATTAGCTAACAGGAGGGCTGTGCAAACTGTATCAAGCAAACTGGGTAGGTCCTGATCAGAATAAGCAATTTTTAGGTTTATCTGACCTACATTTTACCCACCAACAATTTTTGCTTATATCTTAAAAATTTGATGTATGAACATCGTACTTGGGATTCTGGTTCCATGTGGCACCTAGATTGACCTTGTTATAGATGTAGATTTACCTGACCTATATTTTGCCCACAAGCAATCTTTCCTTATAGCTTGAAGACTATTTGATGTGTGAATCACTTGGGATACTGGTTCCATGTGGCACCAAGACTGATCTAGTAATATATGATGATTTATCTGACCTATCTGAATATATCACTTTTGCCTTATTTTTTTGAAGATTAATGAAGAATTTCATACTTGGAAAATTGGTTCCATGTGACACCAACTTATTTTCAGATTTATTATGGTATAAAGCTGTAAATGGTCTCAAACTTGAAGGTCAAGGTCAAGAGGTGAAAAAGACTGATACTCTTAGTAAGGGTGCTAGCCAGGGGTATACATTCTCCACTGGTCACTTTGTCCAGTATGAAAAGGTACCTGTGTATTTTCATCTACAAACATTTACATCTCTGGGTGGAAAAATGCTTCTTAGCTGGAATCCCATTTCTTTTTAATTTTATTATTTGGTCTCTAAGGTCTTGTATCTGTCAGGTTTATAGGGCAACATTGTATATGTTTTGGTGAATCAAAATATGCCATAGCTCCAGATAAGGCTCTTTTTTTTTCATCTGAAAAAGTATTCATACTTGTCTTATTTCTCCATGAAAACATATATTGTGGATACTCATTACAAGTGCCTAAAACAAGGCTTTTCTAATGAGTACCCACAATATATGTTTTCATGGAGAAATAAGAAAAATATTATGTGGATACCCTCTCTTATCTGGAGTTCTGCCCCATTCTGCTATTGGTATTTACTATGTAAGCTTCAGTCTTTATCTGAATGGTATGCGGCTATTGAGATTTGTTGAAACAATTTCTGCATGGCCTTATGTATATGTATTCCTGTTTGTAATTTTTTTTGTAAAATTTCAGCTTTTAGAGATTAATCATAGAAAGATTCGTCAGTTAGAAGTGAAACATCAGAATGAGGTACGACAGGTTCAGGAACGTCTTGGTCAAGAGGAGGAGTCTGTAATAGCCTTGAGAGAGGAGGGGAGGTTGAAAGAACAGCAGATAGCTAAACTGAAAAAATCACTAAAAGAGGTATGCTGGCTACTCCTGTCCATGATGATAAGAGTTACTCCTCATAATAAAATTTACTTTGTGAAGTAAAGTACATAACTGCCCCAATGACTCAAACACCAATGTCTTGTTTACCCTGTTCTTCAGTCCCTAGGAAATTCTCAAGGAAACATATTTAGGGAAACTTTTGGGAAATTTTCTTATTTTATCATGAAAATGTATGTTGTGTGTAATTAGAATTGCCTCTTTGAGGTGATTCTAATGAGTACACTCAAAGAATAATTTTGTAGAAGAGCAAAAAGATGTCTCTAAATTATTCCCATTTGCCTCCAGATCTGACGCTATGATTAACCTTGAGTGGGTCCAACTACCCATGTCTAGAACAAATTTCCATGGTCCGAAAGATGTTTGAGCCATTGAAGTTTGAATGTAATATACAACTTACACAAAAGCCTAATGATTTCTCATATTTTTCTGCCTTCCACAGTATTAAAGGTAAAAGCCATAATGAAACAAAGAATCCAGTCTAAATAAATTGATGTCTGTCATTCTGGAGTAGACCCCTTTTCAGAAGGGAGGCAAAAACTGAGTTGCCACCCCTGAAAATGTATCAATTTCTCTTAACCCATTGTATCTGGAGACCCCTAAAAGGGTAGTTGGCAAACAGTGCAGACCCAGATCAGACGCCGCAGAATGCGATATCTGATCAGGGTCTCCACCGTTTGCAAAAGGTTCAACCATTTTTCTCTTGGAATATCAAAATCACATAGCTTGACATACCTAAAATCAAAATTAGAATCTTCCAATATGTAGTGTGGGGGAGTTCATTCAGTCTACAATGGGTTAAATGAAATATATTGCATTTGCTAATTTTACTGATTTCATCATGCTAAAGACTGATGATTCACAACATCAAATATTTGGATAGCCAAACCACTTACCATATTTAGTATCTTAAAAGTAGAAAAAAGTCACTTTGACTGGTGATGTGTTTTAAAAGTGATGGTAAATTGGCAAACAGTGTAGACCCTGACCAAATAGCAAACATGCTGGTCAAGTACATATGGTTCCCTGATTATCTGGTGCTCAATCTGTTGCAGTTTGCTGGTAAGAACCAGGACCTGATGGACGAGAATCTTATACTGAAGGATCAGATTAAACAACATGAGGCAATGAGTGCTGATGAGAACCAGAAACTCCAACGACGCTTTGTCAGCGAGATGAGTGTGTGCTTCTCCGAGCTTCAGTCTCTTGTCCAGATATGTGTTCAGCGAGCAGAAGGAGAGGATCCCAATATTTCACTTTTGCTAGGAATGAGAGGTAACATAACGCTTAATTCTTTGTGCTCTGGGTGAAAATTTCAGCAGATGACATTTTGAATTTTTTTTTTTTTTTTTTCAAGAAAAGATGCTATGATACTTCATGTAAATGATCTCCTTAGGAGATAATTTGAATGAAATGTCAAAGCCTATTTTCTGGGAAAATGAGAAAAATATCGCTTTTTCATCTGCAGTTTAGCCCAGAGAGTGGTAAAAGTTAAAGTACTATGCAAAATTGTAGCAGACAACATTCTTATTTTTTTTATTAACTCACCTGAGTCAGGATGAGCTGTTATGATCACTTGTCATCCATCTGCCCGTTGTCTGTCCTTCCACAAGTTTGAATGACTTCTCTCAAACAAGTGGGCCAATTTTCTTCAAACTTCATGTGGAGCCTTCTGTTAAAGGGGGATTGAAAGTTTATACAAATGATCAGGGTCCATTAACTAAGGTGGCCACCATGCCCATATGTAGTAAAAACACTTAAAAATCTTCTTCTCCAGAATCAAGAAAGCTTTGAAGCTGAATCTTGGTATAAAGCATCGAATGCTCAAGGTCTACCAAGTTTGTTCAAATGATGATCCTAGGTTGACAGTTGACAGTTTTTTTCCGCAAGGTTGAATTTGGCTCCCTATGCATTTGTATGGGGAAAATATTGAAAATTCAGATTCTCAAATGCATTAAAGACTTATGGCTGAAACTTACAATGTATGATCAAAGTAGCAAATCCTTTTAGTTACAATCAAAATTGTGTCCCCTAGGGTTATCTGCCCTTGCCCCTGGTTATATACATATATAAATTCTCATAATCTTTAAACATCTTCTCTGAAACAGCTTGTCCACTTTTCACCAGAATTCACATTGGACCTTCTGTCATAGAGGTAGCAATTTGTTCAAATGATTCTGCATCATTAAACAAGATGGCTGTCTTGTCCATATATGATAATGAACACTTAAAAATTTTATTCTTCAGAACCATGAAAGCTTCAAGGCTGAGACTTATATAGCATCAGGGACTCAAGGTCTACCAAGTATGTTCAAATGATGATTCTAGGGTGACCTTTGACCTTTCTATGGCAAAGTTGCATCCCCATACTCTTGTATTATTAAAACAGTAAAACTTTTTAGTTAAAATCAAATTTTTGTCCCCTGGGAGTGATATGCTCTTGCTCCTTTCCTATATACATGTTTAAAATCATGTAATCTTTAACTGTCTTCTCTGAAACCACTTGAACAATTTTCACCAGATTTTACATGGAGCCTCCTGTCAAAGGGATATTTACAATTCGTTCAAATGTTTCCACACCATTGAACAAGATGGCTGCCATGCCTATATATGGTAAAAGAAACACTTAAAAATAATCTTCTTCTCAAGAACCAAGAAAGCTTCAAGGCTGAATCTTGGTATATAGCAATGAGGACTCAAGGTTTACCAAGTTTGTTCAAATGATGACCCTTGTTTGACTGGTGTTCTTTTTATGACAAGGTCAAATTTACATCCCTGTGCATTTGTATGGGGAAAATATTGAAAATCCAGGACCCAGTTGTTCAAAGCTAACGACATCGTTAGTTAACGATTCGTTAAAATTTACATCGAGTGATACGCAAATATGCTGAAATTTTTTGCTGAAAAAATGTGAATAGCTTTTGCAGTGCAAAAGCTACTCACATTTTTTCAGCAAAAAATATCAGAATATTGCATATTGAATCCGCTAAAACAGTTAACGAAATGACCCTTAACGAGCTCGTTAAGCTAACGACGCTTTGAACAACTGGGCCCAGTTTCTCAAAATGTATTAAAGACTAATGGCTGAAACTTACAATGTATGATTAAAGCCGTAAAACTTGATAGTTACAATCAAAATTTTATTCCCTGGGCTTATCTGCCCTGGTCTTTGTACATGTATAAAATCATATAAATCTTTCTTTAAGTAACTTCTTATCTAAATTAATACATAACTTGGCATACCTAAAACTGAACTGTCTCTTCCAATATATAGGGTGGGGGAGTTTATTCAGTCTAAAATGGGTTAAGTCAGAGTATTTAGTGATAATTTTGGGGTAAATTTTATTTCCCATCATAGCAACAGATAAGGCGCGTTTTTCGTCCGAAAAATGGTGATATCTTTCTTATTTCTCCACGAAAACATATGTTGTGGGTACTCATTGGAAGCGCCTCAGCGAGGCACTTCCAATGAGTACCCACAGCATATGTTTTAGTAGAGAAATAAATAAAATATTATGTGGATACCCCCTCTTATTTGTAGCTATGCCCATAAAAACATATGTTATGGGTACTCTTTAGAAGCGCCTCAGTATAAAAATATATGTAGTAAGTACTATTAGAAGTGTTTCACCATGGTCCTTCTGATCAATACCCTTATATGTGTTTCTATTGAGAAATTGAGAAAATTATCCCAGAATTATCATCAAATACTCCTCCTATCAACACTGTCAGGATGAAAAAAGCATCTGATCTCAAGGTATATGTAATGGCATCAAAGATGTTGAAACTGTGATGGGCTTAATATTAGGTGGGTTTTAGACAAAAGTAGTGTCTTGTGAAAAATCATGAAAATCCAGTTTTTGAATAAATAATGACATTGAAATTTAATAGACACTACATTTACATGTTTTAAGCAGCTCAGTTCATTATGAAAACACGCCTATTCAAATACACTGAAAATTTTACCACCAAAAGAATGGCAATTTTTTACATAAAAAATTCTGATATTTTTCATATTTCTGCTCAAAACATAGATTGTGGGTACTCGTTAGAACTGCCAATCTATGTTTTTGAGCAGAAATAGCAGAAATAACAAAAATAATGTATACCCCTGTAAACCCCAGTTTTACTATATAAAAGTGGGGTTTAACCTTTACCACTCTCTGGGCATTTTCAGCAGACGATAGATTGATGATATTTTTCTTATTTTTCCCAGAAAACAGAATTTGACATGTCATGCAAATTGTCTCCTAAGGAGACATTTGCATGAAATGTCAACTCCCATTTTCTGGGAAAAACAAGAAAAATATTTCAAAATGTCATCTGCTGAAAATTTTACCCAGAGTGCTAAGCGTTAAGGGGGTCAGTATTATATAGGCATGTTTTCGTGATGTTCTCTAGAATTTTTAGTAACAATGAAGGATGTTATGTTTACCTCCTTGATTATAGCCAGCCATCCAGTCTCTGTATTGTAAAAAGACAAATTTTGTTTGCCATGTAAATGTTTGATTTTATTTTTACAAGAGAGTACTCCAGGTTAGCTGGTTAGTCACATAAATTTTTTTTTTTTTTTTCTTATTTAGCCACAAAAAGATATGTTGTATTACCTCATTCAATTTGTTTTAATGAGATATTGCTCATGATATCACACAACAAAAAAAAATTTTTGTGGAAAAAAAAAAAAAAAAAAAAAAAAACCAGAACCAGAATGCAGTATCTGAGTAGCATTAGAAATTGAAGGTCTTTATTATGCTCCCCGAAGAATTTCGGGGGAGCATATAGTCGCCGCTTCGTCCGTGCGTCCGTGCGTCCGTACGTCCGTGTGTCCGTGCGTCCGTGCGTCCGTCCCGCTCTTGTCCACGCAAATTCTCGGAAACTGCTTGTCGGATTTCAATGAAACTTCATGGGAATATTAAGTATCAAAGGTGGATGCGCATATCACCTGCGTGTTCTGGTTCGATGATTTTTCCAAGAGTTATTGCCCTTTGATGAGTTCTGCATGAATATATAGGGTACTGTTCGTGTCCACGCGAATTCTCGGAAACTACTAGTCGGATTTCATTGAAACTTCATGGGAATATTAAGTATGGAAGGTGGATGTGCATATCACCTGCGTGTTCTGGTTCGATGATTTTTCCAAGAGTTATTGCCCTTTGATGAGTTCTGCATGAATATATAGGGTACTGTTCGTGTCCACGCAAATTCTTAGCAAATACTGGCAGAAATTCAACGAAATTTTAATGGAATCTTAAGCAGCAATAGGGGATGCGCATATTGTTCAATCTTTCTGGTTAGATGATTTGTCACAGAGTCATGCTACTTTGTTTAAAGCTGCAGTGTAAGGTCACTGGCTATTTTTAGAAAAGAATTTGTCAACACTCTAGTGCCTACATTTATTGATGGATTTTGATATAACTTCAAACAAATGTTGGGTATGATAATATCTTGAGCATGTTTGACATTCAGGGTCCTGGGCTCAAGGTCAAGGTCACTGTGGCTATTTTTAGAAAAAACTTTGTTTTTGCTCTAGTGCCTAGATTTATTGATGGATTTTAATATAATTTCACAAAAATGTTGAGTATGATAACATCTCAAGCAATTTCAATTTCCAGTGTCCTGGGCTCAATGTCAAGGTCACTGCAGCTTTTAAATATCTTGAGCATGTTCGACATTCACCTGCGTGTTCTGGTTCGATGATTTTTCCAAGAGTTATTGCCCTTTGATGAGTTCTGCATGAATATATAGGGTACTGTTCGTGTCCACGCAAATTCTTAGCAAATACTGGCAGAAATTCAACGAAATTTTAATGGAATCTTAAGCAGCAATAGGGGATGCGCATATTGTTCAATCTTTCTGGTTAGATGATTTGTCACAGAGTCATGCTACTTTGTTTAAAGCTGCAGTGTAAGGTCACTGGCTATTTTTAGAAAAGAATTTGTCAACACTCTAGTGCCTACATTTATTGATGGATTTTGATATAACTTCAAACAAATGTTGGGTATGATAATATCTTGAGCATGTTTGACATTCAGGGTCCTGGGCTCAAGGTCAAGGTCACTGTGGCTATTTTTAGAAAAACTTTGTTTTTGCTCTAGTGCCTAGATTTATTCCTTTCATTTATTCCAACTTTTATGTTGCTGATGTTTGTATGACAGTGCCTTCAGGCAAGCTTATCTGTCCACCAACAGGTTTTGTGATCTCCATTTTGAAGTACAGTGAGTATACACAGTATACCACTCTTTATCTAGGATAATGTTTCCTGTTCCGACTATTGCATGTTCGGGGAGCATCCATCGGTTTCACCGATATTCTTGTTTCGTATGGGAATAGCACATTCTGAGCAGGACATTCACTGTTTGATATTAAATTCCATAAATGTGGGTGGTGGTAAGGGCCAGCTGTTTTCTCTTGTCCTCTTCTATTTCTCATTCTACACACAGGGTTGTTTCCTCAGGGTTTTAAAGTGTGGGTCCCAGGGACTCCCTTATGTGGAGTTAAGGGGTCCTTTAATAAGATTTAGGGGTTTATTATTTTAAAGAGGTTAACCCTCTAAGCACTAATCACAACTGCAGCAGACGACTCTTTGAAATACTTTTTTCAGAGAAAATAAGGCTTGATATTTCATATGAATTGTCTGCGTAGAAGACAATTTTAGAATGTTGTCTGCTACAATTTGCTTTTGTTTTACAGTTAACTATTGCTCAAATATTGATAATTCTTGGCCTTTAGACCACAAATAGATTAAAATACAAAGCCATAGATAAATAAAATTAATTTTGGATTTGATTATGTATGCATCACTCAGGACCCTTGCCCCTAACTTTTAAGGGTCCTGAACAAGGTTTTGGGGGTAAAAACTGCCAAAATGCGAGTCTATTAGCCTTCTGTTCATTTTCTCCCTTTAACTAGGAGAAAAGACAAAATTCCAAAATATCTGACTATTATGTGAGTGAACAGCGAAGTTCGTGAACTAACTTCATTTGTGCTGGTTGATCTGGGCCTTTTCTCTTCACATATTCTAAAAAAATCCCTTTTTCTCATGGTGGTGCCCAGTTTTGTCTCCGCAATAACAGTTTATCTAAAGAACTTTTTGACATAGCTCCAAATAGAAGGGCTATCTAGATTCTCCACAAAAACATATGTTGTGGGTACTCATAGAAGTGCCTTGGGTACTCATAAGAAGTGCCTCAGCAAGGCATTTCTAATGAATACCCTCAACATATGTTTTCCTGGAATAATAAGAAAAATATCAACACATATTGGGCCATTTAACTCTGACTCCCAACTCAAAATCTACCATACTTGGTGACTTTCAGCATCCTCACTAGATACAGAGGAGGAAGGAGCAGTGGGTGGAGGAAAGAAAGAAGAACAGACATTGAAACACTGGTTCAAGAAATTGAAGGAATTGAGGGCAGAGGTGGAGAAGATTCGCAAAATGATCTGCAATAAATATGCTGAAGACATGGGAGATAACCTCAACTGTGCAACTCAGTGATGGACTTAATTGCTGGTTATTTATTGAGAGAAAACTTGATTTGTGAAACATAGGCTATTCCAGTTGTCATCAAACTGAGGTGATAAGTGTATTGGAAAGATGGAAGGATGGAAAGAACCCATTTTAGCTGTCACCTTCAACAATGTTGGGTGACACTGACCCGTAGCCTCACTTAGCCAATTGTCATATCATAATTTATTCTATATTTTCCATTTTGTTATATTTCTAAACTTTATGTAAATGGTTACTATACAGTCGAACCTCGTTATCTCGAACTCACTTATCTCGAATTACCGCTTATCTCGAAGTGAAAATCTGGTTCCTATTTTAATATGAAACTATGACAACAAGTAACAAAATAATGTAGAAAAGAGGAGAAATTGCTCCTAAGGAGCAATTTCTCCTCTTTTCCACATTATTTTATATATATATATTTTTAACTTCAGGAGTCAAATTACATATTCATTTGTTAAATGTGGTTCAATTTATTGTTTTCCTCACTCTCTCAACTCTGATATGTCGAGGTACGGATATCTCGAAGTGTTTCAGTGAGTCCCTTGGAATTCGAGATAATGAGAGTCAACTGTATTTACACTAAGTATTGGTATAGACCTGTCTGAGCAAACTGTGTAGAAACAGATCAGAAGCCTCATAATGCAGCCTGATCAGGGTCTACTCTGTTTGCCACTGATCCAGACACACCAGGACTTGTTCAACTTTTAGGACAATTAGGGTAAGGAGTTAAGATGTCCTAATTATATTTAGGGTAAATACAGTATTTGGAGAACTTACAGAGTACGATGATAACAAGTATGGATCTGTTGAAGGAGCTGTTTCTAATCACTTGCAATTCTGGTTACACTACATGTTAACCCCTGCCTTGCTGAATAAATTAAGATACCATGCCCACTTTTAATTTCCAGCCAATCAGATTACATGATTCAAGTTTTTGATAGAAATTCCCATATTTAATGACAAACAGTGCAGATCTAAATCAGTTGGCTTCTTCAGAAGCCAACTGATATAGATCTACACTGTTTGCCAAGACAGGGCATGTCATATTCAGCAAGAGAAGGATTAAGTGGAACAAGAATATCCAAGACAGCATTGGCTTACACCTAGATAAAAGCCAAAAATTCTTATTTCTCCACAAAAATGTATGTTGTGGGGACTCATTAGAAGTGCCTCACTGAGGCATTTATATTGAGTATCCACAACATGTTTTTGTGGAGAAATAAGAAAAATGTCAATACTTTTTGGTTGAAAAACATGTCTTGTCTATAGCTATGGTTTCATGCATAAAGTGATAGGTGCATCAACACAGTGGTTGTCTGAATAGAAGGGATGTAGCTTGACTAGTGTACTGCTGAGTGATGAGTTAACCTTCAGCCTGCTCAGTGTAAAGTCAGATGACATTTTCATACATACAGATAAGAGGGGGTATCCACATAATATTTTTCTTATTTCTCTACGAAAACATGTGTTGTGGGTACTCATTAGAAGCGCCTTGCCGAGGTGCTTCTAATGAGTACCCACAACATATGTTTTTATTGAGAGGCAAGGCACTTCTAATGAGTAACCACAACATATGTTTTTATTGAGAAATAAGAAAGATATCAGCAGTTTTCAGATGAAAAAAGTGCCTTATCTGTTGCTATGCATTTTAAAACATTTTTCATGTCCTACGAAAAAAATCAAAAAAATCTTGTGGGTGCTCACTGGAATCAAATTTTCACCACTGCCTGAACTGTGCATGAAATACGCTTAACATTTTGTTCTAATTATCCCCCTTAAGAGACTAAAATAGGGCTTGCCATTTCCGGGGTGGGAATCATCTGGCATATCATGTCACAAAAGGCTGATGACTACGAGTTTGTGCAGTTCCTGTTTTCTTAATCATTTCATTGAATTCATGCCAACACAGACTCACAGAGCACAGTGAGTGACTTGTTAGTACTTCTGTGATATCCTTGATCTTACCAAACATTGTATACTTATTTTGTTCACCACTACCCTGCACTTTTTGTTACCGAGGACTGTTAAAGAAGAAGTGCAGAAAACTGTTGGCAAGATAAAGACATTGTAGTGAAGTTTTAATAATTAGGCCATCATTGTACTGTCTCATGACTAGTCATGAGAATTCATAAAGAAATAATGATATTAGCAAAAACAAGGAATTCTATGATTTAGGGGTCATCAGCTTTTTGTGATGTAAAAACATTCACATGATCCCTGACACTGATTTCATTCAGATTGCCTCTATACGAGGCAGTTAGAATGAAATACATCCTGTATTCTGGGAAACTACGAAAACACATCACTTCTGTTTATTTGCCTGCAATTTGCTAAAACTTACATTTGCCTGCAATTTGCTAAAACTTACATATGTAAGTCTCAGAGTTAAGAGTAGTATATGATGATTATTCTGCGATAATTTTCCCCAGTTACCCTTAAAAACATGTTCTGGGTACTCTTTAGAAGCTTCTCACTGAGGCCCTCTAATGAGTACCTACCACATACTTATTGAAAAATAAGAAAAAAATAAATCTGGGCCCGGTTGTTCAAAGCATCGTTAGCTTAACGAGCTAGTTAAGGGTCATTTCGTTAACTGTTTTAGCAGATTCAATGTACAATATTCTGATATTTTTTGCTGAAAAATGTGAGTAGCTTTTGCACTGCAAAAGCTACTCACATTTTTTTCAGCAAAAAATTTTCAGCATATTTGCGTATTACTCAATGTAAATTTTAACGAATCGTTAACTAATGACATCGTTAGCTTTGAACAACTGGGCCCTGAATTGTCATCAGATATGCCATCTTAACAAGTCTTCTGGTGTGGTAAACTTTGTAACAGGGCTGTGCAACAGGGTGTTAAAAAGATATTGAAATGTAGTATTTGGTTATTAGATTGCAAGTAAATGTAGAATATATAATTTGTCAATCAAAGTAATGTTCAAATTTTCTAGCCATCCTGCATTCATTTTGCACACAGTAATTACCCCTTGTCATGCTGAATAAATTAAGATGCCACACCCACTTCCAATTTTCAGCCAATCAGATTACTTGATCCAGATCATTGATTTAAATAACCATAATTAATGGCAAACAGTGCAGATCCAGATCAGTTGGCTTCTGAAGAAGCCAACTGATCTGGATCTACACTGTTTGGAAAGGCAGGACATATCCGGGTTCAGCAGGACTAGGATTAATAGGATATGTTGTGAGTTATACCATATGTGATCATTTAGAAATAAAGCTTTTACTAGCTTGTGTACAAAACTCTTAGAAGTGACTTAGTGGCAAGCATTCCCCACATCTGGGCCCAGTTGTTCAAAGCGTCGTTAGGTTAATGAGCTCCTTAGTGGTCAAAATGTTAACTGCTCTAGTAAGTAAATTATCTAATTCACAGGTATTTTTGCTGAAGAAATGTGAGTAGCTTTTGCAAAAGCAAAAGCTACTCACATTTTTTTCAGCAAAAATATTAGCATATATGCCATATTTAATGATCAAAGTTTTAACGACAAGGTTGGCAAAAAGCCGGTCAATATGAGTATTGACTGGGCCGGTGGTTAAAACCGGTTTTAACCGGTCATTTTTGGTCGATTGGTGGTCGATTGGTGGTCAGTTGGGTTGATTAAATCACTAGCGTATATGCCTCTGTCCTGTTGATAAACTGGTCTTAAAAGCATTCCCTCCATGAGGTTAGACTATATTTTCATCAGTGAACAAGACAAATAATTTTTATCAATACATGTAACTTATTATTAAGGTCCTTTTTTTAAATCAAAAGGCATAATAACTGGTCAACTGAAGAGGTTGATTGGATTGACTCACTGAATTATAGACAGGTCTTTCTTTTCAACCAAACACTCTTTATTATTATATTATCCTTTAAAGGTTAGATTAATTGTTCATATTTTGATTTACAGGAATATAAATAAGCTGATTTTATCATGGACTTTAAAGGATTTATGAAAGGTCCTATTTTGTTTGACAAAAAAAAATGTTGTACCAGATTGTACCACACAAGGTTGCATCAAAAAGCAGCTAACATATAATTTTGATGTTATTGCAGAAAATTGTTACATATTGTAAAGGTGTGAAATACACCTGTCATTAATCTTTAGGCCTGTGAAGTAGTACATCTGTAAAAGGCTGTAATTAATTAACCAAACAATGTCTGAAGATTTACTACTGTCTGTAAGTATATTTAAGTATCTGCAACACCTGTAAATTGCTGTCAAAACAGATTAAAAAGTGTAAAAGCTGCCCCATGCCACTGCAGTGGGTGTGACATAGATCTAATTGCCAAAGTTATCAATCACATGTCCCTGATATTATACCTGTATTATACACTTACACCAGGCTTTATTACTAATGTGTGAAATTTTGAGTTATATGCAATCTAGATAGTATCTTATCTTATCATCAAGCTATTACTGAAGGTGTCAAAAATGAAACCTAAAGACCCAATTTGGTACTTCTTCACTATTTTGCAAGATAAAAAAAAAAAAAAAAAAAAAAAACAGTGCAAGGTGCAAAGACTGTAATATTAAGTTAGTGCTAAGGTCTTAAGACTGAAGACTCGTAGACAAACACGTCTAGGGCTAAAAAGCCAGAAAGTATTGCCAAGCAGCCACTTGAAGAAATAACATCTGAACCTGAAACTCATCGAATGATCAGCCTCTAGCAAAGAGACCAAAACTTCAGAAGACTAGTTTCAGTAGGTTTGTCGTTTCAACAGAGTGTAGTATGTGGAAGCAGTTAGATGAACAAATTGCTAGACTGTTCTATGCCTGTAATCTGCCATAATCAATCAACCAACTGACCACCATAATCTCCAGCTGACCACATAAAATATTCAATTGACCACCCAATATTTCAATCGACCAGTATTGACCAGTATTGACCACTATGGGAGTATTGACCAGGGCAGTTTTAACCGGTTAAAACCACCCCTGGTTTTGACCGCCCAACCTTGTTTAACGATACATTAAATAACATCTTAAGTGTTGAACAGCTGAGCCCTGATCGTGAGGTCCCAAGTTCGATTCCTGTTGGAGGCAGAAGTCAGGTTCTGACTGTATGACTGTACCGCACTTCATTGCACAGAGCCTTTCATTGTCACCCTTCTCTGGTCTCAATATGACATAAATAATATTGAAAGGGACATAAAACACCAAATCATTATCATCATGTACAACTCGTAAAATATCTCCTGGTTTTCGTTATGAAGCAACGTATTGATAAGAGATTAAAAGTTCATATTAAAGTTGTCAGAAGTTCTGCTCTGCGCCAAGTATCCGGGCAGTTATAGATCTCAAGCTGTGAATGCGTCTTGAATATATGTGAAATGTTTGTTGTCTTTTTCTGTGATAATGACTTGTCAGATCAGTGTTAATGTATATATTGTACAAACTGTTTATTTTCTGAACTAAAATATAGCCTCACTCCTGCCTGTACAGACATGGTTATTACTCTTGACTGCAATCATTACCATTCCTTGGGCAAACTCTGCAGACAAATGCTAATATTTATCATTTATTTCTATGCTCTGTGCAAATTCAGCAGACGACTCATGCTATTTTTCTTATTTTTCCCATAAAACAAGCATTGACATTTCATGCAGATTGTCTCTTTGGAAAAGTCAAAGCCTATTTTCAAAAAAAAAAAAAATCAAATTGTCCTCTGAAACTTACCCAGCATGCTAAGCGTTAAAAAAGTATGTGAACAGGGTTTGATAATGTCAGACTGTGTCCCAGATAATGGTGAAAAAAATAATGAAGGAAAGCCTTGCCCCAGTCAATCTTACAAAGCTCAGTGTGCCTCAGCCTTGTTCAGCAGGGTACTGCAACTATTCAGTTGACAGTCTGGAGATGTCGTACCTCCAGAAAAGGTACCCTTTTCAACCGAAAAGTACTGCTATTTTTTCTTATTTCTACACAAAAACATATGT
This sequence comes from Anodontia alba, assembly GCA_964016985.1. Taxonomy (NCBI): domain Eukaryota; kingdom Metazoa; phylum Mollusca; class Bivalvia; order Lucinida; family Lucinidae; genus Anodontia; species Anodontia alba. The sequence goes on from OZ024824.1 coordinate 103,313,908, forward strand.
TGTGGTCTTCATTAGAAGTACCTCAGTGAGACCTTTGTAATGAGTACCCAAAAGATATGTTTTCATAGAGAAATAAGAAACACATTATGTGGATACCCCTTCTTAGCTGGAGCTATGAGTTTACAAGGCATATAAGAGATTTATCTTTGATAAATGTTTGCAGCACTTCTGGTGAGACGGTATTCCTATCAGTATTTGAGCTGCACTTTGAGGAAATGGTTCTTTGATGTATGCAAACAATCCAGATCACCTTGTCAAGAAGGGCAGTTGTCAGTTTCTGGCAAAAGAATATGCACAATACTGGTTAACCACTTAGAGGACTAAACCTGCCCAGTAAACGTGTGGTAAGGTAAACTGATCGCGCTCGACATGACCCCATTGGGTTGACTGGGCCGTAAAACCTCAACACAAACAAACAAAGATCACCTTGTACAAATTAATAGTTCAGGAACTTTACTATTTGCTTGCATGACAGTCAGGGCCCAGTTGTTCAAAACTAACGAAATCGTTAGTTAACATATCATTAAAACTTTGATCATTAAATATGGCATATATGCTAATATTTTTGCAGAAAAAATGTGAGAAGCTTTTGCATTTGAAAAGCTACTCACATTTTTCCAGCAAAAATAACTGAATTAGATATTGTACTTACTAGAACAGTTAACATTTTAACCATTAACTAGCTTGTTAATTAATTGTTAATGCTTTGAACAGCTGGACTCAGATATTTTGGAGTGTAATGGTGGACAGCAAAGGCCCTGTTCAGACTACTAGGATATGTAGGCCAATCTAGGCCTTCACCGTTCACATATGGACACTCTGATTAGATGTATATTATGTCTGATCTAGTCTACACAGTTTGTTTCAGGCCTGTCTGTCCCTGTGCTTAGGGTTTTACAGTACATTGAGAAATTAAGAAAATGAGCCAGCGCTCAACAAAACCTACAAAATGGCATGTGCGCCCAGTGAAGATTCGGATCAGCTTGGGCATCTGCCCGATCTGATCAGTCATCACTGTCTGCATGAAGAAAGCTTGGGTCCTTAGTTACCCATTGAGTGCACAATTAAGACTCTGATCAGACTTGGCAGATGCCCAGCCTGATCTGAGTCTTAGGTGGGCAGTCGCACCATTTGTTTGGTTTTGTCATGAGGTGGCGCAAATATCAACATACAGTCGAACAACGATGGCTCGAACCCCTTTGGGACCATGAAAATTTGTTCGAGACAGCGGTAGCTCGAGCCATAGAGGGTTACTATAAGTGTCATACCAGGAGGCATAATGGAGATAATTGTGGGATATCTTTTCGGTGTTCTATATTATAAACGTATGTTGTGTGCACTGATTAGAATTGCCTCATCGAGGCAATTCTAATGAGTGCACACAGCATACATTTGCAAGATAAAAGAAGAAACTCTCCCTAAATTATCAGTATATCGTATTTGGAGGATTTCCCTGCGGACTAAGAACATGTTCGACTCATCCATGGTAAACGAGCCATCGGAGATCGAGCCATTGAAGTTCTACTGTATTTTGGTTGAAAAAAAATGCCTTATCTGGAGCTATGTGTTGGATATGATAAAAAATGAAGAATGATCAGACTGTTGTTATACAGGCCTAGCCAGCTAGCATTTTACTTAAATCTATGTCGGACTTAAATCTACGTGGGACCTTTATTGGCCCAACAGGTTTCTTTTCAGGCTGATAACGATTCCATGTAGAGTTAAGTAGAGTGCTAGCTGGGGGCTTATTTGCGTTTATTGTATTTATATACGAGATAATATTAGTTTCCCCCAGTATGACTTGCATGACTTATTTATGCTAATAACCCTGTGATATGGTGTCTTTGTAGACTATTTAAGTACATGTAGCTCTGATTCTAGAAACTAGCCTGTGATATTAGCTTACTTCTTGTTGAGGACATGCATATTTTTGTTTGATAAATTTCATGCTCTTGTACTCACTTCTAGCATGAAAAGTGGAACATTATTTTTTTTTTCTTCACATTCAATACTGGCAAACATATACATGTATAGTTATAGATACTTTTCTTTCTCGAGCAAAAATTTATTACTGTAATACTTTTCTTACGGTAAATGTCCTAAAAGTTCGAACACTAAAGCGTCTGACAAAATGACAGATGCAAACAGTGTAGACCCTGATCAGACTGCTCCTGAAGGAGCAGTCTGATCAGGGTCTACACTGTTTGCCATTCCACCAAATATTTAAAGAAACTGCTGCATAAAAAGCAAAATTTAAGCCAAAAGAGTATGGAATAAAGTGTTTGAACTTTTAGGAAATTTACCGTATTTCTCTTCAAAAATATGGTATGAACCATCTTGTGATATATGTGATCTACTGGTCTCATTATACTTGTCCTGAATATTTAGGGTCAAGAAGGGCAGTTGTCTGTTTTTGGCGAAAGTTTGTGCACAAATACATGTACTGTTTAACTGCTTAGAGGACTAGGCCTGCCCAGGAAAAGTGTTGTTAGGTAAACTGACCAGCTCGACAAGACCCAAATGGTTTGACTGGCTGTAAAAATTATCCAAAAAATGAATAAGTCCATTTTACAATTTGTTTACATGTCTAAATTTGCTGGCCTGAATGGGAAATGGTGCTGACCAGACCCTTATCTGACTGTACCAGACCAAGTTCAAATTAGTTCATAAGAATGGTCTGGGTCTACTCTGTTAGCTCAGGTATGTCTGTTTGAATAGTTGAAGTTAAATATGGTATGTGTGTTTGCAAACTGACTTCAAGCCAATTACAACATAATTAACATAATTTGCATCTTTTGTTTTGTTCACATTTTTGTGATAGAAACAGTCATAAAGGCATTTTGTTCATTCCTGAGTCATTTTAATTTCATATTAGTGTCAATTTTAAAATGATTTTTTGTTGGAAACTTGCCAAGATCTGTGCCATACTAAGTCAGTATTTTGATTCTCATATTTTCTAAGTTTCAGTTAAACACACAATTCATTACCCATGGAAATTTAGTGGCAGGGTATATCATTATGATAATCAAGCCTCATTCACTTCAAAAACAGTTGTACATTACTGTACAATATTTACCATAAGTATTTGGGCAGACAGGCCTGAGCAAACAGTGTAGACCCATATGAGGCTGCAGAACAGGGTGTCTCATCAGGGTCTACTCTGTTTGCCACTTGTCCAGAAATATTTAGGCACAATAACAGATAGTAAATTATACTTGCACAAATTTTAGAACAAATGTATTAAGGAGTTAAGGTGTCCGAATACTTGCGGTATTTACGGTAATTGTTATTTGTACTTTATTTAGCCTAGGACTTGATCATAATTTCATACCAATAGTGTCCCTCAGGTGAAAGGTGTGTACATCTTAATTGATCCTGTGATTTTTTTTTCGAACTGGCGCAGGAATACATTTTTTCATCTGAATAGAGGGAAATTGACATATTTGGACTTGTATAATTAAAAGTGACATCTTTATCTTTGATAGCACGTCACCTACTCCCATATCATGATGTTTCTGATGCAATCAGCCAGTTTAATAGACATAATTATTCTCTGTTGGAAATACTAGTTTTATTTGCTTGAAAATTTCCTTTAAATACCTATGTTATAATGTATGTTACTGCTCTTGAGATTTGAAGGTGTTTAGTGCCTTACATGGTATTAGAGTTATTTTTGTAGACTTGTAGTATGTGTGTGATGTTTTATATAGGCTGTTTGTCAATCAGTAAAAACTAGATCAGGTGTTTCTCCATGACTATATTTATATTTATGACATGTTTTTTGGTAAAAGTGTAAATAAAAAAATTGTTTTGGCAAAGTTACCTTTTACATTTTGTTTCTGTTTGTATAGTTGTTTTGAGAGAATATAATGGTTTTGGTTTACAATGATTTGTTCACACAGATTCATAACAAATCATTTTACTCTATTACATTTACATTAACATAAGGATACAAAATTGCAGGTAATTTGTCAATAAAATATAGAAGAGCCACAATGTCCAGGAAGAGCCACAATCACAGAACATACCGTATTCAACCTAATTACCGCACATACCCCTGTAAGTGCACAGTCAAGCAATTCCGTAGTCTTCAGATTACAGCCAGTGTATTTTTTGTCTACTTCTTTATAAAGGCATGTGTTATGGGTACCCATTTGAATTGCATCGACTTGTCGATGCAATTCAAATGAGTACCCACAACATATGCCTTTATAAAGAAAATCAGAAAAAATCGCATAATCATCATCAGATAAGTCTTCTTCTGATCTTTTTTATAGTGTATCCTGAGTAGTAGATACATATTTTACTACAACAGAGTGTTCCCAGTAATTTTGAAAAACCTAAGCACACAGTGCGGTAATTAGGTTGAATACTGTAGTCAACAAAAGTCAGTTTCTGGCGAAAGAATGTGCACAATACTGGTTAACCGCTTAGAGGACTAAGCCTGCCCAGTAAACGTGTGGTTAGGTAAACTGACCGCGCTCGACATGACCCCATTGGGTTGACTGGGCCGTAAAACCTCAACACAAACAAACACCAAGACCAAGAGCAACATGCCATGTGAGCAGAAATGCCACAAACAAATGAAAAGCAAAGCAATGAGCTCCCTCTTCCCCAACAAGGTGTTTACAATTCCAGAAAGGATCTAGCAAGTAAAACAGTAAGACAACAAACAGGAAAAAAGCACCCACAAGGCCACAAAACGAAGCAAACAACACTAGAACCACTATCTTAGAAATGCCAGCAGTAAAAGGTACCAGAGCAGAGGAGTATCTTCACCTAAGGTTCATATTTTATAGAAAAAAAAAAAATAAATAAAATACAGTTTTTTTTTTGTTTTGTTTCTATACCCCGCCACAGGATATTATGGTTTCACCTTGGACGTCTGTGTGTCCGTCCGGACCTCCGTCTGTCAGTCGTCCGTTGATCCGTATTTCTTTTCCGGATGATTACTCGAGTAAACATCAATGGATTTTCACCAAATTTGGTTTGTGCATTGATATTGTGGAGATCTGGTTTGGGAGTGCTGATGGGCAAATTTCATCAAATTTTGTTATCGGCCTGAGACACGCCCATATTTTCATTTCCAGATGATAACTTGAGAAAACATCAGTGGATTTTCACCAAACTTGGTATGTGAAAATCTGCTTTGGTATTGCTAATGGACAAATTTTGTCAAATTTTGATGGAGTTATCTGCTCAAGACACGCCCATATTTTCGTTTCCAGATGATAACTTGAGTAAATGTCAAGGGATTTTAACCAAACTTGGTACAGGCATCGATATGAAAGAGATCTGGTTTGGGATTGCTAATGGGCAAATTTCACCAATGTTTGACAGATTATCTGCCCGCGACATGATAATGGCGGGGTATTATAGTTTAACGTTTTTATTTTGTTAGACCAAGTGCATCAGTGGAGTTTCTTGGAAATATTTTATAGAGTGAAGGTACTATAGCTTTGAAATAGTCTGTCTATTAGCTGCAGTCATCTTTGTAAGTTTAATTGTAGCAAACCAATCTCTGAAATGAACAATCTGTATCAATTACCAATGTTCCTTCTTGAATTGACATGTAGCAAACAGGTCTTTGTCAGTATTTTTACAGTAAGCAGGTTTATGCCAGTATGTGTATAGTCCTCTGTGGCTTTACCTGCAGCAAACGGGTCTGTTAATCTACCAGAAACAAACAGCCTGTGTCAGTAATCCACAGTCATCAGGAAATTTTTCATCTGTGGCAAACCAATGCCTATCTGACAGCAGTATAACCACAGCAAACAATATATATCAGTTGCATACTATTTTTATCGCACCTGCTTGTAGCAGGGTGCGATATAGGTGTCCGATTTTCCGTCCGTCAGTCCGTCCGTCCGTCTGTCTGTCTGTCAACATTTATGTCGACGTTAGACATTTATGTCATAGTTAGTATTCTAATCAACTACAAGACTAAACAACCATCAAACCTTGCATGAAACATCTCCCTGACCTCCTGACTTTGCGACATAGGCCTCCGCTTTTCCATATGTCTGTCCATTTGTCCGTCCATCTGTCAACATTTATGTCGAAGTTTGACATTTATGTCAAAGTTAGTATTTTAATCAATTACAAGACTAAACAACCATCAAACCTTGCATGAAACATCTCCCTGACCTCCCGACTTTACGACATAGGTGCCCACTTTTCCATTCGTCTGTCTGTTCGTCCATCTGTCTGTCTGTCTGTTAACAGTTCTGTTATGTTGAAGTTCGACATTTATGTCAAAGTTAGTATTCTAATCAACTACAAGACTAAACAACCATCAAACCTTGTATGAAACATCTCCCTGACTTCCTGACTTTGCGACATAGTTTCCCGCTTTTCCATTCGTCTGTCTGTTCGTCTGTCCGTCTGTCTGTTAGCAGTTCTGATATGTCGAAGTTTGACATTTACGTCAAAGTTAGTATTCTAATCAACTACAATTCTACAACAACCATCATACCTTGCATGACACATCTCCCTGACCTCCTGACTTAGCCGGCCTCGGTGGCTCAGTTGGATGCGCCGTCCGACTGGAGACCAGGAGGTCGCGGGTTCAACCCCCGCCGAGGTCGGCAACATTCTTTCGTGGAGATTGATCATGAAATATTTTCTACGGTCATTCTCCCCCTTCCGCTGATACAAGAAGGGCAGTTGTCAGTTTCTGGCGAAAGAATGTGCACAATACTGGTTAACCGCTTAGAGGACTAAGCCTGCCCATTAAACGTGTGGTTAGGTAAACTGACCGCGCTCGACATGACCCCATTGGGTTGACTGGGCCGTAAAACCTCAACACAAACAAACAAACCTCCTGACTTGACAGGTATGTTTACCAAGTGACCTTGACCTATATTTTGCGCTCCATTGACTGACACAATTTACGTTGACGTTCCAGATCTTCTCAACTATACGGCGTACAACTATTAAACCTTGCATAGTGCTTCTCCTAGATGTACTGACTTGGCAGGTACCATGACCCGGTGACCTTGACCTATATTTTGCGCTCCAGTGACTTTGACATATTTTGCGTCGACGTTCGATATCTCCTTAACTATAAGGCCTACAACCATCAAACCTTGCAAAGTGCTTCTTCTCGATGTACTTACTTGGCAGATACCTTGACCTGGTGACCTTGACCTATATTTTGGCTGCAGTGACTTCGACATAATTTACGTCAACGTTCCAGATCTCCTCAAGTGTAAGACCTCTAGCCACCAAACCTTGCATAGTGCTTCTCCTAGATGTACTGACTCGGCAGGTATCTTGACCCGGTGACCATGACCTATATTTTGCGCTCCAGTGCCTTTTACACATTTTACGTCAACATTCAATATCTCCTCAACTATAAGGCCTACAACCATCAAACCTTGCCTAGTGCTTCTCCTCAATGTACAGACTCCGCAGGTACCTTGACTGGATGACCTTGACCTATAATTCGCGCTCCATTGACTTTTACACCTTTTACGTCACCCTTCCATATGTCCTCAACTGTAAGGCCTTCAACCACCAAACCTTATATAGCACTTCTTCTCGATGTACTGACTCGGCAGGTACCTTGACCTGGTGACCTTGACCTATATTGTGCACTCCAGTGACTTTGACACATTTTATGTTGATGTTCGGTATTTCCTCAAATATAAGACCTACAACCACTATACCTTGCGTAGTGCTTCACCTCATTGCACTGATTTGGCAGGTCCATTGACCCGGTAACCTTGACCTATATTTGACACATTTTACGTTGATGTTTGATAATTCCTCAACTATAAGGCCTACAACCACCATTACTTGCATTATGCTTCTCCTTGATGTACTGAATTAGCAGGTACCTTGACCCATGACCTTGACCTATATTTCATGCTCCAGTGACTTTTACACATTTTACGTCAACGTTCCATTATCATTGGGCTGTATGATACGAAAAGTCAGTGTTGAAGATATAGCCATTAGAGGGAATGGGACTGGCCTGGAATATATGTGCCCCACAAGGCACTTTGTCTACATTTTTTTCAACCCTGTTTTCTGACTAAGCACTGCTAAGAATGAAATAAACTTATTTGATAATCACGTTCTGATTGTGGCTCCTGTGACTTTTGCCCCAGCAGGTGCGATGATGCCTTCCGCGGAATTCTTGTTTAACCTTTTCAGTCCTGCAGACCAAAAGAGTTTTTTTGTTTTTAGTGTTTTTTTTCCAAACGGTAGATCCTAATTAGACAGCTCATAATGAGCCATCTCATTGGGATCCACCCTGTTTGCCATTTTGTTTTTGACTCAGACCCCTATCCGGAACAATGGATCTGACCAGATTTGAAGATGGGAGTCCATTTTAGAAACTGAGGGGTGAAAGGGTTAATTAACTTGCAGGCAAAAAGTTGCTGTCAGTATAACCAGCAAATTCTGTCAACTGCTAACAGTCCTCTATGTGATTTAACATATAGTAAACAACATATCTGTTAGTATACCTGCAGCAAACAATATATGTCAATTACCTACAGATCTTTTTTTTATTTTTAAGCCTGGCAACAAGTTGCTGTCAGTATAGCTACAGTAAATTGTGTCAGTGGCTTACATTTCACGCAGTCTATCTGCAGCAAACAGTATCTGTCTATTATATGAAGCCCTGTGAATTTAACCCATGTCCTGCTGAACCCGGATATACCCTGCCTTTGCAAACAGTGTAGATCCAGATCAGTTGGCTTCTGTAGAAGCCAACTGATCTGGATCTGCATTGTTTGCCATTAAGTATGTGAATTTATAGAAGAAATGTGGATCGAGTAATCTGATTGGCTGAAAATTAGAAGTAGGCATAGCATCTTGATTATTCAGCAGGACAAGTGTTTACTGAAGGAAACAAAAAAGTAAAGAAAATGTCCAGGAAGAGCCTGAGTCACAGACCACAGACTACCACTGTCACCAAGAGGAAGAGCAAACATACCCCAATGGACAGCACACACGCCACAACCCAACTAAATGCAAAGCAAGCAGGCATCCCCTATCCTACACCCCTCGACTCCCCAACAAGTAACCACAATGCCAGACAGGACCCACCAAACACCAACAATAACAAATAGGATAAAAAAAAATAGAAAAATAAAAATCCTGCAGCAAGCAGCCACAAGGCCTCACAAAGAACGAAGAACACCAGAACCACTGTCAGGTCTATGTCATCAAGTCTATGTCAGTATATCTGCAGCAAACAGACTACAGTGTTGTTCTCATGTGTGAATTTCCTATAGTACCCACAGTAAATTGTCAGTTACTTACTATTGTCTGTGTGAATTTACCTGTAGCAAACAAGTCTCTGTATGTATACCTGCAGTAAACTATGTCAGTTACCTACTGTCCTCTGTGCAACTATAGCAAACAGATTTCTGTCAGTATACCTGCAGTAAACTGTGTCAGTCACTTAGTGTTCTCTGTGTGAATTTTACTGTAGTTAACAGGTCTCTATGAGTATACCTGCAGTAAACTGTGTTAGTTACCTACTGTGCTCTGTGTGATTTTTTTTGTAGTAACCAGGTCTCTGTGGGTATACCTGCAGTAAATCGTGTCAGTTACCTACAGTCCTCTGTGTATTTATCTGTAGCAAACGGGTCTCTCTGAGTATACCTGCAGTAAACTCTGTCAGTTATCTACAGTCCTCTGTGTGAATTTGCGAATTTACCTGTCTGAGTATACCTGCAGTAAACTGTGTCAGTTACCTACTGTCCTCTGTGTGAATTTACCTGAAGTAACCAGGTCTCTGTGAGTATACCTGCAGTAAACTCTGTTAGTTACCTACAGTCCTCTGTATGACCTGTAGCAAACCTGTCTGTGTGTATACCTGTAGTAAAATGTCAGTTATCTACAGTCCTCTGTGTGAATTTACCTGTAGCAAACCTGTCTGTGAGTATACCTGCAGTAAACTGTGTCAGTTACCTACTGTCCTCTGTGTGAATTAACTTGTAGGAAACACAAGCTACTATTGGATTAATAACAATGGAAACACAATTCCACTGCTTAATTTATTTTAGGGCTTCAGAAGGGGGTAAAATAAGACCTAATGCGCATATTCCTTGCTACTTCTTAAACATCACTGAAATATTTTTACTTTGGAAAGATTATTAAATCCAGAAAATTTGAGCTAAATCTTGCAGTATTAGGAGGATGTACATGCCGATGAGTTATGGGATATTGACTTTTAGGGCTGATTTTGAGGTCTTTGTGAACCTGTGCCTTTGTGATGAATGACTTTATATTGAATTATTTTTCACTGTCACACATAATACAAGCTAATAAAGTCATATTTAGAGGCTGTTGCATTATCCATGGGAAATTTTACAGATTCCTAAGTCATTATTCGGGACTAGCAAAATAAGTGGTGTACTTCACAGTCATCGCAAAGGTAGGTAACCAAAGTCGAATGACATTCTTTAGTGCGCTATATAACGGAAGGACAGTACTCTGTATCAGCTAAAAAAAAAAAAAAAAAATAGTTTTGTTCAGCTAGTTATTTGGAATCGTTGCCAAGCATAATCTTACCCGGAACTAGCAAAATAACCGTATGCATTAGCACATATCTGATGTATACTTCTTTTAAATAGTTTTGATGGCCCGTCCGTATTTCGTTTCCGGACGATAACGAGTAAACATCAATGGATTTTCACCAAACTTGGTATGTGCATTGATATTGCGGAGATCTGGTTTGGGATTGCTAACGGGCAAATTTCGTCAAATTATGACGGAGTTATCTGTCCCAGACACGCCCATATTTTCGTTTCCGGACAATAACTTGTGTAAGTGTCAAGGGATTTTAACCAAACTTGGTACATGCATTGATATTAAGGAGATTTGGTTTGGGATTGCTAATGGGCAAATTCCGTCAATGTTTGACAGCGTTATCTGTCCACCCGGGGTTGTTGTTATTGTGCAAATTTTTAACGCTACCAGGCAACCGAGGCGCATAGCGGCAGCGGCATGGCAGGGTATTATAGTTTATCGTTTTTATTTGTCAATAATTCTAAATTTAGCCGCTCACCCACCAAAGGTACATAATGATCAGAAATTGATTGACTCGGTATTGAGAGATAGACAGGAATGGAGCGTGGTAGCACAGTGGTTAGTGCACTGGTTTCTGGTGTTAAGAGGTTTTGAGTCAGATCCTAGCTCAGGGTGAGAAATTTCTGGGTCCGAACATACTCCATTAGCAGGGGTGGTGATAATGCAGTGCGTCGTGTTTCAGATTGGGACGTTAAATGGAAGGCTCTATGCAAGAAGAGACATTCCTTTTGCGGGTTAAAGATCCCACTGCTGAGACAAAAATCTTTCCTCAGTGGTCCAAACTGCAAAACCGGTTCCTTGTGTGTAATTGTCGAATACGACCAATTGCAGTAATAGCAAAACACCACGCGGTTATAGACACTACAATAATTGTCTCTCCTACAGCTATCAACATACAGCGTCTTCGGAACCCCAGGCTCACATAAAAGATTAAAGCAGACGCACCTCCTAATTTCACTTTTGGTTGTTTTCATGCTAAAAAGAAAGACGTGACTCGCGAGTCCAGTGATAAAACCCCATTGAAATATGCCAAATAGGCTACTTACAGAGTTATTGAGGTTTTCCTATTAGTTCAGTCATAGTAAATGCAAGATAAATCTCACTATGTTGGTAAAAAAGCTTACCAAGAATAAACAAATTGTTGAAAATTAAATTATTGTTGTTGTGCAGATTTTTAACGCTACCAGGCATCCGAAGCACATAGAGGCAGCGGCGATTGTTATGTGCATGCATTTGTACAGCCCTGCTTTCACGGACCACCCATTCACACTACACTTAGTGCCGCTGTCTGTCACAAAGTGCCGAGCCAAGCGCCGCCTTGTCCACTTTATACTCAACCCAGGGCACGTGAGTATGAGCTAGGCGTACTAATTGTCTGAAAATTGTCTCGACCCGAGCGGGATTCGATATCACGCTTGAAAGTCGAGTGCACTAACCACTAGGCCACCGAATGATTATTTTATATAAAAAAGTCAATAAAATAACTTCTGAAAATCGAATTTAAATAAATTTTAAAATTTTACTTAAATTATTATTTTTTTTAAAATTAAATTTCATTTTACAAAAAAAAAAAAAAAAAAAAAAAAACGATTACGAACATGTGTTTAAGCACTGTGCGCCCATACATACATATGGAGGTGTTTTGTTTTTTCTCTGCATACATTCCCTGAATATTATCAAATTAAAGTTTTTTAAAACATTTTTAAAATTATTCATAAGAACCAGTGATGTCATTGGTTTCTCATCGATATTAATGAGATGCAAATGCGCAAAAATAATATTTAGGCTAAATGCGGTTTTCAACATAAAATGTCGTCACAGCAATATCTTTAATCTGCAATATTCTGAAATAAGGGGAAGCGTCTAAGCGAAGTCTTCGGGGAACAAGATCTCTGGGTATCCGAGGATGACACAGATACAGTTGAATTTAAAATTCTACAGAGATGTTCTTAACTTTTATAAAGCTAATACTTGTAGCAGTAAGGGGAGGCGACTGCCTGAGTGAATGACGTCATGCAGAAAATGGAGATCACCAAAATATAACAAGACATTACAGACAAGTTTATACAATTTTATTAATTTAAAAGGTACTTATTTCAGTGAGAACGCAGTTTACATTTTATTGAGACATGACATTACGTCTTGGAGGTTTGTTTTTTAAATAATCGACACCGCAGCCATTTTTGCTTCATTCTGCCCGTACCCTGTTCCGCGACAAAAAATCTCATTTGCATATGATACGAAATACACCCTGAGATAAGTGTAAAATATTCTCTGGTTACAGCTAAAATTTTCAGGGGTGGTTTTTCTAAAATTAACTTTATGCAAAACATCAGTTTGAAACATTTAAAAGCTGCAATTACTGATTTGAATGCTCAGCCTTTTGATTATTTCCGATGTCACCTTGGCCGCCATTTTTTTCATCCAATCAGAAATTCAATTCGCATAAACTTCCACAAAAACACGTGCTGATGTTTTGATTTTTTCTGACTGTCTGACATATACCAAACAACAGTCAGGATATCTTGGCTTCTCAGCAAACCACATTACTCCAAATATAAATGAAAAATAAATGACAAAGAGAAGAAGAAAAAAAATGGCAAAACATTCTCAGAAGACCCAGACAGGGCAAACACATGATGATTTGAATTGAAAGTTGAGTTCTCTGTTTTTAGCAGAGTCCTAAAAGCCCAATCTCAAGCAGCTTGCACATGGGACCCAGCAGGAAGCAGGACTTACATGATTCTGGTGTGAATCTTCCGTTTAAACCCAGCCGATACCCCAAAATGCCTTACACTCACGTTTCTACTCTAAAGCATAGAAAAGAACTTTCCCCATCCTGCAATTGATCTGTCAAAGATTTCTTAACACAGGAAAGCCCCCTTCCATCTGTAAAGAAGCCAATGTATCCCCTATTTTCAAAAAAGGGGATAAACCATATCCTGCCAGTTAACTTTTGTCCTCAGCAAAGTGCTTGCTTCTGGTATTTCGAAGCACTTCAGTGATCAAAACATCTTGTTTGAACTCAGATATGAGTTCCGGTGAAAAGAGATCCTGTGAGACACAACTCATCATGCTCCTTGATGAACTTGCTGAAAATATGCATTCTAGGAAACCAACAGACCATATCCTCCTTGACTTTATCAAGGCTTTTGATAAAATAGTTCACGAAAATTGCTTCTTAAACTACGTTTTTATGGCATAAGGGGTTGCTTTCTGAATTGTATCAAAGAATTACTTGATAACAGGACACAATCAGTTTTACTAAATAGTTCCAACTGACATATCACAGTGTCGTCAGGTGACCCACAGGACTCGGTTCTCGGCCCCATATTGTTTCTGGCTTGCATTAATTAACAACCTTTCGAATCGGGTAAGATCTAGAGTAAGGCTGTTCGCAGAAACATGAACCTTGCTTTTGTCACTCAAGCTGATTCAGAGATGCTCCAGAAAGACCTTGAGAACTTAGAAAAATGAGAAAAACTTATTGCCAGGTCATTCATGTGATAACGGAAAATTCCCTTCCAACTGAATACCTTCTTCATGGCTGCATGTGTATTTGAAAGTGTACCTTCTGCCAAATACCTCTGGGTCACCATATCAGAAGAATTAAAATGGACCGACCATATCAGCAATATCACCAAATCAGACACTAGGCTGCCTTAAACATATTCAGGTCCATTATAGGGACCTGAAAGCTACAGCATACAAAACGGCTACAGATACATGTACTTAGAAACTTGGTCAAATTAGTGCAAAAAAAGGGCCGCTAGATGGGTACCGATATACATCCAGTCTGTCAGCAATGTTTCAGGATCTCAGCTGGCGCCCCCTGGACCAACAACACATTGACAGTCAACTGGTCCTTCTGTACAAGGTCACATATATGACCTTGTAGCCATACTTGCAGCTGACTACCTGATCCTGAACACTTGTCCTTCTACAAAGAATCATCCTCTTGCATACCAAGAGATCACAACTCTGAAAGACTACTACAAGCTCACATTTTTCACTTGGACAATCATCCACTGGAATGCCCTACCACCCCACTTACCTGTTCTTCCAACCCTGCCACAGTTTAGTACAGCTGTCTACTAGGTAGTCCACTCAACACCTCAACACCACTCAACACCTTAAACATCAGTATTTTTAGCTCACCTGAGCCGAAGGCTCAGGATGAGCTATTGTGATCAGTTGCTGTCGGTCATTGTCCGTCCATCCTCTGTCCACACCTTTGAACAAATGCTCTGAAACCCCTGGGCCAATATTCTTCAAACTGCATGTAGAACCTTATGTTAAAGGTGGATTGAAAATTTGTACGAACGGCAATGGTCCATTAATCAAGATGGCCACCATGCCCTTATAGTCGTCTCCAGAACACAGAAAGCTTTTGGGCTGAATCTTGGTATATAGCATCCAGACTCAAGGTCTACCAAGTTTGTTCAAATGATGACCTTTGACCTTTTTACGGCAAGTTCAAATTTGCGTCCCTATGCATTTATATGGGTGAAATGTTGAAAAGTTATTTTCTCAAAACATATTAAAGACTGATAGCTGAAAATTACAATGAATGATTAAAGTAGTAAACCTTTTTAATTATAATCAAAATTTTGTCCCCTTGGAGTTATCTGCCCTTGCCCCTGGGCTATATACATACATGTATAAAAATTGAGCTATATATATGTCATGATGTTTTCAAAGACTTTTTCTCTGAAGCTGCAGAGCTTGCTCAAATTTCGTATGGGGCCTCCTTAGGTTGGGGAATGAAAGATTGCTGAATGTCGCGGTCCATTGACCAAGATGGCAGCCATGCCCATATATGGTAAAAATCTTCTCCAGAACCAAGGATGCCTTTGGGCTGAATCTTAGCACAAATCATCGGGGACGGGAGGTCTACCAAAGTTGCTAAAATGATGGTTGTACGTTGACATTTCACCTTATAACGGCAAAGTCAAGTTTTGCTTCCCTATGCATTTGTATGGGCCCCATACATTTGTATTGAAAAAATGTTGAGAATTTCAAACGGCTTCTTCTCTGAAGCCGCTATGTCAGTGTTGCTCAAATTTCATGTGGAGCCTCGTTGGGGCAGGGGAATGAAAGATGGCTAAAATGGTCAAGGTCCATTGACCAAGATGGCTGCCATGCCCATATATGGTAAAAACCTTTAAAAGTCTTCTACTCTAGAACCAAATAAGCCCTTGGGCCTAATCTTTGCACAAATAATCTGAGATGGAAGGTCTACCAAATTGCTAAAATGATGGTCCTACGTTGAGGTTTGACCTTTTTACGACAAGGTCAAATTTGCTTCCCCATGCATTTGTATTATGGCTTTATATATTTATATGGAAAAATGTTGAGAATTCATATTTTGGACATCCCCTCTAGACTATGATCCAGTTCAGCTGAAACTTGATGAGGAGCATAGGGGTGCCTAGTAGACACAAGATAGCTAAAACTGGGCCGATCAAAAAGTCCAAGATGACAACCGCCATCTTGAAAATCGGTTTTCAATATCATTTACCAAACCTTTGGTTTGGAACTTGCCCTGTAACAACAGGATGACTTCTGGATCGAAATGAGCTAAAATCATGCTGATCAGAAATCCAAGATGGCCGCCACAACCGCCATCTTGAAAATCTGTTATGGACATCTTCTTGCAAAACTACAAGACAAATTAACTTGAAACTTATGATTTAGCAACAGATTGTAGATGAAAAATAGCTTAAATCCAAAATGGCCTGCACAGGATGACTTCTAGATAATAAATACCGGTAACTAAAATTGTGCTGATTAATCTATTATGGACATCACCTCGAAAACCACTCTGGGAATTAAGTCAAAAATGGAGCAACAGGCCAGCGAGTAGATATAAAAGTAGCTAAAATCGTTTTGAATGAAAATCCAAAATGGCCACCAAAGCCACCATCTTTAAAATCAAGGTTTTTGACGTCTGCTTCTGAACCATTGGGTGATGTGAGTTGAAACTCACATTCTAGCAACAGAATGACTTGTAGTTCAAAAGTATATAAAAGTTTGCTAATAAGAAATCTAAGATAGCTGCCACAGCTGCCATCTTGATAACCAAGTTTTGACTTATCCTACTGAACCATTGGGAGATTTGAGTTGAAACTTACACTGTAGCAGCAACAACATGACCTCTAGATCGAAAATAGCTAAGATTGTGTCGATCGGAAATCCACACAGCTTTCTCTTTTTTTAAATGTCTTCTTCTCTGAAACTGCTTGAGCAATTTTCACCACATTTCAGATGGGGCTTTCTGTAGAAAGGGTATTGACAATTTGTTTGAATGGTTCCGCACCTTTGGACAACATGGCCCCATGCACATACATGTGTATATGGTAAAAAGACTTAAAAATCTTCTTCCCCAGAACCAAGAAAGCTTTGGGGCTGAATCTTGGTAAATAGCATCGGGGACTCAAGGTCTACTAAGTTTGTTCAAATGATGGTCATGATGGTCATATGTTGATCTTTGGCCTTTTTAAAGGTAAAATTTGCGCCCCCATACTTTTGTATGGTGAAAATGTTAAAAAAAATCATTTTCTCAATGGATAATAAAGACTAGTGGCTGAAACTTACAACATACATGTATGAATGATTAAAGTGGTAAAACTGTTTAGCTACTGTCAAAATTTTGGGGGCTATCTGCCCTCGCCCTTGGGTTATATACATGTATAAAATGATGGTCATGATGGTCATATGTTGATCTTTGGCCTTTTTAAAGGTAAAATTTGCGCCCCCATACTTTTGTATGGTGAAAATGTTAAAAAAAATCATTTTCTCAATGGATAATAAAGACTAGTGGCTGAAACTTACAACATACATGTATGAATGATTAAAGTGGTAAAACTGTTTAGCTACTGTCAAAATTTTGGGGGCTATCTGCCCTCGCCCTTGGGTTATATACATGTATAAAATTTTGAAATCTTTAAATGTCTTCTTCCATAATACAGATTGAACAATTTTCACTAGATTTCACATTGTTCACATATATAGGGCCTTCTGTCAAAAGGATATTGACAATTTGTTCAAATGGTTCAGTGCCATTCAACAAAATGGCCACCATATCCATATATGGTAAAACGCTTAAAAATCTTCTCCAGAACTTAGAAAGC
Source organism: Anodontia alba (assembly GCA_964016985.1). Lineage (NCBI taxonomy): Eukaryota > Metazoa > Mollusca > Bivalvia > Lucinida > Lucinidae > Anodontia > Anodontia alba. The sequence continues at coordinate 103,331,592 of OZ024824.1, forward strand.
TCTTGATGCTGAATCTTCGTATACAACATCAGGGACTCAAGTCTACTAAGTTTGTTGAAATGATGATACAAGGATGAGCTTTGACCTTTTTATGGTATGATCAAATTTGTGTCAAAGTTGCTGTGGTAATACTGGAAGAAGTTGCATGGCATTTGCAGATATATGCAATAGCAGATTTTATCAGGTGAGCAAATAGTGGCCCTTGTGTCCTAGTTGCTGTCACAATGCTGTGGCAATACTGGAAGAAGTTGCGTGGCATTTGCAGATATGCAATAGCTGTTTTTATCAGGTGAGCAAATCGTGGGCCCATGGGCCTCTTGTTAAATGTCTTCTTCTCTGAAACTGCTTGAGCAATTTTCACCAGATTTCACATATGGCCTTCTGTCTAAAGGGTATTTACAATTTGTTTGAATGGTTCCACACCATTAAACAAGATGGCTGCCATACCCATATATGGTAAAAATACTCAGGGACTCAAGGTCTACCAAGTTTTTTCTAATGATGGTTGTCAGTTGACCTTTGATGTTTTTATGGCAAGGTCAAAATTGCGTCCCCATATATTTGTATGAGGAAAATGTTGAAAAAGTCATTTACTCAAAATGTACTAAAGACTAATGGCTGAAATTTGCAATATATGATTAAAGTACCTGTAGTAAAACGTTTTAGTTACAATCAATATTTTGTCCCCTGGGGCTTATCTGCCCTTGCCCCCTGGGCTATATACATGTATAAAATTTTGTAATTTGTAAATGTCTTATTCTCTGAAATGGCCTGAGCAATTTTCCCCAGATTTCACATGTGGCCTTCTGTCGAAAGGGTATTAACAATTTGTCCGAAGTGGTTCCGCACCACTGAACAAGCTCGCCACCATGCCGATATATGGTAAAAAGACGTAAAAATCTTCTTCAGAACAAAGAAAGCTTTGAGGCTGAATCATGGTATATAGTATCGGGGACTCAAGGTCTACCAAATTTGTTCAAAAGACAGCTGATGGTTGTTGCTTGACCTTTGACTTTCTACCGCAATGTCAAATTTGTGCCCCCATACATTTGTATGGGAAAAATGTTGAAAAACCATATCCTCAATACGGTATAACCTCAATGGCTCGAACCCGGATGGCTCGTTTACCGTGGATGATTCGAACTCGTTTTTCAGTCCCTACAAAATCCTTCCAATAGCTCAAGAAAACAAATATTTAGGGACTTTTTTTCCTTATTTTATCATGTATGTTGTGTGTACTCATTAGAATTGCCTCATTGAGGCAATTCTAATGAGTACACTCAACATACAATTATTGTGTAGAAAATCGAGAAAAAATCCCTAAATTATCTCTATTTGCTTCCTGACCTGGCACCATGATTAACCCTCAGTGGCTCGAACTACCCATGTCTTGAACAATTTTCTATGGTCCCAAAGATGTTTGAGCCATTGAAGTTCGACTGTATGTATTAAAGACTAATGGTTGAAACTTACAATGTATGATTAAAGAAGTAATACTGTTTAGCTATCATCAAAATTTTGGGGGTTTATCTGCCCTTGCCCCTGGGTATATGCTTGTATAAAATTGTGGAATCTTTTAACATCTTCTCTGAAACCTCCTGAACAATTTTCACCAGATTTCACATGGGACCTTCTGTCAAAAGGATGTTGACAATTTGGTCAAATGGTTCTTTGCCATTGAACAAAATTGCTGCCATGCCCATAAGTGGTAAAACACTTCTTCTCCAGAACTAAAAGAGCTTTGAGGCAGAATCTTGGTATACAGCATCAGGGACTCAAAGTCTGTTTGTTCAAACGTTTGTTCAAATGATACTTGGATGACCTTTGATCTTTTTATGGTATGGTCAAATTTGTGTCATACATGGAGTTGCTTTGGTAATACTAGAAGAAGTTGCATGGCATTTGCAGATATATGCAATAGCTGATTTTATCAGGTGAGCAAATAGCGGCCCATGGGCCTCTTGTTTACTAACTATAAATAGCAATGCATGTTACTAAGACTTTGAATGCATGTAACTTTTGAGCCAATAGGAATTTTTAAATGCAGTTTTCAACATTATTGTCTTCACAACAAAATCTATAATTTTAAATATTATGAAATTAGGGAATTGTCACCTTTAAACTCCTCTGTAATAAATTCCATCGCCTTAAACTCATCTGTAGTATGCCTTAAACTCGTCGAAAGTAGGCCTTAAACTCCTCTACAGTAGGCCTTAAAATCCACTATAGTAGACCTTAAAACTCCTTTATAGTAGACCTTAAACTCCACTATAGTTGGCCTTAAACTCCTCTATAGTAGGCCTTAAACCTTTCTGTAGTAAGCCTTAAACTTGTCTTTTGTATGGTGGGTCTTAAACCTGTCTGTAGTAAGTAGTTTTAAACTCCTCTTTAATAGGCCTTAAACACCTCTGTAGTAAGCCGTATAGAAGGCCTTCACATCCTCTATAGTAGGCTTTAAACTCCTCTATAGTAAGCCTTATAGTAGGCCTTAAGCTCTTCTAGAGTAGGTCTTAAACTCTTCTAAAGTCAACTACACACCAGGAGGTAGACTATTCCAATGTGGTATAGTGCTGGGAAAAGAATAATAAACTCCTCTGTAGTAAGCCTTAAACTCCTCTGTAGTAGGCCTTAAGCTCTCCTAGAGAAGGTCTTAAACTCTTCTAAAGTCAACTTCACCAGGAGGTAGACTATTACACTGTTGTATAGTCCTGGGATAGTGCTTTCACTGTCAAAATCAGGAAGTCCCAGGACTTCCTAGCTCCAGTATCTGGAAGTCCTGGTGATCAAATTTTTTCACTCGCGTTCAGAAATTCAGTCTCAATATTCTTAAACTCTCATTTATGGAGTAAAACTGCCATTCTTAAGCTAAATAACACATAAATTCATTCTAAATTTTTGTTATAAATGACTAAATAGCTTTAAAAGTTGGGAGTCCCAGACTTCTTGGCATTGATTTTTGGAAGTCCCAGGGCAATTTTAGGGAGTGACTCCCAGACTTCCCTTAATGCAAGCATTGCCTGGGAAAAGAATAAATACACCAGAGCATCACTAAAGTTGACCATTGCAATTCATCTAGCATTTCACTAGCATTTATAGTGTTTTGCCAGTGTTTGCAAGTCCATCAAACTGCAGTTCTCTACATCCTCTTATTGGAAGCATAATGTACACTGTGCAGTCATGCAATGCAGAGAGGGGACCATAGCTGTAGTTTTGTTGTTGTTTTTTTTTTCCAAAAAAGTATTGATATTTTTATTATTTCTTCACAAAATGTATGTTGTGGGTAGGCATTCATTAGAATTGTCCCAGTTACAGGGGTGTAAAATTCCACTCGCCCGCTCGCATTTGCGAGTAAATTTTAAGGCCTGGCGAGTGAGAGTGAGATTTTCAGAACTTTCTTCACTTTTTCTTCATTTTTAGCATCTAAATGAAAAACTTAAGACCATAAGGGTGAGTAAGTTTTGAGGGAATTTTACATAGCTCCAGATAAGAGGGTATCCAGTTACTATCCACATAATATTTTCCTTATTTCTCAATAAAAACATATATTGTGGGTACTCATTAGAAGTGCCTTGGAGAGGCACTTCTGATGAGTAGCCACAATACACAATGTGTATGTTTTCATGAGTAAATAAGAAAATGTCAATAATTTTCAGTTGAAAAAAAGTGCTTAATCAATATCTGGAGCTTTCAATGTGGCTCCTGTTAGGACTACAGCTCAACTAAGTCTATTTGGGTCTTTCACATATGTCATGAAATTTGGTTCTTACCATATTTACCCTAAATATTGGAACACTATAACTCCTTAATTACCATACCTGTCCTAAAATTTGGACAAGTCTATTTACTACGTGCTGTCAGATCTGTCTAAAAATTATGGATGAGTGGCAAACAGTGTAGACCCTGCTGAGATGTTACATTGAGCAACATCTGATCTGTATTTACATTATTTGCTCAGGCTTCTCTGTTCCATTACTTATGGTACAGTATTTTATTTGTAATGTAGTTCTTTTTTTTTTTTTTTTTTTTTTTTTTTTGATATTTCAGACTTCTGTTGATGTCTTACAAAGGAAAAGTAAGTCACAATGTCTGAAATGGCTGATCCAAATTCTAGTGCAGTCACAGTGACTGTGGGAGAAGATGGATTATTGCGTAAGTAAAACTTAGAGACACTCTGCCGAAAAACACAGTATACTAGGTTCTATATCAACTGGTATCATAGCTCCAGATAAGGTGTTTTTGTGTGTGTGTGTGTTTTTTTTTTTTTCAGAAAAAATACTGACATTTTTATTTCTCCACAAAAACATATCTTGTGGTACTCATTAGAAGTGCCTTGGTGAGGCACTTCTAATGAGTACCCACAACATATGTTTTCGAGGAGAAATAACAAAAATGATATGTGGATACTACTCTTATCTGGAGCTAAGACTGGTACACCTATGCTCCATCAGGATCTCTGCTGTTTTGTATATAACATGACTCTTAACACTCGTCATGCTGAATAAATAAGGATGCCACGTCCACATCTAATTTTCAGTCAATCAGATTACTTGCTCCAGGCTATTGATACAAATTCAAATTCTGAATGGCAAACAGTGCAGATCCAGATCAGTTGGCTTCTTCAGAAGCCAACTGATGTGGATCTACACTGTTTGCAAAGGCAAGGCATATCCGGGTTCATTAGGACAAGGGTTAATAATAAGTCAGATAAATATTGTACTGTTTCTCAACAAAAACATAAATTGTGGGTACTCATACCTCCAGATAAGAAGGGCTATCTCCATCATATTTTTCTTATTACTCCAAGAAAACATAGATTGTAGGTACCCATTAGAAGCACCTCCCCAAGGCACTTCTGATGAGTACCACAACCCATGTTTTCTTGGAGAAATAACAAAAATGTCATTACTTTTTAATTGGAAAAAGATCTTTATCTGTTGCTATGGGTACTCATTAGAAGTGAGGTGCTTCTTAAAAATAAGTTATTTACCATTACATAATTTTTTCAGGGAGAAAAAATACCAATACTTTTGGTTGAAAAAAAAAAGCTATTTGTATGCTGTTAAGATGATAACTGTTATTTTGGGAAATGATTCAACATTTCATTTCAGAAATATATGCTACACTAGCCAGCTACTGTGGCAGATAGGCCTGAGCACTGCAGGACACAGCAGATTAAATTTCAAAAGTACTTTAGATTGCTAATAAATACATTTCTCAGCACCCTTGCCACTAACTGTTGAGGGTTCAGAAGATGGTTTCATGGGTCCAAATCTGCGTAAAAAAAAAATACTCAGAACCTTTACTGGTATATGTTAGCAAATTTATGTAAGCATTACTAATACTGTAATACAGAGCAGTATCATCATTTCCAAAATTTAATTTCTGATAATTTTCAAATGTGAGATTATTTTATCTCCTATAATTGTTTTTTTTTTTTTTTTTTTTTTTTTGAACCGAAACATCCATTCGACTTGCCGAGCATCAAAACATGTTACTATTCTAACACTTACCATGCTGTGGGCAAATTTAGCAGACAACATTTTGAAATATTTTTTTCTTATTTTTCCTAGAAAATAGGATTGGGCACTTCATGCAAATTGTTTTCTAGACAATTTGCTTGAAGTGTTGAATCCTATTTTCTGGGAAAAATAAGAAAAATATTTCAAAATGTTGTCTGCTGAAATTTTGACCTGGCATGCAAAGTGCTATAATGTGTATTTTTCACATGTTGCTGATTTTATTATATTTTAGAAATGAGGAGAGCTGAGGAAGGTAATCAAACTGACAGTAGCCTGACTGAGACTGGAGGGAGATGTGTGAGACTAGCTATAGCAGAAGGGCCAGATGGTCAACAGATTATACAGGAAATCCCAGAAGAACAGGTTTGCCATATCAGTCTATCTGTCTGTCCCTCCTCTAATCTACCTACTTGTCTGTCTCTCTGTCTGTTTTATCTTTCTATTTTTTTCTGTCTGTGTGTCTGTTTGTATCAACTACATAAAGAGGGCTGTTATGCAGATTGGTAGCAGTGTCCATAGGTCCAGATAAGGGAGGGTATCTGGTAAATATTTTTCTTATTTCTCCACGAAAACATATGTTGTTGGTACTCATTAGAAGTGCCTCGGCGAGGCGCTTCTTATGAGTACCCACAACATATGTCTACTCACAACATATGTTTTCATGGAGAAATAAGAAAAATATCAATACATTTGAATTGAAAAAAGCACCTTAACTAGTGCTTTGAACTGTTTCATGTAAAAAGTGAAAGATACATATGAAGTTACCTGTGAAAGCCAGCAGTCATCAAATGCGGCTTCTGCAGGCACCGAAAGAAGAAAAGATAACAATAATGAGATGTAATTGCACAGTTGCAATAAGAGACATATGAACAAAGAAGAACTACAACAGAGGAACTGCCTTGGAATCATCAGCAGAAACAACTACTTAGGGGGGTGGGTGTGGGGTGGGGGGCGGGGCGGATTGCTTAAGTTAGCTTTACTTGATTGAAATATGACCCTTACTTCTGATGAAGCTCAAAATTACAAATATGTATCTCCTCTGACTCCAGTAGTGAAACATCACAGTATGGTAAATGTCCTTAAATTTCGAACACTTTATTCCATACCCTTTTGGCCCAAATTTTGCCTTTAAAGGAGTTTTGTCCTAAAATACCAAGTGGAATGGCAAACAGTCTAGACCCTGGTCAGACTGCTCCTTCAGGAGCAGTCTGATCTTGGTCTAAACTGTTTGCATATGTTATTTTATCAGACTGATGTACAAAATTTAAGGACATTTGCTGTAATACACAAATGATCACAAATCTGCAATGAAAAAAGTAGAGGCTCAGTGGCAGAACAAAAGAAAACCACAGGTTAGGCCACATTGGGCCTGACAAAAGACAGCAATGGTCATACACCAACCTCCTGAAACAGAGAAAGGAACCATCATTCAGTATGAAGCCTGACTCACCAATTAAAGAGGGAATTTAAGTTATCATAATTGGGTTAATAACAACCTTGTATGCAGTTTTCTGCATACTCTCGTGTTGTAACCTATCATTTTATAGCATATCAATTGTTCCAAAAAATCAGTATTGCCAATAATTCTTCCGAATTTATAGACAAGTTGGCATAAAATTTAGATTCCAGTGGACCTACCAGCAGATTTGTTTCAATGCCAATGTTGTATTTGGTAATTAATTCAGAAGACTTACTTAATTATAATAAACATTTTATGATCTTTGAAAAGCCATGTACATGTTTCTTCCAAACTGCTTGAAAAGTTCATCAAGCACCATTGTAAAGAATCTGTTTGAAGTTCACACTGTCATGAATTTTACTGGGGTTTTCCTTTTCGGGTCTCCCCTGAAAATGTATCCATTCCCCTTGACCTTTTCATCTTTGCAGACCAATATGGAATATGAGTCTATTCATCATGAGCTATCTCATCAGGATCTACACTTTGCAAACGTATCCATTTGACTAAACCCTTATTTGCAACAATGGATGTGTCCAAATTCAGAGACAGGTGAGCCCATTTCAGAAACTCAGGGATGAAAGGGTTAAAATCAAAACTGAAAGACTCTGATCAGACAGTTCAGCTGTGCTGGCTGCTGCCGCTACAACATTTATTTGTTTTAGCCATGCCAAATCCTGCCGTATATATCCCATGTATTGGCACACCTTACCTCCATACCATACTTGTCGTAAAATTTGAACAAGTCCATTTTGCTATCTATTGATGTGTGTAAAAACTGCTGGATGAGTAGCAAACAATGTAGATCCTGATCATCTGATCTGGGTCTAAACTGTTTACTCAGGCATGTCTGTCCCAATACTTAACCCTTGTCATGCTGAATATATTAAGATGCCACGCCCAATCCTAATTCACAGCCAATCAGATTACTTGATCCAGGTTGTTGATACAAATTCACATACTTAATGGCAAACAGTGCAGATCCAGATCAGTTGGCTTCTTCAGAAGCCAACTGATCTGGATCTACACTGTTTGCAAAGGCAGGACCTATCCGGGTTCAACAGGACTAGGGTTAAGGTAATTATGGTAAGTACAGTTGTTGTATAACATTTTTTTTCCTTATCTAGGAGAAAGGAGATGGAAGTTTAATCCAAGAAAGTAATCTGATACAACACATACAGATACAGCCTCTGGGAGAGGAGATCTCTCAAGGGGAGACAATCACTCTTAGTCTGGAGGAAGCACAACAGTTGTTACAACAACAGATTGTAGCAGGTAGCTATCTATAGTAAGATACAGGCCCACCAAATTGACCCGTTGCTTTAACCTTTAGATTATAATTTTTATAAGTGTAGGTTTACTGCTTAAACTGGTATCACTTGTATAGGTAAGCAAATACCTGTCTCACGTGGTTTGCAGGATTTTTTACTGCCATGCTGAAAGTATATTGTGAACATATCCTAATTAATAAAATATAAAAGGTCAAAGCGACAGGTCATTCTGGCTGATCTATAGGGGGTAGCTAGTTATATCAACATGACCTTTTATGTCAATCCAGAGTAGCCTGTGCATGCAGGTAATTAGTACAGATCAGATTCCATGGTCTTCAATAGAAAGTATTAAGGGAATGTGATACATTTGGTAAATTTTCTTCCATTTGCTACAAGGGAGAAAACTTTTGTGACTTTCTGTTCGCTTTTTTTGCACACAAACCTCTTCTGAAAAAGGGTCTACTCTAAAGAGAAAAAAATTTGCACCCCCCCCCCCCCCTTGCCCTTAAGGGGTCTGCTCTAAAAGGAAAGAATTTGCTCCTTTTAGAGTAGACCCCTTTCAGAAGGGATGAAAAACAATTTTACAAGAGTTGCCTCCCATGAAAATGTATCTAGTCACCTTAAAAAGCCTAAACAGTGTTATTTACTCATATGACTGTTCTATACTGACTGATCTGTGTCTTCGATAGGTTTTAGAGTAGACCCCTTTCAGAAGGGATGAAAAACAATTTTACAAGAGTTGCCTCCCATGAAAATGTATCTAGTCACCTTAAAAAGCCTAAACAGTGTTATTTACTCATATGACTGTTCTATACTGACTGATCTGTGTCTTCGATAGGTCTAGACAATTATTTTTTTATTTCTCAATGAAGCATGTGTTGTGGGTTCTCGTTAAAAGCACTACACATGCTATACCACATTGTCACTGCATGTTCCAATTGTTCAAAGCATTGTTAGCTTAATAAGCTCATTAATGACAAACTCTTTAATTGTTGTAGCTAAGGTATTTTCAAATATATTGATATTTTTGCTGAAAAAGTTGTGAGTAGCTTGTGCAAAACTACTCACATTTTTTCAGCAAAAATATCAGTGTACATTTGCCGTACTTCAAGATAGAAATTTTAACGTCAGATTGGCTAACAACGTTAAGTTTTTACCAACTGCGCCCAGATCTTTAAATAAACAAATGTTATTTTAACAGTATGTACAAAGAAATTATTTTCCATTTTAATAATGTTTTCTTTGATCAGCTGTACGAGTACTTGTGGACAATTTGTCAGACTTTTCTCAAAAAAAAACCTCAAAACTCCCTACTTCATGTAAATTTTCTGCAGGAAGACAGACTTTTGAATAATTTTTGAAAAACAACAACAACTAAAACAAAAACAAGAAAGAAAAACAACAACAAAAAAAAAACATGCAAAATAAGTATAAAGATAAAGCTATATTGGCAGGTGTATTTCTATTAAAGGCTCCATATTCCTCATAAATAGACATTTTATTATCCAAGAAAGGTTTAATAAATTGAAATATGGTGTTTATACAATCATAAAATGTGGCACCTGACAGCCTGTAAAATTTTATTTAGTCTCTTGCTATTGAACCGGATAAAAAATGATATGATTTTTTTATCATATCTCTAAATTAATGTTGCCAACATTAATTCAGCGATTCGATAAAAAAAACAACAACAAAAAAACATTTCATTTTTGATTAAGTTCAAAAACGAGAGACTAACTGTAATTTTACAGGCTGTCAGATGCCACATTTTTGTATTAATACCATATATCAATTTATTAAACCTTTCTTGGACAAAAATGTCTATTTTTGAGGAATATTGAGCCTTTAATTTAGTAAAGGTATTATCGAAACAGAGTGTTTTGTAAATACATATTTTACTGTAGTTTATTGCTTTGTTCTGAAAGGTACATGTAGCCTTTGGTAGAATTCTAGAGCTTAATTACATGTATAATGTTTGATGTATACAGGAGAGGGAGTGGAGGGTGTACAGGCAGGTATCTACCAGATATTGAGTAGTGGGTTAACACAGACAGCAGATGGTCATATATTTGTTACGGCGGGAGATGGTGTCAGTATCTTGCAGTCAGCACCTCCAGAGGGACTTTCAGGTGAGAACTTCTGCTTCCTTGATGTAATTTTAGATTACTGTATTACTATGGTAAATGCCCTAAAATTTTGAACGCTTTATTCCATACTATTTTGGCCTAAATTTTGCTTTTTATGCAGTTGTTTCTTAAAATACCTACTTGAATGGCAAACAGTGTAGACCCTGATCAGACTGCTCCTTTAGGAGCAGTCTGATTTGGGTCTGTACTGTTTGCATATATGTCATTTTGTCAGAAACTTTGGTGTTCCAAATTTTAGTACATTTACCATACTATATTTGGCCTTAATCCCTTACCATACTTGTCCTAACCTTGTTATTGTCCAGTAAACTACTTATTGAAGTGTCTTAACACTAATGGATGATTGGCAAACTAGTGTAGACCCTGATCATATGCCACATTCTGTGGTATCTTATCTGGGTCTACACTGCTTGCTCAGGCCTGTCTGTATGAACACTTCAGGTATATACGGTACAGATAAAAAATAATATGATCCTAAATAGGAGGCCTGTCCATACATACGAGTATATCTATTTTTTCATCATAACACCAGACAAATAGAGCACCTGTGTTCAAAAGATCATTTTTATTGACACTAAAACATGTATGCTGTGGTTATTCATTAGAGTTGCCACATTGGACAGTAATAATGAAAGTCCAGAGTATATGTTAGGTGCAAACTTAACCCTTCTCATGCTGAATAAATTAAGAGGCCACACCCACTTCTAAGTTTCAGTCAATCAGGTAACTTGATCCAGATTGTTGACATAAATTCATATACTTAATGGCAAACAGTGCAGATCCAGATCAGTTGGCTTCTTCAGAAGCGAAGCCAACTAATCTGGATCTACACTGTTTGCAAAAATAGGGTCTATTCGAGTTCAGCAGGACAAGGATTAAGAAGACATATCAACCAGGCTAATTGCTATTTATAGCTGATGAGAGGTGATTAACCCTTGTCATGCTGAATGAATTAAGATTCCTTGCCCACTTCATTTTCAGTCAATCAGATTACTTGATCCAGGTTGTTGATACAAATTCACATACTTAATGGCAAACAGTGTAGGTCCAGATCATTTGACTTCTTCAGAAGCCAACTGATCTGGACCTACACTGTTTGCAAAGGCAGGGTACATCCAGGATTGGCAGGACCAGGGTTAATAATGTATAGTAATATCAGTTTATGTGAAAGTCTATGCCTGAAAGATTTCACTGCCATTTTGCAAAGGGAGACAGATTTTGCAAACCTTTTGCCTTACCAATATTTCCAGGAAAGGCCACAGTCATGAAGCATAGCCTTCCCGAGGCACTGAAAGAAGGAGATATGAGGAACAAAAAATGACAAGACACAAGACATGAAAGAGGGTTGGGGGAGCAAGATCAACCTAATTTACTTGGACGAAATCTTTGGCTTGCCCTTAATTCTGCTGCAGCTCAAAATTACAAACATGTGTTTGGTCTGTGTATGATCCATTACATCATCAATGAAATATCACAGTGAAACACTAATAATCACAAAAGTGCAATGTAACAGAGTAGTAGGGCTCAGTAGCAATCAGAAGCTAGAGCGAAAGTAAAACACAAGTTGGGACACGTTGAGCCTGACTACTAACTGCAAAAATGGTTGGTACCGTAATAACCCTAAGTATTGGGACAGATAGGCATTTGCAAACAGTGTGGACCCAGATCAGATGCCGCAGAATGCTACACTGTTTGCCATACAGCAATATTTTAGACATATCAAGAGGTAGTTGAATGGACAGTTTGAATTTTAGGAGAAGTATGGTAAGTAGATAAGATGTCCCAATACTTATGGTAAATATGATGTCCCAGTGTTTAGGGTAAATATGGTACCTTTCAAAAATGGAATCTACTGTTAAAGCATAGGTCTAGATAAGAGGGGATATCAGGTAATATTTTTCTTATTTCTCTACAAAAACATATGTTGTGGGTACTCATTAGAAGCGCCTCGGTGAGGCGCTTCTAATGAGTACCCACAACATATGTTTTCGTGGAGAAGTAAGAAAAATATAGATACTTTTTGGCTGAAAGAAGCACCTTATCAAGAGCTTTGAGTTAAAGGAAAGAATTTCCTCCCAGAGTAGCATATTGTTTCTTTTGCTAGTAGCCTTCACTGAGAAGAGAGACAAATATTTCCGTCAGAGTTACTTCCCTTGAGTGTGTATGCATTCCCTATCATTGATATAGATGATGGCTGAAGAATTATGGGTTTCTCAGCATGATGAGTTTGCTGAGATCCTATAACTGTCCAGAAAAAAGAAAGAAAAATAATTGTATAGATTTTCTTTTACAGCAAACATGGCAAACAAATAGACAGTTTTCTTTTTCAGGCTTTGATGGGCAGAACCCTGCAGTGTTTTTCCAGACCCCAACAGAGAATTTACAGCAACATATAGATCAAGGAAATGTGAATGTGAAAGATGAAACTGCTAACATAAATATAAACAATACGAATATAACAGAAAATGGCACTGCAGTGAGTACTGCTGATGAACTTGTAAACAGAAATACCCACAGCAATATTAATACACTTAGGACAGACTTGGAAAATAGTGAAACAGTAAATGTTAACCTCTCTGTACCTATCAGCCAACCAGAAAATGTTTTGCATGTTGACTTCCATGTTGGGCAGCCTGCAAATTTGTTGCATATAGCAAAGCCAAATGAGACAGGATCAGAGCCAGCAGTTAAAGCTGTACAAACAGGTTTGTTTACTGTTTAAAGGATTTTGTTTTGCATAACTCATAACTCCAGATAAGGTGCTTTTTATCGCACCTGCTTGTAGCAGGGTGCGATATAGGCGTCCGATTTTCTGTCCGTCCGTCCATCCGTCAGTCCGTCCGTCAGTCAGTCCGTCCGTCAGTCCGTCCGTCCGTCTGTCAACATTTATGTCGACGTTCGACATTTATGTCAAAGTTAGTATTCTAATCAACTACAAGACTAAACAACCATCAAACCTTGCATGAAACATCTCCCTGACCTCCTGACTTTGCAACATAGGCGTCCGCTTTTCCGTATGTCTGTCCATTCGTCCGTCCGTCTGTCAACATTTATGTCGAAGTTCGACATTTATGTCAAAGTTAGTATTTTAATCAACTACATGACTAAACAACCATCAAACCTTGCATGAAACATCTCCCTGACCTCCCGAGTTTGCGACACAGGTGCCCACTTTTCCATTCGTCTGTCTGTTCGTCTGTCCGTCTGTCCGTCTCTTAACAGTTCTGTTATGTCGAAGTTCGACATTTATGTCAAAGTTAGTATTCTAATCAACTACAAGACTAAACAACCATCAAACCTTGTATGAAATATCTCCCTGACCTCCTGACTTTGCGACATAGGTGCCCGCGTTTCCATTCGTCTGTCCGTTCGTCCGTCCGTCTGTCTCTTAACAGTTCTGTTATGTCAAAGTTCGACATTTACGTCAAAGTTAGTATTCTAATCAACTACAATTCTACAACAACCATCATTCCTTGCATGACACATCTCCCTGACCTCCTGACTTGGCAGATATGTTGACCCAGTGACGTTGACCTATATTTTGCGCTCCATTGACTTTGACACAATTTACGTTGACATTCCAGATCTTCTCAACTATAAGGCATACAACAACCAAACCTTGCATAGTGCTTCTTCTAGATGTACAGACTTGGCAGGTACCTTGACCTGGTGACCTTGACCTATATTTTGCGCTCCAGTGACTTTGACATATTTTGCATCGACGTTCGATATCTCCTCAACTAAAAGGCCTACAACCATCAAACCTTGCAAAGTGCTTCTCCTCAATGTACTGACTTAGCAGATACCTTGACCTGGTGACCTTGACCTATATTTTGGCTGCAGTGACTTTGACATAATTTACATCAACATTCCAGATCTCCTCAAGTGTAAGACCTCTAGCCACCAAACCTTGCATAGTGCTTCTCCTATAGGTACTGACTTGGCAGGTATCTTGACCCGGTGACCTTGACCTATATTTTGAGCTCCAGTGCCTTTTACACATTTTACGTCAACGTTCAATATCTCCTCAACTATAAGGCCTACAACCATCAAACCTTGCATAGTGCTTCTCCTCAATGTACGGACTCTGCAGGTACCTTGACTGGGTGACCTTGACCTATATTTCACGCTCCATTGACTTTTACACCTTTTAGGTCACCCTTCCATATGTCCTCAACTGTAAGGCCTTCAACCACCAAACCTTATATAGCACTTCTTCTCGATGTACTGACTCGACAGGTACCTTGACCTGGTGACCTTGACCTATATTGTGCACTTTAGTGACTTTGACACATTTTATATTGATGTTCGGTATCTCCTCAAATATAAGACCTACAACCACTAAACCTTGCATAGTGCTTCACCTCATTGCCCTGGCTTGGCAGGTACCTTGACCCAGTGACTTTGACCTATATTTGACACATTTTACGTTGATGTTTGATAACTCCTCAACTATAAGGCCTACAACCACCATACCTTGCATTGTGCTTCTCCTTGATGTACTGAATTAGCAGGTACCTTGACCCATGACCTTGACCTATATTTCATGCTCCAGTGACTTTTACACATTTTACATCAACGTTCCATTATCATTGGGCTGTATGATACGAAAAGTCAGTGCTGAAGATATAGCCATTAGAGGGAATGGGACTGGCCTGGAATATATGTGCCCCACTAGGCACTTTGTCTACTTTTTTTTTCAACCCAGTTTTCCAAGTAAGCACTGCTAAGAATGAAATAAACTTATTTAATAACCACATTCTGATTGAGGCTCCTGTGACTTTTGCGCCAGCAGGTGCGATGACGCCTTCCGCGGAATTCTTGTTTCAACCTCAAAACTATCATTTAAAAGCTCCATATCCCTCAAAAATAGACGTTTTATTATCCAAGAAAGATTTAATAAATTGGTATATGGTATATATACAATAATTGGTATATGGTATATATACAGTCATAAAATGTGGCATCTGACAACCTGTAAAATTTCAGTTAGTCTCTCTCCTTTGAACTGGATCAAAAATGAAAGGATTTTTTTTTTTTATCATATCTCTGAATTAATGTTGGCAACATAAATTCAGAGATACGATAAAAGATTATTTCATTTCATGAACGAGAGACCAACTGAAATTTTACAGGCTGTCAGGTGCCACATTTTATGATTATATTAATACCATATATTTATTTGTTACACCTTGTTTGGATAAGAAAATTTCCATATTTGAGGAATATGGAGCCTTTAACCCTTGTCCTGCTGAAGAAATTAAGATGCCACACCCATTTCTAATTTTCAGCCAGTCAGATTACTTGATCCGTATTGTTTGTATAAATTCACATATTTAATGGCAAACAGTGCAGATCCAGATCAGTTGGCTTCTTTAGAAGCAAACTGATCTGGATCTACACTGTTTTTAAAGATAGGGTACATGTATATCCGGGTTCAGCAGGACTAGGGTTAATAGGTGAATTTGTACCACCATCTGGATCAAGTAATCTGATTGGTTAACAATCATAATTGGGTGTGACATCTTAATTTATTTAGAATGGCAAGGGTAAATAGTCATATTTACTATAGGGACCCTGGTGAATAGCAGCATAACTCCAGATAAGAGGGGTATTCAGATAAATATTTTACTTATTTCTCCAAGAAAACATGTTATGGGGTACATACATTTTTGTGGAGAAATATGAAAAAAAAAAAAAGTTGAAAGAAGCATTTTATGTAGTGCTATAATATACTATAGGAACCATGGTGAATAGCAGAGATATTGAACAGACTACGCCAAAGCTCCAATAAGGACTTTTTTTTTTTTTTTTCAACCAAAAAGTATTGATATTTTTTCTCCACGAAAGCATATGTTGTGGTGACACACTCCTAATGAGTATATACACCTTTTCACGAAAAAATAAGAAAAAAATTATACATGGATAGTTGGATACCCCTCTTATGTAGAGGTCTGCTACACATGTGAATACCAGTTTGGATCTAAATTGGTTGCTTGCAGTTTTTACAAGTGTTGAATTTGCCACATTATGTATTCATAACTTGATAATCTGCTTGTTTTCCAAACAAAAAAGTATATTTTCTCCATTGCAATATGTGTTGTGGTGCTTATTGGAACTATTTCAGTGAGATGATGCTAATGAGTGTATGCAGCATATGTAAGAGCAGTCTTGATACTACTCTTATTTAAAGTTATGTAGTGTTATGTGTGCACATGGTAATGTACTACGTTGTCACCCTAGCTAACCTTTACCACTGTCTTGGCAAATTCAGCAGACAACAAATTGATGATGTTTTTCTCAGAAAACAGGACTTGACATTTCATGCAAACTGTCTCCATTGGAGACAGTTTGCATGAAATGTCAAATCCTGTTTCCCTGGGAAAAATAAAAAAAATATTTCAAAATGTCATCAGCTGAATTAAATCAAGAATGTGGTAAAGGTCAAATAGTCTTTACCTACTGGCAAGCTTGAAATGATATGCAGCAGAAGAAAATAGCCTTTTATGCTTAACATATAGGGTAAAAATTTCAATAGACAGTGTTAATTTTTTTTTTTTTTTTTTTTTGCTTCAGAAAATAGGGGTTGACTTTTCATGTAAAATATCACCATAGGAGGCAATTTGCACGAAATGTCATAATATTACATATATCAAATTATTGTCTGCTGAATTTGCCTAGAGAGTGGCAGTGATTAAGCCATAAATTACCACAAAGAGCCAGATTAACCTATGCATTGGAGCAGTCTGGTCAAGGCTATCTGTGATTTTTGATATAGTCAACAAAATTTACTGTTTTATATTAACCCAAAGTATTCTGACACCTTACCATACTTGTCCTAAAACTTGAGCAGCTCCACTTTATTGCCTTTTGATGTGTATAAAAAATTGTTAGATGAGTGGCAAACAGTGTAGACTTTGATCAGATGCAGCATAATGCAGCATCTGATCTGGATCTACACTGTTTGCACTGACCTGTCTGTCTAAATACTTAGGGTGAATATGGTAATCATTGATTAGATGTAACAGTTACTCAATGAACACCCTTATCAGACTGCACACTTGGGGTGGTTGGATGAGGCAAAGGTGTTGTGTAGCTTTCATCACCAGGGCACCCAACTGATACTGGCTTACAAGACCTGCTATCCTTGTAGCAGGTAAGGGTAGAGGGGGAATGTTTTTATTTCTTCTGTTTCTTCACTGTCATTCATTTTTCTCTTACTCCCCTGTCCCTCTTTTTCATCTTCTCTACTATCTCTTCTATCTCTCTTCTCTCTTTCTGTGGGAGACAACACAAAATGACCCACTAGGGTTGACGTGTCCTTAAACCACAACACAATCAAAATCTGACTGCACAAATACACAAGCAAGTCAAGGCTTTCTTTCTCTGAATTTGGTATACAAACCACCTTTTTCTCACAATGTGTGGCTTATATTTTGTCCTTTGTAGCCATTAGTTCTGTTAAAGAAGGGAGACTACAAGCAGACATTGATTCTGTGAATACTGTCAGTTCATCATCTGTTTCCTGGGGGCCATTGTTGTCTGTTGGTTTACAGCCTTCGTCATCGCATACACAGGCAATGACTGCAGGAATTAATACCAGTCAGGTAAGGTTTCTTATTTCTTAAAGGTTTGGGTATGATGCAGTATAGGGATTAAACATGGTTTTTCATGCACTAACATTCGCCAGGTCCCGTGGGTGGTGTTGAAAACTGAGGCTGGAGGCCGCCGTTTTCAACATCTCCCAGGGGAACTGGCGAATGTTAATGCATTGAAAAACCATGTTCGATCGCTATTATTGCATAAAAACTGAAAACATTTGTTACATTTTGCGTTATTTCTTGCATGATTTTGTTTCGCCTTTTCCCCCGATGTCTCACGAACGCAATTTCCACTGACTATGCTCGTTCTAGGGCCGGGCAGTACACATCTCATAATGGAAGCAAATCTGTGGCCCCGGTATGAGCATATTGAAAGTTGCATAGCCGTGCATTAACAACATGTGAATTGCCTTGTTAATACACAGCTTTTCGCCGGTTAATGCACGGCTGTTAATAACATGCGACACTGCATTTTATGCAATAATATGAATTATGTTGACTGGCTTATTTGTGAAATAATATATTAGCCAAATATGGTCATGTGTGTTAAATTAAGTTTTTGGACATTACAAACAGCCTATTTTTGCTTACCGGATAAAGAAATCGGAGGTTTTCGCTGGAGATAGAAACTCTTATCTTTACTACTCTATCATATTTAGGGTTAAGATAAGTTCGATCAGTGCATTGGTTTATAGGACATTATGTAACTCTGTTGCTAAGCTGATGTCATTGTAGACAAATGAGGTCAACTGACACAATGGCAGACATGAACTTCATTTGTGTCAAATGGAAGCGGTGCAATTAACATCAATAAAAAAAAAAAAGATCAACAAACACTGTAAATTGAAGGGTGTGCAAGAAAAAGAATCTGTCATGAGCATATAGAAAAATCTATTATCTGGATCACTGTCTGGCATCATTCAGCAAAGCCTGGTGATGTCAGACAGTGACCCTTGGGATGGATTTTTCTGTATGCACCTAATGTCCATGAAAGAGTCTATTAGTCTGCATACTCATATTTTTCTGTAAAGTCATTTCTGTCCATTATGGTAAATTTTTATCAGTCAAGTAATGATTACTGGGTGTGTCTGTTGATTTCATGGTTGTTGACTTGTTTGATTATTTGTTTTGTTTTTTTAGTGTTATGCCATGAGTAAAGGTGTCCTAACCCTTCTCTTGCTGAACACGACATGCCCTGTCTTAACAAACAGTGTAGATCCAGTCAGTTGGCTTCTGAAGAAGCCAACTGATCTGGATCTGCACTGTTTGTCATTAAATATGTAAATTTCTATCAAAAATTCAGATCCAAGTAATCTGATTGGCTGGAAATTAGAAATGGGAGTGACATCTTAATTTATTCAGCACGACAAGGCTTAAGGGCAAACTGTAAAGATCTTGATCAGCCAGCAAAGTCACACAGTCTACTACACACTGATATATTTCTTTATGATGTGGCTCATTTGAACCACCTCATGACAAAAAAACAGAATAGCGTGTATATCCAGCGAATACTCAACTCAGCCTGGGCATCCGCCCGGTCTGATCAGAGTCTTCACTGTCCACATGAAGAAAGCTTATCCACCCAGTATGATCAGTCTTCACTGTCGTCATGAAGAAAGCTTATCCGTCCAGTCTGATCAGACTCTTTCACTGTCCGCATGAAGAAAGCTCGGGTCCTTAGCTACCCACTGAGTATACTGCGAAGACTCTGATCAGACTGTGCAGATGCCCAGGCTGATCTGAGTCTTTGCTGGGCACACAGCCATTTTGTTGATTTTGTCATGAGGTGGCTCTTTTGTAATTTATATTGAAAGTTATAGATATTGATATCGAAACTGTAAGGGAACTGGATACACTAGGTAGATTTTCTACCATTTTTACAAAGGAGATAACTAGTATGACTTCCTGTTCCCTTTCCTACAAGCCTCTTCTGAGATGGGGTCTACTCTAAAAGGAAAGAATTTGCTCCCTCTGGGAGCAAATTCTTTCCTGTTTTAGTAAACCCCTCTTCAAAAGAGAGGCAAAACTTTTTGACAGTTACCGCCCCAGAAAGTGTCTATTGACCTTAATTTACCTGCATTTTTGAAGGTGAGTGAAGAAACAAAGCAAGAAGAAAAGGTGACAGGTACAGTTAAACACAAAGAGCAACAAAATGCATTGTTAATGCCAAAGAAACCTCCAGAGATCCGACCTGACTTGAGTAAACCTATAGAGGTGAAGGAAGAGATGCAGGTGGTGGTGAATGGGAAGAAATGTATGTTAGCTGTGGATCCAGACACAGGCAAACTCACAGCCTACCCAATATTACCACCTGAAGGTAATAGAACTGGGACAGTCTTGAAGCCATTTTAACCTTAGCCTTCCATAAAAGGGACAATAGTAAACAGTGTAAACCCAGATCAGATACTGCAGAACATGGCATCTGACCAGGATCTACACTGTTTGCATTAAATACATGAATTTTTATAAAACATGGTAATGATAAAAACTAATCAGACATCGCTTATATTGGAAATGGATAGGTCCAAAGAATGAAGGTAGAATAGTCCACTCGGCATAAATGGGTTAATGTAGCTCAAGATAAAGCAAATATTCTTGAAGTTGTTAATATGCAATTAGTATTACTGTTGGATGGATACATATCAATTTACGCCAGCTCATTGCTTGCTGTTGCAACCAGAAGTCAATGATGCAGACTTAGAAATTTTGTTAACATTTGTGTCATATTTTAATGTTCTTTTGCTTTGCTTGTATTTCTGATAGTCTTCATTTGAAGTTATTGATATGCGGTTA
Source organism: Anodontia alba (assembly GCA_964016985.1). Lineage (NCBI taxonomy): Eukaryota > Metazoa > Mollusca > Bivalvia > Lucinida > Lucinidae > Anodontia > Anodontia alba. The sequence continues at coordinate 103,352,379 of OZ024824.1, forward strand.
GTATTATTACAGAATGGATAGAGATCAGTTGGCATCGTATTGCTGCTGCTGCAGACCAAAAATCAGGGTCACTTAACCCTTGTCATGCTGAATAGATTAAGATGCCATGCCTTCTTCTAATTTTCAGCCAATCAGATAACTTGGCTCAGTTTATTGATACAAAGTCACATACTTAATGACAGACAGTGCAGATCCAGATCAGTTGGCTTCTTCAGAAGCCATCTGATCTGGATCTACACTGTTTGGCAAAGACAAGGCATATCCAGGTTCATCAGGACCGGGGTTAAACAATTTGCAGTAGCTTTGTGGGTGAAACCAGTCAGGGTTATATGTGACCCTCTGATCATTTGTTCTTGTTTCTCAGAGAAACCAGGTACACTGTGTCGCAAAAAAGTATTCTTGGCAAAATGATACCAAAAAAAATTTATACAGTCAAATCCAATGGCTACAACATCTTTGGGACTATTGAAGTTTGTTCTAGGTATAGGTAGTCCAAGCCACTGAGGGTTGGTTAATCATAGCACTAGGTCAGAGGGGCGGCCTACCCTTTTATATGGGGCTAGCTGGAGCACTAGGTCAGAGGGTAAGTCATCTGAAACCTGTTTTAACAAAAGCATAGTGGCAGATCATATTGCTGAGGCTAACCATGTCCTCTAATCTGGAACTTTGTTTACCTGTATGTTTGATTTCAGGTAAAAGAAGAAGAGGACGGCCAAAGAAGAGTGAACAAGAAAAGAAACCAAGTACACCATCAGTTCCAGAGACAGATCAGACCAGTAGTGCTGCAGAGGGGCTTCTTGAACTCTCTAATACAGGTTAGTGATGCCAGGCTCTATGCTATATTTGAGCCCCAACATGACAAAACCAACAAAGTGACTGTGCACCCAGCAAAGACAGATCAGCCTAGGCATCTGTCCAGTCTGATCAGTCTTCACTGTAGCTAAGGACCCAAGGTTTCTTCATGCAGACAGTGAAGACTCTGATCAGACTGGGTGGATGCCCCGGTGGATGCCCAGGCTGATCTGAGTCTTTTTGTTGGTTTTGTCGTCATGGATTGTGGCTCATTTGTTTTAAAAATTCCATGATTCTAGATAAGATGATAATCTTTATATGTATTTTTCTTATTTCTCAAGAAAAACATATATTATGGGTACTCATTAGAAATGCCTCTGCAAGATACAGCTAATGAATATAAGAACATATGTTTTTGTGGAGAAATAAAGAAAAATACCAACACTTTCTAGTGGAAAAACAACAACTCTGTTTTGAGTTCTGATATTCAGACAAACATGTCTGAGCAAACAGTGTAGATCGAGATGAAACTGCTCCTAAAGATCAGGGTCTGCACTTTTGGCCATTTAACCAGCACCTTTTTGAACAGGTCAGCAGATAGTCAAATGAAAATGTTCAAAGTTTTGGATACCAACAAAAGGCGGCTACAGTGTCCAAATAATACTGTAAATATTTTGAGTAATTATGGTACAACTGTAAAATAGGATAGTCTCTTTCATAGCAATTCCTGAATTCTCCATAAATGTAGGCCCAGTTGTTCAAAGCATTGTTAATTTAACGAGCTCGTTAGTGGTCAAAATGATAATTGTTTTAGTAAGTACAATATCTAATTTACAGGTATTTTTGCTTAAAAAAATTTGAGTAGCTTTTGAAATGCAAAAGCTACTCACATTTTTTCAGCAAAAATATTAGCGTTTATGCCATATTTAATGAGCAAAGTTTTAACGATATGTTAACTAACTACATCGTTAGTTTTGAACAACTGGGCCCTGTTTGGAACTTTGGACTTCAATCATATGACCAGTTGTCTGTTGGAAGAAAACAGTGGCACTCGCTAGTTTTTTTTTTTTTTTTTTTTCAATCTCCTTTGCTCAGATTAGACATTGTTTACATTTTTGTTCCTCCATGATAGACATCATCACCAGTATTTGCTTACAGTTGACAATCTTTAACAATGTTGTTCGACAGCATTTCATCTGTTTGTAGTTTCATTGATGGTTTATATATGCTGCCTTCTTAATTTTTGCTAGCATTTGATTGGTAGATATTTTTATAATGGATTTGGCTTCAGAAAACAGTAGTCACTCAATATTCCTACCTACTCGGATTTTTTGTTGTGAAATTGACAACATGTATTGAACTATGCTGTGGTAAGACCACTGATTTGACATACAAACAGCTGAACTATGCTGTGGTAAGACCACTGATTTGACATACAAACAACAAAGACAAAATATTATATTAGCCATAAATATTGGGAGACCTTAACACCTTACCATACTTGTTGTAAAATTTTCACAAATGTATTACCTGTAGATGTATCTAAAAACTGCTGGATTCATTGGCAAAATTATTTGTCTTAAAATGTTTGTATTTGGAGCCCTCTAATAATTATATTGTCTAATGAATGTTGTGGATGATATAGCAAATATATTTGAATTTAGCACTATTGCAAACTTCATTTCTGCTTACGAAGAGTCTCAACAAAACCGAGACTCCCATTTTCTTATTTTTAATATGTTCTTTGTTTCCAAGGGCAATCTTTCTGACATTTATATTACCACTGTGAAAATGATAAACTCGATAAACTTTCAGGTCCTGATGGTATCCGGAGAAGTGGAAGAGTACGGAAAAAGGCAAGGACATTAGAAGGTAATATAGAACAATGGCACTGGTACAGGGTAACATTGTGTAATGCTACATATGAATAGTGAAGGCAAAGACTGCATATCTGCTTAGAACTGGTAACATTGTGTAATGCTACATATGAATAGTGAAGGCAAAGACTGCATATCTGCTTAGAACCTTTACATACAGTAATTGAATATGTCGTCACCTTTAATAGCGCAAAGAGTCAATAACTCCTTATATATTTTAATGGAGTTATTGACTTTTTTGCGCTAGGGTGACGCTGTCTGTAGATAAGAGGAGTGTCCAGCAGAACATTTTCTTGTTTCTGCACAAAAATTTATATTGTGGGTATTTAGGCAAGGTAAAAAAAAATATGTGTTTAGGCTACCCTGCCTAATTTTCTTGCTGAAACCTAGCAATTTTTTTCACTGGGATAAAATATTTATGCTAAACGTTTGGACAAGGAGAGCTGAGCAAACAGTGTAGACCCAGATCAAACTGCTCCTAAAGGAGCAGTTTGATTAGGGTCTACACTGTTTGCCATTCTATCACATTCTATCAATACTTTTAGACACATCTAAGAATAGTCAATCAAACTTGGTAAAATTTTATGTGAACTATGCGCAAATATATTTGGTATATATGGTATTATACAACATAAACATAAAAAAAAAAAAAAAAAATTATGAAGTTACTGTAAACATACATAATATATTTTTGTTTGGTCTTAATAGAAGTATCATGGTGAGGTGCTTCTTATGAATTCATATAACATATGTTTATGAGGAGTAATAGGAAGCATATTAATACCTGGTACTTTTTGGTCGAAAGAAAAACAACAACACACTCATCTATTCTAGAGCTATGATTTAACATAATTACTGAATGTAAATAGACAAAAATGAACAACAAAAAGTTTCTGATAGTCTTGGTATTCACTGGTTACATATGGCATTATGTAGGATTTCCTGTGTCCCGGCTTTGTTCCATTTTTGTTGTACTAAACTAAAAACAGTTTGTATTGTGGTGTGTAATCAATATTAAAACCTATCAAAAATTTCAAAGACCATATACTTTTAGTCTGGACATATGTTCATATCAAAGTTGACGGAAATGGAAAGTGAGATCTGGTGCTACAGAGATGTTTCTCCTGCTCAACATGCCATATATGCTGTTTTGTCTCAATCAGTGTCCCTTTCTCTTTTAAAATGTCTTAACCCTTAAAATGCCAAGAAAACCTGCATCTGGAAATGCCGTCTGGTAATATTGTCTGCTGAATATTCTTGCAAACTTTTCAAACCTATTTTTGCACACAGGCAAACAGTGTGGACCCTGATCAGACTGCTCCTAGAGGAGCAGTCTGATCTTGGTCCATACTGTTTGCAAAAATGACTTTTAAAATCACAAGCAAATGACAAAGCAGATGACAATTGTTGTGATTGGCAGTTTAAGGGTTAAATAGTCACTTCTGTCTTTGAATTTGAATAAGTCTGTTAACCCATTTTAGTCTGGAGACCCACAAAAGGGGTAATTGCAAACAGTGCAGACCCTGATCAGACACCGCTGAACACTGTTTGCATTAACTTCAAGAATTTCTATAAAACATAGTAATAATAAAAACTAACACAGACACCCTGCTATTGGAAACTGACTGATCCAAGTTACGGTAGAAGAGTCCATTTAAGATAAATGTGTTGTTTTGAAAAGAAGTGTTTGACTAAAGTCACAAACAGAGTAAATCCTGATGAAATAGTGTATTGCATGCCCTCTACTCTGACTCTGCTTTGTTTGCTTGCAAAGATTTTTGGTTTAAATTATGAGTTTGAAAAGGTTACAGTATCTGTAAAAATAAAAGAACATAGATATAAATATAAATTATATGATTTGTTGAATTGTTAATGAATTGTGAATTGTAGTAAAATGCATTGTTTCTGTATCGTGTTTATTGCCCCTAAAGGTCTAATCACGACTGCAGCAGACAAATTTTCATTATGTTTTTTAGTTTTTTAGAGAAAGTAAGACTTGACATTTCACATGAATTGTCTGCTTTGCAGATGATTTTCATGAAATGCCAGCACTTATTTTTTCTAAAAAAATTTAGAATGTTATCTGCTACAATTTTGCTTAGTGTTTTAAGGGTTAAAATATTTTCAGATTATGAGGTAACGGAAGCTTCAAGTGATGAGGAGGGAGGATCTAAACTTGAAGAGGATGAATTGGGCAAGAGGCAGAAATTAGATACACAACAGGATTATATTCCACCAATTTCTTTTTCTGCACCAACCCCTGGTCAGTGAATCATTTTTACCACCATTATCATGGCTTGTCATACAGCTATTATCATGAATAAGTCAAAATGCACATATACTCATACCTTAGAAACAAGATCTTTAAAATCGCTTACTATATCAGAGACGGGTAATAAGTTCATTGTGCATGTCATTTAGTTGTCAGTCAGGGAATACTAAGGTTAGAGGGCATTCTAATGCTTTGCATCTCTACCATCTTTTTTTAACACTTAGCATTCTGGGTAAAAATATCGCTGACGGCATTTTGATTTTTTTTTTCCCAGAAAATAGGCTTTGACATTTCATGCAGATTATCTTAAGAGACAATTTGCATGAAATATCAAAACCTATTTTCAGGGAAAAATGAAAAAAATATCATCAGTTTGTTGCCTGATGAATTGGCTAAGACAGTGGTAAAGTTTAAAAAAAAATGCATTGTAGTTTTTTGTTTATAGTAATGCATATCAGTATTTATTTGTGTAATGATGTAGAATACTGTACCCTCTGACGTGCACTCAGCAAAGACTCAGATCAGCCTGTACATCTGTCTAAAGAAACATTTGATTGGCTATCCAAAGGGTATTTTTACTGTTTGTTTCTCTAATGGGTATCTGTGCATACATTATGTATCTCTTACTGAATGTGTGTGTTTCAGTTAAGAGAGGAAGAGGTCGTCCAAGACGATATCCCCCACCAGGCCAAACAACAACGACGCAGATACCCACGATGATCATTCCGACAAGTGACGGTCAAACTATCATGATGGCTCCTATACAGGTATAGCAGCCACACAATTATATATTTTCTTACCTCTGTTTTTGTACAGAGATAAAAAAAAAAATATTGATACAGTTTGATTAGAAAAGGTTCCTTATCTAGACCTACTAAACATAAGGCTGAAAATAATAGCTCCAGATACACAGATAAATATTTTTTCTTGTTTCTTCACAAAGATATATGTTGTGGGTACTCATTAGATGTGCCTTGCCATGGCACTTCTGATGAGTACCCACAACATACACATATGTTTTTGTGGAGAAAGAAGAAAATAAGTACTTTTGGTTGAAAAAGAGCCTTATCTGGAGCTACAGTTATCTCAAACTCATTTATCTCGAATAACCACTTATCTCGAAGTGAAAATCTTGTCCCCGCCTAAACATGAAAATCTGACAACAAGTAAAAAATATTGTGGAAAAGACTAGAAATTTGAGCGATTTCTCCTCGTTTCCACAATCTTTTCGATATATCTAAAAATCAAGAGTCCAATTACATATAAATTTGTTTTATGTGGTTGTTCGAATTAGTTTTTCCTCAATTCTGAAAATCTGATATGTCGAGGTACAAGTATCTTGAAGAGTTTCAGAGAGTCCCTTGGAATTCGAGATAACGAGAGTCGACTGTATGTATAAAATCTAGTGAAAGTTTATGCTGAATTTGCAGAGTCTGATCAGTTCATATGAGCATGACATTTGAAGATTTTGACCTTAGTGCTGTGAGCTCCTGATCTGTTCAGTGTGTCTGCTTCAAGGTTTGTTTGATACAGATGAGTAGTATATTTCTTTTCTTTTCATGTAAAACACATAACCCTAGATAATTTGCTTTTTGAATAAAAAAAGAAATATTGATACCATTTTTTTCTTCTTATCATTCCACAAAAACATATTCTGGGGAGTTATAAAAAGCCCCATGGCACTTCTTATGAGTACCAACAACTTATACTCCTGTGAATGAATGAGAAAAATATTTACCTGGCTACTTCTCCAGTCTGGTGCTAAAAAGGTATTTTTCAACAGAGATGATTCACCAGAAATTTGAAAATGCTGTATTTTTGAAAAAAAAATACATGTACATTGTATTTTAATGTGTCTGCTGCTGTTAAATGTTATTCTACAGCTTTATCTTATCCTTCTCACTCATTTGTATAAACGTAGGTTTTATTAAAGCTGTAACAAACCATATACAGTATCAGAAATACTTCCTTGTTGACTGCATCAACCCTTGTCCTGCTGAAGGCGCCAGGCCCTTTTCTAATTTTCAGCCAGTCAGATTACTTTATCCGGATTGTTGATATAAATTCACATACTGAATGGCAAACAGTGCAGATCCAGATGAGTTGGCTTCTTCAGAAGCCAACTGATCTGGATCTACACTGTTTGCAAATGGCTCAGCAGGACTAGGGTTAAATTCTTTCATGTAAGGTGCTAATTTTTCTAAATGAATGACTTGAGATACTTATTTCAGGGTGTACCTACTGAAAATATATTGTCGTTTTTATACCCAGACACATGATAGTGGTGGGTTATTATGTTTTCCCTAAGTGTCCATCTGTCTGTCTGCCCATCCATCTGCCTGTCCATCCATCAGATCTTTGTTTCACTCTTTAACTTGAATAGTTTTTTTATGGATTTTATTCAAATTTTGTTTACACATGTATATCAGGGGTGAGTGGTTTGGGATTGCTAATGGGCAAATTTCGTCAATAAGTTATCTGCCCATATCCATATTACATCCATATTTTCATTTCCTGAAGATTATTTGAGTAAATAGCAATCGATTTTCACCAAACTTGGTATGTGCATTGATATATTATGGAGGTTTGGTTTGGAATTGCTAATGGGCAAATTTTGTCAATTTTTGACAGTTATCTGCCGCCACTCATCCGCATTTCTGTTTCTGGACAAGAACTTGAGTAAATATCAGTTGAGTTTTGCCAAACTGGGTATGTGCATTGATATATTATGGAGGTCTGGTTTGGGATTGCTAATGGGCAAATTTCATCAATTTTTGACAGACTTATCCGGCCACCACACAATAATGATGGGATATTATTGTTTCATGTTTCTATTTTTAACACATAATTATTTTTTTTTTACAAAATATAATTATTTTGATTTTTTAATGCTTCCAACTTCATGTTTTCTACAATATCTGACATGTAATATATCTCTTTCACTACTAAACCAAGTTAATATATGGATTTGACACAAATTACCCTCATGGGTTGACAAGTCATGAAGTCTGAAATAATTGTCATCATCATGTTAACCCTTTATAGGCAAATTCAGCAACAACAAATATTAATTTTCTCTTATTTTTCTTGGAAAATAGGCTTTGGCATGTCATGCAAATTGTCTCCTTTGGAGACAATTTGCATGAAATGTCAAAACCTATTTTCTCTGAAAAATAAGAAAAGTATTTCAAAATGTTGTCTTTTGAGATTTTTATCTAGCATGCTTAGTATTAAATCTGAAATCATAATCATCATGATTTTAATTCTGCATCAATGCATGATGTATTGTAGCATTATATCATCTAGTTCTCCACTGAACAAAGCAGGCCGACTTGGACTCCTTGCATGTTTCAGGGCTTGGGTAATCTTCAAGCATTATGATTTTAATTCTGCATCAATGCATGATGTATTGTAGCATTACATTGTATATCATATAGTTCTCCACTGAACAAAGCAGGCCTACTTGGATTCCTTGCATATTTCAGGGCTTGGGTAATCTTCAAGCATTTCAAGAGCAAGTAAAGAACATCTCGATACTATCTAAAGATGTGGCTGTACCCGCAATAACACCGGCCAGTGTAACTGATGATACCACTCAATACGTCAACTCCACGACATCATATCCAGTGAACCAGTCTGTCCGGCTGTTTGATGTAACGTCATCTCCAACTACAGAGCCTTCATTGCTAACAGACACAGTGATAACAGGAGATGAGAATGCATCTACTATTGTTATTCAGTCTAAGTTTCCACCACAGGATATTACAAGTAGTGTTATGGAAAACCCAGCAGTTTCGCTTACAGGTAAATAGATTACTGAGGACTTTTATAGAGCAATTGTTGGTGATAATTCTGGGATAATTTTTCTCACATCTCCATAAAAACATTTGTAGTGGGTACTCAGTAGAGGTGCCTCAGAACATATGTTGTGGGTACTCCTTAGAAGTGCCTCACTGAGGCATTCCTAATGAGTAGCCACAACATATGTTTTTTTATGGAGAATTAGAGAAAGAATTATCATCAAATACTCTTCCTTAAGTCCTTTGAAATTAGTAATATTTAGTTATTTTCACCCATTTATGCCTTTTGTCCCTCAAACAGTGTAGATTCAGATCAGAGGCCACAGATATTGTAATCTGATCAGGATCTTCATTGCTAGCAGACATGATGATAACGGGAGATGCTGTTATAGTCTTTCCCACCACAGGATATTACAAATTGTGTGATGGAAAACCCAGCAGTATCACTTAAGGTTTCAGTTAGAGCTCCCCAAAGGAGTTTTTCTTGTCTTTAAGACAAGCCCCCTTTTGAGAAAGGTGATTGTGTACCAAATGAAGATTCAGATCAGCCTGCACATCTGCACAAATATGCAGGCTGATCTGAATCTTGCTTGGTGCACAGTCATATCCAAATATATGCTTTCTGATGTTGTGTCTCATATTTGGTCAGAGTGCTCTCCCTTGGAGTTGTATCAGTAAATCTTAATGGAATGGTTTGTTCCTTTATATTATTTCAGATGTGCCACCAGAACCTGACCTCACAGATACTGTAGATTCCACAGATGATCCAGAGACAAGGGAAGCCATTGACAGTTTAGATGGTGAGTTTATCTGATTTCAGTACAGCATCTGACATCAGCCTTAGATATTTGGACACATGTAACTCCTTGCTGTTCTGATTGTATGATTTGTACGTTGTTTTGACTACCAGGAGATGTGTCTAAAAACTACAAGCAGAATGGCAAAGAGTGCCAACCTGATGAGAATTTCTCTAAACTGGACCTACATTGTTCAGGCATGTATGCCCAGGGCCCAGTTATTCAAAGCATTGTTAGCTTAACGAGTTTTTTAGTGGTCAAAATTTTAGCTGTTCTAGTAAATACAATATCTAATTCACAGATATTTTCGCTGAAAAAATGCGAGTAGCTTTTGCAAATGCTACTCACATTTTTCACAAAAATATAAGTGTATATGCCATTTTAATGATCAAAGTTTTTAAAGATTTGTTAACTAACGACATCGTTAGTTTTGAACAACTGGGCCCAGATATTCAGGGCTCACTGCATAGTAAAGCCGTTAAAGTGTCTGACTGCAAGATCCAAGGGTTGCCGGTTTGAATTGCAGCTTGAAGTAATTTCTGCAGTGTTTCTCTTGTTTTCTGCTGATTTAAGATGGGCAGTTGTCAGTTACTGGCAAACATATGTGCTCGTTTAGAAGACTTTTATGAAGCCTGCCCAGTAAAAGTGTAAGTAGGTTAACATATCAGTTCAACATGATGTTAATAGTATTAACTTTGCTGTTTAAAATCCAAATCAAATCAAAATCAAAAGATATTTAGGAATATTCAGCGCAGTAATGGCTTCCGGCAGGACAGATGGGTTCATAAATGTTCATTAGAGACAGCAAAATCTGTTTAAGCAAACTTATACTATGTAAAATATGAAATAAACATTCTGTCTGAGAGTTTAGAGTAGACATTATACATTTGTATTTTCTTTTTATATGAAGCAGATTTCTCCAGTAAATTTTCTGCAACTTGTTTCAATTTTCTACTCCAGATTTGAACAGAATAACAGTAAAGAATGGAGACAATCAGCCTACAATCATCCAGATACCAGAAAACCTGCTACCTATGTTTATGCAGAAGAAAGAACCACTCAAATTAGGTAGGATTTATATGAAACTACTTTTGGCAGGGCTTTTGGTAAGCAATGTATCATAGCTCTAGACAAGATATTTTCTCAGCCAAACAGTACTGACAATTTTCTTATTTTTAAACATATGTTTTTAATGAAATAAGAAAAATACTTATCTTGATAACTTTTAGTTAGACCATAGGTCCAGATAAGAGGTGGTATCAGGAAAATATGTTACTTATTTCTACACAAAAACATGCTGTTGATATTTATTAGAACCGCCTTGAGAAATAAGAAAAATATAAACAGTTTTAGGTTGGAAAAAAACAGAACAAAAACAACTTTATCTGGAGCTATGTAGAGCTTTGCGGGTATTCAGATAATCTCAAAAGCATATGTTATTGGATCTCAGAATCATCTCTGTGTGTGATGCAGTTCTGATGTATGCTTTTGTGTATCAACCCTTGTTCTGCTGAATATATTAAGATGCCATGCCAACTTCTAATTGTCTGCCAATCGGATTACTTGATACAGGCTGTTGATACAAATTCATATACTAAATGATAAACAGTGCAGATCCAGATCAGTTGGCTTCTTCAGAAGCCAACTGATCTGGATCTACACTGTTTGCAAAGGCAGGATATATCCGGGTTCAGCAGGACAAGGGTTAAAAGATGTTTGTTTTCTTTTGTGTGTGTATGTAAAAACATTGTCAATATATTGATATGTAAAATGACAATTTATCTAGAACTCAGCTTTGAAAAACAGATGAACCTTATTTTCAAGCTTTCAAATATGAAACTGACCATTCATACCCCATGGTATGAACTTAATTCTTTATACAGCAAGCTCAAAGCAGGTTCTTGGTCAGGTATAAGGCACTGTTGTCTGATTTATATTATAAGAACTACACCATGTGAAAGGGCGATTGGGGGTGGGGGTGGTGTGAGTGTTGTGCAAACAGGAGCAAAGGTGAAGGTCAGCTTTCACATCTGCACAGTGTGATTAGAGCCATTGCCTTGGTTGTACAGACATTAAAAGTAATTATTTGCCACCTTGTGCCATTTCAGTTCAATCACATATTTCTATAGGTTTTTTTTTTCTTTTTTTTTTTATAGATACCTATAAAAATCTGCATATTAACTCAAGAAACAATATTTAAAAAAAACAACAACAAAAAACAAACAACAAAAAAACACAAGAATAAAGCTAGAAGAAAAACACAGTATACAATTATGTTTTCTGCCTTTTAAATAATGGAACTGTCAATTTGTAAAATGAGCATAAATTCTCAGACTTCAAGACTTCCAACTATGTTAGTGATGATGTCATCGAAAAGTGGACATTAAATTTTTTACTTTATTTCAAAAAATTGCTTCCTGAAAAGTAAAATGTTAACAGACCTACATAAATTATATTCATTGCTTTTATCAGTTTGCTATATTTTGCATAACTGTGGATTTCAGCACATACCTAATTTGTGTCGATTTTTATGAAATTTATGAAATTTAGGGAACTACATTGAATTTAATGGCAACATCATGAAGTAGCCATTGATAGTATATAGTAGTGTCCAGTGTGTCTATGGGCACAGTGAAAAAACTGATTAGACTGTGCTGATGTCTTTTTGTGCTGCAGCACATGATAGATCACATCCACCATTTTTATATCAGATCCTTAAAATGAATCAAATATTCGGAAGTGGGGAATATAGTCCATTTTCCTACCTTTTAATGTTTCTAATAACTGCTATATGAGTGCAAATAGTGTAGACCCTGATCAGATGCAACATTTTCTAATGTGGGTCTACTCTGTTTGCACAAGCTTGCCAGAATACTAAAGGAAAACAGGGTATCTCTATTTACAAAAGAATGTTCCATGGGGATGATTTAACTATAAGTGGACTGCACTTAGTGTAATGAACTTATTCCTATGGCTTTCTAGTAGTTTTCAGGATGGTTAGAAAAATTCATATGTTTCTGAAAATATTATAAAAATACAATATACCGGGTATGTTTATTTATTGTTAAATAACAAAGGTACTGGACAGAGTTCTCTCTGCTAAGATTTTTACCCAATATGCTAAGTATTAAGCATTGAGCCAGGCCACTGCAAAACCAACAACATGGCTTGTATAAATAGTGGGCTGATCATCTTGCACATATGTATGCAGTCTGATCAATGTCTGCTCCGTTCTTTGTAGAGATTCCTGGTTGTTTGTAGAATGTTCATACAGATAGGGTTGATTTTAAGGGAATAGATACATTTTCAGGGGAGGCAGCTCTATTAAAATTATTCTTGCTTCCCTGCTGAAAGGGGTCTGCTCTAAAAGGAAAGAATTTGCTCCCTTAGGGAGCAAATTCTTTCCTTCTAGAGTAGACCTCTTTTCAGAAGAAGGACTTGGTGGGCAGGAAAACTTTGTCTCTAGAAAATGGTAGAAAATCTACTAAGTATATTTTAACCAGACAGGGTAGGTAGGCTAAGCTAAGTCTTCATTGTTTTCCCATGTCAAATTATTGGGTTTGATGTGACCCATCAATTATATAGTTTATTTCTCCAAATACTCTGATAGTTCTTTAGTTCTTTATATTGATGCAGTTTCTGGAAATCATGTGAGTTACTTCCCCTACACTACTGAAGCATATTTTGCATTTGGTGAGCTTTATAAATAGTACAGTCTGATAGTGTTTTGTTGGTTTCCAGTACATTCTACAGGATTCATTATTTACACGTCATTAGCCTTTAGAATGCTAAAGACGAAATCAGAATGCAAACTGATTTGACACTAAAACTCCTACCCATACTTATACTACAATTTGAACAATTGTGACTGTGCATTTATAATGTGCCAGCCTAATCAGACTGATCCTTCACTAACTAAAACAAACACATGCTACACGTGGCATACCCCATGCTGACACACTTTGACAAGCAAACATGACTATCTTGTCACAAAATCAGAACAGCACAGACCCTGATCAATCTGTACACTTGCGATTCCAATACGCTGAACAGCTTGTGTATATTCACAGCTTGTCGGCCTCGGTGGCTCAGTTGGATGCGCCGTCCGACTGGAGACCAGGAGGTCGCGGGTTCAACCCCCGCCGAGGTCGGCAACATTCTTTCGTGGAGATTGATCATGAAATATTTTCTACGGTCATTCTCTCCCTTCCGCTGATTCAAGAAGGGCAGTTGTCAGTTTCTGGCGAAAGAATGTGCACAATACTGGTTAACCGCTTAGAGGACTAAGCCTGCCCAGTAAATGTGTGGTTAGGTAAACTGACCACACTCGACATGACCCTATTGGGTTGACTGGGCCGTAAAACCTCAACACAAACAAATATTCACAGCTTATCTGGGCATGGGTAATTCTAATGAACAGGTATTCTTTGATCCCAATGTTATTTCCATCACTGAGATCATGAATGCACACAGACGTCAACCGGCTTACCAGATACAGTTTCTAAGCCTGGAAGAATCTATCCATGTGTAGCTACTTGTCGGAATGCACAGATGTTCCGGTGCAATTTTGGGCTGTTTGCATTGCAATAAGTTACATTTTCACTTGTTCTTGTACGGAGAAACTGTTTTTATACGTCTTTGCATTGTCAAGTCTCATTGAAAATAATCTGATTATTGACTTGTTTATTTGATGAGTTAGTATGTACCTGACATTCCCCAGGTAATCCGATCAACTCAATACACAGAGCGTGTCAAATTTACTGGATGCTTCATTATGAAAGGGATCAGAAACAGCCAAAAAAGGTTTCACAGAAAACTGGCCATTTTTCGTTTTGGAAATGGCATTATGGATTTTAAATGGCCTTTTGAAGTCAAGTACGGACCAGCTCATAAAAAGTTGGCTTCAGATGGAAAAAATGACAGTTTCTGTTCAGACTGAAAAAACTGGCAGTTTCTCTTCAGACCCAAAAACTGGCAGTTGCTCTTCAGACCGAAAAACTGGCAGTTGCTCTTCAGACCGAAAAACTTGCAGTTGCTCTTCAGGCCGAAAAAAAACAAAAAAAAACGGCCAGTTACTCTAGCCCAGGATCTAAGTTTTCACTAACCTTTGACCAAACTTGTTGGAATGTTTATCAGAAGGGTTCTGAAATACCGTGTTTATATAAAAAATTTTGAACATCTAAACTTCTTACCATTTTCTAAAATTTGGACAGGTCCATTTTATTTCCTGTTGATATGTAGAACCTGATCAGATGCTGCATATTGCAGTAGTTAGACTGTCTCATTAGATCTAAGCATTTTCATTACGAAAACATGCCTATTCAAATATACTGAAAATTTTACCACCAAAAAATGGAAATTTTCAGATAAAAAATTCTGATATTTTTTCATATTTCTGCGCAAAACATAGATTGTAGGTACACGTTAGAACCGCCTCGACGAGGCGGTTTTAACGAGTACCCACAATCTATGTTTTTGAGCAGAAATAAGAAAAATAATGTATACCCCTGTAAACCCTAGTTTTACTATATAAAAGTGGGGTTTAAGGGGGTCAAAATTATATAGGTATGTTTTCGTGATGTTTTGGGTAATAATGCTTTAATTTTTATGGAGGAGTATTTGATGATAATTCTTGCATATTTTCTCCAGTTCTCCATAAAAAAAAAACATGTTGTAGGTACTCATGAGAAGCAACTCATCAAGGCACTTCTAATGAGTACCCACAACATATGTTTGGGAAAATAAAAACAATTATCCCATACATGTAGTTATCACCAAATATTCATCCTTAACCCTTCTCTTGCTGAACACGACATGCCCTGTCTTAGCAAACAGTGTAGATCCAATGAATGGTGATTGATCATGAAATATTTTCTGGGGTCATTCTCTCCCTTCTGCTGATTCGAGAAGGGCAATTATCAGTTTCTGTCGAAAGAATGTGCACAATATTGGTTAACCACTTAGAGAACTAAGCCTGCCTAGTAAAAGTGTGGTTAGGTAAACAGACCAGGCTCAACATGACCCTTTTGGGTTGACTGGGCCATAAAACATTGACACAAACAAACTCATATGCACTACTTGGTTCTTGTACCACAGCTACAGTTTAAAGCTATATGTTTTACTAAATATTGAGGTTAACTTCACCCTTTTTATGCAGTTTTGAGTCTTTGAAAAAAAAAATATCAGTCAGAGATCAAAAGTAATTCCACAGCATCAAAAATCCCATAGAGTTCAATGCATTTTCATGTTTACAAAAAATAAATAATGATAAAAATAATTGCTAACATCTTTATAATGGTCACATCATTTGAAAGCTGGACGATTTATGTAATATACAGTGTGATTCTCATTGGATTTTCTCTATGCAAACTTGAGAAACTATGAATTAAATTTTGTGTAAGACATTTTGGGCAGTTTTTGAGCGATGTCAACATTGACGTCAATGGAAATCTGCCATTTTTAAAATTTCCTCTTAATTTAAATTGTTGTATCTGAGAAGACAAATATCCGATATTTATCAAAGTCATATATTTTGGATATGCATCATTTATCTTTCCAATCATTACAGAACATCAGTATTTTCTTAATGATGTTACACAATGTTAAGTGTCTTGTAAACATTAAAATACATTATAGTCTATGAGAAAATATTTTTGTGGAATTACTTTTGGCCTCTGACTGTATATATCTTTTCACGAAAATCAGTTTTTTTTTTATTTTTGTTAGAAAATATTTCACATTTCCTGTAGACCTGCTAGTTTCATTCACACCCATTAAGTTCCAGGCAAAGTTGTAGCAGATGAATTATCATTCTTTTAATTTTTCATAGAAAGTAAGGCTTAACAAAAAAAAAAAAAAAAAAAAAATACAAGGTTGGAAAAGAATAAGTCTAATATGAAATATCTTGATATTTTTTTTTTTTTTTTTGGTTTTGCATATTTAAATAATGCTTTGCACTATGGGTAAAAAATTTCAGCAGATGACATTTTTAGCTCACCTGTACGAAGTACAAGGAGAGCTATTGTAGTCACCCCGGTCGTCCACGTTTGCGTTTGCGTTCCGGTTCCCGTCACACTGCGTTAAAGTTTTTCAAATGCTTATATCTCAACAGTCACTCCTCACAGAGGCATCAAATTTGGAACTTAGGTACCTTGGAGGGTCTTCTGAGATTCCAAGAGAATAAACCCCTGGGTTCATGCCCCTGGGTGGGGCTAGGGGTCAGAATCTAGGACACCTTTGTAATACTGTGTTAAAGTTTTTCAAATTCTTATATCTTGACTTTCACTCCTCATAGAGCATTCATATGTAGAATTTGGGTACCTGGAGGAGTCTTCTGAGATTCCAAAAGAACATACCCCTGGGTTCATACCTTAGGGTGGGCCTTGGAGTGGGGCTAGGGGTCAAAATCTAGGACACATTTGTAAAATCTTATATGCCTACAGGTTATAGACACAACTGGTTATACATCAGCTAACTACGTGACATCGGTTTAAGTGTAAGAGAGTGAAGGTCATGGTGACCTACATTTTACGGTCCAGGTCACCTAGATTTCACGGTCCAGTGATTTTGCCTTATATCTTGAATACTATTTGTTGGATAAATGTCACACCTGGGATATTACTTCCATGTGACCCAATGAATGACCACTTACTATATCTAGGTCATTGTGACCTATATTTCATGGTTCAGTGATTTTGCCTTATATCTTGAATACTATTTGTTGGATAAATGTCACACCTGGGATATTAGTTCCTTGTGACCCGATTATTGACGTCAAAATATATCTCTGTTGGTGTGACCTATATTTCATGGTTCAGTGATTTTGCCTTATATCTTGAATACTATTTGTTGGATAAATGTCACACCTGGGATATTACTTCCATGTGACCCAATGAATGACCACTTACTATATCTAGGTCATTGTGACCTATATTTCATGGTTCAGTGATTTTGCCTTATATCTTGAATACTATTTGTTGGATAAATGTCACACCTGGGATATTAGTTCCTTGTGACCCGATTATTGACGTCAAAATATATCTCTGTTGGTATGACCTATATTTCATGGTTCAGTGATTTTGTCTTATATCTTGAATACTATTTGTTGGATAAATGTCACACCTGGGATATTACTTCCATGTGACCCAATGAATGACCACTTACTATATCTAGGTCATTGTGACCTATATTTCATGGTTCAGTGATTTTGCCTTATATCTTGAATACTATTTGTTGGATAAATGTCACACCTGGGATATTAGTTCCTTGTGACCCAATTATTGACGTCAAAATATATCTCTGTTGGTGTGACCTATATTTCATGGTTCAGTGATTTTGCATTATATCTTGAATACTATTTGTTGGATAAATGTCACACCTGGGATATTACTTCCATGTGACCCAATGAATGACCACTTACTATATCTAGGTCATTGTGACCTATATTTCATGGTTCAGTGATTTTGCCTTATATCTTGAATACTATTTGTTGGATAAATGTCACACCTGGGATATTAGTTCCTTGTGACCCGATTATTGACATCAAAATATATCTCTGTTGGTGTGACCTATATTTCATGGTTCAGTGATTTTGCCTCATATCTTGAATACTATTTGTTGGATAAATGTCACACCTGGGATATTAGTTCCATGTGACCCAATGAATGACCACTTACTATATCTAGGTCATTGTGACCTATATTTCATGCTTCAGTGATTTTGCCTTTTATTTTTATTACTATTTCATGGAGAATTGTCATACCTGGATTATTATATCTATGTGACAAAATGATTTACATACAAATACATCTAGGTCAGTGTGACCTATATTATATGGCTTAATGATAAAAATGTTACAATATAAAATGTACCCAGCAGGCGAGCTCACTGTCCTATGACAGCTCTTGTTAAATATTTTTCTTATTTTTTTTTCTCCATAAAACGGGCTTTGACATTTCATGCAAACTGTCTCCTCTCCTCTGGAGACAGTTTTCATGAAATGTCAAAACCTGTTTTCTATGAAAAATAAGAAAAATATTAACAATTTGTCATCTGCTGAATTTGCCCAGAGAGCAGTAAAGGTAAAGGTTAAGGATTTATGATGTCATAAAGCCTTATTAGATATTCCAAATGGCGGCACACTTAAAGCAATTTTGAAGTCTTCAAATCTCGATAACTTCCTTATTTGTCAACCAATTTTTATCAAATTTGCATCAAAATGCATGATTTGTTAAGATTCTTTAATTCACATGCATTCTTTACCAGTCTTGTGTATCCCTTTAATATTTCACGTGAATGGTCTGCCTAGCAGGCAATAGACATTAACTGTCAAGCCTTATTTTCCTTGAAAAATAAGTAAATAAGTAAATATATACAATGTATAATATTTTGATTGGCATGCTAAGGGTAACATAAAGACAGTCTGCATGTTGCATATTATGTAAGAAAAGGTATCCCCATGCTATATTTTTCACTGAATATTATTAGGATGGGGACTTTGGTCTTATAAGTGGGATGGGGACTTTAGTCTTCCTTCTGTGCATCTGTTCATCCATCTTCCTTTGTCCCTCATATAGTGAAAGGGGACTACCGTATATAACTGAGTTCCATCTGTTTGAAAAGATGCAAGTCTTACTTCAGTTTACATTCACTCCTTTTCAGACCTGGCAGGTAGTCTCTCTTGTAGGTGCTGATTTGCATTTGTGGTTGGGATTTCTTTTATTTTTGTTGTGCCTCTGTAGATGGAGGTCTGCACCTTTTTTATTCCTTTTCAGCATTTAACCCTTATCCTGCTGAATAAATTATAATGCCACGCCTACTTCCAATTTTCAGCCAATCAGATTCCTTGATCCAGGTTGTTGATATAATCTCACATAGAGAATGACAAACAGTGCAGATCCAGATCAGTTGGCTTCTGAAGAAGCCAACTGATCTGGATCTACACTGTTTTCAAAGGTAGGGTATATCCGGGTTCAGCAGGACAAGGGTGAAAAAAAGACTAATTAATGTGAATCTTAGCATTTACATCAGTGGTATTTAAAATGCTAGAACATGCAGGTCTACTTTTGTTTGATTTTTATTCAAACTTTTTGGTAGTGTTACACCTATTTTTAAGCCTTTTTCCTGTCTTTGTATTGTTAGTTTAATTACTCTTAACATTTTTGTGTGATTATTTCAAAACTTGGCAGGCACCTGTAGTTTCCAAACCATAAGCAGATTTTTGTGTGGTTTAGGGGTTTTCTTTTGATGCCCTCTCAGCAGTTATATCCCTTTACCTGAAGTTAACCTGTAAGTCCCCATCACAACTGCAGCAGATTATGTTTGGAAATACTTTTTTATCATTCTTCAGAGAATATAAGGCTTCACATTTTGTGTGAATTGTCCGCCTAGCAGACAGTTCATATGAAATGTCAAACCATATTTTTTCTGAATTATTTTTTCAGAGAATAATAAGGCTTGACATTTCATGTGAACCATCTGCAAAGCAGACAATTCATATGAAATGTCAAGCCTTATTATCTCTGGAAAATAACAAAAAAAATTCAGACTGTCGTCTGCTACAATTTCGCTTGGCACTTTAAGAGTTAACAGAGTATAAAGGCTCCATGTGACCTTGTACGAGTGACATTGTACCAGTAGTTGGCTATGACATATACCTATTACAGGAGATCCTAATTTTAATGTAAGAGATTATCGGTGATAAGAACTGTTTTAAGTCAGTGGTTCTAACTGTTTCTTTCAGATACACATCTTTCTATGAACTGACATGAAAGTAAAAGCATGTCAATACTTCTGTTAAAATCTCTTCTTTTCCATGTCTACACGTGTCTTTGATAGGTTCCCGTGACCTGTCTCCTATCTTCTCTATCTGACCTGTAAACTTACCATAATGTTATTACATCACTTTAAAAAAGTGGATGACTTTGGAGATATCGGAGGATAATTGAGCCGCTTCATTGGAAAAGAACATTTTACAGCATATGCGAACAGCATAGGTTCTGGCGAGACTGCGCAGATGCGCAGTCTCACCAGAACCTATGCTGTTTGCTGTCATAAGCAGTAGCCCAAGAGGAAAGTTCAGCCTAAGAACTAGACACGGCCTTGCTAAGGGCCCTGCATACACACAGAAAAATTGATAAGACGGAAAGTCTGAAGGGTATTTTTATCAACGATGCTGCTCAAGTAGTATTATTTTTACACTCCAAAAGATATCTTGTGGGTTCACATTGGAATTTGCAGTGAGACAATTCTAATGAATACTCATGAGATGTTTTGATGAGTAATAATAAGAAATAGATAAGTATGGTAAGAAGTTGAAGTGTCCAAATACTTAGGGTAAACATGGTATTCAAAGTTTTTAGACAAGTATGGTGACTAGTTATGGTATCCGAATACACCGGGTAAATATGGTAGTCCCATATTTTACTGAGTGGATGTACAGGTTGATCTGGAATGTCACTGTTGATATATGTATTCAGGTCCCGTTTATTGGGACAGCTTGTGTTTGAAGTGTACGAAGGGGAAGGGATACACATTCAAGGAAGGCAACTCTTTCAAAATTGTTTTGCCTACCTTCTGAAAAGGGGTCAACTCTAAAAGGAAAGAATCTGCTCCCTTTGGGAGCAGATTCTTTCATTTTAGAGTAGACCCCTTTTCAGAAGGGACATTGTGTGCTCGAAAGCAAATGAAAAGTCACAAAAATTGTCTATCTTGTAAAACATAGCAGTAAATTGAAGTGAGGCACTTCTAGTGAGTACCTACAACATGTTTTTTTTTTTATTTAATGCAGAAATAAGAAAAAAAATATCCCAGATTTATCATCAAATACACAGTCCTCCGAATACATTTTTCTAGAAGTGTTAGTTGTGTGGGTTTGGATTTTCACATTTGATTTATAAATTGCAAAGCAATTGACAGAAAATGATCTTTTTTCCTCTGAAACATGCTGATATCTTTCTTATTTCTCAATGAAAAAAATGTTGTGGGTACTCATTAGAAGCGCCTCAGGGAGGAGCTTGACATAGGTGAGGTGCTTTTAATGAGTACGCACAATTATGTTTTTGTGGAGCAAAAAGAAAAATATTTTGTGGATACCCCCTCTGTGATAAAGTTGGTTTATTGTCAGCCTGTCTCACTTTGAAGCTGATCCAGCTATTGTGGTGAGGAAGCAGGAAGGAAGAAACACTTTGAGGTGACTAGTACTTCTTGTTGTAAGGTTGCTTGACCTCATATTGAACCATTTGATAGCAGGATCATTATTTTAACTAGCAAACAAGCAGGAAAAAACTGCCTTAAGATTATCCTGTACACCTCCACCCCTCACCTGACCAAGCAGGAAAGGACTTAGACTGGCTCCAGTCTCCAGTGACTAAATATGTTTTTTCATAATCTTGTTTGATAATCTACTAAGATAAAACCAAAAAAATTTAACTATAAAGGCTGGTCACTAGTGACCAGCCTCTGTAGACATGATATTACTTTTGTTTTATTTTAGTGGATTATTAAACAGATTATAAGAAAAATTATTTTGTCACTAGAGACTGGAGCCAGTCTAGAAAGAACTGCCTTATACAAGGAAGATAAAGATCATCTTATACTTGTCAACCTTTCAAACCTGCACGATCCACTTAGCAGCTTTCTCTCCTAGCACTGGACTCTGTCACCAGTTAACTTTTCCACTCTCTGGGCAATTTCAGCACACAACATATTCATGATATTTCTTACTTTCCTAGAAAATAACTGACTTTTCATGCAAATTGGGAGACAATTTGCATGAAATTTCAAAGCCCGTTCTCTGGGAAAAATAAGAAAACTGTTTCAAAATGCCATCTGTTGTAATATTAACCTAGCATGCAAAGTATTATTGCCCATGTTTGCAAAAAGTATACTAAGTATTTGTGGGTTAAACGTGTTAAAACCTGTATTAAAGACCACCTGTATATAACAGTTACTGCTATTAAAGGGCCAGTTTTTCAGATCCATTAAAAAGCAGATAAATGAAATTAAGGGAAACCAATACCTTGGTAGGTTTTCTGCTGTTTTGGTATACAAGGGAGATAACTTCTAGGACCTCCTGTTTGCTTTCCTGCACACCAATCCCCTTCTGAAAGTAGATCTGTTCTAAAAGAAATTGCTCCCTTTGTGACTTCATGTTTGCTTTTCTGCACACCAAGCCCCTTCTGAAAAAGGGTCTACTCTAAAGGGGAGAATTTGCTCACTTTGGGAGCAAATTCTTTGCTTTTAGAGTGGATCCATTTTCAAAAGGGAGGCAAAACAATTTTGGCAGAATTGCCTCCCTTGAAAGTGTATCTGTTCTGTAACCCTTGTCATTCTGAATAAATAAAGATGCCTTACCCATTTCTAATTGTCAGCCTATCAGGTCACTTAATCCAGATCGTGGATATGAATTCACATACTGAATTTAGCTTTCATATTGTTGTTTTCAGTGTCGAATGTTAAAAAGTTTATTCCGTCCATTGTTAGATTTTGACATGATACTACTTATGAGCCTTTGACCTTTACCACTCTCTCTGCTAATTCAGCAAATGACAAACAGATGGTAATTTATTTATTTTTCCCAGAAAATAGGCTTTGACATTTCATGCAAATTGTCTGAGGCCGAACTTTTATGAAATGTTAAACCTTATTTCCTTGGAAAAAATATTCCAAAGTGTCATCTGCTAAAATTTTTACCCTCTGTTTTTACCCAGCGTCCTAAGCATTAAAGCATCATTCAACATTTTAGCTGATGACATGCGAATATTTTTCTCCTAGAAAATACTATGCTTTTCACTATTCATTAGACTTTCAGTCGAGTGCAGAGAATCAAATCCGAGTGCAGAGAATCAAATCCGCAACATTCTGATGTCATCACAGAGGTCATTGCATCGAAACACTGTTAGAAACAAACATCGGAAGGTTTTATATTGCGGTCTTGTCGATTGCGCAATACTGATTATCGACAGACGATATCTAAGTTATCTCGCATGCGATTGGTTTCGATTCAGTAGGCGGAGACAATTAAGCCAGTAAATGATCTGTGATTGACTTGTCCTCTATCTGGGCAGGTACAGCTGTTGTGAAATACTGGCAGACTTTATTTGTGCATCTTACACAAATTACTCGCGACCCGATCGGCTGTGCAGGATACTCAAAATAATAAAACAGCTAACATTGTCTGCAAAGAATGTCCATCCTTGTAAGTATGCACTATAGATAAAATAGACCCTTATCGGACTGTGCAGACTTGTCTGGATCAGCAATTTTCGCATTTACAATAAGGTACGCTTTTTACTACTCGGCACTCTATGGTATTAACCAGTAGACTCGTGAACCGTAAAATAGTTACTTACTTCTTGGGCAAGATACAATGATCTAGACCAGCCTGCGCATAAAAATGTTTCTAGGTCCTGTTAACACTGTCAAGCAAACTGTAGGTCCTGACTGGAATAAGTGGATGCGTCAGCCTGCTGCTCTATCATAATTTTTGGCTACTTTTTTTTTTGTACTTTTTTTTATTTAATGTTGAATGACCGCCTTCTGTTACGCAAGCGACTAGTTTAATGTTTTTGTGGACAGTTTCTGATCAATATATGCGGCAATGCTTCTGAAATTGGCTGCTGTTAGACAGCTGTCGTGTGTCACATCCGCACCAAAGTCTAATGGATATTGAAATGGGTAGTAAGTCTTGGCTTTTTATATGAATTGTCTGACTAAGATTCACTTGAATATCTAGCTTTGTTTTCTCTGAAAAATGAAATATATATATCTTATAAAGTCTACTGCTGTTGTGACTGGCACTCTAAGGGTTTAGGAAATATAGTTTGAAAGTGCTACTGGAGGAAGTGTGCCACTGTGTCATTTAGTTTCTATGATCCCTCTCATGCATTGCTATATTATCTCCCTTGAACGTTAGCAGGTATATGATAGAATGACTCGCTAAGCAGAAAGATGCTACATGGGAGGTTTGCCCTCATACCAATTGCTAAGGCCCATATTGGCCTGTTCATTTGTACAGTCTGATCAGGGCCTAAAGTGTCACTCACACATGTATATAGATTCTATAGGGTTTATGTGATTAGATCTGTAGAGACTGATTAGATCACATGTTCCAAAGAGTCATTTTTACTTGGAATCATAACTTGTAAATGTGATTTTGTGGATATTTAATAGAATATCATATTTTAATAGAATATTATTTTGAAAAAATACTTATCAGGATTCATCTATTAGGTAAACGTCTTAAAATTTTGAATTCTTTATTGCATAGTTTCTTAAAATACTTAGTGGAATGGTAAATAGTGAAGACCCTGATCAGACTGTCTGCACTGTTTGCCTGTGACGTTTGTTTTAAAATTTGGTCTACACAACTTTAGGACATTTACCATATCTAGAGTGTGAAAGGGTCCCAGTGGAGGCTTGGTCCAACACTGCCGGTATTTGCTTATTATTAGTGTCAAAAGGTAAATTTTCATCTGACATGGTTCATGATGTTTTTTTTTTTTATATTCTGGTATATTGTGAAATGTAGGGTTCCCACTGGATACAAACTTGAAACCTCATGACTCAGAGGCCAGCACTTGACATTTACAATGCTTCTGATACAATGTTAACCCTAGTCCTGCTGAACTCGGATACGCCCTCCCTTTGCAGACAGTGTATATCCAGTTCAGTTGGCTTCTGAATCTGAAGAAGCCAACTGATCTGGCTCTGCACTGTTTTTCATTAAATATATGAATTTGTATCAACAACCTTGATCAAGTAATCCGATTGGCTGAAAATTAGAAATGGGTTTGGCATCTTAATTTATTCAGCATAACAAGGGTTAAGACATATGAAAAAGTGTCCCACAAGACACATGCCACTGTAATTGCCCTAAATATTCTGGCAAGGTAACTCATTTTCATACTTATCTTAACGCACCAGTCATTTGAAACTCCAGACCGTATGGGGTGGGAGAATAGTGGGGAAATAATGGGGTTTAATTGCAGCCACTGATTTAACCTCCAACGAGTCCTGGCAGTGCCATAGATTTGCAGAGGTATTAATTTCCTGTCAAAATGCTTAGCATAGATAAATAAGAGTCACATGAACGTCAAACTTTAGTTTTCTAATAACCTGGCTCATACTGTCAATGATACTTTACCTTTGAATTTAGTTGTTCCAATCAACCAGAGATTTTACCATAGGTCTAGATAAGTGAGGGTATCAGGTAAATATTTTTCTTATTTCTGCATGAAAACATATGTTGTGGGTACTCATTAGAAGCGCCTCAGCTAATGAGTACCCACAACATATGTTTTCATGGAGAAATAAGAAAAATATCAATACTTTTGGACTGAAAAAAGCACCTTAACTAATGCTATGTTTTACCATGAAAAAGATACAGGTTGATTTTTGCAACAGAGAGCAGACTGTTCCAGGAAACAAAAAAACTGGCCCCGAGGTGGGTGGGCTTTAAGAAAGGGATTTTACCATCAATTTGTCCCCGCAGTGCAGAGCATTTAGTAGGGCTTTGCAAAATGAAAAGTTAAAAGCCCCACTATTCCCCGGCCCCGTTGTGGCAGGGACTAGAAATGACAGGTAAATATTTTCCCTATTTCTTCATGAAAACATATGTTGTGGATACTTGGTGAGGTGCTTCTAATGAACACCCATAGTATATGTTTTCATGGAGAAATAAGAAAAGTATCAATACTTTTTGGTTGAAAAACACACATTATCTGGAACTCTGACAAAAGTTTAATCATTTACTAAGCTCCTTTGAGTACCTGGGTATATTTCTAAAAACGGGCTGACAGAGTAAACAGTACAAATCCTGCTTCTAAAAAAGCAGTCTGATTCGAGTCTGCACTTCTCAGGTAAGTCTGTCTGAGCTAATGTGACACATCTGATCCATCCATTCAGGTTCCTAAAATATCCCAGGATTTTAACCCATTGTTACTAAGACCGAATAGACTCTCCCACACTATGTATAGGAAGAGTCAAATTTCAATTTTAAGCACCGTCAGCTATGAGATTTACATATTCTTAGAGAAAAATGGTTAAACTATTTGCAAACAGTGGAGTACCTGATCAGACGCTGCATTCTGCAGCGTCTGATCTGGGTCTGCACTGTTTGCCAATTACCCCTTTTACAGGTCTCCCGACTACAATGGGTTAAAGCTGACATTGCTGGGTAAAAATGTTCGTAGACAATATGGTGAAACAGTTTGTTTTTGTTTGTTTTTCTCAGAAAATGTAGTTTGATAGAACTGAAATACTAAAACCCAAACAACCCATATTTTTTCCGCAGAAAATTGGGCCTGACAGTTGAGTTCCTTAGGGGCAGTTAGCATGGAATATCATGCTCTGTTGCTGGGAAAAAATGAGTAAAATACCACTTGTTATCAAGTTTTGTTTTCAGCATAAAGTCCAAGCATTTGTAGCAGATGACATTCTAAATTTTTTTTTAAATAGGAATAATATATAAGTCTGATTTACATGAAATGTCGAGACTAAAATAAAAAAAAAAAAAAATGCTGTCTGCTGCAGGCACTTTAATTTTTTCCAGTTAGGGCAAATTCAGCAGACCGCAAATTTGTGAAAACAGGATTTGACACTTGGAGACAATTTTGCATGAAATGTCAAACCTTGTTTTCTGGGAAAAATGTTTCAATATGTCATTATGAAAACACGCCTATTCAAATATACAGAAAATTTCACCTCCAAAAACTGAAAATTTTCAGATAAAGAAACTGATATTTTTCATTATTTCTGCTAAAAACATAGATTGTGGGTACTCGTTAGAACCGCCTCATCGAGGCGGTTCTAACAAGTACCCACAGTCTAGATTTTTAGCAAAATAAGAAAAATAATGTATACCCCTGTAAACCCCAGTTTTACTACATAAAAGTGGGGTTTAAGGGGGTCAAAATCATATAGGCGTGTTTTCGTGATGTTGTCAGTCGTCTGCTAAAAATTTTACCCAGAGTGCTTATAAGTGTTAAGGGTTAAAGAGCAAACATTTCGGTGTATAAGTAATTAAAATTAAAGAAAAGCGAAAAAAAAAAAGAAAGGAGGAAGGAACAAAACCATTCAACTATTGAGCTAATAATAACATATATGTATATATATATGGCACCTGCTGGTGAACCTGACACCCATGAGAAAGTGGGGGTGGTGCTGTTGTTTCATTCATAAAAACCACCAGGAGGTATAGTCTGTTTCAAAGAAAATGCACCTTCTGGGGCGCTGAGATCATTATAGTCTGTATCTGTTAATTCTGAATGTGTCCTCAAAAACTGCAATTCAGCAGTTTATGATTAAGTGAAAGTGAAGGAAACTGACAAAGACAGCATCTTGGGGAGTTAGCCACTGTGCAATTGCTGTTTTAACTCATGTTAGGTGGAAGACCCCCTTAAAGAGAAATTGGCAAACAGTGCAGACTCAGATCAGATGCAGCAGTCTGCATCGTTTGATCAGGGTTTCTATTATTTTCAAGTAGTTTAGCCATTTTTCTGTAGGAATATCTGAATCACATAGCCTTACATACCTAAAACTGAAATTTGACTATTCCAATATATGGTGTGGTTGATGAGTTTATTCATTCTAAAATGGGTTAACCCTAGTCCTGCTGCACCCAGATATTGTCCTGCCTTTGCAAACAGTGTACATGTATATCCAGATCACTTGGATTCTGAAGAAGCCAACTGATCAGGATCTGCCCTGTTTGCCATTAAGTAATGTGAATTTTTAGCAACAATCCAGATCAAGTAACCTGATTGGCTGAAAATTAGAAATGGGCATGGCATCTTAATTTAATCAGCAGAACAAGGTTTAAGTTTCAGAAGTTTGTTGCCCAGGGACCTCCGCTCTGCTGATTGTTGTTAAAATACTACTCCCTTAGGGGAAAAAATATGCTTTGACATTTCATGCGAATTGTCTCCTGCTAAGGAGACAAATTGCAGCATGTGTTACAGGCTTTTAAACCTTGTCCTGCTGAGCCCGGATATACCCTACCTTTGCAAACAGTGTAGATCCAGATCAGTTGGCTTCTGAAGAAGCCAACTGATCTGGATCTACACCGTTTGTCATTCAGTATGTGAATTTATTGCAACAATCCAGATCAAGTAATCTGATTGGCTGGAAATTAGAAATGGGTGTGACATCTTAATTTATTCAGCATGACAAGGGTTAATGTTTCATGGAAATTGTCTTCTCCTAAGGAGATAATTTGCAGGAAGTGTCAAAGCCTACTTTCTGGTAGATGATTCATAATATAAAATGCCAAGCCTTTATTTTCTGTGAAAAATAGTGAAAAGAAAGTTGTTTGCTACCATTTACTTTGCATTTTAAGGATTAATATTTGGACACATTAACTTTTTACCATACACCCTTAACCCTTGTCCTGCTGAATGAATTAATGAGCCATGCCTACTTCTAATTTTCAGCCAATCAGATTACTTGATCTGGATTATTGATATAAGTTCACATACTTAATAGCAAACAGTGCAGATGGAGATCAGTTGGCTTGTTCAGAAGCCAACTGATCTGGGTCTGCACTGCAAAGGCAGGGTATATCCAGTTTCAGCAGGACAAGGGTTAATAATTCTGTTTTACTACCTGTTGATGTGTCTAAAAACTGATTTGCACATACGGTAAATATCCTAAAAGTTCGAACACTAAAGCATCTGACAAAATGACATATGCAAACAGTGTAGACCCTGATCAGACTGCTCCTGAAGGAGCAGTCTGATCATGGTCTACACTGTTTGCCATTCCACTAAATATTTAAAGAAACTGCTGCATAAAAAAGCAAAAATTAAGCCAAAAGAGTATGGAATAAAGTGTTCGAAATTTTAGGAAATTTACCGTACTGCATTTTTGTTTTTTTCTGTTGTCTGACCCATGTAAGAAAGAATATAAGGAAGAGGAAAAGTTGAAGCTTGACTTCAATGACATTGAAAAAAAATTGGTCCTGAAATAATTGCTTATCCTGCATCTGAAGTTGTGTACTGAATTTGACTCTGACATCATTTACTGAGAATTATTTACTGAGAGAGAGAGAAAGAGAGAGAGAGAGAGTGAGTCATGTACACATAAGCAGTGAAGTGGATAAGAAGACTTAGTGTATAGAATACAGACTAAGAGTTTTTTTCTCACGAGGTTCCAAAGTTTTGTTTTGAGAGTGACATGGAAAAAACACTAGAAGTCTGATCTAGTACCATTTGACATTTGATTAATGTTGCTCTAAGTGATGTTTAGACCTGGTCTGTCTCAGTCTCAGGGCTCCAGTTTTATTATGTTATAAACTGGTATTTCTTTTACTTCTTCAAGAAAAGTAACTTCATATGACCTCATTAGAATCATCTTACAGAGAGAATTCAGAAGAGATTGCAGACTGTGTCTCAGAAAAATATCCATGTGAATACCGTGCTCTGGACTGGTCCTCTCACTCTCTGCTGTCTGGAGCTGTGCACTGGTCCTATATATAGTAACAAGAGTCTGGCCAACTCATTCATTCATTGTTCACTGCCATGGGAAAATATGCCTGGTTTCTTATTTCATTCATTCATGTTAATTGTAAACTTTCTTCTCTTATTTTAGGAGAGGCAGGTAGATACAAAACAGACCGCTGACCTTGCAGTTTATTCTGAGTAAACATATCCATTCTATAGGGATACGCTTTGGTAGAGATTCTGCCATTTTTGCAAGGGGGGCAACTTCTGTGACTTCTTGTTTGCTTTCCTGCACACCAAGTCCCTTTTGTAAAAGATTCTACAAAATTACCTGACAGAGTTGCCTCCCCTGAAAGTGCATCCATTCCACTTTAACACTTTGCATGCTGGGTACAAAGTTTTGAAGATGACAGTTTGAAATATTTTTCTTATTTTTCCATAAACACAGTATCTGACGCTTCATGCAGATTGTCACCTTAGGAGACAATTTGCATGAAGTGTCATATCCTGTTTGCTGGGAAAAATAAGAAAAATATTATCATTTTTATCATCTGCTGAATTTGCCCATAGCATGGAAAGTGTTAATAAGAACAGCCACCTCTCTGTAGCAGCCAACTGCATTTTCTCTGCAACATGTACCATTTTTGGGTCGATTGTTTACAACTGAGTCATAGTATACAAAAGCCAAAATTTCCTTAAGGTAGTTGTCCATGTGATTTTCATTGACCATTGTAATCAAATCCTGTGTAAGACAAAGTCCAAGTAACGATTATTTATACCCACACTATTCTTGCCGCTATGACGTCAGAGTGTAGTTAATAGAGGGTTATCTGTAAAACCTGGAGTGAGACATTGGCAAACAGTGTAGACCCTGAGCAGATGCTGCAGAATATAGCATCTAATCAGGGGCTGTACTTTTTGCTAAATTACAGGGTTAAGGGTTAAATGAAATAATCCTGTTCCCATTCAGGACCATTTTCTGAGCCTACACTCGAAGACAATCAACCCTCATATGAGTGCTGTCAGTGCTTTGATTATCCTAAGTATTTGGACAGACAGCCCTGAGCAAACAGTGTAGACCAAGATCAGATTCTGCAAAAGGCAGTATCTGATCAAGGTCTACTCTGTAAGCTAAACATCCAGTAGTTTTAGACACATCAACAAGTAGTAAACTTAACTTGGCCAAATTTTAGGAGAAGTATGGTAAAAGTATGGTTAAAAACCTTTTACCTATGATATAGTCCTTATATTTTGAAGATGAATATATTTCTATTCTTTATATATACTTAATTTTTTACTGTCAAAGCTTTCTCAGGAACTACTGGACCTAGGATTTTGAAATTTGGTACAAATATTTGGTATGACATGTTGTATTGTGTAAGAGAGAATCTACAAACATTGGGTTTGACTTGTTGTATTATGTGAGAGAGAATCAGGCTTGCTGGTGGATTGACGCTGGCCCGGGGTATATGTGATAACGTGGTCTAGTTATATAGTATTTCTCCCAGAGACAGAAAAGGACAATTATATGCAAGGTACCTGAAACAAGAACAAGGCACACATTCAGATGGGCAAGAAACATTATTCTAACTGAATAGTTATCCATGTTTTTCCATGAATACATCTTGTATTTACAATTTTTGTGTTCTTTAATTGAAAGTTTGTTATATTCCTATACATTTCTTTTTTTTATAATTTAATGCTTAAATGCATCAAGCAAAATTGTAGCAGACGACAGTCTAAGTTTTTTTCAGTTGTTCTTCAGAGAAAATAAAACTTGACATTTCTTGTGAAAAGTTTGCTAGGCAGAGGATTGACATGAAATGCAGTCTTATTTTCTCTGAAAAAAACAACAACAAAAAATAAATATTTCAAAATATTGGTTTGCTGCATTTGTGATTGAGGCTTTAAGGGTTAATGCAGAAATTCATTTACACCAAAGGAGGACAGATGGGAGAAAAGGGCTGCCCTTCTGTACCTCTTTAGGAGAAATAATGATGATGATGATGATGATGATTGATGATGTTGATGATGATGATGATTGATGATGATGATGATGATTATGGCAGTAATGAAGGTGATGCTCATGATCATTTTTGCAATTGAAGATATTTTTTTATCTCTAAGTAAAATTTTATGATTAATGAGCATAGAAGGTGGTTAAGTAGAATATTTTCACCCAATTTTATTAACTCTGTCTGGTAGTCATACAATCTAATCTTTACTGTGAGAAACTGTCTTCCAAAGATTATGACAGATTATCAAATTTGCTCTGCAATGTACAAAAAGAAAGCATTTCTGCAACAAGTGGCTTTACTTGGCATGTTCCTTCGAACTTCTGCCTAGCAGGGGTTCTCGTGTTTTAATCCAGAAAGGATGTTTTTTGACGCCCCTAATTGACAGCACAGACTCTTAACATTGAATGAAACCTGTAACTTCTTGCAATATCATTAAGGATAAGTGAAAAAGCGCGGTATATTTATAGGGTGGTGAAAAGAGGTTTCTTCTTGAATCTTTGAAAGACATGTGTTTCAACTTTGTAGTTTTAATGGGGCAGCAGTATCCCAGATAAGTAACTTTCTTGGCAATAGAAATCTTCATAGTCCTTTTTTTTCTCCACAAAATATACTGATGCTTTGTGACCTTATTAGAATCATCTCACATACAGTTTTATTGAGAACAGAGAAAAATCCTTCTGTATTTACCCTGAGTATTAGGAAACCAACAACGTCTCTCTGTACTTGTCCCAAATTTGAATAAGTCCGTTTTAATACCTGTTGATGTCTATAAAACTGCTTGATAGGAGGCAAACAGTGTAGATCCTGATCAGATGCTGCAGAATGCAGCATCTGATCTGGATCTACAATGTTTGCCAAGGCCTAGCCCAGTACTTAGGAGAAATACAGCTTGATAATGCTCTGGTTATCTGAAGCCCAGAGGCTCCCCAATATCTCATTTTGATTCAAAAAGCAGAAAATATTAAATATGGCAGTGCGAATGAAACTGTCAGTGGGGTGGCACATAGAAATAATTGAATAGAGTTGTATCTTATTAAAATTAGACCATTTATTTGGCTGTAAAATTTAATGGGAATTGCATAAAACGATAATGAATATGCTGAGTGGATATAATTCTTAGATGTAGGGATAATAGGAGTCACGTCACAGGACAGCCCGGCTTGTTCTACATACATGCAATCAAGACCAAGACCTATCTGCACAGCTTTTCTGTTGTTTTAAACCCATATAAACCCATATATCCTTAGTGGACTCTTCCACATTAACTTTTTAGAAAAGCCCATTTGCAATAGAAGGGGTGCCTGATAGGTTTTATTATTACCATGTTTTTTGGAAATTCCCATATTTACTGCAAATAGTTTTAGACCCTGATCAGATGCCTCATTCTGCTGCAAATGATCTTGGTCTGCACTCTTTGTTAATGTTCCTTTTCTGGGATGTTAGGCACAAGTGGGTTAAATATATCATTGTTCCAGATAAGGCACTTTTTTTTCAACCAAATTTTGTTGATGTTTCTCTTACTTCCCTAGGAAAACATGAGCTACATTGCGAGAAAACCCAGCTAGCATTCTTGGTAAATCTACAGCGGGCCGTCATCCGCCCGTCAGCATAGCTGACAGGCTGATAACGGCACGCTATAGATTTATGTAGAATGCTTACTGGGAAGGCTCTTCAGACTATCTATCGAATCAATCTTTCATTGCATTATGCCCAGCCTCTTAGCCAGGCTACATGTCTACTGTACTTTCGACATCTTTCAGGAAGTTGGTTTTTTTTTGCTTTGTGCTTTACATAGAAGAAGTAAATTTGCAAACTTTTGTCATGATTTAATGCAAAACCATTTGTCCTAACTACCTATGCACAAAAAGTTCTATTCTAGTAATTGGTTTTAAAAAATCAAATCAAATATTTTTGCTTTTTCTCATAGTTAAACTGAAGGCAAATTATGCAGACATCTGTAGGGTAGGTAACTTGGAGGCAGCTTTTCAACA
Organism: Anodontia alba; assembly: GCA_964016985.1. NCBI lineage: Eukaryota > Metazoa > Mollusca > Bivalvia > Lucinida > Lucinidae > Anodontia > Anodontia alba. The sequence continues at coordinate 103,386,364 of OZ024824.1, forward strand.
AGTTCCACTTGTTTAATTTTTCTGAAATTTTCACAATATTATTGTGAAACATCAGTATTTCAAATTCAACAAAGAAAAATAAAAAATATTTTCTTAGACAAAAATTTCAATAAATCACTTAACTAAGACTGACTTGTCAAAATGACATGTATCTTAGCAGATTCGGGATCCACTTTTTAGGCTTATTTTGCTTTCTGTATGTCTTGCTGCTTGCCAAGACATGCGCATCACACGTTTTATTTCCAAACTTTTGGGGTTTAGCCACACTGATGAAGTTTAAATAACAGAAAGGCCTCTGTGGCACTAAATTAGGTATAGTTAAGCTCATATATTTACTATAGAAATTGCATAGGTCAGACCAATTTTTGGACGTAAATTTAATTTTAGGCTACATATTTGAGAACAAAACACAGAAACAGAAAAGACAAATGGTTTCTGATAAGATATGGTCAATCAGAACAAAATATTTTCATTTAAAATAAAATGCAAGAAACAATGTCTTTCCAATTGATGTCGAAAGGTCAGTACACCCACAACCTCCTTATAACACTATTGTTGGGGTCCATAGCACAAACCGTGTTAGTTAAACAACCGTGTTATATCCAAACAAAAATGTATAGATTATATTGAAAAATGACCATTTATGGTCATTTTTCAATATAATCTATACATTTTTGGGATCCATCTTTGAACCGTGTTATATCCAAAACTGTGTTATAACGAACCGTGTTATAAAGAGGTTGAAGTGTAGTTCTTTTGCTGATGTTTCTCTTGGCCTGCCGCTTACGTTAGCAAACAGCCTAGGATAGGTTCTTGCGAGACTGCTTGGATGCACAGACTCACCTGCACCTTTGCTGTTTGATTATACTATAATGGCTCTTATCCCATGCCATGGCTCATATGTTGTGGGTACTCATTAGAAGTGCCTCACTGAGGCACTTCTAATGAGTACCCACAACATATGTTTTCATAGAGAAATAAGAAAAATATTTATCTGGTGCTATGGAAATGTCAACACTCTGAACATGGCATCCATGCTGTCTGATTGATGTCTTCACCTTGAGACAGTGGAGTGTATTATCTAGTCTTTCACTTAGCAAACAATTCAGATACATAGGCCTAGCTGGATCTTTTTTTATTTATGTCTATTTTATTTTTTTTTTTTGCTGGATGCAGCTAAGGTTTATATAATTATAAGGTTTTGCATTCACTTAGCTCACAAGAATTTGGGTTCATTCATTATTGGCCCACCTGTATGAAACTTGGACTGATGTTAGAGAATGGTCCAGATTTGTTCAGGACAAGCTCTACTAACAATGACCTTGAGGTCTAGGTCATGGACTTTGAAATTTTTTATACCTTAAATGTTAGTTTTATGTTAAAGTTTTTAAAGATTTGTATCTCCTGAATGCCTTGATAAATTTACTTGATATCTGGATTGATTTAAAGTACTGATTCAAAATTTTGTTCAGTATTATCCCCATCCTCCTCAATGACCTTTAGGTCAAGGTCATGGACTTAGAAATATATCATGGGAAAATGGTTAAATTGCATTTCTCCATAACCAGTGAAGTAATGTGAACCATTTTTGGCAGTAATGATCATTTGATGATTTTCTAACCAGTTAGTTCCTGTGTTTTATGACCAGTGGACATGTTTGGTTGCCATGGCAACGTTAAATTTTAAAATAGGAAATTTTAAATGACAGCTCCTCCAAAACCACAGAAGCAGAATGCCCTAATTTGGTAGAAATGTTGCTTGGGTAAGGACAATTCAAAATGGCCACTGGTCCTCTGATAAAGAGATAAATAAAGAATATTGTTTAGTTCTGTTCTGTACAGGTACTTTGATAAACTGTCTTTTTTGCAACAAGAAACTGAACAATTTTGCTGATGCTCATTAGATTTCCAAGGACTTATAATCTTCCTTTAACTTTCATTTTTGTCGTACTTGCTACTAGCATGGTGTGACACAGGATTACGAATTTCCGTCCAGTGGTTCCTCCGTCCATCCATCTGTCAATAATTTACATCAAGTCTAGCGTAAAAATGTGTTTATCTGCAGGGGTGATAGCTGCGAGTGTCAAACCTTGCATAGTAATTATCCTCGAGTCTTCAAGCACCCACCCTGACCCGGTGCCCTTGACCTAGATTTCGCACTCCAGTGACTTGTCATGATTTTACGTAGAGCCTAGAATTAAAGTGCATTTCTCTGAAGTGGTGATGGCTGCGAGTGTCAAACCTTGCATTGTAATTGTCATTGACATACTCTTCAAGCACCCACTATGACCCAATGCCCTAGACCTAGATTTTGCACTCCAGTGACTTTGTCATGATATTACGTCAAGTCTAGCATTAAAGGACATTTCTTTGTAGTGGTGATAGCAATGAATGTCAAACCCTGCATAGTAATTGACCTCAACATACTTTTCATGCATGCTTTATGACCCCATGCCTTTGACCTACATTTCGCACACCAGTGACTTTGTCATGATTTTACGTCAAGTCTAGCATTAAAGTGCATTTTTCTATAGTGGTGATATCTGTGAGTGTCACACCTTGCGTACTAATTGTCCTTGACATACTCTTCACGTATGCACTATGAACTGGTGCTCATGGTCTAGATTTCATGCTCCATTGGCTTTGTCATGATTTTGCATTGAGTCTAGCATTTAAGTGCTTTTCTCTGAAGTGGTGATAGCTGCGAGTGTCAAACCTTGCATAGTAATTGTCCTAAATATACTCTTCAAGCACACACTGTGTCCCGATGCCCATGACCGAGATTGCACTCCAGTGACTTATTCCAATGCAGGTGCGACGTCCACTTTTGTGGAATTCTTGTTTGAGTGAAATTGTCTCTCATCCTGGACTTGGATTCTTATCCCATTTTAGTCAGGAGACCCCAAAAGGTGGCAAACAGTGCAGACCCAGATAGATGCTGCAGAGTGCAGCATCCGATCAGGATCTGCACTGTTTGCATTAAATACAGAAAGGGGGTGGGTGTCCATTAGGCCCTTTTTCTGCTCGGTAACAAAAGTCTTCATTTTTTGCTGATACATTCCTTATAGTGTCCCATGTTCTTAAACAATATTGATTTTGCAACATAAGCCCTAGTTTTGGAGTAACATGATCATGAAAGTGGGTGGGGTAATTCAGTATGAACCTGAGGTACCATATTTTAAACACTTTTTCTCTTTTAAAATATATCACATCCTATTCTACCTTATTTTGTTTGTTAGACAAATGCCTTAGGTAATATCATATTTCATTAACCTTCCTTTAAAGATAAAAATTACATCCGCAGCATCTCTTTTATGAAAATCTTCATTTTTTGTTAATTTTGCATCTTGTAATTCAAGAAAATCTACCTTTTCTCCAGAACTAAAAGGTGAAATATTTCAAAACTTACCCTAATACAACACTGAGACAGTGCAAAGAGATGACTAAGTTTTGGTGACCTTGACCTTATTTTCAAGGTCACATCGGCTTTGTGGGATTGTCAAAAAGGCAGGTGCCTATTAGGCTATTTTTATGTTACTTAACAAAAGTCTTCATTTTCTCCTAATATATTGCCTATAATATCTTTTTAGCTCACCAGAGGACAAAGTGCTCATTGTGAGCTATTGTAACCAGTCAATGTCCGTCATACGCCGTCCGTTGTCTGTTGTGCCTTGTGATTTCTCAATAATTTGCTATAAAAGACAACTTCTCCTACACTCCTGGGCCAATTTCAATCAAACTTCACAAGAATGTTGCCTTGATGACTATCTACCAAAACAGTTATTTATTCCACATCAATAAACAAGATGGCCACCAGAGTTAAAAATAGAAGAAAATCTTTAAATGACAGCTCTTACTAGATTATTAGGCCAGTTTGAATCAAACTTGACAGGTATGTTGCCTATGTGTCTCACTACCAAAGTAACTAAAATTGTTCTGCATCAATGAACAAGATGGCCACCAGAGCTAAAATTAGAAAAACAAATCTTTGAATGACAGCTCCTCATAAATCACTGGACCAATTTGAATCAAACTTGACAGGCATGTTGCCTAGTGTCTCTCTACCAAAATAGCTAAAATTGTTTTGCTCTAATCAATAAGAAGGCCACCAGAGCTATAAATTGAAACATCTTTAAATGATAACTCAACCCTTTGGCCAATTTGGATCAAACTTGACTAGAATGTTGCCTAGGTGACTCTCTACCAAAATAGATAAAATGGTTCTGCTCCAATGAACAAGATGGCCGCAGAGCGCAAACCAGAAAATCTATTAAAGGTAACTACTGCTACACCCTTGGGCCAATTTCAGTCAAACACTTGATATCTTGATACAGCTTAATACCGTTCATGTGGAATCAGACCATTAAACAGGTGAGTGATTTAGGGCTATATTAGCCCTCTCGTATACTGTCTCAGTTGGATGCGCCGTCCGACTGGAGACCAGGAGGTCGCGGGTTAAACCCCTGCCGAGGTTGGCAACATTCTTTCGTGGAGATTGATCATGAAATATTTTCTACAGTCATTCTCTCCCTTCTGCTGATTCAAGAAGGGCAGTTGTCAGTTTCTGGCAAAAGAATGTGCACAATACTGGTTAACCGCTTAGAGGACTAAGCCTGCCCTGTAAACGTGTTATTAGGTAAACTGACAACGCTCGACATGACCCTATCTGGTTGACTGGGCCGTAAAACCTTAATACAAACAATACAATACTAGAAGCATTTTGGTTGTACAATGTAAATTACAGATCTGGAGTAATATAATCATGAAAGTAGGTGGGCTAATTCAGTAAGAATCTAAAAGTATCATACAAAAAGTATGAACCTAAAGCCTGTAAACTGTGTGTCTCTTTAAAGTTGCCACATTCAGTTTTACCAACTTCATTTTTGTGGACTAATTCCTCAGTTATTACAGTCAGTATCTTGTTTTACATTTTCGATTGAAATTGGTCTAAGGGTTTAGGAGGAGTTGTCATTCAAAGATTTTTTTTTTCTATATTTAACTCTGGTGGCCATCTTGTTCATTGGAGTGGAGCTGTTTTGACTGTTTTGGTAAAGAGTCACCTAGCAACATTCTTGTGCAGTTTAAGTTAGCAATATTCTTGCAAAGTTTGTTTGAATTTGGCCTAAATGTTTGGGAGGACTTGTAGTGTAAATAATTTTTTTTTTTTTACCTCTGGTGGCCATCTTGTTCACTGGAGTGAAACCATTTAAGCTTTTTTAGTAGACAGACACTTTGGCAACATTCTTGTGAAGTTTGATTAAATTGGCCCAATGATATGGGAGGAGTTGTCATTTAAAGTGTTTGTCTATTTTAACTCTGGCAGCTGTCTTGTTCATTGGAGCAAAACTGTTTCAACTATTTTGGTAGAGAGACACAAAGGCAACATGCCTGTGAAGTTTGATTGAAATTAGCTCAGTGATATAGGAGAAGTTGTCATTTATAGATTTTTCTGTTTTTAGCTCTAGCAACCATCTTGTTTTAGATTTTTCTGTTTTTAGCTCTAGCAACCATCTTGTTTATTGGAGCAAAACCATTTTAACTATTTTAATAGTGAGACTGAGAGTGGGGAGTGCAGCCAATTTTTCTTATATACGAGGGATGTTCGAAATGAATTGCTTATTTCTATCTGGAGACTTCCAATTTCAAGATAGCCCAAAAGTACTCATTTCATGCCCTCGAAGTACTCCCCGTGGCTAGAAATGCAAGTTTCAGCCGATGTATCCACTTCTTGAAGGCGTCACAGTACGCTGATTTGGGCACAGTAATAAGGTGCTGATGAATGGCAGATCCAAGTGCCTGTCCGGACTGTATTTCCACCCAGCAAGGAATGCTTTCAATTTCGGAAACAAAAAGAAATCACATGGGGCAAGGTCTGGGGAATACGGGGGGTGAGGCAAAACAGTTACTTTTTCTTTCTTCAAAAACGCCGTAACTATTGCGGAGGTATGAGCTGGGGCATTGTCATGAGAAGACGGACATGTTTAAAACAAGTGGCAGGGCGTCGTTTCTGATAATACTTTTTCAGTTTCTTCAGTACTACGTCTTTGTAGTACTTTCTGGTGATGCTTTTGCCCTTTTTCACTGGCACTTTTATTGCGACTCCTTCACCAGAGAAGAAGATTACATACAAAACCTTCTTTGTACTCAAAGAACGTTTGGCAATTATTGGGCATTTGCTTAGTGGCCCAGATCTTATTGCTAACCTTTCTGACGGGTTCAAAATAATGGACCCAGGTTTCATCACCTGTGACGACATTGGCAAACTGCTTTTTATCATATTTTGGAAACATTTGAAGCAGCTTTTTGGCCACTTTAACCCGTTGCCTCTTTTGCTCGTCAGTCAACAGATGTGGCACCCATCTAGCAGAAATCTTTCTGACTTTCAAATGCTTCTTCAAAATAAGGTGAACCGTTGAAAGTGATATGCCTACCTTTCGTGCAATATCACGAACTGTAAATCTGGCATCTCCTTCAATGATTTCCTTTATTTTGGAAACGATTTCTTTACGAGATGCAGATTTTGGCCTACCTGATTTCGGTGCATTTTTGATGGACTCTACACCAGACTCAAATTTCTTTTTCTACCGCCAAACTGGGTCATAAGACACACAAGAAGGTCCAAAAGCAGTAGAAATTTCAGTCATCAGCTTCTTCAAAGAACAACCAAGTTTTAAGCGCGCTTTGATGTAAGCCCGTATTTCATCTTTTTTGTCGACGCTTCTACCAACCATTTTTACTGCAGTGGTCAATGTCTGCGTGTATTCAAATGGCAAATTTTATGTCTTACACTTAGTCTAACATGTACATTTATACACCATTGTGTAGATATTGAATAACCCTATACAGGTATGTATTGGTTTTTATCGTGCCCCACGTGGATATCGAGCTAGAGGACAACAAGCAATTCATTTCGAACATCCCTTGTGTCTATATTGAAAACTTTGAAAATCTTGTCATGAACCAGCTGTTGGATTTGGAAACAAAAAAAAAAAGGAAAATAGCATCTGTATTGCCTTGGGGTGGGATAAGTTGGACCATATATATCTAGGTCAAAAACTTGCAGCTGGATTTGGAAGTAACTTTGTATAATTGTTCCATGAGTGACCCTCAGTGAAAATTTAATCAAGCCGTGTTGATTGCTAAAAAAGTATGGTTACTTGGGAGCATGGCCAGTTTTCCTTACACAAATGTGCATGTATGCTTAAATAGATACTGCACACATTGTAGACCCTCTAGAAGTTACAGAATAATGTCCCCCCACTTAGCGGGAGGGGTATATATTGATTTTGGCGGGGATCCCGTTGGCGTCGGCATCGGTGTGACACTTTCTTGTCTGCACAATATCTTGTGAACCAGTGTTTGGATAGATATATAATTGGGACATAACTAAGAACTGATTAGATGTGGGGGTGGATACCTGTTTTCTCTGAAAACACTGTTCCTAGGTTTTATTAGGGTTACAGGAATTGTCACAATGATGTGGCCATTAACAAAAATAGCTAATAAGAACTTACTTCAGCTGAAAACATGGCCTTTAAGGGCAGGCTGATTTTTCTATAATCCTGTATAGAAGATATGAAAAATATTCTTAATAATTTCACAGGAATTGTCACAAGATTATACTTAACAAAACTAGTTAAAATGAATTTGATCTGTCTGCTGTGGGTGGCAAACTGTATGGAGAACTTAAAAAATCTTCTTATGTTGAAGTCATTGTCAGAATTTGAAACAAGAGACTCCCTCTCTTGTCAATTTTATTCCAAGAATAGTCTTTCCTTTCTCTCACTAATCATTTTTACCAGCCTCGGTGGCTCAGTTGGATGCGCGTCTGAGTCACTGGTGATCAGGAGTTTGCAGGTTCGACTCCCCATCGGGTCAGCAACATTCTTTCGTGGAGATTTGATCATAAAATATTTTCTATGGTCATTCTGTCCCTTCCGCTGATTCAAGAAGGGCTGTTGTCAGTTTCTGGCAAAAGAATGTGCGCAGTACTGGTTAACTGCTTAGGGGACTAAGCTTGCCCAGTAGAAGTGTGGTTAGGTAAACCAAACGCCCTCAACATGACCCCATTGGGCTGTCAAACTTCAACAAAACAAAAAGAATATTCTGAAGTAGTCTTACAAGTGATGTTGCCTAAATTGTTAATGATATCTCAATCTTTGGCATTTTGCTCAGGTGAGCGAATTATGCCTTTGAAATTCTTTTTTATAGATGCATGTATTTGTAAAAATTTTCTTGCGTTTGAAAGCTGTTTTAAATTACTAAAAATGTTAACAGTTTATTAGAAAACAGAAACTTAGGAACAAATGAAAAAGAGTCCCTTGTTAGGTCTAAAGCTTATATTCAGATATGCTTAACTATTACCACTGGGAATATTCAGCAGATGACAGATTGTTGTTATTTTTAGCTCACCTGAGCCGAAGGCTCAAGGTGAGGTATTGTGATCACTCACCGTCCGTCGTCGTCGTCGTCGTCCATCTGTTCGTCCGTTCACAATCTTTAAACAACATCTCCTCCTGAACCAGTGATTGGATTTTGACCAAACTTCACAGGAATGATCCTTGGTTGGTCCTCTTTCAAAGTTGTTCAAATGTTCCGGTCCATTGTATATCTAGGTCACAGGAGCTAAAAATAGATTTTTTTAACTAAAAACTTAAAAAATCTTCTTGTCAGAAACCACTGGACCGATTTCAATATTATTTTGCAGAAATGTTCCTTTAGTGATCCTCTACCAAGATTGTTCAAGCCATTTGGATTCGTCAAAAAACATGGCCGCCAGGGGGGCGGATTATTTTCCCTATATATCAGTATAGAAAACTTTAAAAATCTTCTTGTCAGAATCCAATGGAACGATTTCAATATAATTTTGCAGAAATGTTCCTTTGGTGATCCTCTACCAAGATTGTTCAAGCCATTTGGATTCGTCAAAAAACATGGCCGCCAGGGGGTGGGGCTTATATCCCCTATATATCTATATAGAAAACTTTAAAAATCTTCTTGTCAGAATCCAATGGACCGATTTCAATATAATTTTGCAAAAATGTTCCTTTTGTGATCCTCTACCAAGATTGTTCAAGCCATTTGGATTCGTCAAAAAACATGGCAGCCAGGGGGCGGGGCTTATTTTCCCTATATATCTATATAGAAAACTTTAAAAATCTTCTTGTCAGAAACCACTGGAGCGATTTCAGTATAATTTTGCAGGAATGTTTCTTTGATGATCTTCTACCAAGATTGTTCAAGCCATTTGGATTTGTCGAAAAACATGGCCGCCAGGGGGCGGGGCTTATTTTCCCTATATATCTATATAGAAAAGTTTAAAAATTTTCTTGTCAGAAACCACTTGACCGATTTCAATATAATTTTGCAGAAATGTTCCTTTTGTGATCCTCTACCAAGATTGTTCAAGCCATTTGGATTCGTCAAATAACATGGCCGCCAAGGGGCGGGGCTTATTTTCCCTATGTATCTATATAGAAAACTTTAAAAATCTTCTTGTCAGAAACCACTAGACCGATTTCAATATAATTTTGCAGAAATGTTACTTTGGTAATCCTCTACCAAGATTGTTCAAGCCATTTGGATTTGTCAAATAACATGGCCGCCAGGGGGCAGGGCTTATTTTCCCTATATAGCTATATAGAAAACTTTAAAAATCTTCTTGTCAGAAACCACTCGACTGATCACAATATAATTTTGCTGAAATGTTCCTTTGATGATCCTCTACCAAGATTGTTCAAGCCATTTGGATTCCTCAAAAAACATGGCCGCCAGGGGGTGGGGCTTATTTCTCCTGTATATCTATATAGAAAACTTTAAAAATCTTCTTGTCAGAAACCAATGGACTGATTTCAATATTATTTTGCAGAAATGTTTCTTTGGTGATCCTCTACCAAGATTGTTTAAGCCATTTGGATTCGTCAAAAAACATGGCCGCCAGGGGGCGGGGCTTATTTTTCCTATGTATCTAAATAGAAAACTTTAAACATCTTCTTGTCAGAAACCACTGGACTGATTTCATTATAACTTGACAGAAATGTTTCCTTGTTAACCCTCTACCAAGATTGTTTAAGTTATCATGATTCATTAAAAAACATGGCCGCCAAGGGGTGGGGCTTACTTTTTCCCTATATATATCTATATAGAAAAGTTAAAAAATTTTCTTGTCAGAAACCAATGGACCAATTTCAATATAACTTAGCAGGAATGTTTCTTTGGTGACCCTCTACCAAGATTGTTCAAGCTGGCATGATTCGTCAAATAACATGGCCGCTAGGGGGCGGGGCATATTTTCCCTATACATGTATATCTATATAGAAAACTTTAAAAATCTTCTCGTAAGAAACCGTTGGGTCGAGTTCATTGTAACTTAGCAGGAATGTTGCTTTGGTGATCCTGTACCAAGATTGTTCAAGCCCTCATGATACATCAAAAAACATGGCCGCCAGGGGGCGGGGCTTATTTTCCGTATATATCTGTATAGAAAATTTTAAAATTCTTCTTTTCAGAAACCACCTGACCGATTTCAATATTACTTGGCAGGAATGTTGCTTTGGTAACCCTGTGCCAAGATTGTTCAAGCAATCATGATTCGGCAAAAAACATGGCTGCTAGGGGTGGGGCTTATTTTCCTTATATATCTAAATAGAAAACTTTAGAAATCTTCTTGTCAGAAACCACTGAACCGATTTCAGTATAACTTGCAGGAATGTTTCTTTGGTGGCACTCTACCAAGTTTATTCAAGCTGTCATGATTCGTCAAAAAATATGGCCGTTAGGGGGTGGGGCTTATTTTCCCTATATAGCTATATAAAACACTTCAAAAATCTTTTTGTCAGAAACCACTGGACCAATTTCAATATAACTTGGCAGAATTGTTCCTTTGGTGACCTTCTTTCAAGATTCAGTTCCAGCAGTCATGATGCATGAAAAAAACATAGCCGCTCGGGAGTAGGGCTATAAAATTTATCCAAAAATCTTAGAGAAGTGAACTTGGCTGAAACTTCAACAGTAAGTTTGCAAAGCTGTTTGCTCAGGTGAGCGATATAGGACCATCATGGTCCTCTTGTTCTTATTTTTCCTAGAAAATAGGCTTTGACATTTCATGCAAATCCTCTCCTGGGGAGACAAGCCTCTTTTCTGGAAAAATAAGAAACGTTTTGTACAATGTTGTCTGCTGAAGTTTTTTCCCAGAATGCTGAGTGTTAAATCATTTGGACAAAGAACTGGAATTCTGGGGGGAAAAGTGCTAGCTAGGCATTTTTTTTTCTGCACTCACAAAATCTGTTCTTTTTGTGTGATTGCTATTTCCTGTGTTTAACAAATTTATTGAGTAAAAACATCTATAAATTGTTTTCTTAGCTCATTTAATACCAAGCATGACATAAGTTTTTGGCTTTTCTGCAACATTTTTGTCTTGTTTTAACATTAGTTTGACAATTTTAAGTGTTCTAGCAGGATTTGTTTATGTTATGGTACAATTCTGCTGCTAAAATCACAAATGATTTCCTGTATAACAGTTTATTAAGAGAAAGAAAATAGAAGAGTTTCGCTTATATATGTTTAATGATTGAAGACATAACAGTTTAACCCTTGTCCCGCTGAGCCCGGATGTACCCTGCCTTTGCAAACATAGTAGATCCAGATCAGTTGGCTTCTGAAGAAGCCAACTGATCTGGATCTGCATTGTTTGCCATTAAGTAAGTGAATTTATGGCAACAATCCAGATCAGGTAATCTGATTGGCTGAAAATTAGAAGTAGGCATGGCATCTTAATTTATTCAGCAGGACAAGGGTTAATGATTCTGACTTACAGTGGTAATTGAGCCTCACACCTTGATCAGGTTTTGATGACTTTTGGGCCTCTGCTGTTGGTTTTATGGTACACTTTGACTTAGACTTTAACCCTTAAAACACTAAGCAGAATTGCAGCAAATAACATTTTAAATTTTATATTTATTATTTTTCAGAAAAAATGGCAAGTCTTATTTTCTCTGAAACATACAGAAGTAAATAAAAATAAAAAAAAATAGATAAATAAAAATAAAATAAATAAGTAAATAAAAAAAAAAAATATAAAAAAAATCATAGAATAAGGTCCCACTATCAGGTCTGTAGGACAAGGGTCCAGGTTTGATTGTCAGAGGTTCAGTGTTAGAACTACAATACAGTGTCACAATGTACACTGTAGTACCAGGTCCTACTACCAGATCTATAGAACATGGCTGTACAGCCAAGTCACGCTGTCAGATATGTAGGACAGGATAGCACTCAGATCTGATCACACCATCAGAGCTGTAGGACAGGATCATTGCTGTCAGATCTGTAGGATAGGGTCTCATTGTCAGAACTGTAGGACATGATCACACTGTCAGAGCTGTAGGACAGGATCATTCTGCCAGATCTATAGGGTATGGCCATACTGCTAGAACTGTAGGAGAATGTCACAGTGTCAGATCTGTAGGACAGGATCACACTGTTAGAGCTGTAGAACAGGATCACACCATCAGAGCTGTAGGATAGGATCACACTGTCAGAGCTGTAGGACAGCATCACTCTTCCAGATCTATAGGAAATAGCCATACTGTCAGAACTAGAAGTCACACTGTCAGATCTGTAGGACAGGATAACAGTGTCAGACTGATTACACTCTCAGATATGTATAATCACACTGTTGTAGGCCAGGATCACACTGTCAGAGCTGTAGGCCAGGATCACATTGTAAGAGGTATTGGACAGGATCACTCCATCATGGCTATAGGACAAGATAAGATAGAGCTGTTGGAGAAGATCAGATGGTCAGAGCTGTAGGACAGGGTCAGATTGTCAGATTTGTAGGACAGGATCACATGTCAGAGTTGTAGGACTGGATCACACTGTCAGAACTGTAGGCCAGGATCACATTGTAAGAGGTGTTGGACAGGATCACTCCATCATGGCTATAGGAGAAACTAAGATTGAGCTGTTGGAGAAGGCCACACTGTCAGAGCTGCAGGACAGTGTCAGATTGTCAGATTTGTAGGACAGGATCACAATGTCTGAGTTGTAGGACAGGATCACACTGTCAGAGCTTAGGACAAGTTCAGATTGTCAGAGATTTAGGAAGGATCACATTGTTAGAGCCGAAAGACAGGATCAGACTGTCAAAGAAGTAGGACAGGATTGCTTTGTCAGAGCTTTTGGACAGGGTCAGATTGTCAGAGCTGTGAGAGAAGATAAGACTGTCAGAGCTGATGACAGGGTCAGGGTATCAGAGCTGTAGGAGAAGGTCTCACTGTCAGAACTAAAGGAGAGAACCACACTACCACTGTCAGAGCTGTAGGACAGGGTCAGATTTTCAGAGCTGTAAGAGAAAGTATCATTTTCAGAGCTAGAGGACAGGACTTCACTGTCAGAGCTTAAGGATAGGGCCACACTGTCAGAGCTGTGAGAGAAGGTAAGACAGTGCTGTAGGATAGGGTCAAAGCAGTAGGACAAGGTAAGATTGTCAGAGCTGTAGGAGAATGTCTCACTGTCAGAGCTGAAGGACAGAAGCACACTGTCAGAGCTGCAGGACAGGACCTCACTGACAGCTGTAGGATAGGACAACATTGTTAGAGCTGTAGAACAGGGTCAGATTTTCAGAGCCATAGGAGAAAGTATCATTGTCAGAGCTGTAGGTCAGAAATACAGAGCATAGGACAGTACTTCACTGTCAGAGATAAGACCACACTGAGAGATCTATAGGACAGGGTCAGATTGTCAGTGCAGTAGGAGAAGGTCATGCTATCAGAACTACAGGACAAGATCACGTTGTTGGAGCTGTGGGACAAGATCACACTTTCAGCTGTATGACAGGCTAGGACATGGTAAAATTGTAAATGCTGAAGGTGAAGGTCACACTGTCAGAGCTGTAGGTCATGCCATCAAAGCTGTTGAGCAGGGTGATACTGAAAGATCATTTGGATCAGTAGGTCAGGATACTACTGACAGAGCTTTGACAGGGTCATGCTGTCAAAGCTGTAGGGCAGGATAACACTGAAAGATCAGTAGGACAAGGGCATACCCTCAGACTGTAGGACAGGGTCATACTGTCAAAGCTGAAAGAGCTGCAGGACAGGGTCATCCTGTCAGAGCTGTAGAACAGGGTGGCCACTGAAAGAGCAGTAGTACATGACCACACTGTCAGACCTGTAGGACAGCCATGCTGTCAAAGCTGTAGGGCATGATGACACTGAAAGATCAGTAGGACAAAGACAGACCCTCAGACTGTAGGACAGGGTGACACTGAAAGAGCAGTAGAACAGGATCACACTGTCAGAGCTGTACCTCATTGTCAAAGCTGTAGGACAGAGTGGCACCAAAAGTGCAGTAGGACAGGATCACACTGTCAGAGCTGTAGGACAGGGTGACACTGAATGAGCAGTAGGACAGGATCACACTGCCAGTTGTAGGACAGGGTGACACTGAAAGGGCAGTAGGACAGGATCACACTGTCAGAGCTGTACCACATGGTCACATTGTCAGAGCTGTAGGACAGAAGGGCACTGAAAGAACAATAAGACAGGATCACACTGTCAGAGTTGTAGGACAGGGTGACACTAATGAGCAGTAGGACATGATCACACTGTCAGACAGGGTGACACTGAATGAGCCTTAGGACAGGATCATACTGTCAGAGTTGTAGGACAGGGTGACTTTGAAAGAGCAATAGGACAGGATCACACTGTCAGAGCTGTAGGACAGAGTGGCACTGTCTGACAGTGTGGCCCTATCCTTAAGCACTGAAAGAGGGATAGTACAGGATCATATTGTCAGAGCTGTAGGACGGTATCATACTTGCAGAGCTGTAGGACAGGGTAGCTCTGAAAGAGCAGTAAGAGGATCACACTGAAAGAGTAGAAGGATATGATCACACTATTAGAGTTGTAGGATGGGGCCATGCTGTCAAAGCTGGAGGACAGGGTGATGCTGTAAGAACAGTAGGGCAGGATCACACTATCAGAGCTGTAAGGACAGGGTCATGCTGTCAGAGCTGTAGGACAGGATAGCACCAAAAGAGCAGTAGGACAGGATCACCTTACCCAAACAGTAGGACAGGACCATAGGCAGGACCACACTATCAGAACAGTAGGACAGGACCATAGGCAGGACCACACTATCAGAACAGTAGGACAGGACCATGGGCAGGACCACACTATCAGAGCTGTAAAGACAAGATCATGCTGTTAAAGTTGTAGGACAGGGTGACACTGAAAGAGCAGTCAAACTATCAGAGTTGTTAGGTCACATTCTTTTTTTACATAAACAAGGAAGTATGTAGCTAAGGAAAAATTAAACTTGAGAAATTATTTGTACTGGGGTCCTTGTAGCTCTAGATAAAAACTTTATTCAGGTGTTTCTTATTTTTTCTTACGAAAAACATGTTTTGTGGTTACTCATTAAATGACTCATTGAGATGCTTCTAATGAGTGCCCACATTATTTGTATTCATGTTCTTATGAATGCCCACAACAAACATTTGTACCAAGAAGTGAGAACATCTCTGGCTATGACTTTTATCTGGGCCACTGTCTGTGGTTGGGATTTCCTGTAGATGTTATGCTTGATGACAGTGATCTAGATCAGGAAATGAGATATAGGCTTCATGCATATGTAGAATTGACAGATCAGCTGATTGTACAAATGTAAGATGCTCCAGTTTTACTTATCAGCTGAGTGCCTGAGAAAAAAATATAACCTACCAAGAGGTTTTAGGGAGCAATCATTTGATTCCAATAGAGGGTCTGAGATTTTACCTTTGTTGTAGAATGTTGTATTTCCAACAAAAAAAAAAACAAAAAAATACACAAAAATAAACAAAACAAAAAAAAAAAAAACTGAGAATTTGATTTTACAGTTTTGTGAAAATATTTTCAGAAATAAAAATTATTGTGCCTTCAGAATACTTCGTATCCTCTTTACTAATTTACTGATGATATGATCTATTGATACTTTCTCACACATTGTGAGCCCTCACCCCACCGTCTTTTCACCTTTCATTGTTTCAGATTTTTCTTTTGCAGCAATATTCTCTAAAAAAATCTGGAATGTAAATTAAACACACCTCAGATTTTTTTTATACAAATATAGCTTCCTGTTGAAGTCCCATGAATGAACTGAAGTAAATACCGTATTTACCGTATGTATTTGGACAGTTAGGCCTGAGTAAACCATGTAGACCCAGATGGGATGCTGCAGACCATGGCCTCTCATCAGGGTCTACACTGTTTGCCACTCATCCAGCAGTTTTTAGACACAATATCAGGTAGTAAGGAGTGTGGTAAGGAGTTGATGTGTCCGAATACTTAGGGTATATACAGTAAATACAAATCAGGGCCCAGTTGTTCAAAGCTAACAACATCGTTAGTTAACGATTCGTTAAAATTTAGATCGAGTGATATGCAAATATGCTGAAATTTTTTGCTGAAAAAATGTGAGTAGCTTTTGCAGTGCAAAAGCTACCCACATTTTTTCAGCAAAAAATATCAGAATATTGTGTACTGAATCCGCTAAAACAGTTAACGAAATGACCCTTAACGAACTCGTTAAGCTAACGGTGCTTTGAACAACTGGGCCCAGATTTTTTTTTTAAACATAGCTTTCTGTTGATGACCCATGAATGAGCTGAAGTAAATAGCAAGTGTTGTGACTCTTAACCCATTGTAGTCGGGAGACCTGTAAACAGTTAATTGGCAAACAGTGCAGACCCAGATCAGACGCCTCAGAACGCGGCGTCTGATCGGGGTCTCCACTGTTTACAAATAGTTTAGCCATTTTTCTCTAGGAATATATAAAAGTATTAAGACACCTCAACTCCTTACCTGACAGTACATATACCAGATTTACCCTAAGTATTTGGACGCCTCAACTTCTTACCAGACTTGTTCTAAAATTTGAACAAGTACAATTTACTACCAGATGCTGTGTCTAAAAAATTCTGGATGAGTGGCAAACAGTGTAGACCCTGATGGGACGCTGCATTCTAGGGTTGTATTTGGGTGTACATATGGTAATCACAACTGTAGCAGAGGATATTTTTATTTTTTTTTTTTATTTTTATTTTTTTTTTATTTTTCAGAGAAAGGAAGGGTTGGCTTGAAGATAAAAATGTGCCGGGTTTAATGGCTAATTTTTAGCTCATCCTGAGTATAGTGATCATTTTTGTCTGTCCTTGCGTCCATCCATCCGTGCGTTCATAGGTCTGTACACACGAATGGGTAGTTCGTTGGCTAAGAATTATGGACAGTTTAAAAGTACTTGGATGGGATTTATTCCATTAGCCACACAAAATCAGTCTTTTATGTAGCTGATTTTCTGTTACTTGGCTATTTTTTAGCCACATAAGTATGCTAAATAGCTATCCTAGCCACATGATTATCCATTTGTGAGAACGGCCGTCCGTGTGTCCGTCCGTCCGTTTTCAAATGACTTCTCCTCTGAAGCCGCTGAGCCAATTTTGCTCAAATTTCATATGGAGCCTCCTTAGGTTGGGGGAACGAAAGATTGCTAAAATAGTTGTGGTCCGATGACCAAGATGGCCTCCATGCCCATATATGGTAAAAACCTTTAAAAATCTTCTTCACCAGAACCAAGGATGCCTTGTGGCTGAATCTTTGCTTAAATCATCGAGGAATTGGAAGTCTACCAAAGTTGCTAAAATAATGGACGTACATTGACATTTGACCTTTTTACAGCGAGGTCAAGTTTGCTTCCCTATGCATTTGTATGGGAAAAATGTTGAGATTTACAAATGACTTCTCCTCTGGAACCTCTGGGCCAGTGTTGTTCAAATTTCATTTGGAGCCTCCCTAGGATAGGGGAATGAAATATTGCTAAAATGGTTGCCATCCATTGACCAAGATGGCCGCCATGCCCATATATGGTAAAAACCTTTAAAAATCTTCTTCTCCAGAATCGAGGATGCCTTATGGGTGAATCTTTGCATAAATCATCGGGGACGGGAGGTCTACTGAAGTTGCTAAAATAATGGTCATACAATGACATTTGACCTTTTACGGCGAGGTCAAGTTTGCTTCCCTATGCATTTGTATGGGAAAAATGTTGAGAATTTCAAACGTCTTCTCCTCTGGAGCCTCTGGGCCAATGTTGCTCAAATTTCATTTGGAGCCTCCCTTGGGCAGGGGAATGAAAGATTGCTAAAATGGTTGCCATCCATTGACCCAGGATGGCTGCCATGCCCATATATGGTAAAACACTTTAAAAATTTTCTTCTCCAGAACAGAGGATACCTTCAGGCTGAATCATCGGGGATGGGAGGTCTACCAAAGTTGCTGAAATGGTGGTCGTACATTGACATTTGACCTTTTTACGGCGAGGTCAAGTTTGCTTCCGTATGCATTTGTATGGACCATATTCATTTATATGGGAAAAATGTTGAGAATTCATATTTTGGATATCTCCTGTATAATCCAGTTGAATTGAAACTTGATGATGAGCATTAGGGCGCCTAGTAGACACAAATTAGCTGAATGAGCCACAGCCGCCATCTTGAAAATAAATTTTTGACATCTCTTCCCAAACTTTTGGTCGCTTTGAGCCGAAACTTGCTTTATAGCAGCAGGATCGAAACGAGCTAAAATTTTGTTGATCTGAATTCTAAGATGGCCACAATGGTTCCACTCCATTGAACAAGATGGCCGCCAGAGCTACAAATAGAAAATCTTCAAACGACATGTCGTCCTTGACCAATGGCCCTATTTCAAAATATTTGCACAGAAGTGTTCCTCCAATGACCCTCTACCAAAATTGCTAAAATGGTTCCGCTTGGCTGAACAAAATGGCAGCCAGAGCTAAAAATAGAAAAACCTTTAAAAGACATCTCCTCCACTGCCAGTGGCCTGATTTCAAAATAATTTCACAGAAGTGTTGCTCTTATGGCACTTTACCAAAATTGCTAAAATAGTTTTGCTCAGCTGAACAAAATTGCCACAAGAGCTAAAAATAGAAAAAAACAACAAAAAAACAACAACAACAAAAAAACAACAAAAAAAAACAAACAAACATTAAACAACATCTCCTCCTTGACCAGTGGCCTCATTTCAAAATGATTCACAGAACTGTTCCTCTTATCTCCCTTTTTTTTTGACTAAATATGGCCCTTTGAAAATTTCAGCATTTTAACCTGAAATAATCATTGGTTTTACTCCTTATACTGTTTCTCAGGATGCACTGAAGAAAAAGAAAAAAAAAACTGGTGTGCCAAATTTGATTGCAATGATTCTGCTGACATTATTTTCCTTGTTTCAAATCTTCGAAAGCTGACCTGGCCATTACATTTATTCATTATTTATCAGACTAAACATTTCTGAGGGTAGCTGGAGAAGGCTGAAGCCTATTTGAGGAAATAAAAAATAAAAGAAAATAATGGCTATTAATCTTGCTGTATATTTCAGGTTTTCATTTGCTGTAGAAAATGAAATGTGTCAAGTGCATTGGCCATTAATTGTTTCTTCCTATATTTCCTAGGCTAAAGGAATCTGAAGATGATCTGGAGAAGACAAAGGTCGTCAAGTGCATGGACCATTAATTGTTTCTTCCTATATTTCCTAGGCTAAAGGAATCTGAAGATGATCTGGAGAAGACAAAGGTCGTCAAGTGCATGGGCCATTAATTGTTTCTTCCTATATTTCCTAGGCTAAAGGAATCTGAAGATGATCTGGAGAAGACAAAGGTCGTCAAGGGCATGGGCCATTAATTGTTTCTTCCTATATTTCCTAGGCTAAAGGAATCTGAAGATGATCTGGAGAAGACAAAGGTGTTAAGTGCATGGGCCATTAATTGTTTCTTCCTATATTTCCTAGGCTAAAGGAATCTGAAGATGATCTGGAGAAGACAAAGGTGTTAAGTGCATGGGCCATTAATTGTTTCTTCCTATATTTTCTAGGTTACAGGCTTCTGAAGATGATCTGGAGAAGACAAAGGTGTTAAGTGCATTGGCCATTAATTGTTTCTTCCTATATTTTATAGGCTAAAGGCATCTGAAGATGATCTTTAGAAGATAAAAGTGTAAAGTGCATGTGCTATTAATTGTTCATCCTATATTTTGTAGATTTTAAAATCACCTGAAGATGAATTGGAAAAAGTAAAATGTGTCAGTTACATTGACCATTAATTTTGCTTCCTATAATTCTAGTTTAAAGTCACTTGATGATGAGTATAGAAGGTAAAAGTGACAAGTGCTTGGCCATTAATTTTGCTTATTATATTTTCTAGGATAAAGTCATTTCAGATGAGCTATAGAAGGTAAATATATCAAGTACATTGGCCATTAACCCTTGTCATGCTCTAATAAATTAAAATGTCACACCCATTTTTAATTCTCAGCCAGTCAGATTGCTTGATCGAAATTGTTGATATAAATTCAGATACTAATTGGCTAACAGAGCAGATCCAGATCAGTTGGCTTCTTCAGAAGCCAACTGATCTGGATCTGCCTGTTTGCAAAGGCAGGGCATATCTGGGCTCAGCAGGACAAGGGTTAATTTTGCTTCCTATATTTTCTAGGATAAAGTTGTTTGAAGATGAGCTACAGAAGGTATAAGTGTCAAATATAATGGCCATTTATAGAGCTGTAGAAGGAAAGTGTCAAGTATCATGACCATTAATTGTGTTGTCTGTATTTTCTAGGTTTAAAGTCTTCTGAAGATGAACTGGAGAAAATGAAGTGTGCCAAATGCAATTTCCAGGCCTACTATGAACAGCAATACCAGAACCATATAGCTACACATACTGATGATGTCTCCAAGTGTAAATGTTGTAATT
Organism: Anodontia alba; assembly: GCA_964016985.1. Taxonomy (NCBI): domain Eukaryota; kingdom Metazoa; phylum Mollusca; class Bivalvia; order Lucinida; family Lucinidae; genus Anodontia; species Anodontia alba. The sequence goes on from OZ024824.1 coordinate 103,407,165, forward strand.
TTGTGTCCTTTGACAAGGGAGATTTATTAGCTCATTTTAGGGTAAGCAAAATTTGTCACTGATTATAACATCCTGGGGTATGCATAAGCTGCACCATCTGGAATGCACAATGCATTGATCAGTTTAACAAGATGAGTCACATGAAATCCAAGTTTAAATAATGTTTAAATGGCTATATGTTTCTTGCTTTGCCATTTTTATACATGAAAGGCCAGACATTTCAGTACTGGCATATTGTATTAAAAATTAATGGAATTTCTACACATCACGAAAACATACCTATATAATTTTGGCCCCTTTAAACCCCACTTTCATATAGTAAAACTGTGGTTTACAGGGGTATACATTATTTTCTTTATTTCTGCTCAAAAACATAGATTGTTGGTACTTGTTAGAACCGCCTTGGCGAGGCGGTTCTAACAAGTACCCACAATCTATTTTTTGGACAGAAATATGAAAAAATATCAGAATTTTTATCTGAAAATTTTCAGTTTTTGGAGGTGAAATTTTCTCTATATTAGAATAGGCGTGTTTTCGTAATGAAAAGACTGATGCATACATTAATACAACAAGCAGTTTGTCCCTCAGTGCATATCACCAGATAAAGCACTGTTTTCAACCAAAAAGTTTTGATATTTCTCTTATATTCATATTTGATATTTCTCTTATATTCTCATGTCGCACAAGGCACTTATAATGAGTACATGTACCTTTAACCCTTGCCATGCTGAATACATTTAGATGCCATGCCCATGTCTAATTTTCAGCCACTGAGATCACTTTATCCAGGTTGCTTATACAATTAATGACAAACAGTGTAGATCCAGATCAGTTGGCTTCCTTAGAAGCCAACTGATCTGGATCTACACTGTTTGCAAAGACAGAGCATATCTGGGTTAACATACGATTTTATGTAGAAATAAGAATATTCTGGATAGGCAATCTTATTTAGAACTATGCTCAGTGATTGACATTTGAACAGCAACATCAGAAAATATACCTTTGGACATTTGCGCCCAGCGAAGATTCAGATCAACCTGCACATTTGCACAGACTGATCAGAATCCTCACTGGGCACATTTTGGATAGCCAAGGATAAAAAATTCTTCATGCGGACAACAAAGACTCTGGTCAGACTGTGCAGATGTGCAGGCTGATCTGAGTCTTCATTGGAAGCACATGTCATAAGGTATGTCATAGCTCTAGATAAGGCACTTTTTACAGTCAAAAAGTAGTGATATTTGTCTAATTTCTCACTTCTAATGACCACAACATACGAGGGGAGTTCAATAAGTTCGTAGAACTCGAGGTTTAACTCACAGATTGGAAGATGGTTTCAACATTATTTTTCAATATAATCCCCCTTTACTTCAATGCATTTGGCCCACTTTTCTTTTAAGCAGTCTATGCCTTTGAAATAAAAGTCGTCTATTTGGTCCTCAAACCAAGCCTCTGTAGCAGCCTTGAGCTAATCATCGTCCCGAAATCTCGTTCCACGCAAGTGGGACTTCAAATTTCGAAACAGATAATAATCACTTGGGGCCAAGTCTGGACTGTATGGCGGGTGATTTAACTGCTCGAATTTGCTCTCACGAATAGCCGCTTGTGCAACTCTGGACTTGTGCACAAGGGCATTATCATGCAAAAGAAGGACACTAGCAGCTAACTTTCCCCTTCGTTTTTCTTTAATAGCAACCCTTAATTGTTTAATGACATTGGCATAGTATTCTCCTATAATTGAAGTACCAGCAGGCTTGTAATCTATCAATATAATCCCTTTGAAGTCCCAAAACACCGTGGCTATTACCTTGCTGGCTGATGGTTGGGTACGAAATTTCTTAGGTGGGGGTGAGCCAGAGCACTTCCATTGCATGGACTCTTTTTAGCTCACCTGAGCCGAAGGCACAAGGTGAGCTTTTGTGATCACTTACCGTCCGTTGTCGTCGTCGTCCGTCTGTCCGTCCGTCCATCCGTCCGTCCGTTCACAATCTTTAAACATCTCCTCCAAACAACTGATTGGATTTTGACCAAACTTCACAGGAATGATCCTTGGTTGGTCCTCTTTCAAAGTTGTTCAAATGGTTCCGGTCCATTGCATATCTAGGTCACAGGAGCTAAAGATAGATTTTTTAACTAAAAACTTAAAAAATCTTCTTGTCAGAAACCAGTTGACCAATTCCAATAAAATTTTGCAGAAATGTTCCTTTGATGAACCTCTACCAAGATTGTTCAAGCCAGTTGGATTCGACAAAAAACATGGCCGCCAGGGGGCGGGGCTTATTTTCCCTATATATCTATATAGAAAACTTTAAAAATCTTCTTGTCAGAGACCACTGGACTGATTTCAATATAATTTTGCAGAAATGTTCCTTTGGTGATCCTCTACCAAGATTATTCAAGCCGACATGATTCGTCATAAACATGGCCGCCAGAGGGCGGGGCTTATTTTCCCTATATATCTATATAGAAAACTTCAAAATCTTCTTGTCAGAAACCACTGGACCGATTTCAATATTATTTTGCAGAAATGTTCCTTTGGTGATCCTCTACCAAGATTATTCAAGCCGACATGATTCGTCATAAACATGGCCGCCAAGGGGCGGGGCTTATTTTCCCTATATATCTATATAGAAAACTTTTAAAATCTTCTTGTCAGAAACCACTGGACCGATTTCAGTATAATTTTGCAGAAATGTTCCTTTGGTAATCCTCTACCAAGATTGTTCAAGCCATTTGGATTCGTCAAAAAACATGGCCGCCAGGGGCCGGGGCTTATTTTCCCTATATATCTATATAGAAAACTTTAAAAATCTTCTTGTCAGAAACCACTGGACTGATTTCAATATTATTTTGCAGAAATGTTCCTTTGGTGATCCTCTACCAAGATTATTCAAGCCGACATGATTCGTCATAAACATGGCCGCCAGGGGGCGGGGCTTATTTTCCCTATATATCTATATAGAAAACTTTAAAAATATTCTTGTCAGAAACCACTGGACCAATTTCAGTATAATTTTGCAGAAATGTTCCTTTGGTAATCCTCTACCAAGATTGTTCAAGCCATTTGGATTCATCAAAAAACATGGCTGCCAGGGGGCGGGGCTTATTTTCACTATATGTCTATATTGAAAACTTAAAAAATCTTCTTGTCAGAAACCACTGGACCGATTTCAATATAATTTTGCAGAAATGTTCCTTTGGTGATCCTCTACCAAGATTGTTCAAAAGATTTAGATTCGTCAAAAAAAACATGGCCGCCAGGGGGCTGGACTTATTTTCCCTATATATCTATATAGAAAACTTAAAAAATCTTCTTGTCAGAAACCACTGGACCGATTTCAATATAATTTTGCAGAAATGTTCCTTTGGTGATCCTCTACCAAGATTGTTCGAGCCATTTGGATTCGTCAAAAAACATGGCGGCCAGGGGGCGGGGCTTATTTTCCCTATATATCTATATAGAAAACTTTTAAAATCTTCTTGTCAGAAACCACTGGACCGATTTCTATATAATTTTGCAGAATGTTCTTTTGGTGATCCTCTACCAAGATCGTTCAAGCCATTTGGATTCGTCAAAAAACATGGCTGCCAGGGGGCGGGGCTTATTTTCCCTATATATCTATATAGAAATTTTAAAACTCTTCTTGTCAGAAACCAATGGACCAATTTCAATATATTTTTGTAGAAATGTTCCTTTGGTGATCCTCTACCAGGATTGTTCAAGCCATTTAGATTCGTCAAAAAATATGGCCGCTAGGGGGCGGGGCTTATTTTCCCTACATATCTATATAGAAAATTTTAAAAATCTTCTTGTCAGAAACCACTGGACCGATTTCAATATAACATTGCAGAAATGTTTCTTTTGTAACCTTCTCCCAAGATTGTTCAAGTCGTCATGATTCATCAAAAAACATGGCTGCCAGGGGGCAGGGGCTTATTTTCCCTATATATCTATATAGAAAACTTTAAAAATCTTCATGTCAGAAACCACTGAACCGATTTCTATATAACTTGGCAAAAATGTTTCCTTGGTGATCCTCTACCAAGATTGTTCAAGCCGTCATGATTCGTCAAAAAACATGGCCGCTAGGGGGCGGGGCTTATTTTCCCCGTATATCTATATAGAAAACTTTAATGATCTTCTTGTCAGAAACCACTGGACCGGTTTCAGTATAACATTGCAGGAATGTTTCTTTTGTAACCCTCTACCAAGATTGTTCAAGTCGTCATAATTCATCAAAAAACGTGGCCGCCAGGGGGCAGGGCTTAATTTCCCTATATGTCTATATAGAAAACTTTAAAAATCTTCTTGTCAGAAACCACTGGACTGATTTCATTATAACTTGGCAGAAATGTTTCCTTGTTGACCCTCTACCAAGATTGTTCAAGTTATCATGATTCGTCAAAAAACCTGACCGCCAGGGGGCGGGGTTTATTTTCCCTATATATCTACATAGAAAAGTTTAAAAATCTTTTGTCAGAAACCAATGGACCAATTTCAATAACACTTGGCAGGAATGTTTCTTTGGTGACTCTCTACGAAGATTGTTCAAGCCGTCATGATTTGTCAAAAAACATGGCCGCTAGGGGGTGGGGCATATTTTCCCTATATATCTGTATAGAAAACTTTAAAAATCTTCTCTTAAGAAACTGTTGGATCGAGTTCAGTGTAACTTGGCAGGAATGTTGCTTTGGTGACCTTCTACCAAGATTGTTCACGCCCTCATGATACGTCAAAAAATATGGCCGCCAGGGGTTGGGGCTTATTTTTCGTATGTGTCTGTATAGAAAACTTTAAAATTCTTCTTGTCAGTAACCACCTGACTGACCTGGCTGCTAGGGTTGGGGCTTATTTTCCCTATATATCTAAGTAGAAAAATCTTCTTGTCAGAAACCACTGAACCGATTTCAATATAACTTGGCTGGAATGTTCCTATGGTGACCCTCTACCAAGTTTATTCAAGCAGTCATATGATTCGTCAAAAAACATGGCTGTTAGGGGGTGGGGCTTATTTTCCCTATGTAGCTATATAAAACATTTTAAAAATCTTTTTGTCAGAAACCACTGGACCGATTTCAATATATCTTGGCAGAATTGTTCCTTTGGTGATCCTCTTTCAAGATTCAGTTCAAGCCATCATGATGCATGAAAAAAAAAACATGGCCCCTGGGGAGCAGGGCTATAAAATCTATACAAAAATCTTAGAGCAGTAAACTTGGCTGAAACTTCAACAGTAAGTATGCAAAGCTGTTTGCTCAGGTGAGCGATATAGGACCATCATGGTCCTCTTGTTTATATCTAGGTCCCAGTGGTGAAGCCAAGTTTCATCTCCTGTCATAAGACGAGTGTGAAAGTCTTCTGGATTGGCATTGTACACTTCCAGAAGTTCTTGACTTGACTCCACCCTTTGCTGACGATCTTGCATGTTCAGGTTTCTGGGTACCCACCTGGCAGATACTTTTGACATGCCTAAATATTCATGGATTATAGTGTAAACACTTCCATTAGAAATACCACATTCTGAAGCAAGTTCGGCACCTTTGATTCGGCGATTGTTTAGCACAAAAAGTCTCTCAACACGGTCAATCATCTCCTGGCTGATGACATCAGCGGGGCGACCTGGCCTTGGGTCATCTTCTAAGGAGTCTCGCCCACATTTATATTCTACTGACCACTTTGCCACTGTGGAATACTTTGGGCTACTATCACCATACACATCAGCCATGCGCCGATGGATTTCTTTGGCCTTTGCACCCTCCTTAGTGAGGAACTTTGTGACCGCTCTGAACTCAATATTCTGACTTCCATTTTTAGCTCACCTGAGCTCTGCTCAGGATGAGCTATTGTGATCACTTTTTGTCTGTCGTCAGTCTGTCCGTCCGTGCGTCCGTCCTTCCGTTAACATTTTCAAACGACTTCTCCTCTGAAGCCACTGAGCCAATTTTGCTCAAATTTCATATGGAGCCTTCATATGGAGGGGAACGAAAAATTGCTAAAATGGTCGTGGTCCGTTGACCAAGATCGCCGCCACACCCATATATGGTAAAAACCTTTAAACATTTTTTCTACAGAACTGAGAATGCCTTGGGGCTGAACCTTTGCAGGAAATATCAGAGACGGGAGGTTTACCAAAATTGCTAAAAGAATTGTCGTACGTTGACGTTTGACCTTTTTACGGCAAGGTCAAGTTTGCTTCCCTATACATTTGTATGGGAAAAACCTTTAAAAATCTTCTTCTCCAAAACCGAGCATGCCTTATGGCTGAATCTTTGCATATATCATCGGGAATGGGAGAGCTACCGAAATTGCTAAAATATTGGTAGTACATTGACATTTGACCTTTTTATGGTAAGGTCAATTTTGCTTCCTTATGCATTTGTATGGGAAAAATGTTCAGAATTTCAAACAACTTCTCCTCTGGAGCCTCTGGGCCAATTTTGCTACAATTTCATATTGAGCCTCCTTAGGTAGGGGGAACAAAAGATTGCTAAAATGGTCACGGTTTGTTGACCAAGATGGCCGCCATGCCCATGTATGGTAAAAACCTTCAAAAACCTTCTTCTCTAGAACCGAGGATGCTTTGGGGCTGAATCTTTGCATAAATTATCAGGGACAATTTCAAATGGGTTTTCCTCTGAAGCCTCCGGGCCAGTGTTGCTCAAATTTCATGCAGAGCCTCCTTGGGCAGGAGAATGAAAGATTCCTAAAATGGGTATGGTCCATTGATCAAAATGGCTGCCATGCCCATATATGGTAAAAACCTTTAAAAATCTTCTTCTCCATAACCAAATAAGCCCTGGGTCCTAATCTTTATGGGGGACAGGAGATCTACCAAAATTGCTAAAATGATGGTTCTATGTTGACATTTGACCTTTTTACCTCCAAGGTCAAATTTGCTTCCCCATTTGTATAGGCCATATACATTTATATTGAAAGTATCGAAGTGACTTGTAGATCAACAGTAGTTAAAATTGTTCTGATTGGAAATCTAAGATGGCCATCATCTGGTTTATACATATAATATTTCCCTGCCACTGTGCTGTTTACATGTATAAAATCATGATTCTTCAGAAACCACTTAGCCAATTTCAACCAAATTTCACATTGATCCTTCTGTTGAAATGTGATTGATAGTTTATTTAAATGATCATGCTCCATTGACTCAGGCCCATATATTCTTCTTCAAAACTACGAACTGCTCAAATGATGATATTTTCATTAGTTGCAATGATAGGATTGGAAAAATGTTGCATAACATGTGCATGTCTGCAGTGGCTACGTCACTCAGGTGAGCGAACCGTGGCCCATAGGCCTCTTGTTGCCTATGGGTATAGGTTTTCAAACAAAAAGTAAGAGCAAAAAATGTACGTGTTGACTGAACGGCTGTTATCATTTAACTGACAAAGGTTTACACTGCACAAAAATGAAAAAAAGAAATCTTGAATTGTATAGAAAAATACTGAGTTCTACAAACTTATTGAACTCCCCTTGTATGTACCCATAACATATGTTTTTGTGGAGAAACAGAAAACTATAAAGCGGATACCCCCCCCACCCCCCCCCACCCCCCCCCCCCCCCCACCCCCCCACACCCCCCTTCCACTCTTATCTGGAGCTATGTACATTTTCTTATTTAATGGCTCATTTGTACAGTAACTCACTACACTGGCTCCAGTATCCACTGACTAAATATTTATGCTTATAATCCTGTTTGATAATCTACTAAAATAAAACCAAAATGATATCATGACTATTAAGGCTGGTCACTAGAGTGACTAGCCTTTACAGTCATGATATTATTTGGTTTTATTGTATTGAAACATCAAACAGGATTATAAGAATAAGTCTGAATATTTAGTCACTTGAGACTGGAGCCAGTCTACATTTCCACATGGACAGTTACTCTCAGCACAGATGTTTTTTTTTTTTCCCAGACTCACTCCCATGAAAGAACTCCCATGTTCTTACCCTAAATATTTGGACTCCTTAACCCTTACCATACTTATCCTAAAATTTGAACAAGTCCATATAGGAGTGTCTCAATATTTTAACTGTATAGACTGAATGGCAAACTGTGTAGACCCTGATCAGACTGCACCTTTAGGTTTGTCAGAATAGGTGTAAGGTAAATAAAGTATACTTGTTTTCCTTTGTCAGCAGTCAGATTTGATTAGTCTAAAAGCAAATGCCTGAAGTCCATTTTAGTGGATAAGCAGGTTATGACCATTTGGAATTATTGATGGTGGTTATTTTAAAGATTTTATGACCCTTTCAGCAATGCTTCAGTTACAAATATGTTAAGTGTCTACATTGCTTTGCATTCATGGTCAGACCTCCTATACCATATAGAGCCTGTGTCTACCTCTACATACCACCCTATTCTCTTTGTACTCAACCCAAAACATATTTTCTTCTACTAATGGTTTGAAAATTTTTGTGGCTGGAGCAAGGATTTAAACCTGCAATCCTCAGATACCGTCAGGTACTTTGACTGTTAGGTTAGAAAGATATATTTCAGAATTATTATTTAAGAGGAATGGATATACATTCAGGAGGAGGCAATTCTGTTTTTGTCTCCTTTTGAGAAAGGGTCCACTCTGAAAGGAAAGAATTTACTCCCCTAGGGAGCAATTTTTATGCCCCCACCATTTGAAGAATGGTGGAAAGGGCATATAGTGTTACCCCTGTCCCTCCATCTCTCCGTCCACATCCAGCATTAGCAATTTGCGTTTAAGTTTTTCAGGTGGGGGCATCCCTGTCCTTTGGACTCATTTCTAGTTTTCATTTTAGAGTAGACCCCTTTTCAGAAGGGCCTTGACAAACAGGAAGTCACAAAAGTTATCTCTTTTGTAAACAACAGCAGAAAATCTACCAAATGTACCCCCTTAAATCTGGTAAAATAGCAACAGAAATATTCCTTCAAGAAATAATGTTCTGTAACCCATTTACATTGAGTGGACTCTTCTGCTGCAACTCTTTGATGTTTAGTTAGTTTTTAGCTCACCTGTGGATTCACGAAAAACAGAGGAACTTTACAGCACGACAGCTTCAAGAAAAATGCCAGGAACAGAATGTGGACCTCTACATGACCTTTGTCGACCTTACCAAAGCATTTGACACAGTCAGTCGTTAGGGACTTTGGAAAATTAAGGCAAAATTTGGCTGTCCTGCCAAATCCATAGCAATGGTGCGGCAGTTCTATGATAGTATGTTTGCAAGGGTCCAAAATGATGGCGAATTTCTTGATCCATTTCCTTTGACAAATGGAGTTAAGCAAGGCTGTGTACTAGCTTCAACACTGTTCAGCATGATGTTTTCTGCCATGCTTACAGATGCTTTCCAGGATGGTGACAATGGTATACCTATTGCTTTGATGGGAAACTTTTCAACCTAAGAAGGTTGCAAGCTAAATCTAAGGTGCAGACAGAGGTGTTAGACAAGTTCCTCTTTGCTGATGACATGGCAAAGGGTGCTCCAACAGATCAAGTATCTGATTCATGTGACAGCTATGATCTCACAATCAGCATAAAAAAAAGTATATCAGCCAGCACTTGGAAAGCCTTACAAGGAACCTACCATCACAGTGAAAGGTCAACGATTGCGTGGTAGACAAGTTCACCTACCTTGGAAGCACATTGTCTAGAGTTGTGCACATTGATGATGAAGTCGATGCTAGAATTGCCAAAGCTAGTGCAGATTTGGCCAGCTACGTGGAAGTATTTGGGACCGAAGTGGAATCAGACTTGACACAAAGCTGAAAGTATATAGATCGGTAGTGCTGCCAACACTATTATATGCATGTGAAACTTGGACAGTTTACCAACAGCATGCCAAAAGACTGAACCACTTCCATACAAGCTGTCTTAGAAAACTTCTAAAGATCAAGTGGCAAGCAGGATTCCAGACACAGAAGTCCTGAAAAGGGCAGGGATGCAGAGTGTACATACTCTTCTGAAACTGGCACAGTTAAGATGGACAGGCCATGTTACCAGAATGCCTGATGAATCATTGCCAAAGAAAATCCTCTATGGATAATTTCAAGTAGGAAAACGCTCCCATGGTGGTCAGAAGAAGCAATACAAGGACACCCTCAAAGCCTCCCTTAAAGACTTCAAACTACCAACAGAGTCATGGGAACAGATTGCACAGGATCGTACAAAGTGGCGAGGCCTCATAAAAAGGGGAGCTGGTGAATAAGCAAAAAGAATCAGCGAAGCCGAGCAGAAACGTGCACAGCGGAAAGCCAGAGCTAAGGCATCACCAACAGAGCTATCTTCCTCAGACCTCTCTTGTCCTATCTGCAACAGGCAGTTTAGAGCTAAGATTGGTCTCATCAGCCATCTTAGAACACACAAATAATAACACATCACACAGTTGATAAGGATTGGTCATTGTCAGCAATGACAGACGAACTTAAAAGCTCACCTGAGCCAAAGACTCAAGATGAGCTTTTGTGGCCTGTCTTCATTCATCGTCCGTCTGTCAACAGTTTACTTAAAAGACATCTCCTCCTGAACTGGTGAATGGATTTCAAAATAATTTTACAGGAATTTTTCTTGGGTGACCCTCTACCACTCCGCTAAATAAAATGGCCATCAGAGCTAAAAATAGAAAAACCTGTAAACGACATCTCCTCCCAGGCCAGTGGCCGATTTCAAAATAATTTCACAGAAATGGTCCTCTCATGCCCCTTTACCAAAATTGCCTAAATGGTTCCACTTCGCTAAACAAAATGGCCACCAGAGCTAAAAATAGAAAAACCTTTAAACGACATCTCCTCCCAGGCCAATGGCCCGATTTCAAAATAATTTCACGGAAATGTTCCTCTCATGCCCCTTTACCAAAATTGCCCAACTGGTTCCACTCCGCAAAACAAAATGGCCGCAAGAGCTAAAAATAGAAAAAACTTTAAACGACATCTCCTCCCAGGCCAATGGCCCGATTTCAAAATAAGTTTACAGAAATGTTCTCATGCCCCTTTACCAAAATTGCTAAAATGGTTCCGCTCCGCAAAACAAAATGGCCACCAGAGCTTAAAATAGACAAAAACATTTTAAACAACAGCTTTTTCTAGGCCAAGGGCCAGATTTCAAAATAATTTCACTGAAATGTTTCTCTAATGCCCCTTTACCTAAATTGCTAAAATGGTTTGGCTCCGCTGAACAAAATGGCCGCCAGAGCTAAAAACAGAAAAAGGGCATAGACTGTCATTTTACAACAATTTACTTAAGAGACATCTTCTCCTAAACCGGTTAATGGATTTTGAAATAATTTTACAGGAATGTTCCTTGAGTGTCCCTCTACCAAAATTGCAAAAATGGTTCTGCTCCGCTGAACAAAATGGCCACCAGAGCTCAAAATAGAAAAACCTTTTAATGACATCTCCCATGCCAGTAGCCCGATTTCAAAATAATTTCACAGAAATGTTCCTCTAATGCCCCTTTACCAAAATTGCTAAAATGGTTACACTCTGCTAAACAAAATGGCCGTCAGAGCTAAAAGTAGAAAAACCTTTAAACGACATCTCCTCTTAGGCCTATTATCGGATTTCAAAATAATTTCACAGAAATGTTCCTCTTATGACCCTTTACCAAAATTGCTAAAATGGTTCTGTTTGGCTGAACAAAATGGCCACCAGAGCTAAAAAAAAGTAAAAGGGCATAGACTGTCATGCATCTACCAACAATTTACTTAAGAGACATCTCCTCCTAAACGGGTTAATGGATTTTGAAATAATTTTACAGGAATGTTCCTTGACCCTTTACCAAAATTACTAAAATGGTCCTCCTCGGCTGAACAAAATGGCCGCCAGAGCTAAAAATAGAAAAAAAAACTTTTAAAGGACATCTCCTATCAGGCTAATGGCCCGATTTCAAAATAATTTCACAGAAATGTTCCTCTAATGCCCCTTTACCAAAATTGCTATAATGGTTCTGCTCCGCTGAACAAAATGGCCACCAGAGCTAAAAATAGAAAATCCTTTAAACAACGTCTCCTAGGCCTATGGCCTGATTTCAAAATAATTTGGCAGAAATATTGCTCTGTTTAAATCATATTCTCCTTGAGTGCTATGATACTCAGGTGAGCGATATAGGGCCATCATGGCCCTCTTGTTATTATTATAATGCTTTATAGAAATTCCTCTATTTAATGCAAACAGTGTAGACCCTGATCAGACGCAGCATCTGCACGGTCTGCCAATCACCTTTTTGGGGATCTCCTGACTAAAATGGGTTAATCCTGTTACAGGAAAACCACCCTCGGTGTATATGCAATGTCTGTGATTTTATGGCGGAGCATGCTTACGTGATCAAACGTCACATGATGCGACACAACGCCGATGGCTGTAGGTGTGATATATGTGGCAAAGTTTATAAGGTAAGTTGATTTTATCATGTACAATGTCTATGATTTTATGGCGGATGCGCAGGCTGATCTGGGCCTTCACTGTCTACATATGCCCGAAGACAAGTTTTCGCATCGCACAGCCCAGTTGATTTTATTATGTGAAGCAGTGAGAAGAAAGAGCCCTAGTCACTGTGACACATATAGGCCGGCAATGAAAAATTACAAAAGATGGTATGGTAAATGCCCTAAAATTTCAAACATTTTATTCCATACCTTTTTGGCCTTAACTTTGCTTTTTATGCAGTTCTTCATCAAAATACCTAATGGAAATGCAAACAGTGGAGACCCTGATCAGACTGCTCCTTCAGGAGCAGTCTGATCTGGGTCTGCACTGTTTACATATGGCATTTTGTCAGACACCTCGGTGTTAGAAATTTTAGCACAATTACCGTACCTAGGAAATGTCACTATCATGAAGTATAACCTTTCCAAGGCGCTGAAAGAAGAGATACGGAACATACAATGACAAAAGAAACGCCACATAAGAAACCACCAACATATAAAGGAGAACAAACTCTCAGATCAGCCTACAGTATTTACTCTAAATATTGGGACACCTTAACTCCTTACCATACTTATCCTATAATTTTTAAGTCTGTGCCACTACCTTTTGATTTGATTAAAATAATGCTGGATAAAAGGCAAACAATGCAGACCCTAATCAGATGCCGCATAATGCGGCATCTGATCTGGGTCTACACTGTTTGCTCAGGCCTGTCTATCCAGATACTTAGGGTTATTGCGGTATATATTTTACATAGATACTGTGCTGGCCTCGGTGGCTCAGTTGGATACGCATCCGACTGGTAATCAGGAGGTTGCGGGTTTGACCCCCACCGGGTCGGCAACATTCTTTCCTGGAGATTTGATCATGAAATATTTTCTACAGTTATTCTCTCCCTTCCGCTGATTCAAGAAGGGCAGTTGTCAGTTTCTGGCGAAAGAATGTACACCATACTGGTTAACTGCTTAGAGGACTAAGCCTGCCCAGTAAAAATGTGGTTAGGTAAATTGACCACGCTTGAAATGACCCTATTGGGTTGACTGGGCCGGAAAACCTCATCACAAACAGACAAACATAGATACTGTAGAATGTATCGAAGAACACACAAGGCCCTTATCAGAGACTGAAAAATATAAGTGAAGATACCCAGGAAATGCCACAATCACTAAGCACAGCCCTTCCAAGGCACCAAAAGAAGGAGAGATGAGGAAAAAACAAGGAAGACACAAAAGCCACATGTAAGTGGCTTTTGGACCGTCATTGCTTGTGTATGTCGCTGGTAAGTGTTTTAATGGAGGACTCATTCAAGCAATTTCGTAGGCTTCACAATACAGCCAGTGTCCTTTTTGTCTACTTTATAAAGGCATATGTTGTGGGTACCCATTTGAATTGCATTGACTTTGTTTCTTCAGGACCAGTATGTTCTCAAGATGCATATCAAAATGGTACACATGCCAGCTGAGGTATTATTTGAATGTATGATCTGCTCAAAGAAGTTTACAAGAAAGGCTCATTTAAAACGGCATCTCAGGATACATGACCCAGAGAAACCTTTCAAGTGCCCACACTGTATTTATAGGTAAGTTTCACTTGGTTCCGTAATGCTTAGCACTCAGGGTAAAAAATACAGCAGATGACAAATTGGTAACATTTTTCTTAGTTTTCCAGGATCTGACATTTCATACAAATTGTCTTATTGGGAGACAATTAACATGAAATGTCAAAACCTGTTTTCTGGGGAAAAAATAAGAAAATATCAGTTTGTTGTCTGCTGAATTTGCCCAGTAGTGAAGATTAAAGGCAAACCTCTGAATAAATTAAAATGCCATACCCACTTCTAATTGTCAGCCAATCAGATTACTTGATCCAGAAGTTGACGTAAATTCATACACTGAATGGCAAACAGTGCTGCTCCAGATCAGTTGGCTTCTTCAGAAGCCAACTGATTGGGATCTACACTGTTTGCAAAAGCAGGGTCTATCCGGATTCAGCAGGACAAGGGTTAAAGGCAAACCTCTAGTGACAAGGACAGATTTTCTTTTAGAGGTAAGCATTTAATGCAGGTATAGGAATCCTTTTAACCCATTGTAGTCGGGAGACCCATAAAAGGGTAATTGGCAAATAGTGCAGACCCAGATCAGATGCTGCAGAACGCGGCGTCTGATAAGGGTCTCCACTGCTTGCAAATAGTTTAACTATTTTTCTGTGGGAATATGTAAATCTCCTAGCCTGGCGTACCTAAAATTGAAATTGGACTCTTCCAATATATAGTGTGGGAGAGTCTATTCAGTCCACAATGGGTTAAAATATGGACAGGACTTTTTAGCATATGAATACATAGCTCCAGATTAGGTGCTTTTTCATGACTCCACTTTTGAAAATTTTGAGGGGAGCATATTACTTTTGCTTTGCTTGTCTGTTTGCCCATATGGTTGTTCATTATTCTGTTTGTCTTACTCTACTTTATTATAAGTTATCTTGGGAAATGTTTTAACTAGTGCTTTGGCATTGGCACACCTGTTGGGGCTGAGGAGTAGAACGTCGTATTTACTTTTGAAAAAATTGGGCATTGATTTTATGAGAGTTTGGCATTTTGTAGGAACAAACATATAGTGGGGGCATTGTGTATGAAAAACACACATTTCTAGTTTTGATTGAAAATTGTTCTAACATATTCATGAAAATATATGACTTTAGAAGTGTTTCCCAGAGGTCTTTCATGTCAAAAACATCAATATTTCTAAAAGACATAATGATACAGTAATAACATAAAATTATTGATGCAATATTCTAGAACGCATCTAGTTTTATTAGAGGTAAATTTTAATTTGAAGTAGGAAGTCTTTGGCAACAAATCTTAGTAAAAATGTGTCCAAATGATGTGCCTTGTTAACCCTTGTCCTACTGAATTAATTAAGATGCCATGCCCACTTCTAATTTTCAACCAATCAAATTACTTGATCGGGATTGTTGCTATAAATTCAAATACTTAATGGCAAACAGTGCAGATCCAGATCAGTTGGCTTCTTCAGAAGCCAACTGATCTGGATCTACACTGTTTGCAAAGGCAGGGTATATCCGGGTTCAGCAGGACAAGGGTTAACATGTGTAAGATTTTTTTATGTTCCAGAGGTTGTGAGAGGTCAGACATATCTAAACACCTTCTTATCCATGAGGAACCGAAACATGTCTGTGATGTATGTGGTAAAGCTTTCCGACATATCAAAAATAAAGAATTACACTTAAAAAGGTAAGCTCTCATATTTGATTTCTTCTTATCCCACTAAAATAGTAACTTAATTGTTTGGTAACTTAATTTAAGTCTGCCAGGTCTGTAAAGGGGACTGGATACACTTGGTAGATTTCTGCCATTTTCTTTTTACAAGGGAGACAATTTTTGTGGCTTCCTATTTGCTTTCTTGCACATCAGAAGCATCCGGGTGGCCAAGTTGTTAGCTCTCCCAAGTTAGGATCAAGAGGTCCCAGAATTGAACCCTGCTGAAGGCGGAATTCAGCTTATCACTGTATGGCGCTTCATTGCACATAGCCTTTCAGTATCATCTGTCTGTTGTTTCGATTTGACTTAAATAATGTTGAAAAGGACACAAAACATCAAAATATCATCCTTCTGAACATCAATCCCTTTCTGAAAAGGGGTCGAGTAACTTAATTGTTTGATAACTTAATTGTCTGAGAGGTCTGTAAAGGGGACTGGATACACTTGGTAGATTTTCTGCCATTTTCTTTTTACAAGGGAGACAATTTTTGTGGCTTCCTATTTGCTTTCCTGCACATCAGAAGCATCTGGGTCGCCAAGTTGTTAGCGCCTCCGACTTCGGATCTCGAGGTCCCGGGTTTGAATCCCGCTGGAGGCGGAATTCAGCTTATGAATGTATGGCGCTTCATTGCACATAGCCTTTCAGTATCATCCGTCTGTTGTTTCGATTTGACTTAAATAATGTTGAAAAGGACACAAAACATCAAAATATCATCCTTCTGAACATCAGTCCCTTTCTGAAAAGGGGTCGAGTCTGAAAGGAAAGAATTTGCTTCCAAAGGGCTCCCCTCTAAAATGTATCCATATCCCTTAAATTGCTTACAGAGGATTTGTTAAGGAGCAGTATTTAGTGATAATTCTGGGTTATTTTTTCTTATTTCTCCTTGAAAACATATGTTGTGGGGTACTTATAAGAAGTGCCTCGGTGAGGCACTTCTAATGAGTACCCACAACATACGTTTTAATGGAGGACTGGAGGAAATTATCCCAAAATTATCACCAAATACTCCTCCTTAACATCTCCTCTGTAAGCAGTGAGAAAATATACATGTGCCCCAAGCAGACTCAAATCAGCCTATGCAGAAGGGAGACAACTCAATTTTTGAGAGTTTTTTTCTCCTGAAGCATCAGTTCTCCTTAAATCTTATGGATCAAAGTCTGGTAAATCTCTCTGATATCTGGAGTTTGGATTTGATCTCCACTGGTGTAAACTATGTGTGCTGGCAACCTCAAATTTGAGCAGCTGGAAGCAAAAGTGACAATTAACTTATGGCAATGCTGTTACATAATAGGGATGTTCGAAATGAATTGCTTATTTCTATCTGGAGACTTCAAATTTCAAGTTAGCCCAAAAGTACTCATTTCATGCCCTCGAAGTACTCCCCGTGGCTAGAAATGCAAAGTTTCAGCCAATGTATCCACTTCTTGAAGGCGTCACGGTACGCTGATTTGGGCACAGTAATAAGGTACTGATGAATGGCAAATCCAAGTGCCTGTCGGGACTGGTATTTCCGCCCAGCAAGGAATGCTTTCAATTTCGGAAACAAAAAAAAAATCACATGGGGCAAGGTCTGGGGAATACAGGGGGTGAGGCAAAACAGTTACTTTTTCTTTCTTCAAAAAAGCCATAACTATTGCGGAGGTATGAGCTGGGGCATTGTCATGTAGAAGACGGACATGTTTAAAACCAGTGGCAGGGTGTCGTTTCTGATAATACTTTTTCAGTTTCTTCAGTACTACGTCTTTGTAGTACTTTCCGGTGATGCTTTTGCCTTTTTCACTGGCACTTTTATTGCGACTCCTTCACCAGAGAAGAAGATTGCATACAAAACCTTCTTTGTACTCAAAGAATGTTTGGCAGTTATTGGGCGTTTGCTGTGTTTAGTGGCCCAGATCTTATTGCTAACCTTTCTGACGGGCTCAAAATAATGGACCCAGGTTTCATCACCTGTGACGACATTGGCAAACTGCTTTTTGTCATATTTTGGAAACATTTGAAGCAGCTTTTTGGCCACTTTAACCCGTTGCCTCTTTTGCTCGTCAGTCAACAGATGTGGCACCCATCTAGCAGAAATCTTTCTGACTTTCAAATGCTTCTTCAAAATAAGGTGAACCGTTGATAGTGATATGCCTACCTTTTGTGCAATATCACAAACTGTAAATCTGGCCTCTCCTTCAATGATTTCCTTTATTTTGGAAACGGTTTCTTTAAGAGATGCAGATTTTGGCCTACCTGATTTCGGTGCATTTTTGATGGACTCTACACCAGACTCAGATTTCTTTTTCCACCGCCGAACTGTGTCATAAGACACACAAGAAGGTCCAAAAGCAGTAGAAATTTCAGTCATCAGCTTCTTCAAAGAACAACCAAGTTTTGAGCGAGCTTTGATGTAAGTCCGTAGTTCATCTTTTTTGTCGACGCTTCTACCAACCATTTTTACTGCAGTGGTCAATGACTGCGTATATTCAAATGGCAAATTTTATGTCTTACACTTAGTCTAACATGTACATTTATACACCATTGTGTAGATATTGAATAGCCCTATACAGGCATGTATTGGTTTTTATCATGCCCCACGTGGATATCGAGCTAGAGGACAATAAGCAATTCATTTCGAACATCCCTCGTATGTAAACAGCACTTACTCAGACCAACCGGCATAGTCATGAAGTATAGTCAGGATAAAGATTCACTTATTATTCATTCAAGACTAAAAATATGTATGTTATAGGTGAAAAAGTGTGAATACCTTTTTCCCTGGACGAGTATTTAACCCGGTTCGCTGGACTCAAAGTCCCACACACTTTAAAAGGTGGCTTGTAAAACAATGCAGTACACGTGTATTATATACCTTTACACAAAATATGCAGACCCAGATCTGATTGCGTTAAACATTGAAATGGTTAATGTAGAAGCTATGCTATAAGAAATAAGTGTCTGATGATGGTGTTCACTGTTCCTTTCTGTCCCAGGGTAAAATCCAGGGCACAGTTGTTCAAAACTAATATATCGTTAAAACTTTGATCATTAAATATGGCATATACGCTAATATTTTTGCTGAAAAAAATGTGAGTAGCTTTTGCATTTGCAAAAGCTACTCACATTTTTTCAGCAAAAATACCTGTGAATTAGATATTGTACTTACTAGAACAGTTAACATTTTGACCACTAATGAGCTCATTAATCTAACAATACTTTGAACAACTGACTCCAGGATTTCCCTATCTGGTTTCTGTCTTGTAGTATAATGTTTTCCTGTATTTTCAGACATAATGGACAGAGGGATTATAAGTGTGGTGTTTGTGACTTCTACGGGTACACCTTCACCGACATCAGGAAACATATAGAGAGGAAACATACAGATGCTAAAACAATAATCTGTGATAAATGTGGGGCAGCTTTTAAAACTGACTGGCATCTCAAGGTAAGTTGGAACACAGAAATCAAATGTATATGTATATATGAGCTGACTAGTTATCATGATTTTTTTTTTTTTTTTCACTATTAACCCATTTTAGTCTGGAGACCCGAAAAATGGATAATTGGCAAACAGTGCAGACCCAGATCAGATGCTGCAGAATACTGCATCTTATCAGGGTCTCCACTGTTTGCAAATAGGTTTGCTATTTTCTCTAGGAATATCTGACATACCTAAAATTGAAATTTGACTTCAAATATATTGGAGGTGGGTGGGGGAGGGGGGAGTAGGGGAGGAGTTTCTTCAGTATAAAATAGGTTAAACCAAGTTAATATATGATTTTGGACATGAATAACACACATAAGCTGATGCTTCGTTATACCTAATGCCTCCTCTTATGATATGTATGAGCAATAATGTGAGTTAATGTACTTTATGACATGTACAGTGAAGACTCAGTGAAGACCAGCCTTAGGTCATTATGTTTGATTGAACAGTACCTTACTGTGCCCACATTTCCAAGCATACCTGAGATCAAAGTTCCAGATAAGAGGTGGTATCCACATAAAATTTTTCTGATTTCTGCCCAAGAACGTAATGTTGTGAGTACTCATTAGAAGTGCCTTCTTGTGCTTTTGATGCATACCCAGATGTTTTTGAGGAGGAATAAGAAAACTGTCCAAACATTTTGATTGAGGAAAAAAAACGTTATCTGCAGCAATGTGGCTGAGCTCTTTCAGATTCTGTAAAGTTCTGATATTGTGTATGTGAACAGCAAGGATTGTGCTGCTGTGCAGGGTGATCTTGTTTTTCACTGCTTGAGCATCAAACTGAAGATCAGGAGGTTGCGGGTTCGACCCCCGCCGGGTTAGCAACATTCTTTCGTGGAGATTGCTTATGAAATACTTTCTCTGTTCATTCTTTCCCTTCCACTGATTCAAAAAGGGCAGTTGTCAGTTTCTGGTGAAAGAATGTGCACAATACTGGTTAACCGCTTAGAGGACAAAGCCTGCCCAGTAAAAGTGTGGTTAGGTAAACTGATCGCACTCGACATGACCCCATAGGGTTGACTGGGCCGTAAAACCTCAACACAAATAAACAATTCACTGGTTGAATAAGGCAGTTTCTGTCTGTCCCCTTCAGGAACATCAACGACTCGGGAACTGTGAAATGTTCATGATAGAGCAGGCACTGGCAATAGCAACATCAGATGGTGGTACCAGTAAAGCTACTATACAGATTCCTACCTCATTGTCAATGGATGGTCAGCATATGCAGATCAGTGGTCAGAATATAATACTGGACAATAACACGGGACAGTTCAATATTAAAGTGGAGCAGGTGAAGCTACCAGGTAAGTCATTTAATCTTCACCACTCTCTGGGCAAATTCAGCAGATGACAAATTGGTGGTATTTTTCTTAATTTTCCCAGAAAATAGGCTTTGACATGTCATGCAAATTGTCTCCTAAGGAGAAAATTTGCATGAAATGTCAAATTCCTTTTTGGGGAAATTTAGGAACAATGTTTCAAAGTGTTATAAATGTTGTCTGCTGAAGTTTTTACCAGGCATGCTTCGCGTTAAGTAATTTATATCACAGATTGAGCCATAATTGTGGGAAAAACATCCATACAGGCCCATAGTGGGGTGCAAGGGGTGTGATTGTAGCTTTGTTTTGGACAAATTATTTTAAAATCTGGTGCTTTTAATCTAGTTTTGGCCATAACATTGGCCATAATATTTGGTCTTATATTTCATGTTTCCTAAAGACAGATGATTTTTCTAAAGCCAGTTCTTCTTCACCCTGCTTTATGAAATTCTGGCTTCATTGTGAAAACCTGTATTAATAGAACAGGGGCAACTAGCTGAACACTGATGGAGTGTTGAGCTGGTCTTGATCTTCCCTGCTTTTCTATGGGTAATGGTTGGTTTTCTCACGATCACAAGTACCCAGTCTACTCTAAATATTTGGATAGTCGTGCATGTACAAATGCTGTAGAGCTAGATCAAACTGCTTTATAGGAGCAGTTGTATCTCACAGCCTATCTGACATTCATTGAGCCATTTTAGACACATTACAAGCAGTAAAATGTTCATCTTTTGATTTAACTCTTTACCTGCTAGTGGCGACTTTTGTTGTTTGCTGATAACCTTTGCCAACAGTTTGGACCCAGATCAGGCCCGACGAAATGTCGAGCCTGATCTGGATCCAAACAGTTTGACACTCTGATAGTTTTCCTGAAAGATTTTTTTGAAAAAGTTAATTTAAAAAAAAAATCCACAGATGACAAAAGCATGCAAAATTACCCAGCATGCAAAGAGTTAACCATTAAGCACCAATCACTACAGCAGCGGATGACATTTTGAAATATTTTACTATTATTTTTAAGAGAAAATAAGGCTTGACAGTTCATGTGAATCATCACAATTCAGATTAAATATAAAGCTCAGTTTTCTCTGGGAAAAAAAAAATAGGAAAAAGTTATACATTCATCTGTTACAATTTTGCTTCGTACTTAACCTTTATTACATTTTGACTCATTCAGAAGATGACAAAAAATGGTGATATTTTTCTTATTTTTTCCCAGGAAACAGGATTTGACATTTCATGCATATTGTCTCCATTGGAGACAATTTGCATGAAATGTCAAATCTTTTTTTCCGAGATAAATAAGAAATCTGATCTGGGACAACCGCATTACTTAATTCTGTTCTTTTGAGACTCACATAATAGCATACAATAACTAACCAAATGAATAGACAAATACAAAGGTTTAAACCTCAAAGTGCCTAACAAAATTCCAGCAAAAGATTTGCATGAAATGTCAAACAATAAAAAATATCTGACAATGTTGTTTGCTGCAGTTGTGATTGGCACTTTAAAGGTTAAGTATATTACACAAGAATATAACTTGACTTTTACCAGATTTGTAGTACTGCAGGACAATCTGAAAGCAGTATAGTAGTTGAATTAAAAAAAAAGTATCTTACTTTGTTCAGCAATTTGCGATATGGAGGTCTTGTTTTCCAACAATACATCAGTCCTTGTGTCAGCTGTAATGTTTAAGTCTGTTTCGCTTGAAATATAGCACCTGCAAATCTGAAATTTGGCATAAGGGTTTTCTCCACGCTGTACTCCTGTACAGCAGTAACATTTTGTACTGTTGACTAATATGTCAAATATTTTGTGTGAATTCAGTAAAAGAAAAGAATATTAACGGCAGTGTTTTTTTTGAGTTTCTTGTAGCCCTGGCTCAGTTTTCAACAGCTCATTAACAAATGTGTTAAATATATTTAGACTTAAATAGTGGCAGGGTATTATGGTTTCACGTTGGTTGTTCGTCTGTCTGTCCGTCCGTCTGTATGTCCGTATTTTTGTTTCTGGAAGATAACTTGAATATATATCAATGGATTTTCGCCAAACTTGGTATGTGCATTGATATTGTGGAGATCTGGTTTGGGATTGCTAATGGGCAAATTTTGTCAATTTTGACAGTTATCTGCTTGAAACATGCCTGTATTTTCATTTCCAGACAATAACTTGAGTAAATATCAATGGATTTTCACCAAACTTGTTTTGTGCTTTAATATTGTAGAGATCCAGTTTGGGATAGCTAATGGGCAAATTTTGTCAATTTTTGACTGAGTTATCTGCCCAAGAAATGCCATTATTTTCATTTCCGGACAATAACTTGAGTAAATGTTGATGGATTTTCACCAAACTGGCGGGGTATTATTCTTGCAATGCTTTTATTTGTTGTTGTTGTTTTAATGTGCATTTTTATGAGAAAAAAAATTGGTGTATTTAAAAACATGTTCACCTCAGTATGACATAAACTCTTAAGAATAAAAAAAAAAATGATTTGACCAACAGGGTACTAGTTTTTCAGTGATCTTGTAACTTGCAGCTTTTTGTTTCACGTACATTTCACAAGTATAAATACCTATGTGCATCACAATCATGTGGGCATTTTTCCAGTGTAAGAGGGACAGATTTATCATATGTGATGGCAAGTGAGGATTTTGACTGGTTGCAGTATCAGAAGCTGTCTGTTCCTGATCCCTCTTTAATACTTATAACATGCCAGAGGCCACAGAAAAGTATGATAGCTTAATATAGCAGGGTATTGTATACTTGGTGTATCTACCCTAAGTATTTATATACTTTTATACCATACATGTCATACATATATATGTTGAACAAGTACATTTTACAACCTACTGATGTGATGTGGGTCTACACTGTTTCTCAGCCCTAAGTGTCCAGTCACTGAGGGTAAATAGTAGTATACCATCTTGTATAGCAGATTAAAGTATGGTGTGTTGTAGAATGGTACCATAAAGCAGTGTAGTACAGTGCAGTAAAGAACAGTTAAGAACAGTGCAACATCTTATAAAGATTTCTCATGTAGATGTTGGGTGTGAATTTAAAGTGATATTTTATAGCATTTCATATCTCTTGATAAGGCACTTTTTCAACCAAAAGGTGTCTATTTTTTTCGTATTTCTCGACGAAAACATATGTTGTGGGTACTCATTAGAAGCGCTTGGCTCGGCAAGGCGCTTCTAAAGAGTACCCACAACATATGTTTTTGTCAAGAAATAAGAAAACTATTTGCCTGATACCCTCTCTTATCTAGACCTATGCATTTATTTTCAGCTTTAATATGGGGTTGTAGTTACATTTTCAGAAATATGTAAAACAGCTTAAGGGGAATAGATACACTTTCAAGGGAGGCAACTGGCAAATGGATTTTGTCCCCCCTCTGAAAAGGGGCCTACTTTAAAAGGAATGAATTTGCTAACAAAGGAAACAAATTCCTTCCCTTTATAGTAGGCCCTTTTTCATAAGGGGTTTAATGTGCAAGAAAATAAACAGGAAGCCACAAAACTTGTCTCCTTGAAAAAAAATGCTAGAAAATCTACCAACTGTGACCATTCCTATTAAAGCATGGTTTATGTGTCACAGTCATAGATTAGGATTTCAGATAATAAGCTTTATTTTTTATGTCCCCTGTAGCGAAGCGGGGACATCTTGTTTTTGTCCTGTCTGTTTGTTGGTTTGCTGGTTTGTTGGTTGGACAACTTTAGCCTTTATATTTGGCTTGTAGGTTCCTTGTGACAAGGGCTTCCCACTCATACAAAAATTTTGACCTGTGATCTTGACCTTAACCTGTGACCTACTTTAAAGAAAAAATTAACATTGGTCGAAACTTTTGAACCATTTCAGGTAGAGCCTTCATATTTGGCATGTAGGTTCCTTGTGACAAGGGCTTCCAAATCATTCAAAACATTTTGACCTATGACATTGACCTTGATCTGTGATCTACTTTAAAGAAAAATTGACCTTGGCCTAGGGACATGTTCATGTTTCACAAACACATCTTGTTCTATCTAAAGTTTTGATATTTTCATAGCACCAGATTAAAGATACTTTTGCTTTTCAACCAAAATATATGGATATTTTTCTTATTTCTTCACAAAAGCATATATTGTGGGTAGCCATGAGAATTTCTTGTAGAAAATAAGAAAAATAATTTTCTGACCACTTATCTCACCTGGAGTTATGTATTTTCTCCTTTTTTACTGAAATAAAATGTACGAACCCTAACATGAGATCATTTGGCTTCAGGCATTTAGACCCACTGAAATTGTGCTGAAATCAGCTGGGCACCTATGGATTCTAATCATCATTGTCTGCCTGAAGAAGACTTGGGTCCTTGGCTTTTCAAAGAGTGTTCAGTGTATAGTGATCAGACTGCATGGGTGGGCAGGCTGATCCAAGTCCTCACTGGACTTGCATATATATGAGACACACCATCAGAAAATGTACCTGCAGACATGTGCGCCCAACTAAGATTCAGATCAGCCTGTGCATTCTAGCAGTCTGATCAGAATCTTCTCTTGACACATTATGGATAGCCAAGGATGCAAAGTTTCTTCATTCATATGGACAACAAAGACTGATCAGAATGAGCCAAGGCTCTGAGTCTGTGTTGGGTGCACGTTTTCTCGCGTTGCGACTCATTTGATTATACAGACAACCCTCTTTATATTATTGATGCTCGATACAACAACAAAATTCGTTATAATGACAATTTCACTGTCACAAAACCGTCACTTAAGAGGTAACAATTAGTCACAAATCATGCAAGAATATTGTATTTAATACTTTAAAGAAACATATGTTTTGGATATTTGTTAGAATTGCCTCAGTGAGGCAATTCTAACAGATATCCAAAACATATGTTCTGTGAGGAAATAAGAACAAAATAATACCTTTCTTACATATCATTCTGTCCCATTAAGGATTCTTTACAACAGCAAATTCATTTTAATGGCAACATCTTTGGGAACAAATGCTATCATTGTAACAAGAGTTTAATGTACCTACTTCCCAGTATATTTGGTGAAATGAATGTGAGATTATTTTCTGCCATTGCAGTTCATATACATTTCAGTATTTTGTTGGAATTGTCTCAATGAGGAGATTTTATTGTCGCATCATAAGGCATACTTTTATTATAGCTCTTTATAAAGCAACCGGCCTCTGTGGCTCAGTGGGATGTGCGTCTGACTGGTGATTAGGAGGTTGTGGGTTCGACCCCAGCTGGGTCGGCAACATTCTTTCGTGGAGATTGATCATGAAATATTTTCTACAGGTCATTCTCACCCGTCCCCTGTTTCAAGAAAGGCGGTTCAGTTTCTGGCAAAAGAATGTGCACAATACTGGTTAACAGCCTAGAGGACTAAGCCTGCCCAGGAAAAGTGTGCTTAGGTAAATTGGCCATGCTCGACATGATCCCAACGGGTTGACTGGGCCATAGAACACAACACGATCCCAATGGGTTGACTGGGCTGTAAGACCTCAACACAAACAAATAAAACTCTAGATAAAGCATTATTTTTCAGCCAAAAAGTATTGATTTTTCTTATTTTTCCACAAAAATGTATACTGTAAATGTCCTAAAATTTTGTACACCAAGGTTTCTGACAAAATAGCATAAGCAAATAGCACAGACCCAGATCAGACTGAAGGAGCAGTCTGATGTAGATCTGCACTGTTTGTCATTCCACTAAGTATTATGAATTGACTACATTAAAAGCAAAATTGAGGCCAAAAAAGTTTAGAATAAAGTCTTTGAAATTTTAGGACATTTACTGTACTTAGGGGTCATCATATTCCATTTCCCCTTATCTGGAGCCATGAATTATTCACATATCTGCCTGTCACTGCATTAATTTAGTCAGTGACTTAACTTTTATGAAATAGACAATCAAGATTTTATATGCAAACATAAAAGGCACTAACCAGACTGTGTTAGACTTTGCAGGTTGGTTTTGGCTTTTGCTCAGGGCATTGTTGTGTCACTGCACATGCCATCTGATGCCTTGTGCCGGGTGTCTCAGTTTCTTTTTAAATTTTCTGAGTATATTTTGGTCTTTTCAAAAATTACCCTGAAATTCCCTTAATGTGAGGTTTAACCCAAATCACACAATAGCAAATATATGGGTAAGTTTTCAGCAGTTAAAATGATAGCAAAGTATTTTAAGAGTTATCTTTCTTATACCATGTCAATGATATACAGATACCAGTTGCTGCTAATGTGAAGCAGTTGGACTTACTAGATAAGAAAAGTCCCTATCAGACTGTGTAGATATACAGGCTACGGGCCCCCGTAGCCTAGTGGATAAGAGAGTTGACTCTTAATCCATTAGGTTTCTCACGGCTGTGGTTCAAGCCTCGCTTGGGTCATATGTGGGAAAGACAAGTTCTGCTTACGGATGGTCAGGTGGTTTTTCTCCGGGTTCTCCAGTTTTCGCCCACCTTCGATGAACGATCGGCTCGATATAGGTGAAATATTCTTGAAAGGGCCATAAAACCCAAATAAAAAAAAAAAAAAAAAGATATACAGGCTGGCCTGGGTCTACCATATTTACCCATACATGTCAAGTGAATGCTTCCTTTTGACATTTGGACTAATCCATTTAGATTTAAAATTGATGCTTTACAAATTTACTAATTTCTGTGTAGTTAAATGGCAAACAGTGCAGACTCTGATCAGAGGCCTCAGTTTGCAGTGCCTGATCTGCGTTGACACTGTTTGCAAAATTCATTTTGCGGGACATTAGTAGTGCATGAATGGATTAATTTCATGTTTAAGTAAGACCTTATACACTGTATAGTGTTTTTACCCATTTTTTCCTGGTGTTTGTAAAACATACTTTAAATTCAAAAGTGGTACCATGGAAAAATTTGCATTACGAAAACATGCCTATATAATTTTGCCCCCCTTTATATAATAAAACTGGGGTTTACAGGGGTATACATTATTTTTCTTATGTCTGCTCAAAAACATAGATTGTGGGTACCCGTTAGAACTGCCTCGTCGAGGCGGTTCTAACGAATACTCACAATCTATGTTTTGAGCAGAAATATGAAAAATATTAGAATTTTTTATCTGAAAACTTTCGTTTTTTTGGCGGTAAAATTTTCAGTATATTTGAATAGGTATGTTTTCGTAATGGGTATGGTACAAAAGTGATACAGGTAAGACAGGTTCTGATATACAAGTACTATTTTGGTCCGAATGTTGGTTAATTACAACAAAAATATGTGGGTAGGGCCTGTTAGTGTTGATATATTTTGTGGTTTTCATTAAGAAAGGAAGATAATTTATTTTATGTTAAACATTTACCACATTGAAAGGTATCTGTGTGGGAAGATTAACCCTTAAAATGCCAAAACAGAATTTGTAGCAGATAATATTCAGTTTTTTTTTTAATTTTTCATAGAAAATAAGTCTTGACATTTGATATGAATTGTCTGCCAAGCAGACAATACACATGAAATGTCAACTTATTTTCTTTGAAAAATAATAAAAAAAATGATGGTTTAAAATGTTGTCTGCTGTATTTGTGATTGGTGCTTTAAGGACTAATTATTTGTTTATTGTTGAAGAAAGTCTAACTGGTTGAAGCTGATATTCATGGTAGTTGTATGCATATACCTCAGTTTTCTTACATTGCATTATCCAGGAGCACAGAATATGTGCAAACATGCTACATGTATACAACTAAGGCTCAGACCAGCCTGTACATTCTGATGATGGTTTTTACTGTTTGAGAAGTATCTGAGTTGCTGATTGCAAGTGGTTAGGGCTCCCTACTTCGGAACCCAAGGTCCCAGGTTTGAATCCAGCCAGAGGGGGAATTCATCTCATTCAACTGTACTGCACTGTATTGCACAGAACCTTTCATTATCGCCCTTCCATTGTCTCGATATGACTTAAATAATGTTGAAAGGGATGTGAAACATCAAATCATCATTTACAGTTACTGTTCACACAAACAGTGCTTGGATAGAACCTAATATGTGGGAAGTAGGAGTGCCATGATGAGATATCCCATTACCTTGTTCATGTACAGTATTTTGTGAATTTTGCAATGCCCACTTCAAGGTCATATCATTTAGTAACAATGGATCATAAATGCAGAAGATTTGTGTAGGAGGAGTTTTTGGCGATAAATTTGTGATAATTTTTCGCATTTCTCCATAAAAACATATGTTATGGGTACTATCTAGAAGCCCAAGGCTCCTGAGAAGATGATTTGCATGAGATGTCAAAGCCTATTTTCTGGGAAAAGATAAGAAAAATATTTCAAACCCAGCATGCTAAGTGATCCACACAACTAACTCCTAAGTAGACAGTTTGCACAACTCCTAAGGAGACTATTTGCATGAAATGTCAATGCCTATTTGTTGGGAAAAATATTTCAAAATGTCATCTGCTGAAATTTTTGCCCAGTATGCTTAGCGCTAAGTATCAGAATTTTTAGGATAATTACAGTAACATCACTATGCTTGGTTTATTCAGTCAAGGTTGTTAAATTTTTGTGGTGAAAATGAGTTATGTCTTACAAAAAGGGACCTTAAAGCATACATCACAGCAGCATAGATCCAGATTAGTTTGCACAACTGCACAGTTGGACATGGCTACAGATAAAAGAGGTTATCCACGCAAATATTTTTTTCATATTTATGTTTTTGCTATTAATTTAGCCTTTACCACTCTCTGGTATTTTCAGCAGACGACAGATATATGATATTTTTTTTATTTTTCCCAGAAAACAGGATTTGACATTTCATGCAAATTGTCTCCTTAAGAGACAATTTGCATGAAATGTCAAATCCTGATTTCTGGGAAAAAATAAAAAATATTTCATAATGTCGTCTGCTGAAAATTTTACCCAGAGTACTAAGCATTAGAAGTGCCTCAGCATATGTTTTCATGGAGAATCAGAAAGATATCAGTTCTTTGATCCTTACATGCCTTACCACCCACTGGACAAATTCAGCAGACAACATTTTGAAATATTTTTCATATTTTTCCAGAAAATAGGCTTTAACAGTTCATGCAAACTGTCTCCTAAAGAGACAGTTTGCATGAAATGTCATAGTCTATTTTCTTGGAAAAGTAAGAAAGATATTTCGAACAGTTGTCCGCTGATTTTATTTCCCAGCATGCTAAGAGTTAAATTTGAAAAAGAAAATGTGCTATGATTTGATGAATTTGTCAATAAGTTGTCAGTTGCAAGTGAACAGGAAAGCCCAGGCATGCACACAGGCCTTTACTGATTACATAAGCAAGAGGTAGATTCGGACCTTTTTTCCGTAACATTTTATATTTCATGATGAAACTCAAGTATTTCCTAGAAAAGTCCTAAAAATGAAGGGAGTGAAGTGGGTGTATGCAAATAGAGATGTGAAAAAGGTCATTTTGACTTTGCAGCAAAACTATTTTGTACATTTTAACCATCTAGGCTGTAAAACCATATTTACCCTAAGTATTTGAATAGATGCCTGAGCAAACAGTGTACACCCAGATTAAACTGCTTCTTTTGGTCAAACTGCTCCTAAAGGAGATGTTTGATCAGAGTCTGCACTGTTCAGTCAGCATTTTAATGAGTAAAAATTTCATAGTGAGTAAAAGTTTCAGAAAATGGCATTTTGAAACATTTTTCACATTTTTCCCAGAAAAATAAGTTTTGACAGTTCATGCAAATTGTCTCAATTTGCATGAAATGTCAGAGCCTATTTTACCTGGAAAAAAAACTGTCATCAGTTTGTTATCTGCTGACTCTGCCCATTAACATTTACCATGCTGTGGGCAAATTCAGCAGACAACAAAACTAATGACATTTTTCTTATTTTTCCCAGAAAATAGAATCTGACACTTCATGCAAATCTCCTCATAGAAAAAATAAGAAAAATATTTCAGAATGTTATCTGTTGAAATTTTTACCCAGCATGCAAAGTGTTATATATAGGGACTAATTCAAATTTTTTGACAAGTATGCTTAGTTACAGTGTCAAAATATTTTGGGTAAAATATAATATTACTGGTACAAAACTTATAGATTTGAGAATTAATGTGAGAACACTGTACAGATGTTAAGAATGACCTGGCTCCTCTCTCACAGTTCATATTAGAACAAATAAAGGGCCTTAAGGTGAATTGATACACATTCAGGGGAGGCAACTGCCAAATTTATTTTTGCCTCATTCAGTACATGACTGTATAATGCTTCATAATAATGCATCATAATAATGCACAGAGTTTTTCATTATCATGCCTTCATCGTCTTGATATGACTAAATTTAACCCTTGTCCTGCTGAATAAAATAAGATGCCACGCCCACTTCTAATGTTCAGCCAATCAGATAACTTGATCTGGATTCTTGCTATAAATTCACATATTTAATGGCAAACAGTGCAGATCCAGGTCAGTTGGCTTCTTCAGAAGCCAACTGATCTGGATCTACACTGTTTGCAATGGCAGGGTATATCCGGGTTCAGCAGGACAAGGGTTAAATAATGTTGAGAGTGACTTGAAGTACCAAGTGATCGTTATTTGTTTTGCTTCCCTTCTGAAAAGGGGCCTAGTTTAAAGGAAAGAATTTGTTCACCAGAAGGCATTGGTATGCAGGAAAAGTAACAGGAAGTCACAATAGTTGCCTCCCTTGTAAAAATGTGGAAAACAGCTTTCTGTATCCAGCCCCCTTGATTGATGATCATGGCAATGTTATTGCTGATGTAAATGATTTGTTTTGTGCTGTTTCCTTTTGTTTTATCTCTCTCTCTCTCTCTCTCTGTTTTTGTGTGCATGCACATCACACACAGTCTCTATCTTTTTCTTTTCTTTCTGTCCCATTTCTCTCTTTCTCTCTCTCTCTCTCTCTCTCTGTCTCTGTCTCTGTCTCTGTCTCTCTCTCTCTTTTGTGTGCATGCACATCACACACAGTCTCAATCTTTTTCTTGTTCTTTCTGTCCCATTTCTCTCTGTCTCTGTCTGTCTGTCTGTCTGTCTCTCTCTCTCTCTCTCTCTCTCTTTTGTGTGCATGCACATCACACACAGTCTCAATCTTTTTCTTGTTCTTTCTGTCTCATTTCTAGCTCCAAGTAGCCATAGATTAGATTTTACAACTTGTCAATGGGATGGTTTAACTCTGGGAAAATATGTCTGAAATGTATTAATCTTAATACATCAACTCAATATAAATATTAGGGAACATAGACTGAAGTTTGTCTTTATTATATCAGCCATTTAAGTAGGGTAGATGAAAGGGATATAAGTAAAATCTTCACATATATCTCATAGCCATCTCATGTTTGGTTGGTTGAAAATTGCTTTTTAACCCTTGTCCTGCTGAACCCGGATACACCCTGCCTTTGCAAACAGTGTAGATCCAGATCAGTTGGCTTCTGAAGAAGCCAACTGATCTGTATCTGCACTGTTTGCCATTAAGTATGTGAATTTATAGCAAGAATCCGGATCAAGTTATCTGATTGGCTGAAAATTAGAAGTGGGCGTGGCATCTTAATTTATTCAGCATGGCAAGGGTTAACCCTTAAAGCACTAAGCAAAATTGTAGCAGGTGACATTCTAAAATTTTGTACTATTTTCGAGAGCAAATAAGATTTGGCATTTCATTTGAATTGCCTAATAAGCTCTATTTTTCAGAGAAATAAGACTTTGCCTAGCAGACAATTAATATGAAATGCCAAGTCTTATTGTCTCAGAAAAATACAAAATACAAAAAAATCATAAAAATATCTTCTGGTGCAGTTGTGATTAGTGCTTCAAGGATTAACTTTATAAATTTCACTTTACAGTTAGCAATATTTAGCAGATGACAATTTTTCATATTTACCCAAATTTTGGACACTCCATTTTATTACCTACTGTGTCTAAAAAAGGCTGGGTTAAATTTTCAGCAGAAGACGTTTTGAAATATTTTTCTTACTTTTCCCAGGAAACAGGATTGGTCACTTCATGCAAATTGTCTCCAATGGAGACAATTTGCATAAAATGTCAAATCCTGTTTTTTTGGGAAAAATAAGAAAAATATGGTCAGTTTATCGTCTGCTGAATTAGCCCAGAGAGTGGAAAAGGTTAAAGTGACCCTGTTCGAGTGCCACATTCTGCAGCATTTGGAGTAAATTCAAGTCATCTCATAATGAGAAAAAGTACCATATTTGCCCTTACTCCTTATCATACCTCGCCTAAAATTTGAACAAGTCCATGTTGCTACTTGTCGATGTGTTTGGGCAATGCTTGATGTGTTGCATGCAGTGAAGATCAGTGTCTACACCGTTTTCTCAGAACTTGTATAATTTTCGGAAAAGTATGGCAAGGAGTAAAAGTGTTCAGAACATTCTTTCGTGGAGACTGAGAATGAAATATTTTCTACGGTCATTCTCTCCCTTCTGCTGATTCAAGAAGGGCAGTTGTCAGTTTCTGGCGAAAGAATGTGCACAATACTGGTTAACCGCTTAGAGGACTAAGCCTGCCCAGTAAACGTGTGGTTAGGTAAACTGACCGTGCTTGACATGACCCCATTAGGTTGTCTGGGCCGTAAAACCTCAACACAAAAAGTGTTCAGATACTTAGGTTAATACCATATCTCCAGAGCAGGTGCTTTTTCCACACAAAAAATGTTGATATTTTTCTTATTTCAAAAACATATGTTGTTGGTACTCATTAGATGTGCCTTGCTTCTAATGAATACCCACAACATATGCTTTCATGGAGATGTAGGAAATCTAAATCATCTTATCTTGTTATAAATATATACAATGTATATCATTAATCAGCAAATGTGGATGACAAATGAGGGGCGGCTAGGAGGAAGTTTGAACCTGTTCCGGCTATGCCAACATGGAAGTTCTTGCCACGAGGTTATAAAACATTTTTCATGCTCAACTCAGCTGAGCATGAATTTTGTCTTGTAAATAAATCTCAGATTGCCTACAATTGCAATTTCTTTCTTGAAAAACATAACTGAGCATGAAAATTTCTCTGCTAATAAATATGAAAATGCCAACTATTGTTGGCATTTTTATATTTATTAGCAGAGAAATTTTCATGCTCAGCTGAGTTGAGCATGAAAAAAGTTTTATAACCTCAGGCCCTTATTTCTTAGGAGATTTTGGTTTGAAAGGGAAGTAAGAAATATACACCACAACCTGTTTATAACACGGTTCGTTATAACACGATTTTGTATATAACATGGTTCAAAGATGGATCCCGAAAATGTATAGATTATATTGAAAAATGACCATAAATGGTCATTTTTCAATATAATCTATACATTTTTGTTTGGATATAATGGTTGTTTAACTAACACGGTTTATACTATGGACCCCAACAATAGTGTTATAAAGAGATTGTGGTGTACTTTAATTGCCGCCTCATCATTTTTCACTATAGCAGGCTAAAGGTTAAAAATTTGGGATGAGTTTTCCTAGAAAAGATCAAAAGAAAAAAAATTATGGACTGTGCCATGCAAAAATGTGTCTTTGGGCATGTGCAGAGAGTGAAGGTCCAGATCAGCTGCTGTACATCTGTGGTGTCTGATCAGGGCCGTCACTGTCCGCTAAACTGAAACTTTGGATACTACAGAATGTATGACTGGAGAGCAAAGGCTGGAGGATACTATGTGCATGTGCAGAATGCTGTGAATTTGTGCATTTTGGGCATTTTTAACCCTTAAAATGCCAAGAAAACCTGCATCTGAAAATGTCGTCTGTTTATGTTGGCTGCTGAATATTCTTGCAAACTTTTCAAACCTGTCTTTGCATACAGGCAAACAGGGTGGACCCTGATCAGACTGCTCGTAGAGGAGCAGTCTGATCTGGGTCCACATTATTTGCAAAAATGATTCTTAAAATCACAAGCAGATGACAAGGCAGACTACAATTGTTGTGATTGGCAGTTTAAGGGTTAAGGCACCTTTTCGCTGAGTGGGCCAAAGTGATAAATGATGGCAAAAACCATAACCAGATAAAGAGTATTAAACAGACTTGATAAACTTGGTAGATTGCCACCATTTTTTACAAGGGAGGCAACTTTTGTTACTTCCTGATTGATCTCCTTTGCACCAAGCCTCTACTTAACCTTTGTCCTGCTGAATAAATTAAGATGCCACACCTATTTTTGATTTTCAGCCAATCAGATTACTTGATCTGGATTGTTGCTATAAATTCAAATACTTAATGGCAAACAGTGCAGATCCAGATCAGTTGGCTTCTTGAGAAGCCAACTGATCTGGATCTACACTGTTTGTAAAGGCAGGGTTTATCCGGGTTCACGACGCATCCAGACTGATGCAAACGCATGTGCGTTTTAGTTTTTGCAGATTTCTTGAATAAATTTCATATTAATATTCTCAAAGAAAGGTTTTATTTATTTTCTACTTTCTAACCAGCCTGCCGTAGGAACCCCCTGTTGTATGCTTAGACGTAAAATATTGCGTGACATTACTTGTAAACAAAACAAAACACAAACCGAGAAAACAGTTTTACCCTGTTAACTAGATCATTTTTTCACCCAAATGCACTGTCCCAATTCATATGGTACAAAAAATTACTGAAAATTTTAGCGATTTTTGATATGTCCCAATTCTTAGGGTGACGAAAAATAATTATTTTTACGAATTGTAAGGGTGTCCCAATACTTTAGGTGTCCCAATACTTAGGTATATTATGGTATATACTGCTGGGGAAATGTATTTTAGGGAAATTAAAATACAGTACACATTGATTTGGGGAAATGTATTGTAGGAAAATTAAAATACAGTAATAACCGATCTGGGGAAGGTATAGTAGGGAAAGTAAAGTACAGTAATCCTTGATTTTACTATTATATGACAAAGAGAATACAGTAATCACTATTAATCTGACTAATCTGGGGAATATATAGTAGGGAAAGGAGAAAACAATAATCAGTAATTTGGGGAATGTATATTAGGGAAATGATAACAAAAATAACAGTTCTGGAGTATGTATAATAGATAAAGCAGAATACACTAATTGCAGATCTGGGCCCAGTTGTTCAAAGCGTTGTTAGCTTAACGAGCTCGTTAAGGGTCATTTCGTTAACTGTTTTAGCAGATTCAATACACAATATTCTGATATTTTTTGCTGAAAAAATGTGAGTAGCTTTTGCACTGCAAAAGCTACTCACATTTTTTCAGCAAAAAATTTCAGCATATTTGTGTATCACTCATTAAAATTTTAACAAATCGTTAACTAACGACGTCGTTAGTTTTGAACAACTGGGCCCTGGGGTATTACTTGGGAACAGAGAATTCAATAATCAGTCTTACAGAGTATTTTACAGTCAGGTAATGAATGTTCTATGGAATGCATAGTGGTGAAAACAGAATACAGTAATCTCTGAGCTATGGAATGTATATTGGGGAAAGCAAAATACTGTAATCACTGGTCTGGGGAATATATAAGAGGGAAAGGAAAATGCCTCCTTTAAGACCACTTCACTGTTTAGAGGCAATCTCTTTTACACTTCTGTGAAAATGTGACCATATGAAGAAATTATGCCTGTTCAGACCTGTATTATGAGACCACTGTCTTACAAGATCACATTTCTGAACTTCCTTTGCTGATCTTTTAAAGTAAGTTTGAGTGTAATTGACATGAAAGGAAAATAAAAACAGCAGAGATATGTAAAACCACATTAATTTTCAATAGCAGGAAAAGTAGAAGACCAAGAATGGTAGAGTGCAACAATTTTCTTGTCACATTTGTCCCACACAGCAGGACCGAGGCTAGACAGTATTTTGTCATAACATATCACCTGATAAACTTTTATATTTTACACATTTCTGCACCATCAATTTTGCATCCTCTGCAGTTTCCCACAATGTCAGAGTGAGATAAAGGTCTCCATTGATGATATATCTTTATAAAAATAGATTTTTTCATTCATGAATCTCATTATAC
Source organism: Anodontia alba (assembly GCA_964016985.1). Lineage (NCBI taxonomy): Eukaryota > Metazoa > Mollusca > Bivalvia > Lucinida > Lucinidae > Anodontia > Anodontia alba. Next base: position 103,443,580 of record OZ024824.1, read on the forward strand.
CTATAGTTCACTAGTACAGTGGGTTCATTTTTGAACTACCTAGAAACTATTTATAATGTTGATATTTGAGTCTGTCTAGGAGAAAAGCTGTCTGACTTCAGATGAGTTGTTGAGGTGTATTTGGTGATAATTCTGGGATAATTTTCTCCATAAAAAAAGATATGTTGTGGGTTCTCATTAGAAGCGCCTTACTGAGGCACTTCTAATGAGTACCTACAACATACAACACCTTTGATAACACGATTGCTGGGATGCAAAGTGAAAACCGTGTTAGCTAAGGTCAAAAAAAAAAAGGTATTAGATTCTCAGACACCGTCGCATCTGTCCAAAAAGTCACGCATGTATAATGTTTTTCAGTGGTAAGTTTTTTTCCGACCCACGAAAATACGTGACACTAGATTTTACTCACTTATCTGAGAATCACTTCTAACCAAATTGCAATCTAGACCACAAACATATGGCATTCTTACTTACTTGCAAAGAAAATCGGTAAATTACAATTTGTTTATGTTTTTCGAGACTTAAAACGTGCAGATGGATAGATGATAGATTTTAGATACTCCTGGTCGCCATTTTGTTTAGCCAAACAAACCCAAATGTCCAAGAATGTACCCAACCAGAAAATAAAAGTAAAAATAAAAAGCTGCCCGCATGCATCTATTTTTTGAAAAAAGTGTCTGAGAATCTAATATTTTTTTTTTTTTTTTTTGCCTAAACAACCATGTTGTATCCAATCAAAAAATTTCTAGATTATATAGAAAAATGACCATAATTGGTCATTTTTTACTATATAATCTATACATTTTTAATTTGGATAGAACAGTTTTGAGTTCTACCTTCAAACTGTCTTATAGCCAAAACAGTCTTACAATGAATGGTCCTTAAAAAGGGTTCCGGTGTGGTGCAAATAAAGGAGCAGGTGATGAGCCCAACATGGAAAATATGACTGATTTTTCAAAATCTGATTGAAGATGGTCAATGATCAACCAATTAGATTAATTAGTACAACCAATTAGATTAATTAGCCAACTACTGCCCACAACATGTGTTTTTGTGGAGAAATAAGAACAATTATCCCAGAATTATTACCAAATACATGTTCTCCTGGGCCCAGTTGTTCGACACTAATGATGTCGTTAGTTAATGTATTGTTAAAACTTTGATCACTAAATATGGCATATATGCTAATATTTTTGCTGAAAAAAATGTGAGTAGCTTTTGCATTTGCAAAAGCTACTCACATTTTTTCAGCAAAAATATCTGTAAATTAGATATTGTATTTACTAGAACAGTTAATATTTTGATTACTTATGAGCTCGTTAAGCTAACAATGCTTTGAACAACTGGGCCCTGACGAACGAGTCCTCCACTTCATGAGAAAAGCTACCTTTGTTTGTAATATAGAAAAGGCAAAGGTTCAGCATGCACATGTTAGTCTGGATCTTCAGACAGCTTATGGAATTATAGCACAGTGAGGAAAACATGATTTTCAATGTAAATTTCCACAGCATATTTGTGCTGAGTTTCTGACAAGATGAATGAGCAAAGTTGCTCATATTTTGATCAGATTTAACCCTTATCCTGCTGAATAATTTAATTAGCCACACCCATTTCTGACTGTCAGCCAATCAGATTCCATCATATAATGTTTTCGTTCTAATTCACAAACTGAATGACAAACAGTGTAGATCCTGATCCGATGGCTTCTTCAGAAGCCATCTGATCTGTCTCTACATTGTTTGCAAAGGTAGGGGTTGTCGTGAAAAGCAGGATAAGGGTTAAGTTGGATTTGCACAGCTAAAATGCAGATACCCTGCATAAAATTTGAAGAATGTTGTAATACTATCCAAATATATGAAAATTTTGCTAATTACCATATTTACCTTAACTCTTAATAAATTAAGGTGCCATGCCCACTTCTAATTGTCAGCCAATCAGATTGCTTGATCTAGGTTGTTGATACAAATTCACATACTAAATTACAAAGAGTGTAGATCCAGATCAGTTGGCTTCTAAGCCAGCTGATCTTGATCTACACTGTTTGCAAAGGCAGAGCATATCCAGTGGTAGATAATATTTTGACCGTTATAATATTTTGACCTGCGGGTCAGAAAATTTCTATAATAATTTGACCCACCTAACTATCTTTCTGGAGGAATGAAACTGATTCATATATCATCAAAATAACATAAAAAGTAATGTTTCTGACAGTAGTCCATCCACGTTGAGTTTGAAGCGGGAATGGGATGTGGGTCAAAATATTGTACCATGATATACTGACCCGCCCCCGGGCTTTGACCAGACAATCATAATTCAATGATATAAATAATGTAAAAGTGTTCCACATGTTCTATAAACCTTCTAAAAAAAAATCCTTTTTCACAAAATGATGTTGCCTTTGACTTTTTAAGTGTGGGGGTAGGTGGGGGGGGGGGATCAAAATATTATATCATAATAATGTATACTGATCAAGCTCTTAGCTTTGAACAGGCAGTCATAATACAATGATATAAAATGATATATAAGTGTTCCACTGATAATGTAAACCTCATTTAGGCCATAATAAATTAATACATGTAGTCAGATTCTCATTTATTTTTTTTTTTCAAAATGGGGGTGGAGGGTGAAATTTTATTTTTTATTTTTTATTTTTCCGGACTACACAGAAATCCGAGATGGGTGGCTGAAATTTATATTGATTTCTGCAAACCACATGTATTTGGTGAATAGAGAATACTTTTTCTTAATTCCAATGTATTATGAAAAAAACAAATGGTGTGTGTAATAATCAGAATAGCTTGTAAGAGCAACTATAGAGCTGAAGAAAGTAAATATATCTAAAATCAAATACCCACTTTTTTCAGTTTCACTGAGAACATGTACTGTTTGGACAAAATATAAGTCATCAATTTATTCTGTTCTGTGTGATTTTTCCTTTCTGTCAAATGCTCTCTCTTTTGTATAAACGGTTTTTACCTGTCAGACACAGTTCACAAACAGCATATATTTTTTTATCTCCCAGCAATTGCCTTGATTCTTGCCGACTGGGAAACGGCACCTCTTTATCAATCGGCCGTGAATTAAATACATTGTCGGGGTTGAGAAGATTTTGGGTATCGCTGGCTTTAAATCAATAGCAGTCGTTTATTACAGTTTAATTGGCAATGATTTTCGCGATCACAAACGCTTTTTTCAACATGTTTTTTTTATCTGGATTCGAAAATGAAAGTAGAAATCGACTGGTTGTCTGACTGGACGCAATTTATAGCGAAGCGCATTTGCAACAGGGATCCAATACACCTCGAACAATAGCAGATATTGATCGTAGTTCAACGAACAATTTTGTGTTTGTAATTACACCAGAAGTATGTAAATTTTGTTGTCGTATATGCGCAATTTGCATATTAAATGTAGATTTATGTGGAACGGAACTTGCCGATCGGCAAACCGTAATATTTTTGATAAAAAACCTGATCATCGGAGCAGTACTCATACTTACGAAAAAGCGTCAGTAAAAAAAATCGAGGCGGGGGTAAAAAATCGAGGCAGGTGGTAATGAGAATCTAACAATTAATTTATTATGGCCTTATAATGTAAACCTGAAAAATTTTTTTTTTTTAAATGACATCCCCTTTGAATTTTTCTTGTGGGCAAGGAGCATTGGGATGGTGTGTGGAGGGGGGGAGGGGTTGTAAAACTATTATACCGTAATATATTGACCTGCCCCTTGGGGTGTGGGGTGGGGGGGTCAAATTATTATACCATAATATACTGACCTGTTGAAGCTCCTAACTTTGACCAGGCATTCATAATACAATGATATAAATAATAATAGTTCCACTTATAATGTAAACCTCACCTATAATGTAAATCTGAAAAAGAAAAAAAAAATTTTTTTAAATGATATCCATTTTGAATTTTTTAGTGGGCAAGAGGCATGGGTGTGTGTGTGTGGGTGGGTAGGGGGGTGTAAAAAGTATACTGTAATATATTGACCGATCGCCCCTGGCTTTGACCAGGCAATCATAATAGATTGCTATTAATAATATGAAATGGTTCTTTTTATCATGTAAACCTGAAGAAAAAAAATGCATTTTCATAAAATGACATCCCCTTTGACTTTCTGAGTGGGGGTCAACAGATTATACCATAATATGTTGACCCACCCCTGGATTTGAACAGGTAATCATAATATAATGATATTAATAATTAGAAAGTGTTCCACTTACAATGTAAACCTTAAAAAAAAAAATGTGTTTTTATCAAATAAATGACATTCTGAATTATTTAGGGGCAGGTGGGGGGGGGGGGGGGGGGGGGGGGATCAAAATATTATACCTTATCATATTTACCTGCCCCTGGCTTTGACTAGCCTATCATAACAGATTGATATGAATACTGGGAAATAGTTACCTTTATCATGTAAACCTGAAAAAAAAATACATTTTCATAACATGATGTCCCCTTTGTTTACAAGATGAAAAGAACCATTTCCATATTATTTACAGCTATTGTGATTGCCTGTTCAAAGCCAGGGGCGGGTCAATATATTATGATATAACACATGCAGGACTGACATCCTCACTCAGCACGCACCTTGATCCAGTGACCTTGACCTATATTTCATATGTATTAATGGAGTTCCAACTGCCTTGCCCCCCAACAGGTGTGACACCGCCTTCTGCATAATTCTTGTTCTATATGATCTTTACATTTTTGTTTTGGATACAAAACTTTTGATGTCCACCTTTAAACTGTCTCATATCCAGATCCAGGTTGACCAAAATGGTCTTATAATGAACTGTCTTACTATACAAAGAGTTTCCAGTGTAATAATAAAAAAACAGACTGTTGTTTGATAAAAACACTTGGGCCCAGTTGTTCAAAGCTAACAACATCGTTAGTTAACGATTAGTTAAAATTTATATCGAGTGATACACAAATACGCTGAAATTTTTTGCTGAAAAAATGTGGGTAGCTTTTGCAGTGCAAAAGCTACTCACATTTTTTCAGCAAAAAATATCAGAATATTGTGTATTGAATCCACTAAAACAGTTAATGAAATGACCCTTAACGAGCTTGTTAAGCTAACGACGCTTTGAACAACTGGGCCCAATTGGTATTTTAATCCTGGTCCTGCTGAACCCAGATTTGCCCTGCCTTTCCAACAGTGTAGATCCAGATCAGTTGACTACTTCAGAACTCAGAAATTAGAATGTCATCTGCTACAAATTTTGCAAGGCATAATAACAGTAAGATGTATGATAGGTTTGATGATTTTTGACAGTTTCATTGTTTCTTTGAGCGGAGAAATTTGCAGCTGGGGCATACTATTCATGGACCTAATAGCTTTGGAGCCATTCTGAATGAATAAACCGCCTTTTGAGCAAAGTCAGTTGATCATTTGATTGGTCTACAAATGTAGGTCAGTAGATAATGATCTTCCTTTACATGTTAACTAGGGAATATTTCTAGGTTATTATTTCCTTTCTTTAAGGATATTGCAGTGACATTGTCTAAAGATGTCTTATTAACCTCTACCACTCTCTAGGCAAATTCAGCAGAGGACAAATTGACAAGATTTCCCTTATTTCCCCCAGAAAATAGGCTTTGACATTCATGCAAATTGTTTCCTACTAAGGGGACAATTTGTATGAAATGTCAAAGCCTATTTCAAGGGAAAAATAAGAAAACCTACAATGTATTTCAAATTATAGTCTGCTGAAAATTTCATCCAGCGTGCAATATAGGGATAATTTTCATTGAGGAGTATTGTGCACTTGAAACATGATTCACTTTTAGTAGTTCGTGACCAGAGCTCCAGATTAGGGTTTTTTTTTTCAACCTTTAAGTATCGATATTTTTCTTACTCCTCCATTAAAAAATATATTGCGGGGTACTCATTAGAAGCGCCTCGGCGAGGCGCTTCTAATGAGTACCCGCAACATATGTTTTTGCAGAGAAAGAAGAAAAAAAAATTTTTGGATACCCTCTCTTATCTGCAGTTATGCATGACAAATGCGCAACAGTTTTGGGGTACTTGCTGCATGCTTGATGGTGCATCCTAGCCAGGCCCCATAGGGCAGTTGGTAGTGCTTCTGACTGCAGATCGAGGGAGATCCAGGGGTCGCAAATTTGAATCCCAGTTTGGCCACATAACTTTCATGGAGATTGATCGTGAAATCATTTCTATGAATATTAATCCCCTGTCCATTGATTCAAGAAAGGGCAGTTGTCAGTTACACAGGGGAAAGTACAGGGGAAAGTAGGTGCACAAGTACTGGTTAAGTGCTTAGAGTACTAAGCCTGCTGAAGAAAAGAATGAGCAGGTTAACTGATGGACTCGGCATGACCTTAACAGTGTTGATTGGGCCATAAAACTCCACTCAAACAATGACGGTGCATTCTACTGTCTTGGATAAGGGGTTGCACTTGGAGCAGGTCAGATGGGGACATTTTACCCTTACTCTCCATAGCCTCAGATAACAGGGTGTGTCCATGTAATATACTAGGACGAAAAAGAAATGCCAGGTTACCTTTACAGATAGTCTTAAAGTATTTAATGTAATGTTACATTCATTTTTGTTTTATTTTTGTATAACCTTTATTGAACAAGTTGACAAAGTTTCATTCAGTTTTCAGTGACGATCATGAGAAAAAATACCACAGTGAATGAGATATCAGTCTGATCGATGTTCATTATTCTAGGCCAAGCAATAAAATATTTGTTGCATATTTTATTTTATAGTTAATATTTCCTTTCTCCATAAACATGTATGTTGTGGGTACTCAATAGAAGCACCTCATTGGGGCACTGCTAATGAATACGGTGTACACACAACATATATTTTTATGGAGAAGAAACAAAAATGTTGATACTTTTTGGCCATGTTCTCTCACCCTCAGAATGGGAGATATTACCAGGAGTGTTAAAAAAGAATTGCTTATTGTGTTGTTGCTCCATTTCCATGTAGAACTTGAAATAAATTAAAATCAAAGGGCTGAATAGCCCTGAAATGACAGATTCTATGAGAAACTAATACATTCCAGAAAATCATTTTGCCCTTCATTTAAGCTTGTGAAGCTTCTCTGTCGAAAAAAAGAGAAAAAAAATGAGCTTCAGCAAACAACAAAGGCACTGATCAGTCACGGATGCGCAGACTGATCTGCGCCTTTGTTGTTCGCACATGTATTAAAGCGAGTTTTCTTAGCGGCTCATATGGAGACTTGAACCATAGATCAAGCACAAATCACACTACTTTTTGGTTGGTATCTATTCAATGGCGTACTAATATACACACATGGTCTACTTTTTTGCGCGAATTAATACAAAATTCAGTAGAAGTCAAAGCCACTGTCTCTAAAACCGCGCATCGCAACAAAGAATGACAGATAGAATCTGTCATTAAAAAATACCTGTATAGCATTATCCAATACCTACACAATGATGTGCACATGTGCCCATAGATCTAAATCTGCCATTTGAATACACACAGTTGTTGACTTCTGTAGTAAAAGTGGTTGGTAAAAGTGTTACCTTAGGTGGAAATACAGGCCTACATAAAAGCTTGCTGTAAAATAGGAAATGTTCTTTGAAACAAATATTTGCTGAAATTTCTGTTGTTTACAGTCTACTAATATGTCTTATGACACAGTTCTTAGATGGAAAAGGAAATTTGATTCTGGGTTAGAGTCTATAGAAAAATGTCCCCAGTCAGGAAGGCCAAAGTCTGCATCTTGTGACAAAATTGTAACAAAAATTAAAAAACAATTGTTGAAAGAGATGCTAGGTATACAGTATGTGATATAGCACTGATAGTTGGCATCTCACTTTCAAGAGTTCATTACATTCTAAAGAATATCTTGAATGTGAGGAAGATTTCTGCCAGGTGAAAAAAGGTCATTTGCATTACTGGAAAATACAACAAAGATGTGGTATTGAAGAAATTGATAAAATACTATTAAAAATGGCGCCCAGTCATTGTTTTCAAACGTCCGACTTCTACATGATAATGCCACAGCCCATACGTCTGTCATTGTTACAACTTTTTTGCAAAAAGAGAATAAGTTTTACCACATCCACCTTATTCACCTGGGCCCAGTTGTTCAAAGCATCATTAGCTTAACGAGCTTGTTAAGGGTCATTTCGTTAACTGTTTTTAGCGGATTCAATATACAATATTCTGATATTTTTTTGCTGAAAAAATGTGAGTAGCTTTTACTGCAAAAGCTACTTACATTTTTTCAGCAAAAAATTTCAGCATATTTGCATAACACTCGATGTAAATTTTAATGAATCGTTAACTAACGACATTGTTAGCTTTGAGCAACTGGGCCCAGACTTTGCCCTTTGTGATGTCTTCCTTTTTCAAAATCAGAAACCTTCCTTGCTGGAAGGAGATATTGGTCCAGACAGGCTCTTAGCTCTGCTGTATATCAGTACCTTAGCTAAATCAGCATACTGTGACGCATTCCAAAAGTGGATATATCAACTAAAATTATGCATTTCTAGTTATCGGGACTAATTTGAGGGCATGAAGTAAAGACGTGGTTACTTATAGTTTGAACATTCCAGGTCAAAATAGGCAATTTTTTTAACACCCCTCATATATATCTTTAAATTGTGTGTCTTTGGTTTAATGGTCAGCAGCAATTTATTATTTTTGTAGCAGGGAAGTATTTCATTTTCATGTAATGAAGCTACAAATCATATATCATAATCATATCATAATACATGATCAAAAGTTAATAATTAGTGACCATGCTGCCTTTATAGGCATGATATTATTTTGCTTTTATTTTAGTGGATTATCAAATAGGACGTTAAGAAAAAAATATTTAGTCACTGGAGACTGGAGCCAGTCTAGGCCCTGATCAGAAAATTGCAGTGCACAAATACCTGTCATTGAGTTTGGTCAAGACCTTTGCTATCATGCAGTATTTTAATGGTGTGGCATCTTAATTTATTCAGCATGTCAAGGGTTAATGACAAACAGATCTGGCAAGCAGATCTGGATCTGCATTGTTTGCAAAGGCAGGGCATATCCGGGTTTAGTTAGGAGACCCCCAAAATGGTAATTGGCAAACACTGTACAGACCCATTATCTGGGTCTGTACTGTTTGCCAATTACCATTTTGGGGGTGTCCTAACTAAAATGGGTTAATGGAAAATACCGCTCTGGACAATCATTTTAAATCAGGACTGAGAGTTCCCAGAGGATTCATAGGTACAAAATTTTAAAATATTCACTGGCAGATAAGCAGGCTGGTCTGCAAGCCACTGTCTGTGTATGGCAGAAGACAGGTTTTCATGTCATGCTGAATAAATTAAGATGCCATACCCTCTTCATATTGTCAGCCAATCAGATTGCTTGATCCAGGTTGTTGATGCAAATTCACATACTGAATAACAAACAGTGCAGATCCAGATCAGTTGGCTTCTTACTGTTTGCAAAGGCAGGACATATCCAGGTTCAGCAGGACCAAGGTTAATGTACAATTTTCTCCCCAGAGAAATCAAAATCTTAGGGCTGACCTTTGAACTTTACACCTTGCTGCTGGAACCACCTTGGGGATAAACAGATTGCCCTGAATCATCTGGGGATGATTATGGATGGTTTTTCTGCATAATAATGTTTGTTAATGATGTTTAGGTTAGGGGCAGGTTGTTAGCTCACAAAATAAACATGTTTGGGGTATGAGGATAGGAACTTCTATTGTTGCATAACAGACAGACATAATTTGATAATGAAATACCAGATAAACACTGCTGGGTAAAAGTTTTACCCTTGTCCTGCTGAATAAATCAAGATGCCATGCCCTTTTCAACTTTTCAGCCAATCAGTTCACTTGATCCAGATTGCTGATATTAATTCACATACTTAATGGCAAACAGTGCAGATCCAGATCAGTTAGAAGCCAACTGATCTGGATCTGCACTGTTAGCAAAGGCAGGGTATATCCAGGTTCAGCAGAACAAGGATAAGGAGGCATTTTGATATATTTTTCTCAGAAAATAGGCTTTGGATTTCATGCAAATTGTCCCCTCAGTTAGTCATTAGCTACATAACCCTACATATTGGGACAGACAGGCTCGAGCAGACACTAGACCCATGCAGCATCTGATTGGGTCTACACTGTTTGACACTCAGATCAGCAGTTACATGAGTCGGCCTTGTGGCTCAGTCAGATGCGCATTTGACTGATGATCAGGGCCCAGTTGTTCAAAGCTAACGACATCGTTAGTTAATGATTCGTTAAAATTTAAATCGAGTGATACGCGAATATGCTGAAATTTTTTGCTGAAAAAATGTGAGTAGCTTTTGCAGTGCAAAAGCTACTCACATTTTTTCAGCAAAAAAATATCAGAATATTGTATACTGAATCCCCTAAAACAGTTAACGAAATGACCCTTAACGAGCTCGTTAAGCTAACGACGCTTTGAACAACTGGGCCCAGGAGGTTACATGTTCGATCCCCATTGGGTCCATGGAATGTTCTGTTGTGGGGATTGATCATGGAATATTTTCTATGGTCATTCTCTTCCTTCCACTGATCGAAGAAGTCGGAAATGTCTGTTTCTGCCAAAAGAATGTGCACAAGTATTGGTTAACAGCTTAGAAGACAAACCCTTCCCAGATAAAATGTGGGTAGGTAAACTGACTGACTCCACATGACCTTAATGGTCACGGTTGACTGGGCCGTAATATCTCAAATAAAGAAAACACAGTGCCCTGAGTGATAAAGATATGTTCTGGTCTGGTAGTAAAATAGACAAATATAATAAGGAGTTTGACAGTCCATACCAGGGTAAGATTTTCAGTCTGCAACCAGTCTGCTTCCATGAGCCAACAAATGATGGCATTCTCTATTATCTTAACCCCTGTTCTGCTGAACCCAGATATACCCTGCCTTTGCAAACAGCCTGCCTTTAACAAACAGTGCAGATCCAGATTAGTTGGCTTCTTCAGAAGCCAACTAATCTGGATCTGCACTGTTTGCCATTCAGTATGTGAATTTATATCTACAATCAGGATTAAGTAATCTGATTGGCTTAGATAAGTAGAAATGGGTGTGGCATATCAATTTATTCAGCATGTCAAAGGTTAACCAATAATTTCTGCTGATAGAAAAAACAGGATTTTTGTTTCATTTTGCTCACAGATAGCATCTTTATAGAATGAGTATTGTTATAAATAACTGGAATTTTCTCACATAAAATAGCATTTTTGTACATAAAAGTTGGCCTATCTTGTTGTTCTTAGTGCTTTATGGTCCTATCTGTTGCAGATTTGTTAAGTGGGTAATAAAAAGGATCTATTGCTGCAGATAGCTGCTGAAACTTGATTTTCTAACTGTCTCACAAATGATAATATCTAATTCTGTTGTTTGGAATTGTTTGTGTGATGAATTTATGCATGCTTGAATTCTATATGCATAGAAAACCCATAAATAGCACATAAATCTGATGGCCACCTCATGACAGCTGCAACATTAAAATTTAACACATTGCATGCTAGGTAAAAATTTCAGTAGATGACATTTTGAAATATTTTTCTTATTTTTCCTAGAAAATAGATTTGATACTTCATGCAAATTGTCACCTAAGGAGAAATCAGGGTTTGAAGTTTGGTTGAATGCTCAGAGAACACTTTCTTGACCATGAGAATTTGTCATAATTTCTTGCCAGTCTAGATAGTTAACCCTTTTATGGCTAACATCCCTAAAAGGGGACACTGGCAACAGTGAAGACTGCAGACAACCCTTTTGTTGGAATTGGACCTGTCAAGAGAGTTGAGGTGGAAGAGTCCACTTGGCATAAATGGGATGTTATTATAAACTGCTTAATACCTGAGAATGTACCACTAATTAAAGACTCACCTGGAGATAAAGCACCTTTTTTTTTCAACTCAATAAATTTGTTATTTTTGCTTATTTATCCATGAACACATATTATTGGGTATTTATTAGTCTAATGAGTGCCCACAATATATGTTTTGGGAAGAAATAAGAAAAATATTTACCTGATGCCTCTCTTATCTAGAGCTATGTTAAACCTGAAACCAAAAACCCAAGGAAATAATTTAAGTATTTAGTACCAAGGAACCCCTCATACTTATCTACAGTCACTGACCAGCCTAATAAAAAGTTTAAGTCTAATCTCAGATTCCTATAGTGATAATCTGGGTGTTTGATGAGTTTTCCAGTCTTGTCCTTAAAACACTTTCTTATCTGTATATGGCCCTTAGAAGATAGTACTGTTTTTATGACATCTTTAACCCTAGTCATGCTGAACCTGGATATGTCCTGCCATTGCAAACAGTGTAGCTCCAGATCTGAAGAAGCAACTGATCTGGATCGGCACTCTTTGTCATTAAGTATGTGAATTTGTATTAACAACCTGGATCAAGTATTAAATATGATTGGCTGAAAATTAGAAGTGGGCGTGGCATCTTAAATTATTCAGCATGGCATTAGAGTTAATAAAATACTCAGGCAATTGGATGCCTGTGTAGATCCAGAATAACATTATAGAGATCAAACATGGTTTTTCATGTATTAACGTTCGCCAGGTCCCGTGGGAGGTGTTGAAATCCGAGGCCGAAGGGACCTGGCGAATGTTAATGCATTGAAAAACCATGTTCGATTGCTATTATTGTATAAAAACTGAAAACATTTGCTACATTTCGCGTTATTTCTTGCACTATGTTTCGCCTTTTCACTGATGTCTCGCAAACGCATTTTCCACAGACTATGCTTGTTCTAGGGCCGGGCAGTACACATCTTGTAACGGCAGCAATTCTGCGGCCCCGGTATGAGCATATTGAAAGTTGCGTAGCCATACATTAACAGTGTGTGAATTGCCTAGTTAATACACGGCTTTTCGCCGGTTAATGCACGGCTGTTAATAACGTACGACACTGCTTTTTATGCAATAATATCTAATAATTCTTCCTGTATTTTATACCTGCTACTGCATCAAGTAATCTGACTGGGTGAAAATTAGACATGGGCATGGCATCTAAATTTATTCAGCAGGACAAGGGTTAATAATGTGAAATTTGATGAAAATTTATCTTCTTGATTTTGTTAGTTGAATGTATTTTTATTTAAAAGCAGACTGTTGATGGTTCTGAGAATTGTTCCATAATATGGGAGATTATCATGGGTAAATATGGTAACATATATGATGTACAATGTTTGAAAAGGGTCCATAATATGCCATATTATGGTGAACCTGCCCGTCTGCACAATCTGCTCGAGGCTGTTGTTGTCTATTTACAGAATCATTAGATCTTGATGACATAACTCATCTTCAGATGACGTAACTCTAGGTATTTTTTACAACCAAAAAGTATTGGCATTTTTCTTATTTCTCCAGGCCTGCCTTGGTGGCTCAGTCACTCATGCATGTCAGACTGGTGGTCAGGAGTTTTTACCATCATTCTCTTTTTTCTGCTGATTCCAGAAGGGTAGTTTCAGGCAAATGAATGTGCACAAGTACTGGTTAACCACTTATAGGACTAAGCCTGTCTAGGAAAAGTGTGGTTAGCTAAACTGACCGGCTCTACATGACTTTATGGGTTGACTGGGCCGTAAAACCTCAACTTATTTCTCCACAAAAACATTAGAAGAGTATCCACAACATGAAAAATGTGTACAGGATACCCCACCCCTTTCAACCACCTCCCTTATCTGGAGCTATGTCAGATGCAGCATCTGAACAGTCTACACTGCCACTCATCCTGCAATATTTTGACACATCAACAGATAGTGTTCATATTTTAGGACAAGTGTGGTAAGAAGTTATGGTTCTCAAAATACTTAAATTACCATAATAACCCTAAGTATTGGGACTGATAGGCCTTTGCAAACAGTGTAGACCCTGATCAGATGCCGCATGATGCGGCATCTGATCAGGGTCTACACTGTTTGCCATGATCAGGGTCTACACTGTTTACCATACATACAGCAATATTTAAGACACATCAAGATGTAGTAGAATGGACTATTTCAAATTTTAGGACAAGTATGGTAAGTAGACAAGGTGTCCAGTGCCTAGGGTAAATACAGTAAGGGTAAATACAGGAATCCAACTGACCAACATTACTTATGATTGCTCCATTTGGGATTTATAAGTTGGAAGTGAAATATTTGGACTATTTAAATTCCTACCGTACCTGTCCTAAAATTTGAAGGAGTCCCTTTCAGTACCCACTGAAGTGTCTAAAAATCTGCTGGGTGAGTGGAAAATAGTGTAGACCCTGATGTGGGTCTACACTGTTTGCTCAGGCCAGCCTGTCCTGTAGGGTCATCATGGTAGTGCAATTTTCAGTTTTCCTTTTTCTTTGTTTTTTGATGTCTTCATTTGGAGAGTGCATTTACCTTTCTGGACATTAACTTTCCTTGCAGTATGTTTATTTATTTGCTCTTTGAAACATTTAGCAGTGTGTTGGAGTACAAATACATATATTTTATATTGACACCTACTTCCTATCCCCCATTTCCTGTACAACAGTATCCCTATACTCTGCCCTAAACTGACCCCTGGAATGTTTTGAAAGTTCCAGTTGACATGAAGTAACCCTAACTTTCTCTCACTGAATGCTCCTGTAGGGTCACAAAATGGGCTGCACCAAGCAAAAAAGTGCCTTTGAACATGTGCAAAATGCAGAGATTCATATCATCCTGCACATGTGCAAAGTATCATCCTGGCCTTTGCTCTTCATTCATACATTCTATAGTATCCGGTAATTCAGTTAGCGGACAGTAAAAGGTCCTGATCAGACAGTGCAGATGCACAGGCTGACCTGGGCCTTCACTGTCCGCATATGCCCGAAGATACGTTTTCACATGGCATGGCTTAAATGAAGTTGTAAATTGGAATTCAAAAAGCACATGTGGACTGCTACTGCTGTATATACCCCAAATATCCAGACACAACTGTAACAGATGACATTTTTATTTTTTTTTTATTTTTTTTTTCAGAGAAAATAAGATTTGGCATTTTTTAATGAATCATCTGCCATGATTTAATGAAATGCAAAATCTTATTGTCTCAGAAAAATAATAAAAAAATTAACCCTTGTCCTGGTGAATAAATTAAGATGCCGCACCCACTTCTAATTTTCAGCCAATCAGATTGATGGAGATTGTTGCTATAAATTCACATACTTAATGGCAAACCGTGCAGATCCAGATCAGTTGACTTCTTCAAAAGCCAACTGATCTGGATCTACACAGTTTGCAAAGGCAGGACATATCCGGATTCAGCAGGACTAGGATTAACTCCTAACCAAACCTATCCTAAAATTTGAACCAAGTCCATCTGGCTACTAGTTGATGTGTCTAAAACTGCTGGATGCATGGCAGACAGTGTAGACTGATCAGATACCACATTCTATGATAATTCTGATCTGTGTCTGCACTGTTTGCTCAAGTCTGTTTTTCGGAATACTTACGGTAAATACAATGATTGAACTTTCAAATTCTGGCAGCTAGAAGGCTTGAAATACTTGGGATGGCCAGTTTTCAGGAATGTCAGGGAACAGTAGACATCTAATGATTTAAACATAAATACTTATAACCAATTAAGAACTGCTGATATCTGCAAATTTGGGCCTTGGACATTTTACTTTCTGTGTTATTATCCAAATTTGCACTAATTCTTGAATTTGAATTTCTTGAATTTCAATGGAATTCAAGTTGAATAGTCCATGTGCATGTAATACAAAAGAAAGCTTGCAAAAAAAAAAAAAAAAAAAAAAAAAAAATATATATATATATATATATATATAAGTAGCCTATACTACTTATATATATATATATATATATATATATATATATATATATATATATATATATATATATATATATATATATATATATATATATATATATATATATATATATATATATATATATATATATTTCCTTTAATTTTGAAGGAAATCCTGCTTCTTTTGCAGGATGCTGTGAGGTGATTGTCTCCCTTTGACTAGTAATATCATTTCTCATACCCTGATACTTGAAATTTACCATAATAGCTCAATAACTCCGACCAACAGGCCTATGCAATCAGTGTAGATCCTAGATCAGCTGCTGCAGAATGTGGCATCTGATTCTGATCAGGACCTACACCGTCTGCTACTCATGCAGCAGTTATTAGACTCAAAAGCAGATAGTGAAATGGACCTGTTAACCAATTTTAGACTGAACAGACTCCCCCACAGATATTCCTAGACAAAAATGGCTAAATTATTTGCACACAGTGGAGAGCCTAATCAGACATTGCACTCTGTGGCATTTGATCTGGGTTTGCACTGTTTGCCAATTACCCTTTTAGGGGTCTCCAAACTACAATGGGTGAAATGTTAGGAAAGGTATTTTAATCTTAGTCCTCTATGGGTGAATTCGGCACACAACAATTTGATATTTTTCTTATTTTTCAAGAAAAATGGCTGTGGCATTTCATGCAAATTGTCTTCAAAGGAGAAGTGTTTTTGTCTTAAAGGGGACAATTTTCATGAAATGTCACACCCTCTTTTCTGGGAAAAATAGGAAAAAATATTTCAAAGTGACATCTGCTGAAATTTTTACCCAGCATGTCATCTGCTGAATTTGCCTAGACAGTGGCATTGACCCTTAAGCACCAAGCAAAATTGTAGCAGACGACATTCAAAAGTTTTTAGTTTTTATTTTTCAGAGAAAACAAGTATTGACTTTTCATGTGAATCATCTGCCATGCAGATGATTCACATGAAATGTCAAGACTTGTTTTCTCTGAAAAATGGCAGATGATTCACATGAAATGTCACCCCCGCCGAGGTCGGCAACATTCTTTCGTGGAGATTGATCATGAAATATTTTCTACGGTCATTCTCTCCCTTCCGCTGATTCAAGAAGGGCAGTTGTCAGTTTCTGGCAAAAGAATGTGCACAATACTGGTTAACCGCTTAGAGGACTAAGCCTGCCCAGTAAACGTGTGGTTAAGTAAACTGACCGCGCTCGACATGACCCCAATGGGTTGACTGGGCCGTAAAACCTCAACACAAACAAAAACATGAAATGTCAAGACTTGTTTTCTCTGAAAAATATTTTTTTTTGTTTAAAAAATTGTTGTCTGCTGCAGTTGTGATTGGTGCATTAAGGGTTAAAGTTAAAATCCCTTGTAGTGTAATTCACTGTTTTTATGGACATACATTTCAGCTTTTTTGTGCAAAAGGTATGCACTTCTCAATCTTATATTCGAAAGAAGGAAAATAATATTTTGAATTTACCTCTGTTTCTTTAAACCCTTCCTGGCAACAGTTAGAAAATTGCTAGACTATTTTTGTTTGGTATTTTCATGTTTATAATATTGTTGGGTACCTTTTTATGCTCCCCGAAGAATTTCGGGGGAGCATATAGTCGCCGCTTCGTCCGTGCGTCCGTGCGTCCGTGTGTCCGTGCGTCCGTACGTCCGTGTGTCCGTGCGTCCGTCCCGCTCTTGTCCACGCAAATTCTCGGAAACTGCTTGTCGGATTTCAATGAAACTTCATGGGAATATTAAGTATCAAAGGTGGATGCGCATATCACCTGCGTGTTCTGGTTCGATGATTTTTCCAAGAGTTATTGCCCTTTGATGAGTTCTGCATGAATATATAGGGTACTGTTCGTGTCCACGCGAATTCTCGGAAACTACTAGTCGGATTTCATTGAAACTTCATGGGAATATTAAGTATGGAAGGTGGATGTGCATATCACCTGCGTGTTCTGGTTCGATGATTTTTCCAAGAGTTATTGCCCTTTGATGAGTTCTGCATGAATATATAGGGTACTGTTCGTGTCCACGCAAATTCTTAGCAAATACTGGCAGAAATTCAACGAAATTTTAATGGAATCTTAAGCAGCAATAGGGGATGCGCATATTGTTCAATCTTTCTGGTTAGATGATTTGTCACAGAGTCATGCTACTTTGTTTAAAGCTGCAGTGTAAGGTCACTGGCTATTTTTAGAAAAGAATTTGTCAACACTCTAGTGCCTACATTTATTGATGGATTTTGATATAACTTCAAACAAATGTTGGGTATGATAATATCTTGAGCATGTTTGACATTCAGGGTCCTGGGCTCAAGGTCAAGGTCACTGTGGCTATTTTTAGAAAAACTTTGTTTTTGCTCTAGTGCCTAGATTTATTGATGGATTTTAATATAATTTCACAAAAATGTTGAGTATGATAACATCTCAAGCAATTTCAATTTCCAGTGTCCTGGGCTCAATGTCAAGGTCACTGCAGCTTTTAAATATCTTGAGCATGTTCGACATTCACCTGCGTGTTCTGGTTCGATGATTTTTCCAAGAGTTATTGCCCTTTGATGAGTTCTGCATGAATATATAGGGTACTGTTCGTGTCCACGCAAATTCTTAGCAAATACTGGCAGAAATTCAACGAAATTTTAATGGAATCTTAAGCAGCAATAGGGGATGCGCATATTGTTCAATCTTTCTGGTTAGATGATTTGTCACAGAGTCATGCTACTTTGTTTAAAGCTGCAGTGTAAGGTCACTGGCTATTTTTAGAAAAGAATTTGTCAACACTCTAGTGCCTACATTTATTGATGGATTTTGATATAACTTCAAACAAATGTTGGGTATGATAATATCTTGAGCATGTTTGACATTCAGGGTCCTGGGCTCAAGGTCAAGGTCACTGTGGCTATTTTTAGAAAAACTTTGTTTTTGCTCTAGTGCCTAGATTTATTCCTTTCATTTATTCCAACTTTTATGTTGCTGATGTTTGTATGACAGTGCCTTCAGGCAAGCTTATCTGTCCACCAACAGGTTTTGTGATACTCCATTTTGAAGTACAGTGAGTATACACAGTATACCGCTCTTTATCTAGGATAATGTTTCCTGTTCCGACTATTGCATGTTCGGGGAGCATCCATCGGTTTCACCGATATTCTTGTTTGGATGATATCACAAGTCTATTGCTGATGATGACATGAACAGTGACATTATTCATCTACTTAGAATACCGTTTTCGACCTAATTACCGTGCGCTCAGGTTTTTTACAATTACTGGGCAAACTTGTGGTAAAATATGTATCCACCTATACTATAAGGATACACTTAGAAAAAGATGAGTGAAGGATTTATCTAATGATTCTTATGCAATATTTTTTGTGTTTTTTTATTCTGATTTTCTCATTTGAATTGCATCGACAAGCTGATGCAATTCAAATGGGTACCCACAACATATGCACAAAAATTACACTGGCTGTAGGGGGGTGGTCGGGTGGTGCGAAGGTGCTGTGTATCTTACATCACTGGGGCGTCCAACTGATATTGGCTTACAGTTGGGCAAGGCCTGCTATCCTTGTAGTGGGTAAGGGTAGAGGGGGAATGTTTTTATTTCTTCTGTTTCTTCACTTTCATTCCTGTTCCTCTTTCTTCCCTGTCCCTCTCTTTCATCTCCTCTACTCTCTCTTCTATCTCTTTTCTCCCTTTCTCTGGGAGACGACACAAAATGACCCTCAAGGGTTGACGTGTCGTTAAACCCCAACACAATCAATCAATCAATACACTGGCTGTAGTCTGAAGACTGTGGAATTGCTTGACTGAGTGCTTATAAGAACATCTCCAGTAATTAGTTCAAATGCGGTATTTGATAATCATAATTATACAGAAACAAGTATAGAAAACAATGGTATCTTTTAAATGCAGCCACAGCACTTTACAGCAGCAGTAAATGTAAATAATAATGCCTCTGAATCAGACTACAATTATTTTGAACAGTATAAAAGTCAAAGACCTCATTTTCAGGTATGTGCATTTTGCATGACCTTAAATCTTTGTCAGCCTACATAGAATTATTCTTTTTGTGATTCTTTACATTCTTATATGACATGTTAATACTTAACACTCTGGGTAAAAATTTCAGCAGACAACATTTTGACATATTTTTGTTCTTTTTTTTTTTCCCCAGAAAAAGACTTTGACATTTCATGCAGTTTGTTTCCTTAGGAGACAATTTGCATGAAATGTCAAAGCCTGTTTTCTGGGAAAAATATAATCAATTTGTCGTCTGCTGAATTTGCCTAGAGAATGCTAAAGATCAACAAGAGTCAAGGTAAGTTTAGAATCTTCTACTTCTCCATAAAAAAAAAAAAAAACATATCATAAAGCATTTCATGAAAAGAAGCTCAGTGAAACAGTTCCAGTGACATGACACAAAATATCTATAAATGAAGTAAGAAACAGAACAAATCACCTTAACCCTTGTCCTGCTGAACCCTCTTTGCAAACAGTGTAGATCCAGATCAGTTGGCTTCTGAAGAGGAAGCCAACTGATCTGGATCTGCACTGTTTGCCACTAGGTATGTGAATGTATGTCAACAATCTACATCAATTAATCTGATTGGGTTAAAATTAGAAGTGGGCGTGGCGTCTTAATTTATTCAGCAGGACAAGGGTATAAATTGCCTATCTGGAGCCCTTAGTTAACCTTTACCACTCTTTGGGCAAATTCAGCAAATGATAAATTGATGATATTTTTCCTAGAAAATAGGATATGACATTTCATGCAAATTGTCTCCTATGGAGACAATTTGCATGAAATGTCAAATCTGTTTTTGTTGGAAAAATAAGAAAAATATTTCAAAATGTTGTCTGCTGTAAATTTTACTCAGAGTGCTAAGGGTTAAATATGTTATGATGAAATTCACCTGACAAGATACATAAACCCCTGTATGTTAATTAGCAAACATATTTTCTCCTGTATAAATTAATTGAGGCAGGTTGTTGAATACCAGTCATATCATTATCACTGGTAGACTGGCTCCAGCCATTTCTGCCCTTGTTTTTTTTTTTTTTTTTTTTTGTCATTTATTATCACTTCCTGTAGCTGTAGCAAATTTTGTCTCAAAGTTTTACTACAGAAAAGACTCTATCTTTTTCACTAAGGGACATAACTGATAAAATCATATAAACTGTACCAGATTGTATACCTTTGTAAAGAAAAGAGAAAAGGATAGGAAAGCTTGAATCTGGAGACAGACTAAATCACTCACCAGGCATTATTGTGTGATTCATCAAAATATGATTTGCAGTTCAACCATTTCATGTCATCAAAATTTTCTTTTTAAGGAAAAGCAATGTTGGTGAAGAATGTATCTGAGATGCAAGGTAGTGACAAACCACGCACTTTGATGTAAATGTGATAAAAATCGGATGAAAAATAAGTAAATTGTATCAAAACTGCTTTTATGGGCACTGCCAATATTTTTTCAATATTTAATGAGAATTTATGATGTAATAATGCCTTAATCAAATATGGAAAACCTAAATAAATAAAATGTACAATAATATTCAACCCCTTTATTTATGCATATAGCTTCTTATCTAGACATTTATTGATTTTGCTTGAAAAACATATTGTTTTCTATAAGAAAGAAGATTTTATTTAATATTTGGAAATTTTCAGAACCTCATTGAATATTCAAAATAGTGTACCATAAAAAATGGCTTTGCAATCTGTAAACATCTTTAACTTCCTGAGTTTTTATCCGAGTTTGATCAAATTTACATCAAAATGCTTGATTTATCAAGATCTTTCATTTCTAGTAAATGCATTTCCCTTTGTATCTTTTCTGTACTGATTGATTTTTTACCTATGCAGAAAGCATTGTGGTTGATCACTAATGAAATTCAGCTGAAAATCAAATAATTTGATCGGATGAACTGCAATACATGTAATTAATTTGATGAGTTACACAGCATTTAGAATATCATGAGTACCAAAAATGTTTAGGTGGAAAAAGCAAGAAAAAAATGTCAATGTTCCTGTCTTAGTATTCTTTAGAACTCTGGGGATTGCCTGCCATGGTGTGGGCTAAACAAACATCAGGTCTCTCTGACTATATGTGGCTCCAGGGAGTCATTAACCACAATCAGGTTGTTACATAATGGAATCTCAGCTGTCATTGCTGTTATCATTGCTATTAATGAAGCTGCAATTTCACTGACAAATCTAGATAAGACTCTTTGAACCAAAAAATATCGATATATTTCTTATTTGGCCATGAAAACATATTTTGTGGTGCTCATCAGAAGCGCCTCACTGAGGCACTTCTGATGAGTACCCACAAGATAAGTTTTCATGGAGAAATAAGAAAATTGATTACTTTGATAATCCACTTATCACTGGCTATGCTGACTGAGGGCACCTGTTATACAATGAATTCTCCTGTCTGTATTGAGTCTGATGAACTTCTGGGAGCCACTAGGGGATCCATCAATGCACCTGACCTTACAGGTTCATGGGTTTACTAATTACTTGTAATCCTGGGCACAAGGTCCTCATGCTTCATTATAGTTCAGATATGTCATGGGTAAATATACTTTCAGAAGGTGGTTGAAAAAATTTTATAATGAAATACAGCTCAGATATTAATCACAACTGCAGCAGACAACAATTTTTAATTTTATTTTTTTATTTTTCAGAGAAAACAAGTCTTGACATTTCATGTGCATCATCTACTTTGCAAAATTAAAAAAAAAAAGATTAGAATGTCGTCTACTACAAATTTTGCTTGGCGCTTTAAGGGTTAAGGGTGCTTTTTTTTTTTCAAACTAAAAATACTGATGTTTTTGCTGAAACTGGATATGCCCAGCCGTTGCGAACAGTTTAGATCCAGATCAGTTGGCTAAGTAAACTGAAAAGGAACCCAGTTGATCTGGATCTACACTGTTTGTCATTAATTATGTGTACAAACAAAATTAAGAAGTCTGATTGGCTGAAAATTAGAAATGGGTGTGGCATCTTAATTTATTCAGCATGGCAAGGGTCAAAATACTCACCTTCAGCAGAGGCCAAAAAAGCCTGCGTTCATCCGTGTAAGGTGACAGTGTGAGCATATATTAAATACGCCTATTAACAGGGTGCATAAAAAGCTAAAATTTGACATTCATAGTACCATGCTGACCTTGAAAATAGGGTCAAGGTCACAAAACCTAATCAACTCTTTGTCTGTCCCAATTATGTTAGCTTGCAAGTTTGGTAAGAATCTACCTAAGTGGGATGCTGACAAGCGAATTTCTGACAAAAAATTTAACCTTCCTAACCTTAAAAATGGAGTCAAGGTCACCAAAACATAATCATATTCCTTGTCCCAATGATGTTCTTGTGCAAAGTTGGTAAGAACATGTTGATTGGCTCAAGGGATAAAGTTCAGAAAAAAAAAAAAAAATCTTTCACTTCATCCTTTCATCTCTGATACAAAGGCATTTTCAGCTAAAACTCTTGAAAAGACACAAAATCATTTTTACCAATAAAACAGGAATTAAATAAATAAATATTATAAGACAATTTACAGGTCACTTACAAAAACATTTAAGGACAGTTTTAACAAAAATATTTTCGGTGGGCAGTTGTCCGCTTTTAAGTTAAGAGCAGTAGATAAATGTCCGGGTGGATAATTGTGCAGTGGGTAATTATCTGGATGGGTAAATGTCCGGGTGGGTAATTGTCCTATACTCATGGCAACATGGTACATCAAAATGATAGCCACATAAAACATTAACATTTCTTACTAAGGTCATGGATACACTTTCATGGGAGGTTACTTCTGAAATTGTTACAGTTATTTCCCTGAAAATGTAACCATTCAGTCATCATCATCATCATCATCAGATTTTTTATTAATGTACAGGTACAGGGGCAACATCCACATCAGTGGGCCCCCTTCCAGGTATCTGGCTTGCTGCACGCATGGCAGATCTCACACCAGATCTCCAGGTATATCTATCATGAGGGTCGATAGCCAAGAGCTTCCACTCTCTGCAATCCCTCTCTGTCAGCTGCTTCCATGTCATCTTGGGCCTCCCCATCAACCTGTATGTCAAAAGCTGTCTTGACTGAACCATTGGAGCATTCCACCTGTCCATTCCAGCGGAGTCTCCTCTCCTTCAGAATGAAGTCCAGATCTTCAATTCCAAGCTGCGCAAGTAGCTCATTGGATCTGGTGGTGACAATATCTTGCGGCTTGATATTGCAGGTCTCTCTGATCATTGCCCTGTCATTTCACTGCAGATGTTGGAGGTTTGGCTTTGTCAATGGCCAAGTCTCACTGGCATGGAGCATTGCACTCCGCACACAAGAGCTGTACACACGGCCATATGTCTTGAAAGAGAGGTGGTGGGAAGAGAGAACTGGTAGCAGCTCCTTGAACTTCTTCCTGGCGGTTTTCACATGTGTTGTGGTTGAAAGTTCACAGCCGCTGGTGTCTGAGAGCATGTCTCCTAGGTAGCAAAAGGAAGCTACCACCTCCAGCTTTTAGGTCTGATGGACTTCCCTCTGTGGTCTGCCATCCAAGGGGCATGCAGGATCCTGGCATCATGTACATCTGTAATCATGGTCCTTTGTCAAGCACTTGAGCCCACTGCATTTCTTGTGCACCCAGTGCTTGCAGCCATTCCAGAAGATGCTGTTGTTGCCCATTCCAGTGCGGAAGACGGCACATGGGAAATCACCTTAACTCTGCATGAGGTCCAGGCCAGTATACTGCAGATCATGATCTTCATCTTTCCTGCATTTAGTCGCAGTCCTTTCTCCTCCATTGCTTCTCTCCAAGTCAAAAGCCTACTGACACATTCCTTGAGTGATTCAGCGATGATAACAAGTTCATCGGCATAGAAGTCCTCCCAGGGGACCCCAGAGCAGAACTCGGGTGACAAGGCTTCAAGCACAATGATGAAGAGCAGCGGGCTGAGTACCGAGCCTTGGTGAACACCGACCTTTACTTCAAACTTTTCACTGTACCCCTCATCAACATGGACATGACTTCGAGCATTGGCATACATCCTCTGCACTAGTTGCACAATCCACTCCTCTACACCAAGTTTCTCAGCGCCCACCAGATGACCTTCTGAGGCACTCGGTCAAACGCCTTCTCCAGGTCTACAAAAGCCATGCAGAGTCTCTTGTTGGCATGTAGAGTCTCTTGTTGCTGTCCAAAAATTCAGTGTAATCCATTTTTGCCAAGTGGCTTCTACCTACTCTTTGGACATGTTCAGTATTAGCTATCCATGCTGGTTAGTTTTTATTGTTTGTTTGTTTGTGTTGAGGTTTTACGGCCCAGTCAACTCAATGGGGCCATGTCGAGCGCGGTCAGTTTACCTAACCACATGTTTACTGGGCAGGCTTAGTCCTCTAAGCGGTTAACCAGTATTGTGCACATTCTTTCGCCAGAAACTGACAATTGTCCTTCTTGAATCAGCGGAAGGGAGAGAATGACTGTAGAAAATATTTCACGATCAATCTCCTTGCCGACCTCGGCGGGGGTTGAACTCGCGACCTCCTGGTCTCCAGTTGGACGGTGCATCCAACTGAGCCACCGAGGCCGGCAGTTTTTATTGTTATCATGTTTTATTGAAATTTCTGTCCTATATGCTCTCAGGGTACCCTAATCAGATGTGACAGTCTGTGACATCTGATCTGGGTCCACATTGTGTGCCAATATCCCTTTTATGGGATGCTAGGCATAAATGGGTTAATTGAAGAAACAGTTAATGCAATAAGAGAGAATGCTAGGTATGGGATGCTAGGCATAAATGGGTTAATTGAAGAAACAGTTTATGCAATAAGAGAGAATGCTAGGTATTACCCAGTTTGCTTTCCTGAAATCAAGTTCTAAATTCTAGAAACAAGCTGTAACTCATTTTCACCTAGTAACTCCCATGCATATTTGACCCTCAGTTATGTAAGAGGCTAGACAGTGTTATCAAGTTTTGATCAAATTTGATAAAGCAGCAGTTAATAGCATCTGAACAGGTTGTAGTAAGGTCATGTGACTTCCTGCTGAGGCATATAGGATTATTGCCAGGAAGGTGACAGAGGTCAGGTCAAAAGTCTGATTGTGAAAATAATGGACAGCAATCAGTTTTATGTCCTTCATTTGCATTCTGTCCAGTTTCACTCTCACCTTCAGTTATGGTATTTACTCTAAGTATTCAGACCAGCAGGCCTGACAGTGCAGACTGTAGTAACTGATCAGGGGCTATACTGTTGAGGCCCTGCCAGGGAGTGAGAGGGGGTATGTGTGTGAGGGGTGGGGTGGGGGGCGGGGAGGGGGGTTGTTGGGGAACCTATTCTCTTGTTTCCCTGAAATAAATCAGCATTTTCCCTTGTTCCTCAAAATCAGTCTTGATTTTCTATGTTCCCTGTTCCCAAAAATTGCCTTTGTTCCTGAGTTCCTTAATTTTAATGCTCCCCAAAGGGAGAGCATATAGTCACCGCTTTGTCCGTCCGTCTGTCCGTCCATCACACTTTTGTCCAGAGCATATCTCTAAAAGTATTGGAAGTAATTTAATGAAACTTGATACACTGATAGAGGGCTATGAGGAGAATTGCAAAATGCAAAAACCGTAACCCTGTCACCAGGAGTTACTTTCCTTCTTATTTTTTGCAGTAAAAAACATGTCTGGAGTATATCTCTGAAAATATACAAGGGAATTAAATGAAACTTTGATAGACGGCCATCAGAGGAAGTGCAGAGTGCAAGAATTGTAACTCTGTCACAAGTAATTACAGAGTTATTTCCCTTTCTAATTTTTGCAATAGTAAGATTGTCCGGGGCATATCTCTTAAAGTATTGAAGATAAATAAATGAAACTTGATACAGTGATAGAGGGCTATGAAGGGAATTGCAGAATGGAAGAACCATAACCCTGTCACCAGTATATATGGAGTTATTTTCCTTCTTATTTTTTGCAATAAAAAGCTTGTCCAGAGCATATAACTGAAAGTATAGAAGGGAATTAAATGCAACTGCATACATTGATAAATGGTCATCAGAGGAAGTGCAGAGTGCAGGCAAAGGTGCCAGAGTGTCTGTCCGTCCGGCCATCTGTCCATCTGGAGTTATTTCCCTTACTTTTACTCTGGATGCACGCCTTACTTTTTTCATGATTTTTACATTCTTGTTGAAAATCACTTACTAGGGAACACAAAACTGAATTTCCTAGTCTTATGGTTTCAGAATTACAGGCCTTGCAGGCAAAGGGCCTTATATTTCTCATTATTTTTGGATTCTTTGTTGAAAATCACATACTTGAGAGAACACAAAATTGAGTATCTTAGTCTCATGGTTTAAGAGTTACTGACCTTGCAGGCAAAGGGCCTTATATTTCTCATTACTTTTGGATTCTTTGTTAACTAGAAATATGTCCAAAGTACACAGATGCCTCCGACGTAGGCTAATTTGGCAATTTGCACAGTTTTATAGAGGTACCCAAAGCGGGGGCATCCCTGTACTGTGGACACATTTCTTGTTGTTTTTTTTTTTTTTGTTTTTTTTTGTGTACATTTTACAGGCTTTCAAATGGATCTTTAGTCATTTGTCATTGGGCCTTCTGATGCCCAGGCCACCAGCGTCTACAGCGCTTTGATTGCAATAATAAGCGTGTCCGTAGCGTATCTCTCAAAGCATATTACTCTTTCACTAACATAACCCTCCCACTACTGCCCATCTTCAAGGAGCATCATTGGGTTTCACCGAATCTCTTGTAAGACTTTTGATCCCTTGTTCCCCTGAAAAAATGGCCTTGTTCCATTGTTCCCTAAAACCCTGGGAGGGCCTCATTGTTTGCCACTCAATTAGCAATGCTTAGACATAGCAACACATACACCACAACCTCTTTATAACACTATTGTTGGGGTCCATAGTATAAAACGTGTTAGTTAAACAGCCGTGTTATATCCAAACAAAAATGTATAGATTATATTGAAAAATGACCATTTATGGTCATTTTTCAATATAATCTATACATTTTTGGGATCCATCTTAGAACCGTGTTATATATCCAAAAACGTGTTTATAACAAACTGTGTTATAAAGAGGTTGAAGTGTAGGAACAGATTTTGGAATGGATTTGTTCAAATTTCTGTAGAAGCATAATTATTTTAAGTATTCAGAAAAACAGGTCTGAGCAAACGGTCTAGACCAAGTTCAGACATTGTTATATGTGGATCAGAGTCTACATAGTTTGCCACTCATCCAGCACAGTCTTTTGGACTATAGGATAATTCAGTGGGGTGATTACGGTAAAGCTGCACTACTGAAATTAGGAAGCATAATAACCCTAGGTATTGGGACAGATAGGCCTTTGCAAACAGTGTAGACCCAGACCAGATTAAGCAGAACATGGCATCTGATCAAGGTCTACACTATTTGCCATACATACAGCAATATTTTAGACACATCAAGAGGTAGTAGAATGGACTATTTTAAATGTTTAGGACAAGTATGGTAAGTAGATAAGGTGTCCCAATACTTGAGGGTTATTATGGTACTCAATGGGAGTACACTGGGACCTCTTTGTTTCAGTTGACCCCAAAAGTGTTGTAACCAAGCAAAAAGGTATATTATTATATAGACAAATGACCAGGGCCCAGTTGTTCAAAGCTGGTTAGCTTAATGAGCTCGTTAAGGGTCATTTTGTTAACTGTTTTAGCGGATTCAATATACAATATTATGATATTTTTTGCTGAAAAAATGTGAGTAGCTGCAAAAGCTACTCGCATTTTTTCAGCAAAAAATTTCAGCATATTTGCGTATCACTCCATGTAAATTTTACTGAATCGTTAACTAACGATGTTGTTAGCTTTGAACAACTGGGCCCAGAGTGCAAGACTTTTTTTTAAATACTTTAGGATATAAACAGTAAAATAGTAAACAATCAGTTTCCGTTATAAATGTAAACTGGAAGCTGTTTTCAATCAGGAAGCTATCAGCTGAAGATCAGAACAGTTAGGGGTCATTCTGGTCATTGGCAAAAATTGTAGAAAAGTAATAAAAGTAAATCAAATACAGATTAAAGCTTTGTGAAAAAGATAGAAAGGAAAAAGAGAATGTGATTGAGAATACATTAAGGAGTTCCTGGCCCCAGAAAAGGGTGTATTGGGTCCCTTTGATTGATTAGTTCTGGCAGAATGGAGTCAGGTACAGCTGAGGTCACTTTGGTCAGTTTTGGTATGTTGACCTGAGATTTATATAAAGATAATGTAGATTGTTTTCAAGAATACATTTATACATTTTATTAACCCATTTTAGACCAAATAAACACCCCACACTATATTTTGGAAGAGTCAGATTTCAACTTTAGGTATGTCAGGCTATCATGTGATTTAGATATTCCTAGAGAACAAAAGCTCTGCAAGCACTGCACCATGCCCCGCCACTGCACATACATCAAGCAAGTGCCATAACACTGTCAAAAATAAAATGTACTCTACATGTTATATCCCTTTACATTTTTGCAAGGCTTCAAGAAAATCTCTAAAACTGTTTTCTATTTATAGAAAGGGCACATGTATATGACTTGGATCACTATTGACAATGTTCAAAGGGTGGTAACTCCTAAAGCAGGTAATTCACAGTGACAGTTCTTGTGTTGCAAATTGTATCATGGTGATATCCATTTGCATAAAGTTTCAAGAAAATATCTCAAACAGTTTTCAAGTTACAGTCTGGACACAAATATATTACAGAAATCACTTTTTTCAAAGGGTCAAAGGGCCATAACTCCAAAAGTAGTTTAACCAGTTATGGTTCTTGTGTTCTGGACCTTGTCTTATCATGCTTTACATGTATATTAAGTTTCATCAAAATATCTGGAATGGTTTTCAACTTACAGAGCGGACATGGGTACATAGTAGAAATGGCTGTTTTCAATATCTGCTATGTTCAAAGGGCTGCAACTCCAAAAGTAGGTTACCCAGAGTTAAGGTTTTTAGGTTCTGCACCTTGTCTTATGGTGCCTTACATTATTGTGAAATTTCATAATAATATCTTGAACGGTTTTCAACTTACAGTGCAGATACGAGTACATGGTAGAAATAGCTATGTTCAATGTTCAAAGGGCAATAATTCCAGAAGTAGGCAAACCAGAGTTATGGTTCATATGTTCTGCATGTGGTCTTATAGTGCTTTATATTTGTGTGAAGTTTCAAGAAAATATCTTTTATGGTACCAGAGTTATAGAGCAGACACGAATGATGGAAGTACTGACAGACCGATGGACTGACAGATGGACAGACACTCAAAATTTCGGACAGTATAACATAATACCCTCACCATTTTTTGTGGCAGGGCATAAAAATAGCTAAACTGTTTGTAAACAGTGGAGACCCTGATCAGATCCATTTTAGACTGCATTGACTTCCCACACTATATATTGGAAGTCCAATTTCAGTGTTAGATATGTCAGGCTATGTGATTTAGATATTCCTAGTGAAAAAAGGCTAAACTATTTGCAAACAGTGGAGACACTGATCAGATAGCTTCAGATACCATACAAATGAGCAGCACCATTGAAAAAGCCCAGTGTCCACACTATCTGATCAGACCTATGCTGTCTTCTAGCAAAGTCATACTTAAAATATTTGATTGTTTGCTCAGGCCTGTCTGTCCCAATATATAGGGTACATATTTCAGTTCAGTAACAGAAGATGCAGACTGGACTGCAAATTTAGTATATATATATATATATATTTTTTTTTTTTTTTTTTTTTTTTCAGAAAAAAAAAGTTGACATTTGATGTGAATCATCTGCTTGGCAGACAGTTCACATGAAATGTCAATACTTATTTTCTATGAAAAATGAAAAAAAAATGTTTCAATGGTTCTAAATGTCATCTGCTGCAGTTGTGGTTGGCGCATTAAGGGCTCAGAGTTTTGACATTCAAAAATTATTGATGCATTAAATCATTGGGAGAAGATTAACCACTGCCTGTCATATATATTCCTGGAATCCTCAAGGGAAATAGAATGGATATGTCATAAAAACACAATAAAACTGGTATAACTGTAAACAAATCTGAAAGAGAGGATGATCAAAGTACCAGGAATGATTTAAAAATCTTCAAGAATTTTCCTTCCCATAAATATTTAAAAGAAATCATGTGGAGAGAGATCATGACAATCTAGTTAAGTGCTTGACCAGGGGCCAGGACAGTTAAAGGGTCGAAGGTCACCTTGGTCAGATGACTTCCCAGCTCTTCAGTGTGGAAAAGCAATAAAGTGTCAAATCTGATTAGTAAAAAATTGGAATAACATGGCCAACTGGTGTGTTAAAATAGTCAGTTCACTGACCATAGATAAAAACAAGAAAATCAGTCTTAATAAAGTTATAATTTGCTAACCCTGGCTCCCAGCTCCTTTTAATAAGTAGTTAATGGAAAACTAAAAGAAAATGTGGGAATTGTATGTCCCTGAAATTGGATCCAAACTGGACAATAAAAAGCTGTGATTCTATGTTCCAAATTATTCCTGAGAGTAGATGTATAATTTATTTCCCAGGTAAATCCGCCTAGTATGATTTTTTTTTTCTCATCAGTGAATCCATTTTTTTATACCCTGCCACATCATAATGGCCAGGTATAATGTTACACTTTTCAGCAAATGTGTGTTGGTCTGTG
Organism: Anodontia alba; assembly: GCA_964016985.1. Classification (NCBI taxonomy): domain Eukaryota; kingdom Metazoa; phylum Mollusca; class Bivalvia; order Lucinida; family Lucinidae; genus Anodontia; species Anodontia alba. The sequence goes on from OZ024824.1 coordinate 103,475,039, forward strand.
CCCCTCACTCTGCCCCATTTCTGATGGATAACATGTGTACAGTAAAACCTGTGTAAGAGAGCCACCTTCAAGACTGACTTTAAATAGTGGTTGATGTGGAAAAAGTTGTCTGTCTTATAAAGGTACATGTCATGTAATTTTGCTAGCAAAATTACATGACATGTACCTTTATAAGACAATCATCTTTCCACATCAACCACTAAGGTCAATTTCAAAGGTGGCTGTCTTACACAGGTTGTACTGTGTTTTTTTCAATGTATGGGGAATGGTTTTTGACCTCAAGTTTTTTCTTTACTGTATGGGATATCTGGATGAAACTTCACAGATACGAAGAAGACCTTAATCTAATGCCACCTTTAAAAGTGTATTCATTCTTTAAGAAACTGACACATTGCAAGTTTTTTAAGAAAACTTCTGATGAGTAGACATTACAGATGGATATCTGGTCAGATGAGAGTAAATTGATAATGTACGTCCCCTCAGGGATGATTGATAAATTTTGAGCCTTGTATTGAAGGATCTTAGCAGGGCTGCCAATTTTCAGCTCTATTATTCCTTGACTATTTACTGTTATGTAACCAACAGCCTGTGTCACTCGGTCAGTTTATGTCAAAGTGGTAACATGTTACAGTAAACAGGGCATGTGACTTTTGCAAAATGGACAAAATTGCTGAATGAGCAGTGATTCAACATTTGCATAAAAAGGGTCTAGCACCAAAGGCCATTCATGCTGATATAGTAGCAACACTAGGGAAGGATGCCCCTTCATATGCTACTGTAAAAAGGTGGATGGTAGAATTCAAGCATAGCAGGGAGAGTCTTGAGGATGACCCCCATTCTGGAAGGCCTGTCACTGTGGCAACTCCCGAAATAGTCACTTTACCTTAAAGCCCCAAGAAAAACTGCATCTGAAAATGTCGTCTGTTTATGTCGTCGGCTGAATATTCTTGCAGACTTTTCAAACCTATTTTTGCATACAGGCAAACAGTGTGGACCCTGATCAGACTGCTGAGCAGTCTGATCTGGGTCCGCACTGTTTGCAAAAATGACTTTTAAAATCACAAGCAGATGACAAAGCAGACGACAATAGTTGTGACTGCCGCTTAAAGGGTTAAGTCCATGATATATTTATGGCCAGAAAAGTTACAGAGAGAGACATAACTGGTGCTGTTGGGATTTCTCAGGAAAGAGTTCATTCCATTCTTACGGAAGATCCATGGATGTGAGAAAACTCTTAGCCCCTTACGTACCCAGACTTCTGACAGTTGATCAGAAGCACTCAAAACAGAAAATGTCATATGCTAATCTGAACTTTTTTGGGACAGATCCTGACAAGTTCCTGCAGAGGTTTGTGACTATGGATGAAACATGGGTCCACCATTTCACCCCAGAATCCAAACAACAGTCTTAAACAATCGAAGCACCCTGGCTTACCCTCACCAAAGAAGGCAAAGACTGTTCTGTCAGCTGGGAAGGTTTATGGGATGCTGATGGTATTCTTATATAGTCTTAAACAATCGAAGCACCCTGGCTTACCCTCACCAAAGAAGGCAAAGACTGTTCTGTCAGCTGGGAAGGTTTATGGGATGCTGATGGTATTCTTATATAGTCTTAAACAATCGAAGCACCCTGGCTTACCCTCACCAAAGAAGGCAAAGACTGTTCTGTCAGCTGGGAAGGTTTATGGGATGCTGATGGTATTCTTATATAGATTATCTCCAAACAATGGCAGACAATCAATGGAACATATTGTACTTCACTTCTTAGGCAGTCAAGAGAAAATGATAAGGGCAAGTGCCGTGGAAACTCAGTAAAGGCGTGTTGTTTCAATAAGACAATGCTCCAGCTTACACCTCTGTCATAGCTATGGCTGCCGTCAGTGATAGTTGCTTTCTCTCCCCCCCCCCCCCCCCCCCCCCCCCCCCAGCTACATCAGACTTTTATTTACTCCCAGCGTTGAAAAAAAATTATTTCTACCCTTTCAAAAGGACAAAGTAGCAATCGTAAGCCTAATGGTCAGAAGTTTTTTGATGGCCATCACTCACAAAAGAATCACCATAAAGTTATGGCGAGTTATTGGGTTTATTTGAATGTACCACTTAACTTAAAATGGGATTTGTAATTCGTTTAATTATGCATGACCAAGAATATCGGATTTTGCATTTAGCTTTGCATGGGATAGATGTAAGAGTAGTTTAAAATATGCGGCATAGCTCCAGATAAGACTTTTTTTCAGCCAAAAACTGTTAATTGTTTTCTTTTTTCTCCATGAAAACAAATGTTGTGTGTACTCACATTACGAAAACACGCCTATTCAAATATATTGAAAATTTCACCAACAAAAACTGAAAGTTTTCAAATAAAAATTCTGATATTTTTCATATTTCTGCTCAAAACAGAGATTGTGGGTACTCATTAGAACTGCCTCACTGAGGCAGTTCTAATGAGTACCCACAATCTATGTTTTTGAGCAGAAATAAGAAAAATGATGTTTAGCCCTGTAAACCCCAATTTTACTATATAAAAATTGGGTTTAAGGGGTCAAAATTATATAGGTATGTTTTCGTGATGTTTGAAGCGCAAGGTGTTTCTAATAGGACCCATAACATAAGTTTTTATGGAGAATAAAGCAAAAAATATGTATCTAATTGATACCTCTGCTTATCTGCAGCTATGATGAAGGTATGGTCTAGTTGTGTATTGCAAAAGACATTCCGGAGAAATGTATACTTGGTCCTAATGTAAATTGAAAATTTGAGAGGCATACAAGGGCATCATTTATCAATAATGGAGCACAATAAAACAACACTAAAAGTGGTCCTTCTATTGAACTGTGTTGCATTTACTGAAATTTGAACTGCTAAATTAACTGTATTTGCGGTTGGCATGGAGCAGCAGATTCTGTTCATGTGGTGTGATTGTGATGTATTTGTTATAAGAGACGATAGGAAAACAAAACATGTCAATTTACAATAGATCCTCATCTTTGATGTTTCGCATCGTGATGCAGAAAACACATTACTGATGTCCTTACCCTAACCGCACACAATAATGACAATAGAAAGAATGTGGACTTAAATGTGCCCCCTGTCTGACTCCTTCATCACAGTAGAATGTGATGGACAGATTTAGGGTAAAAGCTGCAGCACTCCAAATCACTGTTTCAGGTCAGGAAACCTCTGCCCGCTCACCTGCATCGGGTTTTTCATTTTCTCATTTCCTGCAGTGACAGTTAAAATTGATCGCCAACAAATTACACCAAATCCGTAGTTTGGAGTAGCCTTGTAAAAAGTTCACTAAGATTTTTTTACACCTATTGAGCTTTTATTCAGGTTGAAAGCAAGGATTACAGCTTATGGACGACTTTGCTTATTTAAGCGATGTTGAAATGTCAGTGATTCTATTAACTTCTGACATGTGGCACTTTGACTCTGGGGCTAGCCATTGAGGTACAAAACTGACTTCCTCCGAATAATAACATACTAATCACTAAGTTTGTCAATATTGAAGTATAGTATAAAGAAAAAGAAGTAATGATGGAATTGTAGTACATTACTTAAGTTTTTATCAAAAGGTGAATTAAGAAAATACAAACCAGAACTAGAAATTTATTAAGACTGGGATAGCTCGACATTTGATTCACAATGTAAGAAATTAGGGCCATATGTAGATCAGCCTGTGCATTGGCACAGTCTTGAGCAGTGACTTTGCATCTGATCTTTATCTTTGACATTATCCAACTATTCTGTATTCAACAAAAAAAATACACACAAAAACACACACACACACACACACACACACACACACACACACACACAATATGCATAGCTCCAGATAAGACTTTTTTTCCAACCCAAAAAGACTTTTTATTTTTCTTATTTCTCTACGGAAACCTATGTTGTGGGTACTCATTAGAAGTGCCTCACTGAGGCACTTCTAATGAGTACCCACAACATAGGTTTCCGTAGAGAAATAGAAAAGATGAAATAGAAAAGAATTATCTGGAGATATTATGATGAGATTTAAGCTGGGCTGAAAGAGGATTCAACCACTTACAAAAGACGTCATTGCACTTTAGATAAGTGAGTAGCTAGAAGAATTACTGTATGAATGCTAGAAGATAAAAATTAAATGTCAAGGTTTTTTTTTTGTTACTCGTTGCTTTTTCTTCTATTGTTTCTCCTTCTATCATGTCCTATTATCAGCTGTAGTTAAGAGGAGTATTATAATGCACAAAAAGGTTCTGCCAATTTCTCCATGAAAACATATGTACCTGGTTTTCAGTAAAATTGCCTTAGTGGGAGCTGGTTTTCAGTAAAATTGCCTTAGTGGGAGCTGGTTTTCAGTAAAATTGCCTTAGTGGGAGCTGGTTTTCAGTAAAATTGCCTTAGTGGGAGCTGGTTTTCAGTAAAATTGCCTTAGTGGGAGCTGGTTTTCAGTAAAATTGCCTTAGTGGGGTCATTATAATGAATATCACCCACAGTGCGAAGTTTTATGGAAAAATAAGAAAAAAACATCAGTACCTTTTGGTTTGAAAAAGCATCTTTTCTGGAGTGAATAAGTTGCCAAACAGAATATAGGTGTCCTGCTCAAAACTAATTGGGAAGGAAATGTCAATGGGTCCCATACAGCATGTACTTGAATTTTGCACAGATATTTATAATATTGTCCGAATTATCAGACAAATACCCTGATATGTCTCTGTGAAAAAATAAACAAAATAAAAAACGCTTTTGCACAGCTAATACATAGCTCTAGGTAACAGAGAATACGGGTAATCAAATAAATATTTTTCTTATTCATTAGAAGCACCACTCTATGGTGCTTCTGATGTATACCCACAAATCAAATGTTTTCATGGAGAAATAAGATAGATGCAATTTTTGGATGAAAAAAGTGCCTTTTAAATATCTGAATTTGTTTTGATATATGCTTGAAGACTTTACAGTTTATTTGCTACTTGTAAAAATAGCTTTATTGCACCTGCCTAGCTCCAAATAAAAGTCAGGTGTCCACATATTTTTCTTCTTTCCCCATGAAAACATATGTTGTGGGTACTCATTAGAAATGCCTCAATGAGGCACTTCTAACGAGTACCCACAACATGTTTTCGCACCAATCACAACTGCAGCTGACTTCATTTTGAGTTTTTTCCAGTTTTCAGATAAAAGATAAGGTTTGACATGTCATGGGAATCATTTGCCTGATATGTCATACCTTTTTTTCTCTGATAAAAAAAAAAAATAAATAATAATAATAATAAAAGATTAAACTGTTTCTTGTTTTCTACTTAACTATTATCTTTCAACTTTTATTTGCTATTTTACTAGTTTTAAATAAAGTTTGACATGTCATTCAAATTGTCTCCAGGAGACTTGAAATTGAAATTGGACACTTCCAATATAAAGTGTGGAAGAGTTTATTCAGTCTAAAATAGTTTAAATGCCATGGTTACTTCCCATTGATCAAGTTTTTAGTGCATGGTTACCTCCCATTGACCAGTGAGGTTTTTTTTTACAGAGGCGACTTCCTTTTCAGGTCAGATTGGACCTATTGCTTAAATGTCCAGCAATATATTCAGGCAGACCTGATGGCAATGTAGACTCAGATGATACTGTCCCTAAGGAGCAGTTCACTCAGGATCTACATAGTCACAACATATCTTAGACACATGATACTATACTGTTTTAGGAAAATTAATTAACCCTTGTCCTGCTGAACCCGGATATACCCCGCCTTTGCAAACAGTGTAGATCCAGATTAGTTGGCTTCTAAAGGAGCCAACTGATCTGGATCTACACTGTTTGCCATTAAATTTGTGAATTTATAACAAAAATCAGGATCAAGTGTTCTGATTGGCTGAAAATTAGAGGTGGGTGTGGCATCTTAATTTATTCAGCAGGACAAGGGTTAACGCACAAAGCAAAATTGTAGCAGACAACTTTCATTTATAATATATATATATATATTTTTTTTATCAGAGATAATAAAACTTGGCATTTCATGTGAATCATCTGTTAGGCAGGTGATTGAATTGAAATGTCAATTCTTCTTTTCTCTGAAACAAAATTAGAATGCCATCTGCTGCCCATAGCAATTAGTGCTTAAAGGGTACTAAAGAGTTTAACCCTTGTCCTGCTGAATAAATTAAGATGCCACACCCACTTCTAATTTTCAGCCAGTCAGATTACTTGATCCAGATTGTTGCTGTAAAGTCACATACTTAATGGCAAACAGTGCAGATCCAGATCAGTTGGCTTCTTCAGAAGCCAACTGATCTGGATCTACATTGTTTGCAAAGGCAGGGTATATCTGGGTTCAGCAGGACAAGGGTTAACAAGTATATGAAATGCTGTGATTGGTTTGAGAACATTGGCAGTTTGAATGTTTGTAAGCGGGTTTTGCCTGTCCGCTATCACAATATAGTGGCAGTGTTTGCTTCATAGGAATCTTTGATGGCTGTTACCTGGTTATTTCATGTTTTCAAATTACATGCTGCAGGTTTTGGTTATGACATCTTTGTGTGTTCTTTAATGGTGTCATAGCAAGTTTAAATGTCCAAAGTCATGCAACAGGATTTTAAGTTTAAGAATTCAACTGTCTGCCCAAATGTGTGGTACCATATTTACCCTAAGTGTTGAGATAGCTAGACCTGAGCAAACAGTGAAGAACCAGATCAGATGCCAGATAGGCTAGCATCTGTCAGTTGCCACCACCACAGGGTTGTAACGACTAGTAATTCATAAACAAGTATTTCAGATAATTGTGTTTAATGCTTAAAATTAGCACTTTTGTAAAAAATTATAGAGAAGACATTATGAAATATTTTTCTTAATTTTCCTAGAAAACAGGTTTTGACATTTCATACAAATTATCTCCAATGGCGACAAATTGCATGATATGTCAAATCCTGTTTTCTGGAAAAAATGTCTTCAAATTAGTCATATGCTAAATTAGTTCCGAGAGTGGTAATGGTTAATACAGACTAACATTTCCAACGTTACTCCCTTTCAACATATTTCAGAAAAGCATTATTTGTCTGGTGCTTTACACAGAAGTAAATTTGCAACTTTTGCCATGATTTAATGCAAAAAAACATTTGTCATAACACTAACAAACAGTTTTATTCTAGTCATTGGATTTAGAAAAAAAAAAAAAAAAAAAAATGAATATTTTCATTTTCCCCCATAGTTAGTCTGTCTCCAGACTCTATCTTTTCTGTCAGTTTCTCTTTTCTTTTCAAAGTATACAATCTAGTACAGCTTACAATGATTTGATAAGTTATGCTCCTTAGTGGAAAAGACAGTTTCTGTAGTAAAACAGTGAAATGGGATTAAAGATACAGCTACAGGAAGTGATAAAGAATGACAAAAAAAATGATCAGTTCAGAAGCCAGCTGATCTGGATTTACACTGTTTGCAAAAGCAGGATATTTCTGGGTTCAGCAGGACAAGGGTTAACATCAAAAGATAGGCATGAATTTTAACAATACCTGAATTAAGACTCACATAAAGTAGATTTTCTAGGATTTGTAAATTGAATTAAATTTTGTCCAAAAACTACTGATTTCAGTCTCGTTCAAAGTAAATTTTTCAGGATTTGTAAATTGAATTAAATTTTGTCAAAAAAACTACTGATTTCGTTACAATGCTGATAATAGTTCAATTTTCTGCTTGAGAAGTTCTAGTGATTTTCGGACATTGTTCGGACAATATTCCACTGTATTCTGCATCTTTGATTTCTTATGCACCGATTGTCTCTTCATGGTGATCACACATCCTATGATAAATGGTTTATCATTTTGCACTTTGAATAAATAACAATTTTGAATGGGCTATTTTCTAATATTGAATTACCCTTCAGTTCTATCATCTTAGTCAAATCTTGTCATCTTAAAGCTTAGTTAACATGCTGGGTAAAATTTCAGCAGACATTTTGAAATATTTCTCTAATTTGTTTTTCAGAAATAGGCTTTGACATTTCATGCAGATTGTCTCCTTTGGAGATAATTTGCATTTAATGTCAAACCTATTTTCTGGGGAAAGCTGAAGTTGCCCAGAGAGTGGTAAAGGTTGGAGGAAGCCATGTGAATCATTTTACCGACCCAGCTAATAATCACAAAATTGTGGCAATGGTGAACTGTTTTGTTACTTTACCTGTGAAAAATCAGTTAACTCTCCAAATACAATAAAAAGGAAGCACCCTTGGGTATTTTTCAATGGATGGACATATTTTGACTCGCAACGCAGAATAATATACCTTCAGACTTGTGCACCAGCCAAGACTTAGATTAGCCTGCACATTTGTGCAGTCTGATCAGAGTCTTCCCTGTCCACCTGAGGGAACCTTGGATGCTCATCTGTCCAAAGATTAGACAGTGAAAACACTGATCAGATGGCGAGGATACACAGGGTGGTCCGAGTCATCACTGATCGAAAATGTCTGAAGGTAGATGTCTTGTGTTGTGGCTCTTTAAAAGATGTTGATGACTTATTCTGTCGGGTCGATGTTGATAACATCAGATATTAAAAAGTGACAAAGTCAGATTGTATCCTTAGACTGGTGATTTGATCACATGTAGATTTCTGACTTGTATACATGTTATCTGTATCATCTCCCCTCACATTCCTCAACTCATTTAGTAAAGAAAACTGCAGCTACCATTTAATTGATGGGTATTAATTTAAATTTAGCATCACTGTAACCTTTTTTTAGCCGGGCTCTATAGTGCAGTTGGTCACCCACCAACCCGGCCACATAACTTTAGTGGAGATTGATCGTGAATTATTTTTTTAGTCATTCTTCCCATTCTGCTGATTCAAGAAGGGCATTTGTCATTTACTAGCAAAAGTATGTGCACAAAGTATTGGTTAACCACAGAGTGCTAAGCCTGCCCATGAAACATGTGAGTAGGTTAAACAATCAGCTCAACATGAATTTAACTGTGTATACTTGGCCATAAAACTCTAAAAAAAAAAAAAAAGACAAAAAATACCAACTGGGCCCAGCTAACGATGTCGTTAGTTAACGATTCGTTAAAATTTACATCAAGTGATATGCAAATATGCTGAAATTTTTTGCTGAAAAAATGTGAGTAGCTTTTGCAGTGCAAAAGCTACTCACATTTTTTCAGCAAAAAATATCAGAATATTGTGTATTGAATCCCCTAAAACAGTTAACGAAATGACCCTTAACGAGCTCGTTAAGCTAACGACGCTTTGAACAACTGGGCCCTGGTCTCTGGTTTTGTAAGCCTTGCCAGCCAGATAAGTGTCTTCAGCTTAGCATGCTGGGTAAAAATTTCAGATGACATTCTTAAATATTTTTCTAGGAAAACAGGCTTTGACATTTCATGCAAATTGTCTCCTAATTTTATTTTCTGGGAAAAAAAGAAAACGATTATCAATATGCCATCTGCTGAATCTGCTTAGAGAATGGTTAAGGTTTAAACATTAGAGGAAACACGAGACAGGGCCTCCATCAAATTCCAGTTAGAATTAGCTTTTGCTGCAAGGATAATTGTTGTAGTACTTTCATTGATTGCATTGTACCAGTAAGCCATTGTTGCACATTCGTACTGACAGTTGTCCTGAAAATCCATTTGTGCATAGTTGTACTGATCAGCTATTGTGCATAGTTGTACTGGATAGCTACCAGTGCATAGTTGTACACTGTGAGGGTGTTCTGAGTAGCCATTCTTGCATAGTTATTATATTGTTGCATAGTTTTACTGTGAATATATTGTACTGGTCAGTCAAAATAAATGTTGCATAGTTGTACTGGTCAACTGCTGTTTAATAATTGTACTGGTCAGCCATTATTGCATAGTTGAACTGGTCAACCATTGGTTTAATAATTGTACTGGACAGCCATTATTGCGTAGTTGTACTGGTCAACAACTGGTTCATAATTGTACTGGTCAGCCATTATTGCATATTTGTACTGGTCAACCACTGCAGCAATTATGCGTAGTTATACTGGTCAGCCATTATTGCATAGTTGTACTGGTCAACACCTGATTCATAATTGTACTGGTCAGCCATTGTTACATAGTTGTACTGGTCAACCACTGGTTCATAGTTGTACTGGTCAGCCATTATTGCATAGTTGTACTGGTCAACCACTGATTCATAATTGTACTGGTTAGTCATTGTTGCATAGTTGTACTGGTCAACCACTGGTTCATAATTGTACTGGTCAGCCATTGTTACATAGTTGTACTGGTCAGTCACTGGTTCATAGTTGTATTGGTCAGCTATTATTGCACAGCTGTACTGGTCCACCATTGGTTCATAGTTGTACTGGTTAGCCATTGATTGCACTGATCAGCCATTGATTCATTGTTGTATTGGCCAGTCACTTATTGCATAGTTGTACTGGTCAACCAATGGTTCATAGTTGTACAGGTCAGTCATTATTGCATAGTTGTACTGGTCAGCGATTAGTTTATAATTGTACTGATCAACCATTGGTCCACTGTTGTACTGGCCAATCATTATTGCATAGTTGTACTGATCAACTGTTGGTTCATAGTTGTACAGGTCAGTCATTATTGCATAGTTGTACTGGTCAACCCCTGATTCATAATTATACTGGTCAACCATTGTTGCATAGTTGTACTGGTCAACCACTGGTTCATAGTTATACTGGTCAGCCATTATTGCATAGTTGTACTGGTCAACCACTGATTCATAATTGTACTGGTCAGTCATTGTTGCATAGTTGTACTGGTCAACCACTGGTTCATAGTTGTACTGGTCAGCCATTGTTGCATAGTTGTACTGGTCAATCACTGGTTCATAGTTTTTTTGGTCAGCTATTATTGCACAGCTGTACTGGTCAACCATTGGTTCATAGTTGTACTGGTCAGCCATTGATTGTACTGATCAGCCATTGATTCATTGTTGTATTGGCCAGTAACTTATTGCATAGTTGTACTGGTTAACCATTGGTTCCGGCCTCGGTGGCTCAGTTGGAAGCGCCGTCCGACTGGAGACCAGGAGGTCGCGGGTTCAACCCCCGCCGAAGTCGGCAACATTCTTTCGTGGAGATTGATCATGAAATATTTTCTACGGTCATTCTCTCCCTTCTGCTGATTCAAGAAGGGTAGTTGTCAGTTTCTGGCGAAAGAATGTGCACAATACTGGTTAACCGCTTAGAGGACTAAGCCTGCCCAGTAAACGTGTGGTTAGGTAAACTGACCGCGCTCGACATGACCCCATTGGGTTGACTGGGCCGTAAAACCTCAACACAAACAAACAACCATTGGTTCATAGTTGTACAGGTCAGTCAATATTGCATTGTTGTACTGGTCAGCCATTGGTTTATAGTTGTACTGATCAACCATTGGTCCACTGTTGTACTGGCCAGTCATTATTGCATAGTTGTACTGATCAACCATTGGTTCATAGTTGTACAGTTCAGTCATTATTGCATAGTTGTACAGGTCAACGACTGGTCCATAGTTGTACTGATCAACCTGTGGTTCATTGTTGTACTGGTCAGCTATTATTGCATAGTGGTACTGGTCTACCATTGGTTCATTGTTGTACCGATCAATGGCAATATTGCATAGTTGTACTGGTCAACCATTAGTTCATAGTTCATAGATGTACTGAGCAGCTGTTGTTACATACTTATACCAGTCAGCCACTGTTTCATTGTTGTATTTGTTAGCTGATATTGCATATGGCTGTACAGGGCAGTCATTGTTGTGCAGCTATACTGTGTGGCCATTGTTGTTTAGTTGAACAGAATATCTGTTGGATCATAATTTTGCAGAGCAGCTTCTGTTGCTTAAACTTTGCCAGGCTGAAAAAATCAAGATGCCCATTTCTAATTTACACCCATTTAGATTTCTTGATCCAAATTCACATACTTAATGACAAAGAGTGCAGATCCAAATCAGTGCCCAGCAGACACATGACGTCTATACAACGTCGCCTCAACGTCGATGCAATGTCATGACGTTGCATCGACGTTGAGACGACGTTGTATAGACGTCATGTGCCCACTGGGTGGGCTTCTTCCTGGTCTACACTGTTTGGAAAGACATGGTATATCCTGTCTCAGCAGGACCAGGGACAGTTTTACTGGTCAGCCTTTGCTGCATAGCTGCTGTGCTTAGTAGCTATCTCTGCAGAAATGTATTGGGCAGACATTGTTGCATACATTTGTGTATTTGTACAGAGCAGCCATATAACATAGTTGTACTGATCAACCATTGTTGAATAGCTGTATTGAGCTGTTGGTGGATGTTTGTTCTTTTTAGCAGAAATTGTTACATAGTTGTACTGAGAAGCTATTGTTGCACAGATAAACTGAGCAGCCATTGTATAATTGTACTGCTATTGTTGAATAGCTGTACTGAGCTTTTGGTGCATAGTTGTTCTGAGCAGCCACTGATAAATAGTTGTACATGTACTGAGAAGCGATCATTGCACAATTATGCTGGGCAGCATCTGGTGGTGTGCAGTTGTTCTGGACAGCCGTTATGCTTAGTTTGACATACCAGCCATTGCTGCATAGTTGTCTAGTTGTATCAAGTAGTTGTGTTGCATAGTTGTACTGGACAGCTATTGCACATGTTGTACTATGTGGCTATTGTTACATTAGAACTAGACCTATAAAAGGGCATCACTTCCCACCGTCACATCCAGACGCTGTCATAACATGACTGAAAGATTGTTGACATTGATGTTAAACCTCATCTTCAAAAAAAGAAAAAAAAAAAGAAAAAAGAAAGAAAAGAAGAAATGGTAACATCTCTGATATTGAACATGGTATTATCTGTTTCACTTTAATCTTCTGTAGAGTGTTTTATGTCGGTCAACATTCTCAATCAAGTGTCCATTCTTTACATGACCCCTGACAATAACTTCACTGATTTTTATGCAAAAATGAAATTTAAAAGTTTGACCCCTTCATTATATTTAGAAGTGGGGATGGACAATGGCTTGGGATATCTCAATGGGTTTATTGGCTAAGGAAATTCAAACTGGACACTTTCCCAGAGCTCTGTAGTATGCGAGAGGAATTTAACCTTGATGATTACCATCGGACCTGACTCGATTTTCTGAATTATATTGTGTGCATCAATACCCCCCTTATCGGCTACAATGGGGAGAATTTTTCTGAATTAGTGGGATTATTTTGTTTGTTCATTGACACTTTCTCAAAATTTTTATTTTGGTGTAAATTTAATGGTTTGATGGCGTTTAAGAGAAACAGATATGTTTGAGTCCAGGCGAGCCAAGGTCCAGATAAAAGGCTTAATTATTCAGAAGATAATTTTGTTAATTTTGTACCAAAATATATCTTATTAGTACACATGGAAATCGCCTCAGTGAGGCAATTCCCATGAGTACCAACAAGATTATGTTTTGGTGCAAAAATAAAAAAAAAATCTCAAATTATTATGTCAACTTTCACCTTATCCAGAGTATGGGAGAATCATTATATCTCTAGTTATAATTATCAAGGCTACAGATTATCAGGGCTTATCCTATTGTAGTCAGGAAACCCGTAAAAGGGTAATTGGCAAACAGTGCAGACCCAGATCAGATGCCGCTGAATGCTGCGTCTGATCAGGGTCTCCACTGTCTGCAAATAGTTCAGCCATTTTTCTCTAGGAATATGTAAATCTCATAGCCAGACATACCTAAAATTGAAATTGGAATCTTCCAATATATAGTGTACGTGGGTGAGTCTATTCAGTATACACAAATGGGTTATAAAGTAGAAGGGTAGCTCTCCATATTTCTTCCTGAAAACATATATTGTGACATTTTATTATAATTTTCTCTACAAGACAAATTCAGTGTGAATCCAAAACGTATGCATTCTATGTGAAATACAACAGTATACTTTATCAAGCCAATTGAAAACTTCTTATCTAGGATCTTCAAATCTGTACCAGCTCTGTGAATATCTAATGAAAGAGGTGTTTCCCTATACTTTTATTAGCTTGTCCGAAATTACATAATTTGCATTTTCCTGTGATAAAAAATTGTTCTGATAAAAACATTGATAGAGCTATGGTGGGAAAGTAGTTTCTTGATGACTGTTTTATTTCCTTAGATTTTCTAAAAAAGATTTCTTCCATTGGATTTCGTAACAGATGATGACGTGTCCGGGTGGCTGAGTAGTCAGTGCTCCTGACCGGATCACAAGGTCCAAGGTTTGAATCCCTCTTGGGGTGGAATTCAGCTCATGACTATAATTGGTGTATCATTGCACAGAACTAAGACTGGCACGATTAATCAGATAATTAATTAAATGATCGATAAATACCACAAAAATGATTATTATTACAGATTTGCTAATAATCGATCATTTGATTTCTGTGTCTGTTACTTTGCCGTATTTACCCTTAGTATTCAGACACCTCAACTCCTAACTATACTTTATCTAAGATTTGAACAAGTACAATGTACTACCCACTTTAGTGTCTTAAATAGATGGATGAGTGGCAAACAGTGTAGACCCTGATGAGACGCCGCATTTGCGGCATCTCATCAGGGTCTACACTGTTTGCTTAGGCCTATCTGATCAAATACATACAATAAGTAAGAGTCATGCTCAGACTGGTAAAATTATGACCAAATCTTCAGTGATTACTTATTGATTATCGATCACAATGGCAGGACTGATAATCGATTATCTTTTCAGCTCCGATTAGCCAGCCTTACACAGAACCTTTGATAATCATCTTTTCATCAGCTCGAAATGACTTAAATAATGTTCGAAGGGATGTTAAACACTGAATCAGCATCATCATGTAGCAGATGACATTTGATTTTGTTTTGCAATTGTCAGGGGAAATAAGGCTTGACATTTCATGTGAATTGTCTGCCTAGCAGACAATTTACATGAAATGCCAAGTCTTATTTTCCATTGAAAATAATAGCCGGCCTTGGTGGCTCAGTTGGATGCGCCGTCTGACTGGAGACCAGGAGGTCGCGGGTTCAACCCCCGCCGAGGTCGGCAACATTCTTTCGTGGAGATTGATCATGAAATATTTTCTACGGTCATTCTCTCCCTTCCGCTGATTCAAGAAGGGCAGTTGTCAGTTTCTGGCGAAAGAATGTGCACAATACTGGTTAACCGCTTAGAGGACTAAGTCTGCCCAGTAAACGTGTGGTTAGGTAAACTGACCGCACTCGACATGACCCCATTTGGTTGACTGGGCCGTAAAACCTCAACACAAACAAACAAACATTGAAAATAATAAAAAATTAGAATGTTGTCTCTAATATTTTGTTCTTCGCACTTTGGGTGAAACTGTCATAAAATAAATGGTTTTATTATATACCTTGCACGTAATTCCTACTTCTTTCTAGTGAGATAGTTTCATAGTCTTTGTACAATCAAGTATTTCACTAATGATTATATCACTTTTTTATTATTCACTAGTGATGATATGATTTTGCTGGAACTACCTTTTTTAAAATACATGACTCATGAAGTTCAAATAAACTTTGTAAGCAGGCGTATAAAGATACATAGCACACTGATCTAGAATGGCATGGCTCTTTGTGTCACTAGACTTCCTAAATATTACTATGCACTGCACTGTTATTCTGCATTTATTTTTATTTATTTATTTATTTTTTTTTCAATTTTCCTCAAGAAAACATACCTATATAATTTTGACCCCCTTAAACCCCACTTTTATATAGTAAAACTGGGGTTTACAGGATACCCACAATCTATGTTTTGAACAGAAATATGAAAAATATCAGAATTTTTATCTGAAAACTTTTAGGTTTTGGTAGTGAAATTTTCAATATATTTGAATAGGCATGTTTTCGTAATGTTTATTTATTTTTTTCATTTTTTTATGGAAACATTGGCAGAAGATATATTAAATTGTGTTGGTTCCTTGATATAAAAAATATGTCAAGCTTGGTGGACTCCTTGTGTTTATGCAAAATCAGCCAAGCCTTCAAGACATATTTTTCATATCACTGGAACAAATTTAATATTTGCTATTACCCATATGTTACATACATGTGAGAACAGAAAAGAACATTTATTACTGACCTTCCTGCTGGACTTAATCTGAATAAGTGTAATATTGAAAATAAGTTTAAGCTATTTAATTTATTAATTCTGTCTTTTAATATTGCTGATTATGATTTAACCCTTAATGTGCCAAGAAAACCTGCATCTGAAAATGTTGTCTGTTTATGTTGTCTGCTGAATATTCTTGCAAACTTTTCAAACCTATTTTTACATACAGGCAAACAGTGTGGACCCAGATTAGACTGCTGCTAAAGGAGCAGTCTTATCTGGGTCCACACTGTTTGCAGAAGTGACTTTTAAAGTAACCAGCAGAAGACAAAGCAGAAGACAATAGTTGTGATTGGCACTTTAAGGGTTAAGATGTGAAGCACTCCTGTAAGAGTATTTAACAGGAAGTGGAAGGGCTTTGTTAACTGATTTACAAGCAACCCAGTGACTCTAAATGTTTTTTACCCCTAATAAACAACATTGACATGCCTTATTATGGGGCTATTAGCCCCTAATTGGTATCTAGCCACACTAGTTTATAGGCCTATAAAGAGGTCACAAAGAGCCCCTCTGTGTCCACTTCCTGTTCCACTGACCTCTTATGCAGGTTTGCCTCAGGTTGAAATTGTTTTCATCTGGTTGATCAGGTTTCTAAAAATTGAACTACCCAAATAATCTTAGCCTTTCCCACTCTTGTGACTTATTCAGTAGACAATGAACTGTTTATAGTTTTCTTATTTTCCCCAGTATTGTTTTGACATTTCATGTAAATGTCTCCTAATTTGTATGAAATGTCAAAGTCTATTTTAATGGGAAAATCTAGAAAACAGTTTCAAAATATCTTCTACTGAAATTTATACCCTGCATGCTAAGGGTTTTGTTTTGAGACCGACAGGCCTTAGCAAAAAGATCTAGAGTAGATCCAGACTAGACTCCACAGAATGTAACATCATGTCAGTCTTCACTGTTTGCATTTCAATCCAGGGCTCAGTTGTTCGAAACTAACGATGTCATTAGTTAACATACATTTGTTGTTAGTTAATAAACTTTGATCATTAAATATGGTATACAGGCTGATATTTTTTCAGCAAAAATAACTGTGAATTAGATATTGTACTTATTAAAACAGTTAACATTTTGACCATTAACAAGCTCATTTAGCTAATGATGCTTTGAACAACTGGGTCCTGGCAGCAGTTTTTAGTCACATCAAAAGACAGTAAAATGGACTTGTTATGAGCATGGCAAGGAGACAAGGGTTCCAATGTTTATGGTTGTTATGGTATTGCAGAGAAAGGCTGATTGAAGTGCTTGTCTGGACTTATATACTTGTCCTAAATATTAGACAGGTCTGAACAAACAGTATACTTGCAAGTTAGTTGCCGCATTCTGCTGCAGAATGTGGCATCTAATGTGGCATCTTATCAGTGTCTTTCCAGTTTGCTAATCATGCAGCAGTTTTTACACACATCAGTAAAACTGAAATGTTCAAATTTTAGGACAAGTATGTAAAGTGTCTGAATGTTAAGGTGTCTGAATATTTAGGACAGGTATGTAAGGTGTCTGAATGTTAAGGTGTATGAGTATTTAGGACAGGTATGTAAAGTGTCTGAATGTTAAGGTGTCTGAATATTTAGGACAGGTATGTTAGGTGTCTGAATGTTAAAGTGTCTGAATATTTAGGACAGGTATGTAAGATGTCTGAATGTTTAGGTGTCTGAATATTTAGGACAAGTCTAAATGTTAAGGGGTCTGAATATTTAGGACAAGTTTGTAAGGTGTCTGAATGTTAAGGGGTCCGAGTATTTAGGACAGGTATGTAGTGTCTCTGAATGTTAAGGTGTCTGAATATTTAGGACAGGTATGTAAGATGTCTGAATATTTGGGACAGGTATGTAAGGTGTCTGAATGTTTAGGTGTCTGAATATTTAGGGCAGGTATGTAGGGTGTCTGAATGTTGAGGTGTCTGAATAATTAGGACAGATATGTAGGATGTATGAATGTTAAGGTGTATGAGTATTCAGGACTGGTATGTAGGGTGTCTGAATGTTAAGATGTCTGACTATTTAGGACATGTATGTAAGGTGTCTGAATGTTAAAGTGTCTGAATATTTGGGACAGGTATGTAAGATGTCTGAATGTTAAGGTATCTGAATATTTAGGACAGGTATGTAGGGTGTCTGAATGTAAAGCTGTCTGAATATTTAGGACAAGTATGTAAGGTGTCTGAATATTTAGGGAAACTACCGTATTTACCGTGAGTATTTGGACATCGCAACTCCTTACAATACTTGTTCTGAAATTTGTACAGTTTACTACCCGATGCTTCTAAAAATTGCTTGATGAGTGGCAAACAGTGTAGACCCTGATGAGATGCCACATTCTGTGGCGTCAGCATCTCATCTGGGTCTGTCTGTCTGACTACATACAGTATATACTGTGCAAAGTAATATTTCTGGGCCCAGTTGTTCAAAGCTAACGATGTCGTTAGTTAACAATTCGTTAAAATTTACATCGAGTGATACGCAAATAAGCTGAAATTTTTTGCTGAAAAAATGTGAGTAGCTTTTGCAGTGCAAAAGCTACTCACATTTTTCAGCAAAAAATATCAGAATATTGTATATTGAATCCGCTAAAACAGTTAACGAAATGACCCTTAATGAGCTCGTTAAGCTAACGACGCTTTGAACAACTGGGCCCTGACATTCAAATAAATTATTTTTTATGAGACAATTTGAATTAACCCTTAAAATGCCAAGCAGTTTACAGCAGAGAACTGCCTTTTTTTTAATTTTTCAGATAAAATAAGGCTTGACATTTCTTGTGAATCATCTGTTAGAATCATCTACATAAAAACTGAAAAATGTCTTCTGCTATTGGGATTAGCATTTTAACGGTTAACTATACAGTGGGAGATTTTTTTTTGATTAGAGGCCTATTTGTATACTAATGGAAGTTGTCTTTTCAATAACCAAAATGTTTTCATTTTATTTCTTCTGAACAAAACCTAAAACCTATAATTGACTATAAAATAGAGCAAATTATGCAATCTGTAGACTTTATTATCTCAACCAATTGGCTGTATTGAGTTTCAAGTCCCTGAGGTGCCAGGGATGTATAAATTTGGTAGGGGAATGATAGCCATTCACAAAACTGTTTTAACCCTTGTCCTGCTGAATAAATTAAGATGCCATGCCCATTTCTAATTTTCAGCCAATCAGATTACTTGATCCAGATTGTTGCTATAAATTCACATACTTAATGGCAAACAGTGCAGATCCAGATCAGTTGGCTTCTTCAGAAGCTAACTGATCTGGATCTACACTGTTTGCAAAGGCAGGGTATATCCGGGATCAGCAGGACAAGGTTTAATTGGAATTTGGGAAAAAAAGACAAGGTTATAGGGGTTTATTATCCTAAAGCACATAGGAGGATGATGTTTTGGTGTTTTACATCTATGGAACGGTATTTAGGTAAAAATTAAAATGTGAATGATGAACATTCTAATATGCGAATCTGGCCTTGCATTTTGCAATATTAACGTTCCATTATGTAATGTACACTATGCAGCTTGTATGATGCAGTTTTAACCTTTCTTTCTGTAATATTTTAATCTGCATAGCCTTATGTGCAAGTTATTGCCCGGCATTGCACAATCAGGACTCTAGTCTTATCATTACATTATGAAGCTTCAATGCTCGCATTTTTGGAAATCGTCACACGGTTTTCAGT
This sequence comes from Anodontia alba, assembly GCA_964016985.1. NCBI lineage: Eukaryota > Metazoa > Mollusca > Bivalvia > Lucinida > Lucinidae > Anodontia > Anodontia alba. The sequence goes on from OZ024824.1 coordinate 103,494,785, forward strand.
TTATAACAATCCCTGTTAAGTAGGCAATATCCAGTATTCTGGCTGATAGTTATCTTTTTCATTGAAATGAGGAAAAGTCATAATCTCGCTTTGGCTGCAGGTTTCATCATTATGTTCGAAATCCCATTGTGCAACTTGCAGTTCTAATTTTGAAGTACAGTGGTGCTAGTATCGCATTTGTAAATTTCCGTTAATAATCATATTTTTTCCCGTCAGAGACAAAGCGCATCGGTGATTCGGAGCAGCTAAGTCAGATAACTGAGCAGTGTTATCGAGCATAAATTGTATTACGTAGCATATTAGGCATAGTATGTCATCAGATAGTTAATCGAGGTCAAATGTGGCAGTATACAGCGCATCTGTAGTAGCTCTAGATAAAATGATTAATCACCAAAATCTGTCTTTTCCACGAAATATTTGCTGTTGCGCATTTATGAATTACCTCGGCGAGATATAATAATTATCATAATCACCTCACTGAGGCAATTTTACCCTTAGTATTTGGAATCCATATGGACAGAAAGTAGAAAATTTTTATCTGGATATCACACTTATCTAGAGCCATGACATGGCGAGGGTCCTCAGCTGTTAAGGCTATTCTAATGAAATATCATTTGCTGAGAAATGTTGTTGGAAATATTCTGAAATTAAGGGCCCCCAAAATATATATATTTAAAAAAAAACAAAAAAAAAAAATAGAATTTTCTTAGGTTACCTGAAACCAAACAATAAACAGTACAGGTTTTGAGCAACGTCGCTAACATTGCCGTCGCTGTGACGGTACCTCGACCTTATCTGTATTTGACTGACGCTGTGACGGAACTTCAAATGTAATAAATATTTTATTTGACAAATAAATAGAATGTACAGTTTCATAATGGCGACTTTGTGCCAGTCCGCTCTCCAAAAACTGAAACTGCACTTGTTTGGGCGGAACATCATTAACGTTGCCGTCGCTGTGGCGCTACTACGACCATATCTGTATTTGTCTCACATCTCTACAAATGCAATAAATATTTTATTTGACAAATATAGAGTGTAACAGTTTCATATTGGAGACTTTGTATCAAACTCTGCTCCAGGAACTTAAATTGCACATGTTCAGGCCCAGCATCACTAACGTTGCCATCGCATTGACGCTACTTCGACATTATCTGTATTTATTTGACAGATCAAAAAATTATTTCAAAAATAAACGCCAGACGCATGGAAAGTAATTATGCTCTCGCATACCCTTACCATACTTTTTAACTGTGGTTGTTCAGAATCAATTACTCATGTAAAAGCATTCCTGTATAAGACATAAGAGGTAAATAGGAGCCTAGCCTACTTTAATGGCAGCAATACTCCAGAGGTGCACCGGCTATTTTCATTACTTTTGCTTTCGCGCTCCTATTTTCTACTGTCTTGAAAAGACGCTTGCAAATATAAACAGTCCATAAATAGTCATTGTCATTCACAGAAATGACCGGGCTTTTCCTCGAGATCTGGTACAGTCGCGGGAAAATAGCGTGAACAATTAGAGCCAAACTTTCTAAATGAATGCCGCGTTTGAGAGTTTTCATTTTTAGCACTGGAACAGGGTAAATAGCATTCAGACTTCGAGACTTTACCACGATGCGTGTCAGAAGCTTCACAGGACATACTGTTCAAGTTAAATCCTACATAATGAAAGATTCAAACAGCAAAATACAAATCGGAATACGATCAAAAAAAAAAAAAAACGGCTACGCAGTGCATAGTTCAAAACGCAAAATACAAGTTCTATAGTTTACATTTGTAGTTAGACACTCCATAATGAAAGGTTAAGATTACAAAATACAATGTCAGACTCGCATATTAGAATGTGCATCATACAAGCTACGTAGTGTACATTACATAATGGAACGTTAATACTGCAAAATGCAATGCCAGAATCGCATATTAGAATGTGCATTAAGCACATTTTACTTTTTACCTAAATACCGTTCCATATACATCCCTTTTAACATTATTTAAGTCATATACAGATGATGGAAGGATGATAATAAAAGGCTCTGTGCAATAAAGTGACTAGACTGGCTCCAGTCTCCAGTGACTGAATATTTTTTCTTATAATGCTGTTTGATTATCCACTAAAATAAAACCAAAATAATGTCTGGTCACTAGTGACCAGCCTTGATAGTCATGCTATTATTTTGGTTTTATTTCAGAAGATTATCAAACAGGATTATAAGAATAAAAATATTTAATCACTGGAGACTGGAGCCAGTCTGTAAAGTGATATACAATCATGAGCTGTGCCTCCAGTGCGTTTCAAACAAGTCCGGAGCGCTGACCACTTGGCCAACCAGCTGCTTCTACACACATAGAAGGCCAAACACACATAGAAGAAATCCTTTCTCAGAGGTTGGGTGGAGAGTGAAATTTATCAATCAAATAAAAGAAAATAGGCAATTGTTTCAAGGTTATATTATTAGGTTAACTGTATTTACCCTAAATATTGGGACAGTTTAAATTCCTTACCGTACTGGTCCTAAAATTTGAACAAGTCCATATTGTTATCTGTTAATGCATCTAAAATTTGTTGCATGAGTTGCAGACAGTGTGGAACCTGATCAGACACCGCATTCTGCAATGCCTATCTTGGTCAACACTGTTTGCTCTGTCCTAATTCTTAGGTTTATTATGGAATAATTATCCTAACACACAAAGAAGTGCTTGCTGAGTTGGCTGAGGAGTGAAATTTTTCAGAAGGGCACTCGGCAGCATCTGATCTGGGTCTAAGCTAGCTGTTTGCTCAGGCCTGTCTGTCTGAATACTTGGGGTAAATATGGTAAACTTAGTGTTTAGGCCAAATAAAATAATTATTAGATTCTCAGATACTATTTAACCCTTGTCCTGCTGAATAAATTAAGATGCCATGCCCACTTCTAATTTTCAGCCAATAGGATTAATTGGTCCAGATTGTTGCTTTTAATTCACATACTTAATGGCAAGCAGTGCAGATCCAGATCAGAAAGTGGCTTCTTCAGAAGCCAACTGATCTGGATCTACATTGTTTGCAAAAGCAGAGCATATCCGGGTTCAGCAGGACTAAGGGTTAATACAAAAAAAAAAAAAAAAAAAAAAAATGAGGTAGGTGGATTTTTTTGTATTCTATTTTTTGTTTTCATTTCCTCGAAAACAGATTAGGTAGTCTCATATTTGGGTTGTGCCATGGGAATATGCTTCCTAGGGCATATGCAGACAGTGAAAGCCCAGATCAACCTGTGCATCTGCACAGTCTGATCAGGGCCTTCACTGTCTGCAAACAGAATCATTGGATACTATAGAAAGTTTCAGTGGAGAGCAGAGCCGTCTCATCAGGATTTAACCTGTTTGCCATCTGACCTTGATTTTTGACTCAGAACCCTTATATTTGAAACAATGGTTCTGACCTCATTCAGAGATGGAAGAAACTTCAGAAACTTAAGGATGAAAGTTGGTGTTGGGCAGTAAGTAATGAATTAACTTACTCTAGCCTGCACTGTAGGTGACCAACTTTTAAACTTTGTGCACTCACCATGGTTATCTTCTTCATCAAACTAGGATATAATGAACCACCTCACATGTAAAAGGGGTCAGCATATAAGCAACAGAGATGACACAGATTACTTTTACACCTTGAAATAGAGGTACCTATATTTACTCAAAGAAAGGCCAGAGCAAACAGTGTAGAACCAGATCAGATGCAAAAGAATGTGTCAGTCCGAGCCTTGCTGGAAGGTCCTGTACTTTTGTTGGAAACACCATGATTGCCACATGCTAGTCCTTCTCTCTGGCGTAAAATATCAAAACAACCATCCAAACTAATGTGGGTGAATAGAAAAAGACCTGGAAGTTAAAGGAAAGGGGGTAGACAACAGTATGAACCACCAACAACAATATCTTTAACCCATTTTAGCCTGGAGACCCCCAAAGGGTAATTGGCAAACAGTGCCAACCCAGATCATATGGCACAAAACACAGTTTCTGATCAGGGTCTCCAGTGTTTGCTCTAGGAATGTTCTAAATCACATAGTCCGAAATTTGACGCTTCAAATGTGTGTGTGGTGGTGGTGGAGGTAGTCAGTCTAAAATGGATTAACTTGTTGTTTATTATGGGTTCTACACTTGTTTTGCCAAAATAACTTTGACTATGGTTATTTGATTTTTACATCATTTTTAAAAAGTGTCTTCTGGAAGTTCAGAGATGACCAACATGACTATCTGCAACCCCAGTATCATGAATTACATTTTTAATATGCTCTGTAACAAATATTTCCATAATCCTTTGATAATCTAAGCATAAAAACATAGAAATAATGCTGCCAGATGCCTTCAAATATTGCATGGCGGGTGGACGATGTTTATAAAGCATTAATGAAACATGTACATGTCATGTGTCTGCTGGATGAATTTATTTTTTTTTTTTATGCCCCTAACTTCAAATAAAATGGGAGGGCATATTGCTTTGGGTTTGTCTGTCCATCCGTTTGTCCACAGGTCATACATTTTTGTAAGCAAGATGCTTCCAAAAATATTTGAGCAAGGGCCCTGAAACTTGGTGAGGTTAGTGGGGATGATGAGTTACTAATAACAGCTGATTAACTTTTGAAAAGATTCCGATCAATTTTGTCAAGAGTTATGCCCCTTTCCAACTTTGGCATAGTGTTTTACAAACACATTTCTAGTTTAATATTCTTTCCAATTATAACTGTCTCCAGTTTAATACTTTTGAGATGTCATAATGTTCTCAAGGTTATCAAGGGAAGTAATGACCTTCCAAAAATAATTTCAAGAAGTTATGTCAAAAAAGAATGCTAGAAGTTACACCTTCCTTAAATACCTATAGGTTAAATAACATGTACCGTATTCGACCTAATTACCGCACTGTGCGCTTAGGTTTTTCAGAATTACTGGGAACAATATGAATCTACCTACTAAGGGTGCACTATAAAAAATCAGAATAGGATTTATTTGATGATTATAATGCGAATTTTTTTCTGATTTTCTTTATAAAGGCATATGTTGTGGGTACTCATTTGAATTGCATCGACAAGTCGATGCAATTCAAATGAGTACCCACAACATATGCCTTTATAAAGAAGTAAAGAAAAAGTACATTGGCTGTAATCTGAAGACTACGGAATTTCTTGACTGTGCGCTTATAGGGGTATGTGCGGTAATTACATCGAATACGGTAGGTCCTTTTTTGGCAAAGAGGTTTCTCTCAACAAACTTTATGGACTTTTAAGGTCAAACCACAAGCAAAAAGTCATCTTTCAATGGAGATTACCCGAAAAGAATTTGGCCATGTTGTATCAGCTGCTTTCTCAATCATTCCAATTGCGGTCCTCAAACATGTAATTTGTTATTATGTAACTGAAGCTGTCTGCTTGGCCCTGGATAAGAAGCCATAATCACGTCATAAAACAACAATGATTGCAGCTCTTGAAAAGAAATTCTTGTGGTTTCAACTTTCAATAAGGTGAAGAAACCCTTTAAGAATCCCTCTGTCCCACTGCACTCATGCCCTACTGTACTGAACCCTTGGAATGCAGAATTTGAATGAGCAAAACATAGGATTTTTTAAGGAAACTTTAATGATAATTCTGAGGTAATTTTTCATATTTCTGCATAAAAACATATGGTGTGAGTACTCATTAGAAGGGCCTCAAGGAGATGTGCCTCTTTTGGGAGGTTTTGAATGAAATGTCAAACTTTGCATTTTCCTTCATTTAAATAAGAAAAATCTGTATATAAATCTGCAGTCTGTTGTTGTTGTTGGCTTAAAAGAGAATGCTCAATGAGGCATTTTACAAGACTTATGACCCCTTAATACTCTGTACTTCTTTCTCTTGAATAAATCCTCATTTTATTTGGTAGATTTATAATTTTAAATGAAAAGTCATGTTCATATTAAACTCTTCTTCAATATTCACAGCAAGACCCTTAGCTCTGCAGATAAAAGAGAGTATCCACATATTATTTTTTCTTATTTCTCCACAAAAACATACATTGTGGGTACTCATTAGAAGTGCCTTGGTGAGGCACTTCTAATGAGTACCCATAACATATGTTTTTGTGAAGAAATAAGAAAAATACCAGTGCTTTTCAGTTGAAGGAAGCCTCTTGTCTGCAGCTATGACGAGTACTGTATTTATCCTAAGTATGGGGACAGACAGACAGACATGCAAACAGTGAAGACCTAATCGGACACTGCTGAATATGGCATTAGACCAAGGTCTGACCAGTTTGGGAGTCATTCAGCAGATTTTAGGCACATCAGCAGGATTTGTTTAAAATTTAGACTTATGTATGGTAAGGAGTTAAGGTGTCAGAAAACTGAGGATAAATTGGGTATATTGTGGATCAACTTTCCAGTGGATTATATCAGAAAAGGTCCATCTTTTCCAGACCAATGGTTCAGTCAGTTTCTTCTTCTTTTTTTTTAAGTGCAAGCATAGCTCCAGATGAGAAGGGGTAGCCAGATAATTATTTGCTTATTTCTCCACAAAAGCATATGTTGTGGGTACTCATTGAAGTGCCTCACTGAAGCACTTCAAATGAGTACCCACAATATATGTTTCCATGGAGAAATAAAAAATAACTTTTACCTTTTGAATGAAAGTAGTGCCATAGCTAGAGCTGTGAGTGCAAAGTGGCAATGAAATAAAATTTATTCGCAAATCTTCATTGTATGTGACACAAGAAAATGGCTCTTACCTCATATGCAGACAAAATATCACATTAGTGCAGTTTAATCAGGGCCTTTGTTACCTGTTTACAGATCTAGAATCAGTGGATTCTTTAGGTTATATATCAATGAATGAAGAAGGCCCTGATGCTGACATGGAGCATAAGGACACTTTTCCCACGTTGCAAATCAAAAGGAGTTCCCAGGATTTAATGTGAACTGAGTACATCATAATTCAAATGTGGTTCTATCCTTCCTTCAGATTTCTCCATTTTAAAAACGAAAAAAAAAAAAAATAAATATATAAATGAAAAATAAAAATAAATAAATAAAAAAAAACTATAATAATAAGAAAGTAATTAAAAATAAATAAATAAACAATAATCATAAAATACATGACTGCATTTATCCTAAATATTGGGACACATTAACATCTCACCTTAATTATCAAAAAATTTGAGCAAGGGCAATTTTACCACCTGTCGGTGTGCCTAAACTGCTGGATGATTGGCAAACAGTGCAGACCCTGATCAGATGCCACATAATGTGGCATCTGATCTGGGTCTACACTGTTTCCTCAGGCCTATCTGACCAAAAACTTCGGCCAAGTATGGTCAAGAAGTTTTTATATCCTTGTGAGGATGAAGCATTTTTAACTTTAGGTTTACAAGTGATTTCTTAAAAAGTTGCAGTCAGGAGGGAGGAATAAAAATAAAAATATGATAATGCTTGGGTTGGTCAAATGAAATAAATTTTCAAACAAAAATACATGTAAAAATGCAGTATTTCAGCACCAGATTCAAAGGGGAGGGACAAAAATAAATAAATAAATAAATAAATAAATAAATAAAATTTGAAATGCAAATTTTATTTTTCTGGAGGGGCTAAAATCATAGGGGTAGGTTCTCCTGTAAACCTAAAAAATAATAGTAAACTCTTGACTGACATGCAGAATAAATTACATTAAAATCCAGATGCTAAAGGCAACAGTGTAGGTCCAGATAAGTTGACTTCAACTGATTTGGCTCCACACTGTTTGCAAATACAGGGCATATCTGGGGTCAGCAGGACCAGGGTTCAAATGTCTCCAAATACAAGTTCAAAATGATTTAAATTAAAGCACTCAGCCATCAAATTTCAAGCACTTGGCCATCTCAGATTAATATATAAAGATTTTACACAACACTAATTTCATGAAACTAAAATTAATACTGTCAAAGCAGACTATAATGGCACAATACAAGAAGCTTTGGAATGTTACTAATGCATTAAAGGATTATGTAAATGTTACCTATTTTCTCTACCAACAATAAAACACCCAGAAGCCAGGAGGCAAGGCAATGTTAACCATGGAACAGAGAGTAAAAGGTTAAATTCAAATGTGTGGTCTTCTTTTTGTAGAGAATAAAATTGGTTCAAAGGTGTCACCTTGCAACCCCAAAATGAACTAGATAGGCATTCAGTCCATAGCTGCAGATAGGGCACTGAAATTCAACTGAAAATTAATGATTTTTTTTTTTTATTCACAAAAAACATCTTCTGGTACTCATTAGAAGCGCCTTTCCAAGGCGCTTCTAATGAGTACCAGTACATATTTTTGTGGAGAAATAAGAAAAAGTAATATGTGGATACTCCCCGTTATCTGGAGCTATGGTTCAGTGTTTATTTAGTTAAAGTGTGTTTGACAAAAGCTAACTTCTAGTTTTACAAGACATAATACATCCACCCATATCGCATCCTCAAAGTCTGTTTCAGAAAACAAACAACGGAATGTGATATCATATACCTATGCTTCATATGTATACTCAGTTTCACCTTTTAATGGCTAAACTGATGACAAAATAAATATCCTGAGGTCTGAGGCAATGTAGTGGAAAATGAAATCTTGCTTGTTTCTTTTTCTAGTAATAAATTGTAACACATGCTTCATTAGTCAGTAATGGGTAAAATCATGCAGAGATTCCGAATGGAACAAATCTAGCCAAGCCAAGACAACAGCAGGCTGTCCTTCAGACTCTTAACTTTTCTATCAAGGTGTACAATCTAGTGTAGCTTAAGATATTCTAATCAGTTATGTCCCTTGCTTTAAAAAAGATAGTAAAACAGTGCAATTGGATTAAAGAGACGAATAAGACTACAGGAAGTGATAGGAAGAATGATGCAAAAAGACAAATGCAGAAATGAATGGAACCAGTCTAATTTGTGACTTCCTGTTGGCTTTCCTGCACACCAAGCTCTTTCTGAAATTGGGTCTATACTACAAGGAAAGACTATTCTCAAGGCGAGCAAATTCTTTAATTTTAGAGACCCTTTTTTCAGAAGAGACAAAATAATAGTGACAGAATTATCTCCCCTGAGACTATCCAGTCCTCTTAACCCTAGTCCTGCTGAACCCAGATATACCCTGTCTTTGCAAACAGTGGAGATCCAGATCAGTTGGCTTCTGTAGAACCTCTTTTCAGAAGTCTTCAAGGCCAAAACAATTCTGACAAGAGTTGCACCCCTCCCACCCCCCTCAAAAAATATATAGACCAATAATATATAGACAAATATTTCTAACAGAGTTGCCTCCCTCTAAAATGTATGAATTATTCTTAAGAAAAAAAATATTTTTACTTTAATAAGACAGTTACTAAGAAAGATCTAACATATTGCTACTCTTTTGGCTACTATTAACCCATTTATGCCAAGTTGAATCTTCTACCTAAAGTCTTCGGACAGATCAGTTTCCAAGTGAAGGGATGTCTAATCAGTTATACTAAGGCAAAAAAAAAAAAAGTATTAGATTCTCAGGCACCACCACATCTGTGCAAAAGGTCCCGTATATGTGAATTTTTTCAGTGGTATGTTTTTTTCCGACCCAGGAAAATAATATTATGTGACTTTGGAGTTTTCTTGCTTATCTGAGAATAATATCTAACCAAATTGCAATCTAGACCACAAACATATGGCAATCTTACTTACTTTCAAAGAAAATCGGTAAATTGTGATCTGTTTTATGTTGTTTGAGACTTTAAACTTGCATTTTAGATACTTCCAGTAAAACCACAGCCATTTTGTTTAGCCAAACAAACCCAAATGTCCAAGAATATTCCCAAATGGAAAATAAAAATAAAAATAAGAAGCTGCCAGCATGAATCTATTTTTTGAAAAAAGTACCTGAGAATCTAATAACTTAGTTTTATTGGCCTAATACCATCTTTTAAAGAAATTCCTATACTTGATGCAAACAGTATAGACCAGGATCAGATGCCGCATTCTGCGGCATCTGATCTGGGTTGATACTGTTTGCAAAGGTCCAATTTATGAGACACTATGCATAACTTATAGTGTTAAATATTCTTTTGTTAAGGGGTTTAAATATACTTTCAAAGGAGGCAACTCTGTCAAACTTGTTTTTGCTCCCTTTTGAAAAGGGAGTAAACGCTTTCCTTTTAGAGTTGACTCCTTTTCAGAAAGGGCTTGAATGCAGGAAGGCAAAACAGGAAGTCACAAATGATGTCTCCCTTGAAGCCATGTGTATCAAGCTGCCTCAATTATAAAATTTAATTACTGTAACTATACCCTACATATTCAAACAAACACACCCTGAGATTACAATGCTCCATCATTACGAAAACATGCCTATTCAAATGTATAGAAAATTTCACCTGCAAAAACTGAAAATTTTCAGATAAAAAACTCTGATATTTTTTTATATTTCTGCTCAAAACATAGATTGTGGTACTTGTTAGAACTGCCTCTGTGAGGCGGTTCTAACAAGTACCCACAATCTATATTTTTGAGCAGAAGTAAGAAAAATAATGTTTACCCCTGTAAACCCCAGTTTTACTATATAAAAGTGGGGTTTAACCTTTACCACTCTCTGGGCATTTTCAGCAGACGACAAAATGATGTTATTTTTCTTATTTTTCCCAGAAAACAGGATTTGACATTTCATGCAAATTGTCTCCTTAGGAGACAATTTGCATGAAATGTCAAATCCTGTTTTCTGGGAAAAATAAGAAAAATATTTCAAAATGTCGTCTGCTGAAAATTTTACCCAGAGTGCTAAGCGTTAAGGGGGTCAGAATGATATAGGCATGTTTTCGTGATGATTGAAAACCCAGAACAAACTGTTCCCTTGGTCTGTACCATTTAAACCTCAGCCAGCAATCATTATTCTGGTAATCATGTAGATTTAATAGTATCAGAGAGTTATCATGGCCAAATATTTAGGATAAATACACAGCAACCTTTTTGTAACACTATTGTTAGCATCTATGTGAAATCTTGAATTACCATTTTGTATCCAAACTAAAATGTGTTAATTATATAGAAAATGGTCATTTTCTGTATTAAATTTATACACTTTTGTTTGAATGCAACAGTTTTGGGTCGAAATGTGTTTAACTCTTGTTCTGCTGAATAAATCAAGATGCCATGCCCACTTCTAACTTTCAGCCAATCAGATTACTTGATCAGGATTGCTGCTGTAAATTCACATACTTAATGGCAAACAGTGCAGATCCAGATCAGTTGGTTTCTTCAGAAGCCAACTGATCTGGATCTACACTGTTTGCAAAGGCAGGGTATAATCGGGTTCAGCAGAACAAGGGTTAATAATATCTGAAATTTTTTCTATAATGAACCATGTTATAAAGAGGTTCCTTTATACTGAAATATTAATTTCTTCTGATCTATGATGGACAGACAACTGTTTACCATTTCACCTGATTTTTTTGTACGACTTCTCAATGTCCTTTTGATAAAGGATACCATACTTACCCAAAATATTAGGACTTCTTAACTCCTCACCTGACTTCTAACCCTTGCCTTGCTGAATGAATTAAGATGCCATGCCCACTTCTAATTTCCAGCCAGTTAGATTACTTGATCCAGTTTTTTGATAGAAATTCACATATTTAATGACAAACAGTGCAGATCGAGATCAGTTGGCTTCAGAAGCCAACTGATCTGGATCTACACTGTTTGCTAACACAGGGCATGTCATGTTCAGCAAGAGAAGGACTAACATTAGAACAAGTCCATTTTACTACCTGTTGATGTAACTAAAAAAAAAAAAAAAAAAAAAAAGAACTGGCTGAGAGGAAAACAGAGTCAACCTTGATTAGATGCCACATTCTGTTGTATCTGAATTGGGTCTATACTGTTTGCTCAATCATGTCTGTCCCAATACTTAGGTTAACCCTTGTCCTGCTGAATAAATTAAGATGCCACACCCTTTTCAAATTTTCAGCCAATCAGTTTACTTGATCCTGATTGTTGATCTGAATTCACTTACTGAATTTCAAACAGTGCAGATCCAGATCTGTTGGCTTCTTCAGAAGCCAATTGATCTGGATCTACACGGTTTGCAAAGGCAGGGTATATCTGGGTTCAGCAGGACAAGGGTTAAATAGAGTAGCCCATCTTTGTAATTAAGGGCTATCTGCGAAAATAAATATGTGAGCCTAAAGCCTTTGAATGTTCTTTTTGTGCAAGAAATTCTTTTGATGATAATAAAGCTAGGATTTATAATAAACCATTTAGTAGATATTGAACTCTATCCAAATCAGTGGTGACCGCAGGAACAAAAAGAACAAAAAATGCATATAAAATGAAATTCTGCACTGTAGATTGGTTGGATTTGGAGTTAATTGAATTATTATTTGGAGGGAAAACATCTCCTGTGACCAGTATAGTGCAAGCCTAATTCAGAAACTTTTACATGTAAATTGTTAAATTTAAATGCTAACAGAAGACATTTTCAAATAACGTTTTGGCTTATTTTTTCCTGAAAAAGTGTTTGACATTTCATGAGAATCATCTAGGGAGAGATATATACAATGAATTGTCAAGCACTTCTTATTTTCTGGACATTGCAAGAAAGTTATCATTTTGCTAGTATCACCATTTGCATATCAGTCCTTAAAGCATCATTCAAAATTGTAGCAGACAACATTCTTTTTTTTTCCCCAAGAAATACGACTTGATATGTCTTGTGAATTTTCAGTTTAGCAGAGGATTCATGTTGTGAATTTTCAAATCTAATTTCCTCAAAAAAAAGGAAAAGTTTGTTGTTTTTTTTTCTCTTTTTCTCTTACAGAGGTAATCTATTGTTATAAAGTTCAGCCCACCAGGAATACTGCCTAGCAAGTTAGTGTGCCATCAATGCATCTTGTTTCATCCATCAGAATTATTGTCCATTTTTAGTTATCGTCTCAGTGATGACTATATTATGATAGTAATTTTCCTGAGCGGCCTCCCCGTAGCCTAGTGGATAGGAGAATTGACTCTTAATCCATTAGGTTTCTCACCGCTTGGGTCACATATGATAAAGTCAAGTTCTGCTTATGGTTGGTCAGATGTTGTTTCCCAGGATTCTCCGGTTTTCGCCCACCTTTGATGAACAATTGGCTCGATGTAAGTGAAATATTTTTGAAAGGGCCGTAAAACCCAAATAAAAAAAGTATTTTTCCTGGGTGCCTGTGCGACTAAGACTGGAGTATTTCCACCTGTGTGACTTAACTCTTTGAAACCTCATATTATGCCACTGTATTATTAATAGTGCCTACAGATGACTTTCTGAGCTTTTTGAAAAGCTAACCTTGTAGTATCTTACCGGTATGTTCCATTTCAGTTCCTGATGTCACCAAAATTGTTTTCTTTGAGCAGAATTTTATTTTTTGCTTTGTATTGTAAATATTAAGCATTGTTTTTAACCTTTATTATTATTCTATGGGTTAACTCAACAGACCACAAATTGATATTTTTCTTATTTTTCCCAGAAAATAGGATTTAACAGCCTATTTTCTGGCAAAAATAATAAAATATTCCAAAATGTCCGTCTGCTGAAATTTTTACCCAGCATGCAAAGCGTTAAAATATGCTAAATTGTCACTTTGACATTTTCATGACTAAGAGAATCATTTTTTTGTTTTGTTGTTTTTTTGGCACGTCTGTTTCTCTACTTGTTTCTGAATGTTTTAAAATTATATAAAAAAAATGCTTCCTTCAAATACTGTCTTATCAAATCACTCATCAATAATATTTTATCTGTCAATCTTCCCAAATTCAGATTGATACCCTTATTTTGAGACTCAGGTCCTTCAATGATGTGATTATCTGGGTATCAGCTGTTCATGAGGGTCAACCTATTTCATAAGGAGGTCAAGTTATTTGTTTGAAATCATCCTTTAAGTCTTTGTTGTCAATCTTAGCTAATCTAATCACTGATGAGAGGAGTGAATTATGAATGAGTGGTGAGAGAAATTAGACCACCCTAACAATTTCCTGTTCTTTAACATAGGTGAAATTCAAGTACCCACTGTGTCTTTGTTAATGAAAAAGGGGGTATGTACCGTAATGTGTCACTGGCATAGGAGAAAATGGAACTAGGTAAAACTAGCTGGGTCTTTTTTTCTGCCATCAAAATGTCTCCCTTGTTTTTTCTAGTCATTCTCAACTGTAACTTGAGGAACACTGAAGGAAAGTTCATGAAGCTTTTCATGAGTTTGTCCATGCATGATTTATGTTATAAGTGTGTCACCCTTAGGGCCAGGTATCGGTCAGATTTATCGATACAATATTGGTATCAATACAAAATGATAGATATTCGATGTATCATTTGATATTACGACTGAAGTGTATGGCTTATTTTGGACTTACCATTTAAGCAGCCTCTCCTGCCTTCAAATATCAGTACTTTTCATTTAACAGAAATTTCAGAAAAAAGGAAAAGATTTTAACAAGAATAAATCAGAAAAATGTTTAATCCTTAAACTGCCAATCACAACAATTGTCATCTGCTTGTGATTTTAAAAATCATTTTTGCAAATAGTGATGACCCAGACCCTCTAGGAGCAATCTGATCAGGGTCCACACTGTTTGCCTGTATGCAAAAATAGGTTTGAAAAGTTTGCAAGAATATTCAGCAGATGACATAAACAGATGACATTTTTAGATGCAGATTTCCTTGGTATTTTAAGGGTTAATACTGCAGAAAAATAATGACTAGAAATGACAGTTTTCTTTTGTTTACTGTGCGGTAAGCCATGTTGTTTATATTACGTGACATGTGCCACCTCATCGTATTTTGTTGGTAACTGCATCCATCCCAAGTAGGACAACCTATGGTGAGCACGCTGTTGTCGTATGTGCCATTTGAGACAGTACCATGACTCAACATTCTGCAGTGAAGGTTGTCCTATACTTGAAGGACATTAGCCAAGAAGACGAAGCACTACTCTCCAAGTGTGGAAATAGAAAAAAAATCTCTCGCAAATATTCCATCAACACTGAATCTGACAGTCAGTGAAAATCTAGTCTGTAAGTTCAGAAAATGCCACCCCAAAAAGTAAAGTGTGGCTCTACATGGGACAGATCCAGTTACCAACAAAATACGCTGAGGTAGCACACATCGTCATCCTCGCCACGTGATATAAACAATATGGCTTACCGCACAGTGGAACCGATTTTTATATGAAATAATTCCTTGCCATACCCAAAACTAATCAGATAAGTCCATTAATCTCATTTGAGTTTTCAGTTATTGAAGTTACCAAGACCTGTACTATACCAAGCTTGGCTATATTTGAGTTCTGATCCCTAATGACCTCTTTTGTATTGATCCCTAAGACTGGACTAAGAGTTATTCCTATCTAGCTGATCCAATACATATTCCTGTTACACTACAACCTCTTTATAACACGGTTCATTATAACACGGTTCGTTAAGGTGACTGAATTTACTTGGTAGATTTTCCGTCAGTTTTTAGAAGAGAGACAACTCTTGTGAATTCTTGTTTGCTTTCCTGTGCATTATGCAGCTTCTGAAAAGAGGTCTACTTAAAAGGAAAGAAGTTGCTCCCCTTGGGTAGACCCCTTTTCAGAAGGGAGGCAAAAAAATGATGACTCTTTTAACAGCCACAATGTAGTTAGTTATTCTTGCAAAGATTGGAGGTGATTTGTTTGTTTGTGTTGAGGTTTTATGGCCAGTCGACTCAATGGGGTCATGTTGAGTGTGGTCAGTTTACCTAACCACTTCTACTGGGCAGGCTTAGTTCTCTAAGTGGTTAACCAGTATTGTGCACATTGTTCGAACCATTGAGGTTCGACTGTATATGAGGACTGAACTAGGAGGTATTCCTGTTGGATAGGCTCTACAATATATGATCTACAATGTACTAAGAGGTATTCCAGTTGTAGCTGATCTATCAGGACTAAATTGAGAGGTTTTTCTGTTGGATCAGATCTATAAGGACAACTAGGAGGTATTTCTGTTGGATAAGATCTATAAGATCTGAACTGAGAGGTAATTCTGTTGGATGGGATCTATAAGAACTGAACTAGGATGTATTTCAGTTGGATAAGATCTATAAGGACAGAACTAAAAGGTATTCCTGTTTGATAAGCTCTGTAAGGACTGAATTAAGCGGTATTTCTGTTGTACCTAATCTGCAACGACTGAACTTAATTTTAGCTAACCCTAGCATCGGAATGATATACGATTAATTTTGATAGAGGAAGCAAGCCTGGACATGTCTGTATATTAAACAACTGTATAGCAGATATGCATACATTGCATTTCATGAAAACTTGCACGTTTGTATGGAGGCCTAGTTGATACTTAACAAATTTTAAGTATAAAAAAACCTTGTGTTTCAGGTTGAAATCATAAAAAAGAAAGACAAAAATGCTAAAAACAGAAAGCAGAATGTTTAGTTTCTCATGTGCATATGCAAACATGATGTCATTAGTGACACCCCGGTTGTTTTCGACTTTAAAGGGAGAGTACCCCTTTTTCCTGTCTGACATCAATTTTAAATTTCGCATGCAAACTACGTTTCAGATAAACCGTCTACCATTTTCTATAGCCTTTATTAGAAGGTATGTAAAAATGGATTAACACCAAAAAATGTTCAAACTTTTGTCCAGTATGGCTGCTACAATAAACCTGTAAGAAAACGTTAGATTGCAAATTTTATGACACCAATTTGAATGACACATTTTAAATTTTGCCAGACATCTTTCGTGTGTTCATGCTTATGGTTTTTCAATAAAAAATACTCATATAGAACACTTTATTGTACTTGTGCAAGTCTTAACCATGCATGTTGAGGGGCATTTCTTCATGGCCATAATTTCAAAACCTTTGTTGATGAACTATACTAGGTAAGACTATATTAAGACCAAACATAATAATTGACGTAATTTCTGCAAACTAAAATGTTCATTAAAATCCCATAAAATACACACCGTTTTACAAAACCCGACAAGAATTTTAAACAGTCAGTGCTAATTTATATTAAGACAATTTAGACATCAACTGTACAGATTAATATATCGTGAGTTGGGTGTATATTGGGTTTATTTTACCTGTTAGTATATACATGTGTACTATACGCTTAATAGAACTTACAGTTGCTTGGCAAAACTCTAAACCAGTATCATGCAAATTGCATGCATTTCTCCAAAATGCTATTAGTTTTGCATTGCTGTACAGTGGTTTTGTATGAACTAATATCCAAGCTTTATATATACAAAACATCAACCATTATCAATTTCCCGCGGTACATCGTATAGCGGGAAATTTATGTCTTAACAGAACCGGTTTAACAAGTTTTGAGCAGTGGGTAAGGTTTTTTCACGTGAAAAAAGATTAGCTAGTCGGTTTAGGGCGTAAACAAGTCAGTTCTACGCGAGATCCCAGTATAGTCACTTCGATTGAGAATAAGAATTTCAAGATGGACACAGACTCAGAATTTGATGAAAGAGTGGCAGCAAAGGCAAAAGAAGTGATGCAGGAGGGGCAGCAACAATTACTACATGAAATGAATGGCCTGAAAGACCTCATTCAAAAGCTAAGTGATCAGAGTTCAGTTTCAAATGAAGAGCAACTTCAAAAAATAACAACTATCGTGGCCACGGGTGAAATGCCTAAATTTAAGAGAAAAAGTAATGAAGAGCAGTTCAAAGTAAACTCCAAAGTTATTATCAAACTTGATGAGGCCGAGCAGTCCGCAGACAGTATGAATGCCGATAAAACTAAAGAGAAAATTATTGAAGGTAAGAGGTAGCTCATCTAAAAAAAAAAAAAAAAAAAAAAAAAAAAAAAAAGCCTGAGAGGTTTGTAGATTACTGCTTAACTAAGCGAGCGCTCGAGCACCTGCGCGTGAGCGCGTGACAAAGAGAGAGAGCGAGAGAGAGGAGTCAGAGAGAGGAGTCAGAGAGAGCAAGAGAGAGCAGAAGAGACAGCCAGTCTGAGAGGAAAATTTTGTGTCTGCGGTCAGAAACGTTTGTGTCAAAGTTAAAAAGGTAAGTTGTAAATAGTGTTTTCTAGGAAAAATTATATGTAAAAGTATATGTACGCGCACGTAAAAAAAAAAAAAAAAAAAAAAAAAAAAAAATGAATTATCAAACTGTAAAGATTGTAAAGATAGTATATATTTAATACCCATTTTGTGGGACTTATTCGACAGTCCGACAGTGAGATGAAATGACATCCCAAGCCCTGTCGCCCAATTAAGCCAACAGGGTTTTAATGCAGGAAGGTCAAACTTGCACAATGTTTACTCGGTTTGCTTAGAACCTTTAAACGATATACCAATACTCAGGTATGGTTAGTTTCAGCTGTGCGTGGAAGCATCATGTAATCAGGTAAAAAAAAAAAAAAAAAAAAAAAAAAAAAAAAAAAAGATTGTATTTAGTTATTTTTCTTCAACATGTAAAATTATGTTACGGTTAGTGTTTAAAGTAAAGTAGTCCTTCAAATAAATAAATAAATAAATAAATAAATAAATAAATAAATAAATAAATAAATAAATAAGGTGATATTTTGGCACTTAAGGATTGTATGCACATATATTTCAGCCAAAGATTTGTTGAAGCACAGACAGAAAATAATAAAGTTAGCTGACCAATCAGAGTTAGGATGGCGTATGGTCGCAGAATACGAAACCAATCCCATTGCTAGTGACAGCGACGACGAGAAGAGAATATACAAGGCTGAGGCTCGGGCTACAAGAAAGATGAAAGCAGAAAGAGGGGTGAAGCGAGGCCGATGGAGAGGGTATCCGTATAGGCGTTTCACGAACAGAAGAGTGGTCGATAATGGTCAGAGCGATAATGGTCGGGTTCAAGGTCAACAAACAAAGCGACCAGGGCTTTGTTTTGCATGTGGTGGTCCGGGTCACTGGAAATTTGAGTGTCCGTCCACAAAGGCCGCTTCCAATACCAATAATAATAAGATAAGTAGTATCTTGAATTCTTTTGCATGTAAAGACATAGAGCTAGATAAAAAGGTAAGTGCAGACGAGAAGTGTTCCTTAAAAAGAATCCAAGTGGTGTCAAAAGGTGAAGAAATGGAGGTTTCACCAGTAGGTAGGCTTAAACACCGCACAGAAAAATGGAAAGAAATCACTGATGATTCATACATTTTAGATGTTATTCAAACAGGCTATAAAGTACCTTTTAAAAGTTCCCCGCCGACTGTTTCGTTAAGGAATAACAAGTCAGCAAGAGAAAATATGAGTTTCGTAAAAAGCGAGGTCAGTAAATTGTTAGAGCGTGGAGTAGTGACAGAGGTATCAGAAACCCCCAAAGTAGTAAACCCACTTACGGTTGCTTATACTAAAACTGGAAAACCTCGCTTAGTACTTGATTGCAGACATATAAACCAGTATTTGCATACTTTTAAATTTAAGTACGAAGACATTAAGGTGGCAGAGGTAATGTTTGAAAAGGGGTCATTTCTTTTTACTTTCGATTTAAAAAGTGCGTACCACAGTATAGACATTTTTAGTAACCATAGACAATATTTTGGATTTTGTTTACAAGAAGGGGGAATAAGAAAATTTTATGTTTTCAATTCTTTGCCGTTTGGCTTAGCAACCGCAGGACATATATTCACTAAGGTTCTGAGAGTAGTGGTAGCATTCTGGAGGTCGAAAGGTCACAAAATAATAATGTTTTTGGATGACGGGATTGGTGGAAGTGGTAAGTTAGTTGACGCGGCAAGATCAAGTACGTTTGCCAGAGAGAGTCTGCTGGATCTTGGTTTCCTTTTGGCTAATGAGAAATGCCAGTGGGTACCAGTACAACAGGTAACTTGGTTGGGATATTTTATTGACATGATCATTAATAAAATATACGTTACGGAAGAGAGAATTCAACGTCTAGAAATGGCGATAGACTCCGTTTTGTATCAAACCGATAGAGACCGGTATAGTTTGATTCACGTGAGGGCATTTGCGTCTGTTGTAGGCCAGATTATATCATTACAGAACGTAATAGGGAAAAAGGTAAGCCTAAAAACACGCCAGATATACAGGTGTATTCTGTCAAGGGCAAGCTGGAATGCTCCTGTGATTGTCTCAGAAGAGGCAAAGGCAGAATTAATTTTTTGGAGGAGAAATGCTAGAGACTTGAACAGCATAGGTAAGTGTTTGGACAAAAAATCATTTTATGAGCTTTGCTTGTTTGCAGATGCAAGTAGCAGTGGTTACGGAGGGTATATTGAAACCAATGTGGAAGTCTTAAAATCTAGCGACTTAAATGAGCAGGTTGGAGCTAGTGATATGAAACCCCCGGAAGTGGGTAAAGCGTCTTTGAGACGATGTTTGCATGTTGTGGATAATAATGTCAGTAGGCCCCCGGAAGCGGGCATATCGTCTTTGGGACGATGTTATGAGTCCTGCGAGGGTAGGATACCAGGACGAGATATTGCAGGAATATTAGGTCGCACGAAAAATATGCAATATGTAAATTTCGATAAAGGAAACAATATGACGAAAGTAATGGACATCCATGTAGATAGGGTAGGAAATACTTCGAAGTTTGAAAACCAGGGTTTAAAAGGGTTGGTTATTGGTGAATGGGATGGCAATGAGAGGTTAAAAAGCTCCACGTGGAGAGAAACAGAAACAGTGAACAGAGTAATCAAGGGTAACTTAGAACTTCTAAGGCATACAAACATAAAAGTCTATTCAGATAATAAGAACGTGCAATCTGTTTTGCAAAAAGGGAGTAGCAAGGCCGACCTGCAAGCTATCGCTTCCGAAATAAACAATATATGCGAGCTGAATGACATTGTAATTCGTCCCGAGTGGATTCCAAGGGGTGATAATCAAATAGCTGATGCTCTGAGCAAATGTGGAGATAGTGACGACTGGTCAATAAATGATCAGGTTTTTATAGAACTAAACACGAAATGGGGGCCCCATAATGTTGATAGATTTGCAACTCATTTGAACACAAAATGTAAGCGATTCAATTCTAGATTTTGGGTTCCTGGCACAGAGGGCATAGACGGCTTGGATAAGCTTTGGTCGGGTGAGCTTAACTGGCTGGTGCCTCCACCAAGGCTTATACTAAATTGCATTCAAAAAATAAAAGCAGAAGAAGCAAGCGCAACTCTTGTAATACCGGTATGGGAATCTGCAACGTATTGGCCAGACTTAATAAGGAAAGATGGTTCTTTCAAAAGCTTCATAGTAGATAATATTTTACTACCCTCTAGAAATATAATAGTGAAAGGAAATGGGAATAATGGAATTTTTGGAAGAGAGCAATTAAGTTTTAAAATGATTGCCTTGAAAATACGCTTCTGATTAATTTCAAATGCAGTTTATAGTTCAGCCGAGCAAGGATAAACCTAGATGAAAAATGATAAACATTTATATATGTTGTAGGTTTATGACACAGAAATACAGAATATTTCCTATAATTGTTTTTAAGATAAAATTAGCCCGTATATTCTTTTTTCAGGTGTTGGTCTAAAGCAGTCAATCCAGAAACAGTTTCTTGACAATGGGATCAGGTCTGCTGAAAGTGGCGTGTTAGCGGGCAAAATGGCAGGTTATGTACTGAGTTCAAAAGCCTTAAATACGAATAAAAAATACTTTGATCATTTTAAGCGGTTTAAAGCATTCTGTGCTACAAGAGGATTTTTATACAAACCAGCAAATCCAATCCACGTTGCTATCTATATAACACATTTGCTAGATACAAATGCTTCGTTCCATGTTATTTCTGCGGCTTATTATAGTATAAAATGGGTACATACTATAAATGATATGCCAGATCCTACATTAAACGGTTTGGTTAAAAACTTACTAGAAGCTGGAAAACGGCTGAAATCTATCCCTATCAAAAAGAAAGATACGGTGAATACGAATATGTTGATAGAATTATGTGATATGTTCTGTAATTCTGTAGATGTGTTACACGTACGAGATCTTACAATGATTTTATTAGGATACGCAGGGTTTCTGAGATTCAGTGAAATTAGTCAGCTGAGGTGTAACGACATAGATTTTAGGGACGAATACGTGATTCTTAAAATAAGGAAAAGCAAGACTGATATTTATAGGTCTGGTAAAGAAGTGCTCATAGCGAAAGGGTCTACTTCCGCTTGTCCTCATGGTATGCTCAAGAAGTATTTTCAGGTATCTGAACAGGATGAAAAATCAGATTTATACCTTTTCAGACCCGTTAATAGATCAAAAGGTAAAGCTAAATTGTTGGCAAAAAATAAACAGATCAGTTATACTAGGGCCCGTGAATGTATTTTGGGAAAGTTAAAGCTTGTGGCCCCAGAATTGAACCTTGGTACTCATAGCTTAAGGGCTAGCGGTGCTACTATGGCGGCAAATGCGGAAGGAAACGATGTCAATGAAAGATGCCTTTTAAGGCATGGTCGTTGGAAGTCAAATATTTCTAAAAATGGTTATATTAACGATTCTTTGGATAAGCGTCTCAGCGTTACAAAGAAGTTAAAGTTGTAGAAAATGTTTTGCAAAATTGGGGTCAGTAGGCGCATCCTAACATTTGATATTCTACGTATAAATCTCGCTATTTGCAAAGAAATTGTTTGTTATTTCTTTAAGTAGGTGAAGCTTAAGACTTATCAATTTCCCGCGGTACATCGTATAGCGGGAAATTTATGTCTTAACAGAACCGGTTTAACAAGTTTTGAGCAGTGGGTAAGGTTTTTTCACGTGAAAAAAGATTAGCTAGTCGGTTTAGGGCGTAAACAAGTCAGTTCTACGCGAGATCCCAGTATAGTCACTTCGATTGAGAATAAGAATTTCAATTTTGCAAAACATTAAAAGCATTTAAAAGCATTAGCAAAATCTTTAGAGTCACCATATCTTATATTCGAGTGAGTAAACACTCAAAGGACGACGCACATGCTCAGGTTTTGGGGGTTTAGACAGCATATAGATGTGCCTTTCAGACATTTCTGTATGTTCTGGTCCTAGTGGTTGAAAATCCGTCTGTGCGAACGTCCCCGCTGGCCAGAGCCTGGGTAAATCCTACCTCCCCCTCCCACTGGGAGTAGGGTTGGGTAGCCCGCTCGCAGCTCGTTGCGTCGAGATCCGAAGAGATTAAATGCATATTTATAATTATTGCTGTAAGATGACGTCATTATATTACACTTCCTCAAGTACAAAAACATGTTTTAAAATGACATATGTAAACATTTCATGTATGTGATCAGAATATGTTATAGATACTAAACTCTGTGTCCATCTCTTACCGACGCTACGTATAAATCTCGCTATTTGCAAAGAAATTGTTTGTTATTTCTTTAAGTAGGTGAAGCTTAAGACTATATCTTTCTGATTGTAGGGTTACGTTTTTTTGTTGTTGTTTTTTTTGCAAGATATAGGAATTGAGAAACCTTGTTGAATCTGATCTGTAAGGCCTGAACTAAGAGGTATTCCTGTTGAAGGTAATCTATAAGGACTGAACTGAGAGGTATTTCTGTTGGATCAGATCTATAAGGCCTGAACAAAGAGAATTTCCAGTTGGATCAGTTCTGTGAGGACAGAATTAAGAGGTATTTTTGTTTGACCAGATCTGTAAGGACTAAATTAAGAGGTATTACTATTGAAGCAGATCTATATATAAGGACTGTATTGAGAGATATTCCTGTTGGTCAGATCTATATGTATAAGGACTGTATTGAGCAGTACTCCTGTTGGATCTTAGTGATAAGGACTAAAGTAAGAGGTATCCCTGTTAGATCAGATCTTTAAGGACTGTACTGAGAGGTATTGCAGCTGGATCAGATCATTCTGTAAGCTCAAGTAAGAGATATTCCTGTTGGGACTGATCTATAAAGACTGTACTGGAAGGCCTTCTGGTTGGAACTGATTCATAAGAACTGTACTAAGAGGTATTCCTGTTGGAACTGATCTATAAGGACTAAATTTAGAGGTATTCCTGTCAGATCAGATCTGTAAGGAATTGAGAGGTATTTCTGTTGAATCAGATCGATAAGGACTGAACTAAAAGGTGTTTCTGTTGGATCAGATCTATGTGAACTGAGAAGTATTTCTGCTGGATCTGATCCATAAGGACTGAGCTAAGAGGTATTCCTGTTGAAGATAATCTATAAGGACCGAACTGAGAGGTGTTTCTGTTAGATCAGATCTATAAGGCTGAACTAATGGTGGATCAGATCTATGAAGACTGAATTAAGAAGTATTTCTGTTGGATCAGATCTATAAGGACTACATTAAGAGGTATTCCTGTTGGATCAGATCTATATATAAGGCCTATATGGAGAGGTATTCCTGTTAGAATTGGTATATTAGGACTGAAGTAAGAGGTATTGCTTTTGGATCAGACCTATAAGGACTGTATTGAGAGGTATTTCTGCTGGAACTGATCTATAAGAACTGAAGTAAGAGGTATTCCTATTGAATCAGATCTGTAAGGACTGTACTGAAAGGCATTCCTGCTGGATCAGATCTGTGAGGACTGAAGTAAGAGGTATTCCTGTTGTTCTATAAGGACTGTACTGGAAGGTATTCATGTTGGAACTGATTCATAACTGATTTATAAGGACTAAATTAAAGGACCTGTTATTTATGTTGAATCAGATTTGTAAGGAGTGTACTGAGAGGTATTCCTGTTGGATCAGATCTATAAGGACTCAGCTAGGAGGTATTCCTTTTGGATCAGATCTGTAAGGACTGAAAGAAGAGTTAGTCTTGTTGGATCAGATCTGTAAGGATTGAATTGAGATGTATTCCTGCTGGATGAGATATGTAAGGGCTAAACTGAAAGGTATTCCTTTTCGATCAGATCTATAAGAACTTAAGTTGGAGGAAATCAAGTTGGATTAGACCTGTATGGACTGT
Source organism: Anodontia alba (assembly GCA_964016985.1). Lineage (NCBI taxonomy): Eukaryota > Metazoa > Mollusca > Bivalvia > Lucinida > Lucinidae > Anodontia > Anodontia alba. The sequence continues at coordinate 103,519,618 of OZ024824.1, forward strand.
GAGTGAATTAAGTGGTATTTCTGTTAGATCAGATCTGTAAGGACTGATATTAGAGGTGTTCCTTTGGATCAGATCTATATACAGTCAAACCTGTGTTAGTGGTCACCTCTATTAAGCAGCCAACCTGTATTAAGCAGCCAGAGGAAAGTTACCCGAAAATTCATAGACTTATATATTTGAACTGTATTAAGCAGCCACCTGCCTTCAGCAGCCACATTTTAAGCTTCCCATGGGTGGCTGCTTAAGACAAGTTTGACTGTATAATGATTGAACCGAGATGTATTCCTGTTGGATCAGATCAAAAAGGACTATACTGAGAGGTATACCTGCTGGATCAGGACTTCATTAAGTGGTATTTCTGTTGGAACAGATCTATAAGTATTGAATTTAGAGGTATTGGTGTTGTAATTAATATGGAAGGGTTGAAATAAGAGGTGTTTCTGTTCTAGTTAATATGTAAGGGTTGAACTAAGAGGTGTTTTCTGTTGTAGTTAATATGTAAGGGTTGAACTAAGCTGTGTTCATGTTGTAGTTGATATGTAACTACAACAAGAACTAAGAAAGAAGACTATAGAAAATTTTGGCTTATGATAAATTTTTATTCTTTCATTTTCTCCAAAAAGACTCAGGGATAAAACTAGATTCAAAATTTGCGAGACAGACAGACAGACACAGAGACATCAAAACAGCAGAGCTGTTTTCCAAAGTCTAATGACATAATTTTGTTGTCATTAACATATTTTACTAGGTATCCTAGTTCACCTGTCTGCTCAAAGAGAGACACTTTGCATGTTTATATCCTATAAACTTGAAACCTGAGTCAACAGCTGAGTTCAACAGTAGCTTAGAGAATGATCCTTGATCATCCATAATCATAGTACTTCCTGTAGTAGGCTATTTAAACTGCTGTCAATTGCGTGACCTTCCGATCTTACCACCCTGACACCCAATTGTACTCTCATCATTACAGTGTATGCTTCAATGATTACCTAGAATTTAAATCCCATTTATTGAATCTTTAATACATGACTTACATACTTCTATGCTAATCATAATAGATTGAAAAGAGAAGTAAATTGATAGTTCAGCTATTTTCACTATTGGCAATGACTTTAACGCTTAGCACCCTGGTTAAAATTTTCAGCAGATGACATTTAAAATATTTTTCTCCTTTTTCCCAGAAAACAGGTTTTGACAGTTCATGCAAATGATTGGAGACCATTTTCATGAAATATCAAATCCTGTTTTCTGGGAAAAATAAGAAAAACGACATCAGTTTGTGGTCTGCTGAATTAGCGTAGAGAATGGTAAAGGTTAAATGATAAATATCAGTGAGTAAAACAAGTACTTGCAAACTGATTTATTGTTTTTGCTGCAAGTTGGACTGAATATTAAAGCTCTTGTATATGATTTTTTAGCTCGCCTGAACAACCTTCACAGAGAGCTATTGTACTACCCCCGGCACTGGCGTTGGCGTTGGCATCGGCATCCACAAATGTTAAAGTTTTCATTAAAGTTTTTAAGACCTCATTATTTCCTAGCCTTGTCACCGATTTGCTTCATCTTTGGTCTGATGATACATATTAGTCCAAAATTTTGTGCAGTACCATCCACACCACTCTAGGTCATGTCAAGGTCAAGGTCAAGGTCACAGACTTAGATTTTTCATGTTAAAATTTTATGTCAAAGTTTTTAGGATCTCATTACTTCTACACTAAATGATGGATTTTGTTCCTATTTGGTATTATGATAGACACTGGTCAAAAGTTTTTATCAGCACCATCAGCACTCATGACCGTGACCTTGAGGTCGAGGTCACAAATTTAGAATTTAAATGTTAAAGTTTTTAAGACCTCATTATTTTCTCGCCTTATCGTTTCATTCATCTTTGGTATGATGATACATATTGGTCCAAAATTTTGCACAGTACCATCCTCACCACTCTAGGCCATGTCAAGGTCAAGGTCACAGACTTAGACTTTTCATGTTAAAATTTTATGTCAAAGTTTTTAGGATCTCATTACTTCTACACTAAATGATGGATTTTGTTCCTATTCGGTATTATGATAGACACTGGTCAAAAATTTTTATCAGCACCATCATCAAGCATGACCCCGACCTTGAGGTCGGATCACAGACTTTGAATTTAAATGTTAAAGTTTTCTTTAAAGTTTTTAAGACCTCATTATTTCCTAGCCTTATCACTGGTTTCATTCATCTTTGATATGATTATACATATTGGTCCAAAATTTTGTGCAGTACCATCCCCACCACCCTAGGTCATGTCAAGGTCACTGACTTAGAATTTTCATGTTAAAATTTTAGGTTGAAGTTTTTAGCATCTCATTACTTCTGAACTACATGATGGACTTTGTTCCTGTTTGGTATCATGATAGATACTGGTCAAAAGTTTTTATCAGCACCATCAGCACTTATGACTGGGACCTTGAGGTCGAGGTCACAGTCTTAGAATTAAATGTTAAAGTTTTTGTTAAAGTTTTTTTTAAGACTTCATAATTTCCTAACCTTATCACCGATTTGATTCATCTTTGGTATGATTATACATATTGGTCCAAAATTTTGTGCATACCATCCCCACCACCCTAGGTCATGTCAAGTTTAAGGTCACAAACTTAGAATTTTCATGCTAAAATTTTTACGTCAAAGTTTTTAGCATCTCGTTACTTCTGAACTACACGATGGATTTAGTTCCTATTTGGTATCATGATAGATACTGGTCAAAGTATTTATCAGCACCCTCAGCACTCATGACCGTGACCTTGAGGTCGAGGTCACAGACTTAGAATTTAAATGTTTAAGTTTTTGTTAAAGTTTTTAAGACCTCATTATTTCCTAACCTTAACACCGATTTGATTCATCTTTGGTATCATGATACATATTGGTCCAAAATTTTGCCCAGTTCCATCCTCACCCCCTAGTTCGTGTTAAGATAGTTCATATTAAGGTCAAGGTCACAGTCATGTCAAAATTTTTATGTTAAAGTTTTAGGACCTCATTACTTCTAAACCAAACAATGGATTTAATTTATATTTGGTATCATGATATACATGTATACTGGTCCAAAGTTTTTATCAGCACCATCAGCATTCATGACCTTGACCTTGGGGTCGAGGTCGCAGACTTAGGATTTTATTAAAAATGTTCAGTTTTCATTTAAGTTTTTAAGATCTCATTATTTCCTAGCCTTATCACCAATTTGATTCATCTTTGGTTTGATGAATTCTGCACAGTGCATCCCCCCACCCCAGGTCATGTCAAAATCGAGATCACGAACTTAGAATTTTCCAGAAACAAAATGTGCAATATTAGGCGAACTATCCTGTCTGGTGACAGGTCTTGTTGATTATATATGGTCAGTTTCATTAAGAGATTTTTTTTTTTCAATAAAATAAAATTATATGTATTTGACAAGACTGTGGTAGGAAATGGTCATCAATGTGGATCACTGTGTTTTCACCATGCATGATTTGGCAAGACAGTGTTAGCGGCCAAGTGGTCTAAAATTTGGATCACTATGCTCTCACCTTGCTGCTTACCTGTATTTCTTTTTCCTCACTACACATTCTTACTGTCTTATACATTTTCATCTTCAAAGAACCAATATTCTCCAGATTACTGGAGGTCATTTTCCAATAAAATATTTAACTCTTTGCATGCTGGGTAATTTTGCATGCTTTTTTGTCGTCTGTGGATTTTTATTAAACCAACTTTTTCAAAAAAATCTTTCAGGAATACCATCAGTGTCAAACAGTTTGAATCCAGATCAGGCCCGACATTTTGTTGGGCCTCCGGGTCCAAACTGTTTGCAAAGGTTATCAGCAGACGCCAAAAGTCGCCACTAACGGGGAAAGAGTTGTCCAGAAGAGCCACAGTCACTGGAGCCTACCAATGACACCAAGAGGAAGAGTAAACAAATTCATAGGTCTAGATAAGAGTGGGTATCGGGTAAATACTATTCTTATTTCTCCACAAAAATGTATGTTGTGGGTATTCATTAGAAGCGCCTTATCGAGGCGCTTCTAATGAGTACCCACAACATATGTTTTCATGGAGAAATAAAAAAAAAAAATCAATACTTTTGGAATCATAAAAAAGCATCTGATCAAAAGCTATGCAAATCATGATGGACAGCATACATGTTACAAACCAGCAAAAACAATATCAACCAGCTTCTCTTCCCCGACAAGGTGATCAAACAAATCTGACAATAAAGTTAGTCCAAACTAAAAAAATTTTCTAAGCACTCATATGTCTGGATTCATGTTCAGTTGTCAACAGGTATCATAATGCAGATTTACTTACTTGCACTGTTGAGAAGTCATGATTATTTTTGTTTTAGTGTTACTGAACTGTTCCAAATGCTTCTGCAAAAATGGTTAATGTTTTTTTTATCTTAATTGTGTCACTTTTAGCAGTGAGCTTTCAGATATACTGTATTTTCACTAAACATTTAGACAGAAATGCTTGAACCAAGCATTTGGGAGTGATTGGATGAGGCAAAGGTGCCATGTATCTTGCGTCATCAGGGCGTCCAACTGAGATTGGCTTACAGTTGGGCAAGGCCTGCTATCCTTGCAGCAAGTAAGGGTAGAGGGGGAATGTTTTTATTTCTTCTATTTCTTCACTTTCATTCATTTTCCTTTTTCTCCCTTGTCCCTCTCTTTAATCTCCTTTACTATCTCTTCTATCTCTCTTCTCCCTTTCTCTCGGAGTCGCCACAAAATGACCCACAAGGGTTGACATGTTGTTAAATCCCGACACAGTCAAATTGAACCAAGCATTTGGATTAAAATTCCTGCCCCTTAGGTGCAGTTTGATCAAGGTCTGCATTGTTTGCCATTCCATAATCACTTTTGAACATATCACTATGCAGTTATTATAGGTGGGTTTGTTCAAATTTAGTGAGAAGTAAGGTACCTAGCAAATTTAGTTTAAACCAATCACAACTGCAGCAGAAGACATTTTTTTTATTATCTTTTTTATTTTTCAGAGAAAACGAGTCTTGACATTTCAGGTGAATCATCTGCTTAGCAGATGATTCACATGAAATGTCAAGATTTGTTTTCTCTGAAAAATAGAAAAAAAAATTTAGAATGTCATTTGCTATAAATTTTGCTGGGCCCTTTAAGGGTTAAGCTACTGAATGTAATGTTTAATCAGGATCTACTCCGTTTGCCCACTGTCGGTACTTGATATACAAATTATCAGGTAGTCCAATGGGCTTGTATCAATTTTAGGATGAGTGTAGTAATGAATACATGTGTCCGAATAGTTAGGGTAAAATGGCAAGGAGTTCAGGTGTTAACCCTTTCACCCCAGAGTTTCTTAAATGACTTTTCCATCTTTGAATTTGGACATGTCCATTGCCTGAAATAGGGGTTTCAGTATAAAATCAAAAACAGCATTGTGAACAGTGTAGATCCTGATGAGATGGCTCATTATGAGCTGTCTCATCTGGATCTACACTGTTTGCACAGGTATCTGTTTTGGTCTGCCGGGCTGAGGGTAAAATTAGAGCTCTGTACATCACAACCAAATTGTTACAATTTTACTTTCACTGTTCACCTTGTTTTCATGGCTGCAGTGAGTGCAATATACTTACTAAGTAAATTAAGCGAAATAATAATAGGGGTAAAAATTGGATGAGGGCAGAATGATAAACAGTATCTTGTTGAATTACCTTGCACCTTTTAGTGAAATTGTACATCCTGAGAAGAAAGAACCTGTATGTCAAATATTTCTGCACAGAGACTAAATGGGGAATTTGGAAATCTAATACAGTGTGATTTGCATTCATTTTAATGGAAAGATGACCATATTATTGTTGATTTCTCAGCATATCGCATGATATTTTCACTGAATTTTAGCTCGGCTCATTGTACTTCAATGCTCCATATAAGGCAGTTTTTCAAACAAAAAGTATTGGTATTATTCTTAATTCTCGATGAAAACATATGTTGTGGGTACTCATTAGAAGCACCTCAGTGAGGTGCTTCTAATGAGCACCCACAACATACATTTTCGTGGAGAAATAAAAAAAAAAATTTGAGTATGGGGTCTCTTATCTAGAGCTGTGATAGTTGTGAAGCAGTGAAAAGGAAGTCCCATGCAGCTAGCTGCCATTTAGTCAAAGATTCACAAACACAGAGAGCCATGTCAGAGACTAGAGTGAAATGAGAACCCACTAATTTGGACGGAATGTGTAATTTGTACATCCATGTTTCCTAGGTATGCCATATCAAATAATTATAGATCTCTTGTGAGTTCTGTCTGAATGATGACCTGTTAAGTAGCATGCCAGGATGAAAGGATGTCTTGCTATTATCATTGATTTGAGGACAAGGGACAGATCATAAGTAATTGGAAACTATTGTTTGTCCTTGATAAAACTGTTATCCTTGAAGAAAGGCGGAATTGTAAGTAACAGAAAACCATTGTACGAAGTCATTGAAACTGTTATAAAGAAAACGGTTTCCTATCAGAAATGCTTAAAACAGAGTAACTGAACACTGGTCATTGTGCTGCTACTTGTTGATTTGCTTAGACCAAAACTGGGGTTGAATGGAAGATTTAAAGCTCTCTTTAGAAATCAGATCTTCCTATTTGTCCATATTAACAGTTAAAGTGTAAGTGTCACTTAAATCATAGAATAATTGGAGAGGAGAGAAAGAGAAATCTGCTGATTGACCAAATTGGATCACGATATCAAACAAGACTGACCACACTTTGAAAGTTTAACCGTTAACTTTTACATTCATTACCTCTATTGTTAGAAGGTACTTAATGTTTTCAAATTGCAAATGTTGAATTTTGAGACCCTTTGAAAATAATTTTTTACATTCTTCAATTTAAGGTGTTCGCTTTAACGACTAACTGAATAGGTTCTCTTGAAATTTTTACATCACTTAATTTGTTTGAAATACTATAATCACAATATGAGCTCATGTGAGAAAATACAATCTTAAGGTGACTGAATTCACTTGGAAGATTTTCTGCCAGTTTTTAGAAGGGTGACAACTCTTGTGAATTCTTGTTTGCTTTCCTGTGCATTATGCATCTTCTGAAAAGAGGTCTACTTAAAAGGAAAGAAGTTGCTCCCCTTGGATAGACTCCTTTTCAGAAGGGAGGCAAAAAAATGATGACTCTTTTAACCCTTAAAGCGCCAAGAAAAACTGCATCTGAAAATGTCATCTGTTTATGTCGTCTGCTGAATATTCTTGCAAACTTTTAAAACCTATTTTTGCATACAGGCAAACTGTGTGGACCCAGATCAGACTGCTCCTTTAGGAGCAGTCTGATCTGGGGCCACACTGTTTGCAGAAATGATTTTTAAAATCACAAGCAGATGACAAAGCAGACGACAATTGTTGTGATTGGCGCTTTAAGGGTTAACAGCCACAATGTAGTTAGTTATTCTTGCAAAGATTGGAGGTGATTTGTTTGTTTGTGTTGAGGTTTTATGGTCCATTCGATGCAATGGGGTCATGTTGAGTGCGGTCAGTTTACCTAACCACACTTTTACTGGGCAGGCTTAGTCCTCTAAGTGGTTATATAACCAGTATTGTGCACATTCTTTCTCCAGAAACTGACAACTGCCCATCATGAATAAGCGGAAGGGAGAAAATGACTGTAAAAAATATTCCATGATCAAATCACCTTGAAAGAATGTTGCTGACCCGGCAGGGATCGAATCTGCAACCTCCTGATCACCAGTCGAATGCAAATCCAACAGAGCCACCGAGGCTGGCTTGGGCAATGATGATAAATTAAAACAAAATAATAAGAATTTTGTATACAGTCAAACTTCAATAGCTTAATCATCTTTGGAGCCATGGAATTTTTTTTTAGAACATGGGGTAGTTTGCGCCACTGAGGGTTCTTCATAGCACCAGGTCAGAAGGCAAATGGGATAATTTAGGGATGTCTTTTTGATCTTTTATAAAATACACCACAACCTCTTTATAACACTATTGTTAGTGTCCATAGCATAAACCATGTTAGTTAAACAACCGTGTTATATCCAAACAAAAATGTATATATTATATTGAAAAATGACCATTTATGGTCATTTTTCAGTATAATCTATACATTTTTGGGATCCATTTTTGAACCGTGTTATATCTAAAACTGTTATAACGAAAAGAGGTTGTAGTATAAGGAATGTTGAGTGAACTCATTAGAATTGCCTCAGTCAGGTGATATTAACAAGTACACACAACATACATTTTCATGAGAGAATGAGAAAATATCGCTGAATACTTATTTTCTGGAGCTATTGGCAGAATTTCCCTGGGACTGAAAAAGGAGTTCCAGTCAGCCACGGTAAAACAGCTGTCAGTGTTCAAGTCATTGAAGTTTTACTGCAGCTTATAAAAAAGTGCGTAGTTGTATACAGTTTAACCCTTGTCCTGCTGAGCCAGGATATACCCTGCTTTGCAAACATTGTAGATCCAGATCAGTTGGCTTCATCAGTTGGCTTCTTCAGAAGCCAAGAAGAAGCCAACTGATCTGGATCTGTACTGTTTGCCATTAAGTATACAAATTTATAGTGATAGTCAGGATCAAGTAATCTGATTGGCTGAAAATTCGAAGTAGGCATGGCATCTTAATTTATTCAGCAGGACAAGGGTAATATTCCCTAGTTGCTTATAGAATATTGGTCAGGTGAGCAGTTCAGGGTCATTTGGATTTCTTGCTAATGCTTTGTTGGTAAAGTATTTGAAGTTTGATGTGAATAAGTGCTTGGGCTATTGAGAATTTTTAGTGCATGTAGAAGTTTGATCACTTGGATGGTTTAAGTTAATTTTCTGTTAAGTGATCTATCTCAACTCTGGTGTCCAGCTTTTAATCCTTTCAACACTGCAGACCAAGCCAGATACCTTTGCAAACAGTGTAGATCCTGATGAGACGGCTCATGACGAGCCGTCTCATCTGGATCTATACTGTTTGCCATTCTGTTTTTGATTTTTGAATTACACCCCATTTGCAACAATGGACAGATCCAAATTCAGAGATAGAAGATTCTGCTTCAGAAACTCAGGGGTGAAAGGGTTGAACTCAGCAGATATAAAAAGTAAATGATCATTTAAAAGAGAAATAAATCTCAAAGCCACCCATCCTATGTATAAAGAAACAAATACCAGTTCTGTATTTACTGTATTAGCATTCTTAACTTTTTAGCATATTTCTCCTAAAATTTGAACAGTAGAGTCTAAAAGGAATGATCCTTGAGAGGAAAGAACACACACACACACACACACAAACACACACACATATGTAAATAGTTGAAATGACAAGTAGTCAGTTTTGGATTAGGCCTCATTAGTGACCTTCAGGAATGGCATATTGACCTTCAGGAATGGCATATTGATAACAATAACAAGAAAATATGAAGTCCCTACAGTAAAGCTTGGATACCCAGAGGGCACATGACATTTCAGTGTTCAAATGTTTAGGACTTTAAGAATAATGATGGTAATCTCCTTCAAACTCATCATTTTTCTTCTATGTTCCTAAACCAGGTTGTTATCTTACAAGTTCAGAAGAAAAAAAAACAAAAAAACATCAAATATGTTAAGGGGAGAGGATACACTTTCAAGGGAGGTAACTTTGTTTAGATTGTTTTGTGTTCCTTCTGAAAACGGCTTTACTCTAAAAGGAAAGAATTTGCTTCCCTTAGGGTTTACTCATAAAGGAAAGAATTTTCTCTGTAAGGAAAGAAGTTATTCCCCTTGGGGTGTACTCGAAAAGGAAAGAATTTGCTCCAGTGGGGAGCAAATTCTTTCCTTTTTGAGTAAACCCCTTCTCAGAAGGGGATCAAATTCTTTCCTTTTAAAGTAAACCCCTTTTCAGAGGGGATTTGGTGTGCAGGAAAGCGAATAAGAAATGACAAAAGTTGTCTCCCTTGTAAACAATTGTGGAAAATTTTCCAAATGTATCAGGTCACCTTAATCAGCATTTTGTGATTGTAACAGTGATCACTGATGATCATCAGAGGATGAGGCAGCTGTTGACGGCTCTGTGAGGAACATATCATTTAGTCTCTTCTTCTGCTGTGCTGTTTTTGTTGGCAAAAAAAACTCCAGTAATAGGGATGTAGGGGAACCGATCATCTTCATGTTTATTGCCTATTCAGAGTCAGACTGAGAATAAATGAGCCGAAATGTCAGAAAGCATACCTTCAGACATGTGCTCCCAGTAAAGATTCAGATCAGCCTGTGCTTTCGCACAGTCTGATCCGAATCTTCACTGGGAGCATTTTTGATAGCCAAGGATGCAAAGTTTCTTCATGCATGCAGACAATATAGACTGATCAGGCTGCACAGATTTGCAGGCTGATTTGAGTTTGTTAGGCATACATTTCAGAAGGTATGTTTGGTCACGCTGCGGCTCAAATGGATACATGTACTTAATTATGAAGATTTAAAACTATTAAAGTATTAGTAGCCAACTTCCTCTCATTTGATCCTGATATAGGAATACTGGCGAATAATCATGGTTTAGTGGGTACAATTGTTGTCAAATTGAGTGTTATTGCTACTTATCGGTTTAACTGTTAAACCTTGATTGATATTCAGATTTCTGTGACAGGGTCCATGTCTTTTTAAATTGAAATCAAATATTTAAAGAAGAAATCTTGGATATTAAGAGGATTTCAGATGCACCTGCCATGAAAATTGATGTTTAAAGAAAAGCTGGAAAATTTCTGATACTGACACTGCTGCATTATCATTTATTTCATACAAAACAAAATGTCTTTTCATAAATGAAATATCACTTTTTCTATATTTTGATGTACAGATTCCCATAATTATTGTTAACCTTTACGAGTCTATGGGCGAATTCAGCAGATGACAAAGTGATAATATTTTTTCTAATCATATTAAAGCTATAGTATTGCCAGATGACCATTGATACAGGATGTTGTCAGTGTTGTTAATGTCATGACAGTCTATTGCCAGCATTTACATTGTCATTACAGTCTATTGCCAGCATTTACATTGTCATTACAGTCTATTGCCAGCATTTACATTTTGAGCCAGCACATCACAAAACCTACAATAAGACTTTTGTGATCAGCAAAGACTCTGATCAGACTATACATCTACCCAGTAAGGCATATGTTCTCATTACTCCCTCTTTGGATAGCCTGGATGCTGTAGAAGGTAAATGCTATATCAGCAAAGATACCAATCAGGCTGAGTCTTCCCTGGTTGCACAAGTCGTGTAGGCTTTGTCATTCACTGGCTCATTTCATTAAAGAGAGCAGAGAACAAGTTAGTAAAGAAACAGGAGAAAAAAGAGAAAAAACAGTGTGAAAATATTAACCTTTACCATTTTCTGGGCTAATTCAGCAGACAGCAAATTGATCACATTTTTTTTTTATTTTTCCCAGAAATCTGGATTTGACATTTCATGCAAATTGTCTCCATTGGAGACAATTTGCATGAAATGTCAAATCCTGTTTTCTGGATAAAATAATAAAAAAAAATTTCAAAATGTCATCTGCTGACAATTTTACACAGAGTGCTAAGCGTTAAGAAAGAAAAGCTTTAGGTGCTCACTTTTAAAAGGAGTAAATTCTGATGAGTTGATTTTAAGTCAGGAGACCCCAAAAAGGGTAATTGGCAAACAGTGCAGTCTCCACTGTTTGCAAATAGTTTGGCCATTTTTCTCTGGGAATATCTAAATATTAGCGAGTATAAGGCTAATATGTTTGAATGCAGAATTTAGTGTTATAAGCATTAGCAGGGAACATTTTTCAAGGTAGTTACTAATTAAGTTGGTAGTAACAGGAAACTGGATTGTCGAAATGTGGTGTGTTAAATCTGGTGACGGTTTGGCAACCACCCCAAACATGAAACAGTATGAAAATTTAAGAAAGAAAATTATTAGTTGCCCTCTTTTAATTAATAGTAAATTCTGATTAGAGTTATCCCTGGCCCTGCTGATTTGTTTGTGTTGAGGTTTTACAGCCCAGTCAACCCAGTGGGGCCATGTCGAGTATTGCCATTTTACCTAACCAGACTTTTACTGGGCAGGCTAAGTCCTCTAAGCGGTTAGCCAGTATTGTGCACATTCTTTCTACAGAAACTGGCAAATGCCCTTCTTGAATCAGCAGAAGGGAGAGAATGACCGTAGAAAATATTTCATGATCAAATCTCCACAAAAGCGCGTTGTCGACCCAGTGGGGGTCAAACCCGCAACCTTCTGATCACTAGTCGGATGCGCAGCTAACTGACCCACCGAGACAGGCTGGCCCTGCTGAAGCCGGATATGACATGTCTTTGCAATCAGTGTAGATCCAGGTCAGTTGGCTTCTTAGGAGCCAACTGATCTGTATCTGCACTGTTTGTCTTTTAGTATGTGAATTTGGATCAGCAACATAGCTCAATCAATCTGATTGGTTGAAAATTAGAAATGGGTGTGGCAGCCTAATTTATTCAGCATGACAAGGGTTAAATTAAATAACAATGCCAATGAGTAAGTTCAATGATTGATTGATTGTGTTGGGGTTTAAGGACATCAACCCTTGTGGGTCATTTTATGTCGTCTCCCAGAGAAAGGAAGAAAAGAGATAGAAGAAATAGTAGTGGAGATGGAACAGAGGGACAGGGAAGAAAGAGGAATAGGAATGAAAGTGAAGAAACAGAAGAAATAAAAACATTCCCCTTTACCCTTATCTGCTACAGGGATAGCAGGCCTTGCCCAACTGTAAGCCAGTATCTGTTGGATGCCCCAGTGATGTAAGATACAGGACACCTTCGCCACACTCAACCACCTCGCAAGTTCAATGATTAAAGGGCTTAAATTTAATGTTAGAAAAGTAAAAACAATCATTAAAGAAATGGAAAGATCCTTTGAAAAATTAAAGTCTTCCTTATGATAGCTCTAGAGAATAGGATCATCCAGAAAATATTTTTCTCATTATTTCTTCACAGAAACATATGTTATGGATACTCAACAGTATTGGGACACCTTATCTACTTACCATACTTGTCCTAAATTTTGGAATATTTCATTGTACTACCTCAACATGTCTAAAACATTGCTGTATATATGGCAAACAGTGTAGACCCTGATCAGATGCCACATTCTGTGGCATCTGCTCTGGGTCTACACTGTTTGCAAAGGCCTATTCATCCCAATACTGAGGGTTATTACAGTATCCACACCATAGGTTTTCATGACAAAATAAGAAAAATATCAGTTCTTTCTGGCTGAAGAAAGACAAAGACATGGGAAGTCCCTTATCTGGAGCTATGAATTTTGGTGGTTTTAAACAAAATACAAAAAAAGAAAAAGAAAAGAAAAAAAATAATGATAATAAAGATTGTAAAATAGATACATGATTAAACAGCACCGAATAGTCATTCAGTGAAAACTGTTGACTCAGCAGTTTAGATTTGAAAGGATATTGGCCCTTAAAATCACACAGTCTGTTAACTTCCAATTTTGCTTAAAATGTTGTAAAATTTACTGATAAAATATGAATGATGGGCTATTAAAACAAAAGCTTCAAATGGAACACTTTCATGTTGTTTGAAGAACAATTTGTTAACAGGGCAGTTTTTTTTTTGTTTTTTTTTTTTTTAAAATATAATCCTTAAAGTGCCAATCACAACTGCAGAAGACAACATTTTGAAAGTTTTTTTTTTTGTCAATTTATTATTTTTTTTTGTGGAGAAAATAATGCAGCATTGATGAAAAAAAGTAGTAATTATTCTTAATGGCATGGTTTTTAATTTTCTTTTCCATGTTCATCAAGTAAAGCATTTAGAGTTTTTCCTGTTTACATATATGTTCAATGCCAATAAATATTTTGTGTGTATATAGATATATATTACCTGTCTTTGGGATTAAATTAATTACTTCTGTGAGACTTATATATACAATATATATTACCTGTATTATGGATTAAATTAATTACTTCTTTGAGACTTATATATAGTATTAGCTGGGTTAATTGAAGTTTGAGAAATTCCTAAAGTATACTGTCATCCCTAGGTTTTTGTTACGAGGTCAGACTTCCTTTTGTATATTGATAGTGGTGATGGTCATGAGAAAATTGATGTTGGTAGACTCACAACAAACATAATGTCATATTTGACAAATTAGACTAGATACCCAGAATAAGCTGCTTTCAAAAGGAATGTAAATAAAATAAAGTAAAATAACATAAATTTAGGCAGGACTTAGATAAGAGAAAGTGGGCAACCACTTAACCTTTCTCTTGCTAAACACGACATGCCCTGTCTTAACAAACAGTGTAGATCCAGATCAGTTGGCTTCTGAAGAAGCCAACTGATCTGGATCTGCACTGTCTGTCATTAAAATGTGAATTTCAATCAAAAACGCGGATCAAGTAATCTCATAGGCTGAAAATTAGAAGTGGGCGTGGCATCTTAATTTATTCAGCATGGCAAGGGTTAGGGGGATCAGTAACACTTTCAGGGTGGCAACTCAGTCAGAATTGTTTTGTCTCCCTTTTAAAAACAGGTCTCCTCTGTAAGGAAAGAGTTTGCATCCCTTTTTTTGAGAAATTCTGAACACATTCTTTCCTTTTAGACTAGCCCTTTACAGAAAGGTTTGAAAAGCAAACAGGAAGTCACAAAAATTGTGTCCCATGTTTAAAGATGATGACACTGTCTATATGTGTATAATTTGGCATCATACATGTGCATGAACCATGATATAACTAAGACTTATACCATGGTTCGTGCGCATGTACAATGTGATAATGCACTATTGTGAGTGACGGCATTATTGCACAGGCATGCACAGAACCATGGTATAACTGATTTATCACATTTTCATGCATGCAGACCAACCACATCGTGAATTATTTAATTCTGAATGTTTGGAACTTTAGCTACTATGTGATAAATGTGCTTACTCTCTCAGTTTGTTGTGAATTCATAAATCACAGTTAATTAATCTTCTTTAATCCTTGTCCCGCTGAAATCGGATATACCCTGCTTTTGCAAACAGTGGAGATCCAGATCAGTTGGCTTCTGAAGAAGCCAACTGATCTGGA
This sequence comes from Anodontia alba, assembly GCA_964016985.1. Lineage (NCBI taxonomy): Eukaryota > Metazoa > Mollusca > Bivalvia > Lucinida > Lucinidae > Anodontia > Anodontia alba. The sequence continues at coordinate 103,534,676 of OZ024824.1, forward strand.
TCTGCACTGTTTGCCATTCAGTATGTGTATTTGTATCAACAATCTGGACCAAGTAATCTGATTGGCTGAAAATTAGAAGTGGACGTGGCATCTTAATTTATTCAGCAGAACAAGGGGTTAAAATTATAATAAGCTGTGTTTAGGTATTTAGATGCCCTATCAACATTTCCATGGGATAGCATTCAGTACCTGGAATATCATAGCCATAGCGAAAACATGACTATTTACAGCTATTTTTTTCATAAAAAACTAATTTTCTGTTTGTTAGTTTTTTGTAGTATGAAAATAAAAACAAAGTTATTCCTAATCATTCTTCTTGGATGGACTGCCAATATGCAATTACAGTGTTATTATACAAATCAACATGCCATTGAGGCAGCATAGTCTTACAAAGGACACATTCATTTCAGAACTTACATAACGAAAACACGCCTATTCAAATATATAGAAAATTTCACCTCCAAAAACTGAAAATTTTCAGATGAAAAACTAATATTTATCCTATTTCTACACAAAACATAGATTGTGGGTACTCGGTGAGGCAGTTCTAATGAGCACCCACAATCTATGTTTTTGAGCAGAAATAAGAAAAATAATGTATACCCTGTAAACCCCAGTTTTACTATATGAAAGTGGGGTTTAAGGGGGTCAAAATTATATAGGCATATTTTCGTGATGTCTAGGATACAATATTTCTAGAATACAATGTACAATAAAAAACACTTAACAGAATGATTTTGGCTTCCTCCCATGATTGGAAAGGACTAGAGCATCTGTTAGAATTTTATGACAATATGCACATAAGTGAGGAAAAATAATTTTACCTCCTGTAATGATGCAGTTAGCTTTGTAGTTGGGTCTTCCTGTGTTGTTTTTCCAAAAGAAGTGGCAGGCTGGGATCAGCCAGGGTTGGCAAGTACCAGGTATGCTCTCAAGGAAACTGTTAAGGCGCTAAATTAGATTCATTTTAGTAAAACATAAAGTTATTAGAGAGGTGTTTTTTCAACCTTGGCCAACTAGCATCCTCTTCAGCCTCCAGTATCACTTGAAAAGTCTTGGTTATTACATATACACAATTTGAGAGGAAAATGTCGAATGAAACCGAATTACATGTACATGATTTGTCTTAAATTGACAACAAAAAGTGAAAACTTTGCAAATCTCTACTGTTTGATGAAACACAATTTTTGTCTTACGAATGTTTGTAAGATGAAAATCTGTCGTAAATGCTTTGATGAAACTAACCCCAGGAGTGTCCACAGTCCTGTCATGATTTGTACTGCATAGTTCTTTCCATCTGTGAATTGGAATGGGATGTGGAAACAAAATGTTTAGAATAACTTGACTGGTGTATGTTTTAGTCTTAGTCTAATCCGTTTTACATTGTTACATAACCCATTTTAATCAGGAGACCCCAAAACAGGTAATTGGCAAACAGAGAAGACACAGATCAGACCCGACATAATGTGGTGTCTAATCAGTGTCTCCACTGTTTGCAAATAGTTCAGCCATTTTTCTCTAGGAAAAACGAAGTCACATAGCTTGACACACCTAAAATTTAAATTGGGCTCTTCTAGTATATCTTTTAGGGAGGGGGGGGGGGGGGGGGGAGGGGGTTGAGTTTATTCTGTCTAAAGTGGGTTAAGAATTCTGGTTGGAATTTCATTCATAATTGCCCTACAAGATCTGTGTTACTTAAGTATGGTAACCCAGGTAGGTGGTGCACTAGGTCAGACCTAACGCTTAGCACTCGGGGTAAAATTTTCAGCAGATAACATATTGAAATACTTTTTTATTTTTGCAGAAAAAAGGATTTTGCATTTCATGCAAATTGTCTCTATTGGAGACAATTTGCATGAAATGTCAAATCCTGTTTTCTGGGAAAATTAAGAAAAAATATCACCAATTTGTCATCTGCTGAATTAGCCTAGAGGGTAATAAAGGTTAAATTATTCACATTAACTCTTGTCCTGCTGAACCCAGCTATACTCTGCTTTTGCAAACTGTGTAGATCCAGATCAGTTGGCTTCTGAAGAAGCCAACTGATCTGGATCTGCACTGTTTGATATTAAGTATGTGAATTTGTACCAGTAACCTGGATCAAGTAATTTGATTGGCTGAAAGTAAGAAGAGGGTGTGGCATCTTAATTTATTCAGCATGACAAGGGTTAAGGATGCACAACATGGGAACAGGGGTCTTATGTCATATGCAAACAGGGAAGATCCAGACCAGCATGTGCATTCATGCAGTCTGATCTGAGCAGTGTCTATTCATCCACATATACTACACTATCCATTGATTCTGTAAGCCAGCAAAAAAGAACCTGATTCATGCAGGCTGATCTGGACCTGCATTGTCCTCATATTGCATCAGGACCTTTTTCGTAAGTGGCACATCAAATGTTTTAGATAACCTTCTTTACTGTTTTTGGAGCAATAAATTACAGGCCCATTTAAATTAAAATGACTAGACTGTGAGGTTTTATGTTTCCTCTGATTAACTAATCAGTGAACTTGTAGTAGTTATGCTAAGGAAAGAAACAGCATATCAGCATTAAACTGATAGGTCTATATAATTCGAGGGTTGAGCGCAAGACTGGCGTAAGTCAGATGGTTGTTTTTCCCCAAACCTAATCTCACCATGAAGGCGTTATGAAGATTACAACATTTCTTTCTGTAAACAATGAAAATTTAGGTGCCATTGCTCGTATGAGCAATGGCACCTAAATTTGCATTGTTTACAAAGGGGTCCAAGTTGCCCCTAAACAAGGGTTTCAAAAATATGTTTGAGTTACTATAGTCTTGCGATCAACCCTCGAATTATTGCTGTATGCACTGCACTGGCTGTCTAAAGTTCCCACAGAAATCCGTTTTTCTCCCTAAAATGCCCCTTAACCCATTGTAGACTGAATAGACTCCACCACACTATATATTGGAAGAGTCCAATTTCAATTTTAGGTACTACTGGCTATGAGATTTATATATTCCTAGAGAAAAATGGCTAAACTATTTGCAAACAGTTGAGACCCTGATCAGATGCCACGTTCTGCGGCGTATGATCTGGGTTTGCACTGTTTGCCAATTACCCTTTTAGGGGTCTCCCAACTATGATGGGTGTTAAGCCCTGTAAATACAGGAAATTCCTTAACACTCTGCATGCTTGGTAAAAATTTTGGCAAAAGACATTTTGAAATATTTTTCTTGTTTCCCATTAAATAGGCTTTGACATTTCATGCAAATTGTCTCCTTAGGTTGGGCACTGTGTCTAGCTGCAGGCTCTTCATTAGGTTATCATGTACATGGGCACTGTGTCTAGCTGCAGCTTCTTAATTAGCTTATCATGTACATGTGCCCTGAGTCAAGCTGCAGGCTCTTCATTGAGTTATTTTCATTCTAGTTTTACATTTTATGCATTTATGACTTATCATTATAATAGTTTCATTACAGAACCATGTTAGTTCACCATTTTGACGCAAATGACCCTCATGGGTTGATGCGTCGTTAAACCTGAACTCATCATCATCATTGAGTTATCATTACATGGGCACTGTGTCTAGCTGTAGGCTCTTCATTAGGTTATCATGTACCTGGGCACTATGTCTAACTGCAGGCTCTTCATTGGGTTATCATGTACATGTGCACTGTGTATAACTGCAGGATCTTCATTAGGTTATCATAATCATGGACTGTTTCAAGCTGCAGACTCTTCACTGGATTATCATGTACATGGGACTGTGTCAAGCTACAGGTCCCTCATTGGGTTTTCATGAACAAGGGCACTTTGTCAAGCTGCAGGCCCTTCATTAGGTTATCATGCACATAGGCACTGTGTCTAGCTGCAGGCTCTTCATCTGGTTATCATGTACATGGGCACTGTGTCAAGCTGCAGGCTCTTCATTAGGTTATCATGTACATAGTCACTTTGTCTAGCTGCTGGCTCTTCATTGGGTTATCATGTACATGGGCACTTTGTCTAGCTGCAAGCTTTTCATTAGGTTATCATGTACATAACCACTGTCTAGCTGCAACTCCTACATTATCATGCACATTGGCACTGTGTCTAACTGCAGCACTTCATTAGGTTATCATGTACATGGTCACTGTGTAGCTGAAGGTCCTTCTTTAGGTTATCATGGGCACTGTATCTAGCTTCAGGCACTTCATTGGGTTATCATGTACATGGGCACTATAGCTACAGTTCCATCATTAGGTTATGTGCATGGGCTCTATATCTAACTGCAGACCCTTCATTAGGTTATCATGAGCATGGGCTAATCTGCATAGGCACAGTGTCTTACTGCAGATTTTTCATTATTTTATAATGCATATGGGTACTGTGCCTAGCTGCAGGCTCTTCATAAAAATATAATGTACATGGGTACTGTGTCTAGCTGCAGGCTCTTCATTATGTTATTATGTACATGGGCACTCTGTCTAGCTGCAGGCTCTTCATATCATATACACTGGCACAATGTGTAGCTGCAGGCCCTTCATTAGGTTATCATGTACATGCGCATTATGTCTAGCTACAGGTGCTTCATTAGGTTATCATGTACATGGGTACTGTGTCTGTGTAGGCTCTACATTATCATGTACATGGGTACTGTGTCTAGCTGCAGGCTCTTCATCAGTTTATCATATACATGCTGCCGATCGTGTACATGAATACTGTGTCTAACTCCAGGCTCTTCATTATGCTGTTGTGTGTACAGACACTAAGTGTAATGTCAAAACCTAATTTCTGGAAAGAGTAAGAAAAATATTATCAGTTTATAGTCTACTGAATTTGCGCAGAGAGTGATAAAGGTTAGAGTATAAAAGCATATGAAAATTTGTAAATCTACTCAGAGTATGCGAGCCCAAGTGCTTTCTTTGAAAAATGTTCAATTTCTATGTCTTTCTAAGAAAAGAGGATTGTAGATCTGGTTACATGAAATAGTTCATCACTTTCACTTTATATGCCTTTCTAGGAAATAAGCATATATAAGGAAAGGTTATAGTTCTGTTAAATTGAAATATATCACCACTATCTTGAAAAACTACACCTAACTACTCAGTTGCCTGTGAACCAAAAAAGCTGTGCATTTCAGTGGGGTGAAAGCAATCTTATCCTCAAATTTTACTTTTCTTAGAAAACAGGGTTTGACATTTCATGCAAATTACATGAAGTGTCAGGATCTTTTTTCTAGTAAAAATAGGAAAAATATCATCAGTTTGTCACCTGTTGAATTTGGCCAGATATTACTTAGGACATCAGAGTCCTCTTTCAAGGTTGTAAAAATGTTTGAGAACTTATCAGAGTCCTCTTTCAAGGTTGTAAAAATGTTTGAGAACTTATCCAAGATGGCCGTCATGACTTACATATGACAAAACATCTTTAAACAGCTGTTATTTAGCACATGATGATCAGAGGTCAGCACTATTCAGCCATGCAGACACTTCTAAATGTCTTCAAGACTATGATGACAATGATGATGATCATTACGTTTTTCTCTTCTTGTCCCAACTTTGGTCATTTCAGGTTTAATGCTTAACCCTTGTCCTACTGAACCGGGATATACCCTGCCTTTGCAAACAGTGTAGATCCAGATCAGTTGGCTTCTGAAGAAGCCAACTGATCTGGATCTGCACTGTTTGCCATTAAGTATATGAATTAATAGCAACAATCTCTATCAAGTAATCTGATTGGCTGAAAATTAGAAGTGGGTGGCTGAAAATTAAAAGTGGGTGTGGCATCTTAATTTATTCAACAAGACAAGGGTTAAATTGAAAAGTGTCCCCAAGGTACAATATGAAGCCTTATGACTACTAACCTTTACCCCTCTGTAGGCAAAATTAGCAGACAAAAGCTAATGATATTTTTCTAATTTTTCCCAGATAATTGATTTCAGCGTTTCATGCAAAGCGCCTCTTGAGGAAAAAATTACATGAAATGTCAAAATCTGTTATCTGGGAAAATAAAAAAAAATGTTTTATGTTTTAGAATGTTGTCTGTTGAAATTTTTACTGAGCATGCTATTATTTAGCACTAAATATTGATAATGAAATTTTGAACTCACTTATGTTTGAGGAATTATTTCAGTAAGCTCAGTGTTGCACTTGCAACCCATAATTAAAAGTAAGGTTTTTCCAGGCAACCAAAGAAAACATTTTACCAACTAGGGCTTACAAGCTCATATGAGGAGCTCTTGTTTTCTTGATTGTTTGGCTGGCACTTCTTATGTATTGACAGGTAGACTGGCCTCTTCTTATGCATCTATATCTGACTGGTTGATTTGCTGCTTTTCTGTCTGACTCTCAAATGCAATGTATTGGGAAATTTGCATCTTTAAAATTTGTTCAGCATGCGCCTGATGGCTATGGCTGAGGTAATGTGAGCTTTGCTCACAGCCTGCTATATTGTTGACTGGTTGATTGGCCTCTTCTTATGCATCTGTGTCTGATTGGTTGATTTGTACCTCTTAATTATTCTTATATGCTTATATGCTGAGTCATTGATTGGCACTACATATATATTGACTGGTTGATTGGCACTGCTTGGATGTTGACTGGTTAATTGGCCTCTTCTTATGCATCGGTGTCTGACTGGTTGATCTGTACCTCTTAATTATGGTTATATACTTATGTACTGAGTCATTGATTGGCACTACTTATATATTGACTGGTTGATTGGCACTACATGTATGTTGACATTGACTGGCCTCTTCTTATGCATCTATATCCACTGGCTGATTAGCCCTTCTTAATGATGCTAATTATGTTGAGTCATTTATTGGCAGTTGTTATGATTGGTTGATTGGCATTACTTGTATGTTGACTGGTTGATTGACCTCTTCATATGCATCTGTGTCGACTGGTTGATTGGCACTTCTTAATTATGCTTATATGCCGAGTCATTGATTGGCACTACTTTTATATTGACTGGTTGATTGGAACTACTTGTATGTAGACTTGTTGATTGGCCTCTTCTTATGCATCTATGTCTACTGGTTGATTGGCACTTTTTAATTGTGTTTATATATTGTGTCATTTATTGGTAATTGTTATATGTTGACTGGTTGATTGGCACTACTTGTATGGTTGATTGGCACTACTTGTGTGGTTGATTGGGACTACTTATATGTTGATTGGTTGATTGGTATTAATCTTACTTATGTTTTGACTGGTTGATTGGCAGTTCTTATGTTTATTTGACATCTATGAAATCTAGGTCTAGTTCAAAACTGGATCACTTGGGGTAAAAAACTAGGACACCGGGCCAGATCAAACCAAAATCTTGTCAACACTCCAACGGTACTCTGATACTCAGGTGAGTGATACAGGGCCTGTGAACTTCTTGATTTATATGCATATTTATAAATATCAGACTATGTATGGTGGAAAGAGCAAAAAGAAAGTGCAAGAGATTAAGTATTACTTTCTTTTATTGTGGCATTGTATTTCACTGTGATGCAAAAATTCAGATGATATTTCTGAGGATCATGAGAATGCTTTGTGGCTTCTGTTACGAAGCATACCGTATTTACCCTAAGTATTCGGACACCTTACCATATATGTTCTAAAATTTGAACCAGTACAATTCACTACCCGATGTTGTGTCTAAAACTTGCTGGATGAGTGGCAAACAGTGTAGACCCAGATGAGACGCCGCGTTCTGCGGCGTCTCATCTGGGTCTATACTGTTTGCTCAGGCCTGTCTGTCCGAATATATATGGTAAATACGGTATGTTACACTAACATTTGATACCTGCAACAGAAAGTCAAAAAAAAAAAAAGTAAATACATTGCAGCTGCTGCTGATGAGTGGGTGTTTCCAGATAAATTTTTTCTTATTTCTCCACAAGAGCATATGTTGTGGGTACTCATTAGAAGTGCTATGATGAGGCATTTCAAATGAGTATCACAACATATGTTTTCATAGAGAAATAAGAAAAAAATACCAGTTGTTGTTTTTGGTTCAAAAAGTGTCTTATCTGAAGCTGTGTATAACATTGTTTTAAAAAAAAAATAACGTATTTGCCCTAATTACCACATTGTGCACTTAACCTTTGTCCTGCTGAATAAATTAAGATTCCACGCCCACTTCTAATTTTCAGCCAATCAGAATACTTGATCCAGATTTTTGCTATAATTTCATATACTTAATGGCAAACAGTGCAGATCCAGATCAGTTGGCTTCTTCAGAAGCCAACTGATCTGAATCTACACTGTTTGCAATGACAGGGTATATCTGGGTTCAGCAGGACAAGGGTTCAAGATTACTGGAAATAATTTTAGTAAATTTTTTTCCTAATAAGGGCACACGTAAAAGGAATATCAGCAGAGGACTTCATAAATTGTTAAATATCAGCTGCCAATGACATTTTGAAATCTTGCCATGGTTTTTATTTTGTATATGAAAAGTAAAATGTCAAGCCCTATTTTTAGTGAAATGTAAAAACACTGTTTTCTGGGAAATAAAAAAAGTACCACTCATTTGCTGTCAGTTAATTTTGTCAGGAAGCTGGTAAAGGCTAATACAGGTAGTGCCAGACAACCTGCATCATGGGAATTTCAAATACAGACCTCCCAGAGTGGATGTTGAAATCAATTAAACCCTCCCTAAAAAACAGGGGTCATTGAGAAACAATTGTATAACAACATTATCAGAGCAGGCTAATTTACTGAGTTATGGAAATTGTAGGTATATTATGCCCCCACATGTAGGAAGGCATGCTCCTGATAAGGTGCTTTTTCAGCCAAAAAATATTGCTAGTTTTCTTAAATCTGTATGGAAACATATGTTGTGAGTACTCATTAGAAATGGCTCAATGTTTTTATGTTTTTAAAAATAGATTCAAACCACCAATTCTGGAAAATAGAATTTGACATTTCATGTAAATTGTCTCATTAGGAGAAAATTTTCATGAAATGTTAAATCCTATCATCATCATCATCGAATTTTTTATTAACATGCAGGTACAGGGGCAACAGCCACATCAGTGGGCCCCTTTCTACGTAACTGGCTTGCTGCATGCGCATGGCAGATCTCACACCAGATCTCCAGGTGTTTCTGTCATGAGGTTCGATAGCCAAGAACTTCAACTCTCTGCGATCCCTGTCTGTCAGCTGCTTCCCTGTCATCTTGGGTCTCCCAGGCCCATGCTTTCCATCAACCTGTATGTCACAGGCTGTCTTGACTGCACCCTTGGAGCGTTGCACATGTCCTTATTACCAGCGGAGCCTTCTCTCCTTCAGGATGATGTCCTGGATCCTAAATGCCAATTTTGTATGAAAAATAAGAGAAATATCATCAAATTGTCGTCAGATGAAAATGCCCAAAGAGTGGTAAGGTTTAAAGGAATCATAGCCTAGATGCAAAGATAAGTGATGAAAAACTTTTTTCAAATAATATAAAGAATTAATTAACTTACATGTCTTAATTTCATACAGCAATTAATCAATCATGTAATGAAGTAGGTAGGAGTCAGCTGTAGGTCGTGTCACCAAAAAAGAAACCTTTACAGCAGTATTTACAGTAAAATTCCATCATTATGACTATCTTTAGGACTGTTTAACCCTTGTCATGCTGAATAAATTAAGATAACCACACCCACTTCTAATTTTCAGCCAATCAGATTACTTGATTGGGGTTTTTGATAGAGAAATTCACATATTTAATGGTAAACAGTGCAGATCCAGGTCAGTTGACTTCAGATGCCAACTGATCTGGATCTACAGTGTTTGCTAAGACAGGGCATGTTGTGTTCAGCAAGAGAAGGGTTAGATTTGGTCTTAGTACAGTGAGGTGATCTTAATATTGAATATGGAATAATAAGAAAGAAACCATTTTGGACTGACAAAAGCTGCTCTTAACCCTTGTCATGCTGAATAAATTAAGATGCCATGCCCATTTCTAATTTTCAGCCAATCAGATTACTTGATCTGGATTGTTGATAAAATTCACATACTTAATGGCAAACAGTGCAGATCCAGAGAAGCCCACTGATCTGGATCTACACTGTTTGCAGAGGTAGGACATATCTGGGTTCAGCAGACATGGGTTTATAGCGGAGTGGTCTTGTAATCTCTTAACCCATATTAGTCTGGAAAACCCCACAAATTGGTAATTTGCAAACAGTGCAGACCCAGATTAGATGCCACAGAATGCACAGGATCTACACTGATAGTTTCTACACTGAGCTTTAAGAGTTTCTATGAAGCATAGGTATCAAAACTAACCAGACACCCTGCTATTCGAAATAGACTGGTCCAAAGATTTGTTGTGGAATAGTCCATTCAATGTTAATGGGTGCATAGAGGACTTTTATTGTATTTGGATACTTTTCTTATCCAGAACTATGTTTGGCATAATGCAGTCTTTTGTTGTATCTAACCCTTCCCAGTAAACACACAACATCACAACAGTGTCGCTGCAGTGAACAAAGCCCGCTCAGTGGCAATCTGAATGAAGCCCACTCAGTGGCAAGCTGAATGAAGCCCCTTCAATTGCAAGCTGAATGAAGCCCGCTCAGTTACAATTTGAATAAAGCCCACTTGGTGGCAATCTGAATGAAGCCTGTTCAGTGGCAATCTGAATGAAGCCCCCTCAGTGGCAACCTGAATGAAGCCAGAGAAAAAGAAAGCCACAAGTTGAACTATGATGAGCCTGACCACAGACAGCAATAGTCAGGTGTCAGGTTTGTTTGTGATGGGCTTATGCCACAAAAATAGGATAAACCACCAAATATACCCAAAGTATTGGGACACCCCAACATATTACCATACTTCTAAAATTTGAAAAAAAAGGTCTGTTCCACTACCGGCTGATGTGTTCAAAATATTGCTGGATGAGTGGCAAACAATGTAGACTCTGCTCAGATGCTACATTGCATTGTATCTGATGTGGGTCTACACTGTTTGCTGAGGCCTGTTTGTCCCAATACTTAGGGTTTTTATGGTACATGTATCATAACCTTTTTCCCCAAAAATGTCAAAATTTGACTCTGTTTGTGAATTGTAACAAGTCATTATTTTTGAAAAGTGATGTTTGTCAAAAGTTACAAACAGAATGGCAGCGAAGGTAGATCCTAATCAGGTACCTGGTTACAAGTGAGGTCCATTACGAAAACACGCCTATTCAAATATATAGAAAATTTCACCTCCAAAAACTGAAAATTTTCATATGAAAAACTGGTATTTATCATATTACTGCACAAAACATAGATTGTGGGTACTCATTAGAACTGCCTTGGTGAGGAGTACCCACAATCTATGTTTTTGAGCAGAAATAAAAAGAATATAAATTGCAGTTTTACTATATAAAAGTGGGGTTTAAGGGGGTCAGAATTATAAAGGCATGTCATCAATCAATATCTTTACTGTTTGCAGATGTAAACTTTGTTTTTTGAGGCTGAAAAGGATTAAGTTGTAACAGTATCACACAGTAATTTTTGTATAAAATAAACAATTTGTAGGACAGATTTTTCCTCATTACTAGAATAACTAACATAACTAAAATATTTTGCAACTTATTTTAAAACAATTCTCAAGGTACTTACACGAAAATTTGTAACTCAGCCTTTGTAAGTTTAATCCTTAAAGCACCAAGCAAAATTACAGTTTATTATTTTTTTTATTTATTTTATAGAGTCCACAACACTGGGCATTTCATGTGAATTGTCTGCTAATTGTCTGCTTAGCGACAAGTCACATGAAATATCAGATCTTATTTCTCTGAAAAATAATATAAAAAAACAAAAACAAAGAAACTGTAGACTGTCATCTGCTACAATTTTACTTGGTACTTAATCGGTTGACACTTTGCATGTAAAGGTGAATTCAGCAAACAATAAGTAGGTGACCTTTTTCTTAGAAAAATGGTGCTTGTGTTTCATCAAAGCAAATACCAGATACTGGGTTACATATTTGCATCATATGTTGTCTGAAAATGCTATCTAATTTAATTCCATCAAAGGGTGTGGATTGCAAAAAAAAAAAAATAATAATTCAGCATTTTTTTTTTCTTAAGTGATATTGATACACTGTCATGGGGAAGTAACTCTTTCAAAATTGTTTTGCCTCCCTTCTGAAAAGGGATCTACACTGAAAGGAAAGAATTTGGAGCAAATTCTTTCTTTTAAAAGTAGATCCTTTTTCCGAAGGAGCTGTGTTTGCAGGAAAGCAAACAGGAAATCACAAAAGTCATCTCCCTTGCATAAAAATGGCAGAAAATACAGTCGACTCTCGTTATCTCGAACTCCAAGGGACTCTACGAAACACTTCGAGATATCTGTACTTCGACATATCAGATTTGTGGAACTGAGGAAAACAATTAATCGAACAACCATCTTAAACAGAATGAATATGTAATTTGACTCCTACGTTAGAGATATATTGAAAATATTGTGGAAAAGAGGAGAAATTGCTCCTAAGGAGCAATTTCTCCTCTTTTCCACAATATTTTGTTTCCTGTTGGTAGATCTCTGTATTAAAACAGGGACCAGATTTTCACTTCGAGATAAGCGGTTATTCGAGAAAAGCGAGTTCGAGATAACGAGAGTCGACTGTATATCAAGTATACTCATTGCCCTTTAGATTGTATCTGGTGACCACCATAATTTCAAGATTAGTGGGGATGGTCTAACTCAGCACCTTCATTGCAGAGTAGAGGTTGGAGTCGGTTATTAAAAGGAAATGGGTGGATACATCTGCAAGGGAAATAATGCTGACATATAAATACCCTGCCTTTTTCCTTGCAAAGGCCTCTTAAGGGAAGAATTTGCATTTTTGAAAGATTTCAAATACATTTGTACTATGGAGGCAACTTACTGTCTGCAAAAGTTGTTTGCTAAATGTTTAGATTATTAAGGGGTAGAGTTAAGAACTCTATACTGCTGCATTTAATACTATGTCTACTGATAATTCTTGATAATTCAGGGATAACTTTCTCCATTTCTACATAAAAACATGCAATGGGTACTCATTAGAATGCACTGGCAAATTATCACAGAATTATCCTCAAATACTCCTACTTAACATCCTAAGATAATCCAAAATGGAATGAAAGGCAGTGTAGACCCCGCTCAGATACCACATTCTGTGGCATCTGATCTGGGTCTGCACTGTTTGCAAAGGCCTATCTGTCCCAATAATTAACCCTTCTCTTGCTGAACATGACATGCCCTGTCTTAGCAAACAGTGTAGATCCAGATCAGTTGGCTTCTGATCTGGATCTGCACTATTTGTCATTAAATATGTGAATTTCTATCAAAACCTGGATCAAGTAATCTGATTGGCTGGAAATTAGAAGTGGGCGTGGTATCTTAATTAATTCAGCAAGGCAAAGGTTAAGGTTATCATGGTAATACAGTGGATCCACAGAATAAGAGTACTGTCTACAAACACTTGGCCTCCTGAATTAAAATATTAACAGGCAACAGTTTAAAACCTCTTTACTTACTGTACCCTGAATATGGGCATTGACCTGTATCATATGACTCACCCCCATAGGAGTCGGTTTACTTGAAATGTCAGGACCTTTTATGTGGAAAAATTAAGAATATAAATGTTTGTCCTGTAGTAAACTGGAAGCTCTTGATGAGATGTTTCTTCATAAGATGGTTTCGGATATAAAACAGTTTCAGCATTGAACCCAAAAGTGATGTATCCAAACAAAAATATATAGATTTTATAGAAAAAATGACCTCTTATGGTTATTTTTCAATATAATCTATATGCTTTTATTTGGATACAACATGGGTAATACAGATTTGGCTTTGGATCTCAGCACTACAGGAAAAATATAACATTGTCAAGTGATCTGAGGCTTCTGGTTCCAAGCTCTATTATGTCTGTTAGAAAATTGAAACCAGAAGTCACAGGTCATAGGACAAGGTTATATTTATACCTACAGTGTTATAAGGGGGTTGTGGTGTATGCATTTTACAATCAGCATACTAAGGGTTAAATTAGGAAGCTATTAGAAAGTTCAGGTGCTAATATTCAGCTGTGTTCAGGTTATTTGCTTCATTGAGAATGGAATTTCCATTCACAGCTTCCTGAAATGGTGGCTGTGTTTGGGATTGGACTCTAGTTACCGTAAACTGGATGCTGAAATTGGGGTGAGAATTTCATCAGAGCTTGAAATATAATTTACTTGTTCTAGTCCGAGGAGGAAATGGGTGGTCATGGTCCTAACGAAAATGTGTTGAGACTTTACACTGGAGAAGATGCGTCAACATCAAAATTGGTTGTGGTGTTTATATAATGTTACTGTTATAGATTTATCACACACACACACACACACACACACACACACACACACACACACACACACACACACACACACACACGCCTTATAATTTATTTGATTAATAAAAATAGATTTACAAAGACTTTTTGGGTTGATTGTTTACACATCACGAAAACATGCCTATATAATTTAAACCCCACTTTTAACCCAGTAAAACGGGTTTACAGGGGTATACATTATTTTTCTTATTTCTGCTCAAAATCATAGATTGTGGGTACCCGTTAGAACCGCCTCGATGAGGCGGTTCTAATGAGTACCCACAGTCTATGTTTTGAGCAGAAATGTGAAAAATATCAGAATTTTTTCTCTGAAAATTTTCATTTTTTGGTGGTAGAATTTTCAGTTTACTTGAATACGCATGTTTTTCGTAATGAATCGAGCCGAAGTGTTACTTACACCAAAATTTATAAAATTTATAGCTGTGCTGTTCTTGTCACTCTAACATCAGGGTGCCATATAAAGAGGTTTATCTGCAAAACCTGGACAGTGGGACATTGGCAAACATTGTAGACCTAGATCAGATGACGCAGAATGCAGTTGTCTGATCAGGGTCTGCACTATTTGTTAAAATTACAGGAAGTTATAAGGGTTAACTCTTAAAGTGCCAAGAAAACCTGCATCTGAAAATGTCGTCTGTTTATGTCGTCTGCTGAATATTCTTGCAAACTTTTCAAACCTATTTTTGCATACAGGCAAACAGTGTGGACCCAGATCAGACTGTTTGCAGAAGTGACTTTTAAAGTAACCAGCAGAAGACAAAGCAGAGGACAATAGTTGTGATTGGCGCTTTAAGGGTTAAATGAAACAGTCCTGTCACCTTTCAGGACCAATTTCTCAGTCTCCTCTCAGAGACAATCAACCTTTCAGTGCTGTCAGTGCTTTGATTAATAAATGCTCTGCCGAAGAAGACCTTTTATTTAACCCTTATCCTGCTGAACACAACAACCCCTACCTTTGCAAACAGTGTAGATCCAGATCAGATGACTTCTGTAGAAGCCGTCTGATCAGGATCATCACTATTTGTCATGCAGTTTGTGAATTTAATTAATACATTATATCTAGTAATCTGATTAGTGGATAGTCAGAAATGGGTGTGGCTAAATCAATTTATTCAGCAGGATAAGGATTACAGGAAATAGATACACTTTTGTTGCAGGCAAGTCTGTTTTGCCCCCTTCTGAAAAGGGGTCAACTGTAAAAGGAAAGAATTTAGCTCCCATTCTTTCCTTTCAATGCAGACCCCTTGTCAGAATGGGCTTGGTTTGCAGAAACACAGATAGAAAATCACAAAAGTTGTCTCCCATCTATATAATGGCCAAAAATCTGCCAAGTGTCTCTGTTCACTTTAAAGCATGAAAAACTGGACAAGAGATATACACTAGGGACAATATTTAAGGGAATCCCTTCTTAACCCTTCTCATGCTGAATAAATTAAGAAGTCATGCCCACTTCTAATTTCCAGCCAATCAGATTACTTGATCTGGGTTTTTGATAGAAATTCACATATTTAATGACAAACAGTGCAGATCCAGATCAGTTGGCTTCTTCAGAAGCCAACTGATCTGGATCTACACTGTTTGCTAAGACAGGGCATGTCGTGCTCAGCAAGAGAAGGGTTAAGAGTACGTGAAAATTCAAAGCTGTTTTGAAACAGCACAATAATTATTGCGCTAGCATGCACAGAAGGTGTCATGCAGGCATCAGTGCTTGTGGGGCATGGACCAGATACTGATCCCCTAAATTGCTTATAATCCTTATGCCATTGAACTTTGCTTCTTTCTCCTTGAATTTTGGGGTTCCCTTAAATATTATCACTAGTGTATATATTATGGAGTCTGGTTTTATTGTTATTTTTTTTTTTTTCATTCAGCAAATAGCCATTAAAGGGGTTTGAAGATGATTTGTTGGGAGTTTTTCAGGGCCTTCTGTTGGATGTATGTTGGGGCCAGCCTTTTACACATGACACCTTCATTTTTTCGAGCCTTGCATTCACTGTTTTGAGGGCCTGAACATTGAAGGTCATCAGCCTCCTGGCTGTTGTCATCATGATGAGTGGCTACTGTAAACTTCATTGGGCACAGGCACTTGTTGTTGACTGACATTAATAGATGGATTGTTTAATCCCTGGGACTTTTGTTTGAAGTTTACATTTCACATACCTGGCTCAGCAGGGACTCAGAAAGATGTTTTATCTGTGACATCATTCAGAAAAGTCTTCTATATTTGTTGACAGTGGGCGATTCAGTCCTAGATATTAGTAGGATATTAAGGGTGATTTATTAAATAAGCAACTGAGATGATGGAATTTACCCTGTAATACGTCAAGCCTTATTAACCCTGGTCCTGCTGAACCCAGATATACCCTGCCTTTGCAAACAGTGTAGATCCAGATCAGTTGGCTTCTGAACTGATCTGAATCTGCACTGTTTGCCATTAAATATGGCAATAAAGCTCGAGTAGAATTGGCTGAAAATTAGAATTGGACGTGGCCTCTTCATTTATTCAGCAGGACAAGGGTTAACTCTCATTGTACCCGGATAGCAAAATTACCACACAACTGATGTGTGGTAATTTTGTTGATTTTGCTAGGCATTTCATATAAATGATTGGTTAAAGCTGGTAGAATGTGTGGAGCCCTATGAAGAGCTTTAAACCCATTGTATTCTGGATACCACAGAGGTTAAATTGGCAAACAGTGTAGACCCAGATCAGATGCCGCTGAATGCAAATACTTTGGCCGTTTTCTCTCGAAATATATACATTTTATGGCATGACATACCTAAAATTGAAATTGGACTCTTCCAATATATGGTGTGGGAGAGTCTATTTAGTCTACAATGGGTTAATGTATTACATTTTCAAAGTACAGTAAAACTTCAATGACTCTGATAGCTTGTTTGCCTTGGTTGTTTCAAACTCATTTTTGAGTCCCTGGGAAATTCTTCCGATAGCTCAAGAAAGCAAATAGTTAGGGCTATTTTTATTAGGGAAATTTTCTTCTATTATCATGAAAATGTATGTTGTGTGTACTCCTTAGAATGGCCTTATGAAGGCAATTCTAAGGTGTGCACTCAACATACCATTATTTTATAGAAGCTCAAAAAGATATCCCTAAATTATCTCCAATTGTCTATTGACCTGGTGCTATAATAAACCCTCGAACTACCCATGTCTAGAACAAATTTCCATGGTCCCAAAGCTGTTCCAGCTGTTGAAGTTCCACTGTATTTATACAGTAATTGTAATGTAATCAATTACATGAACTGTAATTTATTGCATTTCAGTGTAATTGATCACAAGAAATGTGAACTTGAAAATATAATTGTAATGCATTACACCTGATGGGCACACAAGGTTGAGATGTCAAACATTACGAAAACACGCCTTTTCAAATATATTGAGAATTTTACCACCAAAAAATGAAAACTTTCAGATGAAAATTTCTCATATTTTTCTTATTTCTGCTAAAAACATAGATTGTGGGTACTCGTTAGAACCTCTTTACAATCTATGTTTTTGAGCAGAAATAAGAAAAATAATGTATACCCCTGTAAACCCCAGTTTTACTATATAAAAGTGGGGTTTAAGGGGGTCAAAATTATATAGGCATGTTTTCGTGATGCAAGGTCAATGTAGGTCATGATGCTAGGCAATTTCCAAATGACTTCTATTGTAATAAGTTTGGTTTCAGTTTACCTGACCTCAAATAAGGGATGAGTTAATTGCAATTATATATTTTCCAAAGTACCGTATTCGACCTAATTACCAAACATTCCCCTGTAACTGCACAGTCAAGCAATTCCTACGTCTTCAGAATAAAGCCAGTGTACTTTTTGTCTACTTCTTTATAAAGCATATGTTGTGGGTACCTGTGTGAATTGTCTGCACTTGCTGATGCAATCCAAATGAGTACCCACAACATATGCTTTTGTATATCAAATAAGTCCTTTGCTGATCTTTTTTTTTTAAAGTGTAGCCTTAGTAGGTAGATACATATTTTTACCGCAAGTTTCCTCAGTAATTTTGAAAAAGCCCAAGCACACAGTGCAGTAATTGGGTCGAATAAGGTTATTATAATGTACTTAATTACATATCAGTGTAATTGACCCCATATCTAGACTACCAGACATTGAAGGTTGAGATCAGCTTATGTATCAACACAGTCTTATCAAGGAGTGTCCCAGTCAGCATTCTACGTAAATCTATATCGGGCCGTCATCGGCCCGTCAGGGTAGCTGACAGGCCGATGACGGCCCGATGTAGATTTACGTAGAATGCTAGCTGGGGTGCTGTTTTCAATTCTTTGCTGAAGGTTAGCCCTTTTGACATCACGAAAACATGCCTATATAATGTTGATCCCCTTAAACCCCTTTCTTTATATAGTAAAACTGGGGTTTACAGGGGTACACATTATTTTTCTTATTTTGCTAAATAACATAGATTGTGGGTACTCATTAGAACTGCCTTACTGAGGCAGTTCTAACGAGTACCCACAATCTATGTTTTGAGCAGTAATATGAAAAATATTAGAGTTTTGTATCTGAAGATTTTCAGTTTTTTGGAGGTGAAATTTTCTATATAATTGAATAGGCATTTTTTCGTAATGGTTAGCTGTTTTGATAGTCCATTTGTCTGGCATCCAGCACCATCCATCTCAATTTAGGCGGATATCTCCTAAACTGCTTGGCTGATTTTTACCAACTTTCACAGTAATCTTCTTTTTGTGGTACTGACTGAAAATGGTTCAAAGATATGGGCCCAGTTGTTCAAAGCTAACGACGTCGTTAGTTAACGATTCGTTAAAATTTACATCGAGTGATACGCAAATATGCTGAAATTTTTTGCTGAAAAAATGTGAGTAGCTTTTGCAGTGCAAAAGCTACTCACATTTTTTCAGCAAAAAATATCAAAATATTGTATATTGAATCCGCTAAAACAGTTAACGAAATGACCCTTAACGAGCTCGTTAAGCTAACGATGCTTTGAACAACTGGGCCATGGAATTCAAGCAGAATTCTGGTTGCCATGGCAAGCAAACTGAAAACTCTTTAATCTTATCAGGTTACACTGGCTGTATTTTAAAGTAATTTGGCAAATATGATTTTGGGGCAATGCTGTACAAAAAGTGTTCAAGCTGTATGATTAAAAAAAAAAAAATACAATAAAATGTATTTTTTTATGGAGAACTAGAGAAAATTATTATAGTATTATCATCAAATAATTCTCCTTAATAACACCTTTGTGTTTAAGGAACTGCAGTGACATTTGTAAAAAAATAACGACATAAATGATTAGATGCAGAAATCAGAGACACATTTTTTGGTGCTTTTATGTATACAGCAGTTCAGTATTTGGGATTGAATGGGGAAAAATTGAGAGCTGTTGAAGTAAAAGCTGCCTTTATTTTTATTGAACTAGGGCAAATAGACTTGGTTCTAGGTATTTGTTGAATTAGAAACATTGAAAAAAAAAATATAATGGATAAAAGGTTGGAAAGTTTAATTATGTTTGGATCATGTCATTGTTGAAGTGCGTTTCTGACAAGGGGAATGGAGATGGTTTAAACAAGAATTCAGCCCTTTTGAGGCACTAAACACAACGGCAGTGGACATTTTGATTTTTTTTGTTTCTATTTTTCAGAACAGATAAGACTTGGCTTTTTATGTGAATCATCTGCTAGGCAGATGATTCACATGAAATTCCAAGTCTTATTTTCTCTGAAAAATAATGAAAAAAATATTAGAATATTGTCTGCTGCAATGTTGCTTAGCACCTTAAGGGTTAAATTGTTATGAAACCAGCAAAAACCAAATATTTGAGTGCTTTAGAAAAGGCCATTGATAAGTGTTTTATTCAAATACCACAAAATTATCAGGGTGAATAGAGAAAGAAATCCATAAAACAACCTTTAAAAAGGAAAGTTAAAAAAAAAGACAGGATGTACCATATTGACATTGAATAATTTTGTCGACATCGCCGATTAAATTCGGTTGAAATATGTAATCCTTGCTGAGTGAGCAGATTTTGTGTCTGACCTACCATATTTACCCTAAATTTTCAGACAACTTAATTCCTTACCTTACTGATCCTAAAACTTTGGCACATTCATTTGACCACTTGTACTGTTTGAACACTGCTGGATGAGTTGCAAACAGAACATGGCATCTGATTTGTGTCTTAAACTATTTGCTCAGGCCTGTCTGACTGAATATGAAGGTAATATATAAATACAGAATTTTTTTTTTTTTTTTTGTTCATCAGACATTATGCACCCACTAATTCAATCTCATGCTTAACCTGCAGACATTATTGTGAGATTTTTTTTTTTTTTTTCTCAGAGAAAATAGGTCAAAAAGTCACAGTTCATATGAAATGTCAAGACTTTTACGAATAAAAAAAGAGTAAATAAATATGTTTTTTGAGAATGTTGTCTACTACAATTTAGCTTGGATCTTTAAGGGTTACATATTAGTAGACAATTTTTTAAGAATTTCTATGAAATAAGGTTTGATGCTGCATGTGACTTGGAGTGAGTCACATAAAAGTGTAAGCTCTATTTTCTGTGGAAAAATAAGAAAAAAAGAATTGTTCAGCCATACACTGGATATAATAGGTAATAAGTGGGATAACAGATTATCCAGTGTATTACTCGTCCAAAACCAACCCGCTTACCATATTCGATCTAATTACCGCACATACCCCTATAAGCGCACAGTCAAGAAATTCCGTAGTCTTCAGATTACAGCCAATGTACTTTTTCTTTACTTCTTTATAAAGGCATATGTTGTGGGTACTCATTTGAATTGCATCGACTTGTCGATGCAATTCAAATAAGTACTCACAACATATGCCTTTATAAAGAAAATCAGAAAAAAATCGTATTATAATCATCAAATAAATCCTATTCTGATTTTTTATAGTGTACCCTTAGTAGGTAGATTCATATTTCACCACAACTGAGTGTTCCCAGTAATTCTCAAAAACCTAAGCGCACAGTGCAGTAATTAGGTCGAATACGGTATATTCAAAACTTTTAACTAGTTGATTTTACTAACTTTTAATGTGTCTGCTGGAGGAGTGAGAAATACTGTAGACCTTAATCAGATGCTGCACTCTGTGGTGTCTGATCTGGATCTACTTTTTTTACTCAGGCTTGATATTCTGTCAAAATACATAGGATTAATATGGTAGTTGACTAAACAGTAAAGTGTTTGCTTTGATTATGTTGAATTATTCAAATTTATGAATGAAAGAATGGGTGAATATATTTGAGGTTTTTGTGGGTTTTCAGGTGTGGTTACCAATTTGTTTAATGATTGTTAAACAAACATGTAATCTCTTGTAGATAATAGAAACTTAAATTCTGATCACACATAAAGCTGTGATTAACAGGATGTATGATCTTATGAACTGGTTTCTTAATTTTTATTTCTTCTAGTTTACCTTTACCTCTTTGGTTAATTCAGCAGATGACAAATTGGTGATATGTTTCTTATTTTTCCCATAAACAGGATTTGACATTTCATGCAAATTGTTGCCAATGGAGACAATTTGCACGAAATGTCAAATCTTTTTTTATGGGGAAAATAAGAAACATATTTCAAAATGTTATCTGCTGATCATTTTGCTTAGAGTACTATTAGCATTAACAAAATTGACATCGATGGTGGCATTACAGCCAGTGTGTCTTTAGTGCAATCTGACCATATGCATTCCAAGGCCACATTTCTTTGCAGTTCTTTGTATATTGGTCTGGTCTGTTTTGGCTGAAGCACTGTTTTGCATTGTTGTTTCTTTAAGTAAATCCTTATAAGGGCTGTTAACAGTTCTATGATGGTGGCTTTTCCTGGGTGACCCCATATTGATGTTTTGCTGTTGACTGGATTGCTGGTGGACTTTTTCCTGTCTGTTAACAAGCACCAGCACATGTTATTTATACTCAACCCAAGGCATATAGGGTACAGAGTTATGGGGTCTGAATAGTTTAGGGTAAATAAAGTACAGGGTTGTCACAGCCAGGGAAGAAAGTCTGGAAAAGGAAAAATTTTCCAGGTCAGGGAAAAGTCAGGGAATTAAGGTCTGAGTCAGGGAAATTGGAAAAAAAAAACTGACAAAAGTCAGGAAAAAGCCAGGGAATTTAGAAAATTTCTGAAAACTGAGATGGCTATGGCAATCTCTTTAATTTTCAGAAACATAAATTTACAGAATTGGCCTCATTTTTTTGTTAAATGATTGTTTAATTCTCTAAAGTAAGCGCTCTAGTGGAAGATTTGGTGGCTGAGGACAGCTGTAAGGGGAGTTGGGAGGCCATCGAAAATGTCTGGAAAAAGGTGAAAAGTCAGGAAAAAGTCAGAGAATTTTGAAATAGAAAATGAGTGGTAACCCTGAAGTAGGTGTCAGCAGGACACCTTTTAACCTTTATCACTCTGGCAATTTTAACAGATGACAAATTAATGATAGTTTTCTTTTTTTTCTGGGACAAATTAGAAAAACATTTTAAAGTGTCATCTGCTGAGATTTTTACCCAGAGTGCTAAATGTTAAATACTTTCTTACTTTTCTCTGGGAAGAGCTATGGTTTGACATTTCTTTCAAATGGTTTCCTTTGTTGATGATTTTAATGAATCCATGCAGTTGCATGTTGAATATGTCTGCCAACCTAAGTGGGGAGAGACACATTGATTTGGGTACGGATCTTGTAGGTGCCAGCCTCAGCGTTTCCGTTGGTATTGGCATCACATTTTCTTGTCTGTACAATATCTTGTGAACCAGTGGTTTGATACGTACCAAATTTTCATGGATATATAATTGGAACATAACATTTTAAGAAACAATTACATTTTGATGACCTTGACCTAATTTTCAAGGTCACAGTAGTAGAAAGACTGAAAATTCATATTGACATTCTGTTTTCACTAAAAACACTGTTACTATATCAGTATAGAATTTTGACCATCAGCCTTTAAAATGTTGATGTTATTAAATGTCAGTTTTGTAACATAAAGAAAAGCTGATTCAGTGGCCTACTCTGTGGGGTAGTGCTCTTGACTTGCAAGTAGAGGGCCTTGGGTTCTAACGGCCTGAACTGATGACTTTCGAACAGTTTGGGGAAGTCCAATTTACTACGGTAAATGTCTAAACTTTTGTACACCAAAGAGTCTGACAAGAGTCTACACTGTTTGCCATTCCACATAGTATTTTAAGAAACAACTGTATAAAAAGCAAAATTTAGGCCAAAATGGTATGGAATAAAGTGTTCGAAATTTTAGGACATTTATTCTAACTGTTGATGTGTCTTACAACTACTGGCTGAGTGACGTACATTGTTGACTCTTATCATATGCTTTGACCATATGCCTC
Source organism: Anodontia alba (assembly GCA_964016985.1). NCBI lineage: Eukaryota > Metazoa > Mollusca > Bivalvia > Lucinida > Lucinidae > Anodontia > Anodontia alba. The sequence continues at coordinate 103,558,328 of OZ024824.1, forward strand.
TTAGCATATGCCTGTGATCATATGCCTCTGACAATATGCCACTGATCATATGCCCCTGACCATATGCTTCTGACCATATGCCTTTGATCACATGCCTCTGACCAGTTGCCTCTGACCATATGCCTTTGATCATATGCCTCCGACCAATTGCCTCTGATCATATGCCGCTGGTCATATGCCTTTGATGATATGCCTCTGATCATATGTCTCTGATCATATGCCTCTGATGATATGCCTCTAACTGTATGCCTCTGATCATATGCCTGATCATATGCCTCTGACCATATGCCTCTGATCATATGCCCCAGACCGTATGCCTCTGACCATATGCCTCTGATCATATGCCCCAGACCATATGCCTCTGACCATATGCCTCTGATCATATGCCTTTGATCATATGCCTCTGACCATATGCCTCTGACCATATGCCTCTGATCATATGCCCCAGACCGTATGCCTCTGACCATATGCCTCTGATCATATGCCTCTGACCATATGCCTCTGATCATATGCCTCTGACCATATGCCTTTGATCATATGACTTTGATCATATGCCTCTGACCATATGCCTCTGATCATATGCTTCTGACGATATGCCTTTGATAATATGCCTCTGATCATATGTCTCTGACCATATGCCTCTGATCATATGCCTCTAACCATATGCCTCTGACCATATACCTCTGATGCCTTTGATCATATGCATCTGACCATATGCCTCTGATCATATGCTTCTGACGATATGCCTTTGATAATATGCCTCTGATCATATGTCTCTGACCATATGCCTCTGATCATATGCCTCTAACCATATGCCTCTGATCATATGTCTCTAACCATATGCCTCTGATCATATGCCTCTAACCATATGCCTCTGATCATATGTCTCTGACCATATGCCTCTGATCATATGTCTCTGACCATATGCCTCTGATCATATGTGACCATATGCCTATGATCATATGTCTCTGAACATATGCCTCTGATCATACGTCTCTTACCATATATCTCTGATCATATGTCTCTGACCATATGCCTCTGATCATATGCCTCTGGTCATATGTCTCTAACCATATGCCTCTGATCATATGCCTCTAACCATATGCCTCTGATCATATGTCTCTGACCATATGCCTCTGATCATATGTCTCTGACCATATGCCTCTGATCATATGTGACCATATGCCTATGATCATATGTCTCTGACCATATGCCTCTGATCATACGTCTCTTACCATATATCTCTGATCATATGTCTCTGACCATATGCCTCTGACCATATGATTCTGATCTTAGGCACCTGATCATAAGCCTATATGCCTCTGATGACCATATGTCCCTGATCATATGTCTGTGACCATATGCCTCTGATCATATGTCTTTGACCATATGCCTCTGATCATATGTCACTGACCATATGCCTGTGATCATATGTCTCTGACCATATGTCTCTGATCATATGTCTCTGACCATATGCCTCTGACCATATGCTTGTGATCTTATGTGCCTGATCATATGCCTCTGATCCTATGCCTCTGATCATATGCCTCTGACCATATGCCTCTGATCATATGCCTTCTGACCATATGCCTTCTGACCATATGCCTCTGATCATATGCCTCTGACCATACGCCTCTGATCATATGTCTCTGACCATATGCCTCTGATCATATGCCTTCTGACCATATGCCTCTGATCATATGCCTCTGACCATATGCCTCTGATCACATGCCTCTGACCATATTCCTCTGACCTCTCTACCCCAATAATTACCATAATTTCAACAGACTTTACCCTTGTCCTGCTGAACTGGATACACCCTGCCTTTACAAACAGTGTAGATCCAGATCAATAAGTGGCTTCTTCAGAATCCCAATGATCTGGATCTGGACTGTTTGTCATTCATTGTGTGAATTTATATCAACAATTTGGATTTAGTCATGTGGTTGGCTGACAGATAGAAGTGGGCATGGCTTCTTAATTTATTCAGCATGACAAGGATAAAAGGTTGTTGCAAAGAAATGCAAAGAACATGTTTAAAGACAGAAAAAAAAACAACCTGAAAGTACTGTTTGAAAAGTGAAACTCTGTAAAAAAGAAAACAAAGGTGAAATGTCATGCAGTAAATGGAGATGAACCATTGACCTACAGTAAATTTCATGTAACAGTAAGTTTCACAGGTGACAGTTAAAGGGACTATTTAGAAGGCAATTTTTCTTATTTGGCACCAAATCATATCTTGTGGGTATTTATTGGAGTTAGGGCAGCCAGGCTATTAAAATGAATGCCTGAAAGATATGATGCAAGACTGACCAAAATTATCCCAAATCATCACCTCATATATGAATTATCTTGAGATTTGTTTAACCTTTATCACTCTATGGGCAAATTCAGCAGACAACAAATTGATATTTATCTTTTTTTTCTGAGGAAACAGGATTTGACAATTCTTGCAAATTGTCTCCATGAGACAATTTGCAAAAAAAAAGTCAACTATGTTTTCTTTCTTGGAAAAATAAGACAAATATTTCAAAATGTGGTGTGCTGAAATTTTTATCCAGTATGCTATGCATTAAATTTAACCATAAAGATGATCCATCTCTTTGAGATGTGTTTGACATTAATACATGTAAATATATTTATATTATAAGATTTTTATAACATTGTAATAGATTTGTTTTCATACCAGTATGGTCTTAAACATAATAATCATTTGATCAAAAGAATTATTTTGGACATTAGGACTTGCTGATATTGTTCAGGTGCTCACTGGCTAATTATCGAGAATATGAATTTCAAATTCTAATAGGTGAAAAGTTATATCATGTCATGATGGAGAATAAATATTTAATAAGCAAAGATCATATTGTCACACATACATCAAAAACATCTGTTATTACCCAATTTACCCTATGTTTTCATACATGCCATACCTCACACTGTGAGATAAAATCTCAGAATTTGGCCCATCTGGAATGCAATGCCCATAAAAAGTTCAAATCTCACAGAATTTTCAGACCATTTCACAACTGATTTTATGAAGAAATGAACTCGCACACTGTTGTGATTTCACAAGCTTCTTACATAAACAAAAAGAATTTAGACTATATTTGGGAAGCTGCAAAGTGATGTTTAAGAAAATCTCACAGAATTTTGTCAAACCTCCCTTAAAATTTTGCCTTGTCTCACAGATTTTAGTCCACAGCTTAAGGCATGTATGTGTAGTTGGACAGACAGACCTTAACAGACAGTGTAGACCTCTGATAAATGAGGAAAGACGTACCTTTGGACATGTGTGCCCAGCGAAGATTCAGATCAGCCTGCACATTAGTGCAGTCTAATTGAAATCTTCATTGGGCAAAGTTTCTTCATATGAACAAAGACGATTCTGACCAGACAGCAGAGATGCACAGGTTTATTTGAGTCTTTGTTGGATGCACAGTTTGTGCGTCCCATCACGAAAACATGCCTATATAATATTGACCCCCTTCAACCCCACTTTTATATAGTAAAACTGAGGTTTACAGGGGTATACATTATTTTTCTTATTTCTACTCAAAACATAGATTGTGGGTACTCATTAGAGCGAGGTGGTTCTAATGAATACCCACAATCTATGTTTTGAGCAGGAATATGCCGAGTTTTTTTTATCTGAAAATGTTCAGTTTTTGGTGGTGAAATTTTCTATATATTTGAATAGGCGTGTTATCATGATGTAACAAAAACTCAAATAAAGCTGTGTATTTGTCAGGTGTGTTTTCTGAGGTTGCACCTCATGTTTTGTGAGGTGATCCCTCTTTATTGCAAATATTTTCCTTACACTCATGCCTAGTATGTGTAATGAGCACTATGCCTATGATGTATTACCATATTCGACCTAATTACCACACTGTGCACATAGGTTTTGCAAAATTACTGGGAAAACATGTGGTAAAATATATACCTCTAAGGATACATTTTTAAAAGGATCAGCAAAGGACTTATTTGATGATGTATATGCGATTTATTTTTCTGATTTATTTTTTTATAAAAGCATATGTTTTGGGTACTCATTTGCATCGACAAGTTGATGCAATTCGAATTGGTACCCACAACGTATGCCTTTATTAAGAAGTAGACAAAAAATACTCTGGCAGTAATCTGAAAACTACGGAATTGCTTGACTTTGCGCTTATAGGGGTATGTGCAGTAATTAGGGCAAATAAGGTATACATCATATCATAAAACAATCATTCTTCTATTGAATGATATTAATTTTACATGTGTTGCATATTCAAGATATAAATAAATGGTGCTCAAGACTGACCAAGTCATTTGCAATGGTCAAAAATGCCACATATAATTGTGATAATGTTTAACCCTTATCCTGCTGTTCATGACAACCTCTACCTTTGCAAACAGTGTAGAGCCAGATCAGATGGCTTCTACACTGTTTGTCATTCAGTTTGTGAATTTGAATAAAAACATTATATGATGTAATCTGATTGGCTGATAGTCAGAAATAGGTGTGGCTAATTAAATTATTCAGCAGGATAAGGGTTAATATGAACAAAAGTAATGCAAAGTCCACTGGAAACTGGAAATAAAAGCGGACTGGGATAAAATTTATGTGGAGAGTGCTCTAAAAACTACTGAAAACTACTGAAACTGGACTGAAAAGTAAGTGCATTAAAATAATGGGATTGTCAGGATTAAAATCTGCATGCAAGTTTATCAGGGGAGGATTCAGAGGGGGTTCAAGGGGTTCAGTCAACCCCCACTCCCCTTTTGGATAAATTTGATAAATCTGGGATACCACGATTCACCCTAAATATGTCTAGCCCTTACTTTTTACTTTATAAGTCTCTTCAACAGGTCCATTTTACTGCCTATGAATTTGTGTGTAAAATTGCTGGATGAGTGGCAAACAGTGTAGACCCTGCGACATCTGATCTGGGTCTACACTGTTTGCTCAGGCCGGTCTTTCCAAATGATTAGAGTAAGTTTGGTAATTTCCTCAAATCAAACCCCTCAGAAATCATCCTGGATCTGCTTCGACTCAAACCACTTTAGTGGAGATTTCCCAACATAGGAATCTATTGCCATTCTATGTCAGCTAGTAAAAATATACTCAAGTACCAATTTTCACATGGTTGGAGCCATTTAATGCTTGGATCCATTTAACACTAAGTACTCTGGGTAAAAACTTCAGTAGAAATATTTTTCAGATTTTTCCCAGGAGACAGGTCATGACATTGCATACAAATTGTCTCAATCAGATGGAGACAATTTGCATGAAATGACAAATCCTGTTTTCTGGAAAAAATAAGAAAAACATCAATTTGTTGTCTGCTAGATTTGCCCAGAGATCAGTGGTAAAGGTTAATATTGCATCTTCCTTTTTTCTTTTCATGAACATTTTACAAAAATAAAGGTAATAATATTTCCCACTCCAGTAAATTTGAAAGTATTTTATATCCAATATAAGACAACCAATTCATATTAACCCTTGTCCTGCTGAACCTGGATATACCCTGTTTTTGCAAACAGTATAGATCCAGATCAGTTGGCTTCTTAGAAGCCAACTGATCTGGATCTGCACTGTTTGCCATTAAGTATGTAAATCTTTATCAACAATCTGGATCAAGTAATCTGATTGGCTGAAAATTTGAAAAGGGTGTGGCATCTTAAATATTCAGCAGGACAAGGGTTAAAAATGAGTGGCACCATCAGGAAAAGTACCTTCAGATATAAGCTCCTAACAATGCATCAGATCAGCCTGCATATTTATACAGTGTGACCTGAATCTTCACTGGGCACATTGTGGATAGCCAAGGGCGTAGAGTGTCTATGTGAAAACAATAAAGATTCTGATCAGACTGTGTGAATGTACAGCTCATACATGCCATACCTCACACTGTGAGACAAAATCTCACAGAATTTTGGCCCTTCTGGACCTCGTTTCCCATAAGATTTTCAAATCTCACAGAATTTTCATACCATTTAATAAGCTATTTTTTGAAGAATTAGAAATAAATCACACATTAGCATAGCTACACCAAGCTTAATTCATTAAAATAATTGCTTTTAACTTACTTATGTAAGCTTGAAAGTGATTTTCATAAAAAACCTCACAGAATTTTATCAAATCTCCCCTAAAAATTTGCAAAATCTCACAGATTTCTGTCAACAGCTTATGGCATGTATGGCAGCTGAATTGCATCTTTGCTGGGAGCACATGTCAGAAGGTACGTTTTCGGATGTTGTGGCTCAAATGCTAGGCATAATGTTATCATTTAACGCTTAGCACTCTGGGTAAAATTTTCAGCAGACGATATTTTGAAATATTTTTCGTATTTTTCCAGAAAACAGGATTTGACACTTCATGCAAATTGTCTCCATTGGAGACAATTTGCATGAAATGTCAAATGCTGTTTTCTGGGAAAAATAAGAAAAATATCACCAAATTGTTGTCTGCTGAATTAGCCAAGAGAGTGGTAAAGGTTAAACTGATTTTAACTTCTGAAAGAAAAGTATTTCTTTGCAAAGTAATAGTAATAATAATAATGAAAATAATTTTCAGGAAATGGAAATGAATGAAGACTTGAATACTAGAAAATAATATTTGCTTTTATCAGTGATAATGAAAATGGGCTACGACGAGCCCTGTCAGCATGAAGGGTCCTTACTTCATTATAGCAAATGTCCTAAAATTTCGTACACCAAGATTTCTGACAAAATAGCATATGCAAACAATGTAGACCCAGATCAGACTGCCCCTGGTCTATACTGTTTGCCATTCCACTATGTATAAAAAGTAAACTTTATGCCAAAAAAGTATGGAATACAATGTTTGAAATTTTGAGACATGTATTGTATGCAAAATTACAATAGTGAACACCTGTATCAACCTTTATGTATGCAGACTCCCACCAGTTTATTATTCAATGGCATAGCCAGAAAGGAATTATTTCAAGCACACCTAGGGAAAATTCAGAAAATTCTCCTTATTATGACATCAGAAATGGGGGCTACACTTTAAGGAAAGAATTTCAGAGGGAGCAAATTCTTTTCTTTAAGAGCAGCCCCTATAATAAAAGAGGAAAATACATTTTGAGCAGTACATTTATTTGTATTCATTCTATTACCAGCCGAACAGCAAATATCCTGAATAGACAGTATGACTGCATGGGCTGATTGGATTCTTCACTGTCTGCATGAGCACTAAGGCCATTTTTGAGTAGTCTGGCTCAATTTTCATTTGGACCACATCAAGCAAAAAGTGCCTTTGAACATGCACAAAAAGTGCAGATTCACATCATTCTGCACATGCATAGTGTTGCAGTGTCTCAGTGTCTCATCCAGGCTTTTGCTGTCCTTTGAAACATTCTATAGTTATCAAATGATTAACCCTTGTTCTGCAGAATAAATTAAGGTGCCACACCTCTTCTAAATTTCAGCCAATCAGATTACTTGAACCAAATAATTGCTATAAATTCACAAACTTAATGGCAAACAGTGCAGATCCAGATCAGTTGGCTTCTTCAGAATCTGGATCTACACTGTTTGCAAAGGCAGGGTATGTCCGGGTTCAGCAGGACAAGGGTTAAGGGGATGGTTGGGTAAGGTAAAGGTGTCGTGTATCTTATGTCACCAGGGCATCCAATTGAGATTGGCTTACAGGTGGGCAAGGCCTGCTATCCTTGCAGCAGGTAAGGGTAGAGGCCTAGAGGGAGAATGTTTTTATTTCTTCTGTTTCTTCACTTTCATCCATTTTCCTCTTTCTCCCCTGTCCCTCTCTTTCATCTCTCTTCTGACTCTCTTCTCCCTTTCTGTCGGAGACAACACAAAATGACCCACAAGGGTTGACGTGTCACCACAATCAAAATCGAATGATTCTTTTTGCAGACAGCAAAGGCCCTGATCTGACTGCACATCTTGGTCTTCTCCGTCCGCACATGACCCAAAGATACATTTTCACTTGGTGGGATGCATTTTACAAACATGATAGATGTGTTCACCTGATTTGTGTACAGTTAATCATTTTACTGACCCCTCTCTGATTAAGTCAGCCTACTATTAAAAAATCTGTAAAATGACCTTTGTCCATAAAGGTACAAAAATGAAAAGATAGCTTTTGAATATTTTTTCAAAGAAAGGTAACAGAGGTAGATTGTCACGTTTTAATAAAACTGAGAGAGACTATCTGAAAAAGGACAGTGCAATTATGATTTAAGCTCTGTCATGAGAAAAAGGTTCTTTGGACATTCCATTGAATCAGTCTTTCGTTGCGGATACCTGGCCCCTTTAACAAGGCCTGAAGTTTCCCCTTTGCCTACTGCTTACCGTATTTACCCTAAGTATTCGGACACTTCAACTCCTTACCATACGTGTTCTAAAATTCGAACCAGTACAATTCACTACCTGATGTTGTGTCTAAAAATTGCTGGATGAGTGGCAAACAGTGTAGACCCAGATGAGACGCCGCGTTCCGTGGCGTCTCATCTGGGTCTGTACTGTTTGCTCAGGCCTGTCTGTCCGAATACATATGGTAAATACGGTACGTGAGCAAACATCATAGGTTCTGGCAAGACTGTGCAAATGAACAGGCTTGCCTGCACCTTTACTGTTCATATATGCTATGATGGTTCTTTTCCCATGTCAGGGTTCATTTATCAATGAATGAATGAAAAAAGTTGTGAATGAAATTTTTGAAGATGATAATATCGGTGTTGACCTTGGATATGCTGACTGTACAAGAATATTTACACTTTACCTGTTTGATTCTCACACCCCTGAATCTGTCACGTTGGAGTACTGTTTAAATCTCATCATGAAAACATACCTATATAATGATGATTCCCTTAAACCCCACTTTTATATAGTAAAACTGGGATTTACAGGGGTATACATTATTTTTTTTGTTTCTGCTCAAAAACATAGATTGTGGGTACTCGTTAGAACCACCTCATTAATCTATGTTTTCAGCAGAAATATGAAAAATATCAGAATTTTTATCTGAAAATTTTCATTTTTTGGTGGTAAAATTTTCAGTATATTTGAATAGGCTTGTTTTCGTAATGTTCTTGCTAGCCTATATAAACCATGAATTAGAGAAGGCACATTTTCTGTATAAACAGTGAAAAACTTAGCAATTGAAAAGAGTAAAACATTCAGTTGCATTACAAAAACAGGCCAATTCAAATATACACAAAATTTTATCAACAAAAAAATGATAATTCTCAGATAAAAATTCTGAAATTGTTTATATTTCTGCTCAAAACATAGATTGTGGTAATCGTTAGAACCGCCTCAGTGAGGCAGTTCTAATGAGTACCCACAATCTGTGTTTGGAGCAGAAACGCCGAGGCGGTTCTAACGATTACCCACAACCTATGTTTGAGCAGAAATAAGAAAAATAAAGTATACCCCTGTAAACCCCAGTTTTACTATATAAAAAAGTGGTGCTAAAGGGGGCCAATATTATATAGGCTCGTTTTCGTGATGTTTGGTCAATGAAAATTTCAGTGATTAGAGCACAAATCCTTCATTTGCAAATCATACATTTAAATATTTTTTATGTATGTTTGGTCAGCAGATGTCAGTGATTAGAACACAAAACCTTATTTGCAAATCACATACATTCAATCCTTTCATATGTTTGTTCAGTTAATATTATTGATTAGACCACAAAGCTTCAGTTGTACATCACATACATGTACATATGTTTTGGGCAATAGATATCAGTGAGCACAAGCCTTATTTCAAATCACACACATTTACATATTTGCATATATTTGTTCAACAGATGACAGTAATTAGAACAAAACAAAAAAAACAAAACAAACATTTGCAAATAACATACATTCAGCATTTACACATGTTTGATCAATAGATGTTCACGATTAGAACACAAAACTTCATGTGTGAATCACATATATTTACATAATGATTGCTCAACAGATGTCAGTGATTAGAACACAAAACTTTATATGTGAATCATATACATTTACACAATGTTTGGTAAATAGTTAGCCATGATTAGAACACAAGGCTTGTGTATCACATACATTTACACATTTACATATGTTTGGTCAATAGATATCAATAATTAGAACAAAAAACTTTATTTGTGAATCACATACATGTACATATGCTTCATCAATATAGACATTAGTGATTAGAACACAAACTTTATTAGCAAATCACATACATTAAAACATTAACATAAGTTGGATAACTAGATGTCAGTAATTAGAACACAATACTTTATTTGCAATTCACATACTTTTACACAGTTACATGTGTTTGGTCAATAGACATCAGTGATATGAACACAAAACTTTATACATTTACACATTTACATGTTTGGTCAATAGCCGTCTGCATGGCTACAGGTAAGAGGGGGTATCCATATAATATTTTTCTTATTTCTCCACGAAAACATATGTTGTGGGTACTCATTAGAAGTGCCTCAGTGAGGTGCTTCTAATGAGTACCACAACATATGTTTTCGTGGAGAAATAAGAAAGACATCAGCATTTTTTGCTTGAAAAAATGCCTTATCTGTTGCTATGCATCTGTGCAAAGAATCACCGTTATGACACTTACTAAGAACTGGCTCTTCTTACCTACTTTCTGGTGACTCACATTTTGGCATGTGCTTTACCTACCTGATAAGTTTCACCTGTCTAGGTAGGCAATTCAGCTGATTTGCACTGTCAGCAACCACAGGCATGGTAGGAATGTAATGTGGGCGGGCTTGAGAGGGCATAAACCAATCACAGTCACTTAAACTTCCCGCTAACAATTATACTTGAGTTTCAGGGCGAACCAGATGATAAGAAGATAAATTGCAGTTAAACATTTAAAAGGAAATTATTTTTTACATGGATTAGCCTTTAATACCCATTAATTTTACATTCACTCTTTTCATTTAAATGAAGATTAAACTTTGCAGTTTTCTGCAGGTATCAGGTGCACAGAAAAGTCTGGTGATAAGTCACACATTGCAAAATTGAATGGACAGGTTAAGCATACAGTTAAGTTAGGTATGCATGCATTGCAGTTGCATAGGGTACAAACAGGCAAGCAGACACAAACACACACACTTAAGTGTTAGATTCTTGCATAAATAAAAGACAAATGCAAAGTAACAATTTTTGTGATAAACAATTGTTCTCATGATTTCATTTTTTATACAAATACTTAGCATGCTGGGTAAAATTTTCAGGTGGTGACATTTTCAAATATTTTCTTATTTTTCACAGAAAATCACCTTTGCTATTTCATGCAAATTGCCTCCAATTTCTTAATTTTCTAGGAAAATAGGGTGTGATATTTCATGCAAATTGCAGACAATTTGCATGAAATATCAAAGTGGATTTTCTGGGAAAAGTAAGAAAAATACAAATTTGTCATCTCCTGAAATTGCCAAGAGAATGGTAAAAGTGAACCCTTAAAATGCCAATCACACCTAAAGCAGAAGACTATTTTGATTTTTTTATTATTATTTTCAGAGGAAAACAAGTCTTGATATTTCATGTGAATCATCTGAAGCAAGAAATATCAAGACTTGTTTTCACATGAAATATCAAGACTTGTTTTCTCTGGAAAAAAAAAAAAAAATTTAGAATGTCATCTGATACAAATTTTGCTTGACGCTTTAAGGGTTAACATAGTTACCTAGGGGCAAACTTATGCATATAAACGGGGCATTAGTAGAAAGAACATTCTGTGCACCAACAATTCTTACACAGACTATGTTTCATGTAACATAATTCCATTTTTTTTTATTTGAAATGAACTTCGTTTCCTTAAAATAATTTCACCAAACAAACATTTAAATGACAAAATTAAAAAAATCTTTCTTTGATAAAACATGATCATTTTGGCATTAATTACATTACTAGTAGGTTAGTAGCCTTTACCACTCTCTGGGCTAATTCAGCAGACAACAAATTGGTGATATTTTCCTTATTTTCCCCCAGGAAACAGGTTTGACATTTCATGCAAATAGTCTGAAATTTGCATGAAATGTCAAAACCTGTTTTCTGGGAAAAGTAAGAAAAATATATCAGTGTGTCATCTGCTGAAAATTTTACTCAGAGTGCAAAGCGTTAAGATGTCAGGCTGTCATTCAATAATGTTAAAAGGGGTCCAGTGGTGAAAGTTAACATTGATGGTCTAGATAAGTCTAAAATGTCCACACTGTCTGATTATATGGCTAGATTGATTGGATACTGCAGTCCATATTGGCTAACACTGCAAAGCTCCTACTTCCAGGTTGCAATAATGAACAAGTGGTTCTTGTATTGCCTTATTTGGCAATAACCGGACTCCTTTTCACCTGTGTTTGGATCATGTAAGGTAAGTAACAAATGTCAATCTTCCAGAGTGCTTTGTCTTAAATTCGAACAGGCGTAACATAGGAAATGATTTACCTGTGACTGAGGCAGACTTTCAAACAACAACATTTTAATGGGCCTTTGTTTTAAAAGAAATATGTGACCTGAAGAAGACCTCCAAAGATGATAGTTTTGATGAAGATCTTTGTCTTGTGCAAAAAGGTGAATGACAGAAAGCAGGGAGTGGATAGAGATAACCTAATTGGCATAAACATAATTCTCCCATTTGAAGACTTAAAATTTCTGAATATTTTCCTAATATTTTTGTGCTATTTATTTTGTTTATTATTAGTAAAATGCTCTTGGCTTTGAAACATGAAATAAAGCAGAATCATTGATGAAAATAAATAAATAAATAAATAAAATAAAAACAACACTTTTTAGCAAAATTGCAAACAGAAAGATGGACTTATTTGGCTAGGATGTGGGATGGGAAGGTGCTACAGTATTGAAAACTAATTTGATGGGTGGTAGTTTCTTTATTTTGTATTTGTTTCCAAAATAACATAGCCAGCAGAGTAATAACCAAAAATCAGAGTTTACTACTAGGAGCATTGCATTGTCGTAGGCATGAACCAAATTTTAGATGTTAAAAATGTGATAGATATGATTACAAAGCTAACCAGGAAAAAAATGTATTGTGACCAACAGTCAGTGGTGTTCCTAAATGATACAAATATTTGGCTAAAGGCATTTAAAAATCTTTCTGAATATCTCTTTTTATTGTACATTTGGATTAAATAATTGTGGTTTAAAGTAATGAAAATTAATTGTGCATATAGGGGTATGTGTTGGAAGACACTAACTGTTTACTTTCTCACACTAACTGAAGATGATACATCAGTTGGTTCAAGGTATCACTAAACATGCTATCTGCTTTCCCACAAATTGAAGTAATAAATTTCTGTTATTTTTTAGAGTTCATTTTAAATTTCTTCCCGAAAAACTAATACCATATTTATAACACATCACGAAAACTTGCCCATATAATTTTGACACCCTTAAACCCCACAAAAACTTGCCCATATAATTTTGACCCCCTTAAACCCCACTTTCATATAGTAAAACTGGGGGGTTACAGGGGTATACATTATTTTTCTAATTTTTGCTCAAAAACATAGATTGCGGGTACTCGTATAACTGAGGCGGTTCTAATGAATACCCACAATCTATGTTCTGTTCAGAAATATGAAAAATATCAGAGTTTTTTTTTTCTGAAAATTTTCAGTTTTTGGAGGTGAAATTTTCTGTATATTTGAACAGGGTGTTTTCATAATGAAACACACTTACCCTGGACAAAGAGACCCAGCAGAGCCTTGAGCAGAACTCTGTTAATAATGTCTGACATACAGATTAAGATTGGTCATTCTTATTTAGAGCATTGGTTCAGAGCTGTAATGAGTGCTATTGAGACAGCATGCTAAGCACAGATATTCAGTGAATAAGTTGGGCCTGTGATGGGTCCTATTGGCTTGTAACAAGAAGGACCATTACTGGTGAACATATTGGGTACAATAAAAGTAATGCTTTACAGTCATAAAGACAAGCACATGTGGCACAGCTCTCTGTGCTTGGGGTGACTGCTAGCTTTAACCCTAGTCCTGCAAACAGTGTAGATCCAGATGAAGCCAACCGATTTGGATCTGCACTGCTTTTCATTAAATATGCAAATTTATATCAGAAATCTGTCCCTTGTCATGCTGAATAAATTAAGATGCCACGCCCACTTCTAATTTCCAGCCAATCAGATTACTTGTTCCGGGATTTTGATAGAAATTCACATTTTTAATGACAAACAATGCAGATCCAGATCAGTTGGCTTCTGAATGTTTTCTTATTAACCTAGGTTTTGCCCCTCCCACCTAGTTTTTCTGCTGACCATTTCAAGGCAGTTTCCCTGATGCAGTTCTATTTTGTTTATGCATCGCTAGTGTCATATGATGCGCAATGCACCAAAAGGACCCTTATGCATTTTGCAAACGCCGAAGGTTCAGATCAGCGGGCGCATCTCGGCAGTCTAATCTGGGTATATTTTTGTTCCTCGACATATGCTACAGTATCTACGGTATTCACTGATACTGTCAGCGGACAGTGAAGGCCTAGATAGGTTTACATGCAAGCTGATCAGGGCCTGCGTTGTCTGCAAATTGCATAAGGGCCCTTTTTGTGTGTTGCACATCATATGGCATTTGTTCAGTCATTAATCGTTGTTTGTTCAGTATCTCATCTTCTTTCAATGCCCCAAGAAGGCGGTGCTTTGAAATTGTTGCGTTTCCTGCGTATCTTCACTTACATTTTTGACTGTTAGTTCTCAGTCTTTATGTGGCAAAAAATACTCTGTATTTGTCTATTAAAATCATCCAAATTCTTCAAAACCAGTGCGAAACTTAGGTTAGGGGACAGCTTGTTTGCCACGGAACACTACTCCATGTAGTATTCAGTCGCATGCCGAGGAGTATTTGGTGATAATTCTTGGATAACTTTTCTTCTTTCTCCATAAAAACATATTGTAGATATTCATTATGAATGCCCACAATATATGTTTTTTATGGAGGACTGGAGAAAATTATCTCAAGAAATATCACCAAATACTCCGACTTCACAAGTCCTCTGGTTGCATGTGCACTTACTGCGGATAGCCTACAATCAGGGAAACCAAGGTACCGATTAGGGTTGAATGACAGGAAATTACAATGCAGAAAAGAAAAACAGCACTTCATCCAGAATAGAATAAACAAATGAAGGTGAACATAAACGTCAACAGCAAACATTTGTTTGTGTTGAGGTTTTGCGGCCCAGTCAATCCAATGGGGTCATGTCCAGCACGGTCAGTTTACCTAACCACATCTTTTACTGGGCAGCTTAGTCCTCTAAGCGGTTAACCAGTATTGTGTAAATTCTTTCGCTAGAAACTGACAGCTGCCCTTCATGAGTTAGCGGAAGGGAGAGAATAACCGTCGAAATTGTTTCATGATCAAATCTCCACGAAAGAATTTTGCCGACCCAGCTGGGGTCGAACCCGTAACCTGACCCGCATCCAAATGAGCCACCAGGCAAAAGTGGCCTAACCTTTACACTTTAGGTAAAGTTTTCCGCAGAATGAAATAATTTCTTAAACAATAGAGACAACTTGCATGAAATGTCAAATCCTGGGAAAAATAAGAAAACTATCACCAATTTGTCCTCTGCTGAATTTGCCCCTAAAGTGAAATGCTGAATTTGCCCCTAAAGTGAAAAAGGTTATTGAAATCTGGGTGTTATGGGCGCCCTACCCTCACCCTTAATCCTGATACTGTTTTAGTTACTCATAATTGTTCGATCAGCTCAGAGGTGCTCCAATTCATCAGTGGATCAACACAGAACAACATAAGTTTGAGCAAACACATGACAAAACCTACAATAAGACCTGTGTGACCAGCAAATACTCTGATCAGCCTGTACATCCACCCAGTATGGAAAGGGTTCTTGTTTATCCCTCTTTAGAAGCTGTAGTAGACACATACGATCAGCGAAGACTCTCATCAGACTGCGCGGATGCACAGGCTGATTTGAGTCTTCGTATTGTAGGTTTTGTTATTAATTTCCTACCACCATGAAGAAATAAAAACGAGGGTTCAGCTATAAACTGAAAGTAAAAAAGCATAATGAAACCACAAAATATAAGCTGAGATACCGTCAGGAGGCACAGCATTCCCGAGGCAACAAGGGAGAGATGATGAACAAATAATGATGACGCAGAAAGAAGAACTGCAACAGAAACGGTCAGTAGGAAAACTACTTGTGGGGAGCGGAGGGGGAGGACTTAAACCAATATTATGGGCCGTAAAACCTCAACACAAATAAACCAGTATCATTCGCGCAAAACCTCGTCCTTATCTCCTGTTTCACAAATAATGAACAACGGTGAGCACGATGGCAGGCACACGCCATCGGAAACAGGTTCATTATGAATGGAGCCCGGCTCATCATTCTTGCAGTTGAAGAGCATAACACAGTTGATTGGGTTACCTCTTAGCTTGCAGGGCCCATTTGTTCAGAGCATCGTTAGCTTAACGAGCTTGTTAATGACAAACTCGTTAACAGTTGAAGCTAAGCTATTTTCAAATACATTGATATTTTTTCAGCAAAAATATCAATGTATTTGCCATATTTCAAGATAGACATTTTAACGTCACGTTAGCTAACAACTTCGCTAAGTTTTGAACAGCTGGGCCCAGTTTGTCGCACATATAGTACATTTGTCAAAATGAACACGGTAGTTGTTATCTTTGGAGCAAGAGATACATCTTACCTCACTCTGGCTGTTGCTCTGCGGGTTGTTGGAGGCTTATGATTCCCATGATCTGTCTCACCATATTAGGCATGCTACCAAAACATGATGTTTGACATATATACTTTCACTTGTCCTTGACCAGACGGCCTGCAGCCTGCTCTGGGAACTCGCTTTTGTGTATCCTGAATGCACGGACCGTTTGATCTACTTGCGGAGTTGCTGAATCCGTCAGCTGGTCTTTGAATTGGAGATTGATAATTTATGTTATATTTCTCTCTATATATTGTCAACTGATTTCTTGGTATTTTAGCGCTTTGCATGCTAGGTGTATATTTCAGCAGACGACATTTTGAAATATTTTTTCCAGAGAATATGCTTTGGCATTTTATGCAAATTGTCTCCTTATGAGAAGAAAATTTGAATGAAATGTCCAAGCCTGTTTTCTGGGAAAGGTAAGAGAATATGTTCAGTTTGTCGTCTACTGAAATAGCCCGGAGTATGGTAAAAGTTAGGTTTAGAGATGGTCTCTTTAGGTATAATGTTTGAAGTGTTTGCTATTCATTTATCTTAGTCTAATAATTTCTCGTCACATTCATAACATCCTTTCCCATGGTCTAGATTTAACGTTCTATTTTCATACCTGTACTTTTGTAACCTAAACTTTTCAGCAGTTCAGACTACTTTTAAGGGTACACCTTTATCTTATTAATAAATGGTTTTGTTGATAAATTTCGTGATACTAAAGAGCAAACTGTTTTGTTTGCTTTTTCAGCGTTGGTTTCCTTTTTCCCAAAACCGTTTGGAAAGATATGTGAAAAGTCAGTGGTCTTGATTCATTACGTCTTACAAAATGGCGTTGACAGATAGTGTAGACCCAGATCAAACGCAAATCACCGGGGCGTCTGATTAGCGTATGCATTATCTGTCATGATATTTTAGGGATCGAACGTGGTTTTTCAGGCATAAACATTCGCCAGGTCCCGCGGGAGAAAAAAACAACAACAAAAAACATGTTCGATCGCTATTACTGCATAGAAACTGGAAAAAAATGCTACATTTCGTGTTATTTCTTGCACTATTTTGTTCCGCTTTTCACAGATGTCTCGCGAACGTAATTTCCACGAACTATGCTCGTTCTTGGGCCGGGCAGTACACATCTCGTGACGGCAGCAATTCTTTGGCCCCGGTACGGTCATATTGAAATTTGCGCAGCCGTGCATTAATCGCCAATTTTTGCAAAGGGTCACTTTTCACGAGGAATATTTAAAATATAGCCCGACATTACTTAAAATTGAAAATTGACTCTTCCAGTATATAGTGTGTGTGGGGGAATGGGGTGGGGTGTTGGGTGGAGTTTATTCAGTCTAGAATGGGTTAAACCACAACCAACCATTCGTATGTAGGTTATCGCAGTTGAGCATTGTCATTCACTGTTTGTTCCTCATTCTTTTTCGTTCGATACCTGCATTACGAAAACACGCCTATTCAAATATATAGAAAATTTCATCTTCAAAAACTGAACATTTTCAGAAATAAAACTCAGATATTTTTCGTATTTCTGCTCAAAACAGATTGTGGGTACTCGTTAGAACCGCCTCGGCGAGGCGGTTCTAACGAGTACCCAAAATCTATGTGTTTAAGCAGAAATAAGAAAAATAATGTATACTCTGTAAACCCCAGTTTTACTATATAAAAGTAGGGTTTAAGGGGGTCAAAATTATATAGGCATGTTTTCGTGATGGGAAGGCAGTGTTTCGTGATCGTTACCTTTCCTGTGTGAATTCATTTATACGTTTCTACAAAGCTTGACTCCGAAAATTCTGATCATACTGCGTTGATGTGCAGTTCGATCTGAGTCTTCACTGAAACACATGTCCAACGGTAAATTATCACACGTTGCGACCTCAAAACCGTTGAGGCAGAAAGTCTCAGGTATTGCAAGAGAACAGTCACGAGCAAACACTGGCAAGTTGGGGTGGTCGGGTGGTGCGAAGGTGCTGTGTATCTTACATCACTGGGGCGTCCAACTGATATTGGCTTACAGTTGGGCAAGGCCTGCTATCCTTGTAGTGGGTAAGGGTAGAGGGGGAATGTTTTTATTTCTTCTGTTTCTTCACTTTCATTCCTGTTCCTCTTTCTTCCCTGTCCCTCTCTTTCATCTCCTCTACTCTCTCTTCTATCTCTTTTCTCCCTTTCTCTGGGAGACGACACAAAATGACCCTCAAGGGTTGACGTGTCGTTAAACCCCAACACAATCAAACACTGGCAAGTATTGTATTTATCCAAATATTCGGATACCTTACCTCTTTATCATACGTATCCTAAAATATGAGCAAGTCCATTCCCAGCTAGCATTCTTCATAAATCTATAGCGGGCCGTTATCGGCCCGTCAGTGTAGCTGACGGGCCGATAACGGCCCGCTATAGATTTATGAAGAATGCTAGCTGGGTTTGACTTTCTGCTTAGTATCTAAAATTGCTGCATAGAGGGCAAACAGTGTATCTATCAATACTTTTATCCATCGCTTCTGGGGGTGGTTGGGTGGTGCAAAGGTGTTGTGTATCTTACATCACCGGGGCGTCCAGCTGATATTGGCTTACAGTTGGGCAAGGCCTGCTATCCTTGTAGCAGGTAAGGGTAGAGGGGGAATGTTTTTATTTCTTCTGTTTCTTCACTTTCATTCTTGTTCCTCTTTCTTCCCTGTCCCCCTCTTTCATCTCTACTATCTCTTCTATCTCTTTTCTCCCTTTCTCTGGGAGACGACACAAAATGACCCTCAAGGGTTGACGTGTCGTTAAACCCCAACACAATCAAATCCATCGCTTCTCATTTGTCCAGACTGCATTACACCAACTCTTTTTATGACAATATCTCACATGAACTTTATGAAGCAGAAAACTATATCAGAAAGACTGTCTAGCTTGACAATATAAAACACGAAGAACATCAAAGTTATTTCACTTGTTGAAAATATGACGTAAACTTTAATAATTGATTCTTTTTATCCAATAATAAATGATAAGTTTTCAAAGTGGCATAGTTTCATCATAAAACCAATTGAGAGATCAAACAGCCAACCTTGTGAGAGATCTATGTAGCTGGTATGAGTAAACAGAGTAACCGAGAAAGTGTCATTTGCACGAAGATAATGTATTCTAGTATTCAGAAAGACAGTCTAGAGCAAAAAGAGTAGACACGAACCATGCATGGAGCGTATCTTTATTTTTGTTTTACTGTCATGTTCTATTGATGTGGACCGGACACATATTTTGTAATTTTGAGCTGCATGAAAATTGAGGATGAGATTGCGATCGTGTAAAACTTGTTTAACTGCAGCCATTCTCCCTCCCTCCCGACGCCCCCATCCCCTCACCCCACACACACACCGTATGTCGGTAGACTGGCCCTAGTCTCCAGTGACTAAATATATATTCTTATAATCCAGTTTTATAATCCAGTGAAATAAAACCAAAGTAATATCATGACTGGTCACCAGGATTATCAAACAGGATCTAAAACCAAACAAAATAAAACCAAAATAATATCATGACTATAAAAGCTGATCACTAGTTATCACCCTTTATAGTCATTATATTATATTGGTTTGATTTTAGTGGATTATCAAACAGGATTATAAGAATAAATATTTAATCATTGGAGACTGGAGCCAGTCTTGCATGTCGGTTGTTCCAATGCTTCTGGTCATTGTTCCTCATCAGCTCTTTTTTCGGTGGGTCGGGACGGCCGCACTTCGTGATTGTAGACTTTCCTGGGCACCTTTATTTATATTTTCAAGTACAGGCGGACTTAACCCATTTATGCCCCATAAATGGACATGGCAGTGACCAGATGCGGCGTCTGATCAGGGGCTACACTGTTTGCATTTTGGACAGGAGTTGCTTTAAAACATGGTAATGATGAAAATAACCTGACACTCCTTATATTGGAATTGGACCAGTCCAATAGTTAATGTAGAAGAGTCCGCTCGGTCCGCTGGGTTTGTGGAATCCAGAATCAGAACATTTCGTATTGATTATAAATGTGTAATCGTCGAACTCTTCAACCTAGACACCTACATCCTCTCCAATCCCACTAAGGTCAACGGATGACCCAGGTTTTTTATGACCTCTCTCACCTGATAACGTATCACGCAGAGTGATGGCCAAAATTATAAAACATTTTGTCAGAAAAATATTCATAAAAACCACCTAAATCATTCTTAACAATAGTATCTAATATTTCCTTTTCATTCCCCTGCTCCTCAATCTTTAACAGTATAGTGTGATTCACGAGCATATAATCTTTCAAAGTATTTGCGGACAAAGCTGTCGGAGGGGGTAGTTGGGTATAAGTGACTACTGACCTTGTTTACCGTGCTTCGCCGCTGGAACTAACATACTGACAACTAAATAAATGAAATGGAGAGATCATATCAATAGAACCTATCGTCCTACTTACAAATCATATTTATGTTAATTTCAAATTGAAGGACGTCATATTTTCGACTTTCTAAGCACATTTTGCTGAAGAATCTAAATACAACTGTATTTCTAACCGAGACAACATCAGTATTAACCTCTATTACTCTCTGGGCAAATTCAGCTGACGATGATATTTTTCTTGTTTTTTTTTTTTTTTGTTTTTTTTTTTTTTTTTTTTTTGTTGACATTTTGAAATGCATTTTTTCCTAGGGAGGTTATAAGAATTAAGTATTTTTACAGTGGGAACATTTTAACTCTTTTGTTCTTGTTTCGCAAAAAAAAAATCTATCACTGCAACGTCAACACAATTACGATAAAAATACGATTTTAAAGAGAAGTATAAAAACAAAATACGATTATGCATGTTAATTTTGTACAACAGTAGAAAATGTGTAAGCTTCTGAATTTGAGGATATCACCCATTAGTCTTCTGAACACTTTTAAAAATAACTTGGGTACGTTTCGAAATACCTGCGTACAGCCTTTGAATCAATTAACAAATATTGGTCAGTTGAATAGGTAGTGACGATCCTGTTTGAACTAAAATTTCTTTTGGAACAGTAAGTGTCACTCGGATTTTATCTAGGAAATCTGGACTAAATTGTCCCCAATTGCAATGGTCATTAACCAGCTAAACTGCCCACTGTTGTTAAGATCAAATTCCTATTTGACTTTTAAAGCATTCTAGCTTTGTACAAAAGTCAGGTGAAAATACCAAAAATACTTTTCACAAAGGAACAAAAACTGACCACCACAGAATTCACGACCTTGTGACAGAGGTTAAAATCTCGAGTAGCTAAGTGCAAAAACATAAATGTGCCGGAGTAAAGCATTTCCTACAAGATGGCATGTGCGCCCAGCGAAGACTCAGATCAGCCTGCGCATGTGCGCAGGCTGATCTGAGACCTCGCTGTCCACCTGAAGACACTTAAGATCCTCAGAGTGTCCTGCTAACTGATCCGACTGCGCGGATACGCTTGCTGATCCAAGTCTTCGCTGGAGCAGATTCGTCTCTTGTAGGAAACGCTGTGCCCCGGCTCTAATGTGGGATGGTAAAATGCACCTGTTAGTTGAATGGCTACATCGATAAGGAAGATCATTTCGACCTAAAAAGAATCTACGTTCCTTCTCAAAGGTTACTACCAAGCTTGCATTCTTTATAAAGTTACAGCGGGCCGTTATCGGCCCGCCAGCTACCCTGAAGGGCCTATAACGGCCCGCTATAGATTTATGTAGAATGCTTACTGGGTAAAAACCCAAATCAACATGAACCCTGAAAATAGATCTGTGTAGGTCATCATGAGCTTCTTATGTCTTGCAGCATCAGTGTGATGAAATATGGTTTTACCTTGAATATTGTCAGGCAGACCTGAGCAAACAGTATAGACATTTGTTGTGGATATTTATGGAGAGACTTGGATACACATGCTAGATATTTCACCATTTTACTATTAGGTGATTTTTTTTTTTTTTTTTTTTTTTTTTTACTTCTTGTTTGTAATCCTGCAAAGTAAGGCCCTTTTGAAAAGAATCTACTCTTAGGTAGAATTTGCTCCCAAGCGGGTGCGATTTTTTTTTTCTTTCAGAGTAGATGCCCAAGTAAATTCTATCCTTTTAGAGTAGACCCCTTTTAATAAGAGGGCAAAACAATTTTGACAGCGTTTATTACCGCCCCTGAAAGTGTAATCATTGGTCTTGAATACCTTCAAGGCAGCGAATTTCGTAAGGAATAGGTCACAATACACTGTTTTACTTTCTTAACTTTTACCACTCTCTCGGCTAATTCAGAAGATGACACATTAGCAGTTTGACTGGACCGTAAAACCCAACACAAAGAAAGAAACGTTGGCAATATTTCTCTTACTTTTCGCAGAAATAAAGCTTTGACGTTTCGCGCAAATTGTCTCCGTGAAATTTCAAAGCCTCTTCTGAAAAAAAAAAAAAATCAAAATGTTCTCTGCTGACGTTTTTATCCAGAATGCAGAGCGTTGAATGAGTCAAACTGAGACTGTAAAACATTTTGATGAACTAAACAGTATAAGAGACCAATCAATTAGTCTATGCACATGAGAAAATAAAACGAAAGCCTGGAACGATAGGGATTGTCCCAACTCAGTAAGCTAACGTTGAGATTACCTGAACTAAAAAGGACATGATTATCCCAGTTCATAAGATAGATAGAGGTTATCCAGTTAAGTAGGCCAATTCAGGCATTGTCATAACAGGTTTAAGATGTGGATTATCCTGAGTCGCTATGCTAAGGTAGGGATTATCTCAACTCAATAGACAGGTAGGAATTATCCAAAGCGGCCAAAATATGCATTTTTCCAACTCGGTAGCTTTAAGTTGGGATTATCCCAACGGCAGACCAAGATAAGGGTTATCCTAATTCAGTAGGCTAAGCTAGAAATTGTGCTAGAGGTTGAGATAGGGATTGTCTCAGCTCACTGTAGGGATTATCCTGACTCTGCAGCCAAGACAGGGATTTCTCCAACTCAGTAGGCTAAGACAGTAATTATCCAAATTCAGAAAGTTCAAATCCGGATTATCTCAACTCAGTAGACGGGTTAGGACTATCCAGTTAAGCAGCCAAGGTAAGGATTTTCCCGGCTCATTAGGCTAAGGTAGGAGTTATCCCAAAGCGGTAGACCAAAATAGTGGTTTTCCGAACTCAGAAGGTTAAGACATGGATTATCCTAGCTCAGTAGACTAATGGATTATGCCAGCTTAGAGGGCTAAGATAGGAGTTGTCCCATTTTAGCAAGTTGTGTAGGGGTGCTCCAATTTCAGTAGGCCAAGATAGGGATAATTCCAAACCCAGAAGCTTATCGCTTATAAAAATTTCAGCAGACAACATTTTAATTTTTCCAAGAAAACAAGTTTTGACATTTCATGCACGTTGTCTTTATTGGAGACATTTTGCATGAAATGTCAAAAACTGTTTTCTGGGAAATTAAGAAAACTATAACCAAATTAGCCGAGAAAGAGGTTTGGGTTAAGATAGGGATTATATCAACCTGTTTAATGAAGGAGAGAATGACCCAGGATGTGACAAGATGCTCAGCGACCTACCGATTTTATAGCGATAATCAGCTTAATTTCAAACAAATAGGCGCTGTATCAATGTTCATAAAAGGAAATATATAGTAAATATTATACAATAAAATTAGCTGTCCAATTACGAGGATCGGATACTGCATATCTGCGTCTTTCATGTTTGGGTGGAACGTATCTGTGCAATGAACAAAACAGAAAATTGTGTTACAGAGGGAGAGTAGAAGATACCCTTTCAGAGAGGAGACAGCTGTCAAATTAGTTTTGCCTTCCTTCTGGAAAGGGATCAACTCTGAAAGGAAAGAATTCAGGGGCATATCCAGAAGGGTTTTGGTGTGCAGGAATGCAAACATGAAGTCCCGAAAGTTACCTCTCTTGTAAAAGAATGGACGAAAATCTACCAGATACATCAAGTCAACTTACGACTCACATTGAGGACATTCAGTTGATAATCTACAAGTTTCTTTGGTGTACACATGGAAGGGGGGGGGGGGGGAGGGGGGATTAAATACTGTGTAACATGCATTGATAAAATATAGCGGGGGATTAAATACTGTGTAACATGCATTGATAAAATATAGCGGGGGATTAAATACTGTGTAACATGCATTGATAAAATATAGCGGGGGATTAAACACTATGTAACATGCATTGATAAAATATAGCGGGGGATTAAATACTGTGTAACATGCATTGATAAAATATAGTGGGAGAAAGACATGATGGATAATTTTAAACTGAATGATTTTCTAAATGAAAAAAAATGTAGCTGTATCCGTCTTTCGATGGTAAAATTAGCACGACATCATAAAATGCATCATACAGAATACCCAGTAAGCATTCTTTTTAAATCTATAGCGGGCTGTTATCAGCCCGCTGTAGATTTATAAAGAATGCTAGCTGAGTATACTTCTTCGTATCTACCAGCATTTGGACAAAGCGAAACGGATCTTATTGTACATGCAATTCAATGTGTCCAAAAAAAGATACCATAAACACATTTCCAATCATACATCGAGATTCAGACCCGATGGTCTGCAAAACTACTTTCTTACTACGTAATTTGATTTGGATGGCCTCATTTTCAAAGCTTTGTATGTGTGTGGGTGATCCTTTTACCATCATTACTTCGTTTTTTAGCGCTACCGAGTCTCATTTAACATACAAATTTTCACTAAAATCAATAGTTTGCCCTCTCCCCTTTGACGTCCATTCACCTCCACAATCTCTTTTGCACGGTATCGCTACATCAGTTTACCGTTATGTTCTCTACAATAGTAACTACTTCTGCTTTGCTTCACATGATGAGTGGCATTCTTTCACTTTTTAATGCATTTAAAACCCAAGTGCTATACAAATCAGGTTACCACTTATGCTTTTTAGGTGGTTTAGCTTACCGTCTCTGTGTTTATCTATATCTGGCAGTGATTGTAAGCAGTTCAATGTTACCTTGTGTACAAAAGCCGTAATCTTTCGCGGGAATCTTTGATATATGAGCTTCTCTCTCACTGCAAAGGTTCAATCTTCTGCAAAATATGCCTTTGTAGAATTAAAATTCTTCTTTGACCAATGTTGTTTTCATCCTTTGTGACCAGCAGACTTTAAAGATTTCTTAATTTTGCGGGAAAACGTAAAATAAAGGGACTAGAAGAAAGAAAATGTGAAATGTTTTCACGCTTTCGCTTCTTTTTGTTTTAAATTGTCTGACTGATGCTTATCGAGGAACGATTTCATGGGTGATGCTCCGTATTTATTCCTGTTTTCTTTTGTGTCTGAGGTGTATTAGTGATAAAATAACTTGTGCATTACTTGTTTGAAGGTGTACGTGCATCATTTTTAACTTTACCTGTCACGTATAACTGTGTGACTGGTGAAAGCGATCTATCTATGTTCGCAACATTTATTCAGAACTACGATAAAAATCATCTAATTTTTGATCCAGTTCAAAAACAAGAGACTAACTGAAATTTTACAGGCCATCAGATGCCTCATTTTATGATTGTAATGATACCATATATTCATTAAACCTTTCTTGGATTAAAAAAAAATGCCTAGTTTTGAAGAATATGGAGCGTTGTCCAATTTTTATAGTAAATGCTGTTCCTTTATCTGAAATTCTGGTCCAACTCAAGACTGCCAATCCTACCGATGCGCAGGTACCCTAAGTTCGGTAATCACTGCTAACCCGTGTATGTCTGTTCCATAAAAGGAACCATCAGCAAACACTGTAGGCCCAGATCAGACGCCGCGTTCTGTGGCGTCTGATCAGGTCTTAATTGTTTGCATTAAATACAGGATTTTCTACAAAACATGATGCCGTCCTCGGTGGCTCAGTTGGATGCGCCGTCCGACTGGAGACCAGGAGGTCGCGGGTTCAACCCCCGCCGAGGTCGGCAACATTCTTTCGTGGAGATTGATCATGAAATATTTTCTACGGTCATTCTCTCCCTTCCGCTGATTCAAGAAGGGCAGTTGTCAGTTTCTGGCGAAAGAATGTGCACAATACTGGTTAACCGCTTAGAGGACTAAGCCTGCCCAGTAAACGTGTGGTTAGGTAAACTGACCGCGCTCGACATGACCCCATTGGGTTGACTGGGCCGTAAAACCTCAACACAAACAAACAAACAAAACAAAACATGATGACGATAAAAACTAGCCAGGCTCTCCTGATATTGGAAATGGACCGGTCTAAATAGTTAATGTAGAATAATCCACTAGGCATAAATAGGTTAATTTGTAAACGTCTTACTGAGTTATCTGTCGTTTCAGGTGAAAATATAACCCTGACGGAGGAGCAGATCCAAGCAGCAGTGGCACAGAGTGAGATAATAGATGCAGCACCAGAGGAACTCATTATGGAAGTAGAGGCGGGTCATCAGGTGAAACTAGGTAACGTCGGAGATGTGTGTTTATCAGACGGTGACGAGGATAACGAAGAGGAAGAAGAAGAGGAGGAAACGGAAGATGACTTGTTAGAGAGAAATATACATGGTATAGTATCGGAAATGTCAGACTGACAACAAGTGATGTAGAGTCGTGTTTAACAGGTTAATTTAGGAGCTGGTTGTCTGACAGTCTGGCAAGGCCGCGTGTTAGTGAGAAATATTCATGGTATACTGTCAGAAATGCCAGACTGACAACAGGCTGAGTCGTGTTATACTGGGTAATTTAGGCACTGGTTGCCTGACTATCTGCCAGGGCTGCGTGTTGGAATGGTGTCGTTTACGGAACTAATGTCTACTGGCTGTAGGATTGTTGCAGACCGATATCTGTGTAAAATCTGAAGGGAAATTAAGTGGACTGCCAAGTCATGGTTCTCTGATGAATCATGGCATAATTGACTGATTTTTGTTGGTTGATCGGGGGTGGTCGGGTGGTGCGAAGGTGCTGTGTATCTTACATCACCGGGGTGTCCAGCTGATATTGGCTTACAGTTGGGCAAGGCCTGCTATCCTTGTAGCAGGTAAGGGTAGAGGGGGAATGTTTTTATTTCTTCTGTTTCTTCACTTTCATTCCTGTTCCTCTTTCTTCCCTGTCCCTCTCTTTTATCTCTTCTACTGTCTCTTCTATCTCTTTTCTCCCTTTCTCTGGGAGACGACACAAAATGACCCTCAAGGGTTGACGTGTCGTTAAACCCCAACACAATCAATCAATTTGTTGGTTGATCAATCTGGTACGTGGTGTCGACAACTGGTCTTAAATGTCTTATGGCAAGGCAGGATATATTGGTCGTTTGTTTCTAACTGCAAAATGATAATGTCATAAATGGGTGTTTTCATTTTTTTAAAATATGGAAAGACAATGTTTTAGCTAATTTAGGAAAATAAAAGGGCTGTTCTATAAGAAAATGCGTGGGGCTTTTGCAAGGAAAAACATTAAAATCATATATTCTATCCTGGTAGCCCAAGATTAGATAGACACTGTGCAGTGATTATTGCGGTGATACAAGGTTTACTAGAGTCTGTGCACTGGCTGAACCAGCAAGAACGTATGAACTGGGGCTCTGCTTTTCCTACAAGATTGCTTGCACGCATAACGAAGACTCAGATCAGCCTGGGCATGCGCAGTCTATAAGAGTCTTCACTGTCCATCTGAAGACACCATTGATCCTTGGCTACTCACAATGCCCTGCGAAGACTGATCAGACAGCGCGAATGCGCAGGTTGATATGTTTGCTGGGTGCACATGTAATCTGTAGGAAATGCTGTGCCCCTGCTCATATATCCCAAACAGATTACCATTACTTATGTCCCCCTCCCACCTACAGGTAGGGGGTCATTGTTTTTGGTGCGTATCCCGTTGGCATCGGCGTCACACTGTCTTGTCTGCACAATATCTTGTAAACAAGCGATTGGATTCTTACCAAATTTTTATAGATATATAATTGTGACATAACAACTGAATAGATTTTGGTGACGTTGGCCTAATTTTCAGGGTCATAGCAGTAAAAAAACTGGGGAAAAAAATCACGGTGGTGACATCTGTTTTCTCTAAAAACATTGTTACTAGTTATATTTTGCATCTTTCCATATCTGCAGTGCATTTAGAAAAATGGATCACACACTGAGAAAGCGCACTTATTCCATAAAGATGAGCCTAGGCATTTTGTAAGAACTGATCAAGACCTTTCACAGTCTATCGGTATACTCTACAATATCCAGTTCTGTAAGTGGATAAGAAAACTCTGATCAGATTCCACGAATGACCAGACTTAACTAGACCTTTTCTGTCTGCATATGCATATACAAGTACAACATATATGACAGCTTAAAAGTTTAGGCAGTAGAATATACTGTAGCAAAAATGATCTATGAAGTAAATAATTCCGAAAAGTGAGGTTATCTAGTTACATCCTTCGCAAAATCAACTATTTTTTACCCGTTTACGTATTTATTAACCTATTTATGCCTAGTGTCGCCTAAAAGAGACATTGACAAACAGTGAAGACCCTGATCAGACGCCGCAGAACGCGGCGTCTGATCAGGGTCTACACTGTTTGCATTAGATACAGGAATTTCTGTAAAACACAATACATACCAACCAGTCACCCTTTCTATTGGAAAAGGACCTTTCCAAAGAGTTCAGGTAGCAGAGTCGGCATAAATGGGCTAAGATCAAGTTCGTGGTTCTTACATTTTATATGGCCCTCATCGGATGAAAAGGCGTTTCCTTACATAGACTCGGGTCATCTGTAAGCGGACAGCGAAGGTCCTGATCATACTGTACGGATGTATAGGCTGATCTGGTCCTTTGATGTCGGAATATGCTCTGACGACTTTTTACTTGGGCCATTTAGCTTTCACACCATACACTGTGAAGAAGTGAATTCCGTGACAATATTGCATGGTAACTGTTTTTGCATCAACTACAACGAAAAACAGGGAAAACTTGTTCTTCATGGCCATTCTTCTTAAACCAACTTTCACTGTCCAGACGTTTATTTTTATATAAGCATGCGATTGGTTCATTATCAGGGCTAATTATTCTTTTTTTTGTTTGAAATGTATAGCTCATCCTTGTATTGGATAATTGCAAATAAATTAATTTATAAGTTATTATTTATTGAATTATTAAAACCAAATTTTCTTATGGATTGTTTGTTGTTTTTCATCGTCCTGTGGATAAGTCTATACTCAAGCGCAAAAGAAAGTGTGCACTCTTTACTTGTTGATTTTCTGAAAATCCAAAGATGAAATATTATCAGATTTTGTATCATTGTTTAGCTTATGCAATTACCTTTCTAATCGATATGATTATGTTATTGTATTACATCACGAAGACATACCTGTATAATTTTGACCCCCTTAAACCCCACTTTTATATAGTAAAACTTGGGTTTACAGGGATATACATTATTTTTCTTATTTCTGCTCAAACACATAGATTGTAGGTACTCGTTAGAACCGCCACAATCTATGTTTTGAGCAGAACTATGAAAAATGTCATTTTTTTTTTCTGAAAACTTTCAGTTTTTGGATGTGAAATTTTCAATATATTTGAATAGGCATGTTTTCGTAATGACACTAAAAAAAAAAAAAAAAAAAAAAAACTAACGGCATGTCTATGTGTAGCAGGGGTCAAAATTAATTATACAAACTACCCACCAAAGGGCTATTTCCTTGCTTGGATTCACAGTAAGTTGTTGCGAAATGATGTTAATACCTTCTAATGGAATTTATTTAGTGTTTGGTTAACATGTTCAGAATTGTTATTCTATTCCACCTGCAAGGCGTTGAGTAGATCATGTAAATTGTTAACGACGCGACTCTGCTATTTTTGGCTATTTGTGTGTTTTTAGTTTGATCCCTGCTGCGCAAGTCTCCCACATTCCTATCCCCGCGTCCCCCAACCCCCTCCACACACACACACAGAGTAGTATCACACACACACACACACACACACACACACACACACACACACACAGTAGTTATCCTACTGACTGTTCCAAGGCGGTTCTCTGTTGCAGTTCTTCTTTGTTCGTCGTAGTTTCATATGTGGCGATTGTTTTGTCATTATTAGTTCATCTCTCCTTCTGTTGGTGCCTCAAAGGTGGGCTGTGCTTCGTGATTGTGGCATTCCCTGGGTATTTTCTCATATTTTTGTAGCTTTCATGCGTACAGTGACGGCATGCATTGCATTTATTCTCAACGAAAACAAGCCTATTCAAATATACTGAAAATTTTACCACCAAAAAATGAAAATTTTCAGATAAAAATACTGATATTTTTCATATTTCTGCTCAAAACATATATTGTGGCGTTATACATATATACATCGAGGCGGTTCTAACGAGTACCCACAGTCTGTGTTTTTGAGCAGAAATAAGAAAATAATGTATACCCCAGTTAACTCCAGTTTTACTATATAAAAGGGATTTAAGGGGGTCAAAATTATATAGGTATGTTTTCGTGATGTGTCTAATTGTGTATAATGTCCATTTTCACCTGTGAATGTCATATCATTTATATTTATCTACAAGATACACTGTTGATAGCCTGTGCTGATTCACTGACAATAATAATAATATGATTCATAATAAAGAAGAAAGAAACATAAAACTCCCGCGAAAACCGCTTTCTTGGCCCATTTATCCATCCGCTGTATGTCTACATTTTTCACATACAAAATATAACCTTGAAATTGTAAGAATCATTTTAAAAATATTTTATAATGATGTTCATTGGATCTTGCTGATCAAAATGAGAAAACCTTTGATAACCGGGTGGTATAAAATTGTTATGCTTATTTGACAAAATAATTAAGCTGTTTCATCTTTTAAAGGAACTTCATAGGTTGATCAACTTCACAGGTTAATTATATCCCCAATGTTCTATCTCATAATCAAAGAGATTATATCAAGCAGTTTTCTTCAACAATAGATTATCTGCATCGCTTTATACGCAGAAACTGTCTCGGTTAAAAAAGGAGAAACAGAGATGTTAAAAAAGGGTCATTGTTAAGGATTTAACTTAAAGGTATTCGAGAAACTTAATTGTTGGGGAATGGATGCACTTTCAAGGGAGGCGACCCTGTCGAAATCAACGGGGGGCGGGGTGGGGGGGGGGGGGGGGGGCGGGGGACGACCCTGTCGAAATTACTCGGTGGCTCAGTTGGATGCGCCGTACGACTGGAGACCAGGAGGTCGCGTATTCGACCCCCGCCGGATCGGCAACATTCTTTCGTGGAGATTGATCATGAAATATTTTCTACGGTCATTCTCTCTCTTCCGCTGATTCAAGAAGGGCAGTTGTCAGTTTCTGGCGAAAGAATGTGCACAATACTGGTTAACCGCTTGGAGGACTAAGCCAGGCCCAGTAAACGTGTGGTTAGGAAAACTGACCGCGTTCGACATGACCCTGCTGGGTTGCCTGGGCCGTAAAACCTCAACACAAACAAACTGTCGAAATTATTTTTCACTCTTATAAAAAGGGGTCTTCTTTAAAAGGAAGGAATTTGCTCCATTTGCGGTTCTCCCCGGGAGCAAATTCTTTCATTTAACAATCGGCCCTTTTAAGCTTACCTGAGCACGAAGTGCTAATGGTGACCTATTCTGGTCAGTCAATGTCCGTCGTCTGTCGTGCGTTGTCCGTCGTGCGGCGTCAACAATTGCATTAAAAGCCTACTCCTCCTACACCCCTAGGCCAATTGACTCGATACTTGGTAGGAAGCATCGGGGTGACTTGTAGATCAAAAATAGCTAAAATCGTGCCGATCGGAAATCCAAGAAGGCCGCCATGGCCGCCATCTTGAAAATCTCTTTTTCGCTTCTTCTCCTGAACCGAAAGGCCAATTGACTCCAAACTTGCTAGGAAGCATCGGGGTGACTTGTAGATCAAAAATAGCTAAAATCGTGCCGATCGGAAATCCAATTGCGGCCATCTTGAAAATCTATTTTTCGCTTCTTCTAACCCCAAATGCCAATTGACTCGAAACTTGGTAGGAAGCGTTGGGGTGACTTATAGATCAAAAGTCACTAAAATCATTCCAATCGGAAATCCAAGATGGCCGCCATCTTGAAAATCTATTTTTCGCTTCTCCGCCTGAGCCGAAAGGCCACCTGACTCCAAACTTGATATGAAGCATCAGGGTGACTTGTAGATCAAAAATAGCTAAAACCATGCTGATCGGTAGTCCAAGATGGCCGCCCTGGTGGCTAGCTTGAAAATCTTTTTTTTCGCTTCTTCTCCTAAACCCAAAAGCCAATTTATTTGAAACTTGGTAGGAAGCATCGGGGTGACTTATAGATTAAAAATGGCTAAAATCGTTCTGATTGGAAATCAAAGATGGCTGCCATGGTGGCCATTTTGAAAATCTATTTTTCACTTCTTCTCCTGAACCGAAAGGCTTATTGGCTTTAAACTAGGTAGGAAGCATCAGGGTGACCTGTAGATCAAAAATAGATAAAATCATCCCTATCAGAAATCCAAGGTGGCCGCTATGACCGCCATCTTTAAAATCTATTTTTCGCTTCTTCTGAACTGAAAGGCCATTTGACTCGAAACTTGGTAAGAAGCATTCGGGTGACTTGTAGATCTAAAATAGCTTAAATTGTTTGGATCGGAAATCCAAGATGGCTGTCATGGCGGCCATCTTGAAACTCTTTTTTTTTCACTAATTTTCCTGAACCAAAGGGCCAGTTGATTTGAAAATTGGTAGGAAGCATCGGGATGACTTGTTGATATAAAAATAGCTAAAATCATTCCGATTGGAAATCCAAGATGGCGGCCATCTTGAAAATCTATTTTTCTTTACTTCTTCTGAACTGAAAGGCCAATTGACTCGAAACTTGGTAGGAAGCGTCAGGGTGACTTATAGATCAAAATTAGCTCAAATGGTTGCGATAGGAAATCTCAAATTGCGGCTGTAGTGGCCATCTTGAAAATCTGTTTTGAACTTTTTCCACTGAACCGAAAGGGCAATTGACTTAAAGTTCATTGGAAGTATCGAGGTGACTTGTAGATCATTAGTAGCTAAAATCATTCTGATTTGAAATCCAAGATGGCTACCGTCTTGTTTATGTGTATTATATTTCCCTGCCACTGTGCTGTTTACATGTATAAAATCATGATTCTTCAGAAACCACTTAGGCAATTGCAACCAAATTTCACATTGATCCTACTGTTGAAATGTGATGGAGAGTTTGTTCAAATGATCACGCTCCATTGACTGTCATGCCATATATAATATTCTTCTTCAAAATTAAGAACTGCTTAAAGGATGATCTTTTCATTAGTTGTGATAACAGGATTGGAAAAATGTTACATAACATCTGCATATTTGCACTCGCAATGCTTCTAAGGTGAGCGACCCATGGGCCTCTTGTTTTGTAATGAGATCGGCTCGAAGTAAAGAAAGAAAAAACAGGAAGTCATCCAAGTTGTGCCCCTAGTAGAAATGGCGTAAATTACGTCATTGGGGTGTCCAACTGATTTTGGCTTACAGTTGGGCAAGGCCTGCTATCCTTGTAGCCGGTAAGGGTAGAGAGGGGGTGGGGTGGGGAGTGGTGTTTTTATTTCTTCTGATTCTTCACTTTCGTTCTTGTTCTCTTTCTTCCCTGTCCCTCTCTTTCATCTCCTCTACTATCTCTTTTCTCCCTTTCTCTGGGAGACGATACAAAACGACCCACAAGGATTGACGTGTCGTTAAACCCCAACACAATCAGTCAAAGAAATGGCGTAAAACCAGTAATGAGAATATGTTAATGGAAGGGCTCTATATTACAAGGTTAACGTTTCGACGTCTCTGGTATGACATCGATAACGTTGATAACATCAGCTTAAGCAGCAACGTACCTTCGGATATGTGCACCCAGCGAAAATTCCGATCAGCATGCGCATTCGTAGTCTGATCAGAATCTGCACTGGGCGCATTTTGGATAGCTAAGGATGCAACGTTTCTTCATGCGGACAACGAAGACTGATCAGACTGTGCAGATGCAGAGACTGATTTGAGTCTTCGTGGGGCGCGCATGTCAGAAGGTACGTCTTTCCCCGTTCAGCTTTTTCTTTCTCTCTAAGGACGTGTAACCTCGCCCTTAACTATGATGCACCTCCAGATAACAAGTACCCAGCAAACACACAACGTCGCAAAAACGTAGTTACAACGTCGCTGCAACAACGTTTCAGTGACGTTTTAACGACGTTGTTGCGACGTTGTGTATTTGCTAGGTGTATGTTCAGTCCGCATAGGAGTCCTCTTCCTCATCTGTGAAACATCACTTCGTTGAATCAAAGCAAATGATTCAATGGCGACCTGAAGCCAGAGCACGAGAAAACAACAAACAGGGCCACGATTGTCCCGGCTACAGACATTGATCGTCAGGCGTTGATCATCTGAAACAGATTGAGGAGGGAGCTGTCATTTAGTCTGAGGACCGACCCACCGCCGTGCAATTAAAGACGGAAGCAAAGCTATCAACCATAATTGGGTTACCAACCATGCATGCAGTCTGCCGCAGAATATCCATGTTGTAATCTTTTTGTAGCGAGTGAGTCTTTTTAAATTGTACGGAAAAGTCAGTTTTGCTAGCACTATGCCGAAGTTGCCATAAAATTCAGGTTCGGACGGACCTTCTTGCAGAAGTGTTTTAAACCAACGTTATATTAATAACGGCGATAGAAAATGCTTTACATAATTTATGATTACGATACCTTTGCTTAAGAATGTTAGTAGCTGAAATTGTTTTTCGATTATTTAAAAGTTCATGTCGTCTTGGCACGACATGTATTTGTATGATCAGCCACGATCCCCTTGAAAGATGAACCGGTCAGGATTTTGTAGAATCTCGGAACCTGTGATCAACCATGATGGATGTAGCCTTTTATCAATATATTCATCTTTATAGTTGTAGGTATAAGATGTCAACTCCTGGTATTTTAGCCGTTCAAGGACAGGATTTTGTGGAATCTCGGAAACTTGGACCTACCATCATGGAGTTCTTTACCAGTGTATCCGTCTCTATGCTTGTATTTTTATCACCTAATTGCTATCAATTACATCGTTTTTGAATATGCGATATGATCCTGACATCTGTGCGCGTGTCACATTAGCTGAGGTTAAGGCTTGTGATGTATCGCATAACCCACCACACCCCAAAGTCCACATCACATACCCTTGATCGCACCCTAAAAATGCCATACGATAATTTCTATGTATTAGATGTCAGTTCCTGACATTTTTAAGACTTCAAGTTGCTGAATCCATAAAGCGTTCAACACATTGCAACAGACATTGTGGTGTGTGTGTTTTTTGTTGTTTTTTTCATTCTTTCGGAGACAATAAGGCTTGACATTTCCAGACAATTCACATAAATGTCAAGTCTTATTTACGTTGAAAAATAATTAAAAGAAAAAAAAGCACAAGAGAATGCCGTCTGTTCAGTTTTGTTTAGCGCTTTTAGGGTAAAAAGACCAGTCGATCCAACGATGACACTGCAAGAGTCGCAGAGAAACATCCAAGAAAACATTGGCGATAAATTGCGCATTTCGTCGGTGTTAACTTCATTCCAGAATTGACAAAATCAGCAAATTTTTGAATGAATAACTTGGACTGACTATGACACAGATCAGTAAAGTTGATCAATAATAATCCGAGTTGTCAAAAGTTGTCAGCTGATAGAGAAAAATGTGTGTTCAACAGCTCTAACGGTCCATATCACCGGTTTCTTAATATATCTCTAAATCTACATCGGTCTCTGTTAATTTTATACCTCTGACGAACTTGACTTGTCACTTGCCAATCCCCAGGAAACGTTTCACTTGGTACAGACAAAAAATAGTACATGTTAAAATATTTTCATTCTTCGTGATAATAAGGGTATATAAACACCATCATCACCCTCTTCGTTCGTTCGCAGGACTGTATCGTCTTTACATCACACAGTAGCCAACATTTAGCATGAAATATTTCGCGATGTGTTTGGTCTGCATGCATGTAAATATGATAAA
Organism: Anodontia alba; assembly: GCA_964016985.1. NCBI lineage: Eukaryota > Metazoa > Mollusca > Bivalvia > Lucinida > Lucinidae > Anodontia > Anodontia alba. The sequence continues at coordinate 103,594,969 of OZ024824.1, forward strand.
TCAGTTATACCATGGTTCATGCGATTGTACATGCGATAATGCACCCGCTGACGCCAATGCATTACAGCATCGTGCATGCGCACGAGCCATGGTATAATTTAGACTTAAATGTTATTCACTTCTTATCACATTACGTAAACACGCCTATTCAAATATATTGAAAATTTTACAACCAAAACAGGAAAATTTTCAGATAAAAAAAATTTCATATTCCTGCTCAAAACATAGATTCTAACGAGTACCCACAATCGATGTATTTTTAGCAAAATAAGAAAAATCATGTATACCTCTGTAAACCCCAGTTTTACTATATAAAAGTGGGATTTTAGGGGGTCAAAATTATATAGGCGTGTTCTCGTGATGAAGTGTCATAGGAGGGCAGTGTTTCGTTACTGTGGCTTCTCCTGGTGAGGGTACTACAAAAGGGGTGGGGCGGTGAATTAAATCTTATGGCTTCTGGGAGATGCCCGCAACATATATTTGTATACCACACATATAGCAATGGCGTCCTCCTTTTGAAGAAGTGTGCAAAGCATGAACTGCTGATCACTAACACAGTCTTCCGTCTGCCAACTCGCAACAAGACGTCATGGATGCATCCTCGCTCCAAACACTGGCATCTCATTGATTATGTCCTAGTACGAAGGAAGGGCAGACAGGATGTCAGAGTGACAAAGACTATGTGTGGTGCAGACAGCTGGACAGATCACGGGCTTGTTGTCAGCAAACTCAACCTGCGCATTCAGCCTGCACGGTGACCACAAGGTAAGAAAGTGCCAAAGAGACTGGATGTCTCTAAGCTGAAACAAGACAGCAAGAGGCAAGCTTTCATCAATGATATCTGCAGCCGATTAGATGCAATGGAATTCCGTTCAGATGATCCAGAAGAGAACTGGACAGTCTTCAAAGACACCGTCCACTCTTCAGCAATGGATTCCCTAGGACCAGTATCTCGTAAACACCAAGACTGGTTTGACGAGAATGACGAAGAAATCCAGGGACTCCTTAAAGAGAAACATGAAAAACACAAGGCATACCTTAGTGATATCAGCTCAGTATCCAATAAGGCGGCATATTCAAATATATGCAAGACAGTCCAGACTGGGCTCAGAGATATGCAACATTCCTGGCTGAGCAGTAAGGCTGATGAAATCCAGTCCTTTGCAGATAGAAAGGATATAAAGAAGTTCTTTGATTTTGATACGCTAAAAACAGTTTATGATCCTCAGAGCTCAGGAACCACCCCTATTCTCAGTGCAGATGGAACTAGTCTTCTGATTGACAAAGAGGCTGTCTTGAAAAGATGGGCTGAGCACTTTGATAGTGTTCTTAATCACCTATCAATGATGACGCTATCAACAGACTACCATAGGTGGAATGTAATCTGCTTGACGAGTTCCCAACCGTCTCTGAAACAGTGAAAGCAATAAACATTCTGTCATCTGGCAAGGCTCCAGGATCAGATGCAATACCTGCAGAGATCTACAAAGCAGGAGAAACTCCAGTTGCAAAAAAGATGACAGAATTATTTCATATTATGTGGAGAAAAGAAGCCATCCCTCCAGAATTCAAGGATGCGTCAATTATCCACCTATTCAAACGGAAAGGGAATCCTCAGTTGTGTGATAATCATCTTTATTGTCAGTTGCTGGGATGGTCCTTGCAAGAGTTCTACTTAACCGACTGAATGAACACCAACAGAGTCGCGGGAACAAATTGCACAGGATCGAGCAAAGTGGCGAGGCCTCATCAGAAGAGGTGCTAGTGAATATGAGGCAAAAAGAATCAGCGAAGCCGAGCAGAAACTAGTCTGTCTCCAGACTCTATCTTTTCTGTCATTTTCTCTTTTCTTTTCAAAGGTATACAATCTAGTACAGCTTACAATGATTTGATAAGTTATGTCCCTTAGTGAAAAAGATAGTTTCTGTAGTTAGACAGTGAAATGGGATTAAAGAGACAAATACAGCTACAGGTGATACAAGTGATAAAGAATGACAAAAACGATGCGGAAACGACTGGAGCCAGTCTAAGCAGAAACGTGCACAGCGCAAAGCCAGAGCTAAGGCACAAAAATGTCTCTCTCGTTAAAAACGGCGAAAACCCAACCAAGTATATCAAATCTCATTACCCTTGTCCTGATATACCTGTATATACCCTGCCTTTGCAAACAGTGTAGATCCAGATCAGTTGGCTTCTGAAGAAGCCAACTGATCTGGATCTGCACTGTTTGTCATTCCATATGTGAATTTATATCAACAATCTGGATCAAGTAATCTGATTGGCTGAAAATTAGAAGTGGGCGTGGCAACTTAATTTATTCAGCAGGACAAGGGTTAACTTAATACAAAGGCATTGCTCCATTCGTTCCATAGCGTCCATAGCATCAACAAAATATTTTTTCTGAATTCGCCACGAAAACATATGTTTTGGGTATTAAGTACGAGCGCCTCAGCAAGGCGCTTCTAATGAGATCACACAAATTTTCGGTTGAAAAAGAGGTTTTATCTGGAATCATTTCAGTTCTAACGCCCATTTTGACTGGATTTAGTTCGTTTGTCGCACATGTCTCATCATCGCCATCAGAATCAGTTCTTGTGTGAGCCAAAATGGTTAGTAAGTCCAGTCTTTATTCTGGCCATTGGTCGAACATGATAAATTTGAAGATGATAGTTGAATTTAAGAAACTACTATGCTTTAGCTGACTAAAATAACCTTGGTAAATGTTCCGCCATTTTTAAAAGGAGACAATTTTTGTGACTTCCTGCTTACTTTCTTGCGTAGCAAATCCCTTCCGAAAAAGGGGTCTGCTCTAAAAGGAAAGAATTTGCTCCTCTTGGAGCAAATTCTTTCCTTTTAGGGAAGACCCCTTTTCAGGAGTAGACAAGACAATCATGGCAAAATTGCCTCCGCTGAAAGAGAAGCCATCCCCCTAAAAAAGAGAGAAAGGTGATGTCCTTTACGATTGGCACACGGAATGCGTGCACTCTCATGGGCAGTGCTCTTTTAGACAGGACACAGAGAAGAACAGCCAGCTGTTCAGTACAGAACTTGGAAACTACAGCATCCAGATATCAACATTAACCCATTGTAGTCTGGAGACCCCTAAAAGGGTAATTGGCAAACAGTGGAGACCCAGATCAGACGCCGCAGAATGCGGCGTCTGATCAGGGTCTCCATTGTTTGCAAATAGTTCAACCATTTTTCTCTCATAATATCTAAATCACATAGCCTGACATACCTGAAATTGAAAGTAGATTCCTCCAATATATAGTGAGGGTGAGTTCATTCAGTCTATAATGGGTTGAGCAAGACTCGTGATAGAGCAGAGGGAGAAGTTAGGTTACACTTCCTTCTGGTGGACGTATAAAGATCGAAGAGAGGAACGAAGCTGCAGGCGCAGGATTCGCTACCAACACAACTTTGGCAGCAAAATCTCAGGATTTCCAAAAGCTTTCAATGGCTGCCGCAGGACACAAAGACTGTTAAGACTAACTCACGTTACATGGGATACATGAAACCAGTACGTCTTGGAACATAACGGTAAAATCATTTATACGCGTCAAATATTCTATTTTTGTGTGAGCTATTATTATGTTTTATCACCCATTAATACAAAAATAAAATGCGTATAACTTACAGTTTCTTATTTAAAAAATGAAATTTAAATAATATGGCCATTTTAAGCGTTGAGAATAATGGGTTGAGCCGTAACGTCAGAAAAACGTACGTTCGGACGTGCGCCCAGCGAAGATTCAGATCAGCCTGCGCATTCGCGCAGTCTGATCAGAATCTTCACTGGGCGCATTTTGGATAGCCAAGGCTGCAAAGTTTCTTCATGCGGACAACTAACTCTAATCGGACTGCGCGCATGCGCAGGCTGATTCGAGTCTTCGTTTGGCGCACATGTCCGAAGGTACGTTTTCTGTCGTTGTGACTCAATTATACTTAATGTTGCCTCTATCAATGGCTCACGATGTATCAGGACACCATAATGTGATTTCAGTTTGGGATCACTTACCTTGTTCCCGTCGGACCCACAATGAAATTTGCGGAATGCTCATCATATGACCACGTCAATTAAAAAAAAGACATCAACGCATATATAACGCATATATAAACAGCGCAGTTTCAGATCAAGTTGAACATCAACTGCGCAATGACACCGAGATAGTGTAGATTGAACATTCACTGCAAAATGACACCAAGATAATGTAGATCCATTGACGGAACGGTGAGGCCCTAGTTTATAGACCAAAACATTAATATGCGAGAAACCCCATTTTTTTTTTTTTTTTTTTTTTTTTTTTTGGTAAAATACGGCGCCTCTGTCTTCGAACTAGAAACTACTTCGTCCGACGTCTGAGATCTATTTCTATTGACTACTGGGGATCTCAGTCATAAGTACGACTGGGATTGCTGTTGACCCAGCAGCCCAGTAAGCATTCTTCATAAATCTATAGTGGGCCGTTATCGGCCCGTCAGGGTAGCTGACGGGCCGATAACGGCCCGCTATAGATTTATGAAGAATGCTAGCTGAGAAAACACAACAAAATACTCAAGGACAAGAAATTTGCTTTTACCACCAAACCTACTTGACTTTACTACGGAACACTTACTATTCGGCAGAGACGACATGTCAAATACTGAAAACGAACAACTATTTATACAAGTTCAAAACTACATTCTAAACACTAAAAGATTCATGTAGCTGTTATATTTCAATTGTTCCATGGCACCAGCAGTCATTCAATTTTTAACACAACCTTGGTCCAGCTTGTCCTTGGGGTGGTGTCTACGGTCTCGGTCACTGTCTAATTACTCTTGCTACCAACAAATATATGTCATTCAATTGTGTACATCTTTATATTACAAAATACATATTTCATCTATTGCGATGTCTGTATGTACTACAGTTGTTGTCATGCAATGTTTAATACCAATTAATATATTCCTACGTTTATCATAATTATTATTATAATTGTTACTATTACTATTATTATTATTATTATTACCATTATTATTATTATTAATGTTTATCTATTGTGTTATACTGCTCATCTAGTACCCATCATTCAAGATTAAAATTGCCAAAATTGTTTCAGGAGATGATTTATATAAGCTTTAAGCTTTTTATCAGATCCTGTACCATGAAATATTGTGTTTTCTATGTATATGTGAAGAGTTCTAAATAAATACTGTTTAAACCAAAACACAACGTCGCAGTTCCCGTTTGCTGGAAGAAACGCGGATCAAAAGCTGAATTATGTGCATGTGTACCGGCAAAGTACATATGTACTGGAACTAGTCTGCTAGAATAATATTCTCAAAACTACAGAACAAAAGCAAACAATAAAATAAGAGGTATATGGCTATATATAAATAGGCCGCGCCATGCGATAACCTGTCTTCGGGCATATACGGACAGTGAAGGCCCATCGCATCTGCGCAGTCCGACCAGGGCCTTCACTGTCCGCTAACAGAATCATTGGATACCACAGAATGTATGAATGGAGAGCAAAGGCCCGGATGATACTTTGCGCATGCGCGGGATGATCTGAGCCTGCGTATTTTACGCATGTTCCAGCGCATTTTTTGTAGCCCTCGTTATTCTGCATAAACTAGAATTCTTCCAGTAATTTTCAAATGAATGAATGGTTAGATGTGTGTCAGTGTTACACGCTAAAAATTTAAATTAAGTTTGACCTCTACAAGATGAGGCCCCACTGACGGGGAAAATTAACATCTTGCCATGTCCGTTTTTCCTATGAATATATTCCATGCGTAAATGGAAAATTAGAAAATGTGACCCTATTAGACATATGTGGGTGGCGTCAGAAAGCAAATCTGGACAAGACTACAAGGTATCGCATGATGGTAACTATGGCCCAGGCAATGTGGTTTTCTCGGTTCCCCTGTAAGGGCCCTTCACAGACATGCCGGCTGCATTTCAATTCATGCTGCTGCCTTTGATTTGTTTAAAAATACTGCAATCTGACACAATGCACTTTATTGTGAAAAGTTATGTAAATTTAACATTTTTTAGGTTTGCATTTGTAAAAAAGGAATGCAGGAGTCGGATTATTGGGGTCAAGAAGAGATTAACGATATTCAGCTGCCCTATCGGAACGCCGGGTGCAGCACTGGTTTAATGCATCACAAGTCAGCAAGGCAAACGAATTTCCATATCGAGCTACAAGAATGTAAAATTGTTCTAAAAATCAAATTTCCTTGACATGTGTTTTGTTTAAACTTTAGCATTCTTTGGGTAAAATCAGCGCACTAATTAATGATATATAGTCGACTCTATTAAATACTTCGAGATAGCCATACCTCGACATATAAGATTTGCAGAATTGAGGAAAAAATTATTCGAACAATCACATTTAAGAAATGTAATTGGACTCTTGAAGTTAGAGATATATTGAAAATATTGTGGAAAAGAGGATAAATTGCTCTTAAGAAGCAATGTCTCCTCTTTTTCACATTTTTTTCCCTGTTGTTAGATGTTCATGTTTAGGCAGGGACCAGATTTTCACTTCCAGATAAGCGGTTATTCGAGATAAGCGAGGTCGATACAACGAGAGTCAACTGTATATATGAAATGCGAGTTGGCAAATAAATGGGAGTTTGACATTGTACGCAGGTTGCGTAAGAAAATAATCCGCATGAAATGTCAAAGCCTATTCACAGAAAGAGAACAAATGTTTCGGCATGTCGTCTGCAGGTAGCATGCAATGTGTTGCACAAAATAAAGGCATTTGCGTGAATGTGTCTTAAACCATTTTGCCGGCCTCGGTGGCTCCGTTGGATACGCGTCCGAATGGTGATCAGGAGGGCCGGCAACATTCTTCCGTGGAGATTGATCTTGAAATACTTTCTATGGTCATTATCTCCCTTCTGCTGATTCAAGGAGGGTCAGTTGTCAAGTTTCTGGCGAAAGAATGTCCACAATACTGGTTAACCGCTAAGCCTGCCCAGTAAACGTGTGGTTAGGTAAACTGACCGCGCTCTACATGACCCCATTGGGTTGACTGGACCGTAAAACCTCAACACAAACTTAACCCATTCTAGTCTGGAGACTTTTTTAAAGGGGAATTCGTAAACCACATGTGCAGGCACAACGTATCATCATGCCCCACACTTTTAGGTACAGGGTTTTCTATAAAACAGGAATATTAAACTAACTGGACGTCCAGCTATTGGAAATAGAGCGGTCAAAAGGGTTGCGAGTAGAAGAGTCCACTGGATGTAAATAGGTCATCACAAAAACCTGCTTATATAATGTTGACCCCTTAAATCCCACTTTTATACAGTAAAACTGGGATTTACAGGGGCATACATTATTTTTCTTATTTTATGCTCAAAACATAGATTGTGGGTACTCATTACAACCGCCTCACCGAGGCGGTTCTAACGAGTACCCACAATCTATGTTGTGAGCAGAAATGTGAAAATTTCAGTTTTTTTATCTGAAAAATTTCAGTTTTTGGAGATGAAATTTTCTATATATTTGAATAGGCGTGTTTCCGTAATGTAAAGGGATATGCGATAAAGGCTATATACTGTCTTTGCAGCCCGAATCTCAGAGAGTAAAGCCGAATTCTTTAGAATCTAACGCAGAAGACCATCATCTGACTGCAGAATCATACTTTAACCCTTGTCCTGCTGAACCTGGATATACCCTGCCTTTGTAAACAGTGTAGATCCAGATCAGTTGGTTTCTGAAGAAGCCAACTGATCTGGATCTGCAATGTTTGCCTATAAGTATGTGAATTTATAGCAACAATCAAGATCAAGCAATCTGATTGGCTGAAAATTAAAAGTGGGCATGGCATCTTAATTTATTCAGCATGATATGGGTTAATAAGGGGAGTGGTAACACGTTAAGAGGCGGCACCTCTGTAAAATTGATTTATACGTCCGTTTTGAAAAGTGGTCTACCTTCAGTGGAAAGAGCAAGTTCTTTCCTTTTAGAGTAGACCCCTTTCAGAAAGGATTAAGTATGTGGATAAGCAAAAAAGGATGTCACAAAAGTTGTCTCCCTTGTGCAAAACCGCGAAATATCTGCCAAGTGTCCAATTAAACGTAACAAGACAAATACGCGAAAAGCCATTGAATTTATACGTGTCATACTCCATTTACAACCATCCCCTGAATGGTCCTAAACTGTAGGTCGTATTCACAAGACAGAGAAACTCTGACTAGACTGCAATGGACACTGCGGTCTGGGTCTTCGCTTTTGTTGTTCGATATAGTTACACTTTTTGTGTTATTACTGCGCTTATCAGAACTGAAGCTTACCACTACTTGAAATATATATATATATTTTTTATTTTTCAGAGAAAACAAGGCTTGACGTTTCATGCGAAACGGCTACCTGGCAGACGGTTCACATGAAATGTCGTCTTGTTTTCCCCGACAAAAGATAAAATTAATTTTAGAATATCGTTTGCTTAGCGCTTTAAGGGTTAGAATCTTAGTCTATATCACGAAAACATGCTTATATAATGTTGACCTCCATAAGCCCCACTTTTATATAGTGAAACTGGGGTTTACAGGGGTATACATTGTTTTTTTCTTATTTCTGCGCGCGAAAACATAGATTGTGGGTACTCGTTAGAACCGCCTCGCCGGTCTATGTTTTCGCGCAGAAATATGAAAAATATCAGAATTTTTATCTGAAAATTTTCATTTTTTGGTTGTAAAATTTCCAGTATATTTGAATAGGCGTGTTTTCGTAATGCATCAAGGTCTTTGACGTCTGCTTACTGAATCCGTTATGCTGTAGAATATGCCCGAAGAACAGAGAAGGTCCTGATCAGACTGCGCGAATGCACAGGCTGATCTAGGCATTTTGCAGTTTGCATATGACATAATGTCCCTTTTCTCAAGTAACGATCCGTTTTTAAATGTCGTCTGCTAAAATTTTAATTGAGCGTACAATGAGTTAATAATCTGTATTCTAAAACTGAGCTGTGTCAGAATTCTTCATTTGCATTTTATGACAAACCAAGAATTTGGAAAATTACAAGTTTTCAAAATATCTTGACAGCGTTAAATTTTAATAATTCGCTATTTTACATTTAACAACAAATTTTAGTTGTTATTAATTAGCATTGAAATTACAGAGACGCGATCGTGTCATAAATCAAAACATGTTATAGTCCGTTTTATTGGGCTTTTCTACCGTGTTAACTCTAAGTACTCGGACCGACAGGCCTGAGCAAACAGTGAAGGCCCATATCAGACGCCGCAGAACTGGTCAGAGTCTACAATATTTGTAACTCATCCAGCAAGTCAAGTTACAACTAACATTATCACCTTATCTGAAGCCTCGTCAGCTGTCTAAAAGATGATATATCGTCGATTTTTTTAATGGAGTGATAAGCGGCTAAGTGGTCACATTTCTTGTAAATAACAAAAAAAGAATTTCATACAAACCGGAACGGTAACTATGTAAGTAAAAAGTTTATGTGCTGAAGGTAACACTTAACCTTATTTTTTCTGTATGCGCCTGACTGGTCAGCAATGTTATACATATATTACAATCTATTGTATACATGTACATGTGCATTGTATATTTATTAGTCTGCGCATTTACAAAATTCTATAATCTTTGATATGAAGATCCTCATAATTCAACATGTATATACAATACAGACAGTGTTCACTTGTATGCGATAAGTACGTTCACAGTAAGCATTCTTTATAAATCTATAGCGGGCCGTTATCGGCCCGTCAGGGCAGCTGACGGGCCGATAACAGCCCGCTATAGATTTATAAAGAATGCTACCTGGGTTAGTTTATTCCTGTCGTTGAGACGGAAAGTAATTTGTATATATAAAATCTACAGGTGTGGTGGCCGTTTCGGTTAACTCGTTGGAAATGGAGCATCATATTTTATATATATCACGTTTTCTGTACTTTTAAAACACATTTTCTGTCAAACTTTGTACTAAAATTGCATTTTTTGCAGGTAAAAAAAAGAGTTAGTTGATTGATTGAAATATGTGAAACACACAGTTAAACATGAGCTGGCATCTGAGATAAGAAATCCGGATTCTTGGCTTAACCATTCTCTTGCTGAACAAGGCATCCCCTGCCTTAGCAAAACAGTGTAGATCCAGATCAGTTGGCTTCTGGAGAAGCCAACTGATCTGGATCCACACTGTTTGTAATTAAACATATGAATTTCTATCAAAAACCCGGATCAAGTAATCTGATTGGCTGGAAATTAGAAGTAGGCATGGCATCTTAATTTATTCAGCAAGGGAAGGGTTGGTTTAAACAATATTTATTTCTTCTATTTTTTATGAAAATACAAACATACATTCATAATCGAACACTCGTTCTAGAAGAGGATCTGGACGAAAGCTTTAAAGCTTATAGAGTCCATCTCCTCAAGGAAAGGGTTAAGAAATTGCTTGTACATTATTCACGTACAAGTCTTCGTTGCAATAGATGATGCTAGGGAACCAGCCTGTAAGCCCCTGAATTTAGAATGCCCAAAAGTCAGAATGTAACTGCTGCACAATGCAGTGCAACTTCTCTCAGCCGAATGCTGAGGGACCAACATGATTAGGGGAGACCGGTGACCTCACGGAGAACGTTCTGTATATTGAGATCCGTCTATCTTCTCCGTGCTGAGACGTCTCCACCTATCATCCGTAGGGGTGGAGTTCCTCACTATGCATGGTATTTACCTCGTATTCGGACAGACAGAACGCGGCGTCTCATCAGGGTTTATACTGTTTGCCACTCATCCAGCAATTTTTAGACACAACATCAGATAGTAAATTGTACTTGTTCAAATGTTACGTAGAACAAGAATGGTAAGGTTGTTGAGGTGTCCGATTACTTACAGGGGTAAACACGGCGGTTCATGATGGTATGTCTGCATTGTTCGCTGGTCCCTTGAAGTACCGTATGTCTATACATGACCATACATCGGCTGGTGTAGGGAATGTCATCTTTACTTGCAGAGGCAAACTGGTAGATCCAGATTCAAGTTCTCAATGGCTCTCTTTCTCCTGTGAAGTTGATGGTCCTGTGTAATCGGAGCATCATTAAAACCAGCCGACATTTTAAAGTCTACTCTCTTGCATAGAGATTTGCTAACTCATTTTTTTTTTCGTAATTGAAACGGATTGGAAATTGTAAGCGCTGATAGTTGAACGTATTTAAAGTCCTACCCTAATATTCGTATACCCTAACCGCTAACAATATTTATCTTAAAATTGAAGGTGAATTTATACTCTTTCAGGGGAAAGCAACCCTTCCAAATTGTCTACTTCCTCCTTTCTGAAAAACGGTCTACTCCAGAAGGAAAGAATTTGCTCCCATAGGGAGCAAATTCTTTCCTTTTAGAATAGAACCTTGTAAAAGATGGCTGAAACTATACCAAGTATAACCAGTCCCCTTAGAACGTTCATTTGACTGTCTTCTGCTGTACCTAGTAAGTATTGGTTGAGAGCAAACCATGTTCTGTGGCTTCTGATGTGGTTCTATGCTGTTTGCTTAACTCTTTCACTGTCACATGCGATAAAAATAAGCTTTTGCAAATAGCGTAGATCAAGATGAGCCATCTCATCTGGATCTACCTGTTTGACAGTCACCCTTTCAACTTTACATATAAAGTTTATATAAAGTTTATTCCAATCGATGGTTTGTAAAAAATCTAAAACAACAAAGCAGACGACAATTATAGTCTGAAGTTTGGCGTCGAAAGAGTTAAGCTCCTCTAGTAAATTCGGCACTTCCTGCAAATGTTGACATTCGTACAGTAGGAACTATTTTCGCAGTAGGCCTGCCTTGCCTTGGCTGAGTAACTACGGCAGCCTTTTCGGGTTCTTTTTTCATCTTAGTTGTCTCCTTTGGTGTAGGAGTAGGTCGTGGCTTGTCATCGACCGGTGGCAATGCAGCTGTATTCAGGAGTGCAGCGTCGTTATCTTCTTTCCGTTGCAGTCGTGGTCCCCGACGATAGGGCTGACGTTCCGACGTTACTGTATGCTGTTCTGAAGGAGTCGGTTCTTTTCAGTCCAGCTGCTAGTGGTATTCTAGCTGGCTCCTGTTGGCACGGTCATGTTATGTCGATATCTATCGGGCACATGACGTTTATCCAACTTCGCATTAATGTCGATACGGCGTCATGACGGTCATTCTCTCCCTTGCGCTGATTCAAGAAGGGCAGTTGTCAGTTTCCGGCGAAAGAATGTGCACAATACTGGTTAACTATGTTCCCACTATCACGATTCGCGGCACGATTGAAATCGTGGTCTTAATCGTGGACTAATCGTGGTGATCCTATCAGATCTTATCAGATCTTTAGGTCAGCCGTGGCAGTCGTGTTAATCGTAGAAATTTTTTGAACGGTTCAAAATTTTTCTACGATCAACACGATCAATTGTCAAATCGGGATCATCGTATCAGATCGTATTGCATCGTAACAGATCACATCTAATCGTGCTTCCTGATCGTGGTGATCGGGATCGATCTTGGACAAGACAAACACCACGTTCTGTTGAGATGTGTTGCGATCTCCCACGATCTGTCACGATTTGTTACGCTCTGTCGGGTCCCATTGCTCAAGACCTGACACGAATGACTCACGATCAGACACGAGTTGATACGAGAAGATGCGAATAAACGCGAGTAGATACGAGTAGTTAGGTTTTTACACGAACGCTCACGATCTGATACGAGTTCTCGAGCTCATAAATCTCTCCTCTCCTCTCTGAGCCATGGGCGCACCCAGAACTGCCTGACTGCAGCTCTCCTGGCCCTTTGTGGTTAGGGTTGTAGCTGGTCTGTCTGCCGCTCGTCTTCTTCGTCTCTGGCGATAAAGTAACTATACAGTAATACTGCAAATGCCACGTTGTCATCATCCGCAACTCCTGCCATCATCCATAGTTGAAGGCCAATGTTTATGCTGTAAAAACTCAAGAAACAATGAACTCCATGGTCAGTCCGGCTGCATATATATACCCGTCGGGATCCAATCGTAGCTCAAATCGTGATCACCCTCGATCATGATCGTGAAAAACATCGAGACCACAATCGTATGCTATCGTAATGGAGCGCATCGGTTCGTGATGAACGTCTCGGAACGTATCTGCACGTATCAGTTAGTTGCTTCGCACTTGTTCGCCTATACTGTCCATTTTTGTTTTCGCTTGACCCCTGCTAAGTTACAAATATTTTACCGTTGACAACTGAATAATCCAACCATACATAGAGTAAATCTAAAAAAGTATGAATTAAATTCCTATAAAAATGATTTAGTTACACTTATAATGAGGTCAAGGCCCTGATACCCGGTCTATGTGAAACTACTTATATACGAGCATATGGGTGCGGGAACCGGTGTCGGGAGCCTGCTCAGTATGGTACAACTGATTCTTTTGAACTAAGATTAAATCTCTTATTTCAGCGAAGTTTTATAATACGTACGAAGCTTTCTCCACGGATAGCCTTTTTATTTGTATTTTATATCCAGAATATTTTACTTTAATGTTCCGAATACATACTTGAAGTAGATCGTAATAAATAAAAGCATATTTGCTGTCATAAAAATCACAGAGTAGAAAAGATCGTCTGCCCTACCACATACTTAAAAGAAACCTACTAAGAATGTTTTCAAATATATCTGGATTTAATTTAAAGATTGTTATTAAGTTTTCTCTATTCTTTTTATTCTCTCATTATTATACATTAACCTTTCCCACTCTTTGGGCTAACTCAGCAGACATTGATAATATTTTTGTTCTATTTTTTCCTGGAAAACAGGATTTGACACTTCATGCAAATTATCTCTATTACAGCCAAGTTGCATTAAATGTCAAAACCTGTTTTCTGGGAAAATATGAAAAAAATATTTCATAGTGTCGTCTGCTGAAATTTTTACCCAATCTGCTGAGTGTTAATTCTTTCATTATCATACATTAACAGTACACTTTTATGTTTACTGGAACTATTATCAGACATACACTTCAAACAAATCTTACCAAAATTCTATGGCTGAAAATATATTTCTTAATCATACGTTTTGGCTTCATTATAAATTTCTTTTATAATAGAAAGAGTTTTTCACAGAATTCACTCAACTATAGTGAACCAGCGTTACACATTACGAAAACACGCCTATTCAAATATATTGAAAATTTTACCACCAAAAAAATGAAAATTTTCAGATTAAAATTCTGATATTTTTCATATTTCTGCTAAAAAAAAAACATAGATTGTGGGTACACGTTAGAACCGCCTCGCCGAGGCGGTTCTAACGAGCACCCAAAATCTATGTTTTTGAGCAGAAATAAGAAAAATAATGTGTACCCCTGTAAACCCCAGTTTTACTATATAAAAGTGGGGTTTAAGGGGGTCAAAATTATATAGGCGTGTTTTCGTGATGACGACAAAATTTGTTCCCAAAGATGTTGCCATTAAAATGATTTTGCTGTTGTAAAGATTCCTTAATGGACAGAATCATATGTAAGGAAGACCTTGCTTTATTCTTATTTGCTCATGGAATATATGTTTTGGATATTTGTTAGAATCGCCTCAGTGAGGCGATCCTAACAAATATCCAAAACATATGTTGCTTGAAGTTTTAATGCAATATTCTTGCATAATTTCTCATTTAACTGTCACCTCTTGAGCGAAGGTTTCGTGACATTCGAATTGTCATTATAACGAATTTTGTCAATGTATCGAGTGTCGATATAAAGAAGGTTGACTGTACATATATGTATAATATTAGAATACCAGTCTTGTTTAGTCATTTAAACTAGTCTTGTAACATTCAGCTAACACTTATTACTTCCTTTGTCCTTTACTTGGTTAGGAACAGAACAGAACTAAACTTTATTTGGCTAAGCTCAGGCCACACATATGACGTAAGAGTACAATGCATGCAATATATATGAATAAAGGAACGAAAGAAACAAAAGAAAAGATAAAATTATATACAGGATAATTCAGGGTTCGAAATTAACAGTAGCAAGTAGCAAATTTGCTGCCTGAAAATTCAGTTTGCTACCTGGTCAAGCTGTTGGTAGCAAAAAGTTGCTACCTGGTAAAGTGCTCCGAACACTATCAACTTTAAGTGTTGTGAATGTCTTTAGTGCAAATTAGACAACACCTCATGTGACTCGTCTGCCAAGCACACAAATCACATGCAGTGTCAAGCCTCGTTTTTGCTGAAATAGGAAAATACTTTAAAAAATGCTATGTGCTAAATATGCTTAGCGCTTGAAGGTTTAACCAATGACATGGGAGCAATATGTTTTGCTGCCATGTAGATGCATTTTGCTACCTAATTTCAGACCAGGTAGCAACTACTTGCTACTTGCGAAAAAAAAAGTAAATTTCTAACATTGGGATTACAAAACTCAATTTGCATTTGTAAACTTTTGAAGAATGATGTTGACAAATTTAGATAATTGAGTGAGGTCTTTAACATTGTCAGTGCAGAGTAAATCTTTGAATTTGATGACATTTGGTCTTTTGTAGTAATATATGATTTCAAAAATTGTTTTCTTTCAGCCTGAAAATAATTACATACAAACAGATAGTGAAATTCATCGCCAATGTCATGTTTTGAGCAAATATTACATTTTCTTTCGTCAAGAGGAGTATTCTCCCAGCGGCCTATTTCAACAGGTAGTTTATGATTACTTGTTCTAAATTTCAGAATTGGAAGGTACTGTTTTTTTTATTCAACTTAGTCAGATAATTTTCTAAATTTGTATTCTGTTTGAAAAGGTAATAATTTTTTCCTTTAGAAGATGAAGGGACTTTAGTATGCCAGTTTTGTATATGCAAATCAACCAATGTCTCAGAAATTTGCCTTTTGATAAGTTTAGGATTTTCAATAGTATTTGCACTAAAAAGATCAAAGCATCCTGCTGAAATAAGTACTTCTTTAATACAGTGAATCCATTTATGGTGATATATTCCATTACAATATTGATGAAAAAGTATATTATATAGAGATTTGGATAATTTTGATTCCTTACCATTTAAGATATTTATCCAAAAGCCAATCAGACGTGTTTTAATGGTTATATCAATAGGATTGCGACCAAGTTCTGCTTGCAGCATGTATATCGGCGTGCTCTTTTTTAAGTTTGTAATGTATCTCAGGAATTCATTTTGAAGATTTTCAATCAGCTGAAGTTTTTCAAATGCCCAAACCTCACAGCCATATAGAGCTATTGGTAAAATTGTATTATCAAATAATTGCAGTTGTAAATCAATCGGTAGATTTAAGTATCTTATTCTTTTGTATAAAAGGTGCATAGCTTTCTTTGCTTGATCATAATTGTGCTTTATAGCTTTAGAGAAACTTCTGCTTTTAAAATAAAATTACACCCAAATATTTAAATTCTTTACATATTGAGATTTTATTTCGCCAATTTTGAAGTTAAAGCGATCATCATTACGAGTTCCAAGAATCAAAATCTTTGTCTTATCATAATTAATATCCAGCTTCCATAATTTTGAGTAGTCATGAAAGATGTTCAAACTGTGCTGAAAACTCTTTTCATCTGTGGCGAGAATATCTGTGTCATCTGCATAGAGTAAAACAAACAGTTTAGGCAACATGCCTGAAATAGAACCTGACAATGACGCATCTTGCTGAGATATCCCATTATTTCAGATTCCTGCCACTGGGAGTTATACTTGAATTGCAAAACAATTTTACGCACACCCAGGAAAATTCTTGAAAACTATGCCAAGAATCGCTTCCAAATTAAGGGCTACTCTTATGGCAAAGAATTTGCTACGAGAGCGGGCAAATTCTTTCCTTTTCTGGGAGCAAAGTCCTTGCTTTAAGACCAGCCCCTATGGTAAAGAAGCAAAATATTTTATGTTTGTGCTAATTTATTATATTTTTCTTACCATCACGAAAACATACCTATATAATTTTGACCCCCTTAAACCCCACTTTTATATAGTAAAACTGGGGTTTACAGGGGTATACATTATTTTTCTTATATTTGCTCAAAACATAGATTGTGGGTACTCGTTAGAACCGCCTCGCCGAGGCGGTTCTAACGAGTAACCACAATCTATGTTTTGAGCAAAAGTATGAAAAATATCAGAGTTTTTTATCTGAACATTTTCAATTTTTTGGAGGTGAAAAGTTCTATATATTTGAATAGGCGTGTTTTCGTAATGACATGGTTCGCCCATACGTTATACATGTATATGCATAATGAGCGCCTCGCCTATCGCTTGTGTGAGCAGCGAAATCCCAGATTATCCTTCGAATTCGCGAAAGTACAGCTGATCAGGACCTTTGTTTTACCTTTCACGGAATCTTCGGATACCAGTTTATAGAATAGATCAAAGAACCCGGGCTCTCATCAGACTTCGCAGATGCGCAGGCTAGTCTGAACCTTCAATGCCAAGTACGCATATCAAGGTATATTTCACACACGTTGAACAGTTATAATTGACCAGAGACAAACAGAAAGGAACTTTGTTGCTTTTCATTTCGTCACGCCCGAGCTACATTACGAAAACACGCTAAATATATAGAAAAGTTCACCTCCAAAAATTGAAAAATTTCAGATAAAAAACTCTGATATTATTCATACTTTTGCTCAAAACATAGATTGTGGGTACTCGTAAGAACCGCCTCGAAAATAATGTATACCCCTGTAAACCCCAGTTTTACTATATAATAGTGGGGTTTAAGGGGATCAAAAATATATAGGCATGTTTTCGTCATGTTTTTTTTTTTTCGCGTCTATTTCCCACCAGAAAATGGTTATACAACGATAAAGTTCATTATAATGACAAGTTGACTGCCATGAAGCCTTCGCTTAAGAGGTAACAATTAGTCACAAATTACGCAAGAATATTGTATTTGATAGTTTAAAGATATGAAGCGATTCTAACAAATATCCAAAACGTGTTCTGTGAAGATATAAGGGTCTGTGAAGATATAAGAACAAAAGAAGACCTTTCTTACTGCTCATAAAGTATTCTTTACAATAGGAATATAAGAATTCATCATGAGTGTCCATGCAAGATAGGAAAATCTCATCCGAGGGGTAGGAATTTCAACCAGGGACGAGGCTTTTCTCCCATCTTTAAGTGAATTGTCCTAAGGATCAGCGTGGAAGTTTCTCACATAGGCAAAAAGCCTATCTCATATAGGCAAATCGTTATAGGCAAAGGTGGGAGAAATTCATTTTAATGGCAACTTCTTTTGGAACAAATGCTATCGTTGTAACGAGGGTCACTGTATATACGCGAATTGATTATACAGAGAAATCTCACCGCCCCCTCTTACCTCAACTGATTTTGTCTTTCCAACCCACTCATGCACACGCATGCGCGCACACACACACAGCGGCGCGAGCTCTTAAGATTATGCAGACATCTGCAAATATTCACATACATTACGGCTTATTACCCCCAGCAAACAAGCTCAGTGTCGACGTCCAATTTACTAGTATACGTTTTTTTTTTTTTTTTTTTTCATCATGCGTTAACATTGAAGGGTTTCGAAGAAATTGTATGAACAAGCGGCCCTGTGTTAATGCAATGAAATATATATATATATATATATATATATATATATATATATATATATATATATATATATATATATATATATATATATATATATATATATATATATATATATATATATATACGAGGAGCGGTCGGAGAATATCCGGACTTTCTGCTCTTTCTCAAAAACCGTTAAATATTTTTTTCAAAAAACCTTTTTTATTCTTTTTCAAAGTATTCCCCACCTACTTCTGTACACTTTTGCCATCTTCATGGGAGTTTTTGTATTCCCTCTGCACTTACTGCTGGAGTACCGATTTACAGCTGAAATCAAAGCCGCCCCAGTTTCATATATTTGTTTCCAGCGAGCCTTTTTAATAAAACCAAAATAATACCATGACTATAAAGGCTTGTCACTATTGACCAGCCTTTATAGTCATGATATTATTTTGGTTTTATTTTAGTGGATTATCAAACAAGGATTATAAGACAAAAAGTATTTAGTCACTGGAGACTGGAGCCAGTCTATGATCACTCAAATATCCTTTTTGAACCCCATGCCAAACTTTGCCGCTTTAGAGTTTAGTGATACAGAAACATGTGGCGGACCAATGCCCAGACAGCACGTTCCTGTATGAATATGCCTACCACTTTTATTTTGACTTATCTTCGTCAGATACAGTAGCTGTGTGAGTACTTTGAAAGCGAAAGTAGAAGTGACATCTCTAGATATAGAATTTAATGATGCGTGGTAATTTATGTGATATGTTGGGTGTAGTAATAAAATGGAGCAATAATCGACAAATAGCTGTCAAAGTAAGTCAAACTAACGTATACACTGTTGATTTACTTCGTAAATGATATCAATTAAATAAAAAGCGTTAAATGATTTTTCGACAGGAATTCGATAAATCTGAGATAATCTGACCTTTTTCAACTGTAAATCTGATGACCAAAGGTAACCAACAAGCTACCTTTTGAGTCGTTCGTCCGTTCTTCACGCTTTTCTTGTGAACAAGATATCTTGATAACTTGAATTAGGGCCTTGAAACTTGGCGGTGGGCTTATTGGGAGTGGAACACCTGATAAACTTTCGAAAAAAAAAAAAAAAAAAAAAAAAAAAATCGGATTGATTTTGTGAGAGTTATGCACCTTTTCAACTTTAGCACTTTGTAGTCGGACTTATGATATTTTACAAACACATATATTTCTATAGGTCCTATTAGAATATGTCTTGAAGACACCTTTTTTTCACGGGGCGGCCAGAATAGAATAATAAACCGTGTATACTCTTCACCGTTTTCTGTCCTAGGCAACTAAATTGTCTATGGTTGATAAAATTCCGTTGTTTTAAAAATAATCGGTTGATGAAACAAACAGTGTTGATCGTAATACAAGGACACGTCACGGTATTTGCCGTCTCACCTAAGTCTTACGTATAGAAGAGACAAACTCTTACATGTAAAACACTGAGCAAAAATGTAGCAGACGACATTCTATTTTCTGTTTTTCAAGAAAAAAATAAGACGGCACTAGCAAGCGATTCACATGAAAGGCCAAGTCTTAGTTGCTCCAACAAAAAAAAAAAAAAAATAGAATAGAATGTCATCTGCAGTAGTTGTGATCGCTTTGGCTTGCGGCTACCAAAACAAAAAAAAAAAAGAGTAATAAATAAATTAAAAAAAGACATAATATTGCGGCCAGTCGCAAAACAACTTATTAGATTATAAAGAAAATAATCAGATTTTTTTCTAGGTTCATATAACATTTTAATATAAGAATGGCCATGACTCACACATATTCCCATTAAATAATCCCCCTATCGACCATATACAGCGATAAAAGTAAACGAACAATTTTACAGGAGAGATATCAAACAGCCCTTTTTAGTGATCGATGTTATCATTATGGCGATAGCAATATTCAAAATCGTAAGAGACGCAACATCTGGAGACGTACCTTTACACATGTGCGCCCAGCGAAGATTCATATCAGCCTGCGCGAATGCGCAGGCTGATCAGAATCTTCACTGGGCGCATTTTGGATAGCCAAGGGATGCAAAGTTCATTCATGCGGACAACGAAGATTTTGACCGGACTGCGCGCATGCGCAGGCTGATTTGAGTCTTCGTTGTGCGCATGTCTCAGAAGATACGTTTTCTCACGTTGCGGTTCATAAAACTATTTTTTATTGAAAATCTTATGATCCGAGTAATTGAAGCGTTATTTTAATGTTATTTTGACTTATGGCTTTTATTTTCTCTGTAGCTTTCATTTTTGTTACAGTTACAAATAAAAACGGCGCTACTCGTGTACATGTCACTTGATCTGAGCCTAACATTTCAGTGAAAGGTAAGACATTGCAAGTGGTCTGGCGGTCTCCGATTAATTCCCTTACCGCTATACCTTGGAAGCGAGCTGTTGAGGGGTAAGTGGTAAATGCTAAAGGGCCACTGTGATTTACGAGATAAATCGTAGATCCTCCAAAAAGAATAAGCGGCCAGAAGATAGTCAGTTTGTACGATTTGGACCTTCTGAAATCAGAAGCCAGGACGGAATTACTTTTACGCACACCCAGGAAAATTCTTGAAAAAAAAAAAAAAAATGCTTTGAATCTCTTCTTGAATAGGGGCTACTCTTTAAGGAAAGAATTTGCTCCCAGAGGGCGCACATTCTTTCCTTTAAGAGCAGCCCTTATGCTGCGTCTGATCAGGGTCTGCACTGTTTGCGAGACCAGTCTCTCGATATACGATATTACACTGATTTAGCTTAAGTGAGTGATTTTATTTTTATCCGCCTTCATATGTGCAAATTAGCATGCAATATCTTTCGAGCACCTCTTTTTTTATCGATTCACCTTTCGGTTGTCAAAGGGCGAAGGTAACCGAAAAAATCTGGAAAAGAGTCCAATCTGAAACTTATAAAAAGCTAAAAAAAGTTGAACCACTAGAAAGCCCCCAGTGAGGATCGAACTCACGACCCCTGGTTTACAAGACCAGTGCTCTAACCACTGAGCTATGGAGGCTTCGACAACTTCAACATCGACATATTTATAGATAAAATTATACCTATATTTATACGCGTTTGATATTTTTGTACCTTTGTTTATCGGATTTTTCCGCGACTCAAAACGGAATTGAACGAAACAGCTCATTTTTACAGGTGTCTTGATTATATTTTATCAAACAAAAAAGTCCTTTACGACCTTATTATAAGTTAAAGCTAAACGATGTAAAAAAACCTGCTTTTGTCTCTGTACTTATATTCGTAATATACTTATTTTTATCATTTAAACTATTAGATTTTGTGCCATTTTTTCACCCATTCTATCCGGGAATGCACCGACCAGGCTTTTCTTCTTTTTTTTTTTTTTCTTACCGGGGCCATCAGACATTGCAGCCTGTTGCATATTTGGACACTGCCTACCCAGTCAGCATTCTACGTAAATCTATATCGGGTCGTCATCGGCCCGTCAGGGTAGCTGACGGGCCGATGGCGGCCCGATATAGATTTACGTAGAATGCTAGCTGGGTACATTTTTGAATCTCTAAAATATAAACTTTTGTTTGAATAAACTACATCAGATGTGCGTGTGTATATGTGTGTGTATGCGTGTGTGCACGCTCATATGTGTGTGTGTGTGTGTGTTTGTGTGCGTGTGTGTGTGCGTGTGTTTTTTTTCTCCCATAGTTTTAGTTTTTTTTTATGAACTGATGTAATCGCACGCACACGTCACTTTTTCAAAGCAGCTGTGCTCATTCATTCGTTTCTTTTTTTGTCTTTTCATTCATTCGCCGTGATTCTGTTTTTCCTAGCTTCAGCAAGTCGTCTGTGTTAATAAGGTGTCATGAACACTCTCTTAACCTTTACCACTTACTGGGCAGAAGACAAATTGACATTAAATTTTCTTATTCATTTTTTCTTCCAGAAAACAGGATTTGACATTTCATGCCAACTGGCATGAAACGTCGGATCCTGTTTTCTGAAAAAAAATGGGAAAAGTAAGAAAAAATATTCCATGTGCCATCTGCTGATTTTTTTTTTTTTCAGCATGCTTTAGTGTTGAAGTCCAGACATAATTTACAGCAATTTATATTTATTATTATCCAATAATTTCAGACCTTCACGACAGCTCCGAATCGCGGGCAATACACTTCCGTTAAATTTATTTGTTTAAGCCTTGATTAAGTAGAATTATACTATTGGGTACCCCAATCTTTATATCACATACAACACGAATTAGGGAGATCAAAGACATTTTTCACGAGTTAAAAGGTAATAAGGCCACTTCCACCAAATAAAGGGTAATTATTTTCCCTCATTAATTGTTGCCTTTGTGTCGTAACACCAGCACTCCTTTAGGAGAAAATATACACTTTCTGGAGAGACAACTCTATCAAGATTGAATTTGTCTCCCTTCTGACATTGGGTCTACTATAAAAGGAAACAAATGCTCTCTTCGCCCCCACCTCCACCCCAACCCCACTTCCTGGGAACAAATTCTATAATTTAGTAAATTATTTCCTTTTAGAGTAAGCCTTGGAACAAATTAGTTTCTCATAGAGAAGGGGAGTTAATTCTTTCGTTTTAGAATGGAGCCCGTTTCAGAAGTGTGGCAAAACGATTCTGACAGAGTAAGCTCCTCATGAAAAACTCCATTCCCTTCAAGTGCGAAAGAAGGTCCCTCCAAACTTCCCCTGAATCTGCCCCTGGACCTTGATCAGGGCATTTGCTGTCCGCATACAGAACTACGAATCCTATAAAATACATCGATAACCAGAAATGATCCTGATCAGATTATGCAAATGTGCTGGCATAAGGACCATTTTCTCAAAATCAGTCAGTTATCTCTTCAAGCGGTTATAAAAATTGTCTTAATGTATTTACCTTAAGATCTCGGACAGGCAGGCTTCAGCAAACAAGGTAGGTCCAGATCAGAACACAACGTCTGATCTTGGCCTGCACTATTTGCCACCCATTCAGCAGTTTTTACATATATCATGGGAAAATAAAATGAGCGCGTTCAAAAATATGCATTCTGGGTAAAATCTTCAGAAGCCGACATATTGATTTTTTTTCTTATTAATTCCAAAAAAACAGGTTTTGACATATCATGCAAATTGTCGAAATGTCAAATCCTGTTTTGTGGGGCAAATAGTCATCAATTTGTCGTCTGCTGAAATAACCCAGGGCACCTACAGTCTACAGCGAGGAGTTAAGGAGTCCGAATACTTATGGTAAGTACGGGTAGACCCAATAAACTGTCTGGTCAGGTCACGGTCTGTGAACCAAATGTGCACTAATCAACAAGAGATTTAATGATATCCGTCCCATATTTAAAATGATTTACGATGAACAATTGAAATAATAATTAAAACAAAAGTTCATGTTTGAGGATGCGTAAATAGTGTAGTGTATTCCCTATCTTCTCTGGAAAAAAAGAATTGCGATGGCAATTTTACAAGTACATGTCTAACTGAAAAAAGTGTCTAATTAGTTTTTATAACTACCATGTCTTACGGAAATTCCTATAATTAATGCAAACAGCGTAGACCCTGATCAAACTCCTCATTCTGTGGCGTTTGATCTGTGTCTTCACTATTTGCCAAAGTCCCTTTTTATGGGTTGTTAGGCATAAATGGGTTAAAATGACCTGCATTTGGGACTAAATGGATTTCAACATATTGAGTCTCGTCAAGTAGGTAATTTGGATAAGGGGTAGAGGTAGGGGTGTGAAGAGGGTGGTGACGAAGGAACGTGTGATTTGCTACCCAGCCAACACATGCTTAGCGTTGTACAGTCAACCCTCTTTATACCGACACTCGATACAACGACAAAATTCGTTATAATGACAATTTGAATGTCACGAAACCTTCGCTCAAGAGGTGACAGTAAATGAGAAATTATGCAAGACTATTGCATGAAAACTTCTAGCAACATATGTTTTGGACATTTGTTAGAATCGCCTCAGTGAGGCGATTCTAACAAATATCCAAAGCATATGTTCCATGAGTAAATAACAATTAAACAATGTCTTTCTTACATGTATCATTCTGGCCATTAAGGATTCTTTACAACAGCAAATTCATTTTAATGTCAACATCTTAGGGAACAAATGCTTTCGTTGTAACGAGGGTTCACTGTATGTTTACTTGGGCTTCAACTGCGCAGTCCGAAGTCTTTGTTGTTCACTGATATAAGCTACTTCTTCCGAACAGTGCTGATCCCATGTGAGACACAGGAAAGACCTACATTATCTTCAGACTGTACAGCCTGCTCGATTTCTTTCAGAATGCTGACGTCGGTATATTCTCACTTAATACGAAACCCAGTGCTCGTCTCGTATGATTTGTTGGTTTGGAGTTTAACGTCCCAGTCAACACTATAAAGGTAATGTCGAGTCAGTCAGTTTATATAACCACTTTTCCTATGCAGGCGTAGTCCTCTAAGCGGTTAACCAGTACTCGTGCACATTCTTTCGGCAGGATCTCTTTACAGTAAAACTTCAGTAACACAAACATTGATGGCCTGTTCACCGTGGCTAACTCGAACTCGTTTTTAGATCTCTTGGATATTTTTCCGATAGCTCAAGAAAACAAATATTTAGGGATATTTCAGTGTTTTACCCTTATTTTATCATGAAAATATATGTTGTGTGTACTTATTAGAATCGCCTCATAGAGGCGATTCTAATGAGTACACTCAACATATTGTTTTAAAGAAGATCGAAGAAAACATCACTGAATTATCCATACTTGTCTCCCGACCTGGTGCCATGATTAACCCTTAGTGGCTCGAACTACCCATGTCTGGAACAAATTTCCATGGTCCTAAAGATGTTCGAGCCACTGAAGTTCGACTGTACGTGTAAGTGAACTGAGATCGGGAAAATTCCCACGTCCCAAGGGGGATTCGAACCCACCTATATCTGGCTTGCAAGTCGACTTGGCTACTTAGCGTACCATACACACATGTACATTGTAATATCAACCTAAAAGAATGCTAACAGCGAAAAGCGAAAACTACTTCGCATTTAACAAAACATGGATTTTCCTTTGGCCCAGCAACAAGTACAGTGTCTTTTCATGAATGGGACAAGATTATGCCCGTGTTTTGACATAAACTTGATGATTATGATTTTGTAATAGAGCTGTCAAAAAAGACAAATCTTACTGGTCTATTTCAATTAATCAAATCATAAAACTATGAAGAAACATGTAAATAAATGATAAACATCTTTTATTCTTTGAAGTTTTATGTAGTTTTAATCGCCTCGGCGACAGATACATCCTCTCCATCAACATTTCTCACGCTTGTCCGTTGACCACTGGTCAGCTAGTATACCTTCTATAAATCGTCTTTTAAGATTATAATAAACTATTGTCTAGACATGACCTGATTATAGTCAGCCTCATTGTCACCTATCAGGTCCGCGTAGTCGCAACAATGCTTTCTATCACGTCCGAGTTAACTGTTCCGCGAATGAAGGACTATAATATTAGTCTGTACCTTCAGTTTATTTGTTTTCCCTTTTTCTTTGTTTGCAGCTTATCCGTAATCTATCTCGACATACGACAATTATATTGATATTTAACAAATTGATTCTCTATAAAAGCTTTTAGGACGAACAAATCGACTTATATACATTGCATATCGTATATGAGTAAAACTGCATGATTGGCAGCTCACCTTAGTGAATCTCACCATCAGCTATAGTTGTCGCCAGTGCTTGCACATGTCCATCCGTTTTTTATAATGTTATTAAAAATAAATTGGTCCTGTAACAGGCCCAAGGGCAGTCGTATTGGCCGGAGGATTGCTGTTTTGGCCCGAATACGACTGGCCGAGGACCTGTAACAGGGCCAATGTGAAGACATACATTTCATGGCATTTTTATTAATCAACTTTTTGTTTTCAACTTTTAAATTGTTGAAAGTCAGTAAAACCTCTTTTTGGGTAATTTTCTTCTTGTTGCTTGCTTCACCATGCAGTTAATTACAGACTTTTTTTTTAAATATTGCTTTGTTAGAAGAGTGGATAATCAAAACTGCTGTCTGCAAATGTAACTCTAACATCTAAGCACCAAACAGAAGTATTACTATGTTTAAAGTCTCATCGACTGGTTAATACCGTAAAATATTGTTCCGGTTAATATCGTAAAATATTGGCCCTCCTGAACCACTGGGTTTTTATCCCCTAAATCCTTGTAACTTTCAGTATTAGCCCTCGTATAAAGCCCGGACCAAAACCATATAGAAATCATGCCAAACATTGCATTGGTATGATGCAGGCTGTTTGGCACATATTAGAACAATGATTACTTAGCTGACTTTTAAAATGACTTATTCTCTGAAAACGCTGAAGCCGATCTGAACCTATTTTAGTAAAATGTTTCTAGGGAAGGGAGCATCCAGATTTGTAAAATTGATACTGATTGGCCTTTCTGGTTTCTGGTTGCTTGCCACGGCAACCAAAAAGTCCCATAGACTTATAACGAGAAAAAGGTTTGGTACATTCGAACGTCTTAGAACCTGCTTTTCCAGCTATAACCAAATTACATTTGGACCATTGCGAAAAGTTTTGGGAAGGGTATCCAATGTGGTTGCCATGATCATATGTGGTAAAACCTTTAACCGATTTCTTCTCCGGAACTGCTAAACCGCTGGCCATTAAACTGAATGTGAAACATCTTTGGGAGAAGATCTTTTCAAATTGAGAAAACAGATGCGAATCGGCATTCCAGATGCACTCATTGACCATATATAGAAAACTATATAGACAGATTCTTATCTGAAATTGCGAGGCCGACTGAACCCAAACTGCATATGAATCATCCTTGGAAATTTTATATATGAAAACCATCACGAGAACATACCTATATAATTTTGACCCCCTTAAACCCCACTTTTATATAGTAAAACTGGGGTTGACAGGGGTATACATTATTTTTCTTATTTCTGCTCAAAACAAATATTGTGGGTATTCGTTAGAACCGCCTCGTCGTGGCGGTTCTAACGAGTACCCACAATCTATGTTTTGATCAGAACTATGAAAAATATCAGATTTTTTTTATCCGAAAATTTACATTTTTTGGTGGTAAAATTTTCAGTATATTTTAATAGGCATGTTTTCGTAATGTATTGGAAACACAGATCCAAGATAGCCGCCATTGCAATATAAAGAACGTCAGCAGTATAGGCTTCCACTATTCTATACTACTAACGTCTTCTCAAAAACTACCTAGCCGTTTGAGCTCAAATTGCATGCATATGCAATTTGAGCTCAAATGGCCAGGCAGTTTTGCATATGCAATTTGAGCTCAACCGGCCAGGCAGTTTTGCATATTCAATTGGAGCTCAAACGGCTAGGCAGTTTTGCATATGCAATTTGAGCTCAAACGGCTAGGCAGTTTTGCATATGCAATTTGAGCTCAACCGGCCAGGCAGTTTTGCATATTCAATTTGAGCTCAAACGGCCAGGCAGTTTTTCATATTCAATTTGAGCTCAAACGGCCAGGCAGTTTTTCATATTCAATTTGAGCTCAAACGGCCAGGCAGTTTTTGAGAAGACGCTCAAATTACAATGCACGAAAAGGGGTCTTATGCAGTTTGCAGACAACGCAGGCCCTGATAGTAAAAAAAATTAAACGATCTCTCCAAAACCACTGAAATGATTTCTGCATTATTTTGTCGAAAGTTTGGGAAGATGGGGTGACTTTTAGTTGGCTTTCCTGCACACCAATCCCCTTCTGAAAAGGGGTCTACGCTAAATAAAAAAAGAAAGCGTTTGCTCCCCTTCCCTTAGGAGAAAATTATTTCCTTTTAGAGTAGACCATTTTCAGAAGAGAGCTGCTGTAAAAGGAAAGAATTTGCACCCCCTCTCCTTGGGAGCAAATTATTTGCTTTAAGAGTAGACCCCTTTTAAGAGGGGAATTTCTCCCCTGAATGTATATCATCTTTCCTTAACTCCCAAATTTAAACTGGCATAGATCGTTACCAGACCGTATAGATGTGCAGACTGATCGTTCATTGATTTAGTGAAAACATTTTTTTTTTCCACACGGCAGACATCAATATCTATATAGGTCTGTGTGCCAGTAAATAGGTAATAGGAAAACGAATTCGAGAAGGACAAAAAAGAAGTAAATGGTAATGTGAAATGTATAGGCTGCGGTTTGTGGTCCGGTGGGAGGCATTACGAAAACAATCCTATACAAATATACTGAAGATTTTACCACCAAAAAATATAAATTTTTAGATTAAAAACTTTGAGATTTTTCATATTTCTGTTCAAAAACATAGATTGTGGGTACTCGTTAGAACCGCCTCGTCGAGGCGGTTCTAACGAGTACCCACAATCTATGTTTTTGAGCAGGAATAAGAAAAATAATGTATACCCCTCTAAACCCTATATACTATATAAAAGTGGGGTTTAAGAGAGTCAAAATTATATAGGCATGTTTTCGTGATGATCAGTCTGTGTATTCAATCAGGCTTCTAAGGGTACGGCTAGAGGTGCGCAGGGGCAAAATATGTAGCTTCTGATCAGATTCTGTTGAGAGCGTATTTGGCGCATGCCCAAAGACACGTCTTCACTTGACATGGATTAACGCTTAGTGTACCGTATTTACCCTAAGTATTCGGACACCTCAACTCCTTACCATATATGTTCTAAAATCTGAACCAGTACAATTCACTACGCGATGTTGTGTCTAAATATTGCTGGATGAGTGGCAAACAGTGTAGACCCAGATGAGACACCGCGTTCTGCGGCGTCTCATCTGGGTCTATACTGTTTGCTCAGGCCTGTCTGTCCGAATACATATGGTTAATACGGTATACTAAAAAAAAAAAAAAAAAAAAAAAAATCAGCATACGACATTGCGAAATATTTCCCTTATTTTTCCAGAAAATAGGCTTGGTCATTTCATGCAAATTTTCATTTGTATGAAATGTCTACGCCTGTTTTCTTGGATAAGAATGCAAATTGTCATTTGCATGAAATGTCTACGCCTGTTTTCTGGGATAAGAAACTATCAGCAGTTTGTCATCTGCTGAATTCACCTTCAGCATGCAAAGAGTTAATTATAATTCATGACATAACTTCAAAGGGCACGACTGTAATGTAATATGATGATGAAGCCATTTTGTATGTTAATCATGCACCAATGGGTGGCGACAGCAAAAAGGGTTCATCAATGCATCGAGTAGTGAAGACCCGAATCACGCTGCGCGTCAGCATAAAAGATTGTCTGTAGCAGATTCTGTGATATTCAAAGATTCAGTCAATGAGGAGTGACCGTACAGGCTGATCTGTGTCATTGTAAATCGCACTTCTGAAATTCATATAGGCATTATTCGCCATTTTTGTTTGAGTAGGCAGTTGATAAATTACGTCTTTATGAGAATTATGTAACATTTTTATTGAAACAGCTGATGTCGCACATGCATAGTTTAGCAATCGACAGACTCAATTAATTTTATTAACCTTTGTCCTGCTGAATAAATTAAGATGCCACGCCCACTTCTAATTTTCAGCCAATCAGATTACTTGATCTGGAGTTTTGCTATAAATTCACATACTTAATGGCAAACAGTGCAGATCCAGATCAGTTGGCTTCTTCAGAAGCCAACTGATCTGGATCTACACTGTTTGCAAAGGCAGGGTATATCCGGGTTCAGCAGGTCAAGGGTTAAAACAAATGTATATGTGCTGCAATGTTATTTATTAAGATCTATTAAGGTGATTAGATGCTCTTTAAGGGGAGACAGCTATGTTAAAATTGAGTTTGCTCCATCTGAAAATGGGTCTACTCTAAAAAGGAAAGAAGGGGAGCATTATTTTCCTTTTAGAGTAGACCCATTTTCAGTAGGGGTTTGATGTGCTGGGACGGACGTTAACACAATGTTTCAGTTAATATATCAGACCGACGTTGTGTATGGATCAGACCGCCTTGCTTTCATGGACATTAAGATCCACTGCCCGTTTTTAAATGCCACTCTGTTCACTTTACACTCAATCAAGAACACATCGAGTATGGTCTACTGGTGCTCTAAAAATGTCAGTTCTGGCTGGAGTAGGGATTCGATTCTGCAATATCTAGATTCAAAATCAGGTTCTCTAACCATTAAGGTGGAGAGACCACAGCGGTATATATCACCTAGACTGCCGTGGTCAGAAAATGAATAATTTCGATGCCGTTTAGCCCTTAAAATGAAAAAACAAAACAAAACAAAACAAACACACACACACACACACACACACACACACACACACACACACACACACACACACACACACACACACACACACACACACAAACTGCAACTGAAAATGTCGTCTGTTTATGTCGTCTGCTGCATCTTCTTGCAAACTTTTAAAACATAATTTTTGCATATAGGCAAACAGTGTGGACGCGTCAGACTGATCCTCTAACAGTCTGATCTGGGTCCACACTGTTTGCAAAAATGACTTTTAAAATCACAAGCAGGTGACATAGCAGACGACAATTGTTGTGATTGGCAGTTTAATGGTTACCAGTTGACCAATCCACGCTTTTGCTTATTTAAAGAATACAGTAAAACTTCAATGACTCGAACACCGATGGCTCGTTTACTTTGGCTGATTCGAACTCATTTTTTTTCAGTCCCTAGGAAATTTCTAAGGTTAACTTAAATAAACAAATATTTAGAGATATTTTAGGGAACTTTTCTTATTTATCATGAGAAAAAAAAAAACAACATCCAGGCGATTCTAATGAGTAAACACAATATACCATTATTTTATAGAAGGTCAAAAACACATCCCGAAATGAGCCCCGTTTGCCTCCTGACCCGGCGTTACAAATAACCCTCTGGCTCGAGCTACCCTTGTCTTGAACAAATTTCCATAGTCCCAAAGGTTTTCGAGCAATTAAAAAGAAAAAAACAAAACGTCATCATTGAAGTATCGCAGGTCCGTGGTGTCGGTACCGACACCACAGCCCTGCGATACTTCACTGATGGTGTTTTGTTTTTTCTATAGCGACAAAAAAGCATCTTGTCACAGGCTCGGGGTCACAGAGCTGTGAACAAAACATAACTGAGACCCTTCTCATGACCTGGTGAGTTCAACAAACAAACATGGCTTCCCAGCACAGGAAAACAGGCTCAAATCAAACACACAGACAAAAAGGACGACACTGACGAAGTTGCCGATCAAGTTTAAGCAGTTAATTATAGTTTTCGGTCAGACCCCGCTGATGTCAAAAATGTTATGAATTCGGATTTGTTAAGGAACTGTTACATTGGGGCACAGTAAGCCATTGATATGATCACATTCATGTTTGTTAAAGTGTTGGGAAAATATCCATTTGTCAACAGTAATAGAAATACAGGTATTGTCAATGTGGCAGTTGGGTTCCCGACTCAATACGGGTACTTTTGTGTTTGATAATAACCGGAAGTTTATCCAATTTAATGGAATATTGTCATTTTTTGGTGGGCACACCGTCGTCTTTGCACAGGAACGGATCTGGGACAGTGTTCTGCAGAGATTTAAAATAAAACTGTAAGCCCTTAACCCTTAAAGCAGCAAGCAAAATTTGTTGCACTTGAAATCCTTTTTTTTATCTTTTCAGAGAAAATAAGTCTTGACAACTCATGTGAATCATCTGCTGGCAGACGATTCGTTTGCCTAGCAGACAATTCACAAGAAATGTCAAGAGTTCTTTTCTTTAAAGAATCACTATCTCGTCTGCTGCAATTGTGATTTGCGCTTTAAAGAATATTGTTTCGTTAAGTTTTGGGTTGTAAAAAATCGAGTCACGAAAAGATAAGAGTATTCGGTTTCAATGTCCCAAAATGACTAAAATACTGTTAATTTTCCAAATAGTACATTAAGTGCCATCAAGAGAACTGGCTACATCTGGTAGATGTTTAAGCTTCTTCAAATGACTTCAGTCTGTCCTGGTCTCTGGTCCTGGGTCATATTTACGATACTTTGAGCACTCTAGTAGAGTCTCCGCCATTTTTTCAAGGGAAGCAACTCCTAAGAATTCCGTTTACTTTCCTGCCCCTTCTGATAAAACGAATGCATTGTATACTCTAGTATAAGTATATTTAAAATTGATGTGAGAAAAAAAATGTCCGATATAAATAAATGTCCTAAATACATCCTAATGTCATGTTTTCTTTTATACGTAAGGTAAAATGGATATTTTGATAAAAATTAGTCGCGTTTCCGTAATTAAAAGTATATAAAAATCGTCGTACTGATCCTGTTGAAAGTAATGGCGCGGGCTTGCTGCCAAAAGTCATAAAATTCGTTGCGTCATCCTCAAACGGACCTGATCCCCGTTCGTGTTGACGTAAATTTTGACTAGATGTACTTGCTTGACTGGATGCAGCTTAGGATTTTACCACCACGTTTCATAAGGGAGAAAACTTTTTGTGACTTTCTGTTTGCTTTTCTGCGCACAAATACCCATCACAAAAACATCTTATATAATGTTGGCCCCCTTAAACCCCACTTTTATATGGTAAAACTGGGGTTAACAGGGGTATACATTATTTTTCTTATTTCTGCTCAAAAACATAGATTGGGGGTACTTGTTAGAACGGTTCTAACAAGTACCCCCAATCGATGTTTTTGAGCAGAAATATGAAAAAAGATCGGAATTTTTATCTGAAAATTTTCATTTCTTTGGTGATTATATTTTCAGTATATTTGAATAGGCTTGTTTTCGTAATGCTGGAAAGGAATCTATATACAGTCGATTCTCGTTATCTCGACATCGCTTATCTCGAATAACCGCTTATCTCGAAGTGGTCCCTGATTAACATTGAAATCTAACAACAGGTAACAGAATATTGTGGAAAGGAGGAAAAATTGCTCCCCTATTGAATATATCTCTGACTTCAAAAGTCAAATTTCATATTCATTTGTGAAATTTGGTTGTTCGATTTTGTTTTTCCTCAATTCTGTAAAGCTGATATGTCGAGGACCGGATATCTCGAAGTATTTAAAAGAGTCCCTTGGACTTCGAGATAACGAGAATCGACCGTATAAGGAAAAAGGAGCAAATTCTTTACTCATAGAGTAGGAGGCCCCTGTCCAAAAATGGACAAAACAATTTTAACAGAGTTGCCTCTCTTGTATGTTTATCTATCTCCCTTAACGAAACCGGTCTTTGGTCACAAGAAGGACGCATGCGTAGACATGCACAGTCTAACCAGAGCCCGTGCAGGTCGTTAAGCATGTACATTAAAAAAAAAAAAAAAAAAAAAAAAAAGAGCTGCTTATACCATGACCAAACCGTGTAAGTGGATATGCACCTATTTTGCTCTGATATTAAATGTACTTAGGAATTTCAGACCCCGATCAGACAGTGCATATGTTCATGTTCAGCTTGTTTATTTTGGAGCGACGATAACTGCAGCAGAACTGCTCACCATAACCGTCTCGTCTTCATGCCCGTAGATAATTTTCTAAAATCCTGGGCCCAGTTGTTCAAAGCGTCGATAGCTTAACGAGCTCGTTAAGGGTCATTTCGTTAACTGTTTTAGCAGATTCAATATACAATATTCTGAAATGTTTTGCTGAAAAAATGTGAGTAGCTTTTGCACTGCAAAAGCTACTCACATTTTTTTCAGCAAAAAATTTCAGCGTATCTGCGTATCACTCGATGAAAATTTTAACGAATCGTTAACTAACGACATCGTTAGCTTTGAACAACTGAGCCCTGCTCGTTACGTAACATATTTTTGTTTCTTAGATCACCATAAAGAAGTTTACACAACAACACAAGAAACCGTCAAGCAAAGAGAGAGAGAGAGAGAGAGAGAGAGAGAGAGAGAGAGAGAGAGGTGAAATAAACTTTCAGGGGAGGTAGCTCTGTGAACATTATTGATTTTTAAAATCCTTTCTGGAAAGGAGTCAACCCTAAAAGGAAAGAATTTGCTCCCAACGCGAGTATATTCTTTCCTTTTAGGTTAGACCCCTTCTTTCTTTTTTATGGTTCACCCCTGTGGAGCAAACTCTTTCCTTTAGAGTAGATCCCTTATTTCCTTTTAGAGTCGACACTTTTTCAGAAGAGAAAAGCTGAACAATGTTTTCCTTGAAGAGTTGACCCTTTTTCAAAAGGCATTTTCTGTGCAAGAAAGCAAACAAGAAGTCACAAAGTTATTTCCGTTGTAAAACAAAATGACAGAAAATGTACCGAGCGTACCAAGACTGGCTCCAGTCTCCAGTGACTAAAATAAAAACAAAATGATATCATTTATAGTCATGATATTATTATTATTTTCATTTTAGTGGAACGAACAGGATTATAAGAATAAAGTTTTAGTCACTGGAGACCGGAGCCAGTCTACGAGCGCACCAGTCCTCTTAACTGCCGCAGAAATGCGCCAAAATAAACTATATTACTTATGGGCAGCTGTAGATATATTTTGAAGCATGGAGAATGTTCCTGGCAGATGACAGTAAATGTAAGTATTTTAATATATCTTGATTATCTATAGTTTACCATCTGCCAGATATTTACATACAGATTTTACCACTACAGTAAAATACGATAATAATACTATGTATATTATATATATTACAATTATACGCGGGATATATATATATACATATTGACATACTAGCTCGCGCTCAAATTCCTCGGAGTCAAATTTTCACCGGCTTCGCGCTCTGTTTAGTTTTTCCTCCCAACTTTTCTAGGAAAAGGCGGGTAATTCCTCATAATGTTATGAAACACCATTGTTCTTATTTAGGTTGAGGATCAGTGGTATTTATCCTCCGCTTTATAGGAGAAAATTGGGGCACGTAGTTTACATAATTTTCGGTTTTTATACGCCCGTCGAAAGACGAGTTTTTCTATGTCGCCGAGGTCTGTCCGATAATTTTTACGTGTCTGCTTCATCGATGAAAGGATTTTTTTAATTAGTTGAATCATATTTTATTGCCAAATAATCATATAGCAAGTGGGTTGGACCACAAGTTCTCACAACATTAGAAAAGGTCCTCCACAAAACAAAATATAACATACAAAGTTTATGGCATTTAGTAACTCTTATTATGTAGACACTAGAATTCCGATTGTCCAGATGCTAGTACAGAAAGAAGAAAGAAGATAAAATTATATAAGATCAAACAATATACAGCGTCTGGAGAGTCCGAGTTCGCGTGTTTACATGCATACAAAATTAATTTATAATCAACAAAACATTGAGCGGTCGCAAGTAGAGCTATAGAAAGAAGAAAATAACTAAAGAAAAGAAGAAAGGTGTACAATGATAAGAAATTAGTTCTATAGGAATCTAGTTTCAAGGATAAAAATGAAACAAAGAAGGATGAGTAGTGAGCGGGGGTCACCAAACCAAGCTTCGATAAAACTTTAATAGATATAACAGCTACTTACATGTTTACAGTATTTAAATTACAGTATTTAAATTTGGTTTTCCGTTTCAAAATCGATTTGTTTCTTTTATAAAATGTTGGACGTAAGAAAAAAGTTCAACGTTGTCGTCATCAGAGAGATCAGGAGAACCGTATAGGAGAAGACGTATACCGACAGGCTGAAATTTACGGATGGCCTGGAATAGACTAGTCCGTTGCTGGATGAATCTATTACAGAAGAAAAAGTAGTGTTCAGCATCCTCACTCTCAAACCACAGTCACATGCAGCCGTTGGTTTAAGATGATTATTGAATAAGTCGTCATTTAGATTGCTACAATTATTTCTTATTCTACAATGATAGACAGAACTTATGCGTTGGCCTGAAACAAAATAGTTTGGGATTTCAGGACTCCTAAAAATAGATCTCTGAAGTAATTGTTTAAAAGCACTGAGAGAGTCGGCGCTTCTTACTGACAAAGGTAACTTATTCCAGTAGTCAACGGAAGAGGGAAAAAATGATCTAGAATAAATTTCTGTTCTTCTACTTAAGACAGAAATGTCGGCTGCATTTCTCAGACTATATTCTGTTCTCTCTGACACAAACGGCGGCATGATATTAGAAATGTATTCTGGCGCCAAGCCATTTATGATTTTATACATAAGCACAGCCTTTTTTTTAATTTGCTCAAATGTTCGTCATACCCATATTAAAACGATGTGCAGAACTCATAAATCAATCCTGTCCAATGTAGGTCAAGGTCACCCTCCAAGGTCAAAATTCAAATGGCAATATTTCGTGTCCTGAAGACAGCTTGCATAAACTGTCAAAGCTTGTTTCCTGGTAAAAAATTGAAAAATATTACACAATATCGCCCTACATGATAAGCATTAAATATTCGGACAGACAGGCTGAAGTAAACAGTGGAGAAGCGGTATCAGGGTCTACACTGTTTGCCACACATTCACACTTTTGTAGACGTATAAACAGGTTCTAGAATGGATTTCTTAAATTTCAGTAGCAAATTATGAAACAAAACAAAATAACAACAACAGTACACATACGTAAACACGCACACACGTGCGCGCACCCCCCCCCCACACCCCCCCACACACAAACAATCATAAAAAAAAATAAATAAAAACTAAAAAAACACACAAAAGCACATAAACAAACAAACAAACATACAACAACAACGACGACGACGACAAAAAAAAACAAAAAAACAACAAAACATAAAAAAAAAAACAAAAAAAAAAACAAAAAAAACAAAAAAAAAAAAAAACAAAAAAAAACAAACAAACAAAAAAACAAAAAAAAAAAACAAACAAAAAAAACCAAAAAAACAAATAAAAAACAACAACAAAAAACAACAACAACAAAAAAAAACAAACAAAAACAACAACAACAAAAAAAAACAAAAAAAAAAAAACAAAAAAAAAAAAAACAAAAAAAAACAGAAAAACAAAAACACGCCAATGACGAGGACAGGTATCTACCTCAGTGGTAGCAACATTTGCCCACAAAACGACACAAACATATTTTGCCCGAATTTTTATGTCGCTGTCCCATATATTATAGATTAAAGTTATATTTTACCTACATGGCGGTACGTTATTTTTCAAAGAGCAGATGGTTTGTGAATAAAGATGATTATTATTTTTTTCATGTTTCATATACGTTCAGGTATTTTGATAGGTAATGCTGACTTCAAACATTTCATCCTTTGTAACTAACATATGTAGCAATATGTCGATTATAACGAGGTAGATAATAACTTCATGTCTACATTAAGAGAAAAAAATAATGTCGTAGCCTTTGTCTACTTTTGGCGGTAGTTTATACCCTTTCGGTAACAAGTTTAATTTTAATTTTTTAATCCATACAACCAAAAACTGTTGGTTAACTGCCCTCTGAATGCGCGCGCGTTACCAAGAATGTGTCGAAGAATGCGTCGAAGAATGCGCGCGTCCAGTCACTGGGGACTGGAGTCAGTATAATCTAT
This sequence comes from Anodontia alba, assembly GCA_964016985.1. Classification (NCBI taxonomy): domain Eukaryota; kingdom Metazoa; phylum Mollusca; class Bivalvia; order Lucinida; family Lucinidae; genus Anodontia; species Anodontia alba. Next base: position 103,632,879 of record OZ024824.1, read on the forward strand.
AGCTTCAGATTAGACTGGCTCCAGTCTCTAGTGACTAAATATTTTTCTTAAAATCCTGTTTGATAATCCACTATAATAAAACCAAATATTATCATGACTATAAAGGCTGGTCACTAGTGACCAGCCTTTATAGTCATAATATTATTTAATCACTGGATATTATTTTGTGTGTATTTTAGTGGATTATCAAACAGGATTATAAGAAAAAAATATTTAGTCACAGGAGACTGGAGACAGTCTAAGCTCCAGATATTTAAAGCGTATCCAGAAAATTATTTTTCACATTTCTCCATGAAAACATATGGTGTGGGTGCTCCGTGGAAACGCCTCGGCGAGGCGCGTCTACTTAGCACCCACAATTCATGTTTTCATGGAGAAATAAGAAAAATATCAAAATGTTTTGGTTGAAAAAGCGCCTTCCATTACGCAAACATGCCTATTCAATTATACTGATATTTTTACCACCAAAACAAAAACTGAAAAAAAAAATTCCGGTATTTTTCTTATTTCTGCTCAAAACATAGATTGTTGGAACTCGACGAGGCGGTTCTAATGAGCACCCACAATCTATGCTTTTGTGCAGAAATTAGAAAAATAATGTATACCGCTGTAAACCCCAGTTTAAAAATTATATAGGCATGTTTTCGTGATGTCTGGAGCTATATATGAGTAAAGTCAATGAAAGTTTGGACCAAGTTCTGTTATTGCGCTGGCTATTATAACTGACAGTCCTAAGCAAACATTTTAGACCCAGATCAGATATCGCATAACGGGGCTTCTGATAAGGGTCTATTCTGTCTGTCTCACATTCAACCGGATTTAGACCAATAATGGATAAGACTTGCTTAAAGGTCAATTACAAAGCTGCTAAATACTATAAGAGCAGGATAGGCAATTTTACAAGGAAGAAGATGCAACAAACCGGATCAAATTATTATCATTTTTCTTTTTTTGTTGACTTGAAATTGCATGTGCATGGCCATTACAAAAACAGGCCTAATATTTCACCACCAAAAACTGATAATTTTCAGATAAAAAACTCCGATAATTTTCATATTTCTGCTCAAAACATAGATTATGGGTACTTGTTAGAACCGCCTCGCCGAGACGGTTCTAACGAGTACCCTCAATATATGTTTTTGAGCAGAAATAAAAAAATAATGTATACCCCTATAAACTCCAGTTTTACTATATAAAAGTGGGGTTTAAGGGGACCAAAATTATATAGGTATGTTTTCGTGATGCAAAAGCAGCAGCTATGACCAACCACATTAATATTCATGAGGTCTTTGATGATGTCGATTTAAAATTTTTGTTTCAAATTAAACTTTGGCATTGGATTTTGCAATTATATGTTTAGATTTTATGTAGAGTTATGATAATTCATTTAAGTAAACCCGTGTCGATAATCAAACTTTTATGCATGCAAAAGAAATGGTCGTCTTCAGCATTTTAAAATTCATTTAAGAAGTTTAAATCTTTGATGACATCACAGAATGCTGCATTATGGGTAAGAATTAAAGAGAAAATCAAGGGAGAGTACTCTAAGAGTAAAATAGGTATACCTCGTTCTCAAACTGCTGTAACTTTTGAACGGATAAAATTTTTTGAAGCGGTTTCAACCACATCGCCATCTTGATGTCTTCTTTCATCATAACATACATTGATAATAATTTGAATTTCCATTGAAAATGGTCGTTAAATTTTAGGACAAATGGTGAGGAGTTAAGGTGTCCAAATATTAAAAGTATATTTAGGGATGGGAGTTTACAATTTAGACAGTTTCGTTTTATAGAAAAGAGGCATACGAAAGAGTAAAACTACAAGAATCGTCACTATATCGCAAAAAAAAAAAAAAAAAAAAAAAAAAAAATCAACACAAAATCCAGAATGCCACTAAACTATATCAAACCCTGTTTACAGGGAAGTTAAGATTTTGTTATTAAATGTAAGAGTTATCCTTATAACAAAAAAACAAAACAAAAAAAAAACAAAAAAAAAAAAAAAAAAAAAAAAAAAAAAAAAAAAAAAAAAAAAAAGGAGCGCTGTAGGGTCTTTAATGAAAAATTGCAAATGGACAATTTAAAGTTTTATCCCAGCATGCTTCCTACTTCCGTTGTTCTCCTTATATTTCTCACACGTCTTTGATACTTACCTCTTGGTCACTAACCCTTCACCCCAAGAAATCGGTCAGTCCATATTTCGGTCATAGCATGAGAGAATATGTCTTCGGAACAGCAGAATGTCCAGGGCCCAGTTGTTAAAAGCGTCGTTAGCTTAACGAGCTCGTTAAGGGTCATTTCGTTAACTGTTTTAGCAGATTCAATATACAATATTCTGATATTTTTTGCTGAAAAAATGTGACTGCAAAAGCTACTCACATTTTTTCAGCAAAAAATTTCAGCATATTTGCATAGCACTCAATGTAAATTTTAACGAATCGTTAACTAACGATGTCGTTAGCTTTGAACAACTGGGCCCAGATTATTTGTGCATCTATACAGCAGCATGGTTTGCTGTTGCTGTGTCTATACAGCAAGACCAAAATAATCTGCACCAGATAGCAAAGGCCTGAGAGTGCGCAGATGCGCAGGCTGAACTTGTCATTCGCTTTCGCGTATGCAGCAAAAATCTAGTTTCCCAAGCGCGGCTCATTATGGCCGGTTATGACACCGGAATGCTTCCATATGGTTTATTCACAGACAAAGAACAGCCTGCCTATTTAGCGTTGCTTGGTTACGATCTTCGCCCATCTTTCGTCCAATCAACATGCTGTTCCGGTAGCGTGTGTATCATGAAAAAATAAGACTCTGGATAGTGAGTGTGCTGTCTAGTCCGAGTCGTTACTGTTCACATATGGCAAGAAATATATTTTCGCTGACAAACTTTGTACCGCAATGTAAAAAATGAGCCGAAACGTCAGAAACCGTACCCGCTGACATGTGCACCCAATGAAGACTCACTTCAGCCTGCGCATCCGCGCAGTTTGTTCAGAGTCTTCGTTCTTCGCATGATGAATCTTGATGTCCTATGCTATCCAATATGTGCACAGTGAAGATTCTGATCAGACTGACCGAGTGCGCAAGCTGATCTGAATCTTCGCTGGGCGCACATGTCCGAAGGTACGTTTTCTGACGTTACGGCGCAAAAGTACCTTGTGGCACATGTGCGCTCAACGAACATCAGATTAGCTTGTTTTTAGTTTTTCTGTTCGCTCTGATCAAGGTTTTCTCTGTTCATCGCATGCTAATTTATCCAATGATTCTGTGAGCGGGCAAAGAAAGCTAAGATCAGACTGCGCATGCGCAGTCTGATCTTGGCTTTCTTTGTCCGTATGTGCCATAAGGGCCTTTTTCACTATGTCGATGTTCATTTGTTTCGCCACTGGAGCTAGTCAGAAATGCCAGCTGCCTCCGTTTTCTCGTCATGCAAATATTAACATCAAATTATTCATATCCGGGGATTAAGTTCCCGTTTTAATGCATACTTTTCCTTTCCCTCGAAAAAAAAAAAATTATTTGAACCTGATTTACATGCGAAATCCGGAGACGAAAATCCAAACCAGTTCGCGCATCTCTGACGATAGCCTTCATAATTTTGGTGCTGACGTTTTCTGGACGCCCGGGAATATGTATTTGGTCTAACGTTTTGACGCTTACAAGGGACGACAAAAAAGTTGGGAACTATTGATACAGAAAGTATCATTTCCAAAGGCATGTGTGAGCAGGGAGAGATGTAATGCCTCTCTGACAAAGGGTTTTCGGTCTTGGAAACATGGAAACACACACATACTCTTTTGCACGTCTCGTCATATACGTGTATATAGTAATATTCCTTCAGATAATCTCGTGGAAGCGTGTGAACAATTTGTTTAACGCGTGCATGCATGGTGATAAGAAGACTGAGGATTCTTACTGGGTGCGCTCTAACATATTAATAAGTAAGTTATATCCGTATCAGTTTACGACCTCAGATCACCTCAGTTTACTTCAGTTTTATCGACCTATTTTAGATCGATCGTTAACACTCGAGCCAAAGGATACAAACACCAACATTTCTTAAAGATTGTTGTCCACGTGATTATCACTGACCAATGAAATCAGACCACGCGTTTGTACGAAATCCAGGTAACGGTTATTTATAGCCGCGCTATTCTTGTGACTGTGACGTCAGAGTGTCGTGTAAGGAGGGTTATCTGTAAAACGTGGACTGGGACATCGCCAAACAGTGCTGACCCAGATAAGACCCATAAGAATGTTGCGTCTGATCAGGGTCTACAGTGTTTGCCTAAATAACAGGAAGTTAAGGGTTATATCCCAGTTAGCATTCTTTATAAATCTATAACGGGCCGTTATCGGCCCGTCAGCTACCCTGACGGGCCGATAATGGCCCGCTATAGATTTATAAAAAAAAAATGCTTACTGGGATGAAACAGGACCATTTTCCCAGCCTACACTCAGAGGTAATTGACCCGCTAGTGCTATCAGTGCTTTGATTAATGAGTTCAGCTGTATTTCAGGAGAATGGATACATTTGGTAGATTTTCAACCATTTTTCAAGGGAAACAACATTTGTTACTTCCTGTTTGCTCTCTTGCACACGATTCTTCTTCAGAAAAGACATTTACGCTAAAATGAAAGAATTTGCTCCCAGGGTTGGGGGTGGGTGCAAACTTTCCTTTTAGTGTAGACCCCTTTTCAAAAGGGAGGCAAACACTTTTGAAAAGGTTACTCTCCACAAAAGTGTATACCAGTTCCCCTAAATGTTCTCTTTGCAATGGTAGTTTGTAAAGAATCTTTCGAGAAACTCGCTTAATAGGGACCGCTGTCCAGAAAAGAATTTTTCTAGGCTGAGCAATTTCGCCTTTCAATGTTTTGTAGATGGATAATAAGTGATTTTTGTGTTTGACGTCCTTTTCCACAGCCTGAGTAAGTCGGGTACATCAGGACGATGGAAGGTTGTTATGATTCTTTAGCATTCTTTATAAATCCATAGCGGGCCGTTATCGGCCCGTCAGCTACCCTGACGGGCCGAAAACGGCCCGCTACAGATTTATAAAGAATGCTTACTGGGCAGAGAGCTGAATTCCGCCTCTAGCAGGAATACTACACGAGTATGAAGCCCTCGCATGGCACAGTAAGCGGGTAAATCAAAATGATTTAATCAAAACTGGAATAATTCTTTCCGCGACGGTTAGACAATGACTGGGTTACTTTACTATAGCCCAATAAGGCGTTTTTTTTTTGTTTTTTTTTTTATTATTATTATCGTATTACTCCACAAAAACACATGTTGTGAGTGTTTATAAGAAGCACTTCTAACCCACAAAAATGTTTTTTTTTCTTTGTAGAAAAGTAAAAAAAAAAATCCTGATAACTTACCTCCTTTCATCTGGAGCTATACTTCCATCATTGAGTTCAACTCTAGTGGCTCTTTATTTTATTTCTCAAGAGATATAACCGATGAGCTCGTGTAAGATAACTCCCATATATGTGCCTGATCAGAGTCTTCAAAGTGTAATAAACATTTAACGTTTTTTTGTTTATTATCATTTCTTTTACTTGAGAAAGGCATAACGGATTATATGACAGCAATGACCCAGATCTTCTGCCTTGGGGAATTTGTGGTTACTGTGAAAATCATTGGCAAAACCCACAAGTCGGGATCAGGCTGAACGGATACCATGTCGAACTGAGCCTGGGAAGTTCGCATTTTATAAACCCTTTGTAATTGACACGGCATTTTTTAAATATAATTTAGCCTGGCCACAGCATTTCCTCTAAGATTCCATTTGCACCCAGCGAAAATTCAGATCAGCCTGCGCATCCGCACAGTCTGATCAGGGTCTTCGCAGAGCACTGTGGGTAGTCAAGGATCCAAGGCGTCTTCAAGCGGACAGCGAAATTTCTGATCAGCCTGCGCGAAAGCACAGGTTGATCTGAGTCGTCGCTTGGCGCACATGCAATCTTGCAGAAAATGCTGTCCTCCGGCTCATATGTCTAGAGAAACTATCCCGTCTAGTTTACCGGGTGTGCGTGTGACCGCTAGAAGAACCCGTCTTGGTTACATCTAATGCGGGTGGTTTTGAAATCTGGTAATTATTTCGTGCATCTCTGAACAATGATGATATGGAGGTATCTTACTGCATAACTAGGTGTTGACACGGATTACCTCATTGTTAAATAACGTGGAAATATTTCTATTTGTACAAAACTTACTCAGTTATCCTAGTTGCAAGATAAACTCTAGGTATTGTCTTGATACGACATATAAAATTCCACAGAGTGAAAGCTCAGCACTAAGGGACGAACAAAAAGTTGCTGTCAAAATTAGGTCAAAAAATTTGACACGGAAAAAGTTTTTTGTTCTTTGTCTTGCAGACAAAAGAAAGTAAAACCTTGGTTTTTGGGGGCAGACAGGCCTCAGCAAACAGAGTAGCCTAGATCAGACGCCGCTGGAGCGGCGTCTGATCTAGGCTACTCTGTTTGCCCCTCATCCAGCAAGTTCGGACACATTTTCAGACTTGTTCGAATTACAGGACAAATCTGGTAAGGAGTTATGGTGTTCGAATATTGAGTGTAAATACGGTAAATACAAAAAAAAAAAGAAAGAAAAAAAGAAAAAAAAAAATGAACAAAAAGAAAAGTAAAATTTCACAAAGCGTTTAGTCTAACAGTATGTAATTTCATGAAGATACGTCCGTCCGGTTGAAACCAGACAGAACTGCTACGTATTCTTAGGAATAATGTTCATTGTTCAATTAGCTACAACTTACTTTATCTAGAAAGAAAGAAATATAAAAAGAAAAAAAGAAAGAATAAAAGAAAGTTGAACCTGAAAATATAGTTTGATTCAATTTTTTAAAGCCGAAGCTTTCAGAATGAGACGACGCAGCCTGCAATTATGACGGTGTACTGCCACTACCACAACCACCACTATCACCACCAGCAGCACCACCACCATCACCATCACCATCACCACTACCACCACCACCAACAACAACAACAACAATTGTGATAGATGCTTTGGGAACTCTTTCCCCACGCGGAATAACGACATTCAAGTAGAAACAATACGGAGAGGTAATGGCGTCAAGGAGAGAAGAAGAAGAAGAAGAAAACAAAAAGAACAAAAATACCCCGTAGTTTTTTAACAAACCTGGGGGATGAGTCGTGCGAATTCATTACGAAAACATGCCTATATAATTTTCACCCCCTTAAACCACACTTTTATATAATAAAACTGGGGTTTACAGGGGTATACATTAATTTTCATATTTCTGCTCAAAACATAGATTGTGGGTACTCGTTAGAACCGCCTCGGCGAGGCGGTTCTAACGAGTACCCACAATCTATGTTAGAACCGCCTCGGCGAGGCGGTTCTAACGAGTACCCACAATCTATGTTTTGAGCAGAAATATGAAAAATATCTGAGTTTTTTATCTGAAAATTTTCAGTTTTTTGGAGGTGAAATTTTCTATATATTTGAATAGGCGTGTTTTCGTAATGAGAAGAAGAAGAAAAAAAAGAACAAAAATGGGGGATGAGTCGTGCGAATTCAATCCTCCAGAAGTAGAAGATAGCTAGAAGATCGACAGTTCACGTACCACGTGGCCCTTCATGGCTCTCTTTTTGGTAATCATGACTTCATTTCATTAGAATTTTCAATAGTTGTGTCTCTTCCATGGAAGTTATATTGCTTCTTCTCCGATTTTGGAGAGCGCCCGCAAAACATTATATGGGCCACATCAAGCGAAAAGGTGCATTCGAACATGCGAAAAATGTGCGGATTCAGATCATCCTACGCATGTGCAAAATCTCATCCGGACCATTGTTCTCCATTGATGCATTCTATAGTAATCAATGATTTTGTTAGCGGACAGCGAAGATCCTGATTAGAATGCGCGGATGTGCAGGTTGATCTTGGCCTTCGATGTCCGCATATGCCCGAAAACACATTTTCGCATGATTAGCATAATGCATTTTCGTCCTTCTGTCACGTGACTGTCCTCTCTTTTGCCACGTATTTTTGACGGGAAGACGAAGTCGCACCAGGCCGAGAGCACGACACGCGTTATATTTTTAATGGTCACGATAATTGTCTTTTTGTTTTATTAATCTATTGCCGAAATGAGTTTTATGATTGAATGTTCGAATCTGCTGCATAGTTTATTCAACAATGTGAATGATGAACTTGTGTATATTACTACATGCAGCTATTCGAACAGGCTGATCTGATCATCAGTGTCTGCGAGTGCATGTAACTTTTGTGCAGATGGCTTGCAAATTCCGTAAAAATGACCGAGCCGATACACAACATTTACTACAATATTGCATGTGCGTACAGCGAAGACTCAGATCAGCCTGCGCATCCGCGCAGGCTGATCAGAGTCTTCGCTGTCCGCTTGGAGACACTTTGGATCCTTGGCTACGCATAGACTGCCATGTGGAGACTCTGATCAGACAGCGCGGATGTGCGGGCTTATCTAATTTATTGCTTGGCGGACATGCGATCTTGTAAGAAATGCTTTTGCCCGGCTCGTCAGTCACTATCAAAGTTTCACTAAATAAATAGAATATAAACCTGTATATATATATAGAAGCACTACACAGTTATAATGAACAAAAATGATAGGAAGTCATGCTTTTAGTATCTGTCAATATACGATTGGACCAGTGAACTGGCCAATGGAAATTTGCGTCCTAAAGTGAGAAATAGGCCCTTATTTCTTTTTTGATTCACGAAATCTAAAGATCAGCCCTGTGTTACATGTACCTGAAGATAGAACCGTCTTCTCTGTCCGCTTACTCGAAATACTTAGGAATACTATACCGACTAACATAAAGGGCTCTGTTCAGACTGCGCAGATGCCCATATTTAGTTGGCATTTTGCTGCATATAGCATACTGGCTCTTTTCTCATATAGTAGCGTATCCGTTGCTAGCTTTAATCTCTAGCATTTTATAGGAACAGCATTTTTTCTCTGAAAAAAAAAAAAAAAAAAAAAAAGAAACAAAGAAAAACGGCTTGGCATTTCATTAAAAATCTACATAAGCAGTGTTGTAATTTTAATATGAATCGTCTCTCCGGTGATGGTTCAAATGCAATGCTAAATTCAGATATATTTAGACAAATCACTAGTTTGCCGGCTTCAGCAGATTTAAGGTTTAGCTGAGATGAGGAGATAGATACTTGTAATCTTTATTCATATTTAATACCGTATTTACCCCAAATATTTGGACACCTAAACTTCGTGCCATTAAAATTTGAGCCAGCCAGTTCGACTACAGGTTGGTGTATGTATAGCTTAGCATACTGTGTAAACATTTCAGCAACAGACATTTTGAAACAGATTAGCCAGATTCGGCCAATCAGGCTTCATCAGTGACCCTCCTATTTTTTTTTTTCAAAAATCACGCATCGTCGGAAGTTGGGCTCAACGATCACACATGACCAGAAAATACACATCGAACTACATTATAGTGAAGTAAGGGTAGACGTTATTGGGTCGATTGTTAACAATCGAGCCATAGTATACAAACGCCAAAATTCCCTTAAGGTAGTTGTCCACGTGATTATCATTGACTAATGAAATTCAACCACGCGGTTGTAGAAAGTCCAGGTAACGGTTATTTATAGCCGTGCTATTCTTGCCGATGTGATGTCGGAGTGCAGACTAGGACATTGGCAAACAGTGCAAACCCAGATCAGACGCCGCAGAACGCGGCGTCTGATCAGGATCTGCACTGTTTGTTTTAATTAGAGGTAGTTAAGGGTCAAATGAAACAGTCTTAAGTCCCCATTCAGGACCATTTTCCCAGCCTACACTCAGAGACAATCGACTCGCCAGTGCTATCAGTGCTTTGATTGCGACCGACATATAGCACTAAGACCAGCTGTAGTGAAGATAAACAGATTCTGTAAGGCATGACTCTTAAGAGCAATGAACACATTCACGAAATTCCTGGAAGTGTCAAATTTTCCAGCCCAGTTTAGCTTATTTTAGCCAATTTGGCCCAGCGACCCTCGTAAAAATGCAGTTAGCAATCTGCTTAAATCTGTGTCGGACCGTTATCAGCCCGACAGGATTCCTATCGGGCTGCTTACTGTCCGATACAGATTTAAGCAGAATGCTAGCTGAGAAACTTTACATTATATGAATAGGTCCCAAACCACTTGTATCTATAATTCATCGAAATAAATTTCACCTTGTTTCTATGCGCGTGTGCGTGGGTGTACGCATGTACATGTGTTTGTATTTAGACTGAATATTATCCACTTCCGCTTATATTTGATTCAATAAAAAAATAATTTAACCCTTAATGCGCCAAGCAAAAATGCAGTAGACGACGTTTTTTTGTTTGTTTTAGATTACTTTCTATAGAAAATAAGACTAGACATTTCATGTGAATAACAAAAAAAAAAAAAAGCAACAAAAAAAAAAAAAAAACACACAAAAAAACAACAACATAAAACAAACAAAGATAAGTAAATAATGAAAAACGTGTCATCTGCTGCCTTTGTTATTGGTGCTTTAGAGATTAACTGCACATATAAGTAACATATCCCAGCAGACGATTCACATGAAATGTCAAGACATATTTTCTCTGAAGAAAGTGTCCTCTGCTGCTGTTGTTACTGGCGCTTTACGGACTGACTTCGGAATTAGACGCCGAAAGTCTGATGTCTCCAAATACTGAAAAGGTTAACCAGAGTCTCGTGTTTGTTGGCCATTGATAATCTTAGACAAATATTCTTGTTAAATCTTCTGTACTTGACGTTATTTGGTCGGGTCGTCAGCAGCTGAAAACAGGAATTTTATCTCTGAAAATGTGAAGTGAAATTTATTCCCCCGAAAACGATTAAATTTGTGTCTTAACGTTTTATCCACCCACACACTTAAAAATAAATTTTGAAGACGTTTGTTTAGTTGCCTTCTGATTAACTCTTTCACTGCTACAGACGATAATAATAGGCTTTTGCAAACAGTGTGACAGTGTGATCCGGATGAGACGGCTCATGTCTTTCAACTTTACATATAAACTTCTTTCCAATCGATAGTTTGTTTAAAAAAAAAAAAAAAAACAAATCAGACGACAAATGTAGTCTGAAATTTGCCACCGAAAGAGTTAAACGTGAAGAGCTGGAACGATCGATGTACCGTTATAGTACAAATAGGGCATGTGCAAACTGTGTATGCACAGACTGGTTCTGGTACAAACATAACCTGCAGGCACATGACATTAATACAATGTCGCCTCAACGTCGATGCAACGTCATGACGTTGCATCGACGTTGGGCCGACGTTGTATAAACATCATGTGCCTGCTGGGTAGGCAGTTCACTGTACGACATGTTCGCCCGGAGCAATTAACGTTCATCACCATGGGAAAATTTTTCAGCAGACGACATTTTAAAATATTTTTATTTTTCATAGAAAACAGGATTTAACATTTCATGCAAATTGTTTCCAGTGGAGACCATTCGCATGAAATGTCAAATCCTGCTTTCTGGAAAAAAATATTGTCAATTTGTCGTCTGATGAATTTTCCCAGAGAGATAAAAGGTGTGAGTAGTTCGCTGGGCGACCAATTCGCACAGCGGAGTTCATCGCATGACTGATTCGCATTGAACTGTTCTGGGAATGAGCAGCTCGATGCAACACCGATTCCCAGAGAACAATTCATGCACGAGCACGATCTGGTCGGTTTGATTAGTTCATGGCATGAGCAGTACAATGCATGACCATTTTGCAGTGAGCAATTCATACATGAGCACGATCTAATCGGCTTGATCAGTTCATGACAGGAGCAGCACAAAACATGACCATTTCGCAGTGAGCAATTCATACATGAGCACGATCTAATCGGCTTGATTAATCCATGGCATGAGCAGTTAGTTCAGTGCATGAACAGTTAACCATCTGCAGTTAACAGTCTGCAGTGAGAGCCGGGACTTGAGCATTTCATAACGAGCAGTCCGGTGCTTGTGTATTTCGCTGCCAGATACTTAATACTTTCTAGACAAACAGCGCATCACCTGACCAGACTGTGCATAAGCCTGAAGACAAACTTGAAAATGCTGTTGTAGTTTAGTCTGACGCTGGCAGCTGGAGCCAGGGTCATAGGTTTGATCTCCGCTCGGATTCACCAAACAGTAATGTATTTACTACTTGGTAGATATTGTCAGATTCTTTAACCGTTACCACTCTCTCAGCAGACGACAAATTGATGATATTTTTTTGTCTTTTTCCCAGAAAATAAGCTTTGGCGTTTCATGCAAATTGTCTCCTAAGGGATTCTATACTTTTTTTCTGCTTTCTCTCCTCTATGAATAGTTTTGAAATTATTTATTGCTTCCTATAACCAAATTTTCATTTCTTCATGTTCTTTTTCTTGTTTATATTTTATTTATTTCAGACGTGTTAAATTCTGAAAATAATACAATACATAAAATGAGACTGTGGGAAAAATAGTGAGATTGGCTTTATTTTCAGTTTACTTGGCGCTTTCCACAAAAGAAGTAAGTTTGCAAACTGTATCATAATTTAATGCAAAACCATTTATCGTAACTACCTATGCACAAAAAAGTTTTATTCTAGTCATTGGTTTTTAAAAAATAAAATATTTTTCCCTTTTCCCAAAGTAAAATTGTATGCATATTATGCAGAAATCTGTAGGGTAAGAAACTTGGAGGCAGATTTTCAACAAGTTCTTCTTGTTAATTTTTTTCTGAAATTTCACAATATTGTTGTGAAACATCACAAATTCAAATTTAACAAAGAAAAATAAAAAATATTTTCTTAGACAAAAATTCCAAAAAATCACTTTACCATAGAATTTGCATAGGTTAGACCAGTTTTTGGCCATAAATTTAATTTCAAGGTATATATTTGAGTACCAAATACAGAAACAGAAAAGACAAATGGTTTCTGATAAGATTGGTCAGTCAGAACAAAATGTTTTCATTAAAAATAAAACGCCAAGCAAGAAATATCTTTCCAAGTGATGTCGAAAGGATAGTAAATATATTATGACATTTCTGAAAAAAAAAAAAAAAAAAAAAGAAGGAGGGCGCGCATAAAACTTTTTTTGAGTCAAAAAATCAATGACTCTCAATAAAAATATAGAGAGTTAAATATATGTTATTTCCATTTATTTCCACCAGTCTGTATGCGTACGTGTGTGGGGAGCGGGGCTTGGGTTGGGGTAGTCATAAGAATGTATTTGTAGGGTGTAATATTGCTGTGAGAATCTGTAGACACATAAAAATGTCTTATCTATATTATACTTGCCGGTGGGTTATTATATTTTCCCCTTTGTTAACGTACCGACTCCCTTTCACTTGTGGTCCAGACCATGTGACTGTAATGTGATGAAATTCTTGCACATTGTGTCAATGCAAACGAGATTGAATTTTTAGAAAAGTAATACTTGTTAAAACATTCTATAAATAAATATTTCCGTGACCTGACTGCTCCATGATAAAGGAACTTTTGTTTTACAGTCGCACATTGAAGGCTCATTTCAGACTCGCCCACTGGACTAGCCCTTCTGTGGATAAAACATTGCAGATAATAGGAAGTATCATCGAACAATGATGTAGTCTTAATAGTGTGCGTAGCCTAATCCGGGTATTTATCGGGTTTAACGGGTATTTGAAAGCGAAAATATATCGAAGACACTTTTTCGTATTGTTACTTAATGTTTACATTTATAAACAGATCAATGCGTATTCATTAGAACTATAAATAAGTAAAGAAAAATCCCAATACGGAAGCCATTATGGTAAGCTTAGCTATTAGTAGAATGTATGTGAGCTAAGATGTCAGTTGTCTCTGTGGCGCAATCGGTTAGCGCGTTCGGCTGTTAACCGAAAGGTTGGTGGTTCGAGCCCACCCAGGGACGATATTTTTTTTTTCTTCTTTTTCCCCTCCACTTTTATCGACGCGTGCATTTTTAATTGACACTTTCATCTGGACCTTTAACTTTATAAACTTGAAACTTGACATATTTATAATTTCGATTCAACTCGTATCAGGGCTAAACGAATGGGTGGAAATATATCTAGGATTCGGTGGGGTTAGATTATGATCACATAACAAATCAAATCGAACGAGACGAAGAACAGAAGACATATGAAGCTATGAAGCTTTATTGAAATTTAAACATTGACAACATTGGGCTAACTTAGACAGTGCTTTAATGTGTGCGTTGGCCGTTACAGCTGAAGCACAGTTTGTTTGCTATCAGTGGAAAATCTTGAAAAAATATGCCTAGAATCATTTCCAAAATAGGGGCTACTCTTAAGGGAAAGAATTTGGGAGCAAATTCTTTCCTTTAAGAGCAGCCCCTATAGTGAAGAAGCAAAATATTTACGCACATGCGCAATGTGCGTTACGCCTTAAATATATGCTCAGTTGTTAATAACTTTTGTTTAGTTCATTATATCGTCTATGCATGCACTCCCACGTAATTCTCCGAGTGGTGCGGTGCCGCCAATATCGAGGTTTTAGCGCGGTCCCAAAAATCTCTAGAAAAAAATATGAGTACGATTTTTATTACAGAAGTATAAATGTGTGTCTATTTGCAACCAAGGAGCTTTTATGTATCCATCTGAGAGACCGTGGTGGTATATACTTACATTAATATCACCAGGGTCCTGGTGATGCACCATCACGAAAACATGCCTATATAATTTTGACCCCCTTAAACCCCACTTTTATATAGTTAAACTGGGGTTTAAAGGGGTATACATTATTTTTCTTATTTCTGCTGAAATACATAGATTGTGGGTACTTGTTAGAACCGCCTCGTTGAGGCGGTTCTAACGAATACCCACAATCTATGTATTTCAGCAGAAATATAAAAAAAATATCAGAATTTTTTATCCGAAAATTTTCATTTTTTAATGGTAAAATTTTCAGTGTATTTGAATAGGTGTGTTTTCGTAATGCTAAGATAAACCGTTTTAACAAGAGGACCAAAGGGTCCTGGGTCACTTACCTGAGCAGATATTTCAACAGAAAGAAGGTCAACGGTCTTGATCAAGTTTGTTAAAATAATAAGTATTGGTAAATATTGACTTTTTAAGAAACGAAAGACGTGGTCCAAATTTCAGCTCTTTACTGTCTAAATCTTCAGCTGCAAAATTTTTCAAATGAGTTTTCTCATACTGGGCTATTTGACCAGAAAATTTAGTACGCATTTTGTTATAACCCATTTATGCTTAATGTCCTATAGAAGGGGCATTGACAAAAAATGTAGACCCAGATCAGACGCCGCATACTGTGGCGTGTAATCAACCCGCATCATTAATGCGGCGTGTGATTAGGGTCACTGTAATGAATGCATTGACCAACACAATACTGTTAGCATATCGGCGATACAGAAAAAAACAACACATAATTTAAGGTGACTGGGTACACTTGTTCAATTTTCCGCCATTTTTGACAAAGGAGACAACTTTTGTGACTTCCTGTTTACTTTCATGTACGCCAAATCCCTTTTGAAATGAATCTATTCTAACAGGAAGGAATTGGGAGCAAATGGTTTCCTTTTAGAGCAAACCCCTATTCAGAAGGTAAGCAAAATCCATTTTGAGATACAAATCTACTTGCCTCTCCTGAAAGTGTGTGAATTCTCTTTAGGTAGAAAATCATAAGAATTAAAGATAATACAGGTGCGGATCCAGGATGATTTCTTAGGGGGGATCAAATTTTGATCAAATTACCGTACTTACCCTGTGTAATCGGACAGACAGTCCTGAGCAAACAGTGTAGACCCAGATCAGACGCCGAGGAACGCGGCGTCTGATCAGGGTCTACATTGTTTGCTATTCAACCAGCAATTTTACATACATTCACAGGTAGTAAATGGACTTGTTGAAGAGAAGTATAAGATAAAAAGGGTGTGAATATTTATTGTAAATACGGTATCCCAAATTTATCTTTATCCAAAAGTTCCCATGAAAATGAAATTTGATCAAATACGGGTTCGATAGACTGGCTCCAGTCGTTTCTGCATTTTTTTTTGTCATTTTTTATCACTTCCTGTAGCTGTATTTGTCTTCTTAATCCCATTACACTGTTTTACAACAGACCTTTTCCACTAAGGGACATAACATCAAATCATTATGAGCTGCACAAGTTTGTATACCTTTGAAAAGAAAAGAGAAAATGATAGAAAAGATAGAGTCTGGAGACAGACGACGGGTTCGATTGGACCTCACGAACCTTCTCTGAATCCACCCTGACAATATGAGTGGATTTCGGAACAGATATTGACTGTAAATGTCATCCCATAATGACCTCTTGCCTCTCAAAAGGTCATCAATATTGCGTACATGTGTCTTTATTTTCCCTCCAGGTGTTTCTAAATATTCTCCTTGTTTACAAACTTGGATTTATGGTTCACTTATACAATAGTACAAAAGACAGTTTGGTCATAATGACATTAATAAAGTTTGTGGAAACCGAATTTTATTGCTTAAATTTCAGTATACTAGGTCAAGAAAAATAGGACAATGGGCAAGAATTTGTGATCAAACGTAGTTATGCCCCTTCGTCACACTGAAGAGAACTCCTGGCCTCGGTGGCTCAGTCCGATGCGCGTCCAACTGGTGATCAGGAGGTCGCGGGTTCGATCCCTGTCGGGTCGGGCAACATTCTTTAGTGGAGATGGATCATGAAATATTTTCTACTGTCATACTCTTCCTTCCGCTGATTCAAGGAGAGCAGTTGTCAGTTTCTGGCGAACTAATGTGCACAGGTGTTTTTTAACCGTTTAGAGGACTAAGCCTGCTCAGGGAAGGTGAGGTTAGGTAAACTGACCAGCTCGACTTGACCATAATAGTGTCGACTGGGCCATTAAACTCCTCCAAACCAAAAGCCTAAGTTGGTAGATTTTCCGACATTTGTACAAGGGAGTCCACATTTAGGGGATAACTGCATTCAAATTTGTCATTTGGGGAGGTAAATCGGCGGTTTTAAACCGCCGATTTACCTCCCCAAATGACAAATTTGTATGAAGTTATCCCCATCCTAATGCATTTATTCATTTTTTTTCTGTTGAAAACATGTACTATTTGCACAAAGCGACAAGTGCTGTGATCTGCGTAAAACCAAATGCCAGCTAATGAGAAGCGACGTTACGTGATGACGTCGGATTTCCGACAGTATAGTGCAGAATATACCGTCGCAAATTTTGACGTTATCCAATCAGACATCGCGTTACATACGCAAGTGCATTAGAATTATGCTTTCCTGTTTGCTTTTCTGGTCACCAATCTCCTTCTGAAAAGAGTCTACCCTAAAAGGAAAGAATTGCTCTAAAAAGAGCAAATTCTTTCGTTTTCGAGTTGACCCATTTTCACTACAATAATAAATGATTAAAACTTCAAACATAGGCAGTTCTTCCGCGTACCATCTGCTAGATTATCACAGCAACAACGCAGGGTTTCAAGTTTTTCAACAATTTTGTCGACAAAGACTTTTGTCGTCGCGCCATTTCACAGTAAATCACCATATAGGAATGCCATTCATAGAGCGGTTATCGGCAGGAGGAGAGATATATCCCCGGGATGTTTGTGTTTATTTTTCCTCTTATTATAGCTACTTATTGGCATTGTTGGACCACATTAGTGACCTTGAGAACCTAGAAAAGTGTCCCTTTTGTTGTCATACCAACAACATTAGCCGCCAGTATTTGTACAGTGATATAGAAACGGAAGGCTTCACGCGGCGAATGAATGGTGTTTAAATCGATTACTTAAATTCGTAAAATGTTAAGAAGATGAAAAATGTTTTAATGAGCGATTAATTTCTGTAGGGCACACTGACCGAGCGAGTCAGAATTTGACGATCATGAATCTGATAGCGTAAAACTGAGCGCAATAGGAGTAAGGCGTTCATGTATGCACGAACTGCACTGGACAGGCCACCCCTGATCGAGTTCCAATAACGTATGTATGAGTGGAAATGTCCTTATACATGTTTTATAGTTCTTCAAGATATCATTGCATAATGAAATATAAATACCTGATCAGGTGGTGAAGAACTGAGTTTCGTTTCTGCGATAAGTTATCGTGTTCTGTCGAAGTTTGAAGTTATCATCGATACCGGTGGGGGTTCCGTGATGGTCTTGGCCGGAATAAGTTATGGGTATCGTACCCAATTAGTGGTCATTGATGGCAATTTGAACGCTCAAAAGTATAGAGACCGTGTCCTTGCCCCATACGTTGTTCCTCTCTTACAAAATCACGGCATTATTTCTGTGTTTCAGCAAGACAACGCCAGATCTCACGTCGCCCGTGACAATATCCAGTTCTTGCGAAACAACAATATTGATTTCATAGACGACTGGCCCTCAAAAAGTCCGGATCTAAATCCCATCGAGCACCTTTGGGATAATCTTGACACACGTGTACGGCAACGTCAAAATCCGCCTGGTAACGTCAATGAGCTCCGTGACGCTTTGCTAGAAGAGTGGAATAATATACCCCAGGCTCAAGTTAATAATCTCATCCACTTAATGCGTCGTCGCTGCCAAGCTGTTAGCAATGCTCGCGGTGGGCATACTCGTTACTAAAGCCAAAAAAAAAATGAATCGACACTATACCTCAAATGAAATTGAAAAATCCAATGAAATTAATAATTTTCAGACTGTAAATGAACTTTGATGAATTGATTTTAAATTATTGTGCAGTAACAAATACGAATAAAAACTGTTAATATACACATATGTGGAAACAGTCCCATTGAAGTCTCGCGAAAGTTTCTTTTTTGGTTCGGTATATTTGATATCACATTGCTATTATTACGTACCATACTATCACTATTAGTTATTGTCTTGTCTATCTGAAATGTTGAAAAGATGTTCATTTAGCAGTCAGGCCCTATCGACGTCAAGCTATCCAGAATGACGTCTAAGGGCAATCTTTTTACATACAAGGAAAGCGAACCAGGCCAGCAGTGTAACCAGGGTAATAGTTGGTCGTCTGCGGCTATAATCTGGCTAACAGCAAAGGTCCTGACTGGACTATGCAGATTCAAAATGCTGACAGCTTGGCTCTGTTATTCACATATATATAAAATGCTGGTGCGAGCTTTAGTGTTGATTCGCGTTTTTAAGCTAAAACCACTCTCTGGCACAATTCAGCAGACGACAAATTATATAAAAAGATCATTTGGGGCAGATCGCTTGAAATGAACTTATTGATCATTCAGCACTGTATTTAGAAATTGTAATAAGGGTATAATATTACTACTATTGTTTAGCATCGTAATTTAACCCTTAAAACGCCAAGAAAACCTGCATCTGAAAATGTCGTCTGTTTATGTCGTCTACTGAATATTCTTGCAAACTTTTCAAACCTACTTTTGCATACAGGCAAACAGTGTGGACCCAGATCAGACTGCTCCTAAAGGAGCAGTCTGATCTGGGTCCACACTGTTTGCAGAAGTGACTTTTAAAGTAACCAGCGGAAGACAAAGCAGACGACAATAGTTGTGATTGGCGCTTTAAGGGTTAAACAAATAAAGATGTACAAACGTCTCACCATAATGAAAGTTCGTGGACGTTATATACTTCATACTTGATTCTGTTCTATTGTCTCGTGTTGCTGTGCAGTTTCTGTCGTCTGTCGTCATAGAAGCACCTGACGAGTTATTTTGATAAGCCGAATACAGTAGCATATAGCCAGTCCTCTTTATATCGATACGTGATACGTCAAAATTAGTTCTGATAACAATTTGACTGTTGTGAAGTTTTCAGTTTTGCAAGAATATTGTAGAAACATATGTTTTGGAAATTTGTTAGAATCGCCTCAGTGAGGCGATTCTAACAAATATCCAAAGAGGAAATAGGAACAAAACAAGACCTGTTATACATATCAGTTTGCTCATTAAAGATTCTTTATAACAGCAAGTTCATTTTAACGGCAACGTCTTTGAGAACAAATGTTGTCATTGTAACGAGGGTTTCTGTATGAACAATTCACATTTATCTCAGTTGTTGATTTACATGCATCTTTTACACACTGATCAGTTTTTTATAACCATAAGGTATTGGTCGTCGTTTCTTTTGCCATTTAGTAGTGTAGCTTTTCTTTTCTGTGTCAGTATACATTCAGAAATCGGTTAGTATCACAATTCAGCCGCGCCAAAGGAAAAGGTGTCTTCCTACAAATAAATGCCCAAAGAAGGCCAAAGAAGGCACAGACAAAAAGGCACAGATAAGTCTGTGCCGCCGCAAAGTATGATAAAGAATTTCACTGCCTTCTCACAGACTACGGGACATCTCTAGCTGAACTGGATTTGTGTGGCTTTATTTCGCGCCATGTCAAACTCTGTTTGTGTGCATGTACAGTGAACCCTCGTTACAACGACATTATTTGTTCCCAAAGACGTTGCCATTAAAATGAATTTACTGCCGCACAGAATACTTAATGCACAGATTGATATATAAGAAAGGTCTTGTTTTGTTCTTATTTCCTCATAGTATGTAACATTTGTATTGGAAACATATATTTTGGATATCTGTGAGAATCGCCTCTATGACGCGATTCTAACAATATCCAAAACACATGTTTCTTTAAAGTATTAAATACAATATTCTTGCATATTTTGTGACTAATTGTTACCTCTTAAGCGACGGTTTCCTGATAGTCAAATTGTCATTTTAACGAATTTTGTCGTTGTATCGAGTGTCGGTATAAAGTGGTTTGACCGTACTGTTAGTGTGGCTTTATTTCGCCCTATGATAAACTCTGTCTGTGCGCATGTGTAAAGTTTGGCTACTCAGGTATCCTCAGTCTGGTAAAAACGTGCATTTGCCTCCATTCTCAAAGGGGGTCTATTTTAAAAGAAAAAGAATTTGCTCCCCCACCCTCGGGAGCTAATTCTTTCCTTCTATAGTAGGTCCCTTTTTCAGAAGGGGCTAGGTATGCTGTAAAGCAAACAGGAAGTGACAACATTTGTGTCCCTTGTGAAAAAATGGCGGAAATTCTACCTGGTGTAGCCAGTCCCCTAAAGCCGATACAAATACCAAATATTGTCTGTGTCCATTGCGCATGCTCTGACTATACTGCACAATCTGGTTGGGCAGGAACAGCTCACGTATATCATAAGACAATTTATTTTTCCATAACGTGGCTTATCAATATGATGAACCTTTACAGCTCTCTTTATTAATTCAGCAGACAGGAAAAACAACAACAACAACAAAAAACAACTAATTATATATTTCTTACTCACCCCCCCCCCCACACACACACACACACATCCCGCACCAAAAAAAAAAAAAAAAAAAAAAAAAAAAAATAAATAAATAAATAAATAAATAAATAAATAAAAAAAAATAAAAATAAATTAAAATAAATAAATAAATAAATAAAACAGCTTTCGAGACAATTTGCATGTAATGACATAACCTGTTTCCTAGGAACAATAAGAAAAATATTTTAATATAATCATTTGCTGAAAATGTTACCCATTATACTAAGCGTTAAACAATGTCATACTCTCTCTCTCTCTCTCTCTCTCTCTCTCTCTCTCTCTCTCTCTGGGATTAATTCACCAGACGACAAATTGATGTTTTCTTATTTTTTGTTCAGAAAAAAGGATTGATGCAAATTGCCTCCATAGTTTTTTTAGGAAAAATAAGAAAATACGTCGTCTGCTGAAAAATTCACCCAGAATTCTTAGCGTAAAAACCGAAGTAGTCCAGATAAGCGTGAAAGGTTTCGCAACGGCAGTAATAAGGATACCGGACATAGTTATGTCATGGGGCACAGACGTCAGGTCATCTTAGGGTCGGCTGCTCTTTGACAAAAGCTTAAGCAAACAGAAAATGTCGTAAAGACCAGGTCAATTGCTGTAATCAACATTCCTAGGTCCAGCCCAAACAATACAGTCAGCAAAAATTAGTAAAGATTTGATTTGTGTATCCTTCTCACGCTCCACTTTGATTTGTCTCTCTGCTTCTTCTATCTTTCGTCACCAAGTACAAAACGTTCGGGTCAGTGCCTTAGGATTGCTACGTAATTTCTATTCCCATTTCGTATACTAGTGAAGCAAACACGTATACTAGAGATGAGATGCCAATTCATTTAACTATGGAGCAAAGTAATAAGTTAGAGAAGCAAATGCGTATACCAAAGAAGCAAATTCATATACTAGGGAAACAAATGCATATACCAGCGAAGTTAATTCAGATACTAATATCATATATTAAAGAAGCAAATACATTTACCAGAGATGGAAATTCTGATACTAATCACGCGAATTCATATACCAGAGAATCTTATTCAGACTAGAGAAGCAAATACTATATTAGAGAGGGCGGTTCATAAACTAATGAAGCAAATTCATATACTAGAGAAACAAGTACATATATCAGAGAATGATATTAAGATACTTATGAAGCAAATTCATATACCAGAGAAGCAAATACATATACCAGAGAAGCATATTAATAAACTAGAGAAGCAAATACATATATCAAAGAAGGAAATTCAGATAATAATGACGCAAATTCATATACTAGAGAAACATATACTAGAGAAGCAATTAGATATACCAAAGAAGGAAATTCAGATACTAATGAAGCAAATTCATACACTAGAGAAGCAAATACATATACCAGAGAAACATATTAATAAATTAGAGAAGCAAATACATATATCAGAGAAGGAAATTCAGATACTAATGAAGCAAAATCATATACTAGAGAAGCAAATTCATATACTAGAGAAGCTAATTCGAGCAAATACATATATCAGCGAAGGAAATTCAGATACTAATGAAGCAAAATCATATACTAGAGAAGCAAATTCATATACTAGACAAGCTAATTCATATATTAGAGGAGCACATACATATATCAGCGAAGGAAATGCAGATACTAATGAAGCAAAATCATATACTAGAGAAGCAAATTCATATACTAGACAAGCTAATTCATATATTAGAGGAGCACATACATATATCAGCGAAGGAAATGCAGATACTAATGAAGCAAATTCATATACTATAGAAGCAAATTCATATACTAGAGAAGCTAATTCATGTATTAGAGGAGCAAATACATATATCAAAGAAGGAAATGCAGATACTAATGAAGCAAATTGATATACTATAGAAGCAAATTCATATACTAGAGAAGCTAATTCATATATTAGAGGAGCAAATACATATATCAAAGAAGGAAATGCAGATACTAATGAAGCAAATTGATATACTATAGAAGCAAATCCATATACTAGAGAAGCTAATTCATATATTAGAGGAGCAAATACATATATCAAAGATGGAAATGCAGATACTAATGAAGCAAATTCATATACTATAGAAGCAAATTCATATACTAGAGAAGCTAATTCATATATTAGAGGAGCAAATACATATATCAAAGAAGGAAATGCAGATACTAATGAAGCAAATTGATATACTATAGAAGCAAATTCATATACTAGAGAAGCTAATTCATATATTAGAGGAGCAAATACATATATCAAAGAAGGAAATGCAGATACTAATGAAGCAAATTGATATACTATAGAAGCAAATCCATATACTAGAGAAGCTAATTCATATATTAGAGGAGCAAATACATATATCAAAGATGGAAATGCAGATACTAATGAAGCAAATTGATATACTATAGAAGCAAATTCATATACTAGAGAAGCTAATTCATATACTAGAGGAGCAAATACATATATCAAAGAAGGAAATGCAGATACTAATGAAGCAAATTGATATACTATAGAAGCAAATTCATATACTAGAGAAACTAATTCATATATTAGAGGAGCAAATACATATATCAAAGAAGGAAATGCAGATACTAATGAAGCAAATTGATATACTATAGAAGCAAATTCATATACTAGAGAAGCTAATTCATATATTAGAGGAGCAAATACATATATCAAAGAAGGAAATGCAGATACTAATGAAGCAAATTGATATACTATAGAAGCAAATATATATACTAGAGAAGCAAATCCATGTAATAGAGAAGCAAATTCATATACAAGGGGAAACAAAATCTATATCAGAGAAGGACATTCAGATACTAATGACGGAAATTCAGATTCTAGAGAAGCACACTAAAGAAGTAAATTCATTAACTAGTGTAGCAAATGCATATATCAGAGAAGGAAATTCAGTTACTAAAGAAGCAAATTGATTTACTAGAGAAGCAAATTCATAAACATGATCTTATCAACTTTTAACTCTCCTAGATGTCCGAGTTTTATGACCCCCTAAAATTATGTGCAATATTATGTTTGATAACAAGTGCAACAGTAATTGCACATCTTAATCTTCACTGCAAATGGTATTTATATGTGTTTTTTTTTTAAAAATAGTTTCAAAATGTTCTTAATAATGTCCTAATGTTCTTACAATTCTTAATGCAGTTATACCATTTGCATGACCTCTTAAATTTAGATAAAACTGCTTATTTTAGAATGCCTGTTTGACGTTTGTGTATACAGTCGACTCTCGTTATCTCGAACTCGCTTATCTCGAATAACCGCTTATCTCGAAGTGAAAATCTGGTCCCTGTTATAAAACAGAGATCTACCAACAGGCAACAAAATATTGTGGAAAAGAGGAGAAATTGCTCCTTAGGAGCAATTTCTCCTCTTTTCCACAATATTTTCAATATATCTCTAACTTGTAGGAGTCAAATTACATATTCATTCTGTTAAAGGTGGTTGTTCGATTAAATGTTTTCCTCAGTTCCGCAAATCTGATATGTCGAAGTACGGATATCTCGAAGTGTTTCATAGAGTCCCTTGGAGTTCGAGATAACGAGAGTCGACTGTATATGAGTATATGTTATATTTTGCTCTTTTACTTTAAGTAGTGTGTGTTTTAGAGAATTTATTATATTAGTAGAGGGTCACTTGGTAGAATGGCTATTTTTAGCTGAATGTATCACCCTCTTAAAATATTGTGTAAATAAATAAATAAATAAAATCGTGCCGATCGTAAATCCAAGATAAATAAATAAATAAATGCCAGAGACGCAGTCTATATACTAGAGAAACAAACACATATATTGTAGAAGCAAATTCATATACTAGAGAAGTAATGAAGCAAATTGATATACTTGAGAAGCAAAATCATGCAACTGAGAAGTATTATATATGAGAGGAGTAAATTCACATACCAGGGAACACCTTGAAAAATATTCTTCAATCCGCTAAGGGGCGTTACTTGGAAAGTTACCTATGAGAACCGGCAGTTGACTGAAGACAGTTATTTCCCCTAGGTCGCCATGATTCTATCATTCGACATGGTTCGGAAAAGCTTAATTTCACAAGTTTAGAGCGTAATGGAAAAATGAAGAAAAATACTTATTCTACAGTGTTATATACCAGTACAAACTATAGTAAAATCTCTTTGTGGTGATAACTTATAAACCTTTCCCTGAAAAGGCAATCATTTTAAAATAGAGGCTAAAATTAGCGTTTGATCATTTTTGACAAAATATAATGGTAATATATAGGCACAAATAGTGTAAATTTCAAGGACATAGGGAAGAACTAAGATATGAAGTTATTTTGAAAATTTTCATACCTTGTGAAAGTGCAATCCGTGTAGATTTTAAAAATAACTTATAAAAAGTTATCGTTAAATCAGAAATGCATGTCCAATAATATGGAGAAATGTTCATTCATAAATTTGAGGAAAAACATTTCAAAACTTTTTTTTTTCTTTAAATGCATATACATTTTCTTTTCAGTATTTTGTGGAAATTGATTTTTAAAATCGTGTGCGTTTAAACGTCCCTTCAACAATACGAGCCCTCTTCTGTCAATCTTTTCATGACGACGATTTCTTGAGGCCATGCCCAAACTCAGCGAGCACGCATCGTTGAGACAAGGTCGAATCAATATCGACGTTGCATCGGAATTGATGCGACATTGTCATAAACGTCATGTGCCCGCGGGGAAATTCTTGCAAGAAAACGCCTTAGAAGCATGAGAAGAAAGTCGCCGAGTGGGACACGATCCCAGCAGTTCAGTATGGCTTATCCCGATAGCTTATACAGGCCACACATATATTAGCCACAATTTGAGAAAACGTACCTTCCGATACGTACGCCTAACGAAAGCTGCGCATCCACGCTGTCTGATCAGAGTCTTCATTGTGCGCACGAAGAAACTTTGCATACTTGGCTATCCAAAATGCGCCCAGTGAAGATTCTGATCAGACTGCGCGAATGCGGAGTCTGATCTGAATCTTCGCTGGGCTCACATGTCCGAAGGTACGTCTCCTGGCGTTGCGGCCTATTTATGTGAATGAAGGTAGGTGTCAAGGTCAATGTAATAGAGATTATCCTCAATTACAAACTATTTACCATCAGCAACCGCATTGTTATCATTCCGCGAATACACGTCTAGGTTATGTAATAAGAAAGGACCACGTGAAAAGGGAACGAACAGCAACCTGGCTTGGTGACGAGGACCCACATCATATTGTGCGATATGCAGATTGAGACTGGTACATGCCATAAAAGTTTTCTTTTTTAATTATGACGGCTCACGTACGGAAACGATCAGTGCCGCAACGCGAGAAAACGGACCTTCTTACACGTGCGCCCAACAAAAATTCAAATCAGCCCGTGCATTTGCGCAGTCTGATTGCGCGGTTTGATCAAAGTCTTCGTTATCAACATTGCGAAACATTACTTCTGTGGCAATTCAAAATGCGCCTACTGAAGATTTTGGTCAGACTGCGAATGCGCAGATTGATCTGAATGCTCACCAAGCGCAAACGTCCGAGGGTACGTTTTCTGACGTTGCGGGTCATAAGTGATATGATATTTTCGCCACAGTGTAGATCCAGATTGACCTCGCAAACATTTCACAGCCCACTATTAGAGATTCCTAACGGCGGTCCAGAAATGCGCGCACATTTACGAGTCTGCGAGAATTTTGATTTGATCATTTCGAATGTGATAAGGCACTTTTTTCTCCCTCTGTTTCAAGCTAATAAGAGAAGGTCAAGCATGTAAATGAGACCGACTTCCTGTTTCACAGACTCAATTATCTGCCATGTCTTCTTTGTTCTCTTTGGGTTAATAGGTAACACCAGGATTCGCTTCACAACTTATGATGATGCGGATACCGTGGTTTTTTTTTCCCCAGTTCAATCAGTGATCACCAACCCACTTCTGAAAAGAGGTCTACTCTAAAAGGAAAGAATTTGCTCCATTTAGAGAAGACCTCTTTTCAGAAGGAAGGCCAAAACATTTCTAACAAAGTTGCCTGCCTCAGATATGTAGGCCAACAGAATTCTAACAGAGTTGCCTCCCTAAAAATATAGACAAAAGCAAATCTAACATAGTCGCTTCCCTCAGAAACGTTAGCAAAAACATTCTAACAGTTCCCTCCCTCAGAAATGCAAGAAAAAAAAAAAAAAAAAAACAATTCTAACAGTTGCCTCCCTCAGAAATGTAGGCAAAAATAATTATAACATAGTTGCCGCCCTAAACATGTAAGCAAAAACGACTGTAACAGAGTTGCTTCCCCCAGAAATGAAGGCAAAAACAATTGTAACACAGCTGCCTCCCTAAAAATATAGGCAAAAACAATTCTAACATAGTTGCTTCCCTCAGAAATGTAGGCAAAAACAATTCTAACAATTACTTCCCTAAGAAATGTAGGTAAAAACAATTGTAACAGAGTTGCTTCCCTCAGAAATGTACGCAAAACAATTCTAACAGAGTTGCTTCCCTCAGAAATGCAGGCAAAAACAATACTTACAGAGTTGCCGCCCTAAAATGTAAGCAAAAACAATTGTAATAGAGTTGCTTTCCTAAGAAATGTAGACAAAAACATTTGTAACATGATTACCTGCCTCAGAAATGTAGGAAAAACAATTCTAACAGAGTTGCTTCCCTAAGAAATATAGGAAAAAACAATTTAACACAGTTGCTTCCCTCAGAAATTTTGGCCAAAACAATTGTAACAGAGTTGCTTCCCTCAGAAAATGTAGGCAAAAACAATTCTAACAGAGTTGCCTGCCTTAAAATGTATGCGAAAACAATTCTAACAGAGTTACTTCCCTCAGATATGTAGGCAAAAGAATTGTAACAGAGTTGCCTGTCTCAGAAATGTAGGGAAAAAAAACACACAAAAAAAAAAAAAAAAAAAAACACACACAAAAAAAAAAACACACAAAAAAACAAAAAACAAAAAAAAAAACAAAAAAACAAACAAAAAAACAACAACAAAAAAACAAACAAAAAAAACAAACAAAAAAAAAAAAAAAAAAAAAAAAAAAACAACAACAAAAAAACAGCAAACAATTCTAACAGAGTTGCTTCCCTCAGAAATGTAGGCAAAAACAATTTTAACAGAGTTGCCTCCCTCAGAAATGTAGGAAAAACAATTTTAACAGAGTTGCTTCCCTCTGAAATGTAGGCAAAAGCAATTCTAACAGAGTTGCCGTCCTAAAAATGTAGGCAAAAAACAATTATAACAGAGTTGCTTCCCTCAGAAAAGTAGGCAAAGCAATTGTAAAAGACTTGTCTCCCTCAGAAATATATCCATTACCAATCAAGGGAATGCATTCGCAGATTTGTCCGTTTGCACGCACGCGCATGTGTGGATGTGTTGCGTGTGTTTTACATGAAAAATAACCTAGCATGAATTATGTCCATTTAAACCTATAGTATTTAAATATTAATATCAGAAGTTTGTCTTTACAAGATACAATATTGAGAAAATGATAGTTGTGATTTTTCACATACTATGTACATCCCGTTTTTTATTCAGTTGGCCGACATCGATAGTGGCCATTTTTTTAAATTTTCATGCGAACCATGGACACATTTTTTTTCCATGTTTTTCCGCGCAGACCTGGCCTCTTCACAACAAAATGTGAAACAAAACCATTCAATACATTTTTTTTTCACGTGATTTAGAACTGACCAGTATTAGATCAAAGTACATTTTATTAGCCCAATTTTTGCCGGTGTCGGTTTTCAAAACTTCAAAAGGATGGAAACAAAACAATTAGAAGAAAATAAACAGAGATAATATCACGATTCTGAGGTGGTCCCGTTATACGAAAAATGATCCGTAAAACTGCACCAAATTTACAAGATTTATACGTGTTTAAATCCATGTTATTTAGCAGATAACGCACGGCAACCCGCCATCTTGTTGTAAATTGTCACACGTATCTTCCCAGTGATCAAAGACCGAGGTCATCCGAAAGGTGTTGGTGGCCATCTTTAATTTTAGGACGACATTAGCTAGATGTACGTTTCAGCTAAGATCAAAGGAGATCGGTTTTCACCTAGGTGTAAGGGGACGGGAAAGCGGTGAGATAAGATGGTTTGGAGGCAGTCTATCATTTATCTTCACACCTTCACACCTTATCATAAATAATACAGGTAGCATGAGAGCGTTTCACGCGGAGCATGCGGAGTAAAAAATTCAGCAGACTACATATTATTATTATTATTTTTTTTTTTCAAGAAAACAGGTTTTGACATTCACTGCAAATAGTGCCAGTGGAGACAATTTGCATGAAATTTCAAATCCTGTTTACCGTGAAAAAATAAGAAAAAAATATCAATGTGTCATCTACTGAATTAACCCAGAGAGTGGTTAAGGTTAATCAAGGCATTAAATCTTGTATTAACACGTTATTAAAAATGATAAGCTTATAAAAAGCTTGCGACATAAAAGAAAAGATTACGTCAAAAATCCTGAAAAATATGGATGGAATATTACACTAGTCATATGTAGTCCCAGATCCATAGAGGCCAGGAAATAACGGGGACTATTCAGTTTGCAGAGCCCTGGTAAAGGTCATGCATTGCGGTAACAAATTTATGGTAAAATCCCTGCTTAAAGTTCCTGACCCGCACCCCGCCACATAGGGTTAACAATAATGAACAGCAAATGAACTGGACCCTTTTGGATAAGCTTTCTTCCCTTTTCCCTTGCGTGATATTTGGCTTAATTGGCCGACCAGTTTCAGAGAAGCCTTTTCACACCACGCAAGCGCAGGGAGCATTCAGTATTAAATAAATTATTTTTGCACACCGAAACACAACAGCTGAAGGCTATTCCAGGTGAAAACTTTCTATTTTTTTGTGGGGGTTGTGGGATTTGGTTGTCTGCTGGTTTTCTGTAAAAATGTAAAATTTTCTGCAGGTAGTGGTCCTTCTGATAAATCATCACAAAAACAAGCCTATACAATTTTGACCCCCTTAAACCCCAGTTTTATATAGTAAAACTGGGGTTTACCGGGGTATACAACATATGGCTATCAGAATGAAAAAAATAAGCACACGATAAAAATTACCTTGCTGCAGTTTATGACAAGCATACGACAACGTTCCAAACAGTATTTACCCAGATATATACTTTCAGTGTAATGATGTATGATATGTATGTGGAAATGGTTCATAGTAAACATTTAGTAGTATCCCAGCGGGCACGTGACGTTTATACAACGTCGTCTCAACGTCGATGCAACGTCATGACGTTGCATCGACGTTGAGGCGACGTTGTATAGACGTCATGTGTCTGCTGGGATATATATTAAATATTACTATTGATATTTTTGTTCCTTTGTACGACATCCTTGAATAAGTTAAGTTTTATTTATTCAAGCAATTAAACCGTGGTTATCCTGTTATTTTTGGCAAGTTTGTTAATTTGGTATTTTGATTTTTGTTTGTTTGTTTGTTAATTTGTTTGATAATTTATTAATTAACGTTTCATTTACTTGGTATTGTTCCTTTTCTATTTATTTCCCATTTAGCACCAGTTGCCATGGAAAGAATGACTTCATTAGAAAATGTGGACTAAGGCTTTCTATAATTCTTGAACAGCTGCGAAATCTCTCTAACAGAGACAGGACTGACAATCACAAGTTAATGGGTCGGGCTGGGCTGGGCTTGACAGCGTAAAGTGTTCCAAGTCTAAAAATCACAACACAGGAAAAAGGGCTGATAAAAAAATGACAAGTTTTTTTGAAAAGCTTAAACTTGTCATGTCAAAGATGACTGTCCGCATGAGGTCTGCGAAGAGTATGATGAAAAGGTGGCAAGCTTTTTGAAAAGCTTAAACTTGTCATGTTCAAGATGACTCCGCATGGGGGAAGATGTTGCTTGATGTGTGAACCTTTTTTTTTTTTTTTTTTTTTTTCAAAATTTTGAAAATATGATGTGTCAGCCAAATTTGTTATACGTGGTATTTTATCTCTATGTTAATCGTACAATGCCCATCCCAAATCCTAGGTCGCACTTTCTATTACAAAGTGATATTTGACGACATAAAGTGGCTGTTCGTACATTTGTCAAAAACTTGTTGGCTTCCCAGCAAACACACAACGTGATTACAACGTGATTACAACGTCGCTGCAACGTCACGACATTGCAGCGACGTGGTAACGACGTTGATGCGACGTTGTGTGTTTGCATGGTTTATATTGCTCTCACTTATTGAATCAAAATAAATATTCAGACAAAATCGACTTAGCAAATACTGCAGATCCGTATAAGATTTTAACAGCAGTTCGATCTGTCTGTTCTACGCCGTCACGTACTTCAGTGTTTGATGTAGACTGGCTCCAGTCTCCAGTGACTAAATATTTTTCTCATAATCCTGTTTAATAATCCACTAAAATAAAAACCAAAAATATCATGACTATAAAGGCTGGTCACTAGTGGCCAGCCTTTATAGTCATGATATTACTTTGGTTTGATTTTAGTGGATTAATAAAAAGGGTTATAAGAAAACAATATTTAGTCACTGGAGACTGGAGCCAGTCTATGTTTGATTATGCTTGTAGTACTCCGCGCAGAGACTGTGGACTCAGTAAGAAATTCAGCGACCTTGAATAGTTTTAAGAACAGTCTAAGGGGAGACGTTTTGTCTCTCTTCTGAAAAGGGCTACTCTAGGGAGTCTCTCTTCTGAAAAGGACTACCCTCAGAGTGGGGTGGTAGGGGGGTGGGGGGGAGGGGGTGGGGGTGTTAACTCTTTCAAAATCGTTTTGTCCCTCTTCTGAAAAGGGCTACTCTAAAGAGTCTCTCCTCTGAAAAGGGCTACTCTCAGAGTAGACTCCTTTTCAGAATGGACTTCATGTGCAGTAAAGCAAACAGGAAGTCTCAAAAGTTGTCACCCATGTAAAAAAAAAAAAAAAAAGACGGAAAATCGTGTATCCAGTCCCCTATTAATTTAAATTATAGATACCCTTCTGTTATAAATACTGTTTGTTCTAGCCTGATTCTCTTTATACTACGGGAAAATACGTAAATATGTAAATACACTGTATAACTTCACCCATTTTAGTCTTAACCCACACCCCCACCCCCACCCCCCCCCCTCAAAAAAAAAAAGTGATAAAAGTGATTGGCAAACAGTGAAGACCCAGATCAAACGCCGCAGAATGCAGCGTCTGATCAGGGTCTCCTCTGTTTGCGCATAGTTTAGTCATTTTCTCTAGGAAACTCTAAAGCACATATCCTGACATTCCTAAAATTGAAATTCGACTCTTCCTATATAATGCGTAGGGGAGTGTTGTTTTTTTTTTTGTTTTTTTTTTTCAGTCTAATGTGGGTTAGTGTCTGCCAATTTAAAAACATTTAAAATACCTTTATTTTCTATGTAAGCGGAAGAAAATACACAGCAAAAAAATTAATATATCATCATGCGGGCCAATTAATACCCTTATCCTGATGTATCATCGACATACACTACCATATTTACACTAAGAATTCGGACAGACCCGCCTCAGCAAACGGTATAAACCCAGATTAGACGTCAGAAAATATCAGAACATGGTCTACACTGTGCAAGCCACTTCTCCCTCAGTTTTTTGACACATCAGGAGGTAGTGAAATGGACTTGTTATTTTTTTAAGGTTAGTATGGTAAGGACCAGACTGGCTGCAGTGGTTTCTGTTTTATTATTTTTAAAGTATCATTACGAAAACCCGCCTATTCAAATATACAGAAAACTTTATCTCCAAAAACTGAAAATTTTCAGATAAAAAACTCAGATATCTTTCATATTTCTGCACAAAACATAGATTGTGGGTACTCGTTAGAACCGCCTCGCCGAGGCGGTTCTAACGAGTACCCACAATCTATGTTTTGAGCAGAAATAAGAAAAATAATGTATACCCCTGTAAACCCCAGTTTTACTGTATAAAAGTGGGGTTTAAGGGGGTCAAAATTATATAGGCATGTTTTCGTGATGTGGTGACAGGCTGTGAGCGTCACAATATAAATAATCTTCAATACATGTAGCCAACTGCGCATTCTCTAGTCAAACCACACAAGTTAGCAATCTGAGCCCAGTTGTTGAAATCATCGTTAGCTTAACGAGCTCGTTGATAACAAACTCGTTAACTGTTGTAGCTAAGGTATTTTCAAATACGTTGATATTTTTGCTGCAAAAGCTACCCACATTTTTTTAGCAAAAAAAAAAAAAAAAAATAAAAAAAATATCAATGTGTTTGCTATATTTCAAGATTGAATTTTTAGCGTCACGTTAGCTAACAATTTCGTTAAGTTTTGAACAACTGGGCCCTGGTTTTTGCATGTGTTGATCATATGAGCCAGCGCACGATAAAACCCGAGCGTAAGACCTGTGCAACCTGTGCGACCAGCGAAGACTCAGATCAGCCTGCGCATCCGCGCAGTCTGATCAGAGTCTTCGCTGATAGCATGTGCCTTCTACAGCCTCCGGCTTATTCAAAGAGGGTTGAAGGAGAGCCCTTGCCACCATACTGGGTGCATACAAGCTGATTTGAGTCTTTGCTGGTCACACAGATCTAATTGTAGGGTTTGTCGAGCGCTGGCTCATATGTCTTTTTTACAGAATTGGTCTGGCCAGTCGTTTAACCCATTGTTGACTTGAGACCCCTAAACGGGTAAATGGCAAACGGTGCAGACCCAGATCAGACGTCGCAGAACGCGTCTGATCAGGGTCTATCTATATTACATAGCCTGACATACCTAAAATCGAGAATGGACTCTTCCAATACATAGTGCGGGAGAGTTTATTCAGTCTTTAATGGTTCAGTTATATGTTTGGACTGTGGATGTTACTATTCAGTCGCTCTTCGTCAGACTGCGAGATCTTCCTGAAATTCATCATTTTTGTTTTGTCAAGATAATTGATTGCGTTAGGGTTTAACGACACGTCAACCCTTGTGGGTCATTTTGTGTCGTCTCCCAGAGAGAGGGAGCAAAGAGATAGAAGAGATAGGAATGAAAGTGAAGAAACAGATGAAATAAAAACATTCCTCTTCTACCCTTACCTGCTACAAGGATAGCAGGCCTTGCCCAACGGTAAGCCAATATCATATGGACGCCCCGTTGACGTAAGATACACGACACCTTCGCACCACCCAGCCACCCCTTTATCAAGATAAGCAAAACCCGTTTTTTGCCTGTTATGTGCTTGTTAATAGCAGAGTCAGATTAGACTGTGCTAGATTTTATGAATACTTGTCAGACATACAGCTGTTTGGGCCAGTATCACACCGGGGCCGGAGCCGGGGCACAGTATTTATTACAAGATTGCATGTGCGCCCAGCGAAGACTCAGATCAGCCTGCGCTTTCGCGCAGTCTGATCAGTCTTCGCTGTCCGCCTGAAGACGCTTTGGATCATTGGGTATCCACAGAGTGCTCTGCAAGGACGCTGATCAGACTGAACGAATGTGCAGGTTGATCGGAGTCTACGCTGGGCACATGTGCACTCTTGTTGGAAATGTTGTGCCCCGGCTCATATTGTCCCCAAGGCGGCTGCAAAAGAAAATGAGTAAATAGACGAAAAATTAACTCTTTCGCCTCTGAGTTTCTGTAGTGGACTCTTTCATCTTTGAATTTCAACATGCCTATTGTAGAGAATGGGAGTGTCATTTAAAAACCAAATACGGAATGGCAGAGAGCCGTCTCATCTGGATCTACATTGTTTGCAAAGGTATACGTTTTGGTCTACATTGCAGGATTGAAAGAAATAAATGTTAAAACAAGAACTATTAGAAAGACGAATTTATTACTTGCTACAGGGTTAGGACGGACGGACGGACGGACGGAAGAACATATATTTACACCGACCTTTTCAACGTGTGGGAGTAATAAAGAACATATAGACACTGTCACCTTAATACTTGTTTAGATATGTTTAAATATGCGCGACAGAGTATTATCACAAAGCCCAAAGCGGAAATGAGTTTTTTTACTGTCGTAACTAGAAATTCTTTCTTTTCTAAATCCTTTCTACCTTGTTTAAAGGTTACTAGGGCTGTGTCATGCGAAAATGTCTCTTCGGACATATGCGGACAGCGAAGGCCCAGATCAGGCGGCGCATCCGCGCCGTCTGATCAGGGCCTTCACTGTCCGCTAACATAATCATTGGATACTACAGAATGCAAGAATGGAGAGCAAATGCCCGGATGATACTTTGCGCATGCGCAGAATGATCTGATACAGAACATTTTTTCGCATGTTTGAAGGCACAGTTTCGCTTGACACGGCCCACTTTAAGTTTCTTTTTTTCGTGGTTGAAAGTTATATATTAAGATGTATTTAATCTTACTGGATTTATTAAATCATGTTTCCGCTTAAAGCATAGTATGAGAAATAAAATATTACCGTATTAATTTTTAACTATTCGGACAGACAGACCTGAGCAAATAGTGTAGACCCAGATCAGACGCCACGTTCTGTTTGCCTCTCATCTAGCAGTTTTTTGACATATCTATAGATATTTGATATATTTGGGATAGTGACATCCCAACTAGCATTCTTTATAAATCTATAGCGGGCCGTTATCGGCCTGTCAGCTACCCTATTTATATGCAATATGATATGTATGCAAGTGCCACAAGATGGACTTGTGCAAAGCTCAGAACAGTATGGTTAGGAGTTGAGATGTCCGAATACTTGGGTAAATACGATAGCGCCATGTATGAAGGGTCAGCCTGCGCATCCTTGTGCACAGTTCGTTCAAGCCCTTCACTGTTCGCCTGAGTGAAGCCTGGGTACTATCGAATCTACTAATGAAAGATAGTCTGATTTGCAGTTCGCAGATGCATACATGAGCCAGCCCAGTAAGCGTTCTTTATAAATCTATAGCGGGCCGTTGTCGGCCCATCAGGGTAGCTGCGGGCCGATAGCGGCCCGATATAGACTATAAAGAATGCTGGCTGGGAGTGTCCCTTTTTGCGCGATCGAAATCTCACGTTTTCTGAATCTTCTAGTGGAAAAAAAAATCAGCAGGCAGAAGGTTAACGTTTTATTATATGTGAAAATGTCGCAGTCATGCTACTAAAAAGCGTTCGGAAAGGGAATAAAAACTCTGTATCGTAATGGTTAGCATGAACGCTTTGTAAGATGAAAGCTGTGGGTTCGATCTTCGTGACAAGTATCCATTTCTCTCAAACTTTTTTATTTTATTTTAATTTTATGATTTATTATCATACTATCCGTCATAGATGATATTTTTGTTCCATCCCAGCGTCTGAGTCATGACCTGGACTGATGAACTGAATCGTTCCTTACCAGCTGCTTGCATATAAAATA
Organism: Anodontia alba; assembly: GCA_964016985.1. Classification (NCBI taxonomy): domain Eukaryota; kingdom Metazoa; phylum Mollusca; class Bivalvia; order Lucinida; family Lucinidae; genus Anodontia; species Anodontia alba. Next base: position 103,669,459 of record OZ024824.1, read on the forward strand.
AGAGGACAATGATGGCCCTTTATCGCTCACCTGAGTATCATAGCACTTAGTGAATCTGACCAAGAAATGATCGGCAAACATTCTGACCAAGATTCATGATGATTATATGAACAAGTAAATCACAGTAGCATGCCCAGTGAAGGTCAAATATGGATGAGTGCACTCAAAATGGCCAGGCAAAGATATATGCATGTGCTAAGTATCTCTGGCTGTAGGACCAATAGTTACTGAGAGACTGACCTAAACTAAAAACCTTAACAAAGTCAGTGGACCGTGAAATATACGTGAAGGTCAAATATGGATGACTGCATTCAAGAGGCTATGCTAAGATGTATGCAAGTGCCAAGTATCACTGCTGAAGTAACAATAGTTACTGAGAAACTGATCTAAGCGGAAAAAAAACTTAAGAAAATCACTAGACTGTGAAACATAGGTCGAATGTGGCTCAGTTCTGAACTTGACCTAGAAAGCATCAAGACAAACATTTTGAGCAAGATTCATGACTATCGCTTAAAAAATGTGATCTCTAGAGTGTTAACAAGGTTTTCCTTTGATATGACCTTGTGACCTAGTTTTTCACCCCAAGCGACCCAGTTCGAACTTAACCTAGAAACCATCAAGACAAACAGATTGAGCAAGATTCATTATGATTACTTAAAAACGTGACCTTACTGTGCTAACAACGTTTTCCCTTTGATTTGGCTTGGTGGCCTAGATTTTTGACCTAACTGAATGACCCAGTTTCAAAGTCAATCTAAAAATTATTAAGGCAAACAGTCTGAGCAACATTCATGGTGATCACTTTAAAAATGTGACCTCTATGGAGTTTCCTTTGATTCGACCCGGTGACCTAGTTTTTAACCCCAAGTAACCCAGTTTCGAACTTAATTTAGAAATCATCAAGACAAACATTTTGAGCAAGATTCATTATGATTCCTTCAAACATTTGACCTCTAGAGTGTTTATAAGGTTTTCCTTTGATTTGGCCCAGTGACTTAGTTTTTGACCTCAAGTGACCCAGTTTCAAACCTGACCTAGAAACCATCAGGACAAATATTGTGAGCAATATTCATGATGATTACTTGAAAACGTTACCTCTGGACTGTTAACAAGATTTTCCTTTGATTAGGCCTGGTGACCTATTTTTTTGTTGTTGTTTTACCACAAGTAACCGAGTTCAAACTTGACCTAGAAATCGCCAACACAAACATTGTGAGCAAGATTCATGATGATTACTTAAAAATGTGACCTCAAGAGTGTTTACAAGATTTTCCATTGATTTGACTTGGTGACCTAGTTTTTGATTCAAAGTAACCCAGTTTCGAACTAAACCTAGTTTTCATAGGGGCGAACATTCTGAGCAAGTTGCATTAAGACTGGGTCAAACTGGTTGGGTGTGGCGAGGCGTATGAGTGGTTCACTTATGGAGAAATGTTAATCTAGTGTGGATCTCCTAACCTTTACCACTCTATGGACATATTCATCGGACGACAAATTGAATCAAAATTTTCTTATTTTGTCCCAGGAAATAGGATCTAAAGGGTCAAATCCTAATTTCTAGGAAAAATAAGAAAATATTTTAAAATGATGTCTGCTGAAAGTTTTACCCGGCATGCAAAGTTAAACCTGTTAGATGTACTGAGAATCGGCCTGCCTTCCTAAATATAAACTGACAGCACAGATTCCAACCATATCAAAGTAAGAGAAAATCGCATGGAGTCGGTGACAGAATGCCCGGTGCAAATTGCGACGATCATCACAGTACAGTTGTCAGGGCATGGGCGGATCCAGGATCATTTCTGAGGGGGGTCAATTTGATCAAATTACCATACTTACTCGCGGCGTCTGATCAGGGTTTACACTGTTTGCAACTCACCCAGCAATTTTGCACACATTTTACAGGTTGTTGAAGAGAAATATACGGTAAAGTGAAAAAGAAATTTTGAGTCAAAGGGAGTTCGACTGTCCCCGCGACCCCGCTCTTAATCCGCCCCTGCAGGGCTTTCTAGATGTGTTTAACTCTTAAACTGCTAATCACAACTGCAGCAGACGACATTTTTATTTGTTTACTATTTTACAGAGAAAATAAGTTTTGACATTTGATGTGCAGATGATTCACATGAAATCAGGGATATTTCTGGCTCAAAGTTAGTATGGTCCCTTGAAATTGGCCAAGGGCCATGTCCCATTCATATACGTGTAAAATCTAGAATTTTGATGGGCCTTTTCAAATTTTCATGGACCCTCTGAAAATTTTGATGGGCCCAAGAATCCTTAATACTCACCTTAGATCTAGATAAACACTGGATTTGGATAGCTTATATAGGGGGGTGGGTTGGGGGGGGGGGGGGTGAGAATGGGGGAAGGGGGAGCGGGGGCAGCCAAAAATCAATTCAGTTTAAGTCTAACATTAACGATTTTCACACAAAATGGATTGGGCTCATCCCAGAAATACCCCTGTGAAATGTCTTATTTTTCTCTAAAATAATATAAAAAATAGAATGTCGTCTGCTTAAATTTTGCTTAAGGCTCTAAGTGTTCATAAAAAACACGAGAGGACTTTTTCGCTCAGTTGAGAGGAATCGCCCTGACAACAAAATAGTCATTGTAGGTATGGAATTAAATCAAGTTTCGCAATACCTCAACCCACCTGAACTGATTAATAACATTGAAGACATCTTGAAAATCTCCTGGTTACCATGGAAAAGTAATAAGAGAAAAAGACAATATGTTTTGTATGCTAGTATAAGGAAAAGACAGTCTTTTTTTGTGCGCTAGGTTCCTTAACACTTAACATGCTGCGTAAAATTTCCAGCAGACGACAAAGTTTGAAATAGTTCTTTCTTATTTTTCCAAAACAGGCTTTGGTGTTTCACGCAATTAAGACAATTTGCAAGAAAATGTCAAAACTATTTTTTTGATAAAAATAATAAAAAGTATCTTTGTCATCTGCTAAATTCGCCCATAGAGTGGTAAAGGATAATATAGCATATAATGGGATGTTTATGAAGAATTACAATTTTTGTACAAAAATAAAATGGCCAGTAATTTGACTTTTACAGAATTATTTGAATTTAAGGGGACTATTTTTCTGCCAATTTTTTTTCAGGGGATGGTGGTGGTGGTGGGGGTGGGGGTGTGGGGGCAACGCTTATAACGTCCTGTTTACATTCCTCCACACCTATCCCCTTCTGAAAAGAATTCTACTCTTAAAAGAAAGAATTTGGGAGCAAATTCTTTCCTTTAAAAGTAGACCCCTTTTCACCCATGGGAGCAAATTCTTTCCTTTAAAAGAAGACCCCTTTTCAGAAGGAAGGGGGCAATTTTTTTTCTTTTAAGAGTAGACCCTTTTTCAGAAGAGAGGCAAAAAGACGTGTAACAGAGTTGTCTCTCCATCAGAGGGTATATACAGTCCCCTTAAATAGAATTATCAAAGAACATTTCACACTAGGTACTAAAACCTAGGCATGACAAGAAGAAAGGGGCAAAAAAAAAAAAAAAAAAAAAAAAAATGCCATTAGGTCAATCAGTTAAAATTCTTCATTTGCAGTTTATTGTGTTGAATGAATAAACCCAGCTAGCATTCTACGTAAATCTACATCGGGCCATCATCGGCCCGTCAGCTACCCTGACGGGCCGATGACGGCCCGATATAGATTTACATAGAATGCTGACTGGGAAGGGAAAAAAATGACAAAAGCATATACATATATTTTGATGGTTAATAGTTGTGGGTATATTAGAACATTCACATAAGGTAATGATCAAGTCTATGTGCTGGGGACAACAGGCCCAAGCTGCATTTGACACGTAAAAAATGTCTAACTTGCATATATCCAGTAAGAGAGCTGTCCAGATTGTACTCAGGGAATCGTTCATGGTGTCCTTGTTGCGTTTTTGTGTTCGTGTTGTCTATGTTTGTTTACCCTCCCTCTTGGTGTCATTGCTAGGCTGTTTTGTGATTGTGACACGTCCTCCACATCTTCTTTACTATGTTTATGCACCCCCCCCCCCACCGCCATTCGATGAGTGGTGGAAAGGGCATACAATGTTACCCCCGTCCGTCCGTCCGTCTCTGTCCGCGTCCGCGTCCGGCGTTAGCAATGCGTTTTAGTTTTTCAGGCGGGGGCATCCGTGTCCTTTGGACGCATTTCTAGTCTTATCAGAGAAACGCCCTGAAAAAGTGAAGTTGCGGTCTGCGATATTAAAAGCCAATAAATAAAGAAAGCGAATCAAAATTCACAAAGCAGTTAAAATGCTACAATGAGAATATCAGGCTTCCCGTCATTCAGCACTGTGGGCGTTCGGAAATCAACCGTCTGTTTAATATTTTTGCCTCATAAAAGCAGACATTACCATGCTCACACCTGAGCGATATTCTATTTTCAAATTATTCCAAACGGGTTCATTGATTCCCAGCTAGCCTTCTACATAAATCTACATTGGGCCGTTATCGGCCCGTCAGCTACCCTGACGGGCCGATAACGGCCCGCTGTAGATTTATGTAAGATGTTTACTGGGTTCCAAAGGACCGGAAAGTATAAACTACTCTATCATAAAGACAATTTTCCTTTCTAATCTATTTTTATTTAGGCACATTCTTCTAACAATCGAATAAACTATGCAAATTGCAGTTCAGAATATCATTATTTTTTCATGATTGGCTTTTTCTCAAAGTATCAAATGTACATCTTCTTTGGTATGAGTCAGATGACATCCATTTTCAGGGTTTTATGAATGAAACAGAATGAAATCTACCTTTAAACTTGTCCATCACAAAAGTTTAAAATATTTGAGCGCGCCACGTGAAAGTGTATCTTTTTGGGCATATGCGAACGGCGAAAGCCGCGCAGTCTGATCAGGACCTTCGATATCCGCATACAGAATCATCAAATAATATTCACAAGTATCATGGGGTCTGATCTGATGGGATGTGTGTATAGGCCGAGTTAGGCAATGTTGCTTTGTATGCCACAAAGTCCCTTTTTGTTGGTGAGGATCATTTGAAATAGGGGCATCGGGTACTAGCAAATATCATATCGGCGAAACGAGAAATTTTAACTACTGAAACCTCTCCCGAACAATGAGCCCCTGTCACGATAGAAAAGATCTCACAGCGCAGGGTTCAGTGGGCTTGCGAACACATCTTTAAAAACGCCGAAATTATCAACCTAACATCATCTTTCTTGTCACAAACAATTAACACACAATTGAGTCTATTTCTCCCTTATGTACATCTCCATTGAGAAGCGAAGTCCGTTTCATGGGTGTCAATCAGAGTCAATGGTTTTTCAGTTTTGATGGTAGTAGTCATCATATTTCACAAGAAAGTCACTGTTTAATGTCTTTGTTGGAGGTTTAAGACCGTTATCAATGACATCTAGACCGTTACGTAGATTACTGTATCTTTAAAAATCGCTACACAGCATTTCTTCCCTATAATCTTTACATGCAGACATAACCGTAGGCTTTATTCTTTCTTTCTATCTACTTTTTAGAGAAAGAATTACTTTGGCATTTTGTACAACGAAACCTAAGAAGTTACATATGCACACAATAAAGCCTAGATCAGCCTATGTGCCCACGCAAAGGCGTTCACTATTGATCACTATTCGTGAAGATATATTTGAGCTTGATAGCGCCAGTGATCCCTAGTGCCTGTGCTGTTCAATTGGTCATTGATCTGAGCTGAGATCGAACCCGCAACCTTCAGCACCGCTATGAAACGCTCCAAGCACTTGGATACAGCGACACTCTTGTGTTATATGATATGTCAGATGGCTTCATCATATGTGTCAGTCAAGTAAAACCAGATCTTCAAATATGCGCAGATTCAGATCGGACTGTCCACTACACTCTCTTATAAGGCGTTAGATTGTCGATACGTTCTTCAGTCGCTTTTGGTTCTGTAAATAGAAATCGCAGGCTCTGATCAGATCGTGGTTCGGCTGACCTCCCTGGGGTTTTGCTGTCCGCACAAACCACAAACCGTTTCGTGCCGTGCAATTCGTGTGATTAAGCTTATAAATGTAACATTTGGGTGCCGTATGGTTTTTGTAACAAAGACCTAAAGGAAGTGGTGCACAAATTCCGAGTGACCACAAAAACCACAACAATACCAACAATGTGATCATCTATTGCGATCTTAACCTTTATCACTCTCTGGACTATTTCAGTCTGAGATTTCAGTAGACGTCAAATTAGTGATAGTTTTTTTTTAATCCTAGAAAACAGGATTTGACATTTCATGCAAATTGTTGGAGACAATTTGCATGAAATTGTCAAAAACTGTTTTCTGAAGAAAATACGAAAAACATTTCGCCATATTACCTGCTTAAGGTTTTACCATGCTAAGCGTTAGTCGTGCAAGGTGGACATTCAGTAATGAACTATATGCGATTTATAACTTGTCATCTACCTCGGACAAGAAGGAGCCTACGACTTTTCTTCCCAATTTTACAGATTTTCCGCAGTTTTGACTGTTATGCCCCCAGTAATAAGCTACACGGTTTTAAGTCGCCAGCAAGCTGCCGTACGGTAGTCCTGTAGCTGCCCCACAACCAATGTTATAAAAGCTTCTCAATGATCTTTGGTGGCGGAACCTATCTTCGGTGTCCGAACCTATCTTCGGATTCCGATCCTATGTTTGGGTTCAGAACCATCTTCGGGTTCCGGGTTCCGAACCATCTTCGGGTTCCGAACTTATCTTCGGTGGTTCTTCGGTGGTTTGCAGGCCTGAGCAAACAGTGTAGATCCTGATCAGTCACCCAAGACCTCAGCGTCTGATTAGGGTCTAATCTTGATTGCCAGTCATCCAGTATATTGTAGACACGTCACAAGCAGGACTAACCTTTCACATGGAAGCCATCTTGTGGACCTTGGCTGTTTCGTTAAGAGGGAGATCCCTTATGTACCGTTTGTATTCGGACAGACAGGCCTGAGCAAACAGTGTAGACCCAGATGAGACGCCGCAGAACGCGGCGTCTCATCAGGGTCTACACTGTTTGACGCTCATCTAACAATTTTTAAACACAACATCGGGTAGTAAATTGTACTTGTTCAAATTTTAGAACACGTATGTTAAGGAGTTGAAGTGTCCGAATACTTAGGTAAATACGGTATCCTTTGCGACTGTCTCTTCCTGGACCACTGTTCCACCACTTTTTAAAGATGCCTGTTGGACCAGAAAAGTGTAATGTATCTTATTTCTCTCTTTAAAACATACAAGTGGCATTCATTAGAATCGCCTAATTTTCTTTTTCATATACAGCTCTGAATACACAATCACTACATGAAGACAACTCAAGTTGCTTCCCTTTATTTAGGTGGTAGGTTGTGTATGTTTCTGTGTTCTAAATACTTACGTAAATATACTTTGCGCTGAGATGATTCTAATGAGTACCCGTAACATTTTTTTTTTCGTGAAGAATTTAAATAAGAAAATCTATTTATCTGGATCCGTCTCAGAGACCACGATTTTAACCGAGGAAAAGGCCATATGCCGGCAGCAGTCCACACAGTGGTGCTACATAGAAAAGCAAGGAAATTCAATCTATAAATAAATTTAATATCATCGACAATAAAACGTTTTCCTCTTTAAAAATTGTTAATTTATAAGGTGGTACTGGTGAATTATAATTAAGGGCTACGGTGATATCCCTGGAAATATAAAGACCCATCCTTATACGCCCATTTCCGGTCATGGTCAGTGACCTAAGGACAAAATAGTGACCCTTACTGGGACTTGTACACAAAAACACGAAATGAGATAGGCTCCTTCGCAGTCTCAAAATAAAATTGGATTGTGTATTAACCTTTACCACTCAGGACTAATTCAGAAGCAGACAAATTGATAATATTTTTCTTATTATTCCCAGAAAACAGGATATAACGTTTCTTGCAAACTGCCTCCATTGGAGACACTTTGGTTTAAATGTCAGATGCTGTTTTCTGGGAAAAATAAGAAAATCATTTCAGTATGTCGTCCGCTGAATTTCTTACCCGGCATGCTAAGTAAATGCTTTATGGTATATCAAGGGAGGTAACCGACTGGCTGCTCTGTTTGGCATCTTTGATTTACTGAAGAGAAAGCTCACTAACTTTGTCGCCGACAAATTACTTTCTCCCTTATTTACATTGAGTACATTACATATAATTGACAATATTCTCACTAACGATAGGTCATATGCGAAAATGAAATGATGGCGACGTGATTCCTTGCTTACGGAAAAAAATATTTCTAATGTGAATATAGGTTCGATATATATATATTTTTTCAGCAGATTTTAATGAACTCCATAGTGTTAAATAACTGTTGAAAATTACATGTACTATTACATAAAGCATTTTTGCGCGAATCCTACATGCGAAGTTTTGATTACTTCTTTCTGATCAAAACTTTATAATTTAACAGATGTAATTTTAATTCTAATGCTCTACAAAAAACTACCAAAACTTTGTTATGTTTCGTCGAGCTAACAATTGACATAGCTGTGACAATGTTAGAGACCGTGTTCTGATGCTTTCTGTATTTCTTTTATCCCAAAAGGAATTCAACCAATCAATTAATTCTCGTTTAAACCTTGAACATGACAGCGGTTATTCTCGTATCAAGAAGTTTACCGTTTGACCATCAAACTATTGGACAAGTGAAATAATTCAGCCGGTAATTAACGACTTTCTCAAACTTCCAGACAATTTTAGAATTCTTTAGCAATTCTTGATACGGAAATGAGCATCAGTTGGTTTCAATTTCAAAACATGTTAATTTCTCTTCTGTCCGGCAACGACCCTGCATCAAAGCAGAGCAACGGGGCATTTTATAAATCACCCAGTCGAAAAGTTGTACAAATGATGTTAAATGAATTTGAATTAATAAGTTTCATTTCGGTATCTTTTGATAGTCCATTTAGAAAATTCGCTGACTTCTGGCAAATGTTCTGCGAATTTTCTGCAGTACTTGAACGTTGCATGAGGTCTTTGAAAATCAAAGGTATGACAAGCCAGTAATTATATGCATATTAACGATAAATATCGCATTTATTAATATACTAGTGTGATTTACGACCATTTTGAACATATGTTTAGTATGTTAATGAAATCTGATCAATTTGTCAACGTCTGCTGTTAAGTACCAAAACAACAGGCTGGTGAACCCTGTAATAAAATGGGTCACATCTTACAATCAAGGGGAGACAACCTGGGCAGAAGCATAATTTAGGTAGGACATTTGAGCCGTAGCGTAAAACAACGTACCTTCTGACATGAGGTCCAAAAGAGTTCTCAGATCAGTCTGCGCGCGATCTGATCAGAGTCTTCATTGTCCTCATGAAGAAACTTTGCATCCTTGGCTATCCAAAATGCGCCCAGTGAAGATTCAGATCAGACTGCGCAAATGCGCAGTCTGATCTGAATCTTCGCTTGGCGCACATGTTTCTAACGTAGCGGGTCACTTGTTCATTGTCGACGTATTCTACATTGCATCCAACAATTCTGTGCAAGGACAGTATAGACTGCGTGCATACGCGCCCTGTTTATTTGAACCATCACTGTTCACGCGTGTCTACCTTTACCACGGGTGGTAATCTGGGGAACTAGCTAAAAAATGCGTCAATGGAATTTTCCCTCGCCACATCGGGGAACTTTCGAGCTAGTACCATTGACATGAAAACGGTATATGTAGATATGATTGCACTTTGCTCTCCTCTAGAAGATGCCGTAGAAATATGCAGGGCTTGAATATAAATTTGCCACAATTTTAACATGGAACTGAATTTTATAAACTTCATGTCAACACGGAGATGTTTCTCCCTCTCCCACCCTCCTTCCCCCTTTCTCTCTCGCATTGTCATTGCGGTGGTTTTCAAAATCTCTCTCTCTCTCTCTCTCTCTCTCTCTGCCCTTTTGGTTGTTTTCAAAATGTCAAATTATTGTAGTTAATTCAAACAATAACCATCTATCACTCCAGCTGTATCGAAATAAAACTTCAAACTATTACATTTTGTGACCTAATGTTTAAAATGTACGTCCTAAGTTTATGACCTAATGCTTTTCAAAATATATAACCCAATATATTTTGACTGCGTCATGCGAAAACGTGTATTTTGGTATATGCGGACAGTGTACGCCCTGATCAGCCTGTGCATCTGCGCAGGCTGATCAGAGCCTTCACCGTCCGCTTATAGAAGCACTGGGTACTGCAGAACATAACTAAGTATAGTTAACTGCTTGATCGGCCCATATTTTCGCCGGCTGATCTGGATCTCTTACTGATTGCATTTATCCCGAAGATACCTTTTTCTCATGTCACGGCTCAATTTATTTATTTATTAACTCTGATTGTAAATCAAGATATCGTGAATGCTGATTGCCAGTATTTAGTTCCGCCCAAGGCCAACTTTGCAAAACGGAAAGGGGGAATAATTACGGCGTTTTTGTGTGTTTGTTTGAGTTTTCGTTAACTAAACGTCAGCCCGTGTGGGACATTTTGTGTCGGCTGACAGAGAAAGGGAGAGAAAGGACGGAATAAACAGCAGGAAAGAGAGAAATACAAGAGAATCAGGAAACAGTGAAAGGTAGTACAGAAACAGAAGTACTAACATGCCCCTTCCCCCATTTGCTGCATGTACAGTAGGTCGGTACCGCCACTCTACACTATGGGTCACCGCTAACACACGCCTATAAAATTTTGACCCCCTTAAACCCCACTTTTGTGTTTACAGGGGTATACATTAAATTCTTGTTTTGCGAAAACGTAGAGTGTGGGTACTCGTTAGAACCGCCGAGTACTCAAATCTATGTTTTGAGCATGAATAAGAAAAATATCAGCTTTTTTTTTAATTGAAAATTTTCCTTTTTTGGTTGTATAATTTTCATTATATTTGAATAGGCGTGTTTTCGTAATGACTGTTGTAAATCATGGTGATCCTTTTTTTTTTCTTTTTTTTTTCTTTTGATATTATTTTTTCCTTGAACCTGATTTCATTTAAATGTGACCTTATAGTTCAACAAATGGGTAGAAGCGAATGTGCAGGCTGATCTGAAGCTTCCCTTGGCGCACATGTCCGAAGTCACATTTCTGACGTTGCGATTCATATAAATGAGATTTGCATAAAATCACTTTTGTTGGTACAGCAAAAGTAATTTTATGCAAATCTCATTTATATGAGTCACAACGTCAGAAATGTAACTTCGGATATGTGGTTCCGTTGTCTGCCTTGGGTTTCTTGTGTCGTCATGCACGTTATGATAAAGCCGGGCCATGGGAAAAGGCGTATGCGGGATAAGTTCCAGACCAGCAGTCGAGGCCGAACATGACTCAACATTGCGACTCCCATGAAAATATCAAGTCATTCTATAGCTTGTCTCCCACCACACTTTTTTCAGTTGTTGCTTGGGTAAATTTTTGAGCAGACATGATACTTTTTTTTTTTTTTCATTTTTCCCAGGAAACCGGTTTTAACGTTACATGCAAAATTTGCATGAAATGTCCAATCCTGTTTTCGGAGAAAAATAATAAAGTATCATCAAGTTGTCGTCAGCTGAACTGGCCAAGAGAGTAGTAAAGACTAATTCAACAAGTAAATTAAAAACTCTATTTAGCTGTTTTACTTATGTAATTGATGGCCGATTTTGACAATGATAGTGAGCTTGATTGACAGGTTCAAGAAATTTATCAATTTCATCGATGTTATCATTGCCATCAGGAACGAGTAGCTTGTCAATGTTACACAATTTCTTGTTCAACGTGATTATTCGGTTATCGATATCTTGTTTTATGATAACCAAACATCGGTGTTATCAGCAATATCTATTTATACAGCAGCGATTAATGACAGGAGAAAAGAACATCGCTTATGTAAAACAACATAGAAGAAAACATACGTGTCGCGTCATGGGAAAAGAACCATTATAGCATATGCGAACATCAAAGGTTCAGGCGAGACTGCGCATCCGCGCAGTCTCGCCAGAACCTATGCTGTTCGCTCAGTAAGCGGTAAGTCCAAGGGAAACTTTAGCCAAAGAACTAGACATTTAGCCTTGCTAAGTGACCGGGCATGCGCACTGAAAGATTGATTCGATTGAAAGTCCGAAGGGCCTTTTCCTCGCCGCATGGCTCATTTAACGATACTTCATTACTACATACAAACATCGAGATCAGAGAAAGGACATATGATAATATATAAACTTTAGAAACCTTGAGATCAAATTTTGCATTGTGTAAATCCACTACCTGCAAGTATCAAGGAATCCAGCACAAATTCTTTACAGTTATTCTTTGGGATACGTTTAGCTCGATTCAGAAGCATGTTTTACACATCTTGTGTAGGTAATATATTTGAGACTTGTCGCGATAAAAATGTTTTTCGGAATTTTCGTCGGTTCAACCTTTCATTGCGCATGCCCGGTCCTTTAAAGAGACCACCTGTCTAGTTCTTTGGCTGAAGTTCCTTATGTAAGCGAACTGCAAAGGTTCAGGCGAGACTCGCCTGAACGTTTTACTGTACGCGTATGTGAAAATGGCTCATTTCTGTTTGCTTGTCTTTGCAGTCGCTGGCATTGACTGGCCATCTCATAAATGTGTGGTAACAGCGGAGGACTTGCCAACACTAAGTAAATGGCCTGACTAAAGTAATGAAAGTAATGAAACTCAGGGTTAATTCTTTGTCGGGTTCTGTATTGTTAAATACTCTATGTATTCGGGCATGCAAGTCAAAACAGTGTGGACCCAGATCAGACGCCGCATTCCGGGAAATTTGAAACATTTTTCAAGACCTCTTACAGAACTAGGACAAGGACTAAAAAGATGCCTCCAAACAAATCTGATTTTTTTGTAAAGAACAGGTTGCTTGAATTCAGGGCGACTATTAGAATGGCTCCAGTCGTTTCTGCAGTTGTCTTTTTGTTATTCTTTCTATCACCATGTAGCCTTTATTTGTCTCTTTATTCGCATTTCACTGTTTTACATAAAAAACTCTATCTTTTTTAACTAAGGGACTAAACAATCAGAATAGTTTAAGGGACTAAACAATCAGCCTAGCGGGCACATGACGTTTATCCAACGTCGGCTCAACGTCGATGCAACGTCATGACGTTGCATCGACGTTGATGCGACGTTGTATTCACGTCATTTGTCCGCTGGGAGAATAGTTTTAGCTACACTATATTGTATACATTGAAAGAAAAGATAGAGTCTGAAGACCGACAAGGTGACTGACAAAACGTGATGAGGCCGTAATTTTAGCACATGAAACTTCATACATTAACAATATCTGTAAACTGTACAAAACTGAATCAAAGTATGGCCTGGACAATTACTTCAGTGCAGGGGTCCCAGGGTATGAAACCATAACAGGCACAACCGGCCTGGATAATTATTTACGAGTCTCTGTTTTATGGTCTGACGTCAGCACTTGAGCCCTAACGCGAGAAATAGTACCTTCTAACATGTACTGCCCAACGAAAACTCAAATTAGCCTGCGAATCCACGCAGCCTGATTAAAGTCCTCGTTATCGGCATGAAGAAACTTTGCATCCTTGGCTATCCAAAATGCGCCCAGTGAAGATTCTGATCAGACTGCGCGAATGCGCAGTCTGATCAGAATCTTCGCTGGGCGCACATGTCCAAAGTTTTTTTTTCGTCTGACACTGTGGTTCATCTTTACCCGATTATGCAAGCATTTATCATATGGCCCTCGCCATGCGAAAACGTGTCTTCGGGCATATTCGGACAGCGAAATCCCTGATGAGCTTGCGTATCTGCCATGAACAGCGCTTTCAATGTCCGCTAACAGAATCACTGGGTATTACGGAATGTATGACTGGGACGCAAATGCCCGGATGCGACTTTGCGCATGTGTAGGATGACGTGAAATCACATATTTTGTGAATGCTCGAAGGCACTTTTTCGCTTGTCGCAGCCCACCTGATCTAGTTCAAAGCCTTAATTACTTCCAAGATGTTCCATTATCTAATTAGAACTTTGAAGCACCGCCTATACGCTCGTTACTTTCCCATATTCATTAATTCTACATCGCCACTTGTACACTTCAATAGATCGTCACAGACTTTGCGAAATGAACATCAATAACGGTTCTTTTCAAGCTTGATTTCATAGCTCGTGATACCAAAATAACATTTATGTAAGGAACACCAACACAGATTGGGATCTCTGTTTGCAACGGGGTTAGACCAGCTTCTGTTAGGGTATAGATTATTTTATTGCACAGCACCACAAAACTGCCTTGGCTCAACATTACGAAAACACGCCTATTCAAATATATTTAAAATTTCAGCACCAAAAACTGAAAGTTTTCAGATACAAATTCTGATATTTTTCCCATTTCTGCTCAAAGCATAGATTGTGGGTACTCGTTAGAAACGCCTCGACGAGGTGGTTCTAATGAGTACCCACAATCTATGTCTTGAGCAGAAATAAAAAAAATAATTTATACCCCTGTAAACCCCAGTTTTACTATATAAAAGTCGGGTTTTAGGAGGTCAAAATTATATAGGTATGTTTTCGTGATGACGATCTGATAAATTTGTTATGATTATTTCTTAAATATGCTTCTAATAGCATAACAACAACAGAAAAATTTAATCCTTGTACACTGATGGCAAAGCTTGCAGATAACGTGTTTTTGTTATTTTTTTCCAAGAAAATAGGTCTTGACTTTTCCCGTGAATTTTCGTGAAAAAAATAACACAACTAATAACAAAATAATTTGCTAATATTCAAACCGCGTATATAAAGAGCTCAAAGCAGTGGAGGTTTGCCCGTTGCAGTTCAGTAGAACATCACTTGATCTTTTGCAAATAAACAATTTCGGACGAACAACTTATTCAGAACATGAGTTTGGTGTTTGTACTAAGAAAAAGACTGAGAAGTAGACACTTTTTTATTTCTCCGCGAAAACGTATTTTGTGTGGCATATACTGTGTGTTTTGCGTGTATGTGCTAAGTCGTGGGTGGGGTATGATGATGTGGGATGGAAGGGAGAGAGGGAATGAAAAGGGGTTGTAATACTGATCCAAATCTCTCCAAACAGAATTCGACTAAAGACATACGATCAGTGTACACCCCTTCAACATGCTCATTTACACAAGTCTGATGGCGATCAAACTTGGCGACTAACGCGCGTCAGTTTTAAATCATTAGAATAACTGCGTACATATGCGTAAAGATTCCGTGAATGACAGGCGTAGCCCCTTATCTGACTGCGAAGATGCAGACACTGATCAGGGTATACACGGGTCATGTCTCCTGATTCAATTTCAGACAGTATGAATTGATATACGTTCAGGGGATACAACTCTTCTAAAATCTCCCGAAAGGGGGTATGCTCTAAAAGGAAAGAATTTGCTCTCTGTGGGAGCAAATTCTTTCCATAAAGAGCAGACCACTTTTAGGAAGGAACTTGATGTGCAGGAAAGCAAGCCGGAACTCACAAAAGTTGTCTCCCTTTTAAAACATGAGGAAATTTAATACCAAGTGTATCCAGTTCCCTTACTTTAGAGGGCCCCTTTATTATAGGGTTCTTTTATTTGTGTTGAAGTTTTACGGCCCAGTCAACCCAATGAGGTCATGTCGAGCGCGGTCAGTTTACCTAACCACACGTTTACTGGGCAAGCTTAGTCCTCTAAGCGGTTAACCAGTGTTGTGCACATGCTTTCGCTAGAAACTGACAACTGCCCTTCTTGAATCAGCGGATGGGAGAGAATGACCGTAGAAATTATTTCTCGATGAATCTCCACGAAAGAATGTTTCCGACCTATAATATTGGGTTTTCCATTACATGTGAGTACACTTGGAAACATTTCAGCAAAAAATAGGACACGAAAATAATGATTAGTTTTGTCCTGGGAATGGCTTCTTCAAATCAGTACAAACAGAACTGAACCATCCTTATGTCAATAATTGTTTGTTTTCCGGTTAAACGAGTAAATTGACTTCAGACATTCCTCAAAGTATGTCTAAATAGACAGACTCGACTGTTGTCCCCCGGGCCACCTAAATATATTTATTTTACCTATTAATTTCTCCCACTCTAAATAGCTACTGGAGATGGAGTTGAGATTCTATCCGTGTGAACATCTCTGTTATTACATAACTAAGAAGGAAAACTATGTTTGCTGTTAACATTTCGTCTTGTGAATATATATATTAGTTTGCAGTTAATGAAAGTGAAATAGAATAACAATAACAACAGCAAACTACAACAACAACAACAACAACAACAATAAAACAAAGACGACTTGTACGCGATATCTGAAGACATTTCAAACAATAATGTGGTAACAGACAACCTTCTTTATACAAACACTCGATACAACGACAAAATTCGTTATAATGACAATTTGACTGTCACGAAACCTTCGCTAAAGAGATGACAGTTAATGAGAATTATGCAAGACTATTGCATTAAAACTTCAAGCAACTTATGTTTGGATATTTGTTAGAATCGCTTCACTGAGGCGATTCTAACAAATATCCAAAACATATGTTCTATGAGCAAATGTCGTTGAACTGTATAATGAGCCAAGGCACAGCGTTTCCTGTAAGATAGCATGTGCGCACAGCAAAGACTCAGACCAGCCTGTGCATCCAGTAATGTCCGTATTCCGCGTGATTCAGGGACCTTGAAAACAGAAATGTCACATTAAAATAAGGCCCCAGTATGTATGCAAAACAGCAAAGTATGGACATAGGTTTTTTTAGGAGGTGGGCACCGGGAATTTTCCACTCCTACTATGTCGAAACGAGACATTATTCCTCTGCTATTATTTACAAATTTGCATGGAGGCTAATAGAGAAAACAGAAAATCCCCGCCTACTTTGCCTTGACTCCTGGATCCCTAAATCTCCTGCACAGCAGGCTTTACATTACGCAACCATTCTACATATTAACCCTTCTCATGCTGAACACTACCAGCCCTGCCTTAGCAAACAGCGTAGATCCAGATCAGTTGGCTTCTGAAGAAGCCAACTGATCTGGATCTGCACTGTTTGTCATTAAATATGTGAATTTGTATATAAAACCCGGATCAAGTAATCTGATTGGGTGGAAATTAGGCGTGGCATCTTAATTTCTTTAGCAGGACAAGGGTTAAACAATGGAAGCTCTGAATTACTCAGTTCGTATATCCTCTGCGACTCCTTTGCGGTGACTCGCGCACCTGATTCCCTTGATTCTGCTTGATTGAAACTGTTACTCTATTTATCGTTCTATCATAATTAAATCAAAATTTTCCTAAACTGTAAAATTTATTCTGACACTTGTTATCATTTGAGATGGGAGGAACGATAGTTAATTACCGATTATTAATCGATGGGGAATTAATTGCTGCCAAAGACTCACGCGGACAGGTGCTGCGCGAACACTGGGTACTAATTCGGACCGTCTGTAGTTTATTTCTGTAAGATCCAATGCAATCTGTGTCTAATTTGGTAATTTTTGGTACCGGTGTATTGGGAGATTTGAGTATTATTTTAGTTGCGCATCAATTAAGAGGAAATTTCCAGCCTCACTGACACATAGTCGATAATGTTAAATTCATCCGAGTCTGTTATTTTTGTAAGCACAATTTTTCAAAAATCAAATATAGGATTGCTTATCAGTCTTTATATGCAATCTGTCATTAATATTGACACTATTTATAGGATCAGCCGGCATGCAACATTGAGACAACGTCGAATAAAATTCGATGCAACGACGTTGTATGCCCGTTGTCTTGTTCTTGTGTTGTCGATTTTATCTAATGTAATAATCCAGTCAGCATTCTACGTAAATCTATATTGGGCCGTCATCGGCCCGTCAGCTACCCTGACGGGCCGATGACGGCCCAATATAGATTTACGTAGAATGCTAGCTGGGAAAAGATTCGAAACTAAAACAATAAATTCAACTGATCGTATAAAGGTTAACACCTGACGACGACCGACAGTCGACTGAGCAAATGACTCGACTTGTTTTGACATATGTTTTTTTTTTTTTTTTTTGTTGGCAGAACATATGCCAAATGAAATAAAACTACTTCTAATTTGAGATAAAATGCTGCTGAAAACTCTTCAAAATATTATTGAGAAAATATTATCTAGATTTAATAGATACTTTGCTATCTATGCTACGTAGCAAAGTTCGGTCTAAGTAGTGATTATGTAAAAGTTATTGAAAGGGTTGTTTTACATGTATTATTCACATTTCAATATATTTACATGATAAAATATACATTTTACTTTAGAATCAGATTAAGATAATAATATATTATTAATATATTTTAGCATCACACTTCATTTCCAATTCATTTTAGGGAGAATAAAATTATCAAACAACATCCGGAGAAAAATCAATTTGGAAAAAAATCCTCGTATTAGCCAATGCTGCTGTTGACATTTTTGTTTTATCAAAAGTACCTTGCGTCAACTGGCCGAAATTAATGCCATTTTATTGCTTCTGTTGAATAAATGCATGTTACAATATGTTGTCGGACGCTTGCAGGAATCTCATCTAATATAGTTACCAGAACCACCTGAGGGGACGGGGTACCACATCGGGTTAGCATGGTAGGTATCGCACCACAGGTTTAACACGGCAGGTATCGACCACCTATCTAAGATATACTGCTTCGTCAATCATATATACCACAGATATTGGGACTCTATGCTAAGTTTGTACGAAATTTGAATGAGCCCATTTCATTGCTTGCTGGTTTGTCTAAAAACTGCTGGATGAGTGACAAACAGTATAGGCGGTCTGATCTGGGCCTACTTTGTTTGCATAGGTCTGTCTGTCCGAACGTTGAGGGTAAATCGTGTAATCATGAATGAAACGGCATGCTCAGTGGGACAGTCTGAAACGGCATGCTCAGTGGGACAGTCTGTATGGAGCAAATCTCAAACTGAAAGGCTCGCTGAACGCCGACACTGAAGCTGTGCAAGTCCCGGGTCACTAGACGACATGTCTTCGATGTGGACGTTATGAATATTCATACAAATTAACTGTCTGTCCTTCATTTGTTCCGACTTTTATCGGTATTTAACCTAAATATTTGGCCACCCTTATCATACTTGTCACTAATGATTGGTGTGTCCAAAACTGCTAGATGAGTGGCAAACAGTGTAGACCCAGATCAGACGCCGCATTATGCGGCGTCTGATCTGGGTGTACACTGTTTGCTAAGACATCATGACTTGTCTATCCGAATACTCAGGGTAAATTCGGTAAAGATGTCTTAAGCACCATTAGGACTTCCAACCTGTCCAGAGAAAATATTTTATTTCTGTGATAATTAATGTTTCCTCAGCGGACGATTTGAATTTAAATCAATAGGTTTGACATCTTTATCTAAGTGATTTGTTATGATGCTTGTGTCACGAGAGGGTCACACTGACCCCTGTAAGGGCACGAGGGGACATGTCATTATTTTTTGGCTTGCGAAACTGTCATGATATTAAAGGGTTAAGTTTTAATGATAAGAGAACTTAAGAGTTTCGATCTCTCGGATCATTTCTTGAGATGCATTTATTCTATTATCGGTCCTTCATTTCGAAAGTATTTGCACCAAATTGTTAGATTCGTCAGAAGCTCATGTCCGGGGGTACATTTTCGTATGTTCCGACTCATTTTTTCTCGGTATCACGATACTTCTACTGCTACTACTAATATAATACAATACAGTATTCTTTATTAAGACAAACTCAGGTCATGCACATGACATATGAGTGAAAAGAAGAAAAAGAAAAGAGAAACATGATAATGATAAAGACAATACAGTGACAATGTAAATTTGTTTTAGAAAAGCATAAAGTTTACTTTTAGAGTAAAAGATCACTGGACTCTTTTAATAAGCATTTTCACAAAAATGCAAATATTATGTAGTTGGAGTTCATTTTTGCTGTTCAACAAATCTTTGAATTTTAACACGTTGGTAGATGTATAATAATATTTGTTTATGTATTTTTGTCTTTCGTTCTTGAAAAATGGACAGATTAATACATAATGAAATACATCCCCTACTTCGTGTAAGTCACATAAATTGCATTCTCTGTCATTTATTTCGAGTCCGAGCCAGCGACCGCGTTCGCATGGAAATCTGTGGTTACCTGTCCGGAGTTTAGCAAAATGTAAATAAAACCTTGGTGGCACTTTCAAGAGATAAGGTTCTATTTTTATTGTATCCTTAAAAAGTCTGTAGTTTAAACCTTTGGAAGAATAATAAACAGTTTAAAGGCACAACATAATGTTATGATATTCTCGTGTAAAACATAAAAATGTCACATCACCCTAAAAATGGACCAAACACCAAGTGCCCAGCTCAACCTCTATAACTATGAGGACACAGAAGGGGGTCTTCACCTTTCGGATTGTCGCCTTTTTAGGTTTACTGCAATCAAACATTGCAAGCCGTATTCAGATTGCACCAACTCGCAGACTGCACAGTGTTAATATGGACTAAACCCCTGTTTGCCTGATAAAACTATAAACAGTAAAACATCTATGGCTCGAACATCTTTGGGACCATAAATTTATTCGAGACATGGGTAGTTCGAGCCACTGAGGGTTAATCATGGAGCTAGTTCAGGAGGCAAGTAGGGATAATTTAGGGATTTTTTTTTATTTCGCCCTGAATAATTTAGGAATTTTTATGAAATAGTGGTATGTTGATTGTACTCATAAGGATCGCCTCGAGTACACACAACATAGATTTTCATGATAAAATATGAAAATTTCCCTAAAATATCTATAAATATTTGCTGTCTTGGGCTATCAAGAGCATTTCCTATAGAAGGGACTCAAACACGAGTTCGAATAAGCCATCTATGTTCGAGTCACTGAGGTTTTACTGCAATGTCTGCCAAAGTTGGTGCTTTTATCAGAAAATATACGAGCCGACACGTCAGAAAACGTACCTCAGACACTATGCGCCCAGTGAAGATTCAGATCAGACTGCGCATTCGCGCAGTCTGATCAGAATCTTCACTGGGCGCATTAGGGTACCCATGTACAACGAAGACTGATCAGTCTGTGCGAATGCGCATGCTAATTTGAGTCTTTGTTGGGCGTACGTGATAGAAGGTACGTTTTCTCACGTTACGACACACATCTTATGTAAACCAAATGCATGTAATGACAACTTAATTCTTTACCATACTGGTCCATAAATTCGACCGGTTCAGTTATTCTACTAGACTGGCTCCAGTCTTCGGTGAATATTTTGTTTTTCTTATAATTCTGTTTGATAATCCACTAAAAGATGAGTGGATATTATTTTGGTTATATTTCAGTGGATAATCAAATAGGATTAAAAGAAAAAAAAATATTTAGACACTGGAGACTGGAGCCAGTCTATTTTATTATATGTCACTAGAAACTGCTGGATGAGTGGCAAGCAGTAAATGCCCGGATCGGAAGCTGCATTCTGTGGGATCTGAGTTCGCTCAGACCTGTCTGACCCAATACTTAGAGTAAATACGGTTGTTAATGGGTTTTGGTTTTCAAATTTCGCACCAGCCTGAAATCTGTCCAGTGTCTCAGTGTTCGTTTATGAAATGCACACTTGCCTGTTTTATTTTATTTTGTTTTTTGCTTTTTAAATTTACGATCGGTTATATAGTTCAGACGTAGCACCCCAAAACAAAATATTACCCCAAGAAAAGCGCTATTGCGGTCATCGCCAGGTTACAGTGTTAAATTTAATAAAGGTTGCATGCATGTTACGACTTCAATAGGCAAACTGACCCGGGTTAAAGACAAAAATTCTATCATAGCTTCCATTTCTTCATCGGTGTTATTTCAACGGTTCGTGAAAAGGATTAAATCATTTATCTGTAAAAATAATTCCATATGGGAAATCAGCTGCAAATCTTTTATTCCACATTTTTATGAAGTCATCAAATTCTACTTAATTAAAATAACACCGAGAAATGTTGTCCCCCTGCCGTACTCCGCTGTTAATGTTAAATGCCGTAACGGTATCCCTTTTAATTGATGGGGATTATTGTCACTTTAAGGTGAAGGGGCTTACGGGGTTATATAATTGCCCTAGCACTGACCCATCACAGGGGCCACATCAATTTTGTTCTTACTTCAACCCTGTGTCGGTCAAATTTTATAAAGATATTAACTATCTGCATTGATTACCGTTGGAGACATGGGGTGAGAGAAAGTTGCCTTGTTGTAAGCCTTAATGAAAACAACGCGTTGCAGGAGAGCAGGAGAAGACACACCATAAAGTAACAATAATTTATTCATAAATTGTATAAGGTTCATAGAAATGGCAGTCTCGCTGCAGACAACGTGGCAGGTCAGTGATTGCGAATTGATAAGGGCGTAGGAATGATTGGTGGTATCTGAAATTAATTTGATATCGACTACCGTGACAGAAATTATGATCGATGTAAAAACGGTTTCCCCCACTGTCACGTTTACTAGAAGCAGAACCTGACCAGAGCAACAAAGTTAAAAAAAAAAAACGGAAAACAAATTCTGACTGAAGCATGCTAAAAATCACAAGCATATTATAAAACGGGCCACGTCCGGCGAAAAGGTGTCTTCGAACATGCGCAAAATGCAAATATTCAGATACTTCCCGCGCATGCACAGTCTCGTTCTGGCATGTGCTCTCCATTGATACAATCTGTATAGCGTCAAATGATTCTGTTAACGGACAGCGAAGGCCCTGATCAGACTGCGCGGATGCGCAGGCTGATCTGGGCTTTCGCTGTCTGCATATACCCAAAGGCCTATTTATGAAATAGCAAAAGACTTTCGCGATTTTTGGAACAGAAGCGAGTCTGAATTAAGGGATACGCGCATGTGCAGATCAAAACAGCAAAATGCCATAAGCATCAAGCAGTCAGCAGGAAAAAAAAAAAAACAAAAAAAAAAAACAAAAAAAAACGGTGGCCTTTCAGATGCTTGTCGTCCGTTTCTGCCTAGAGATATTTTTTTCTGAAGTTAAATAAATTATTTGACAAAAATGAGGTAAGAATCAGCATAAAGAGGGCCGAAAATATACAAGGCACCCGTAAACGTCTGAATGTCTAATTATGTTGTCATAAACAATGAAGTGGACAAAAACTAAAAGCAAATATAACCATTAAGAAAACTTATCTCAAGATCTCAATACAAATATCACTTAGCAAAAAAACTGTACCAACGAATTGAGACGGAAGGTCAGAAAACGTACCTTCGGACATGTGCACCCAGCGAAGATTCAGATCAGACTGCGCGCATGCCAGGTGCATTTCGGATAGCCAAGGATGCAAAGTTTCTTCATGTGGACAAGGAAGACTCTGATTAGACTGTGCGGATGTGCAGACTGATTTGAGTCTTCACTGGGCGCACGTGTCAAAGGTACGTTTTCTCACGTTCGGACTCAAATGTAGTTCAATAAATAAAACTTCAAGAAGATGGAACTCTCTTTGATGATGAACAAAAGAAAAACCGAAGTTGATATATTGGTTAATTTATCTTGGTCATCGTATTAGACTTTTGAAGGGTTTACAACGTTATTTATGTCTAAACACAATACGGGGTGGGTTTGAACAGGGACGCTCCGATATGCTTAAGGGTATAGCACGAGACACATATACATATGTACATGTATATCGTCAAATATTTCCTCTACTAATAACCGAATAGCAGCGCACCCCTTTTTAGAAGGGAGGAAACACTTATTTGAGATATAGTTACCTCCCTTGAAAGTGTTCCTGCCCATCTCCCACCGCTTAAATGTTAGAGATAATATTACAAAATATATTGTACAACATGTACTCGTAGTTTTGTATAGATCTTAAATTGAATTGCATGATTATACTAAACTAATATCAACTCTCTAGCTGTTTTGAGACAATAATCATGGTTATTTTGAAACTGAAATAATGCTTATTAACTGAGGCCATGTAGATTATTATATAGAAAAACGCTGAAACCACGGACCCGATTTAGAACGTATTCCAGTTTAGAATAGAACAAGATACAGAAACTAATGTTTTTTTACGATGCTAACCTGGGCCCAGTTGTCGTTAGTTAACGTATCGTGAAAACTTTGATCATTGAAAATCGGCATATATACTAATATTTTTGCTGAAAAAATATGTGTAGCATTTGCAAAAGCTACTCACATTTTTTTTCAGCAAAAATACCTGTGAATTAATTATTGGACTGACTAGAACAGTTAACATTTTGACCTCTTACGAGCTCCTTAAACTAACGATGCTTAGAACAATTGGGCCCTGGGAAAACAGCTCTTATGTCATAAGCGAACAGAGAAGGCCCAGATCAAGATGGGCAGCCGTGCAGTCTGATCTGGGCATTCTCTGTTCGTTGACATATACTATAGTATACATTGATTCTGTAAGCGAAAAATCAAGGCCCTGATCTGCCTGCGCGAATGAGCAGGCTGGTCGCGTTTTCCGAAAACTGCAGAAGGGCCCTTTTCGTGCATTGCAATTATTACAGTGTTATACATACGTGCCCGATATAGCTGGAGCTGTACCATTATAGAAAGTGCAAAGTTGAAAAGCCTAAAATAGATGACTTGGATTACGAAAATGTGGATAAACTATAGGAATAGCATTTGTATAGATTACAATAACTATGCGCTATGATCATGACCTTCGCTGTCCGCTTATAGAATCATTGGATAATACAATACAATACAATACAATACAATACAATACAATACAATACAATACAATACAATACAATACAATACAATACAATACAATACAACAGAACATCAAAGTGAAAACCCAAACCAGCAACATTTCTCTAGTTTGACTTCCAAACAGGGGCTACTTTTAACTCTTAAACTGCCAATCACAACAATTACCGTCTGCTTTGTCATCTGCTTGTGTTTTTAAAAGGCATTTTTTTGCAAACAGTGTGGACCCAGATCAGATTGCTCCTGTAGGAGCAGTCTGATCAGGGTACACGCTGTTTGCCTGTATGCAAAAAAAATAGGTTTGAAAAGTTTGCAGGAATATTCAGCAGACGACATAAACAGACGACATTTTCAGATGTAGGTTTTCGTGCCACTTAAAAAAAATGCTCGCAGAGATAGTTCATGTAAGGTGATCTTTCTCTTTTGCAAATATTGAGTAATGTACGCATTGAGCGCCATGCCTGTGTTCTTCCAATTGTATTGCATGAAAGACAGTACAACCGATGGACACTATCTGGTCCGTGCCATGCGAAAACATGTCTTCGGGCATATGCGGAGAGCGAAGGCCCAGATCAGCCTGTGCATCCGCGCAGTATGATCTGGGCCTTCGCTCTCCGCAAACGGAATCGTTGGATACTACAAAATGTATGAAGGAGAGCAAAGGCCTGGATGCTACTTTGCACATGCGCAGAATATTCTGGATCTGTTCATTTTGCGCATGTTCGAAGGCACTTTTTCGCTTGAGACAGCCTGTCTTCGACTTGCAGCTGTGAAGTTTGGCCTCAAGACAAGCGATCAGTCACTATAAACACCTGATTTAATTATTAAAATCTCATGTTATTTTAATTAAGCCCCAATATCGTTAGCCTCAATATCGGCCATCTATCATTGCTGCCATGCTCAGGTGCCTCTGGTTGGGGCAGTTTGTCCTCAGGGGCCAGTTTACCCACTTATAAGTTGCCACAGGCGCAAAATGATGCCTTATGCATTTCATCAGACGACAGTTTGAAATGTTTTTCATATTTGCTCAGAAAACAGATCAAGACATTTCAAGCAAATTGGCCCCTAAGAAGAAATGTCAAAATCTTTTTTTTTTTGGGAAAACTAAAAAAAAAAAAAAAAATCATGACTGTCATCTGATAACATTACATCATAGAGAGATAAAGTTTAATTAAAATGATAGCACACATTTATTTTCAGTCGACTCTCGTTATCTCGACTTCACTTATCTCGAATAACCGCTTACATCGAAGTGAAATCCTGGTCCCTGCTTAAGCATGGAAATCTAACAACAGGTAGAATATTGTGGAAAAGAGGAGAAACTGCTCCTAAGAAGCAACCCCTCCTCTTTTCCACAGTATTTCCAATATATCTGAAACTTCAGGAGTCAAATTACATATTCCTTTGTGAAATGTAGTTGTTCGAATTATTGTTTTTCCTGAATTCTGCAAATCTGATATGTCGAGGTACGGAAATCTCGAAGTATTTCAGAGAGTCCCTTGGATTTCGAGACAACGAGAGTCGACAGTAGTATTTATTTTATTTAGTCAGTTTAAGGGACTGGATACACTTTACAAGGGAATCAATTTTTGTGCCTTCCTGTTTATTTTCCGGCACTTCGATCCTCTTCTGTAAACCAGTCCTTTTAGAATAGACGCCTCTTATGAGAAGGAAGGCAAAAACATTCGACAGAGTTGCGCCCCCTGAACGTGTATCTATATATTTGCCTTGGCACAGAATTGGACTCTTACGGAACTGGTAGAAATCTCGCAGCCTGGAACAAACGGATTTCTTCTATCCGTCTTAGAAGTTAGTATCATGGACCCCCTGAACCTAAGTGCCCTGAACGGGTGAAAGGGGCGAGTTACATCAGAAAAGCAAGACAGTTTAATTTTACTTCCCGTACATTCTCGCGGGATCACGTCTGTGCGATTAGCAGGTACCGTAATCCATATTTTATGCCACATTTCACACCAATAGCAATCGGGATGCGCATCTAGTTTCGACCTGATGGTCAAAGTTTTCAGATAAAGAAAATAAAAATTAAGGGTTAATCGGGTCCTGAGTAACTGAATATTAAATTATCTTGGCATAAATAGCATATCGGTCAAATATTATGAGTTCTTTCCAACACTGGCGGGAAATGAACACTCCACACCACCACCATAACCACCACCACCACACTAGACTGGCTCCAGTCTCCAGTGACTAAATATTTTTCTTATAATCATGTTTCTTAATTCAATAAAAAAAAAAAAAAAAAAAAAAAAAAAAAAACCTAAATTATATCATGACAATAGAGGCTGTTCACTAGTGACCAGCCTTTATAGTCATGATATTCTTTTGGTTATATTTTATTTGGTTATATAATCCTGTTTGATAATCCGCTAAAATAAAACCAAAATGATATCATAAGTGTAAAGGCTGGTCACGAGTGATAATCAAACAGGATTATAAGATAAAAATATTTAGTCACTGGAGACTGGAGCCAGTCTACCACCACACCAGAAATCACGAAAGAGCCGTTTACCGGCTTGACAAGGAATCGTATGAACACGGGTGTATGAGACAGGATTTAGTAAACAGGAAACGGTGCCGTTTGATAAATCAGAAGCGTGGATACAAAAGCAACAAGCATGTGTCTGTTATCTATTTTCCTTCTTTCTTCTTTTCTTTTTCTGAGAGAAAATAAGAGAAAATAAGCCAACCAACAAACAAATATAAAGCTGATCAGAGGTTTATAACTCTGTTTACTGTCAACTGGTATGTGCAAATATTATTTCTGTAGCCATTTAATGAAGTCCTGCAGAGGTGAAAGCTATAATCATAACGGCTTCACTAAGAGAATTATAAATGGTATTCCTGATAAGCTCTTAGTCAGTAGCCAATCAGATACTAGGCAACCCGCACACAAGATGTTCTACACCCTATAGTAAGGAGCTAGAATTATAGGCCTCTGAGCTGATAAGTTGCGCGCGCAGATTACAAAATTATTGTCAATGAAATTTCCATATGACTGCTACCTATGACTGCTACCTAGTGGCATGCTGCTACTTATACACTTTCAAGAGTGGGGTAGAGGGTGGGAGGGGTATGTGAGGATAACTGTCAAAGTTGTTTTTACCTCCCTCCTGAAAAACGGTCTACTCTAAAACGAAAGAAATTAGCTCCCAATAGGAGTTAATTTTTTCCTGTTAGGTTAGACCCCTTCTTAAAGGGGCTTGGTGTGTAGGAAAGCAAACAGGAAGTCACAAAAGTTGTCGAAAAAATTAACAGTGTACCTATAGTCTCCTTTAATTTTCTACGCTGGAGACATCTTACATATGTTAATAGACAGAAATCATGTTTATTTGTATATTCGTTCTTAATTTTGCAAGCATCATTAAAATAAAACAGCCGACTTTTATTGAAAGTCAATGACAGAAAAAAATGTAGTACCTGATAATTATCATATTGAATCCAAAAAGACAGGATCAATAGATAAATGATATGACCCGAATTGTGGGAAAAGAGCATTATAGCATATGCGAACAGCAAAGGTTCTGGCGAGCCTGCGCATCCGCGCAGTCTCGCCAGAACCTATGCTGTTCGCTCACGTAAGCGATAGGTCATGTGGAAACTTCAGTTAGACCTGTAGCCTTGCTAAGGGGCCAGGCATGCATCATTATATTGATTCGACGGAAGGTCCGAAGAGCCTATTTCTCGCGGCGCGGCTTATATAGATGTAAGAAACAAAATTAAATAATAAATTACGATATTGAAAATTCATGAAATGTTGTCATCAAAAGATCAGCTGACATTTTTGTGAAGTAGCTGAGAGTTGCACACAGAAGATGAAGATTGTTACATTTGTACGATTTTTCGCCTCAGTAAACTGATAATTTGAAGATGATCAATGATCGACGGATTTATGTTGCTTGTATGACATTCATTTCTTGTTTATATCATTATTTCCTCATATTATGGCAATATACAACACCAAAGAATTTCTCCTTATAGCCGATATGTCGCTCTGTGTAATTGATTTATAACACTACCAGTGCCTTCTCACGGATTACAGTTTAAACACTGATTTTTGAGACCTTAAGAGTTTATTCTAGACATTGTTAGTTCGAGCCACTGAGGGTTAATCGTAGCATCCGGTCAGGAAGCAAAAGGTGATAAGTTAGGGATGTTTTTTTTTTTTCTTTCGATTTTCTATGAGATAATGGTATATTTTGTGTACTCATTAGGATCGCCTCGATGAGGTGGCATACAGTTTAGGACTGCGGCGTTTGATTTTGGGTTCATCACGAAAACATGTCTATATAATGTTGACCCCCTTAAACCCCACTTTTATATAGTAAAACTGGGGTTTACAGGGGTATACGTTATTTTTCTTAGTATTGCTCGAAAACATAGATTGTGGGTACTCGCCGAGGCGGTTCTAACGAGTACACACAATCTATGTTTTGAGCAGAAATATGAAAAATATCGGGGTTTTTTTTATCTGAATTTCTTTTGTTTTTGGAGGTGAAATCTTCTTTATATTTGAATAGGCGTGTTTTCGTAATGTTAAAGTGTTTGCTCCCCTGAAGGTTATCAAGGTACAAACTTTTCTACTGTGGCCTTTGATATTCACGATATGTATAATAAGATGTCCTCCGGCATATCTGAACGGGTAAAGATCGCTCTGTGTGTTCTTATTGTCTGGTCTGGGTGTTCAGGTTTGCTAGAAACACCTAGCAATGGTTATATTATACCGTATGAGTGTGTATAAACAATGTACCATTCGACAATCTACGCGTATAAGACTTCAATGACCTAAAACAAATCGTACCTGGATTACGTGTGGGCGAGTCCCGTCGACATCTTGGTAGGTCCTCCAGGAATGTCTCGCATATACTGAATTTATATCCTGAATGTCAAATCAACATCAGTTACGGATCCAGAGGGCGTTCGTGTAGTTCGGCCGGAGCCCTTGATATATAAGCTATGAGTTATTTTTTGTGTGTTTTATCGATGTGTAAATTCCGCCGAATCACTCACAAATTTAACATAAAGCTTCCCATAAAGCGCCAAGCAAAATTTGCAGCAGACGACATTAATTTTTTTTTTTTTTTTTATTATTATTTTTTCTTCAGAGATTTGTTTTCTCTGAAAAAAAAAAATGTCATCTGATGCAGTTGTGATTGACGCTTTAAAGGTTTATTAAGTTTGTGAGTGATTTGCTGGAGTTTACACGTCGATAAAATCTACAAAAATAAAAGCCATTCCTATATTGTGTTTTCAGAGCAAATGAGCTTTGACATTTCACGTGAATCGCCTGACCTAGCATAATAATAATAATAATAATAATAATAATAATAATAGCAGCAATAATAATAATAATAATAATAATAATAATAATAATAATAATATTAATAATAAATTGGGCAAATTCAGCAGACGACAACCTAATGATACACGGGTCAAATTGATATACGTGCATATAAAAATGATGATATTTTTCTCATGTCGTCTGCTGATTTGTTTCCCAGCATGCTAAGCCTTAAATGTTGCTGGTCCCTGAGCTCCAAAACGTTCGGTTGAAAACTCATTAGTAGGTTTTGAGGGACTTGACCGATTATAATTTATGATATTTTTTTCTTCAAAAAATAATGTCAACGAACTAATCAGCATTTGGAGCCTGCTGATAGAATACTAATTGGTTGACAAAGTTCACGAATGCATCAGATAACATGTAAATATTCAATAAATCTGGGTGTCATGACATTCGGCCAGGTGAAACAAGGTCAGGACAGTCTGATAATATCGAACAAATATCCAACTTTTTTGTCAGTCTCTTTGAACTTTTTACTTCCATATATAAAATGTCTCCTTTAATGATTTACTGCTTTCTCAACATAGATGAACTTTTTCATTTCTTTTATTAAGGTCGCAGTGGAGCGACTGGTCAGTAGGTTAGTTTAAATATTGTTGTGGTTGCTCGTGTCACAGAGAAGGGGACCTTTGCGCAAACACGGACAGTGAAGGTCTGGGTATACGCTGGTCTGACTAGAGCTGTCTCATCAGGATGTACATTGTATGACCTTCAGTGCCCGGCCAGAATATCGGGTATAAAAGCTCATTTCCAATTATTTTTACAACAAATGTCTGAAATTTGGCGTCAAAACGCTATTAATGTACCCTAAATATTAAGACAGATAGGCCAGAGTAAACAGTGTAGACCAGAATCAAACGAGGATTGATCAGGGTGTTCACTATCTGAGTTTACAACGCCCTATCATCAGTAATATTCGACACATCACCACGTAGTTGAATGAACTTGGGTTTCAAAATTTTGACCAAGTATGGTAAAAAGTTTGGTTGTCCGATTATTTGGGATAATCCAGGTAACCAGTGTTAGACTGGTTCCAGTCTCTAGTAAAAATGTATAAATATTTTACAATAAAAAAAAAGACTAATATTAACACACTAAGATTATGAAACACTGGTCACAAGTGACCAGTGCTTCATAATCTCAGCATGTCAATACTGTGACTAGTGACCAGTGCTTCATAATCTCAGCATGTAAATACTGTGACCAGTGACCAGTGCTTCATAATCTTAGCATGTAAATACTGTGACCAGTGACCCAGTGCTTCATAATCTCAGCATGTAAATACCGTGACCAATAACCAATGCTTCATAATCTTAGCATGTAAATGCTGTGACCAGTGACCAGTGCTTCATAATCTTAGGATGTCAATATTGTGACCAGTACTTCATAATCTTAGCACGTAAATACTGTGACCAGTGACTGGTGCTTCATAATCTTAGTATGTTAGTATTGTCTTAATTTTATTTTAATTTCTTTATCGAAGAGAATTATAAAACATTAACGAATTTAGCTACTAAGGACTGGACCCAGTCTAACATTATTAACAGTGTAGCCTGACAACAAAATTTTTGTATCCGGTATAACGCAGCTGTTCTGGCTCATAATTGCGCACTCTGGTCTGCGCATGCGTTGTTTGCACGCACCTAAGAGAGGTTTTGTAATGCCGCCTGTAATGAGCCCGGGCACAGCATTTCCTGTAAGAAAACATGTGCGACCTGCGAAGACTCAGAGCAGGGCACTCTGTGAATAGCCAATGATCCAAAGTGTCTTCCGGCGCACAGCGAAGACTCAGATTAGCCTGTGCGGATACGCATGCGCCAGCTGATCTGCGTCTTTGCTGGGCACACGGGCAATCTTTTAGGATATTCTGTGCGCTGGCTCACATCACAAAAATACGCCTATATAATGCTGACCCCCTTAAACCCCACTTTTTTATAGTAAAACTGGGGTTTACAGGGGTATACTTTATTTTTATAATTTTTGCTCAAAAACGTAGACTGTGGGTACTCGTTAGAACCGCCTCGCCGAGGCGGTTCTAACGAGTACCCACAATCTATGTTTTGAGAAGAAATATAAAAAATATCAGTTTTTTATCTGAAACTTTTCATTTTTTGGTGGTAAAATGTACAGTATATTTGAATAGGCTTGTTTTCGTAATGAGTTGTACAAATTACATTATTACGTTTCAAGTGAAAAAAAAAAAAAAAAAAAATCGAGCACATTTGCTTCGTGAACCCGAGTATCCTGACTAAGTGAAGTCGTAACCTAGACTTAAACCTGATCAAATCTGATAATATTCGATATTGTCCTGACTTGAACCAGGCTGGAATGTTTCGTCAATAATCTTTACTGTAAAACAAGGACACTGATGGTCACGAAAACAAAAAGCAACGTGCTATGAGAAATCTGACCTTTGCCATTAAAGCGAAGACAAAAGACCAAGATCAGAGGTGGCATCCGCACAGGCTGGTTGTAACGTAGGCTTGCCAGTCATAAAATGCGCTTGAAATCCTATATGGCTGTTAAGGTTGCTTGAATTTCAGATTTTGCATTTGGCTTCTTAAGACAGAGTTTTTCTCATGACAGGGATACAAACTGCGAGTCTGACTTTATGTGTTGGTGTTAATGATTTTGGACGTAGCGCCCACTATAAAGTGGCTGATTGTACATTCTTTGACTTTCTTTATATAGATCATGTAGATATTGATCTTGTTAATAAAATCCTGACCTTTGTAGCCGACATTCTTCAGCATTGCGTGGGACAAGGTGGGTGGTGAGGCTGCTTGTCAGAAAAAGAACAGCTATTAGCTTTTCTAAATACATCCAATAAAACTAGATTCCGAGCGAATCATTTTTAGATCTTAAGCGCCAAGCCAAATTGTAGCAGTAGACATTCTATTATTACTATTATTATTATTATTATTATTATTTAATAAATAATAATAATAATAACAACAACAATAATAATAATAATAATAATAATAATAATAATATTAATAATAATAATAATAATAATAATAATAATAATAATAATAATAATAATTATTATTATTATTATTAACTTTCTAAGATACCACCAAGGCACTAGTAGAATCATAATGAAGAATTCCCAATACTTCCTGACGTAAACGCTGGTTAGATCGGTGACTGTCGGCAGAGGACCGATGTTTTTTGTTTTCTCTTACATCTACGCATGCGCATTATGCACAATGAGTAGAAGTACTTGAGAAAAGCCTGTGTTCATGATAAATAGTATGTAGAGGCTCTAGGCATCATCATAATGCCATTAAATTGATAGATCACAACAACAACAAGAATGACATCACAAAAACACGCCTATATAATTTTGACCCCCTTAAACCCCACTTTTATATAGTAAAACTGGGGTTTACAGGGGTACACATTATTTTTCTTAGTTGTGCTCAAAACACACATTGTGTGTCCCCGTTAGAACCGCCTCATCGAGGCGGTTCTAACGAGTACCCACAATGTATGTTTTGAGCAGAAATATGAAAATATCAGAGGTTTTTTTATCTGAAAATGTTCAGTTTTTTGGAGGTGAAATTTTCTATATATTTGAATAGACATGTTTTCGTTATGAAAACTCTACATGTGCTACTTTTGTAGTCACGTACCTTTTTCAGTGACAAGTTTCGTGTTTGGTCTCTAAGATGAATACTCTTTGGAGTATTTTGACTATATTGTTAGTGATAACTCTTTCAGTCTTACTCTTCTAGTTATCTCTCCTTACTTTAGAACAAGTTTTATATGTGGTTGTAAGTAGTATAGGGCGCCGCCCTATACTACTGTTGTAATTTGAACACCTTACTAACAGTCACGATCATATATCTGAACTTCTATCTCGGCATAACATTCTCAAGCTTTCGTCTGCCTGTTCATGAGTGACTATACCCAACCATATACGACCTTTGATATACTCTTCAAACCTTCTCAGTATCACTGGTTTATGTGCGGGTATACCACCATTTCCTGTCTTCCTTCTAGCTTAAGAAAATCGTTTCAAGTTTTAAGAAATGTATTAATTGTTTGGGCACATATCTTAAATTTCTAGTAGTTAAAAACTTTGCAAAAACAAAACAAAACAAAAAAACAAAAAACAAAAAAAAAAACAACAGAAAAAACAACAACAAAAAACCCCCAAAAATACAAACAAAACAAACAAACAAAAAATCAAACAAACATACGTAAAATAATGACGGATGTATCTATGTATAAATGTGTGTATATGTGTATGTATTGTATGTATATGTATGTGAGTGTATGTATGTATATGCAAGTATATATATATGTGTGTATGTAATGTGCATATGTATGTATGCATGCATGTGTATATATATATATATATATATATATATATATATATATATATATATATATATATATATATATATATATATATATATATATATATATATATATATATATATATATATATATATATACGTGTATATATGTATGTATGTATGTATGTATGTATTTATGTGTATGTGCGTATGTATATGTGCGTAAGTAGGTAGGTACGTGTATGTACATGTTAATTCTTTCTCAATTTGTGTTGAAAATTGCATTTCACCAAATTTGTAAAAACACTGTTTTAATCAAGCAGAGGTGAAAATATTTACATACATATAAAGAAATCAACAATTAATAAATGTGTTAAACAAATAAATGCAGTATGTATTATCATCATTACGCCATTTTTTCATTTTCTATCTTTCATTTCATCTCATACTTCGGAGAAGCTTGCCAAAAAAAAAAAAAAAAAAAAAAAAAAAAGAAAAAAGAAAAAATTGAACACATTCTGAAATATTTTGATTGATACTTGATAGAAATGTAGAATATGCGAAGATGTGAGCTGCATTGCGAGAAAAGGGTTCTACGTTTAGCAAGGTTACATTTCTAGTTCTGAGGCTGATGTTTCCATTGACCTACCGCCTACGTGAGCGAACAGCATAGGTTCGGGCGAGACTGCGCATCCGCGCAGTCTCGCCCGAACCTATGCTGTTCGCATATGCCAGAACTGCTCTTTTCTCTATGCATATTATTTTGCCGATAAGAGGTATAACTCAGTCCGTCTTATTTTCAAGTTAGCTCCACTTACTTATTGCCTTTTTTTTATGTTTAGTTTATGACTTTGATATGTAAATAGTTTGAGGATACTTGGTACGGATAATTGGTCAAGACGCCACGACACATTTAAGATTGACATCTCTAGTGTCTTATTTTTTTTTAATTATCTCCCTTTACTTGGTGTCGTATTTCACAATTTTATATGTATACCAAATTAACAGTTTTGCATTGAATTTACCTTATCCTAGTTTCGGAATCTACAAGGCGCTGGTGGGTTTTAGTAGATATTTTATTTCTTTTTAATTTGATACGCATTATTGTCGGGAATAAAAAAGATTTTGGTCCCCTTTATCATAACTTTACGGTTTACCGCTATTTCTATTGTTCGGAGTTATGACGGAAAATCACGATGATAGTCGTTGGAAGGTTTCTTGTGGGAATCTTCGAATAAAACGTTCTTTTGATCAAAGACGTATAAAATTACGTCCTTGTTTTGATATATCAACTTTCCTAACGCGTTTTCGTGTTTGTTGTGGGATATTACATTTCTATAATCATCAACTTTGAATTCCGTAACCTAATTGTATGCATGGGTGAAACAAAAATTAATTACGTCCTTATCTGAGAACAGCCGTGTGAACGTTTACCTTATTCCTGTTGTTTGTCCGTGCAGGTTGTAGAATAACAGCTTGGCACTGTTTCAGAGTACGACAGTTGAAAACGCAGTATAACAAGTAGACATTTTACCCCCAGGCGGGATGATGACGGACGGGTACTCCCATATAGAGCAGGTGTATGCCCAAACAAAGCATCTTACCCCTAACACATACACACATTTTTCGGCCAAGCAGCTCCTAGATCCAACTTTTT
The DNA here is from genome assembly GCA_964016985.1 of Anodontia alba. NCBI lineage: Eukaryota > Metazoa > Mollusca > Bivalvia > Lucinida > Lucinidae > Anodontia > Anodontia alba. The sequence continues at coordinate 103,705,451 of OZ024824.1, forward strand.
CGGACATCTTGGACTTCCGATAGGAATGATTTTAGCTATTTCTGATCTACAAATTGTCCCGATAATTCCTACCAAGTTTCGAGTCAATTGGCCTTTTGGTTCAGGGTAAGGAGCGCAAAATGGATTTTAAAGATGACGGCCATGGCGACCAGCTTGGATTTCCGATCGGAACGATTTTAGCTATATTTAATCTGCAGGTCATCCTGATACTTCCTACCGTTTCGATTCAATTGGCGTTTCGGTTCAGGAGAAGAAGTTCAAAATAGATTTTCAAGACGACCATCGTTGAAGCCATCTTGGATTTCCGATCGGAACGATTTTAGCTATTTTTGATTTGCAAGTCACTATGATACTTCCTACCAAGTTTCGAGTCAGTTGGCCTTTTGTTCAAGAGACAAAGGGCAAAATAGATGTTAAAGACAGCTGCCATTTCCGCTCAGAATGAGTTTACGTATTTTTTAACTACAGGTTTCCCCTATATTTCCTACCAAGTTTCGAGTCAATTGGCCTTTCGGTTCAGGAAGAGCATAATAGGTTTCAAGATGGCAGCCATGGCGGCCATCTTGGATTTCAAATCGGAACGAATTTAGCTATTTTGTATCTACAAATTGCCCCAATATTTCCTATCACGTTTCGAGTCAAATGCCCTTTCGGTTAGGGAGACAAAGGGCAAAACAGATTTTCAAGATGGCCGCCATGATGTTTGATTTTCGATCGGAACTATTTTCGCTAATTATGATCTACAAGTTACCCAGATACCTCCTACTAAGTTTCTTGTCAATTGGCCTTTCGGTTCAAGAAAGAAGTGCAAAATATATTTTCAAGGTGGCGGATATGACGGCCATTGGATTTCCGATCCAACGATTTTATCTAGTTTTAGATCTACAAGTCACCAAGATGGTTTACCAAATTTCAAGTCAACTGGCCTTGGGATGTAGGAGAATTAGGCTTTTAAAGCAAATTGTTGACGCCGCACGACGGACGACGCACGACGGACGACGCACGACGCACGACGGCCGACAGACATTGACCGACCACAATAGCTCACCTTGAATACTTCGTGCTCAGGTGAGCTAATGAATGCTGGAAACTAAGATTAGGAAGGGTGGCGCTCAAGTCCAGCCTGCGCCTGCGCGTTGTAGTAAGTCTTTTCCCAGCTGGCACTCAACGTTGAGACAACGTTGCATTAACGTCGAAACAACGTCATGGCATTGCTTTGACGTTAATGTGACGCTGTATAAACGTCATCTGCCTGTTGGCTTATTGTTGGGTTGTTTTTTTTCTAAACCAATCAGAAAAGGATCAATATTTGGTCTCCCAAATCGCATAATGGTGTACAACTGGAGCCCAGTTCATTCTGCACCATGATCAGCACGGTCGGGGTGGGTTCAATCAACGAACAGGGTACAGTCTGCTCAGACATCGCGGATTACGTCTTCTTTCCATTCTCGTGTACCAGAGGGTGTGCGGTCGATCTGCCAGCTCGCTTCCGGTCCCTTAAAATTGTCTTTACCAAGACAAAAGAAATTCCTGAAATTTCGAAGACTCTATTATGAGCCGCAACGTCAGAAAACATACCTTCGGACATGTGCGCGAAACTAAAAGATTCAAAATCAGCCTGCGCATCCGCGCTGATCAGAATCTTTACTGGGTGCATTTGAATAGCCAAAGATGCAGTTTCTTTGTGCGGACGAAGATTCTGTTCAGACTGCACGGTAGCCTTGCCCAAGGCTTATAAGTGATTATTTAGCATTACGAAAACACGCCTATTCAAATATTTAGAAAATTTTACTTCCAAAAACTGAAAATTTTCAGATACAAAACTCTGATCTTTTTCATATTTCTGTTCGGCGAGGCGGTTCTAACGAGTACCCACAATCTATGTTTTTGAGCAGAAATAAGCAAAATAATGTATACCTCTGTAAACCCCAGTTTTACTATATAAAAGTGGGGTTTAAGGGGGTCAAAATTATATGGGCCTGTTTTCGTGATGACTTTCTTGGTTTGATTTATTTAAGTATACATTTTCTCCCTTAGTGTAGATTTCTTAGAAATAAGCACCTAGCCATGAGAAAGAAATAAATTTTTATGAAAAATATATTATCAGTAAGAGATGGCTTCTAAAATATAATATTTCTGAACCTTATACAAGGCTAACTAAGCGGATGCGCAGGCTTATATGGTTCTTCGTTGTGCGCATATGTCAGAATGTACCTTTTCTTACGTTACTGCTCTTGTATCAAATTTCATCCTGATTGCAATTAAGTATCGTTCCCATCCTTAGCTGATAGTGTGAAATAAACTTGAGTCTGGGAACTGGTAAGGTATCTTTACTTTTCATCAAACCACTTTTGGAATGGCTGGTAATAAAGACTCGCTGTGTGGAAACAGAACTTCTCTCATTTACGCAAAAATATACAGGCCCATGCAGTTCTATTATCTTAGTCTTCATATTTGGCGAAGGATTTGATTTAATTGATTTTTAATTCTACTGACCATGATCAGTATTAGCGCGGATTTGATCCGGCCTGGAAAGGATCGCGAGGAGATGGATCCTTCCTATTCATGCGTATAATGTTGGTCTTCCCGTAACGACTCTTTACTTTGTTAAAGAGGCAGTTCCTTCTTCATATTTGTACATTTAAAGTATTTAGGTGTGGTGAGTACAATCCGGTACAAAATTATTACAAAATTATGGTTTGCTAAATTTAAATAGACAACGCATATCATTACGAAAACATACCTATATTATTTTGACCCCTTTAAATCTCACTTTTATATAGTAAAATTGGTGTTTACAGGGGTATAAATTATTTTTTCTTATTTCTGCTCAAAAACATAGATTGTGGTACTCGTCAGAACCGCCTCGTCGAGGCGGTTCTAACGAGTACCAACAATCTATGTTTTTGAGCAGAAATATGAAAATTATCAGAATTTTTATCTGAAAACTGTCATTTTTGGTGGTAAAATTTTCAATATATTTAAATAGGCGTGTTTTCGTAATGGGAGGATCAATGCCCTTGCTAGTTTTCCCACCAGTTTATGCAAGGGCGACGCAATCTGTGATTTCCTGTTTGCTTTCCTGTACAGGGTCTACTGTTAAAGGAAACCTAGATCCTTTTAGGGTAGACCTCTTTTCAGAAGAGAGGTCAGTCAGTTCTGACAGAGTTTCCTTTCCTGCTAACAGCACCAGTATAACAGAAAACGCTCAACCCTCAGAACGCTGATAGCAACTTTGGTGGACAACAAAGTGCTTTTTTTTCTTATTTTTCTTAGAAAATAAGGACTTGACATTCCATACGAATAAGGAGACGATTCGCATGAAATGTCAAGTATTATTTTCTGGAAATAATAACAAAATAAAAATATTTACAAATATGAACAACTAGTATTTGAATTTACCCTATAAAGATCTGAAAGTAAAGAGCATGGTTTAATCATTACAATTCAACAGGAAGCCACTAATCTAACATAAATTTCTTATCAAAGATGTTTAAAAGTAGAGAAATTCATGCTAAACAATGTTACCAGAAAATGATTTTGGTGTCTAAGCAGTATATAGCGGAGGTCTGTTATAATGTAAAATGTAGAAATTTCTAAATTTATACATTTTTCGTTGTAACAATGGTCTCTTTAATAGCAAACGGATCGGAGATTATGATTGGACGATTGCACTCCAAAACGAATTGCAACAGTTATCAGGCTATTAACGATCTAAGACACATCTTCTTCAATCTTCTGTTTATTTTGACAAGTTCGGAATTCCATATCATTCTCAAAAGCCTGGGAAGAAGGCGGTCATTTAGAAAGATTAATTATCTTTACAGGGGATTTTCTGGTCAATGTCATCACGTTTCACAGCAACAAAGCCGATCTGATAAACCGGTACATTATGAAAATGCAGTCGGGTATCACCGTTATTCCTTTATCTCCGGAGAAGGGACTGTTATGCAACACTTTCACTGTAAAGAACCCGACAGTCTGATTGGGCCAGACCATAAAGCTACATTATGTTGAAGAGCAAGTAAAATTCTCCCACATTCTGATACAGAAACAGAGCTAAGTCAGTTGAGATACATATACAAAGTGCGTCAAGACCATACTGCATGCGTGTTCTAGTCAGACAATATACAGTATAACCTCAATGGCTCGAACCCGGATGGCTCGTTTACCGTGGATGATTCGAACACTTTTTTCAGTCCCTACAAAATCATTCCAATAGCTCAAGAAAACAAATATGTAGGGAGTTTTTTCTTATTTAATCATGGAATTGTATGTTGTGTGTACTCATTAGAATCGCCTCATCGAGGCGATTCTAATGAGTACACTCAACATACAATCATTGTGTATATAGAAAATAAAAAAATCCCTAAATTATCGCTATTTACTTCCTGAATTAGTGCCATGATTAACTCTCAGTGGCTCGAACTACCCATGAACGAATTTCCATGGTCCCAAAGATGTTCGAGCCATTGAGGTTCGACTGTATGTATACCTATTTAATTTAAAAACAACTAACTATGCATATGTCCCCACCAGACTGCGCAGTGTGATCTAGGGAATGCGTAGTTCGTTCATACTTGTCGACTGGGCGTAAAGATGTCGCCCATATAAAGGTAAATGTATCCCAAATAACGCCAGTATGGGATTTGGAGTCCATCGTGATTTTTGGCTGCAGCATATGAAAGACGGGACCCAGTTCCCTCCTTTCGCTGCCTTTAGCCTTCCCCCGAAGGATACCATTCACTGCTGGATGTGCCGAGAGTGCTTCAGTCGGTTGTCTGAGTTTGGCTCACACCAGCAACCTTCTGCACGGCAGTCAAACTTTCTAACCAATCAGATACGGCGCCTCAGTATGCAATAATTATACCGACACTCGATACAACGACAAAATTCGTTATAATGACAATTTGAATATTACGAGACCTTCGCTCAAGAGATGACAGTTAATGAGAAATTATGCAAGAATATTGCATTAAAACTTCAAGCAATATATGTTTTGGATATTTGTTAGAATCGCCTCACTGAGGCGATTCTAACAAATATCCAAAACATATGTTCTATGAGGAAATAAGACTAAAACAGGTCTTTCTTACATATCATTCTGTCCATTAAGGATTCTTTACAACAGCGAATTCATTTTAATGGCAACATCTTTGGGAACAAATGCTGTCGTTGTAACGAGGGTTCACTGTACAAATGTTATTGTAGGTTTCAGATGGAAGGAAACAAACTTCCACACATCATTAAACAGAGTAAACATGCATAACAAAACATAAAACAATTTACAACAAATAGCCCAAATATGAAGATATGAATTATCGGCAACATTCATCAAATACTTCAGTATATTCAGTAACAGCAACCACTTTGACTAAATCAATTTATAGTGTACTGTTATAATAGCATATCACCGAAGTCTACCGTATTTAAACTATAAACTAGGCTTCTATCGGAACATTGTTGCATCTCACCGAAATCTGAATCTAAGAATTTAGCATGACGTGCACGGGTACACCTATGTGCGATAAACAAGGCCAATATGATCAGGCTAAGCACCCAGGGCGTCCGCCAGAGCGTTATTTCAGCATGACGTTATAGTGAAGAAACGACGTTGTATGTTAAGTGGGCCTTCGCAGTCTGTCACGTACTCCTCTTGTTCGACGTTTCCAATAATTCCGTTGGCAATGTGGGCCTTCCTTCCTCCCCTCATCCATTTTAACTGGTATTAGGGAGAAATGAAAACATTTTTCTTTATAATAAACCGAATTCTATTAAAAAGCTGTTTGTCACAAATGCCATATTATCGCATGCAAAAATAACTTTGTAAAGATTGACGTTCAAGTAAATAAGTTGTTAAAGAGCATATGTTTGTTTTTGAAAATACATTGCGAGAAATCATGGAAAGAAAACAGATTATACAGCTATTATCCATAACGTTTGGATTTGCATCCCATATGAGCCGGACCACAGCAGTTCCTACAAGATTACATGCCCGCTCACCGAAGACTCAGTTCACCCTGACATCCGCGTAGGCTGATCAAAGTCTTCGTTGTTCGCCTGAAGACGGTTCGGCTCCTTGGCTACCCATAGAGTGCCCTGCGAAGATTGATCAGACTGCCCGGGTGACTCTCCTTTACAGATTGAGATATTAGTCATTTTACTTCTTTGCATGCTGGGTAATTTTGCTGCTTTTTTATTGTCTGTGGATTTTTTAATCAACTTTTTCAAAAAAAAAAATCTTTCAGGATTACGATCAGAGTGTCAAACAGTTTGGATCCAGATCAGGCCCGACGTTTTGTCGGGCCTGATCTGGGTCCAAACTGTTTGCGAAGATTATCAGCAGACGACAAAAGTCGCCACTAACGGGGAGAGAGTTAAGCGATCTTCTCGAAATGTGGTTTAGATTTTGAAAAGAAATGACGAAAATAATTGACATTCCTCATGTTTCGCCAATTTTCGACTTATGCTTGTAGGCGTTTCTTTTGATACTCGGACTTATGTTTGTAGGCGTTTCTTTTGATACTCGGTATAATTCGTTCCTGACCATACTGAGACACACCACAATAAAAGTGACATTCTGGTTATATGTGTAAGAAATAAAAAGCAGTGAATTATGCTGTATGCCCGACCCTCGTGCTGCTACCCAACTGACGATGCATTTTCATCGTTAAAATATAGTGTTCAAAAATCCTTCATGAAAATAGTAAGTAAGTAAGTAATTTATTCATGAAATAAGCCATATGGCCCATGAGCACATATACAAATTTCAACATATATGATATACAGGATAGCGGACATACATTATACACAGTAAATTTCCATAAGAATCGATACCAATGTATTCGGGAGAGGTGCAATTTTAAACTCTGAATTGTATAATCTATTTTTGCCGAGTGGACTCCTCTTCTTCGGACCTGTTCACTTCCAACAAAAGGGGTGTCTGGTTAGGTTATATAATTATTACCATATTTTATAGCAGTTCCTGTATTAAATGCAAAGGATGTAGACCCTGATTAGACGCAGTTCTATGGCGTCCGATCCGTGTACATACTGTTTGTTTGGTAATAACTTTAGTTCACTCCATCCATGCGGAATTTGGCATAAGAAGTGCACATAGAAATAGCAGTTTGAAATGCTTGCGTGAGATTGACAATAACATGATACTCTCTCTCTCTCTCTCTCTCTCTCTCTCTCTCTCTCTCTCTCTCTCTCTCTCTCTCTCTCTCTCTTTTAGTTAATAGCTGGAAATTATGAAATAGAAAATATCGCATTGTGCAGCCTCCCATTAACAGCCACCCTTGGAAATATATGAAGGGCGTGGCTAATATAGAGGTTACCACCATATACAGTAAAACTGCTCTTTCGGATATCAGAGGCTGTTATAGGGAGGTAGCTCTTGTGGAGAGATGACCGTTAGTTGAGGTTCCTCGGTACGTTGGACTGTCATTTTTAGAATACCATATTTACCCTAAGTATTTACTACTATTCAGACACCTGGGCCCAGTTGTTCATAACTAACGATGCTGTTAGTTAATGTATCGTTAAAATTTTGATAATTAAATATGACATATATGCTAACATTTTTGCTGAAAAAATGTGAGTAGCATTTGCTACTCACATTTTTCAGCAAAAATACCTGTGAATTAGATATTGTACTTACTAGAACAGTTAACATTTTGACCACTAACGAGCTCGTTAAGCTAACGATGCTTTGAACAACTGGGCCCTGAACTCCGTACCATATTTGTCCTGAACATTTAGCGAGTTCATTTTACCACCTACTAGTTTCAGTACCTAAAAATCAGCTGGATGTGTGGCAAACAATGTAGACCCTGATCAAACGCCGCATTTTGCGGCGTCTGATCTGGGTCTACACTGTTTGCGCACATCTACACAGATTGTTTGCTCAGATCTCGCTCAGTGGCGTCTGATCTGGGTTTACACTGTTTGCGCATATCTACCCAGATTGTTTGCTCAGATCTTGCGTTTTGCGGCGTCTGATCTGGGTCTACACTTTTTGCGCATATCTGCCCAAGTTGTTTGCTCAGATCTCGTGTTTTGCGACGTCTGATCTGGGGCTACACTGTTTGCGCACATCTACACAGATTGTTTGCTCAGATCTCGCGTTTTGTGGCGTCTGGTCTGGGTCTACACTTTTTGCGCATATCTGTCCAAGTTGTTTGCTCAGATCTCGCGTTTTGCGGCGTCTGATCCGGGTCTACACTTTTTGCTGAGATTTGTCTGTCTGAATACCGTTATCAGTGGCGCAGCCAGAACGGAATTATTTGCACGTAATTCCAGGCAAACGCTTGAAAAAGTCTGCCTGCAAGCCCTTCTAAATTAGGGGCTACTCTTAAAGGAAAGAATTTGCTCCCAGGGGGAGCAAATTCTTTCCTTTAAGAGCAGCCCTTTATGTAAAGAACCAAATATTTTAAATTAATGTCACTTTATTGAAAAAAAAAAAAAATCTTTACGCGTGGTACGCACATGCGTATGTGCGTAATCGAGCGTTACGCCTGTGGTTATGGCAAATACGGTATGCTGGTTCTTGTTTTATCGTAAGTTCTGTGCCGTTGTTTTTCTCCCACACATCTTCTTCGTCTCCGTTTTAGACCATATGCTTTAATCTCTCATGGTCTACTTTATACCTGTTTTATTTTCTTGTCCTATTTTATTGTTTTTGTTGGAATGCAGTCCCACCCACCGAACTGTAAACTATATAAATATTTCTACCGGTTTTATTATCATAAAACTGCACAGTATACAAACAGTGGTCAGCTGGTCAGTATGACTAAGATAATGGTCAGTTTAACGCCATATAAATCTTGACCACCGTGACTTCGGTCATTTCAGTGGTCATTTCAGTGGTCATTTCAGTACACTAGATTCGAAGTAGGCCTGTTTGCCGGTTTAACTGGTGCAAAAGCGAAAACAAAATGATTTTGATGAATCTACGTGTGAATTTACATTTCTCGTATGTGCTGGGTGTGATATCTCATTTATAAAATAAACATAAATAAGAAAAAAAAAAAAAAAAAAAAAAAAAAAAACGAAAAAAAAAAAAAAAAAAAATTCTTGGAGAATCCGGGTATCGATCCCGGTACCTCTCACATGCTAAGCGAGCGCTCTACCACTTGAGCTAATTCCCCTTCGATACGTTTTGTGGCCCAATGAAGAGTTACAAAATAAACTTCTATTGATTTTTTTTTTTTTTTTTTTTTTTAAGATCTGTTAAGGGAAACGTTTTATTTTTTAAGGGGCAGTTTTGAAATATTTTAAGATAAGATGTAATTATATTACGTTGTGGCTTGTAATCTGATTATTTCTATGTTATGGTTTGGGATACTGATCGTTTTTCATAATTTCTTAGAGATATGGATAGTATGTAAAAGTTGATAGATCTACCCGAATTCAACAACAACATCAACAACAAAAAAACAACAAAAAAAAAAAAAAAGAACAAAAACAAAAAAAAAAAAAAAAACAAAAAAACAAAAAAAAAACAAAAAACAAAAAAAAAACAAACAAAAAAAAAAAAAAAAAACAACAAAAAAACAGCAGTTTCACTTTTGTTCTAAGCACAGGAGCTTGAAATTCGGTCAGAAATGCATGTTAAAATGGCCCTTATAGGCTAGTCAATTTGGGCCATTTTAACACGCATTCTGACAGAACCTCAAGCTCCTGTGCTTCTAAGCTATGGCGGATAGGCTTAAAGGTGTCTAATCGTCCCTGAACGACTTTTACCCATCAGATACATGACGTTTATATAACATCGCGTTTACGTCGATGCAACGTCATGAATACACCGTCGCATGAACGTCATGCCTTACCCAATGGGACCATGGCGTCGCATTAACGTCGATGCAACGCCATTACAACGTCGAAACTTTGCATCGACATTAATGCGACGTTGTATGTATGACGTTGCATCGACGTTAATGCGACTTTGTGTCAACAAAGTGTGCCTGCTAGGTGCGATTATATTCTCCGCAAAATTAATTAGAATAAGTATTCTGATACTCAACGTATCTCGAAAATAAGTTATGCTCTAATCAGGTGCTAAACATTACGAAAACACGCCTATTCAAATATATAAAAAAAATTCTCCTCAAAAATTTTAAATTTTCAGATAAAAAAAAACTTTGATATTTTTCATTTTTCTGCTTAAAACATAGATTGTTGGTACGCGTTAGTAACGAGTACCCACAATCCATGTTTTGAGCAGAAATAAGAAAAATAACATACCCCTGCAAACCCCAGTTTTACTATATAAAAGTGGGGTTTAAGGGGGTCAAAATTATATAGGCATTTCGTGATGAGAATCTGCATACTCATTGTGAAAGAAATATACAGGCTTGTCATAATATACATATTAATACAAATATATCACCAAGTTGTTTTTAGCCTTTTGATTATATTCACTATTTAACTGAAAACTTAATTGTCTCCCTTAACCTGACTTGTTTGCAAACTACCTATTTTGACAATAGTTTATTTTATGTTGCACTTTAACTGAATTTCATATGGAATTAGAATCTAGTATTTCAGATGACAAGAAAGTAATCAAAGATAGCTCGTGTATCAACTTTCAAACTTTAGGAAGAATTGATTCACAAAGCAAAAATAACTGAAAACAATCAAATAAATACACAGAAAAAGGCAGATAGTGGCTGTTGCATGGATGTTAATGACAAAATGCTTATTCCAGGGTGGCAACGTTATGCCACATATATCTTAACAAACTTTGGCCCGTCTTGAGGATTTTCAATAAGAAGGCACGTGATTTCCCTTATTTGAACAAAGTTTTCGTTAAGCTTCTGAACAGTTTGACTGCTTCTCAGCTGTACGGATAGTTATTTATGGAAGAATCAACGTTGAAATGACGTGGTTTCAACGTTGTGTAACTACTGAGCAAAAATTGCGCTTCAGGTTTTCGAGGCTGAAACGAAGAAAAATGTCAAAAAGGATCAGACAAAAAAAAAAAAAAAAAAAAAAAAAAAAAACACCAACAAAAAAAAACAAAACAAAAACAAAAACAAAAAACAATCGCTATACAGTCGAACCTTAGTAACTCGAGCGCCGACTACTCGTTTACCATGGCTAATTCGAACATTTTTGAATCTGTAAGAAATTCTTCCGATAGCTCAAGAAAACAAATAATTAAGGAAATTTTCTTATTTTTTTCATGAAACTGTATGTTGTGTGTACTCATTGGAATCGCCTCATCGAGGCGACTCTAATGAGTACACTCAACATACCATTCTTGTCTAGGAGATCGAAAAGAAGTCCCCAAATTATTGCCATTTGCTTCCTGACTGGTGTCATGATTAACCCTCAGTGGCTCGAACTACCCATATTTCGAACAAATTTTCATGGTACCAAAGAGGTTCGAGTTATTGAGGTTCGACTGCAGTATGCTGACAAGAAATATACAACGCTTACGACGTATTTGTGAGAATTTACCATGGCAAGGCAGTGCGGGAGATAAATGTCAAAATGTAAATCCAAAACCATGCAAATCCTTCTGAGGACAATACTACCAGTAAAATTTCAAAACCTCTAAAGGGTGAGGGATCCCTGTTCAACAAATATCAAATGTACTAAAGGTTAATTGTTATGGTTGAGGAGATTTCCCAGGTGAGTGAAATAAATATTAACCTTTACCACTCTCTTGGCTGTTTCGGCAGACGACAAATTTGTGATTCTTTTCTTTTCTTTTTTCAGAAAGCAGACTTTGACATGGCCTGTAAATTGTCTCTTTTGGAGACAATTTGCATTAAATGTCAAAGCCTGTTTCCGGGAATATGAAGAACAATGTTTTAAAATGTCGTCTGCTGAATTTTACCCAGAGTGCTAAGCGTTAACTATTGAAACAGGAGACAGAAGCATGGAAGCAGGTGGATAGAATCTGATACCTTCTTTTGAAGCTAGTTTGTGATCACGTAATATTTATATTGTTTACTTTCCAATCATTTTACCAGATTACAAAATAATTATGGGAGATTTATGGTGGTGACAGCATCAGGTGGGTCCTATGAGGGAGTTGGGAGTTCATTACCCGGTAATGGGTAGGTGTGAGGAGACCCCATTTATCATGTTTTGAAGATGGTAAATGTGGGATGGTCACCAAATGAGTTCTGAGGATCTTCACCTGAACATGATAATGATAAATACGTAAATGATCAGAGACATGAGTAAAAAGGTATTTTTGCCATGTGAGCCGCGCCATGTGAAAACGTGTCTTCGGGCATATGTGGACAGCGAAGGCCCAGATCAGACTGCGCATCCGCGCAGTCTGATCAGGGCCTTCGCTGTCCGCTAACATAATCATTGGATACTATAGAATGTTTCAACTGCGAGCAAATGCCCGGATGAGTCTTTGCGCATGCTAGTGCGCATGTGCGGGATGGCGTGAACCCCGCACACTTTGCACATGCTGGAAGGAAGATTGAGAATTTCGATATCCTTTGTTACCGAATTTCTAAATATATCGAAGAACAGCAAAGGTCTTGATCAGAATTGTGTGCGTGTGAGCAAGATGATTGTTTGTTTTGCAGATACAGTTATCTTTCAAACATTTCAAAATAAATAAATAAATACCAGAGAAACGAACAAAGACCCCATTTATAGTCAGAGTCAGTAGTAGGTATTTTCCTTCAGAAACGAAATAATTCATATTGCTTCAGGACACAAAAAGCTATTTACTTTGCATCTGACTTTCTGTTTGAAAAGTTAAATAAACAGAAAAATCTATTAGCATTAGGCAAATCTGAACAACATCACATGACCCTCGCATTCCAGAAGAAATCCCATCCACTGTAATGTAACAAAGGCTGTGATGAAATGTGGCCAACACCCGCCCTGTCTGGGCAGAGTTTCCGCTGGCCTGGATTATCTGATTCTGCACCATTTGAGCAAAATGGCAAGTGTGCCCAGCGAAGACTCAGATCAGACTGGGCATCCGCCCAGTCTGATCAGAGTCTTCGCTGTGCACTCAGTGGGTAGCTAAGGACGTAAGCTTTCTTCATGCGGAAAGCGAAGACTCTGATCAGACTGGGCGGATGCCCAGGCTGATCTGAGTCTTCGCTGGGCTCACATGTCATTTTGTAGGTTTTGTCATGCGCTGGCTCATTTGTAATCTGCAAAGAATGCACTCTGTTGTCAGCTCAAGGTCTTCAGTGGGCACTCTATCTATAGATAAGGACGGCCATGACCTCTTCAGGCGGTTAGCGAAAACTGACCCGAGACTGCGAGTTTTGCCGGGTGCAAATGTCCAAAGGTACGTATTATTTTCTCACGTGAAGCAGCCCATATTCTTTAGCCAATTGTATACTGAATAGACTCTCCCACACTATATATTGGAAGAGTCCAATTTCAATTTTGGATACGTCCGTCTATGACATTTACATATTCCTAGAGAAAAATGGCTAAAATTTTGCAAACAGTGGAGACCCAGATCAGACGCCGCGTTCTGCGGCGTCTGATCTGGGTCTGCACTGTTTGCCAATTACCCTTTTACGGGACTCCCGACTACAATGGTTTAGTGGATCGAAACTTTTCTATCAAAATTTATCAAGTGATGCTTTTTTTGTCTGTCTAGTAAAATGACAACAACGACCAACTGTAGATTTCGCCTGGGTTGGAACACTTGCGGCACGTGGTCACCTCCAGCTTAAATAAACTTGAAATATTTATTAAATAAACAAATAGCTGAAGCTCTATTAATTGGTAGCGCCGTTGAAATAAAATCAGTTGTAATCTGATGCCTTACTAATTTATCATTGTATACCGACTGTTGTATCTTCAGTCAGGATACAAAAGGGTCTAAAGGACGAACAGTGGTGGTATTCACGGCGAAAAAAAGCTAAGTGTTTGACATTTTAACAAAATCAGAGTTTCGCAAACTTCATTCTACATAAATCAAAAAAAAAAAAGTAAAATAAAATAAAATAAATAAATAAATAAATAAATAAATAAATAAAAAATATAAAAATAATAAAATAAAATAAATATTCATGTCAACACCCCCACACTCTCTCTCTCTCTCCTCTCTCTCTCGCTACTGTTTGAGAGAGAGAGAGAGAGAGAGAGAGAGAGAGAGAGAGAGAGAGAGAGAGAGAGAGAGAGAGAGAGAGAGAGACACACACACACACACAGACAGACAGACAGACAGAGAGACAGGGAGAGAGAGAGAGAGAGAGAGAGAGAGAGAGACACAGACACACAGACAGACAGACAGAGAGAGAGAGAGAGAGAGAGAGAGAGAGAGACAGAGAGAGAGAGAGAGAGAGAGAGAGAGAGAGAGAGAGAGAGAGAGAGAGAGACAGACAGACAGACAGAGAGAGAGAATTATTGCAAGTTCGGAAAGAGATGAACATTATCAAGAGAATGGGCTCTAATGGCGCCCCAGTCATCCTCACATCAACATCATAATGCTGTTAAATGGTGACTCTTTTGGATGATCGATTGCCCATAGAAGATCAGCCAAGATCCGCACTTGAAAATCACGATTCCCTACTCCATGCAAACTCAGAGCGGCCCTCACATGATGTAATCAGGACGATCAAGAGCGAAAACACCAATTTCTGTAGAAACCATGATCTTGAGTGTTTTCGAAGAAAGAACGACTGACGTAATACCCCTCTCTGCCGGAAGAGGATAAACGTGGTTAATGTTCAATTGAAACAGAAAAGACAAGTGCTTAATCGCTGCCGCAAGATACAACAAGTAGTTAAAACGGAAACGGGAAATTGTATAATCATCCAAAACACAAAGTGTGAATATTGTTCCCAAAGGGCTCCGGAACCAATTTCTCCAATAAATGTCTCCGTTATCTCGATTCTCACAATGCAGATGGAACAGACTGCTTTGTCCATTTAGCAAAACGCAATATCGACAATAGATGGGATCGAAATCACGACTAGCTTTGAAGCTGCAGTTCCCGAACGCTATTATTCCACAACTATTCTTTTGTTCGTTCGTCCGTCAGTCGTAACTAATCATGACCTTCATATAGTAGGGCTGTCAAATCTATGTATTCCGAAACCTTCACTTCTTATCATAGTGTCCCTAAAAGTCCATTTTATTACCCGATGTGTGTCTAAAAATTGCTGGATGACTGGCAAACAGTGCTGACCCTGCGTTCTGCGGCGTCTTATCTGGGTCTACACTGTTTGCTCAAATATGGCAGTTTATTATGATGCCTTTAAAATACTGCTGGATGCATGGCAAACACTGTAGACCCTGATCGGATGCTGTGTTCTGATCTGTGTCTGCACTGTTTGCGGAGGTCTGTATGTGCGAATATTTATGATAAAAACGGTAATGATTTTGCGTATTCGTGATACAGTGGTAGTGCACTGATCTGGTGGCAGGGGTCCTGAATTCGGTACAGGGATGGTCGGTTAATACAGTGTAGAGTCCTTCGGTTCCGGACGAGGGTCCCTGTGTAGGGAGGGACGCGTCTGTGCAAGTTAGCGATTCCACAATTGCGATAAAGGTCCGTCCCGCAAAACAGCCAGTGATCGAATACCGCTGCATCCATGGTAGGAAAGAAAGACTACTCTGTGCTCCGAGGTGTCAAAATAACAACAACAAAAAAAACTGCATATGTCCAAACGATCTATATTTACATCGCATATTCATGTCAAATCATACACCAAGCAAAAAATATATACCATATTAAAACCAAGTATTCGGGCAGAACGGCCTGAGCAAACGATGTAGACCAAGATCAGACGCAGCGTACTGCGGCGTCTGATCTGGGTCTGCATTGTTTGCAACTCGCCTAACAGCAGCTAAGACGCATCAACGAGTAGTAGAATGGGCTAGTTCAAATTTAAGGACAAATATGGTAAGGAATAAAAAAAGTCCAAAAACTTAAGGTAAAATATGGTAATTTATTGTCATGAGATACCCACAAGCTCCCATCAAACGTAAATATTTACCGTTAAGACAGCAAGACTGTGACCCCCTTGATCCATAATTGCCTATCACGGCCCCTGTTTTTCCTCTGTCAGTAAGGTCAACATGGGGCCATTAGTGTCACGAACTAACTAGGGACCGCTAGACGCCGGAAATCAAGATTACTGTATTTACCCAAAGTATTTGGACAGACAGGCTTGAGCAAACAGCGTAGACCCTGATCAGACGCCGCAGAACGCGGCGTCTGATCAGGGTCTATACTGTTTACCACCCATCCAGTATGTTAGACGTATCAATAGGTAGAGGAATGGCGTGTTCAAAATTTAGGACAATCATGGCAGAGTTTAGGTGTCCGAATACTTTGGGTAATAACGGCAGATGAAAAACGAGAATATCTGGAAATTATTACAAATCATAACTAGCCGCAAATGGTTGCAGTATGAACCTCAACGTATTAATAAACCTACCTTCGGACGTGTGCGCCAAGCGAAAATTCAAATCAGTCTGCGCATTCACGCAGTCTGATCAGAATCTTCACTGGGCGTATTTTGGATAGCCAAGGATGCAGAATTTCTTCATGCGGACAACGAAGACTGCTCGGACTGCACGAATGCGCAGGTTGCTTTGAGTGTTCGCTGGGCGCACATTTCAGCAGGTACGTTTCCTCACGCTGGGTTTCAAAGGAATTCTCTAAGTCAAAGTCAGCAATATCTCAAGTGTGACCAGCGTAGACTCATATCAGCCTGTTCTCCCGCGCTGCATGCCTTGTCTCGGTCTACGCAGTTCGCTGAGAGAATGTTTATTGTTCATACGTTTTGTTGGTGATTAACTTACTGTTTAAGACGGTGCAGATATATGGAGAATGCTCTCGATATAAAACGTTGGTCAAATATGAGGTAAGTGCCATTTTTCCTTGCAAGAGACACGCCTAAAACCCATTTATGTCTAGTGTCCAGTAAAAAGGACATTCGCAAACAGTGTAGACCCAGATCAGACGCCGCAAACATGGCGTCTGATCAGGGTCTACTATGTTTGCATTAAATACAGTATTTCTATAAAATATGGTAATAATAAAGATTATCCGGTCACCCTGGTCCAAAGATATAGGTAGCAGAGTCCTCTCGCATAAATAGGTTGATATTTAGTACAACATCCAGTTTCAAGTAATATGGATAAAAAAAGTGAAGAACCCGATCAGTCATTGTAGATCAGTGCAGTCTGGTCATATTTATCGTAGAGTACTTACTATAACAGATATATGTTTCACAAGGTCAAATGTTCAGATGAAAATCTGGGCCTTCTACAAGATCCGAAAAGACTTATGTGGGATCGTGTGGACGTTCAGGCTGACCTGAGGGATGAAAAACAAATATTCGCCTGATAAAATATGTGAATATAATCAAGAAATGCCATAATCACGGCCCTCCCGAGGCACACAGCCCTCCCGAGGCACGAAACCCTCCCGAGGCACCAAATGAAGAAGGGAAGAGGAACAAATAAGGACAAAACAAACACCACATGTAAAACCACAGACACAGAAGAACTGCTTCACAGGAACCGCCTTCGAGCGGCCAGTTGGAAAATCACTGGGGGTGGGGGTGGGAGTGGGGGCGGGGGCACATGCAGTCTTGTAGGATATGCTGTGTCCCGGCTAAAAGGTCACGTTCCCATGCAACCGTGGTTCTGCATTCGTGCTTCATGCGAAATTATACTTCAGTGGCTCGAACATCTTTCTGACCATAGACTGTTTTACAGACATGGGTATTTCGAGCACCTGAAGGTTAATCATAGCGCCAGGTCAGGGGGCAAACGGGGATCATTTAGGGATGCCTTTTCGATTTTTCTGTAAAAATTGGTATGCTGAGTGTACTTGTTAGAATCGCCTAATCAGGCTAATAATTACTCACAACATACAGTTTCATGATTAAATAAGAAAGTGTACCTAAAATATCCCTAAATAGTTGTTTTCTTTAGAATTTCCTAGGAACTAAAAAACGAGTTCGGTGGTATTCGGGTCATTGGAGCTGTACTGTAATTTCACTTGAGTACTCAAATTCTCTTGATTTATGTTTATTTCAATACACAAACCTTTGTAAACAAATATACCGGTATTCAAATGACTAAAATTAATCCATAGGATGAGGACATTTCCTATTGGTTCATTTCTAAACAGCTGTTCCCTCAAACCCTTTCATTACGTTTGTCAATAGCAGCTGATCTAATAAACAAACTCTTTATTTTCTCGAGCCATGTGTCAAAGTTTCCTACCGTATGTCATTTGTTACTAAAAATAAACTGTGACGTGAAGACATGTGTTTTTTATTTGTTGCTATATCACAGTTGGCTGGTTCAGGGATCAGCTATTATTGAAAAAAATATCTTGGCTGCGTAAATAGACTCTTTATGGCCAAGCAACTTTTCAGGGGAAAGACCAAAAGTCTGATCAACAGTAAAGACAAAAATCAGCCTGCGAAAACCATGTACAGTCGAACCTCGATGGCTCGAACACCGATGGCTCGTTTACCATGGCTTTTTCGAACTCGTTTTTGAGTCCCTTCGAAATTCTTCTAGCTCAAGAAAACAAATATTTAAGGAAATTTCCTTATTCTATAGTGAAATTGTAGTTGTGTTGTACTCATTAGAATCGCCTCATCGAGGCGATTCTTATGAGTACACTCAACATACAATTATTGTGTAGAACATCGAAAAAGATCCCTAAACTATCGCCATTTGCTTCATGACATGGCACAATACTTAACCCTCAGTGGCTCGAACCACCCATCTCTCGAACAATTTTCTGTGGTCCCAAAGATGTTCGAGCCATCGAAGTTCGACTGTAGTCTGATCAGATGCATTACTATAAGCAATATGTTACCCAGAACCAAATAATTTAGTGACCGGACAGCGAAATCCCTGATCAGACATCGCGCATCGGGCCTTCGCTGTCCACATATGCCTGGAAACATAGTGTGTTAATGTCCTATTAACGGTATTTCAGTCATTTCAGGGCAATGGTAATGTGCTACAATGATATGGTTTTGTGCAAGGAAACCCTGTACACTCAGCAGGTTTCGAACCCATGATCGCCAGAACAAGCTGCTATAAGAGACCACTTAACCTACTCCTGCTGACAGATGAAAACAATCTGTGGTTTTCGTAATTTGCATGCTCTCTCTCTCTCTCTCTCTCTCTCTCTCTCTCTCTTTCGTTCGTCAGGAATGACTTTACTTATACCAAATATCATAATGACCTAAACCTAAATAAAACAGCGAATGGCTCATGACCAGTCTATGCAGACGCGCCGACTGATCCAGATCTTTGCACACACCGCTAAATCCGCTTTATTTGTGATGTGTCTTACATACTTATTACTTTGCCATAACCCAATGTAGACTGAATAGACTCTCCCACACTATATATTGGAAGAGTCCAATTTCAAATTTACGTGCATCCGGCTATGAGATTTAGATATTCCTAGAGAAAAACGGCTTTTTGCGGCGTCTGATCTGGGTCTGCACCAATGGCCATTTACCCTTTTAGAGGTCTCCAGACTGCAACTGGTTGATATTCATCTGAGCCCGGTCGTCAGAAAAGAAGTTATGACTCTTTCACTACCATATGCGATAAAATAGGCTTTTGCAAAACTTTGACATTCAGTCTTTCAACTTTACATATAAACTTCTTTCCAAGCGATAGTTTTTTTTTTTTTGTTTTTTTTTTAAGCAGACGATAAATGTCGTCTGAAATTTGGCGCCGAAAGAGTTAAAGGGGATTATTACACTTTTAGGGGAGGCAGCTGTCAAATTGTTTCGGTGTCCCTTCTCAAAAAGGGGTATACTCATTTGCTCCTTTTTAGAGTAGACTCTTTTCACAAGTGGGTTTGTTTGCAGGGATCCAACAGGAAGTCACAAAAGTTGTTTCCCATGTAAAAAAAAATGGTGAAAAAAATGTACCAGCTGTATCCAATCCCCTTAACGCATGAGTCTGATCAGGACCTGTACTGTTAATCGATATAGTCCTTAGCCTACAGTGATTTTGTTTGTAGCCTAAGCGGAAGTCACGTGACCCATCGCCGTCCGCCCCTTTTCCTAGTCATGACATGGTTGATTTCATCTTCACCGTACGATGAACCCCATGTATGTCAAATCCCTTTCGACTCTACAACAGGGGAACAAAATTTCCATTTCGGCTGAAGAAATATATGTTTAATATGCAGCTTTAATTTTACATTTATCAAAATTATTTTGATTGTACAGAAATCTTAATGCATAGCTTTGTAACTGTTAGCCTGCCATGGCTATGTCTGTCCATATTGTAATGCAAATGTATTAGCACGACCATCGGAATGTCATATCACGGGGAACAGTGAAGACTCTGATCGGTCTGTTTGGGTACATATACACTTTCAAGGTAAGTAACTCTGTCGAAATGGTTTTGACTCTATTCTGAAAAGAGGTCTACTAAAAAGGATCAAAGTATTTCCTTTTAGAGTAGAAAACGTTTTAGAAGGGATTTTTGTGCAGGACAGCAAGCCAGAAGTCACAAAAAAATGTCTTCCTTGTGAAACGGTGGGATCTACCAAGGGATGGTACCCGTTCCCCTTGTTACCTCCTATCAGCGTGTCTCATCTTTGAAGAAACAAGTCACATGAAGACAACCGTCTGCTCGTCTATTATCATGTCCCTCGTGTTCCAAAACTGGAACACGTGAAAAATGATAATAGACGAGCAGACGGCATGCCAGAGGCCGACAGAGAGTGTACGGACGGTATGGGTCAACATGTAATATAATACCACGTCTATCCCGAAGTGGTACGTCAGTATAAAAGATTGCCAATTCAGCGAATAATCACCAATTTGTTAGGAAATTAAATCTTACGGGAGACGGTATCTTTAAAGAATGTTAAAAAGAAATTGAAGATCATAAGAAGATGAATTCCCGACGACCAGCTGCCAGGGAGTGTATAACCACGAGCCAGTCTCGTGCCTTCATCAACCTGTTAAGGGAATTATGCCTTATCATGGGAAATTTGATCATAGGCCATATTCAATCAACAAACACCCCGATCAGACTGCCCAATATAGAACCTAATCAGAAGAACATTTACTCTCGTTGCCACCAGTGGCAAGTTGAAATTTTAACGGTGAAAGCCAGAGTTTCAACTGGCTAGATGCGCAGTATAATTTTTGGGCATTCGCAGGAGGCCCATTTTCTTCTAACATGCTCAAGTAAGTAAAAATTAAGGCACACTTCGCCTCACAAAGTAACCGATGACTGGAACGAATGGTTAACCTTCTTTTAACTCATTCGTTAAATAATAAACTAGTCATTTTCACCTGCTTATTCGGGGGTAAGTTTACGTGTTAACATTTTGCATGCTGGGTAAAAATTTCAGAAGACGCCATTTTGAAATATTTTTCTTAATTTTTCCAGGAAATAGGATTTGACATTTCATGCAAATTGTCTCCTTTTGAGACAATATGCCTGAAATGTCAAATCCTATTTTCTGATAAAAATGATAAAAATCTCGTCAGTTTGTCGTCTACTGAATCTGCCCATAGCATGGTAAGTGTTAACTCCATGCGGCAGCTGTATTAAAATGAGACAGATCTCGGTGATATTCAGTCAATGTACCGGAATGAAGCCTCGAGTGCCACCGAGCGAGTAATTGTTCGCGTGCCGACACATCTGCCCTCTAGCAGCAAATAAGGTCTTTCATCGTATAGCGACGACGGAGGGCAAGGCAAATATTGCCATATTGGCTGATATCAATCTACAATCAAAGATTAATCAAACATGATTTCACACTTTAAAGACATTAAAAACGCAGCATGCGAACGAAGTAAACAATAGCGGGCAAACATACTCACCGATCACCTGTCCCTTCAAGGGTCACGTTCGCGTGCGACCTCCAGCTGTATAGAAAAAAGTACCGTTAGCCACGCCCACTTTTCCACTTAACTATTCTTTAAATAATCGAAAAATATCGATCTGTCGCGTGCTTTATGCTAATTTCATAATTTTCAAGTGCGCGTTCCTTTAGATTCGTTGTGTATCGCTATTCATAACTTCAGTATAATAGCAGTGTATAGCTATGTTTACCCAGGGGTGTCAAAATCCTCAGCATCTTTTCCGAAATACAAATTAATCAGCTGATCACGGTCCATTGTGTGTCGCGCACACCTGCCGCGTATGTTTCATGCAACTAAACAGAAAATTGAACTTCAAACATTGGGCTTCGTTAGTTATCGCCCGAAGATCATAGTTTGCTTTTATTCATCGAGCCCTCAGAAATCAAAGGTTAACAACCCGAAGTCAGCATCCTTAGCAATTAATGAGCTGAGTACTGATTTTGAAATCATATGGTGAAGCGATATTGGGGAATTGACATCGGCCGATGCCATTGTTTAGGAAATATACATCTGTGAGGCTAATTCATGATACCGTTATTTTCATTGTATTAATATCCAATCAGTCGGGCACCTGCCTCCGAAATTAACATTTACAGTTAAACAGATGCTGGTTTCTATTTTTAGTAAATTAGAGTTCCTTCACTCTAAAAGAACTTTAATTCAAGTCCACTTGTTTGCTAAATTAGCAACAGCGGCGAAAAGCGAAATTCTTTCGCATAAATGACGCCATGCTATATTGAATCCTAATATAATTAATATTGTGTTTATAGGATTTTAAATCTCTTAACTTGTAGTAAAATCATACATATCTATATCTTATGAATATGACCGTATTTTTTTTTTTTTTGTTTTATTCCATACGCAATAATGCTCGTTCCTGTTTTTAATAACAGTATGTTAGTTTATGATCTATCCTGAGCCTAGGTTGACAATCATTCCTTAGACATACCCTAGCTTAATAAGGGGGCTGGATATTCTTTGTAGGTTTTCTGCGATCTTGTTTACAAGGCAGACAACTTTTGTGACTTAAAACTTGCTTTCCGCCATCTTCTGAGAAGGTCTATTATTGCTCCCAATGAGTCTACTCTAAAAGGAAAGAATTTGCTCCCTGTGGGAGCAAATTCTTTCCTTTTAGAGTAGACCCTTTTTCATAAAGTAGCAAAAACCATTTTCACAGAGTTGTCTCCTTTGAAAATGTATAATTTCCCCCTTAAGATAAATTACGGTACTTTCTAATGGAGATTCTAATTCACATTCTATTCACCCGTATAGTAATTGAACCCACTCATCTCTCACAATATATCACCAAAGACAGTACACTTTCCAAATCTTCAAAATTCTTATTTACCTAAATTGCATCATAAAAACACTCGAGTTTCCCAACAACTATAATCATGCCCCTCCTTATTAAGTTTTCTTTGAAGATTTTGGAGGTATGTAAGTAATTCACACAGCAGGACAATATACTTAAATTTCGGGATGTCGCCAGTTATCGCTGGCTGAGTCAAGATTATCATTTGGTGGCATTGTTGCCTTTTCTGTAAAAATTAATTGGCTAAACTTCCTTGTGACTAAATAGGGAAAATGGCCTTTCAGATGTAAAATGTGTAAAAAAAAAAAAAAATCACATACTCACACACGCACACGCATGCACGTAGCGCTAACAGGTGACTATTAAACGGGCCCTTTCTTTGATCTAGTCATATAAACTCAGTGTATGTAAACGTGTTGTGTAGAAGACCCAACCTCAGAGAAGTGAAGAGTGCATTGCATTCACCATGTCCGTTCTTTAGTTTCCTTGTATGCTAGGCCATGATATTGAAATTTCACAAGTGGACTAGCTATATATTCTTCTTCTCATTGAATTGTACTTGCATAGTTATGCCCGTTTTTCACAAAAGTAAGTAAGTAAGTAAGTAAACAAGCGAGTAAATAAGTAAGTAAGTAAGTAAGTAAGTAAGTGCAATCTTGTTATCATGATTGTGGAAACAGTTTTAAAATTTATTAAAATGTTTGGGACAGATAGTTGAATAATACGCGTTTTAACTTTTGGGTAAAATCTGCTGAATTTCGACCCAGTCGTGCCTCCTATTATAACTGAACTGAACTGAACAGAACTTTATTTAAGAACAAATTCTCAGGCCACTCACAGGTGGCATAAGAGAACATAATATTTAGACTTTCGTTTTTCTCTGAAGTGGAGTAGTTTTATTTCCTTTTAGACAAGACCCCCTTCCAGAAGGAATCTGTAATGAAGTAAAGCAAACAGGAAGTTACAAAAGTTGTCTTCCACGTAGAAAATGGCGGAAAATGTACTAAGTGTACCTAGTCACCTTTCATCCCTGCGTTTCTGAACTGGACTCTTCCATCTTTGAGTTTGGACTTGTCCACTGGTGAAAAAAGAGGTTTCAGTCTAAAATCAAAAACAGATTGGCAAACAGTGTAGATCCTGATGAGACGGCTCGTAAAGAGCCGTCTCATCTGGATCTACAGTTTGCACAGACATTGGTTGTTGGTTGTGGTCTTTCGGGCTGAAAGGTTAAAGTAGACTGGTTACTTCTTAATTCATCATTTTAATCGTCTCTCATTGTTCATATCTGAACATAAATTTTACATGGTTATGTGATATATAAAACGTTTTATTTTGTTCTTGTTGTAATTAAACATTGGAACACAGATATGAAACAGGAAAATACTAAAGGATGCTGCTGCGTGTGTGAGGGAATCGTGATACGTATTTGTACACGAGTTATTCCCATTTCGCCTACTGCCGTCTAATGTAACTGTACTTTTTTTTTTTTTTTTTTTTTTCGCATACTCTGAGCGCAGACAGGAACGGTAATGATGGGGGAGTGTCGGGTGCATCAACTTTACAGTACATCTAGCCAAAAACAGACCAAAGTTATTGACATTTTCTCAAGTCTGCACCATATATATTTGATGGAGGAACGTAAAACAAAACAAAAAACAATTACAAGTATCGTTCCAGTATCTTTTCATTATAATTACCAGTCTTAAAGGGATGCAAAATAGTATGTCAATGGTTAACCATTTATATTTCTAAAAAAAAAATTGGCGTATCATTATTTGGTTCATAAAAAAAAGGGAACGAGGGAATGATACGTTAAAGAACTTGATTTCGGCACAGTTTAATCACCTATATATATATATAAAAAAAAAAATGATCACAAAAAAAAAAAAAAAAAAAAAAAAAAAAAAAAAGAAAAGAAACAATGGTGCAGCAGATTTCTGCTGTCTAGAGGAATATATCAATGATCACGGCAGGTGCAACAGATTTACAGCTTAGCGTGCTGGTTAAAAAAAAAAAAAAAAAAAAAAAAATCAGCAGATGGCATATTATAATATTTTCTTATTTTTCCAAGATAGTAGGTTTGACATTTCATGCAAATCGTCTGCTGACAATTTTGCATAAAACGTCAAAGTCTATTAGCTGGCCAAAAATATTAAGTCTAAAATATAATCAGTTAGTCGTATGCTGAATTAGCCCACAGAGTGGTAATGGTTAACTAGAGACAGCTTATGGACGTATGCTGCATAAATAATAACATTGGCAGATTTAATTAAAACCAATATCGCCTAAAACCATTTTTATTCTTATTGCCACGCGCACAGCCTTTTTGTTTCCCATCTTTTTTTACGCTTTATTGCGTCTCTTGAACACCTGTATGAACGTCACGCACCAGTAGACTCGGTCGCGTGCCGGGTGCGCGAGACTTTCTCTTCAGACAAATGGATAATACCGGGTTAATTGTTCCTGACGGTGAAAACTGATAGATGTTTTAATAAAAACAAGCCTCAGCGATTGTTTGATCTTCTCCAAATTAAACAAGACTGTCGCTATGCGGACACTCGAAGAACATGTGTCGCTATTTAGTATTATGTACTGGCGTCTGAAGGCATGCTTGGTTCCCAAGCCTGTTAACGACTAAGCCATACTGGGTTAAAAGACACTTTCCCTAGAAAATAGGCTTTGACATTTCATGCAAATTCAAGATTGTCTCCATAGGAAACAGGGACAATTTTTGTTTCATGTAAATTGTCTTCCTAGGAGATAACCCAGCTAGCATTCTACGTAAATCTACATCGGGCCGTCATCGGCCCGTCAGCTACCCTGACGGGCCGATGACGGCCCGATATAGATTTACGTAGAATGCTGACTGGGAAATTGCATGAAACGCCAATGTTTACTTCTCTGAAGAAAATAAAAGTCTTCTGAATTTGCTAGAGGTTTAGCTTCGTTAGAAAGGTTGGCTGAAAAGTGGAGCCATATCAAAGTCTGTTTTCGAACATTCTCTTCTTCAGCCGCATTTTGCGGTTTTCGACCAGATTTTCCAGTGTGTGTGTGTATGTGTGTGTTGGCTTGTAGCAACCTTTTAATGCACAAAATTGCCTTCATTTGCTTCGTCATAACCATGCATTCTTCAGTTTCTTTAATATATGATGAAAATGTCATGTGTTACATAACTCTAGATAACAGAGTATCAAAATATTGTTTTCTTATATCTGCTAAAAAATCATTTTTGTTACATATAGTGATCAGTGGCAGCGCACTTCTAATGAGCAGTACCCGTAACAGGTAAAAAACAACAACAACAACAACAACAACAACAAAAAAACAAAAAACAAAAAACAAACAAACAATATTTGGGATAAAATGGCTTATTCAGAGCTAAAGTTAGCTATGTTGGACTGGCGAGAGATTCGGAAGACTACAACCCGGTTAGCATTCTGTTTAAATCTATATCGGACCGTTATCGGCCCGACAGAATGCTATGGCTGGGGGTCTGGACGACGATGGCCCAGAGGCGCAAGAGACATTTCGACGTGCAGGAATTAATAAATACGATTAATCTTATTCTTTGACACATTGATGATTTTACATTTATAATGCATTGCTGTTCAGTTTCTCGAATTTCTAAGCAGCTGCAGCGGATTAAATTTGCATATAGCACATGTTACTAATTGTGGGTCTCTGGCTGAACTCTGCTGACATCTGCACTGTGTGAGGTGATTCCTCTTGGAACCGTGCCAGGTGAAACCGGGCGTATGATAAAATTCGTTCAGTAAAACATCAATACATAACGAAAACATGCCTATATAATTTTAACCCCCTTAAACCCCACTTTTATATAGTAAAACTGGGGTTTACAGGGATATATATTATTTTTCTTATCTTTGCCCAAAAACATAGATTGTGGGCGAGGCGGTTCTAACGAGAACACACAATCTATGTTTTGAGTACCTACAATCTATGTTTTGAGCAGAAATATGAAAAATATCAGTTTTTATCTAAACTTTTTCAGTTTTTGGAGGTGAAATTTTTCTATATATTTGAATAGGCGTGTTTTCGTAATGCGGACTCGAACGCCGATGGCTGATTCGAGCTCGTTTTTTGAGTCTCTAGGAATTCCTCCTAATAGCTCACGAAAAACAAATATTTAAGAATATTTTAGGGGGATTTTCTTATTTTTTCATGCAAAATATATATCTGTTGTGTTGCCTCATCGAGGGTAACTCAACATAACATTATTTTAAAGAAGATAGAAAAGATCTAAATCATCCCCATTTGCCTCCTGATCTGCTGTTTTTATTAACCCTCAGTGGTTCGACCTACCTGATGTCTAGAACAAATTTCCATGGTCCCAAAAAATGTTCGAGCGATTGAAGCTCGAATTTAGTTCCAGATTACTTTTTTATAATATGTGCAGCAAAGCATTTGATGCTTAGCGAAAGAAAATGGCCTTTATGCCATCATGCAGGTAACATCTGTCCAGATCAGATTGCACTTTCCCACAATCTGTTCAGGGTGTTTATTACCCACTTATAGAATTAATCGATACTTAAGCATAGCTGTATAAGGCGCTTTTTATGACCCCACCATTCGAGGAATGGCGGAAAGGGCATATAGTGTTACCTCTGTCCATCTCCGTCCTCGCCCGGCGTTAGCAATTTGCGTTTAATTTTTTTTTGTTTTTTGTTTTGTTTTGTTTTTTCAGGCGGGGGTATCCGTGTCCTTTGGACACATTTCTAGTTTCAGCCGAAAATTACTGATATTTTTCACATTTTTCCATAACAGACATATGTTGTTGGTACTCATTAGAAGCGCCTCGTCGAGGCGCTTCTAATGAGTACCAACAAGACATGTATTTTGTGGACGATGTGCTTCTAATGAGTTCCAACAACATATTTGTTTTGTAGAGAAACAAGAAAAGACGAGGTGCTTCTAACAAGTACCCAAATCACATGTTTTTGTGGAAAAAATAAGAAGAAGAAAAAAAAAAAAAAAAAAAAAAAAAATAAAAAAAGATTATGTGCATATCCCATCTGATATGCCATTATATGTCACTGAGATTATATAGACTCACAGAGAAAGCTCTGATCAGTGTGATTAAGAATGACCTGTGCCACCACTGTTCATAGGTATATGGGTCATTCCTTTAAGAAAATTTCCCTAAATTAACCCTCACTATTTGTTTTCTTGAGCTATCGGAAGAGCTTCCAAAATTTGAATCAGTCACGGCATACGAGCCATCGGTGTTCGAGTCATTGAAGTTCGATTGAATTCTTAATGGCGTCGATATGCAGCATGTGGAGTGTGAATCTGCACCCCCCAACAACCCTCCGCCCCCATTGTCCCTGAGCATCCGTGGTCCGAATAGCGAATATAGAAGGCTACGTAGATGCACAGGTTGGTCTGGGCCTTCGATGTTCAAATATGTCATAATCAAATAAACACACTACGTCGTTTCGACGTCGCTGACGACGTCGCGCCGACGTCGACACGATGTTGTTCGAACGTTGTGTGTTTGCTTGGTTAACCCAGCAAACTCAACGTCGCAGGAACATCGTAACAACGTCGCTGCAACCTCACGACGTTGCAGCGACGTGGTAACGACGTTGTTGCGACGTTATGTTTGCTGGGAAGTGGATTTGATACACTTGGTCGATATTTCACCATTTTGTACAAGGAACACAGATTTTGTGACTCTCATGCGCACAAAGTCCTTTCTGAAAAGGGAACACTCTAAACGGAAAGGATTTTCTCCCAAATTTCTGAAAAGGAGTCTGTTCAAAAAGGAAACGGGAGCAAATTCTTTCCTTTTATAACAAAGCCCATTTTAGAAGGGAGCTAAACAATTTTGACTGAGTTATCTCCCCTGACAGTGAAGGCATGTTTTCTTCTATGCACAAGGCTCACGACATCAAGGCCGGCGGCGACAGTCTTCTCATATTTCATTTTATTACATTATATAAGTTTTTCGTGTAAATATGAACAGATGGACAATTTATATTTGTGTATCTCCAGGACAAACATAGACCATTTTACCGTTAGACCGGTTGGTAAACAAAAGATAGGCTATTTAGTGATGGCATTGATAATTATTTATCTTTATGGGTAACTGCTCTGTTTGAAGTGTTCCCGACATGGCTTGCAATAAAGTTTGGGCGGATGTTAAATGAAAATTATCATCAGTTCGATCTCAATTTGTCACCTGATATTAACAAATT
This sequence comes from Anodontia alba, assembly GCA_964016985.1. Taxonomy (NCBI): domain Eukaryota; kingdom Metazoa; phylum Mollusca; class Bivalvia; order Lucinida; family Lucinidae; genus Anodontia; species Anodontia alba. Next base: position 103,734,820 of record OZ024824.1, read on the forward strand.
TTGCATGAACAGAAACACACACAAAAAAAAACAACACCATCATCACGAAAATATACCTATATAATTTTGACCCCCTACCTTAAACCCCACTTTTATATAGTAAAACTGGGGGTTTACAGGGGTATACATTATTTTTCTTATTTCTGCTCAAAAAACATAGATTGTGGGTACTCGTTAGAGCCGCCTCGGCGAGGCGGCTCTAACGAGTACCCACAATCTATGTTTTGAGCAGAAATGTGAAAAAATATAAGAATTTTTATCTGAAAACTTTCAGATTTTGGTGGTGAAATTTTAAATATATTTGAATAGGCGTGTTTTCGTAATAAAACAAGATTCCTATTCCTATTCCTGCTCCCTATCCCATCCTATTGATCTGGGCCCAGTTGTTCAAAGCTAACGATGTCGTTAGTTAACGATTCGTTAAAATTTACATCGAGTGATACGCAAATATGCTGAAATTTTTTGCTGAAAAAATGTGAGTAGCTTTTCACATTTTTTCAGCAAAAAATATCAGAATATTGTGTATTGAATCCGCTAAAACAGTTAACGAAATGACCCTTAACGAGCTCGTTAAGCTAACGACGCTTTGAACAACCGGGCCCAGATTATTTTAAACTTTCCTACTCTATGGGCTAATTCAGCCGACACTAAACTGACTGATGATATTTTACTTATTTTTCTAAGAAAACAGGCTTTGACAATTCATGCAAATGTGCATGAAATGTAAAAGCCCTGTTCTCTGAAATAAATAAATAAATAAAAAAATATATAAAATAAGAAAACTGTTTCATAACTGTTTCACAATGTCGTCTGCTTCCGGATTTTCTGGGAAACTATATATATATATATATATATATATATATATATATATATATATATATATATATATATATATATATATATATATATATCGTGTGTTGAATTTCTTTTAAAAATCATCACTACAGCTTTAATTATACAAAATGATTGACTGTTATGCATTGTTACATCTTCACACATAAACCTCATTTCTTTCTTTCTTTCGTTCTAGTTCTATTTTTTAAGCTGTATGAATGGACGTCTGGATAGCTCTAAAACCGGGACTGCAGTTTCCATGAGTATCTAGGTATCTGGACTCATAAAAAAGCTTACCTGAATCATTCAGTGGGTCTGAGATATCTCTGAGTTTCGCCGTAGCCATCTGCCCATGTATAATGTATAGGATCTTCGGGCCAGTGCATTGAATTAAGTGGTGAAAGCTATTAGGATACACTATAAGGCTGTTAATAAATCTGATCTTTTTAAGAAAAGTTGATGGTATGTGATCTTTACCTATATATTACTTGCACACAAAGAAAGGTAAGCAAGTAAAAGATGGGAGGCGATAAATGACATTTAACGCTACGCATGCTGAGTAAAAAAAAAAACAGCAGACGACACTTTGAAATAATTTCAGATTTACAAAAACAATTAGGATGTGACATTTCATGCAAATGAGACAATTTGCATGAAATGTCAAATCCTATTTTCTGGGAAAAATAAGAACTATACCAACATTTTGTCGTCTGCAGCATTTGCCCAGAGAGTGGTAAAGGCTAACCATGAATGGAGCACCGGTCTGGCAGATGTCCGCTTCCCATTGGTTAAATTATTTTATGGAAGAAAAAAAAGTCCTCTATTACTTATTCATTATTGTCAGTAAGTATAAATTCTTGAATCTTGAATCATCACTTCTGCCCTTGTTATATTTATGTAGGTACAGATCTGGGTCACAGACTCTTGCCTAACAAAGAAATTACATCATTTAAACATATAGTTGACAAAATACTTGTCGACAGTTTTTGCTTTTATGTCATCCAGACGAAAAAAAAGAAAATTAAGCCTCTTTCTTCAAAAGCCCAGATCATGTAACAGTAACCTGATACGCGAAATATCACATATTTGACGCAGTATTTTTGGACCAAACTGTCCATTTCTTTTGTTCAGTTACTGCCGACTATTTCCGTTGAACATCCGTCTCGAACCGGGAAATAAATTTCTCCGCCTGAATACAAGTGAGCCGGGCTACAGCAGTTCCTACAAAATTGCATGTGCACCTAGCTTTTTAAGTCTCAGATCAGCGACAGGCTCATCACGAAAACATACCTATATAATTTTGACCCCCTTAAATCCCATTTTATATTTGTAAAACTGGGGTTTACAGGGGTATACATTATCTTTCTTATTTCTGCTAAAAAACATACCCAGTAAGCATTCTTTATAAATCTATAGCGGGCCGTTATCGGCCCGTCAGGGTAGCTGACGGGCCGTCAGGGTAGCTGACGGGCCGATAACGGCCCGCAATAGATTTATAAAGAATGCTAGCTGGGTAGATTATGGGTATCCATAATGAATGTTTTGAGCAGAAATATGAAAAAAATATCAGATTTTTTTTTATTTTATCTGAAAATTTTCATTTTTTGGTGGTGAAATTTTCAATATATTTGAATAGGCGTTTTTTTGTAATAACTTCGCTGTCCACCTGAAGCAGGCGTGAAGACGCGTTGGATCTCTGAGCGTTGGATTCATTGTTTCCCCTAGTGTGCGCTGCGAAGACTTTGGTCAGACTACGAAGGTGCGCAGGCTGATCTGAGTCTCCTCTGGGCGCACATGGAATCTTATAGGAAAGGCTGTATCCGGTACAATTTTATTAAAAGATTTTGAAAAAGATGATTCCTTTTGAAGAAAGGAATACACTCGAATTTCAGTACTGCTGCTCCCTCACGCCCTCTAGCGCCGGTTAGAGCAGTATTCTATTTTCAGAGTTACTCAAACTGTGCCCAGTAATTCCAAAAAAGACAAGACAAAATATTTAGACGGAAAACGTCTAAGTACCGGCGCAAATTTTGTTCATGTTCACATAGAGATATGGGATAATGGTATACTAAAGTGTAATAAATTTTCAATATAACAGTTAAAATCGAACAACAATATGATTCTTGCACTGCCACAGGCGATAATAATAGGCTTTTGCAAACAACATTGATCCAGATGAGCTGGATCTACGCAGTTTGACATTCAGTCTTTCAACTTTACGTATATACTTCTTTTCAAGCGATAGCTTGTTAAAAAAGAAAAGCAGACGACAATGTCGTCTGAAATTTGACACCGAAATAGTTAATGTTTGCTTTTATTAAGCTTTATGAAATTTCTTGATTGAAATGAAAATAGAATAGACATTAATCTCTTTATAACGCAGTTTGTAAGAAGATTTTTTTTATATTTGCCGGGATCGTCACAAACCGACGATCCCGGCAAATATAAAAGTCCTTAGAGAGCTAATCGAACACGCTCCAATATGTAAAAATCCAAAGCTATATTAAGAGACCGGCGCGATTCCCCGCGCCGGTCAACTAGAAATATAAACAACAGAATAGTGAAGTACTGGCCGTGTTTTCACGGCCGCTTAGAGTCGGTTTCAAGGGTCTATACATATATATGAAGTTGTTCAAATTAAAAAATAAATAAATAAATAAATAAACAAGGTATTTATGAATTAAATCAAATATGCGTCGATTGTTTAATTAACATTGTAGAGATATCTAATTTATTTTTTATTATACAGTCAGATTTGATATTTGATCTATTGATGAACATTGTAGATATATCTCATCAGTTTGTAATATAGTCAGATTGATATCTGTTCAAAGGGTGAACATTGTGGGGATATCTCATCAATTCGTTTAACATCAATCTTGTCAATTTCATTTGATATCTGTCAGTGGGTAAAACATGTAGAGATATATCGTCTATTTCTACACTGAAATATGGTCAGATTTGATATCTGGTCATTTGGTGAACATTGCAGAGATATCTCATCTATTTTTAGACTGTTATATAGTAAAATTTGATATCTGATCATTGGGTGAACATTGCAGAAATGTCTCATCTATTTTTAAGACTATTATATGGTCAGATTTGAGTGAACATCGCAAAGATATCTCATCTATTTGTATACTGTTATATTTTCAGATTTTATATCGGCTGTAGACAGCAGATTAGTTAGCACTATATCACGAAAACATACCTTTAACCCTTAAAGCGCCAGTCACAACTATTGTCGTCTGCTTTGTCGTCTGCTTGTAATTTTAAAAGTCATTTTTGCAAACAGTGTGGACCCAGATCAGACTGATCAGTCTAATCAGGGTCCACACTGTTTGCCTGTACGCAAGAATAGGTTTGAAAAGTTTGCAAGAATATTCAGCAGACGACATAAACAGATGCAGTTTTTCTTGGCGCTTTAAGGGTTAAAATGTTGACCCCCTTAAACACCACTTTTATATAGTAAAACTGGGGTTTACAGGGGTATACATTATTTTTCTTATTTCTGCTCAAAATCATAGATTGTGGGTACCCGTAAGAACCGCCTCGCCGAGGCGGTTCTAACCAATACTCACAATCTATGTTTTGAGCAGAAATATGAAAAAAAAAGAAAAAAAAAAATGACAGAGTTTTTTTTATCTGAAAATTTTCAGTTTTTGGAGGTGAAATTTTTTATATAGTTGAATATAGGCATGTTTTCGTAATGATATGTGGTTAACATTTTTTGGTCCCTAAATGAATGCAATACTGCAACGTAAATCTATAAATCTATATGAGCCAGCGCACGACAAAACCTAGAATAAGACCCTTGGAACCAACAAAGACTCAGATCAGCCTGTAAATCCACCCAATATGGCAAGGGTTCTCGTTTATCCCTCTTTGGATAGCCTGATGGCTGTCTAAGGCACATGCGATCAGCGAATACTCAGATCAGACTGCGCGGATGCGCAGGCTGATCTGAGTCTTCGCTGGTCGCACAAGTCGTATCGCAGGTTTTATCGTGCACTGACCAAATTAAAATAGTAAGCCCCAGCTTCCATCGGTAATATGATATTTTGTCACGCTTGACTTACCTTATATAGGTTCATAAAGGTAAACATCTATTCAGTATATCTGACGTTTAACCCTTGCCGCTCTATGGACAAATTCAGCAGACGATATTTTGAAACACTTTTCAAATTTTCCCATTAAACAGGCTTTGACATTTCTTCCCCAGGAGACAATTTCCATGAGATGCCAAAGCATATTTTCTGGGGAAAATAAGAAAAATATAAAAGGGCCGTCTGCTGCAGATTTTTTTTTACCAAGCATGCTAAGCGTTATGTCAACTTTGTCAGCAATAAGATAATCCATCCTTTCGTGTGCCAGCTGTTGGCGGTAGAAATATGAACGTTTCTTTGTGTGTCCTTTGTACAGATGCAGTCTGCTGCTGTGTCATTAATGAAACTATTTTTGTGCGGAAACACTGTTTCATTTTAGCGTAAATTTTCACTATTTTTATATATATAAAAAAACTTATGAATGGGAGCGATTTCATTGTGCAAAATACTTATTTTTATTAAATCAGCTGACGCGGATTTTTCATTATGAAATGCTCGTAGCACACGACAGCAGTTGCATCTAAAATACATTTTGCTTGTAATGATAAGGATGTCTTTCACTTTGCGAAATATCATATTCGAACACCTTACCAAACTTGTCCTAAAACTTGACTATCAAATAAAATACAGTCGAACCTCGTTATCTCGAACACGCTTATTTCGAGATTACCGCTTATCTGGAAGTGAAAATCAGGTCCCTGTTTTAACATGAAACTATGACAACAGGCAACAACATAATGTGGAAAAAAGGAGCAATTTCTCCTCTTTTCCACATTATTTTATATATATATATTTCTAACTTCAGGAATCAAATTACACATTCATTTGTTAAATGCGATTGTTCAATTTATTGTTTTCCTCACTCTCTCAACTCTGATATGTTGAGGTACGGACATCTCGAAGTATTTCAGTGAGTCCCTTGGAATTCGAGATAACGAGAGTCGACTGTAAGTTTAAAAAAAAAATAGAAGAACAAATCTGTTTGACTATCAGTTCAGTGATGTGTCTGAAACTGCTTGATAGGTGGCAAGGGTGGGGGTGGGAGGAAGAGATTTTGTTTGTCTGTGTAGGTGTCTAAAACCCATGACAGGAGTTCAATACTTAAAATTTTCAGGTCTTAATAACCACGATCGAGCTGACCTTCAGAAGCTTTAGATTTTATCTGAGACTCGCATTATAGGTTATGACGACCAGGTAATCTTTGATTATCAATTTCAAAAGGGAGAACAAAAATACACCTAAAATGTACCACAAAATTGAATCAGCCGGAAGAAGCCAGCGGGCGTTCTAATGCGAGCCACACCACATGAAAATGTGTCTTGCGGGCGTATGCGGACACCACGAAAACATACCTATATAATTTTGACCTCCTTAAACCCCACTTTTTATATAGTTGGGCTTTACAGGGTAGACATTATTTTTCTTATTTCTGCTCGAAAACATAGATTGTGGGTACTCGTTAGAACCGCCTCGCCGAAAAATATTTCAGAATTTTTATCTGAAAATTTTCAGTTTTGGAGGTGAAATTTTCAATATATTTGAATAGGCGTGTTTTTGGTAATGAGCGAAGGACCAGACCAGTCACTGGTCAGAACAATTCGCCAGGACTTACAGAATCATAGTCGACAAAGACCCCATTGAGTATATGCGGATAGACAGACAGATTTTTGGTCTTGCCTTTCATATGTGACGAAGACACCCGTTGCTATAGCGCGGCTGATATGAGCCCAGTCTCACTGACCAAGACAACTCCACTCCCCCTACTCAGAGGATCTCAGCTTTGATTTTTGAAAATTTATATGAGCGTCACTGATAAGGAATTTTGAAAAAATTATATGTGGGTCACTGAGAATGCCTAATTGGCCGAAATGGCCAAGGGGGGAACTTGACATTTCAACTGTTTTAAGTTTTGTGAGTGTGATCTTTGCTCTCAACCCAGCGGGCACGCAACGTTGATACAACGTCGAATCAACGTCGATGCAACGTCATGACGTTGTATAAACGTCATATGTCCGCTTTGTCTTTTTAGAATTTATTTATCTGCACTACATCTCGTGGAAGTGACGTGTGGTGGCCATAAAAGGCTCCTCGTACTTCACTATAGTGTTGTTTATATTTTCCGGTCCTTCAGGATCATTTAGTCCATTCCGGAATTTTGAAAATTTATCCAAGGGTCACTAATGAGCCCTAATTGCCTGAAAATAGGTAATCTAACCCAGAAACCTTGACACTTCGACTGTTTTCAGTTCTGAGAGGGTGCCCATCGCTCTTAAGGGTGATTTCTTTTAGAATCTATTGAAAAAGGACTGTAGTCCAAACATTGTAGAGAATTTTTACTGGAGACCGGAGCGAAGACTTTGATCAGACTTCGCTGCCAGCCTGAAGAGGCTTCGGACCCTTTGCTACCTATAGAGGCCGTGTGAAGACTGATCAGACTGCGCGAATGCACAGGCTGATTTGAGTCTTCGTGGGGCACATGCTGTGCCCCGGCTCTTATATGTACGCACTGAGACTAAGATCACCTTTTGCATCTGCACAGACTAGTTGCATGCACTGGCTGATCTGAGTCGGCTCATTAAGGGGAATGTACACTTTTTCAAGGGAGATAAGTCAGTCAAAAATCGTTTTTATTGTCCCTTCTGAAAAAGGGTCTACTCTGTTGGCAAAGAATTTAGGGAGCAAATTCTTTCTTTATAGAATAAACTCCTTTTCTGAAGAGGATTGAAGTGCAGAAAAGCAAACAGAAAGTCATAAAAGTTGTCTAACTTATGACAAATAGCAGCAAAATCACCTAATGTATTCATATACCTTAAAGGATCATCCACAAATATCTGTTTGTGCTTTAAAAGCAAGGCCACAGAAAGCTATTTTGCCCCAACCGTTATTGACCGACCAAATTATAAGGAAGTTATAGAAGTTATGAAATTTTGATTGTCTGAGTCCAGAACGAGGCTGTGAGTGAATGACGTCATGACCACACAATTGAAAATATAAAATAACAACCATTTGGATGCAAAGAGTTACCAGTAAAAGGCACATTAAAAATCAGACAAAAGCTGTAAACAAGCAGTTTTTGAATCTGGTCACGTGACAATGCTTTCAAAATGGCGGCTCCCCCATAGGCAGCCATTTTGAAATGTTCAAAACGCTATATTTTCAAAACCGTTCAAGCGATTTTCATGAAACTTGTTGCAAAATGTTCTGCTACCCAAGAACTTTCATCTGAAATGTATATTGGTTTTGTGAATGTTCTCTTTAATGAATGTTACAGGCTCCATATTCCTCAAAGATAGATATTTTATTATCCAAGAAAGGTTTAATAAATTGATATAATATGGTATTAATACAATCATAAAATGTGGCACCTAACAGCCTATAAAATTTCAGTTAGTCTCTCGTTGCTGATATGTAATGATTTCTTTTTATCGTATCTCTGAAATAAATTGTTGCCAACATTAATTCAGAGGTATGATAAAAATCGTTTCAGTTTTTGATCCAGTTCAAAAACGAGAAACTAACTGAATTGTGGAGCGCTGTGGTGCAGTGGTAAAGCGTCGGACTCGAGATCGAGAGGTACCAGGTTCGATCCCCACTAACTGCAAGTGTTGTTTCCTTGAGCAAGAGACTTTATCCACATTGCTTAGTACTGGTTTCTACCCAGGAAAAAAGAGGGCCACATGGAAGATTAGTACTAGATTACTAAATGTGTTAGCCTCTATTAATAAAGTCGATTATTATTATTATTATTATTTAAATTTTACAGGCTGTCAGATGCCACATTTCATGATCATATTAATACTATATATCAATTTGTTAAACCTCTCTTGGATAAAAAAAATGTCTATTTTTGAAGAATATGGAGCCTTTGTCTTTTTGTTTCCTTCTACTCTTCAAAATGTTAACACAGAAATATTATACAGAGAAACTAAATGTTGACTGTACCCGGAAGTTGACTTTTTATCAGTAGGATCATCTGAGCCACCTCATGACAAAACCAACATCAAAGGGCTGAATAGCCCTGAAATGACAGATTCTATGAGAAACTAATACATTCCAGAAAATCATTTTGCCCTTCATTTAAGCTTGTGAAGCTTCTCCGTCGAAAAAAGAGAGAGAAAAAAAACGAGCTTCAGCGAACAACAAAGGCGCTGATCAGATCTGCGCCTTTGCTGTTCGCATATGTATTAAAGCGAGTTTTCTCAGCGGCTCATATGGAGACTTGAACCATAGATCAAGCACAAATCGTACTACTTTTTGGTTGGTATCTATTCAATGGCGTACTAATATACACACATGGTCAGCTTTTTTACAAAAGTCAATAGAAGTCAAAGCCACTGTCTCTAAAACCGCGCGTCGCAACGAAGAATGACAGATAGAATCTGTCATTAAAAAATGGCATGTGCACCCAGCGAAAACTCAGAGCTTTTGCTGTGCGTTCAATGGGTAGCTAAGTAAACAAGCTTTCTTCAGTGGGGCAGTGAGGGGGTGGGGCAGCGAAGACTCTGATCAGGCTGATCTGGGTATTCGTTGGACACGCATGCCATTTTGATGTTTGTCATGAAATGGCTCATCTTAGAAAGGAGTTCTTCGGGACATATGCGGACAGGGAGGACTCAGGTCTGGATGACTGCCTTCAAGAGGCCATGCTAAGATGCATGCTTGTGCTGAGTACCACTGGCTGTTGGACCAATAGTTACCGAGAAACTGACTTAAACGCGCAAACTTAACAAATACGGTGAAGCCTAACATATAGGTCAAGGTCAAATATAGATGACAAGATTCAATTGGCCATGCTATTATGTATGCGAGTGCCAAATATCACTACTGTAGGACCTGTAGTTACTGAAAAATTGACCTAAACGTGGAAAAAAAACTTAAGAAAGACCCAGTTCCAAACTTGATCTAGAAATAATCAAGAAAAAAATTGGAGCAGGATTCATGATAATCACTTTAAAAACGTGACCTCTAGTGTGTTAACTATATTTTCCTTTGATTTGGCCTAGTGACCTAGGTTTTTACCCCAGGTGTCCCATTTCGAAATCGACCAAGAAATCATGCAAACAAACATTTTGAGCAAGATTCAGATGACTATTAAAAAAAATGTGACCTCTAGACTCTAGAGTGTTAACAAGGTTTTCCTTTCATTTAGCCCGGTGACCTAGTTTTTGACCCCAGGTGACCTGGTTTGAATCGATCTATATATTATCAAGAAAAACATTTTGAATACGATTCCTGATGATTACTTCATAAGTGTAACCTCTTGAGTGTTAACAAAGTTTTCCTTTGATTTTACCCGGTGACCTAGTTTTTGACCCTAAGTGACCCTAAGTGATCCAGTTTTGACCTTGACCTAGAACTCATCAATTCAAACATTTTGAACAAGATTGAACTTGAACAAGTCTTGAGTGTTAACAAAGTTTTCCTTTGATTTTACCCGGTGACCTAGTTTTTGACCCTAAGTGATCCAGTTTTGAACTTGACCTAGAACTCATCAATTCAAACATTTTGAACAAGATTCACGATGATTACTTTAAAGATGTGACCTCTAAAGTGTTAACAAGACATTCCTTTGATTTGGCCTGGTAAGCTTGTTTTTGACTCAAAGTAACCTTGTTTCGAATTTGACCTAGAAATCATCATCACAAATATTTTGGGCAATACTCATGATGATTTCGTAAATATGTGACCTCTGGGGTGTTAAGAAGGTTTTCCTTTGATTTGGCCAAATGATCTAGTTTTGATCTAGAAATCATCATCAAGAACATTTGAGCAAGATTCATGACGATTACTTAAAAAAAATGTGACCTTTAGAGAATTTACAAGATTTTCCTTTGATTTGACCTGGTGACCTGATTAATCCAAAGAGACCCAGTTTCGAACTTGACCTAGATTTCATAGGGGCAAACATTCTAACCAAGTTTCATTAAGATTGGGTCAAAACTGTAACATACGAATTGTTCGTTGACGACGCACCATTACGAAAACACGCCTATTCAAATATATGGAAAATTTCACCTCCGAAAAACTGAAAATTTTCAGATAAAAAACTCTGATATTTTTTTCATATTTCTGATCAAAACATAGATTATGGGTACTCGTTAGAACCGCCTCGGGTACCACAATCTATGTTTTATGCAGTAACAAGAAAAGTAATGTATACCCCTGTAAACCCCAGTTTTACTATATAAAAGTGGGGTTTAAGGGGGTCAAAATTATATAGGCATGTTTTCGTGATGCGACGCTCGTCGCAAGACGGACGACACCGGACTGAGGGTGATAACACTAGCTCACCCTAAGCATTTGCTTTGGTCCTGTGAGCTATAGATCCCTTTTTAAAATGGGGCTTCTCATATCCCTTCTAAAATAGGGCTTCTCATAAAGGAAAGAATTTGTTCTTTTAAGAACAACTTCTATCATTGTGAAAGTAAATATTTTACTGCAAGCATTTTCCTTAAGCACACGAGTAATATGCGTTATGAGCGCTACGCCAGTGGGTGTCGTCCGCTTACACGGTCGTTGCATGCTATAGACTATGTGACACTGATCAGACTGTCAGTGTACAGATTGTTCTGAATTTGCGATGTTCATACCTATTACTTTTTTCTAAACGAACTGTAAAAATTAAAAGCAGTCCTGATGTAGTTTTATCATTGACAGATCATGAAATACCAATAGAATCGTACCGTGGACAGTCTGCATTATTCGAATTCAAATTAAATCAAAATTTGGAGACTTAAAATTTTAAATACCTGAGTCTCAGATTTTCTTGATACCATTCATGTAACGTGTCAAAGTGTCAGCTGATCATCAAGACAACCACGTGACCTAACAATCGAAAAGATCCCTTATCGCATTAGCGTAGATCGAGCGGAGGATACGGACAGTCTTATCATGATCTTCGCTCTTATTATCATGAGATGATATAAAATGCCAATGCCTGTTAGGTAGAGACTGCGGGTGTACGCAGGTTGATCATGGGTGTTTGGTAGTCCGTTGAAACATTTATTCCGTGTGGATTCTGCCACCTCAGCTCTTTGGACAGGTCCTTGTCCAATAGAAGTGGTATCAGGTTTGTTTTTATTATTACCATGTTTTAATATATTTACAGGTATTGTATATAAAAATGTCTGTAATGAATGCAAAAGGTGCAGACCCTGATTAGACGCCGCATTTGCGGCGTCTAATCAGGGTTTACACTGTTTGCAAGGGTCCCTTTTATGGGACACTACGCAAAAATGGGTTAAGGTACCATTTTTTTCACAGGTGACCCTTCTTTGTACTGTAAGCGAGCCATGATCCCTCTAATCTTTTACGTTAACAGTTGCAAAAACAATTACATAATTTCGGGAAAATGAAGTAGTTTTTTCCGACAACCTGTAGTTTTCTCGTGATACAGATTATATGGTCGGAAAATAGACCTAAAGCTTCTTCTAGCCAACAATGACCTCTGACAGACAGGCTGGTCAGAGTCTTTGCTTTATTTATTTATTTAAATTTGTTAAAACATTACGAAAACACGCCTATTCCAATATATTGAAAATTTCACCACTAAATTTTTCATATTTCTGCTAAAAACATAGATTGTGGGTACTCGTTAGAACCGCCTCGGCGAGGCGGTTCTAACGAGTACCCACAATCTAAGTTTTTGAGCAGAAATAAAAAAAAAACTAATGTATACCCCTGTAAACTCCAGTTTTACTATATAAAAAGTGGGGTTAATGGGGGTCAAAATATATAGGTATGGTTTGTGATGATAAGACGTTGAATTAATTCTCTTGACATTTTTTGACAAACTGCCCAGTCTGATCTGAATCTTCGCTGGGCACACATGTTCGAATGTACGTTCCCTGACTTTTAGGCTCAAATGGATACGCTTGGTAAAGTTTTCGCCATTACTGCCATGGCAGACAACTTTTGTGACTTCCTGTTTGCTTTGCTTTACTACACGACGATTCCCTTGGAAAGAAAAAACGAGAGAAGTAAATTATCATTAGTTTGTCGTCTGCTAACTGCATGATAAGCGGTATTATTAACCCTTGTCATGCTGGATAAATTAAGATGCCACGCCCATTCGTAATTGTCAGCCAATCAGATTGCTTGATCCAGATTGTTGATATAAATTCGCATTAAGAATGATAAACAGTGCAGATCCAGAGCAGTTGGCTTCTAACTGATCTGGATCTACACTGTTTGCAAAGACAGGACATACCCGGGTCCGGCAGGAAAAGGGTTAAGTTATAGAGGTGTTTGACTGAAACGGTCATATTGGGTCTGGTCGAACTCGACTTAGACAGGAAGTCACAATCCTAATTTGATTTACCTGAAGATTTAAAAGTCTTTATCACTTTACCATATCAACAGATTAAAAAGAAGGCTCGAAAGACGCGAAAAGGGAAATCTACAGTGTCGCGCACCTAGACCAGTGAAACGCCAAGAAACAAACCCAGCTAACATCATACCTCTACAGAGGACCATTGTCGACCCGACAGGATTCCTGTCCGATATAGCTAGCTGGGAGACTAAGGTCGTTCCAATCTCTCCAGACTGAGACCGTTTGTGATATATACATATATTATCAAACTTTTCCAAATGCATTATTTTTTTACCAAATCATATTGTGAATAGTCTTTCGAATTGCCTTGCATGAAAAAACTGTTTACTTGGAGTATTGACTAATTCCACACCATGTTTATAACAGGAGTTGTCCCATACACCGCTGACGGCGTCGGCGCTGTATGGTTTGTTATACGCCAGTAGACGTTGACGTTTTACAAGAACTAGAAAAACATCCATCCAAATTGCATAGATGTAAGCATAGACGCACAGTCTTATGTATGTCTACGTATTTCACAAGGGTTCAAGTATGATTTTTTAAATGCTAATATTTACATATTTTTGGTTTGATTCTGTTCAGTTTCGCGTTTTATATTTTGTTTCCATTAACAATGTCTCGAATCTTTATAATTAGGAGCGAATTGGTCCAATCAATTTACTTGTTATTTCTATCTTCGTTTTGTGACGATCAGCATTTTTTTTCTATGTTGATTTACCTGCCTAAATTTGGTTAAGCTGTTGAACCAACAAAAACAAGAGGAGACGTTAGAATAAAGTCAAATATTCAGCACTACACTAGTCTTTCTTGTGGGCGATATCAGTGATGGCTCTCAGGTATTCAAGACATCCTACTTAAAAATGTATTTAGAATCATGTTCAAGCCTCAAGATGTGTTAATATCAAAGAGATTTGAAGGGAAATTGTAACACTACACACCTATCAGAGCTGATAATAAGTGGCTATTTCCTACCATATAAAATATGCTGATCTTGTGGTCAAGGTGTCCGAGCGATATGGTCGTGAGAAGAGGTTGTTCATGGTTGTTAACGCTAAGCATGCTGGGTAAAAAAATTCAGCAAATGACATTTTGAATTTCTCAGAAAACAGGCTTTGACATTTCATGCAAGTTGTCTCCTGATGAGACAATTTGCATAAATTTTCGAAGTCTGTTTTCTGGGACAAGTAAAAAAAAAAACGTCATCAGTTTGTCCTTTGCTAAATTAACCCAGATAGTGGTAGAGGTTAAAATCATGATAATGGGTAGAACAGTATATTATCATGACATGACATTTTGCTTGATTTAGTCATATTGAACAAGAGCACAAACTACCGGCAGTCAACATGTGCTGTAATATTTTATCCGCGCAGACACTGCGTATGAAATGCCAAGCCTGATACTTTCAGAACAAAAACAACAACAACAACAACAACAACAACAACAAAAAAAAAAAAAAAACAAAAAAAAAAAAAAAAAAAAACAACACACAACAACGTTAGTTTACGTGGTTTGTTTACCTATGTCAGTCCACGTACAAAGTCAATGTGACAATGGAAACTAATTTATAATCAGAACACTGAGTACAGAAGATGTCCAGAACTGGATATATTTCACAAACCAAAAAAGTGAAAGCAACCAGCCCCCTTTTCACAAACTAGGTCATCACAATGCCGACAGGGTCCCTCAAACACAATAGTAACGAACAGAACAAAAACATGAATTACTAAGGTTTACATACTGTTTAAAAGCACTAAAGGAACCCAGCGGGCACATAACGTTAAGACAACGTCGCGTCAACATCGATGCAACGTCATGACGTTGCATCGACGTTGACCCGACGTTGTATAAAAGCCATGTGCCAGCTAGGAACTACTCAGCTTGGATGGATGCGCGAACTGAACTGGGCCTTCGATGTTCAGAGCCTCTGCCTTCCCAGCGGGCACATGGCGTTTATACAATGTCGCATTAACGTCGATGCATCGTCACATTAACGTCGATACAACGTCACATTAACGTCCATGCAGCGTCACATTAACGCCGATGCAACGTCATGACGTTAATGCGACGTTGTCTTAACGTTGCCTGAACACTGGGTTTCTTTTAGAGAAGACCTTTATTTGAGAAGGGGCTTTGTGTGCAGGAAGTCACAAAAGTTGTCTCCCATGTAAAAATGACCAAAAATCTTTAAAGTTTATCCAATCTTAAAGTGTCCAGAATAAATACGGTACGTTGTAAATATAGCCGTCGTACAACAGCAGTTCTCACCGTAACATAGTTCTTTGATTGTGGTATTAGTGTACGTGATACTGCATTCGTTAACTTTTGGCGTTTGCTGTATTTCCCTTAACCCATTTATACCTAGTGGATTCTTCTATCCCTATTAACTGGTTGAGTCTATTTGTCATATTAGGGGTAGCAGGTTGATTTATTTTTTATCAGTTTGACAGAAATCGATGTATCTTTTGAACAAACAGTGAAGACTCTAAGCCGCGCCATCCAAGCAAACACACAACCTGGTTTCAACGTCGTTACAACGTCGTAAAACACAACGTGGTTACAAAGTCGCTGCAACGTCACGACGTTGCAGCGACGTTGTAACGACGTTGAAACCACGTTGTGTGTTTGCTGGGATGCGGCTTCTGATCTGGTTCTGCACTGTTTGCTTATACCCCATTTAAAGGACACTAGGCCTAAATGGGTTAAATATTCGGACACCTTACTATACTTGTCCTAAATTTTGAGCAAGTCCCAAACACTGCTGGATGAGTGGCAAACAACGTAGACCCTGATCAGACGCCGCAAGATGCGGCGTCTGATCTGGCTCTACATTGTTTGCTCTGGACCGTCTTTACGAATATTTAGGATTATTATAGTAGGAGGCACACCTTCACACGTAGAACGAAGGCTCTGGGTAGACTGCGCGGATGTGCAGGCTGATTTGAGTCTTCGTTGGGCGCACATGTGAGAAGGTATGTTTTCCTACGTTACGGTTTATATACCCAGCAGACACATGGCGTCTATATAACGTCGCCTCAACGTCGATGCAATGTACTATATAACATTGCCCCAACGTCGATGCAACGTACGTTGCATCGACGTTGAGGCGACGTTATATAGACGTCATATGCCCGCTGGGATATTTACTCTTGAAATGCTCAAATGGAACCCGCTCTGTAAAGTCGAACCCCAATGGCTAAAACTTAGATCCGGCCCTGTACAAGCCATCTTAGGTGTAGCAAGTAACAGTAGTTAACACTTAAAACGCTATGGGCAGATTCAGCAGACGACAAATAGACAATGCTTTTCTTACTTTTCCTAGAAAACAGGTTTGACATTTCATGCAAATTGTCCCCATTGGAGACAATTTGCACGAAATGTCAAAACCTGTTTTCTAGGAAAAAAAAGCAATATGTCGTCTGCTGAAAATTTTACCCAAAGTGCTAAGCATTAAATAGTCCTGATACATAGCTATTACAGACAAGCTTTTAATAATCAACTAAACATTAAGCAATTCACAGATAGCTCAAATTTTTTTGACAGCCGACAGCGAAACAAGGCGACAGATATAAAGTGGTTACTCATATTTGACAATATTCACACTTTAAAACAAGTGACCACCTTTTGACGAACGGAAGAAGCGATTAGTCTTCAAACCTAAGCTCTTTAGTGGTCTCCGACACATTGTCGCTCTGGATTTGTGAGCTTATTATTATGCCATTTTAACACTTTTCCAAATGGGTCCCAGCTAATTGCAAATAAAATGTGTTGTACATGCATATGAAATATAAGCCACAAGCCTGTCCACGGACACGAATGAACTGCGCATGTCCAGAACATACATTGCGCACGCACAATGATGCGCACGAGCCGTGTGAACATGTATGCGCAATTCGCACATTCTTTGGACCATGTACGTTTAAAACTGAGCTGCAATTGACCCGGCCGTACTAGCATGTGAGCACTATCCTTCGAAAATATAGGCGCTTTGGTCTGAGCATGCGCACACTCTCTCTGAAAATGTGGACATTCTCGCATGAGCGAGTACACACTTTGGTCTGAGTATATGCACAATTTGGTTTTCTGGTCTGAGCGTGTGCATACTGTAGTCCGAGAGTGTGCGCGCTCTGGTCTGAACATGTGCACATCTGAGAATGTAAGGAGCGCCCTTGTCTGAACATACGCACACTCTGGTCTGAGAAAGTGGGCGCTCGTTTGAACATGTGCACTCTGGTCTGTGAATGTCGGAGCTCTGATCAAAGCGTGCTGATCTGAGCAGTTACACACTCTAGTCTTAGCGTCTGTGCACTCTGATCTGAACATTTACACACTCTAGTCTGAACATGTGTGCACTCTGGTCTGGGAATATGTGCACACTGGCCATGAGCATGTGGACAAATGTGTCGTCTGACCATATACGCACACTAGTCGGGGCATATGCGCATATAGGGTATACACCCGAATATCGCATCACTAATGTATGTTGAAAATAGAAATGTCTGTTAGCCGTATTTACAAGGTACCTGTCACGGGTCTTACTTCAGCCACAGTTTATCTAGCAAAGAGCTGGGTGGATAATTTGTGTAATTTGGACAGATTTCCATTTTAATACGGTATATACCCTAAATATTCGGACACATCTACCCATACTTATAATAAAATTTGAATATGGCGAGGTCTCTTTAAGATCCTAATCAGATGCCGAATCTTATCCGGGTCTAGACTGAAGCTTCGGCATGTCTAACCGAAAACGAGGCAATAAGTACGGTAGTATGTGTGCTTTTGAATATTATCTACCGAATTCGACCTAATTACCGCACCGTGCGCTCAGTTTTTTTTTTTTAATTACTGGTAAAACATGCATTCACCTACACCAGGGGTAAACTTGAAAGAAAAAAAAAAAAAAAAAAAAAACAACATAGGACTTCTGTAATGATGCTTATGCCAAGTTTTCTTCTTCTGATTTTCTTTATAAAAGCATATGTTATGGGTACCCATTTGAACTGCATTGACAAGTCGATGCAGTTCAAATCGGTTCCCATAACATACGCCTTTATAAAGAAAAAAAGTACAAAAGCTGTAATCTAAGACTCAGAACTGCTTGACTGTGCGCTTATAGGGGTATGTGCGGTAATTAGGTAGAATACGGTATACTGAAAAAAGAGATTGACCGTGTTTCACTATAGACAGTGTTACACTAGGAGCTACAAAAATAACTCAACAAGCTATTTCAGTAAAAATCTTTTATTTCTTACTTATCAATTAGGATAAAACATTGACATATCAAACAGCTGATCAACAATGACCAACCAGGCTTAAAGTGCCAAGTCTCCCTAAAACAAGGATAAGTTTCCATGCAAATATACAATCTGTTTCATGATAATTCGGCACAAATTCGAAAAACTCGAAAAAATGTTACTGAAACAGTACAAGAACAAAGAACTAATCTTGCTTCACTTTAATTTAACCCTTTCATCCCGAGTTTCTGAAGTGGACTCTTCCATCCTTGAATTTGGACTAGTTCACTGCTGTAAACAGGGATTTCAGTCTTAAATAAAAACGGAATGGCAAACAGTGTGTATCCTGATGAGACGGCTCGTAACGAGCCGTCTCATCTGGATCTACACTGTTTGCACAGGTATCTGTTTCAGTCTGCTGGGTTGAAAGAGTTCATAGCTTATTCTCTTCTGACAAGTCACAGCAAAATAACCATGTATCAACTCGATGACTTGGGGTTTTACATCCCTTTAAACATTGTTTAAGTCATATTGAGACAAATATCCACAGGACCAACCCAGACGAGCCTGCATACGTGCATTTTGTCAGGATCTCTGAGAAGAGAGAATAACATGACAAGTGAGCACCAATATACAAGTACATCTTGGGCTTCACTGTTCCTGTCAGGAGTTTTGTAGGTTTTTGCCATGTTTTGACTTATTCCTCTGGATTTGCTGACACAACTGTTTAAATAACAACTGAGGTCTATCTTCGGACATGATTAATTAGCTTAAAATGCAGAGCTATTATAAGCAAAGATCAGCTGTAGCGAAATTATGTACTGTTTTGTAAATACACTTATTTGAAGCCATTAAAGTCTTGCATAGTAAATGGTTGCATTTACGGCATAAACCAAGCCGTGTGAGGTCAAGTGGTATCTTCTACATAAATCAACAGTGGACTGGCTCAATTTTGTAATCCACTGTCAAAATGTCTTTGCTTTGGGAACTTTGAAGACTCTGATCAGACCACAAAGATGAACCAGCCTTCCAAAAACGTGAATCGCATGAAGTACCACTCCCCTCTCCTGTTAATACCATATAGAATATCATTCATACAGTTTTAACCTAAGAACTCTCTGGACAGATATAGCAGACGACAAATTCATTTTTCATACTTATATCCGAAGACAATTTGCATGAAATGTCAAACCTTATTTTCCAGGAAAAATATATGAAAAATATTACAAAATGTCGTCTGCTGGATTTTCTTCCCAGCATGCTAAGCGTTAAATATTGCTTCACACTTGCAATTATACACAATATTACTCTCACTCCGATACCCAAAACTATTTTCATATAAAATATCTTCTTATCACAAAATTATAGTTTAAGGGTAAAAAAATATAAAAAAAGGAAACATTATGGCGTTTAAACTTTATATCACTGTTGAGTAATAAATTGAATCTCGCAAGCAATCACATGGAAAAATATTGTCTGCCTACAGTGGTCCTCTCCACCCAACAGAGAAGACCCAATAGGTAAGACTCGTCATCAAACTACAACCATACACAACTAGGATTTCACTCATGTCTTAGGAGTTTCAATTCATTATCAAAGAGCAGCTGACCCGTGTCATTACACAGCCCATAGCTGACCTGTGACTTTTACACAGACAGCGGACACGTGACTTTACACAGACATCTGACCCACGACTTTACACAGACATTCAGAGAAAATAAGCAACTGATCATCAATACCTATTCATTCTTTCTTTCTTTGCATCCATTTTTACAAAGAATACATGAAGAAAAAAGACCGAAAGTAAACAAAAAAAAAAAAAAAAAAAAAATGTAAATTATTATCACAGATTGAGAAATACTATTAAAATAATTGTAATGAACTGAAAGACACCTATTAATTTCAGATTTTACTGAAATATTCCAGAAGTCCGAAATTAAAACTGCTCATTTGTTCAATTTGTTCAGTATACAGTCATCTACAAGTTTTCTATTTGCTTGCAGCACTGTTCCAGATAAAAAGTCAGAAAAATATTTTTCTTATTTCTCCACGAAAACATATGTTTTCGTGGAGAAATAAGAAAACTGTCAATGTTAAAGTGCCTTATCTGGAGTGGTTACTTGGATAACTTGGACAAGCATAGAAATATCCAGGCAATATCCTCTTATATCACACCAAAATATATGCATGGGTGAAAGTTCTAAAATTCAAGAATCCTGAAACCCCGGTTTTCAAATCCTGAAAAGCCAAATTTGCCCATATTTTATACTGGCACAGCAAGTCCAAAATCCTGAAATCAGGACTAATCCTGAAAACTTTCACCCATGCATATGGGTCATCTCAAGCAAAAAGGTGTTTGGGGGAAATATTTGGACTGTATCAACCAACAGTAGGGTAAATATGGTTCTTTTGTCTCTTCTGAGAATCTGTTCTCTACTCAGAAGTTAAAATATTTCAGGTTATTGCCAGATATTAACTAGTAAATGATTTTTCTTTTAACACTTTGGTTAAAAGAGTTCTTTTAACGCTTTGGTTAAAAGAGTTCGAGACATTTATGTCGAAGTGGGACCTAAGGCGTTTACACAGTACTTTCTTAAGTACATTATGAGAATTACAGTTGGGCACTGGTCCCTTTCTACAGTATCAGAAAGGAAGGCAGTTTCTCAAGCCCAACACCCTTTTCTCGTCTCTCTCACGAACTTAAACTATTCAGTTTCAAAGCCTTTTCTTTACAGAAACAATTTCTACATCTACAAATTATTTTCTTGATTAGTTTTCTTTCTTTTTCTTTTTTTTTTCAGCGAGACATTTTATGCATAATCTTTTTTTTATCAATTATTTTTTTTTTATATTTTTTTTTCTACATCATATTAACACATTTATCAAATGTCTGATTTCCTGTTTTACTTGTTATTTTATCAAACCTCTAAAATTCCCTTATAAACACACCATTTAACTTTTTTTTTTTTTGTCTTATCAAGCCAAAAGTAAAAAATGTTGCTATTGTCTAAATGTGATACCTATGTGATTCTGAATATACATTTTGTTTAATTTCCTCTTTACAAATAATGGATGAATATTGTAGAAACTTGAGGTAGGAAGTTTCTGGAGGCTTTGAGACCTAACCGGCTAGAAACTGTTTCCAAACGAAATATACACAGAACCGAAATCTGTCTACTCATTTTGAGTACATTGCCCTTCGTGTAAAATTCTGTGTAAATTTCAATTTGAAAATAATTTACTACAAGTACCAATAAACAGGACTTGTAAGAAAATGTTGACGCATGTTTTTAATGGATAACTGTATTAAGTCACAATTTATACTTTTATATATGCATTGTGACAATAGTGTATACAGTATGCCAATATTTTCTTACTATACTATACTCGAAAACTCAGAGGTAGCCGAATTTCATTAAAACAATAAATATATGTATAGGACACGATTTCTTATGTTTTCAATATATCACTATGCCAGATAATAACACAATACCAAACAGCAAAATCCATTTAACCCGTGCATGTGCAGTGTTAGTACTGGCTTTCATTTGTCTACTCACACAAAACAGAACTTTGTAGAATGAGTGTAAACATGTTTGTAGAGCAAACATGGAAAGCTGTGACCAGACACTGCTTAGATACTTGAGCTAGTCTAGATCTTTGCTGTGCTCGTCATCATAAGACCTTTACTTATGATGAGGTGCCTATTTATCTTGTTTCTTGAAAACAAACCATCATCATCATCATCACTTTGCATGGCACATCACCACATGATGAAGTCTGTCAGTTTTAGCCAAGAACTCATCTTATGATCCTAATTATCAAATAGCTCTGTGTCAGAATCTTTGTCCTTTTTTATAACCAAAAACTATCTTATTTTTCTTCTTTCTCCATGAAAACATATATTGTATGTACTCATTAGAAGCGCCTCGCTTCTAATGAGGCTATTAACATAGATAAATGATATGTTAATAGATAGGCTATTAACATAGATAAATGTTAGTAGAGCACTAGGGTTTCAAAGTGTAGCCTTGTCTTAAAGTGTTCTTCAAGTGCTTTTGTATTTATGTTCAATGTTCCTAATATTAAAAAAAAAAAAAAAAAAAAAAAAAAAATGCATTCTTCCTCTATTTTAATCCTGCTTGTAAACTGCAAGTCCTGAGGATAACTACTGATCCAGGTTCCGAGGTAATAAAACTTTTTTCATGCTCAACTCAGCTGAGCATGAAATTTTCTCTGCTAATAAATATGAAAATGCCAACAAGAGTTGGCATTTTCATATTTATTAGCAGAGAAAATTTCATACTCAGCTCTATTTAGCAAGAAATAATTTGCAATTGTTAATAATGAGATTTATTAGCAGGACAAATTTCTTGCTCAGCTGAGTTGAGCATGAAAAAAAGTTTTATAACCTCAGGGCCAGGTCTGATAAACAGGATCCTAAGGCTCTTTTTCACTGACAGACATAATAATTCAGACAAGTTCGTCAGAATAACATGTCAATTACTACAACACTCAACTTGTCAGCATAATAAATTACAAGGTCTTTATTTAGACCATAAAATGCATTTAATTCTGAAAATATTCTTGTGAAGTTTATAAATACACTATTGCATTCTTTTCTCTCAAAATTGTCCAGACCTATTTGCATATTCCAGACCAATCCTACCATAAACAGGATGAAACTGTTAACTAGAAGAATCAAAGTAAAAAAAGCCAATACTTCCTTCCATATATATGGGTCACGATGAGAGGAAATGTACCTGTAGACATGTACATTCAACATAGACTCAAATCAGCCTGCACGGATGTGCAGGCTGATTAGAGTCTTAGTTGTTTGCATGAAGAAACATCCTTGGTTATCCAAAATGTGCCCAGCAAGATTCTAATCAGACTGCGCGAATGTGCAGGCTGATCTGAATCTTTGTTGGACACATTTCAGAAAGTATGTTTCTTTCTCAAGGTTGGGGGGACCTAGAACCTGCACACATGTAATGGCTGGTCCAAGCCTCCACTGCAAGCATGAAAGGTGAAAAAGTACACTTTAAAGGGAAATTACTCAGACTCCCGGTGAAAGGGAGATAAAACTTCCCTTCTTTTCTCCGTGTATCTTTTCTTTTCAATGGATCCTTTTGGCGCAGACAACTTGTGCCAGAATTGTCTTGTGTTGAAATGGCAGAAACTGTCTGTTGTCTCCATCCACTTTAACCCTTGTCATGCTGAATAAATTAGAATGCCACACCCACTTCTTATTTTCAGCCAGATTGCTTGATCCAGGTTGTTGATATAAAGTCTAATACTGAATGGCAAACAGTGCAGACCCAGATCAGTTGGCTTCTTCAGAAGCCAACTGATCTGGATCTACACTATTTGCAAAGGCAGGGCATTTTCGGGTTCAGTAGGACAAGGGTTGAATGATAATAGAGAAATGCACTACAATTAAAGAGTTTTGCATTAAGTCATCATGTAATTGAACAGTGCAAGGCCCACATTGGCCTGAACCCTATTGTAGAATTCACAGATGACCTGCAAAGGCTGTGGTGGATGAACAGCTAATCTGGGTCATCATTTTTTTTTTTATACTGTGCTCCAATAGCCCTTCTTTGCAAGCTATAGCTCAAATTAATCTCCAGACAATGATCAAGAATGAGAGAAAAGAAAAACAATAATTAATGACTGAACACATTTTTTTAATATGCTTTGCCAGGGCAAATGAAAATAGGTTTCTTAGAAAAATGCTACTTGGCTCAAATGAGACAGGACAAAACAAAAGGAGTCTTTCAGCACAACTGTGTAGGAAAAAATCAGATTGACATCAGTCCCAATCTGATCAACTGTTCATTTCCAGGAGTCATGAAATATTGCTATAGGCAGATGATCATATTGTAGATGAATCCAGTTGACGTCATAGCACTAGTTAAGGCGCTTTTTCCAATCCAAAAGTATTGATATTTTTCTTATTTCTCCACAAAAACATGTTGTGGGTACTCATTAGAAGCGCCTCGGCGAAAGCGCCTCGCCGAGGCGCTTCTAATGAGACCCACAACATGTTTTCGTGGAAAAATAAGAAAACTATTTACCGGATACCCACCCTTATCTAGACCTATGGAAATGTGACCTAGACCTTCTCAGTTCGCATGTAAGACCCGTTGTTTGCCACTGCTCATAATATACATACTGTATTATACATAAGTACTGGAACACGCTGAGCAAACAGTGTAGACCCTGATCAGGGTCTACACGGTCTGTCATTTATCCGACAGTTTTTAGACATATCAACATTTCAAATTTTAATATGTTTCAAATCGGGTGGGTGTGTCTCAATATTTATGGTAAATACAGTAATACAACAAGAAGAGAGACATTTGAAACAACTATGACTCTATACAATTTTAGCAGAAAGAGGTCCTAATATATCTACAGTTGCATCTTATATCTACTCGATATTGTAAGCTAGCTACTTTACTATACTCAATCAAGCAGAAACATTTTCTTTGTCCTGGCTTTAATGCCTGCCAAATATTAAGTCGACCAAAATTCCACATAAATTTACTATCAAAGAGATATCAAATTAATCT
This sequence comes from Anodontia alba, assembly GCA_964016985.1. NCBI lineage: Eukaryota > Metazoa > Mollusca > Bivalvia > Lucinida > Lucinidae > Anodontia > Anodontia alba. Next base: position 103,759,904 of record OZ024824.1, read on the forward strand.
GTTGATGGCTTTTCAAAGTTAATATTTGGTGTGCAAATCTGACCAAATCAGCGTTTGGCATTTTTTTCATTATTATTATTATTATTTTTTTTTTAATCAAATTCAACACTAACACCTATGAGCTGTTAAAGGAATCTCTGCAAGTGTTTCTATACAGAAAAACAAAGTGAGGCCCAAAATCAAAATAATAATATGAAAAAAAGAAAATATTTTCCAAAATATCGACTTAAGAATCAACAGGCATTGACTGATGCACAAGGCTTGGCCCCTTCTTCTTATATAAATAAATAATAATTTATGACATCCATTTCAAGGTAAACAATCACAAAAAAGTACTGATACTTTTATAACACAAAATGTTTGTCAAAATCAGAAAAGTAACAAACTTTTCAGGGAAAATAACCCAACGTAAAAACACTATTTACATAGCACTAGTAATGATCCTTAACACACTCCAGGTTGTCACCAGAAGCTTAAAATTTTACTTGTTTTCCACATACACACACAAAAAAAATGAGTACTCAATGCTTCCATCAAGTACCCACGCTTTTTCTGCATTAAAAAAAAAAAAAGAATATTTTGCTGGTTTTTATTTCATACCTGGAGTGCTATTTACTATAATATGGAAGATGTTACAGCAGTATCTAGTCCAATCAGATTTGAATATGCAAATGAAGTCCTATGAATATGCAAATGAGCTATTGTAGCTGGAAAATGGTCAAGATTTTTTGCTACCCTCTATTTGACAAAAGTAGCACCTTTTTTGTTTTGTTTTTCTTCATCTATACATATAACATTGTCAGTTGAAAAAATGATATGATTTTTTGATGACATGAACTGAGACCCCTCAAGAGAATAAGGAACTGTTGTCAGTGGACAATATCTGATCAGGGCCTATCAATCATAGTTCCAGATTAGAGTGGGTATCCACATTATTTTTCTTATTTCTCCATGAAAATATATGTTGTGGGTACTCATTAGAAGCGCCTCGATGAGGCGCTTCTAATGAGTACCCACAACATATGATTTCATGGAGAAATAGGAAAAATATCGTTACTTTTCGATTAAAAAAGGGCCATATCTGGAGCTGTATCACTGAGTTCACACCGTACTGCCTCCAGCAATGATATGTAGGCTGTTTTGAGTCTTCACTGCTCCAACAGTCCCTGTTCTCATGGTAGACTCAAATGAAAAAATATCACATTAGGCAGCAGCGTATATGTTGTGTTAAATGAAGAAATGATGAATAATTGTTCAGCGAAATAGATGATCAAACAAATATGAGAAATTCTCATGAACATTTTATATCGTATATCTCTAAAGTATGTACAACAAAAATGGACAACAAACATGTCCATAAAACAAATCTTTAACAAGTAAACACATCAACAGAACAAACAGCCTTAACATTTAACAAACTCAGTGCTTTGGCACTGACTGAAACGATTTCGGTGCATTTACACCGAAATATCAGATCTTCATAAAGACTTTGACCTATAAACAAAGTTAAGTGTGACATCTAATTAAGGAATTGAGAAACCAAACCTTTTTATTTTTTACTTAGGATGGAGATTTTCCTACGAGAAAAAAAAGAAAAGAAAAAAAAGATTAACTAGAAGGATAAATTGAAATAAATGAAGTGTCCGTTCAGATTTTAAATGCGACAATTTGAGATTCAACAAGAAAAATAACTTTTATACTTTTGTTCCAATGAACTGGATGAGTTTCGGACATGATTCTGTTATAATTGGTCCCATGATGATTTGAGCAAAACAATAAAGATCTGTGGTCTATGAATAACTGTGAAATTGAACAATTGGATTTGAAGTTCAACAATTTGTTTTCGATAGGAATGGCGAAGATTTCAGTGAATTTTGATGATTCAATAAAACTGAATTTTAATGATTTATTATTGAATGACAGATGCACGTTAATCTCGGGCAAAGCACAATGGATGAATACATCAAATCCATACGCAAACAGTGAGGAGTCTGAATTCTCATATATTAACTTGCATATGAATTCACATTTTGGCTCTCGAGAAGACCTGATGACACTTTTTTTTTCTTCAAAAAGCATGGATATTTTTCTTATTTCTCCACAAAAAACATTTTGTGGGTACTCAATAGAAGCACCTCTCCGAGGTGCTTCTATTGAGTACCCGCAACATGTTTACAAGGAAAAAAGAAAAACAATTTTCTGGATACGACTTTTTATCTTGCGCTATGATGGGGAAAGGGAACGATGCCTGAAAGTACTGTAATTATGTCCTGGAATGATACTATTGGCAGTTTTGAACACTTTTATCAGTAATAAAAAAACAAAATGGCTGCAATCTTCAAACAGCAGTTTGTAACATGATTTATAACAATGATATTTTAACGACAATGGCTCCGTGCTATAAAATCAGCAAAACTACATCTGGTAATATAAAAATAATTTCAATTGGCTGGCAGTAAGTAGCAGATTTTTTTTGTTTTACTTTTAAAAGTTATATAAAACATTAATATATTCAAATGCATCTTTTGTTTATTTGTTAATTTTACCGATTTTTTTTTTTTTTAATTTTAATTTTTTTTTTTTATATATTTTTTTACTGTGTATCAAAATACAAAAATAATTACAATGACACTAATTCCAATCAACTCCTTTATTATTATTTTTTTTTTAAAACTAGATGACCACATTCTTTTTTTTTATTTATTTAAAGCAAGCAGTGGGAACACCAGCATTACCCTGAGCTGAGACAACCAGGATCAGCCAGCCATCAATCACTCTCAGTCTGCATCTAGGTATGGTATGACATAACAGATTAGAAATGAGTCATCCACACTTTTACCTCAGTATTTGGAAAGATAGGCCTGAGCAACAGTGTAGACACTGATTAGATGCCCTAGAATGCAGCATCTGATCAGTGTCCTCACTGTTTGTGGTTCATCCATCAATTTTTAAACACATTGTTCAAATTCTAGAACAAGTATGGTAAGGGATGGTGCCCAAATACTTTTAGTAAATGCAGTATTTCTCCACAAATACATGTTGGAGGTTCTCATCGGAGGCAAGTCTGGTGAGTACCCGCAATATCTTCTGTGGAAACAAATATAGATATACTAACGCTTGTTGATAAATGTTCTTATCTGCAGCTCTGATAACTCTGGTTTTCCTACACCATGCCCTCTATGCATATATTATCTCTTCTATTTTCAGGGCTCCAGATAAGTAGACAATCCAGATGAATAGATCTTTCTTTTATTATTTTTGTTTTTTCTTTTTTTTCTGTTTTTACAAAAAAAAAAAAAAAAATCTTGTTAAAATTTTCAGATAATCACAAGAAAAATCAAATGACAGCTTAAAATTTACTGATTAGCTCTTGACAAGAAGTAATTTTTTTTAAATTTTTTTTACATGAAATGGTTACTCCAAACACATGTTTTTCGCAGAGAAATCATAAAAATATTCAACTTGATATCCTTCTTTCTACTGGCTTTGTAGCAGCTCATTAAGATCCTAGCAGAGAGACAGTATGGCTACAGCCATACTGTCTCTCTGCTAGGATCTTAATGAGATGCCACAATCTATCTTTTTGGGGAGAAAAAAGAAAATTATTCATCTGGATAATCTTTTTAGCTAGATCCCTGCACTTTATCCATGGTCAAAAATGAATATCCTGAACATCTGTGGGTGTGGTGGGCTGTTCCTTCAAGTGTTCATGTACATGTGTATGTTCCGAATGATGTGTACTTGAATGTTCCATTTTATTAGTTGTCTCTATGGTCTGTGCCATGTTTGATAAATTTAGAGCTAGAGTTTGTTCAATTTGTTCTTGACACGATCTTAAACAATCCTGAAAATAAGAAGAAAAAAGTTAATTAATATTACATATATTGCATTTACAATTAATGAAAATGCTAAGATAACGAATAGCATAAGACTTTTAATAGCATAAGATTTTTTTATGCAGAAATAAGAAGACACTATAGTTATTTTAAATATTCTAAAAATATAGATATATAAATAATATTTTACAGCCGATCAGATACTTACTAGAAGTGCCTCACTGAGGCTCTTTTAGTGTTACCTTAAACATTTTGATCGGAAAACACACACACACACACATTATTTTTTGGCTAAAATTGTGCCTTATCTGGAGCTATGCAACCCCCTCAATTGCTGAAAGACCACACAAACTTGCAAACTCCCAGATTTAACATATAACACCAGTCTCAGCTCAACTCAGTCAACACAACAGCTGTGTGTTCAAATCTTATTACAAAGTCATTTTGCGAAAATAAAATTTGAATTCACTGAGATAACACACTGAATGTTTTCATTAAAAAGTAAGAACTCATGAATAATTTTGTATAAAATGACTGCATCTTTTCTGATCTCCAGCAAGTTGCATAATTTTTGACCCAGGAAATGATGGAGTCTGGTATCACTCAACAGTGTAACAGACAGGGTTTAATGTTCCTTTCTTTTGCAACCAGCTACAAGACTTAAATTCCACTTTCTAATGCATGCCAAAATTTTGATTTTTTTTTTTTTTTTTTTTTAATTACTGAAAATCGCTACAGTAATTTCAAACTGCATTATGGATTCAAGAGCAATATGCGGGATGATCCGATACACATTATGTTGTGGGATCCAATAAATTGTCTTGAGATGATTCTAATCAGACTCCATGTCTATTCTGTATCAAGCATATTTATAATCACATTTATTGCAGATAATGAAAGACAGGAGGATACCTTGACTAACACCAGACACTCCTAATCCAACCTGTTATCAAATCTAGGTCAATTAGTGAATGATTATTGCTATTTAATTACAGAAAGGAGATTTCAGGAAGGGTCCTGTCCATCATCAGTAACACCAAACACTGGCTAGTGTTAACCCTAAGGGCTCAATAATTCTCATAACATTTGAGCCAATCACAGGTTCATCTCTTCCCTTCAGAAGATCCTGTACTGTCAATGTCCTAAAATTCCAACACTATTTCATTCTATTTTTTTTTTTTTTTTTTTTCTTTCAGAAATTTACTCTTTATGCAGTTTTGTAAAATACTTAGTTAACCCTTAGCACTCTGGGTAAAATTTTGAGCAGACGACATTTTGAAATATTTTTCTTGTTTTTCCCAGAAAACAGGATATGACATTTCATGCAAATTGTCTCCTCAGGAGACAATTTGCATGAAATGTCAAATCCTGTTTTTATTGAAAAATAAGAAAAATATCATCAATTTGTCGTCTGCTGAAAATGCCCAGAGAGTGATAAAGGTTAAATGGCAAACAGTGCAGACCATGATCAGGATCTGCAGTTCGCATATGCCTTTGTTTTGTCAGGAGCTTTGGTGTATGAAATTTTTGGATAATTACTGTATTAACCCAATACTGGCAACACATGTATATGGACATCTTCAACTCCTTACCATGAACAAGTCTAACTACCGTATTTACCTGCAGTATTGGGACACCTTATCTACTTACCATATTTGTCCTAAAATTTGAAATAGTCTATTCTACTACCTGTTAATGTGTCTAAAAATATTGCTGTATTTGCGGCAAACAATGTTGACCATGATCAGAGTCTGCAGTCTGTGATGTCTGATCCGAGTTTACACTGTTTGCAAAGGCCTATCTGACCAAATACTTAGGGTCATAACAGTACTTATTGATGACTGAATACTGCTGGATGTGTGGCTAACAGTGTGGACCCATCCTCAAGCATCTGATCTGGGTCTACATTGTTTGCTCAGGTGTTTGAATTCTTAGGATAAATATTATAAAAATACATGTTAATGTCTACACTTACCATTTCGATGCCTGTGATCTGGTGTAATCTCTGTAATAATTTAACATCTAAATGCGGTATTGTGTTATTTAACCCATGAGTGGCGGCTCCTATACTACCAGCAGCTATCATAGATGGTGGGAACATCATAAATTTACAATCTGCAAGAAATGAAAATCATTTTGAACAAAAGGTGACTAGTAGTATCATATACATGTATGCAGTTAGGCAATATTAAATAACAGGCCTCATCAGAAAACACGCCTATATAATTTTGATCCCCTTAAACCCTACTTTTACAATAGTAAAACTAGGGTTTACAGGGGTCCAGATTGTTTTTCGTATTTTGCTAATAAAACATATATTGTGGGTACTCATTAGAACCGCCTCAGTGAGGCGGTTCTAACAAGTACCCACAATATATGTTTTGAGCAGAAATGTGAAAAATATGAGTTTTTTAATCTGAAAATTTTCAGTTTTTGGCGGTGAAATTTTCTATATATTTGAATAATATGTAGCTCAAGATGAGTGGGGGATAGCCATATAATATATATTTTTCATAATTCACCGAGAAAACATGTTTTGGGGTACTTGAAGAGAAAACTTTCATTTCAACTGAGTCTATAGATACAGATAATGCATTTTTATTTAATAGACTAATTCCAGTCTAATGATGACTGTCATGATGAAGGTCACACTGAGTGGGCCAACACAGAATATGCTACTGACTTCCAGATGTTGAAATGTGTATAGTGAATTTATGGTTTACTACTGGCAACATTGCAAAATCATAAATCACATGTGGTTTTATTTTTCAGTATGTGAGGATACTGACATGGCAAGATTGTGAATTAACTGTGCATTATGAAACTGACATGGCATTAGATATGCTGCACTATGAAACTGACATAATATTAGATAATTGTCAATCAGTGTATTTGATGCTAGTTTCATTATGTGTCAATCCTGGTACCCAATCTGTAACAAACAAATCAGAGTTGTCATACTAAGTATATTATCAATAGAAGTCTGAAGTAATCAAAGTTAAGGGGATTTAGTGGTTTTGAACTAAAATGTCTGGTTTGCATGAGAAGGTTTTGCTCCACACAAACTTCCAATGACATTGTGACAATCCTATCTCAACTCTAGGTCAATCCCCTGATAAGTCTCAAACTCAGTGTATAAACTAATATCATAGCTCTAGAGAATGTGATTTTTTTTTAAACAAAAAAATGTTTAAATTTTTCTTATTTCATGAAAATATATATTGTGGGTACTCATTAGAAGCACCTCGATGAGGTGCTTCTAATGAGTACCCACAAGTTTTCATGGAAAAATAAAAAACATATTATTTTTTTACCCGCTTATCTGGAGATTTCAATATGCCTGATATGAGAAAAAGGGGACTTTTGAAATATATGGGCAGTGAAAGTCATAAATCTGGCTGTGGATCTCCAAACTCTTTTCACGCCCTTGGACCATGAAATTTCTTAAACATGTAGCTAGTATAAGAAGAATATACATGGACCAATGTCCTGATCAGGGATTATTGCACAGGTTCATCTGGGCTTTTGCCATCTTCATATACTTTAATGCCCTAATTCTCAAGACACAGTTCAAATAAGCTTTATCCATTCATAACGCTCCACTAATCCACACAAATTGTAGGTCAAAATGATTAACAGAAATTCTCATGCCAGGATAATGTATAATTGGAGACAATTTATGCTGAGCCAAATGAATCATCTCATTTGAATATGTACTTTTGATTAAAACATTTTGTTGTTCATTTTTCATATAAAAAAATCATTTTAAAGTACAATATTAATCCAGATACTCTGATTAACCAGAGTTACAAGGGCTTTTAAAAAATGTGGTCATTTCATAAGACTCCTCCTACTGAGGGGACCATTCTAAAGAGTACCCTACATAAATAAATAAATAAAAAAAAAGAAAAAAAAAAGGTCTCTCAAGAAAACTAGTTTAATTAGAGTACAGCAAATTTGATTTCAGGAATTTAAGATCATGGCAACTTGTAATAAACCTGTTCTGTCTAGTTATGAACAGCTGTATGCAAATGAGAAAAAAATATATTCATCTACACCTGAATGATCACTGTTTGTAATATCGCTATTATTATGTTAAATGGCACGTGGCCCTTAGCAGGACACATACCATCAAATCTTTCCTAATAAAAAGTATTCCATGACAGAAGAATCATTTCATTCAGTGATAACTATCTTTTTTTTTTTTTTCTTTTTCGCCCACTGGCAGTCATCAGAATTTTAGCAGTTTCGGTTTTAACAAAATTTAATTAATTAAATCTTGTGTATTTTAAATAATCCTTATCACAAATCTTGCCCTTAATGCTATTCTGACAATTATGACTAGCCTTATAGTGTTAAAATTGTTCCTGTACAAATGAACCTCTCAAATACCATTCAAGTAAAATTTTCTTTGTGGCCAAAGAGCAAGTAACTCATACTGTCTTATTTTATCACTGTGTGGAGTCAATTGCCCAATCATAGGTCTAGATAAGAGTAAGTATCGGGTAAATAGTTTTTTTATTACTTGACAAAAACATATGTTGTGGGTACTCATTAGAAGCGCCTCAACGAGGCACTTCTAATGAGTACCCACAACATATGTTTTTGTCAAGAAATAAGAAAAATATAGATACTTTTTGGTGGAAAAAAGCACCTTATCAAGAGCTGTGCCAATGCATTTTACTTCACTGGTGTCAGATAAGAGGGGTACCGAGATATTTTTCTTGATATTTTTTCATATTTCTCCATGAAAATGTATGCTGTGGATACTCATTAGAAGGGTCTCACTGAGGCACTTTTAATTACCCACATTTTCTACAAGATATAAAACATCTTTACTGTTTGGCTGAAAAAAGTGATTTATCTGGAGAATGAATTACCTGCCAGGTAGCTTAATATGAGTGTGTAAAATGTGATGATTAGACAAATAACTGAGATTCTTTCTTTTTATTCTTTATATATTAACCAGGTATGATGATTTCCGTGACAACCAAATGACTTTTTTTAACATATTACTTCAAAGAAAAATTGAACTCTCTAGGCAAATTCAGCAGATGACAAAATGATTTTATTTTTTTCTAACTTTTGCTAGAAAATAGGCTTTGGTGTTTCATGCAAATTGTCTTGTAAGCCTATTTTCTGGAAAAAAAAATAAGAAAAATATTTCAAAATGTTGTCTGCTGAAGCTTTTACCTGGAATGCAGATGTAGCAAATACAAGTGCCACTTTACTGGCAATTACAGAATCTAGGGACAGCAGTATTCTCTCCCTTCACCCAAACCCATGTCTGCCCCATAAATTTAGTCTTGTAGTCCTTCAATGGGAACTATAGCAATGAAATACACAGAGAAATGAGTGAAACCTACACTAAAGTTAATGGTTGACTGGCAGTCATGACCTCAACGACCCTGTGATTTCTGTTTTCCAAGGAAGAACTAAACAGATCCACTAAGGAATCTCATTCATAATTTAAGTATATTTCCAGGGGAAAGATTTGTGCAGTTTTGCATGTTTAGCTATAGTGCTTGAAGAGGTGTGAACATTTGAAAGAAACCCCACCCCCCCAAAAAACAAACAAAAAAAACACAAAAAAAAAACCAAACAAAAAAAAAAACAAAAAAACAACAACAAACCAACAAACTTTAAGGACACAAATGATAGATACTGGATCTCCATACTGATTTACTCGGAGTTGAAACACTGTTTTTTCTTATAGAAAATTACTTAAATGAAGTCTGCTGAAAAATGTACCCAGCATGCTAAGGGTTAATTAACCCTTGTCCTGCTGAACCCGGATATACCCTGTTTTGCAAACAGTGTGGATCCAGATCAGTTGCCAACTGATCTGGATCTGCACTGTTTGCCATCAAGTATGCAAATTTATAACAAAAATCTGGATCAAGTAATCTGACTGGCTGAAAATTAGAAGTGAGTGTGACATCGTAATTTATTCAGCAGGACAAGGGTCAAACAATAAAGCAAGTATTACCAGTTGCGCATAATGCTATAAATGTCTGTGCATGTTTCTTTATAACATCCCGTGGCTCTTTCTCGAATGATAATCGACACAAAATTTGTTCTAAAAAGTCATGAGGAGTCACTGCAGATAAATCCCATTTTAACTTGCTAAGAAGCAACGATTCCATATCCTGAAACAATGAAAGAAAGAATTAGATATAGGTCTAGATAAGAGTGGGTATCAGGTAAATAGTTTTCTTATTTCTCGATGAAAACATATAATGTGGGTACTCATTAAAGCGCCTCAGCGAGGCGCTTCTAATGAGTACCCACAACATATATTTTTGTCAAAAAATAAGAAAAATATAGATACTTTTTTGGTTGAAAAAAAGCACCTTATCAAGAGCTATGGATATGATATAATCACAACTGCAGCAGACCTTGTTAAAATTTGTTTTGCTTCTATTTTTCAGAGAAAATAAGGTGTACATTTCATGTGAATTGTCTTTAGCAGACACCAGTCTTATTTTCTCTGAGAAATAATAAAAAAAAAATTACAAATGTTGTCTGCTAAAATTTAGCTTAGCACTTTAAAGATTAATTACACTGCTTTTATTGTGGTGATATACACGGGAAAGAAAACTCTAATTTTTTTAAAAAAGTCAAAAACACATCACATATATTTATTGTACTCTATCCAGGCAAATTTCATATGGAAACTGCCATCTGCATTTTTTTTTTAAACAAACTGCCTATTGGAAATAAGTACATTCTTAAATCTGATCTTTATCTTGTGATGCGTTAGCTCTTTGACCATACTGCTCATTATACGCCTTCTAATCAAGGTCTATGATCCTTAATAATTTTCAAATAGTTTTATTTGAAAGCTTTTATTAGCTGTTTTGTCATAGGTATTTAAAATATGCTTAAATTACCTAAGGCAAAACAACTGGTGTTCAATCACAGCCTAAATAGTTAAAGTTAGTATATTTCTATGTTTAATGTACATTTCTATATTCATTTTAATTGTGTAATATTGGTCTAATAGATTTTTATACAGACAGTGCAGGAAAATAGGGCTTTGCTAAACAACCTTGTCTAGTGTCAGGAGTAGATCCAGAGGGGTTTAGCGGGTCTTGTTGAACTCCCTTTCAGGCAGTTGTTACTGAACTTTTATAGAGAATTCTGAAAGTTGGGTGACGCATGGAACTTCTCTCAAATTTCCATACAGTTATGTCTAATAACGGTAAGATGCCCTTTTACATGGCACAAAGCAGATCACATCTTGTTAAAATATGGTAGATTTAATGAAATATGAAATTCTACAAAAAGTAGAATCTTTTCCCCATGAGAAATGTGAATAACCCTGTTATTGTGTGGTCAATAATAATATGTTTTCTGGCAAAATGCCCATAAGGTGTAGTTTAACAGGTATTTTTCGGGCACCTTGTTGAACAATTATCGAGCACGTGCTGACCGATTACGTAATCACGTCGCATACCGGATGTGCGGTGATCGACTGCCAAATGCACTGCCATACAAGCTGATGTTACACGACCTTCATTTGATCACGCACTAGATGTTTGATGACGTTTTTAAATTAACTACGTCACTGAAAGATACCCTTCGTCACAAGTTTCAGTGTCAATCGGTGCAGTGCACAGCTGTTTAACAGCTGATCTACGGACAAAAAAAATAAAATAAAAAAAAAAATGAAAACAAGGTGGTATTACTGAGAGCGTATAAAGAAAAAATGAGAAAGAAAAACATTACCATCAACATTGATAAGGTTATTGAATTGTCTGTATATATCACAAGCTTTTCCGCAGAAATTGGATTTGTCTCTTTTAACTTGGAAGCTATAAACATGCAAGCAGCTCCTAGAAGTTGTAGTCTAGTCCTTGGTGTATCACAAACTGATAAAAATCTGTCCAAATAATTCATTGCTAATGGAAAAACTTCCTCTTCACACCTTTGTTCATCACAAACCTGAAATTAACAAGGTTGTAGATATAATACATGCTATGATAAATCTACCCAGCTGACATGACGCAAATACATCGTCGCACCGACGTCGTGACGTTGCATCGACGTTGTCAACGTTTCGTGTCCGCTCGATTGGCATACCTGAATAACTTTTCCAAGTTTACAGAATAACTTTTCAGTCTCCATACTACCATAGTGTACTTGAAGTCGAGTACACAAGAGCTGGCTGTCTATTCCGTTTATTACGAATGTAATCGACATAGTTTATAAATTAATAAAGAGTTGGCAGGGTCTTAGGGAAGAACTAAAAGTATAAAAAGAAAGTTTGTCACGAGTTTTAATTCAAGGATCTTATTGGTCGACTAACCCACAGTGAATCGTACATGCTCACTGCATATCAAACAGGATGAGCTGCTCGCCCAGCGTGTCGGGCGATTGAGGGTTATGTCGCGACAAACCTCCCTAGTCCTTTTATTTTCCACCAATTTTCATAAAATTTGGTGCTGAATCTTAAGAAGTGGTTGCAGCTTCTGTTGATATAAAAATGTCTATGGTCTCTGATCTATGAGATCATTTATGAAGAATTATATGACAACATCCGCCACTGTCCATCCAATTTTTCATGCAAATTTCACCTAATAAAAAAATCGGTAAAAAATCTTATTTTCATAGAAAAACCAATGCATTTATATTTGTAGCATAGTCAGATATCTTGACAATCAGATGCAACAGAAAAAATGAAAATAATTCGCCAAGTTAAGCTGCTTTAATAAATTGAAGTAATGAGGTGTCATTTGTTTTCTCCATCGTCTCCTCAAAGCCCGCCATCTTAAATGAGAGGCGGTTCCGCTAAAAATTATAGAAGTTTAAAAAATGATGAAAAATCGCCGCGTTACGGTAGATATATTATTTTACTGCCATATAGTAAATAAATCATTTAAGATTCCAAATATCTGGTTGTCATTTACAATTTTTTACGGGAAATCCGATTTTTCGCTAACATTCCAATGTATGGTAACAAACACTATATGAAATTACCTCCAACATCCACTGTGCAACCATTTTCCGCATATAGCGTTTAATGTCTGTTTGAACACATTTGAAGTAAGCAGGATTTGACTGATATCTGTCTTCTAGCGTTAATAAATTATGCAGCACTCTATTGTCTTTGATTAATACTGGGTCTTCGTATGCCCTCCGTGGCGAATCCGCCTCAACACACATTAAATCCATACTGAAATCTTTCCAAGTCTAATATGTGCACAGAAAGTTAGATGATAAATAGACTATATCCACAAGAATTCACAAGCTAATAAATACAAGTCCAGGTTTTTCTACTCGTTTTGTTTGGCCGGTGAGGTTAAGTTGCATGTGCAGAATGGACTGAGAACTTCTCAACATACGTGTTGTCTCTCGGAGTGCAACCGGCCAACAGAATTTTGCCTTCCAGTGATCGATAAAATGTATTTATACCAGTTCATTGAAACGCAAAAGGCGCATGCGCAATCGCATAGGTTAGGAGAATTTTATCAGGATTCGCTCAAGTGGGCGGTACAATTTTGGGGATTATAATTGACAGAAGACGATCAATCGATTGGAAATACCGCAGGGCAACTTAGAAAAACATCTGAAATGTTCTTATACTTGTTTTATTGCAAAAGAGTAGGTGCTGTTAACGAGAAATAACTTTCTCTCTTTCTCTAATTGCCTTTCACCTTTGACTGTACTAATGAATATTCATTTATAATTTACAAGCGACCTTTTTCATTGTTAACTTAAGTTTGATTTATCGAGGACTGACAAATATTTGATTAAAAATCATAGCAAAAAATGTTGTTGTTTTCACTTCTTCTTTTACTGTTTTAGATTCGAGTTTGCCCTTCAACTGACATATTGCCGGTATGTGCGTTTTGTCCCCGATTTTGTACGGTTACATTTGTAATGACAAAGGGAAAAGAAAAACAATAGTTTAATGCGGTATTTGTGGATATTATTTTACTTTTTTTCTCTTTTGTTCGCAAGTTATTAGAATATAATATTATTTCTTTTTCATTGCTCAATATTATTATTTTTTTTTTTTTTAGAAAATTTAACTTTCTTCTTTCTATTTTCCTTCTGATGCTTGCGGTAAAGCTATTTTTAGCGTATCTCAATATCTGGGGCATTCCTTCACTCGTCAGCCAATCAAACAAGTCGTTGTTCAGCTTGCAGAAAGTATGAATGAAATTACTCCACAGTTTACAACCGATGTGTATCGGAACGATAAACCAACTTGTAGACACGCCCAGTGTGAAGGCGATTGGCGAGTTATACTACATGAAATGTGGAAAATACACGTCCGTCAAAATGGCCATTGTTCCCTGTTGAAAAGATGGGTTACCACGTGAGAAAAGAACCCTTATGCCAGCCATAATGGGACAGTGAGGCGCCTGACAACCTTGCGCTTTCGCAGTCTTACGTTCTGTGACTTCGCACAGTCTTACCAGGGGTTTCTTTGGCATTCATAGAATCATTCCATGTTGTAGTGTGTACATTGACGGAGAGAATACTGTGCAGAACGCGCAGGCTGGTATCTTATGGCATAAGGTAATTTTTCTCATGGTAAGACGTTTACCAGTCTGTTGTAGCCCAGCTAACCAACAACGTTGCAACAATGTCACAACGTTGCGGTCATACGGAAGCGGCGTTAATTTTTGAGACATTTAAGCCGTACCATGCGAAAACGTACCTTCTGTCATGTGCGCTCAACGTAGACTCAAATCAACCTCCCAGCTAGCATTCTACGTAAATCTACATCGGGCCATCATCGGCCCGTCAGCTACCCTGACGGGCCGATTACGGCCCGATATAGATTTACGTAGAATGCTGACTGGGCTGCGCATTCGCTCAGTCTGGTGTAAATCCTCGTTGTCCGCATGTAGAAATAGAAACTTTTTTTTTCATCCTCGGCTATCTAAAATGCGCCTATGGAGTGAAGATTATGATCAAACTGCGCAAATGCAACTTTTATTCAGCGCATTTTAGTTTACAAACCCCAAAAAGGTATGAGGCAAACAGTGCAGACCCAGATCAGACATCACATAGCCTGACATACCTAAAATTGAAGTTCGACTCTTCCACTATTTAGTGTGGGGGAGTATATTCAGTATAAAATAGGCTAAACTTAATTATATAAAGAATCAACTTATATATTTAACTTTTTTTTCTCTCTCTCTTCTTTTTTAAATATGATATCTAAATAGTAACATGTTTGATTCAAATGTATATTGTATTCTTATAGCTCCAGATAAAGTATTTTGTTATCTTCATTTGAAGAGTACTGATATTTGCTTATTTTTCCACGAAAATGTATGCTGTGGTTTCTCATTCGAAGTACCTGCCCAGTAAGCATTCTACATAAATCTATAGTGGGCCGTTATCGGCCTGTCAGGGTAGCTGACGGGCCGATGACGGCCCGCTGTAGATTTATGAAGATTGCTAGCTGGGTGGATTCTCCACTTATCGGGAGTTAAGTATTGGAATGTAAATGCAGTTTGGATGGTTAGACATAAGTTACCTTATTCATAAATGTCAACATTTCGATTATGGTAAAATGTAACATTTATCAATCTTTGCGCATTTGTTTCTGTGTCAAATGGCTGTCGCCAGTCAAAACCTTGAACTTAAATTTCAATTTTTGGACATGAAGACCCTATTAGATGGACACTGACTTTGATGTATGTTTTACCTCATTGAAATTAGTTTTTAAAAACGGCCAGCTAGTGACAGACATGCATCATATTTTAGGTACTTATCTGTCATATCTACAATCGAAAATTACTTGATGGCATCCTTATCTCCACAGTTACGATTGTCAATACTAGTAATTATAAAGAGGACTTGTAAAAATGAATATTTGGTGACAGTTCTGGGATAATTTTCTCCAGTACTCCACAAAAACGTATGTTGTGAGTACTCATTAGAAGCGTCTCGCCGATGCGCTTCTAGTGCGTACCCACAACACTTGTTTTTTTTTATGTAGAAATAAGAAAGAAACCCCCCCAAAAAAAACAACAACAAACAAACAAAAAACAAACAAACAAAAAAAAAAAAAAAAAAAAAAAACAACAAAAAAAACAAACAAACAAACAAAAAAAACAACATCCCAGTAATCATCAAATATTATTATTTTGTAGTTTTCTGATTATTTTCATCACGAAAACACGCCTATGTAATTTTGACCCCCTTAAACCCCACTTTTATGTAGTAAAACTGGGGTTTACAGGGGTATACATTATTTTTCTTATTTCTGCTCAAAACATAGATTGTGGGTACTCGTTAGAACCGCCTCGACGAGGCGGTTCTAACGAGTACCCACAATCTATGTTTTGAGCAGAAATATGAAAAAATATTAGAGTTTTTTATCTAAAAATTTTCAGTTTTTTGGAGGTGAAATTTTCTATATATTTGAATAGGCGTGTTTTCGTAATGGATGATGAGAGTATCTGTCGTGTAATGATGCCATAAAGTCTCCTGGATATTACAGGGAATTTAAACCTTAAAGTCAGAGATTTGCGTTGTCATATTTCTTATATACTGCTTGTGACTAAACAGTTTAAAATGGCCCATCCAAACCGAGATCCAAGCTAGCTTTTTGTTCGCTGAATTCTTGATCAAATTTTAGCCACTCCCCGGGCAATAAACTCAGATTTGAGAGATGTATAGATTTTTAGAGAAAATTTTATCAAAAAGATAATGGTTTGCTAGCTGACTGTTGATTGCCTTTTTTCGGGTGGCCGACAGATACTAAACACAAAACAACAACAACAACAACAACAACGACAACAACAACATAGGATTAACAAAAAGAACATTAACCAAAACAAAATCACATCTCCAGGCAAGTTCAGGCATGTTATGATCTAAGGGAGACAACCTAGCAACACTCAGCATCTCTTCTCAACAGCGGTGGTTTACTCATTATTCATACATTTTTAGCGGTGAGACCAGAAATTTTAATGAGGAATCATTGTTTATAAATAACCAGTCTATCAATTTTTCTGTGTCAATTGCTCAAAAGAATTTACTACATAATCGACGGCTGTATATATGCATTGTTGTCCAAGTATTCAAGTAAAAGTGAAAGCTCTCATTTTTAGGACATGTTTGTTTTGAACTTATTTTTCGAAATTACTTCGGAACGCTAATTGCAATTCTAAATGATAAAGTTTTGTGTAAATTTACTTATCTAAAAGTATGTTAATTGCAAGACGGCGACAATCCTGTCATTAGACAGAAATACTCGAAGCAGTGATTCAATCTGCAACATAATGGTTTGTGACCAATGTAGCACTACTTGATCAGGGTTTACGTTTTTCGCTGACATACTTTTTGGACCGTGCATATTGTTTGCCAGATAGAGTGAATGAACTAAAATTTCGCGGTTACGTAGGCTGATCTGGCCGCTGAAGTAGTAGGATTCTTTCTTCTTGCTGTTGATATCCTCAACATCACGAAATCATGCCTATATAATTTTGACCCCCCCTCAAACCCCACTTTTATATAGTAAAACTGGGGGCGAGGGGGGGGGGGTTACAGGGGTATACATTATTTTTCTTATTTCTGCTCAAAAACATAGATTGTGGGTACTCGTTAGAACCGCCTCGGCGAGGCAGAAATTTGAGCAGAAATATGAAAAATATGTTTTTTTTTTTATCTGAAATTTTTTTCGGTTTTTGGAGGTGAAATTTTCTATATATTTGAATAGGCGTGTTTTCTAAGGAAGAAGTAAAGACATTGCCACTCTGTATACAGGATTTAGAATAAGAATAAGAAGAAGGAGAAGGACCCGGACAATACAGGAGCGTATCCAGAGGGGGTTCGTGTGAATGTGTGTGTGGGGGTGGGGGGAGGGGGTCTTAGAACCCCCTTTTGATTCAAAATTCATCTTCAGTTTTTTTGAATTCGATAATTGTTTTGATACCATATTTACCCTAATAAATATGAGCTCACCTTACTGTTCACGGTATACTTAAAAAATTTCAACAAGTCCATTTTACTATCTGTGAACGTGTCTAAATTGCAGAATGAGTTGTAAACAACATTGACCCTGACCAGACGCCGCGTTTGACGGAGTCTGATCTGACGGTCTAACTGTTTGCTCAGGCCTGTCTGTCGGAATACATAGAGAAAGAAAGTATGGTACTTTGATCAAATCGACACCCCAACCCCTACTCAACCCTCAGAAATTTTGAACCTCCTACATGTACTAAATAATGCTGGATCCGGCCCTGCAGTAAAAGTGCTTGCAAATTCTTTCCAGTAATAACGCATGGCCTAATTTAGTCTCACTCTGTCGTCTCTGTCGGTAAACGTCGGTTAGCTGGGTCTTTCGGCTCGTTAGCCTGATAATTATATTAGACCTAAAACAGTTAAAAGTAGAACGTATGAAACTTTATAATCGAAACAGCCGTTCTGTTTCATTAAACGTATATAAACAAAACGTAAGATTTATTTTCATAAATTAAAATTCATTCAAGCATTTTCATAACCAGTCATAATTTTCACAACTTTATTGTTGGCAAACGAATCACTCGAAGAATTTAGGATCAAGTTTCAAGGTTGGTGTGAAATTTACACGTATTTCGTATCTATTTTCATATTGATAGTTTTTAGATTTTATAGTAGAAAGGGCGTATCCAGCCTAGGCATTCAAGGACAGAAGCTGAAATATTAGGGTATGAATCATGTTTTGATATTACTATTCATGAGCAAGCATCCCAGTGAATGCACAAGGTTGAGACAATATATTATCAACGTAGACGTAACGAACTGAACTGACATGGACATTGGTACGAGGTCGTTTCGATGCTGTGTGTCTCCTGGTAGGAGGTGTCTGCTGGTACGAGGTTTGAGGCTAGACACCACGTCATAAAGTACAAATGTCAGACAATTCACCGTACTGAATTGAGATAAAATGCCATACCGAGGTCATGTGTTTCAGTCTAACAACGCCAAATATTCATGGTCAGACTCTGCAATGGAGTATACCAACGCCAGAATGTACACTAGGCTGTATCAGGGAGTGCAATGCCCGCAGGATTTGAAGCCTAACGGTCAAGGCAAAAATATTACAGACACAGTAGAATACGGCTATTAAAGCCAACTTTGGTACTGCCTAAAAGTGGTCTTATTAGCGGGGCGGTCTTAATACTGAATGAAAAACATAGCTCCAAATAAAGTGCTTTTTCAAACAAAAAGTACGGATATTTTTCTTATTTTTCCACAAAGATATGTTGTGGATACTCATTAGAAGCGCCTCGCTGAGGCGCTTCTAATGAGAACCCACAACATATTTTTTGTGGGGAAATAAGAAAAATGTTATCTCTTTTATCTGGAGCTATATATAGCAAAGAAAATTCATTTGGGACTGGCAAAAACGTCTTAGTAGCGGAGTGGTCTTATTTTCGAGTGGTCTTAACCTTTGTCCTGCTGATAAATTAAGATGCCATACCCACTACTAATTTTCAGCCAATCAGATTACTTGATCTGGATTGTTGCTATAAATTCACATACTTAATGGCAAACAGTGCAGATCCAGATCAGTTAGCTTCTTCTTCAGAAGCCAACTGATCTGGATCTACACTGTTTGCAAAGGCCGGGTAAATCCGGGTTCAGCAGGACAAGGGTTAATAGCGGATTTTTTTCTGTATTGGACACCTAAAAAGTCCATTTACCCAGCTAGCACTCTTTATAAATCTATAGCGGGCCGTTATCGGCCCGTCAGCTACCCTGACGGGCCGATAATGGTCCGCTATAGATTTATAAAGAATGCTAACAGGGTAACCACTATCTGTTGATCTTGAAAAACCGACTGGATTGGTGGCAAACAGTTTCGACCCTGATCAGACACCGTTTTGATCTGGGTCTACACTGTTTGCTCAGGCTTACGTGCCCCAATACTTAGGGTTAGTACGGTAATTTATGAAAAGACTTTTATTGAATCAAAGCGAAGAAAGGTCTGTCCATCTTGGTAGACTCGTTTTATAAAGTAAGCCCGGTGGCATGCACTTTGTTCAGACCTGAAAGCACAGTCCCAGTAAGCATTCCTTATAAATATATAGCGGGCCGTTATCGGCCCGTCAGGGTAGCTGACGGGCCGATAACGGCCCGCTATAGATTTATAAGGAATGCTAGCTGGGGTCTGACATGTGCTCTGCTGAAGGTCGTGGCACTTGCTTGAGCGCAAGCTGACCAGGACATTCACTATTCGCTCTGGATTCTTTCGAACGGAAGATTTCTATCATCAAACAAGAATGACGCACAGATCGTTTGATTCTGTCATTCAGTGTTAGTACAAATCTTAAAATATTTTACCCTTTCCTGGCGTTGTGGCCATGAGAATAAGGCAAGTTGAATACGCCCCTTAATCTGGGACAACTCGTCCCTGGAAGAAGACTTCGCAGGGGAGTATGTAAAATCATACCTTGGCACTCACTTTTGTTTTGTTGTGAAACCAGATACCAGACAATTAGACATAAACTTACAATGGGAGGCCTGCTGTGATAAAATGACATGTTTTCATGCAGTAACAGCGAAGATCCAGGCCAGCATGACTGTCCATACAATCTGTTCACGATCTTTCATTGTAAATTTTATAATCGAATGCTGACGCGTAAGCTGGCCTGATCACTGCTCGTATGTGGTAACATTTGGGTTACTCTCAAGTGACACTCTTATGTGTCAAAGTCTTCTGACATGCACGCCCAGACTGAGGTCGGGCAGTCTGATCAGAATCAGGGCTTTTTGTATTCATCACTATATTATGCGACATCATTTTAGCAGGTAACGAAGACCCTGATCAGATGGCGGACCGTGAAAGCGCAGGCTGAACTTTTATTGTCCACATGTATATGATAAGGTCATTTTCTCATGTTGCGACGTAGATCATTAGTACAGAAAGGTTTTACCCAAATGGTCAAGTCACATGACCTACCGCATTTACCGGAAATAACTGGACACTTTAACTCCTGACCATGCTTGTCCTATACACTTGATACCTGTGTCTAAAATTGCTCTGTGAATGGCAAACAGTGTAGACCCCGATCAGACACTGAGTCTGCCCCAGCTAGCATTCTTATTAAATCTAAAGCGGACCGTTATCGGCCCGTCAGCTACCCTGACGGGCCGATAACGGCCCGCTATAGATTTATAAAGAATGCTTACTGAAACACTATTGGCTTAGGGCTGTTTATCTGTCTGTCTTTCTGAACCAGATAGTGTATTTGCTCAGTGTGTTCCCTGTTCACCTTAATGCAAGGAAATCACCCTTCTGCCATGTTCGGAGAAACAATGGTCGTGACCAGTCTGCACATGCGCGTAGTCTCACCAGGGTTATCATTGTCCGCATACATAATCAATGGTTACTATAAAGTATGCTCAACGAATAGAGAATGCACGACCTGAATGCACAGGGTGAGCTGAGGCACCCTATACTACTGACGTAATACAATCGACTCTCGTTATATCGACTTCGCTTATCTCGAATAACCGCTTATCTCGAAGTGAAAATCTGGTTCCTGTTTTAACACGGAAATCTAACAATAGGTAACAAAATGTTGTGGAAAAGAGATTGCTCCGTTTCTCTGTCTTCAGGAGTGGAATTGCATATTCATTTGTGAAATCTGGTTGTTCGATTTATTATTTCCTCCGTTCTGCAAATCTGATATGTCAATGTACGGATATCTCAAAGTATTTCAGAGAGTCCCTTGGACTTCGAGATAAGGAGAGTCGACTTAAGTTCTGTTCTCGCGTTACCCTTCATACACTTTGAATGGCCACGCTTTTAGGGGTGGGAAGGGGGAGGGAGAGGGAAGGAGGCAACTATGTCCAAACTGTTATGCTTCCTTTCAGAAAAGGGATCTACTCTAAAAGGAATGGGGAGCAAATTCTTACCGTTTATAAAAGAGCCCTTTTTAGAAAGAGTAGACCCTTTCAGAAGGAGTTTGTTGTGCAAGAAAGCAAACAGGAAATCACGAAAGTAGCCTCCCTTGTAAACCAAGAAAATCTAACACGCGTATCGAATTCCCTTAAGCTCAAATATAGGGGCACTGTGGAGACTGTGGCTGAACAGCCTTTCATTGCTCGAGCTATTGTGAAGATCCTTAAGCTGACGGCGTCCTATTTATACTTAAATTAGGGCATTTGTCTTTATTACAACTAAAAACCGTAATAACCCCATGTATTGGGACAAAAAGACAGGCCAGAGCAAACATTATAGACCCAGATCAGACGCCGCAGAAGGCGGCGTCTGATCTGGGTCTATAATGTTTGCCATTCATCCTGTAGCTTTTATTTAGACACAATAACAGATAATATAACATGGACTTATTCAAATTTTAGGACTGTTATGGTAAGTAGTTAAGGTGTCTCAATACTTTGTATAAACATGGTGTATATAATATTTTTTTGGCAAGCAAACATTGTAAGATTTTGTTTCATTCTGAAAGAAGATCAGTAAGACAGCGTCTGAAAGTGTGTCACAAGTATATGTGTACCCGCCCCTCATTACACTCTCAAGCCCAGTACCCAGCTAGCATTGTTTATAAATCTATAGCGGGCCGTTATCGGCCCATCAGCTACCCTGACGGGCCGTTAGCGGCCCGCTATAGATTTATAAATAATGCTTGCTGGGTACGCATTCTACATAAATCTATAGCGGGGCGTTATCGGCCCGTCAGGGTACGGCTCGCTATAGATTTATAAAGAATGCTAGCTGGGTTACACCTTTTTCTCTAGCTGTTGGTTAGGCGTTTTGGTGGTTGTTGCTTTTTTTTTCTGTTCTGTCAACTTCATATAAATCATGTCTTTCAGGTCGCTCATACTTGTATACATGTGCGTTTGAACAGTCGTGTTTTGATTTGAAAATGACTGGACAAAACAAAAACAAACCCGAGTGGGTTTCGAACCTACGACTCCTCCCTCACCGATTCACACGGTTCTTTGGTAGATGTAACGTTCCAGAATGAAATGGCGCGTGTCAGTCCATTTAGAAACAAGTTCTCCAAAGTTAAGATAAACTTTAATAACTCTAAGAAAGAATTGTGTACCTGGCCCAAGATCAAACTGCACAACACTGACCTCTGTGTGTGTGTGTGTGTGTGTGCGTGTGTGCGTGCGTGCGTGCGTGCGTGCGTGCGTGCGTGCGTGCGTGTGTGTTTGTGTGTGTGTGTGTGTGTGTGTTCTAGAAAAGCTCGTTTCTCATGCAGGGACATAAACCCTTAAAGCGCTATGCAAAATTGTGTAGCAGATGACAAGTAAAAAAAAAAAAGTTTTTTGGCGAAAATAAGGCTTGGTATTTCATGTGAATCGCGAGCAGACGATTCACATAAAATGCCCAAACTTGTTTTCCCTTATCCTTTTATGAAAAAAAAAGTACAAAACAAATAAAACAATAAGAAAAAAAAATGAAAATAAAATGTCGTCTGCTGCAGTTATGATTAGCGCATTAATGCTTAGCATGCTGGGTAGTAATTTCAGCAGACGACATGATGAAATACTTTTCTTATTTTGTTTTTCAGAAACACGCTTTTAAATTTTTTAAAATATTTTTCTTATTTTTTTTTCTGTGAAAAGTAAAAAAAAACAACAACAACAAAAAAAAAAAAAAAAAACACACAAAAAAAAAAAAAAAACAACAACACCAACAAAAACAAAAATTTAAAGCATATTTCTAGTCTGCTGCATATGACCAGAGAGTGGTAAATATGTTTAGGTGTCTTAATCTCACACAAGCTGGCGACACCCAACTACGAACTCACGGCTTTGAATCCTATGCAAACCTCGAAAAGCAGATGGTGATGCGCTTGTGTAACATAGGAACTTCAAAGAGGACATATGTACCTTATCAGGCAGGCGATATGCTCAGACCCGGACTGCCCTGCGCAGTTCAAACAGGACATATAGATACCATAATTACCATTAATCCTAAATGACCCTTGAACTATTTATCTTGTAATAACCCCTCCTAGCGGGCACATGACGTTTATACAACGTCGGCTCAACGTCGATGCAACGTCATGACGTTGCATCGACGTTGAGGCGACGTTGTATTAATGTCATGTCCCTGCTGGGCTAAGTATTGGGACAGACAGGCTCAGCAAACAGTGAAGACCCAGATCAGTATCTTCACCATTGCCACTTGTCCTGAAGTTTGAACAAGTCTATTTTATTCACTTTTGATGTGTCTAATACTGCTGGATGAGTGGTAAACATTGTAGATCCTGATCTACGGCGTCTGACCTGCGTGTACACGGTTTGCTCAGGTCTGTGAGGGTATGGTCCTTTCCGCTTCTCTACGTGGAATTGTTTGAATAATGGTGATATATGATGTGTGTTCAACGGATTGTTAAACTCGACAATACTAACACATTTTTGACACTTGCACGGCAACGTTATTTGTATTTATCGCGACAATATCACCATAAAAACTACTGTGGACCAAACAAACAAAACAAACAGACAAACAAATAAACAAAGAAACAGAAAGCAAGTAAACTAACAAACAAACAAACAAAACAAAACAAATAAAAACATACCAAACGCGATGACAACATGAAATTTTAGAGATCATTTGTCAACAGGAACACACTCACACACGAACGCACGCACTCTCTTCATGAGTGCCTTCATTCATCATTGCATTGCCACTTGTTAGTAGTCTTGCAACAGCTTCCGCAATGCGCTTTCGGAGTTTATGTCACGAAGCCCTGTGTCGAGTCATATTTGGAGTTATACCAGCAGGGGTTTCTTACTGACCTGATGCGGAAAACAACAACAACAACAACAACAACAACCCCCCCTCAAAAAAAAAAAAAAAAAAAACAACAGTTTTTCATTAAGTTTGGAAGTAGAAGGCGAAAATCCAGAAGTAGAGGGCCATGTTTTATGGAGATTGAGGAAGTAACACTTTCGCCGAGGCGGTTCTAACGAGTACCCACAATCTATGTTTTGAGCAGAAATATGAACAATATCAGAATTTTTATCTGAAAATTATCATTTTTTTGTTGGTAAAATTTGGTGTATATTTGAATAGGCTTGTTTTCGTAATGTAACTACCCATCAAATACACAACGTGGCAACAACGTCGTTACAACGTCGATGCAACGTCGTGACGTTGCAGCGACGTTGTATCGACGTTGTAGCGGCGTTGTGTGTTTGCTGGGTAACTTCAAAGTAATGGGACGGAAAATTGTCGTTCAAAGTATGAACAATGAAAGAGGAAAGATGATGTATGCTATAGATTTACCAACAGACATCCGTCAAAATAAGTTTAACCTCTATCATTCTCAGGGCAAATACAGCAGAGGAAAATTTGACGACATGTTTTCTTAACCTTCCTAGAAAACAAGTTTTGACAATTCATGCAAATTGTCTCCTTAGGGAGACAATCTGCATGAAATGTCAGAGCTTATTTTCTGAAAAAAAAAAAAAAAAAAAAAAAAAAAAGAAGCAAAAAAAAAAAAAAAAAAAAAAAAAAAAATACGCAGCGTGTTAAGCGTTAAGATAAGCTTCCACACTTTCAATAGCCTCCAGCCAGTGGTAATAATGACAGCATTTATCACATTTTAAACTGATTCTTCTATTGACTGTTTAAGATTGGGTCACAAAAATGTCGGGTTAAGGCGAATGTCAAGATAATGTGACCACAAATAGTCAGGGTCATAAGAGTATGACCTTTCTATTTCTGTCTATTTCTGTCAAAATTGCTGAGTTTTGGCATTGGCACTTGTACAGTATACGAACTTTATAATTTGTGTCGATACTGGAAAAGTGGGCGTTTTATAGGCAAAGGCAAACCGCGAGAGTCCCAGATCAGCCTGCACATTTGCACACTGATCAGGAACTTCACTATCCTAAAGGAATTATCCATGGATTTGAGCCTCCGTACTTCGCATATGTGCACCGAATACGTCTTCCGGCAATGTTCTGACATTGTGTTTACTAGGGTGGAATGGATCCTTCATTCGGGTACATATATTTGTTTACTGACCAATACGGCACATGGAGAATACTTAAATTCTGGTGCTAAATATAGGAATTCAAAGCAACGTAATGGTCATTCGTTGTTTACAAAATCCCCACCAAAATTCCCTCAGATGGTGCAGTAGGGGGCGAGGGGTCTTATTAATATACTGAAAATTTTACCACCAAAAAATGAAAATTTTCAGATAAAAAAATTCTGATATTTTTCAAATTTCTGCTCAAAGGATAGATTGTGGGTACTCGTCAAATCTATCCTTTGAGCAGAAATAAGAAATATAATGTATACCCCTGTAAATTCAGTTCTACTATATAAAAGTGGGGTTTAAGGTGTCAAAATTATATAGGCATGTTTTTGTGATGAATAGTAGGAAAATTTCTGATAATTAATTAATGTACTATATGCGTATACCCGATGTGGCTCTTTCGTGGAAACTAATGAAATATTTGCTACAGTCGATTTCCACCCACCCCCCCACACACCCCTTCCGCTAATTCAAGAAGGGCAGTTGTCAGTTTATGGCAAAAGAATGTGCACAACCACTGGTTGACTGCTGAGAGGACTGAGCTGCCCAATAAAATTGTGGCTAAGTAAGCTGACCGGCTCGACATGACCTTAATAGTGTTGACTGGGCCGTAAAACTCCAAACAAACGCATACCCGATGTGGCATAAAATGTACATGATGTAAGTGATTATGCACGAACCCTTTGGATCAGTGCACGCCACTAAAATATCGTGTAATCCCTAAATATTGGGACACCTAAACTCCTTGGCATACTTGTCATAAAATTTGCACACATCCATTTTTTTTATTTTTTTTATTTTATTTTTTTTTTTTATATTAAATTTGATGTTTTTAAAATACTGTTTTTCAAATACAACAGAATGAGTAGCAAATTGTGTAGACCCTGATCAGACGCCGCGTTTTGCGGCGTCTGATCTGGGTCTACACTGTTTGCCAAGGCATGTCCGTCTTAATTCTTAGGGTTACCAGACACTGTAACTACCCCTCCAAGAGAGTAAACGAATAGATGACGATGCTGTAAGAAGAGATGCAGGATCAACCGTATATTTTCTCCGTTATTATTCATACAAAATATGTCAGGTATGTATTACAGATCAAAAGTTGGATCCGCAAAAGCATTTAATAAAGTGATAAAATCTTCTTGACAGGACTATTATGTGAGGGTGTTCGGCTTCGTCACATGAAAATGGTCCCACACTATGCGCAAACGAACATCGAAGACCCAGACGAGGAGAACATTCAGATTCTACTATATGGCATGATTCTGTATGCGAGAACATATGTATAGACAGTCTTGGCTTAAATATATTTTTTGCTCTTTGCATATGTGTTATATGCTCATTTCGACTGGTAGAAATCGCATTTTCTGTGACAAGTGCATCATAATTATGATGGTATCATCTCAGTTAAAAAAATTCTAAGTCAGAGTATTATAACACAAAGAAGTAAGATTATACGAACCGCAACGTCAGGAAATGTACATTCGGACATTGCGCCCAGCGAAGATTCTGATCAGACTGCGCATGCGCGCAGTCTGATCAGAATATTCACTGGGCGCATTTTCGATAGCCAAGGTGCAAAATAACCTCATGAGGACAACGAAGACTGATCAGACGGAGCGGATGCGCAGGCTGATTTGAGTCTGCGTTAGACGCATATGTCAGAAGGTACGTTTTCTCACATTGCGGTTCATATATAACAGCACAAAGAAAGTGAGCATATAAGTATATCAGCACAAAGAAAAATAATACATACGTGCAGACATACAAAAACTCGTAAATAATATCACTTACGACCGCCATCTGTTTTTTTTAAACTAGTTCAGCCCCAAAGACCCCGCACTACATATCTCAGAGATTTTCTTTTTTTTTTAAAAAACTAAAGTCGAACTTCAATGCCTCGAACAACTTTGGGACTATGGAAATTTGTTCTAGACATGGGTAGTTCGAGCCACTTGGGGGTTAGTTAATGACAGCGCCAGGCCATGAAGCAAATGGGTTAATTTAAGATGTACTTGCGATCATATATTAAATAATGGTATGTTACGTGTGGTCATCAGAATCGCCCCGATGAGGTGATTCGTATGAATACACACAACATATATATTTTAATGATTTCCTAAAATATCCCTAAATATTTGTTTTCTTGAAAGTTTCGTGGGGACTCAAAAACGAGTTCGAATCAGCAGCGGTAAACGAGCAATCGTTGTTCGAGTCATCGAAGACTTACGTATTGTACTGAATTGATATTTTTCTTCTTTCTTAGTTGTGGGTGCCCAGTGGAAGAACAATTGGCATTCATTATCTCAAACACTTATAACTCAAAACTGCTGTTTAAGCCAACTAAATAAAAGGCAACGTTAGTTTAGTTTGCTATATGTTCATTAAACTGCAACTTCTTTTACCTCGAACTACCGTTATCTCAAACAACAATTCTGGTTCCTTGGAGTCTGAGATAATGAAAGTGTACTGTATTGATATTTTACCTTATTTTCTTCTGAAAACGGAAATTGCTGCGAAGTGATTCTAATGGTATCTACAACATATGTTCCAGTACAGAAAAATAAAGATAACTAGTTACTTCATCCCAGACCTGGCTTAAATCCATTGAAGCATGGGAACCCCTAAACGGGTAACTTACAAACAGTGCAGACCCAGATCAGACGCCACGTTGTGGCGTCTGATCAGTGTCTCCGCTGTTTGCAAATGGTTTAACCATTTTTCTTTAGGAATATTTATATCATATAGTCTGACATTCCTAAAATCGAAAATGGACTCTTCCAATATATAGTGTTGGATAGTTTATTCAGTCCATTGTGATTCAGTCTTTAACCCTTCTCTTGCTGATCACGACATGCCCTGCCTTACCAAACAGTGTAGATCCAGATCAGTTGGCTTCTGAAGAAGCCAACTGATCTGGATCTGCACTATTTGTCATTAAATAGGTGGATTTCTATCAAAACCCTAGATCAAGTAATCTGATTGGCTGGAAATTAGATGTGGACGAGGCATCTTAATTTATTCAGCAAGGCAAGAGTTAATGGGTTAACATAAAAGCATAGCTAAAGGGGCATTGATATACACTTTCAAGGGAGATAACTATTAAAATTGTTTTCCCACCCTTCTGAAAAGGGGTCCACTCTAAAAGGAAAGAATTTTCTCCTTTAGAGTAGACCCCTATTTAGTGTACAGGAACGCAGGGTCACAAAACTGTCTCTCTCGTTAAAAACGGAATAAAACCCAACCAAGTGTATCAAATCTCATTACCCTTGTCCTGATGTACCCGGATATATCCTGCCTTTACAAACTGTGTAGATCCAGATCAGTTGGCTTCTGAAGAAGCCAACTGATCTGGATCTGCACTGTTTTCCATTTAGTATGCGAATTTATATCAACAAACCGGATCAAGTAATCTGATTGGCTCGAAATTAGAAGTGGGCGTGGCATCTTAATTTATTCAGCATGACAAGGGTTAAAATGCCCTATGTGAGTTTGACTAGAATAAGAGTGGAATAAAATGTCCTGTCTGATGCCATAAGCGAGCAGCGACGGAATTCTCTGATACACAGGCTATAGTCTGGGTCTTCTCGTTGCCCGTATGTACATATGCGGACTTGCGTAAAGTGAAACTTTAATGACTCGAACACAGATGGCTCGTTTACCATGGCTGATTCGAACTCGCTTTTGAGTCCCTAGGAAATTCTTCCGATAGCTAAAGAAATCAAATATCTAGGGGTATTTTAGAGAATTTTTTATCATGAAAAGGTATGTTGTGTGTGATTCTAATGAATATACTCAGCATACGATTTGAGCCAGCGCATGACAAAACCAACAAAATGGCATGTGCGCCCAGCCAAGACTCAGATCAGCCTGGGCATCCGCCCAGTCTGATCAGAGTCTTCGCTGTCCGCATGAAGGAAGTTGAGGTCCTTAGCTACCTATTGTGTGCACAGCGAAGACTCTGATCAGACTGGGCGGATGCCCAGGCTGATCTGAGTCTTCGTTGGGCGCACATGCCATTTTGTTGGTTTTGTCATGCGCTGGCTCATTTTGTTTTTTTAGAAGATCGAAAATATATCCCTAAATTATCCATATTTGCCTCCTGACCTGGCGATATGATTAACCCTCAGTGACTCGAACTACCCATATCTAGAACAAATTTCCATGGTCCGAGAGATGTTTGAGCCATTGAGGTTCAACTGTATTTAGCCCAATTGTAGACTGAATGAACTCTCCCACACTATATATTAGAAGAATCTAATTTCGATTTTAGGTATGCTAGGCTATGTGATTTAGATATTTAGAGAGAAAAAATGGTTGAACTATTTGCAAACCGTGGAGACCCTGATCAGACGCCGCGTGCCACGGCATCTGATCTGGGTCTGCACTGTTCGCCAGTTACCCGATATAGCAATCGCTCATCGCTGACTGGGGTCTCCAGTCCACACTGGGTTAGAGAGCCAAGGCCTGATCTGATATAGCAATCGCTCATCGCGCTCATCGCTGACTGGAGTCTCCAGTCCACACTGGGTTAGAGAGCCAAGGCCTGACCAGATGTAGCAATCGCTCATCGCGCTCATCGCTGGGGTCTCCAGTCTACACTGGGTTAGAGAGCCAAGGTCTGACCAGATATAGCAATCGCTCATTGCTGACTGGGGTCTCCAGTCTACACTGGGTTAGAGAGCCAAGGCCTGACCAGATATAGCAATCGCTCATCGCTGGGGTCTCCAGTCTACACTGGGTTAGAGAGCCAAGGTCTGACCAGATATAGCAATCGCTCATCGCTGACTGGGGTCTCCAGTCTACACTGGGTTAGAGAGCCAAGGCCTGACCAGATATAGCAATCGCTAATCGCTGACTGGGGTCTCCAGTCCACACTGGGTTAGAGAGCCAAGGCCTGATCAGATATAGCACTCATCGCTGACTGGGGTCTCCAGTCTACACTGGGTTAGAGAGCCAAGGCCTGACCAGATATAGCAATCGCTCATCGCTGACTGGGGTCTCCAGTCCACACTGGGTTAGAGAGCCAAGGCCTGATCAGATATAGCACTCATCGCTGACTGGGGTCTCCAGTCTACACTGGGTTAGAGAGCCAAGGCCTGACCAGATATAGCAATCGCTCATCGCTGACTTGGGTCTCCAGTCTACACTGGGTTAGAGAGCCAAGGCCTGATTAGATATAGCAATCGCTCATCGCTGACTTGGGTCTCCAGTCTACACTGGGTTAGAGAGCCAAGGTCTGACCAGATATAGCAATCGCTCATCGCTGACTGGGGTCGCCAGTCTACAATGGGTTAGAGAGCCAAGGCCTGACCAGATATAGCAATCGCTCATTGCTGACTGGGGTCTCCAGTCTACAATGGGTTAGAGAGCCAAGGCCTGACCAGATATAGCAATCGCTCATCGCTGACTGGGGTCTCCAGTCTACACTGGGTTAGAGAGCCAAGGCCTGATTAGATATAGCAATCGCTCATCGCTGACTTGGGTCTCCAGTCTACACTGGGTTAGAGAGCCAAGGCCTGATTAGATATAGCAATCGCTCATCGCTGACTTGGGTCTCCAGTCTACACTGGGTTAGAGAGCCAAGGCCTGATCAAATATAGCAATCGCTCATCGCTGACTGTTTACGGAATATGGCATAGTATATCGGCTATGATATGTAGAAAAAGGAAGGGTTGTTACTAATGCTATTAGAATTGTGACCCAACCCCACTGCGGTACCATATTTACCATAATTATTTGGACACCTTATTACCTCACATGTCCTAAAATCTGAGCTAGGCCATTTTACAAAATATATCTGTTCTTGTGTCTAAAATTTGCGGAATGAGTTGCAAACAGTGTAGACCCTGATCAGACGCCGCGTTCTGCGGCGTCTGATCAGTGTCTACACTGTTTGCTCATGCCCGTCTGTCCGAATACCTAGATAATATACGGTAAATAGTATCACTAAAAACAAGTTCATTCTCTACCCTAACGGGTGAACGACCACATTCATTCATCAGACATGCGCTTGTTTGCATTCATGACATGCGACACGTCTCCTAAGGATGATTGATATGTTCGTATATTCCAAGAGATAAATCTATACTTAGCTCCACGGGAATCTTGTTTTTCCTACTATAATGGAGTAAGCACGGGAGTGGATAATGCCATTTAAGCTGTTCATTACAAGGTCATACCAATGCTTAATTTCATTCAATTTTATGTAATTCACAAACAGGTTCTGATCGAAAACCAATATTTCATATTTACGTTTAAAACGGTTGAACTGTTCCGGAGTCTAATGATATTAACATGAATTGAAAGGTATATTTAAATTGTACACTAACAGTTCTAAGCTGCTTTGTCATTTAAAGCATTGCCCGTTTGAGGGGGTTTAACACACTCGATGGAGTTCCTGCTATTGTTTATAAGGAGACAACTTCTGTAGCTTCCTGTTTGCTCTTCTGCACAAAAGACCCTTCTGAAAAGGGGTCAGCTCTAAAAGGAAAGAATTAGCTCTCAAGGGGATGCAATTTCTTTTCTTTTAGAATAGTTCTCTTTTCAGAAGGGAGTCAAACAATTTGAAAGAGTTGTCTACCCTAAAAGTGTATTCGCACCTCTTAATAAACTAGATGATCAGTCTGTGAATGGTATTGAACTTTGAAATCTTTATGCAGTTAAAAGAATGCCAACTTTTCCAAGGCCAATCCAAGCCAAGTGGGGTATAAAAACTAGAGAGAGAAAAAAAGTTGAAAAGTTGCACATTTGAATGCTTTTAATAAATCCATTGCAGAGACATACATTGAATATCACTCTTTATTCGCACTTTGCATTATGACTGAAGTCATTCAACCTGTAATGCCAACAGCTACTGTATCTAGTCGTATCAAAACAGCAGAATGTTATACAGGGCCTTACGATGCCGTTAATTACATATCGTTAAAACTTTGATCATTAAATATGGCATAAACACTAATATTTTTGTTGAAAAAATGTGAGAAGCTTTTGCATTTGCAAAAGCTTCTCACATTTTTTCAGCAAAAATACCTGTGAATTAGATATTCTACTTACTAGAACAGTTAACAGTTTGACCATTAACGAGCTCGTTAAGCTAACGATGCTTTGAACAACTGGGCCCTGATTTTTAACGCTACCATGCCCCCGTACGATATGGAGGCAGCGGCGATTGTATTACGTGCATGCGTTTGTATGACCTCGCTTTCATGGATCATTCTGCACACTCGGTGCCGCTGTCAGTCAACAGCAGACTCTCAATTGATTAGTTATAGTTATTGATATCAATTCATTTGTTAATATAGCTTCTTATTACCATTTTAAGCGGCGATTTTAGTAGGAAACACCATCCTTATTCCAGATATTGGGAAATCATACTGTTCCCAGCAAACACCAAACGTCGCGGCGGCGTCAAAACGACGTTGGTGCGATGTTGGGAGTTTACCGGGCAAGCTTGACTTTTCACAAAAAATATGCAAACGTTAACCCATCTCGTGCTGAATAAATTAAGAAGCCACACCGACTTCTTATTGGCAGCCAGTCAGATACTTCATCCAGGTTGTAGATATAAATTCAGGTACTGAATGACAAACAGTGCAGATCCAGATCAGTTGGCTTCTGAAGCCAACTGATCTGGATCTACACTGTTTGTAATGGCAGGGTATATCCGGGTTCAGCAGGACAATGGTTAACTTTGCATAAATATTTATGGTATTTACATACCGTTTTGTATTTACTGTGCTTTGTTAGTTGATAATTGTGATAAGAAGAGTCATAATATAGAAAAAAAATAAAAAAATCTTTATTTTGACAAGAAAAGAGGCTAACAATACACAGTTGTGATATGGAGTGCCATATTACGTCACTTGTATTTTGCTATAGCCAAACATATCAAGCACAAGTTTCTTTTCGATGGCTTTCCCTTGCAAATCAAGCCCCTTTCGAAGTTGGTTGCTGCCTTAATGCTGTATTTATCAGTTCCCTACCATCTATTCCAAACATCCAACCGTTAGTAGAGAAGAGACGAAACACGAAAACAGCAGAAAAGAAACACGAACACAGCAGAAAAGAAACACGGTGCCAGGAAGCCAACAGAAAAAGAGAACCACGAATTCAGCTAAGAAGGAAAACGAAACCAGCAGAGAACATCACGAAAACATACCTATATAATTTTGACCCCCTTAAACCCCACTTTTATACAGTAAAACTGGGGTTTACAGGGGTATACATTATTTTCTTATTTCTGCTCAAAAACATAGATTGTGGGCACTCGTTAGAACTACCCACAATCTATGTTTTGAGCAGAAATATGAAAAATATCAGAATTTTTATCTGAAAACTTTCAGATTTTGGTGGTGAAAGTTTTAATATATTTGAATAGGAGTGTTTTCGTAATGAGAAACACAAACAAACAGAGAAACACACAAAGCAGTTAGAAAAAAGAAACGACAACAGAAGAGACGAGATTCGAGCCTGTCACTCCAAGTCATACAGTCTATCCCAGGTTCGAAGTCTGAAGGTCTCTTATGGGCCCATGCCCCACCCAAGTAGAGGACACCTAACTCACAAGCGAGCCACCATAGCTAACACTTAAAATCATGTAGAAGTCATAAAAATTATGACGTAATTCAGATGTGGATTCAATGGTATTAAAATCATAAGAAAAAGAAGCCAGAACTCTACCAAAGACAGTGGTCAAACACACACACACACACACACACACACACACACACACAGAGAGAGAGAGAGAGAGAGAGAGAGAGAGAGAGAGAGATTTTAGGTAAACTGAGTCTGGCGTCAAATGTGTCACTGTGCGACCAAGCTTTATAGAGTTTGTGATAAGGATAAAATATTATATCACGCCTTTGAAAAATTTGAAAGATTTAGTATGAAAAATCCGGTTTCGGTGTCCGAAGTATTAGCCATGTTTTCGATAAATTTGTCCAACAATCTGTTCGATACAGAGATAAACAATATTTTAAAAAGAGATCATCTCATTAACGAGACGATGAATTAAATTCTTCGATAATATCGTCTTGGAGGTCTTGACACAAAAAAAACGACATAAAGTCTCTTCCATAATAAAACATAACATCAAATATCCTACAAGTGGTGCACCATTTGTTCCAACTTCAATGACTCGAACACCGATGCCTCGTTTACCATAGCTGATTCGAACTCATTTTTTGAGTCCCTAGGAAATCCTTCCGAAAGCTCAAGAAAACAGAAATTTGAGGATATGTTATGTTAAGAGTTATGATGATCATCAGTTGTAAAATGCACGTTTAATGTATGTGCAAGAAACGAACATTTTGTTCTGAAAGTTCTTTCGATGAAATCAAGTTCTCTTTAGTAGGACAGTGTGTCTAGGCCCGTATAGAAGGTACTATATAAAGAGTATAGAAGGTATACGTTGAAATATCTGGCGTTCTATTTATTTTTATTAAGTTATCGAAAATTTCTCCAGATATTTTATTGGTCAAAAGAGTTTTAGTAGGAGTTTTCATAATTAGTTTGACGACCGAAGCTACAAGCAACGTCATCATGTTTAAAACTTGTCAGGCTCTGAAAGCCTACTCACTTCAGATACTTTCACTACTGTGTACGAGTTCATTGCTCTCGATGATCATACTTGCAGAATCTATTGAATTACTGGATTCTTTACATATATATGACGAATATAATAATTCAAACAATCCGCAGAATATGCATGGAAATATGCATTTTTCTTTTAACAGTCAAATTCCAATGTCTCGAACATCTTGGGTCTCATAGTTCATTCTAGACATGGGTATTTCGAGCCACTGAGGGTTAATCATTTCACCACGTCAGGCGGCAAATGGAGATAATTTAAAGATTTCTTTTCGATCTTCTATAAAATAATGGTATGTTGAGTGAACTAATCGCCTCGATGAGGCGATTTTAATGAGTACACACAACATACATTTTCATGATAAAATAAGAAAGTTTTCGTAAAATATCTCTAAATATATTTGTTTTCTTGAACTATCGGAAGAATTTCCTAGAGACTCAAAAACGAGTTCGAATTAGCCACGGTAAACGAGCCATCGATGCTTGAGTCATTGACGCTTTGTTGTATATGGAGCCTTGCTAAACACCACAATATTAGAAGCTTTTCAGTGTTAACCTTCATTTCTGCTGAAAACTTGGGTTGTTTCACGAAAGTGTTAGTCAGCGATGTCGAGCGTATCTATTGAAATTTGAATAGAACAGAGGTGTTAGTGCTGCCAAGATCCTGACTGAGACTAAAGATATAATGGAACTGCTAGAAAATGACTACCTTGTCCGAGTGCTTTCGTACACAGGCAGGGGGCATACAAATTCGCTTTGCAAAGCTCGAATTCTTTACTTCAGATGGCGGAAATAGGTGATAAAAGCGACACGATAAGAATTATTTCAGTAAGACTGCAGTTGGATTCTACATTTTAAGAAAATAAGAAACAAATCTGTGTTTTAGCCCATTAAGGATAATGAAGAGACCTTTGCGTCGGGAATAACTGCACATTTCCGTAACGATATTGAAGTTTACAGTGTTTTAACATCAATATGAAAATATGAAATTCTTGTATTAAAGTTACAACTACGCTACAGTTTCTATATTCTTCAGTTGATTCAGTGTTCATTACACAGGTACAGAAGAAACAACAGAGTTATCTCTAAAGATA
This sequence comes from Anodontia alba, assembly GCA_964016985.1. NCBI lineage: Eukaryota > Metazoa > Mollusca > Bivalvia > Lucinida > Lucinidae > Anodontia > Anodontia alba. Next base: position 103,796,414 of record OZ024824.1, read on the forward strand.
CCGGACAAATCAATCAATTCTATTCCCTTACTGATATATAAAATTTTAATAAAGTATCACAAATGATTAATTTTCGACTCGATATCGGGACGTAGAGTAGGGCTAAGCGTAAAGTTACCTGAGAAGAGCGACATCAAAGGGATGTCAGGCTTTGTCAGCAATCATAAAATGTGTCTTATTCTTTGTCTATTTTACGTAAGAAGATATTGAAATAGAAGAAACACTTGAAGAACCGAATTCTTCTAACTTGTTGAATAGAACTTTGTTGAATTTTTACACCAGTGCTACGTTCGACATTGCCACTCTTAAATCAAAGCAACATGTGGCCTCGACCTTTTTTACCTTGTTACTGAAAGAGGAAAGGAATGGATCTTTGGAGTTGTAAACCCCCCCTCTCTCTCTCTCTCTCTCTCTCTCTCTCTCTCTCTCTCTCTCTCTCTCTCTCTGTTTGATCCGTTTAAATTCAAACCGTTGCTTTTTATGTAGTCATAATTAATTTCTTTCCCTGTTTGGAAAACTTTCAGAGAGTGACCGGTTTTCTGACAATATAAGTAGAAATTAGTTTATAACATTTATATCAAAGTTTCCTTTATCTAACTTTCAGGGCCCAGTTGTTCAAAACAAACGATATAGTTAGTTAATGTATCGTTGACAGTTTGATTATTAAATGTGGCATATACGCTAATATTTTTGCTAAAAATGTGGGTAGCTTTTGCATTTGCAAAAGCTACTCACATTTTTCAGCAAAAATAACTGTGAATTAGATATTGTACTTACTAGAACAGTTAACATTTTGACCACTAACGGGCTCATTAAGCTAACGATGCTTTGAACAACTGGGCCCGGATCATTATTTGAGAGGTTCCAGTTTATCCGGCATATTGTATACGACAGGTAGGTAACCCTTTAACGATAACAAGAAGTACACGCAGAAATGCCAAAATACCCCATAAAAACACTTTATTATCTAGGACAGTTCAGAGCATGTTTAGAAATAGGCCAGTTTCACTGTCTTGAAGGAAAAATTAAGCATCATCTGCAAGACAACCTTGAGCACGAGACACGACTGAGAAGAAGAAGCATGAAACACAGTCCGGGGAATCCACGTGACCAAATGACTAGGGACACGGAATTTGTTTCTGTTTTTAACTCCGCCTAAAGTAGGACTTTTTACAATATCTCTATTTATAGCTAAGGGAATTTATTAAAGTAAAGCGAAGCGCGGTAAGCTGCCAGTACGTGTACCGTAAATTTTACGGGCGCCTGTAGATTATTTACAGTAATAATTACACATGGAAGGACAGTGTTGGGAAGTTAGGTAACGTATAGGACATAGTAGGGATGGGAGATAACGCACCGTATCTTAGCTTACATATCCTTACCCCATTCTAAGAGGTAATTCCTGCAAAAGTTCTACGCCCCCCGCTCGCGACCCCCGTAAAAGTTTATGGTCTTACCGTAAAATCTACGGGATTTTTTTTTTCTTTTTTTTTACAGTGAATTTACCTCGGAAACAGGTTCTCATGAACTGCTAATTAGTGAAAATTAAGGTTGCGAAAGTAAATATACCTATGGTATGTACATGAAAATATTTGGGATCATAGAGGGAATCCGACTGATTACAAAGTGAAAGGTTTACAAGTCTTATTGAACATAACAGAATAGAACAGAAACTTCATTTCGTATTACTCTCTCAGGCGGACAGAACATGACTCAAAATGGGTTTCAGTCGAGGCGCAGTATTTCTCACAAAAATGCATGTGCGCCCAGCAAAGACTCAGATTAACAGGCTGATCAGTCTTTGCCCATACTCTGTGAGTAGCCAAGGATCCAAAGCATATCAGACGGACAGCGAAGACTCTGATCAGCCTGCGTGGATGCGCAGACTGATCAGAGTCATGTAATCTTGTAGGAAATGCTGTGCCCCGGCTCATTTGTATAAAGCGTCTTTGGAGCATATGCGAAAAGCACAGACCAAACCCTCACCGCCCCTCCACGCCCTCCCCACTCCCAGCCCACCCCACGAGATCAATCCACACAATATGTTAAGGACCTCTATAAAGCTTCGATATATTTCACAATATCAAATAATTCTGTAAGCGAACAGTATTGGCCATGATAAGTCTGTGCGAATACACGTAGACAAAAGGGCCCTGATCAGACTGTGCGGATGCACAGGTCGTCCACATACCACTGAAGGCACAGATTTCCACGGCGCGGGTCAGTCACATGTACTTTAACCGTCGCTATTTTTAAATATTTATTTATTTTAATGTTTAACCGCCATTTATGACATTTACATTTTAACTATTAACAGATTTGTTTTCTTTGACCAATCCAGAATACGAATGTCCCTATTAACACTAAGCACGTAATGGCAAGGTCTACAGATGACAAACTGATGATATTTTTCTTATTTTTCCTACAAAATAGGCTTTGACATTTCATGCAAATTGTCTCCTAAGGAGACAATTTGCATGAAATGTCAAAGCCTGTTTTCTAGCAAAACTAAGAAAAATATTTCAGGATGTCTTCTACTGAAAGTTTGACCCAGCATTCAAAACGTTAAGAATGCAATTGAACGCAGGTAAATGGAAGTAAATGATTGTTTGCATTTATATATTCCCGTTTCAATGAATGAAATCGTCTTAGATTAAGTTATAGAAATTTGCCTATCAAAGAAGCATTCAGTCTCATGATATCAATTTAATTTATTATTGACAAATGATCTGATGACGTAGTTGAATGGTGATAAATGTATATCAAACTAAGTCTAAAATCACCAATATATGCATATTATCTCCATATAGTATGCCTGGCAACATCAACGATCTAGACACAACTCGACATGCTTTGACATGCCAAGAGATTCAGAAAATTCCATTTGGTGATACGACACGAGATCTAGTCATTGGACTATTTATACCTTCAAACTTATTAAAATGACTGAGCCAGCGCACGGCAAAACCTACAAAATGGCATGTGAGCCCAGCGAAAACTCAGATCAGCCTGGGCATCCGCCCAGTCTAATCAGTCTACGCTGTCCGCATGAAGAAAGCTATGGTCCTTAACTACCCATGAACGCACAGCGAAGACTCTGATCAGACAGGGCGGATGCCCAGTCTGATCAGAGTCTTCGCTGGGCGCACATGACATTTTGTTGGTTGCTATAATCAATGACTCGAACACCGAGGGCTCGTTCACCTTGGCTGATTCTAACTCATTTCTGAGTTCCTAGGAAATTCTTCGGATCTAGCATAAGAAAACAAATATTCAGGAATATTTTAGGGAATTTTTCTTATTTTGTTAAGAAAAGGCATGTTGTATGCGCTAATTAGAATCGCCTCATCAATGAGTACAGTCAGCATACGATTATTTTATAAAAGATCGAAAAAATTTATAGAAGATTGAAAAGACATCCCTAAATTATCTCCATTTATTTCCTAACCTCGCGCTATGATTTACCCTCAATGGATCGAACTACCAATTTCTAGAACAAAATTCCATGGTCCCAAAAATGTTCGCACTATTGAAGTTCGAATGTATATATTAATTGTTCGTCTGTCATTACTGACAATGACCAATCCATATCAACTGTGTGATGTGTTATTATTTGTGTGTTCTAAGATGGCTGAAGAGACCAATCTTAGCTCTAAACTGCCTGTTACAGATAGAACAAGAGAGGTCTGAGGAAGAAAGCTCTGTTGGTGATGCCTTAGCTCTGGCTTTCCGCTGTGCACGTTTCTGCTCGGCTTCGCTGACTCTTTTTGCTCCATATTCACCAGCTCCCCTTTTTATGAGGCCTCGCCGCTTTGTACGATCTTGTGCAATCTGTTCCCATGACACTATTGGTATGTTGAAGTCTTTAAGGGAAGCTTTGAGGGTGTCCTTGTATCGCTTCTTCTGACCACCATGGGAGCGTTTTCCTACTTGAAGTTCTCCATAGAGGATTTTCTTTGGCAAACGTTCATCAGGCATTCTGGTAACATGGCCTGTCCATCTTAACTTTGCCAATTTCAGAAGAGTATGTATACTCTGCATCCCTGTCCTTTTCAGGACTTCTGTGTCTGGAATCCTGTCTTGCCACTTGATCTTTAGAAGTTTTCTAAGACAGCTTGTATGGAAGTAGTTCAGTCTTTAGGCATGCCGTTGGTAAACTGTCCAAATTTCGCATGCGTGTAATAGTGTTGGCAGCACTACCGATCTACTTTCAGCTTTGTGTCAAGTCTGATTCCACTTCGGTCCCAAATACTTCCATGTAGCCGACCAAATGCTGCACTAGCTTTGGCAATTCTAGCATTGACTTAAATCTTTATATTAAATCTTTATAAAATACTCTCAGAAACGCTGTTCCTGACCAAACAGTAGATCGAAAACAGGAAAAAGTAGACACAGCCTTAATTAGTCAGATATTGCACTGAAAAAGCACCCTTTCTGGTATCCAACATCAACTATTCTGTTCATCGGAACGATTTAGGTATCAGAAAATGATAAAACAGAGGGAGTAGAAAATTGTAGAAAATGGGGTGAGAAATGTTTGCGTCTTGTGCATCAGTTTTGATGCAGTCTACTTATAAGTTGGAGCTCTAAAGATGCAACAGTATGACTGTCAAGACTGCAAAGCAATCTTTCATTGTAATAGCAGTGAATGGGGATGCAAAATATCTTGAAATCAGTTGCAACTTGGTCTAGTGACATTGGTATCAGAGGACTTTTATAAAACGATGAATTACCATAGTTGCAGTATCAACAATGCGACGTTGTATAAACGCCATGTGCCCGCTGGAATACATAGCATAGCTCGACTGGTTGACCCAAAACATTAACTCATTGTAGACTGAATGAAATCCCCTACATTATATTTTGGAAGATTCTAATTTCGATTTTAGGTATGTCAGGCTATGTGATCCAGATATTCCGAGAGAAAAATGGTTGAACTATTTGCAAACAGTGAAGACCCTGATCAGACGCCGCGTTTTGCGGCGTCTGATCAGCCTCTTCACTGTTTGCAAATTACCTTTTAAATGGTCTCCAGACTACAACGGGTTAAGATTTTTAGGATAGGATAAGTTAGAATAGAATACGATAACATATGTTGTTTATTTATCATGTTAAAAGGGACATAAAACACCAACCCATCATCATCATTATCATCATCATCATCATCATCATCATCATCATCATCATCATCATTTCTTGAGACGAGACTTGGGTGAACTGGGATATTTTTTATCTTTGCATATTCAAGAATATGGCCTTCTATAAAAGTTTATTATACAGAATTATAAACTAAAATTGGCCAGATGAAAATATACCTTTTTCGAGTATGAGACTCTGAAGGCTTAAAATGGCAGCGCGCCCGACATGTCGATTTTACAGGGTCTTATCGCAGAATAGGCGCATTTCAGGGTTTCGATCAGATGGTACGGATTTGCAAGCACAATTTGTTGGTAGGATAAGTTTCCCGTTAGATTTTCCAACTATCATATACGTGTACAGCTTAATAAGAACAGGTTGAGTGTACCTGTAGAGATGTTTGTTCAATGTCCTACTAACCAGAGAATTAGATTATCCACACCTATATTTACGATGAAAGGTCACTAGTGAAAATTTCAATATAGTCTTATATCTATATTTATCTACATAACCATTCCGTTGCTGCCTTTCAGTTGTAAATTTATGACCCATTGAAAATGAATGATTTAAAATATATTTCACACCTTGTCATAGACAGCATAAGTGTTTATTTGTACATAAACAAGGTAAAGATATTAATAAAATTAAAGCATGTAGTTTTTATACCATTAGAGCCAATATGCGAGAGGAAATCAATACATTTTGAGCCTAACATATTCATCAGTTCCTTGATGGCTCACCATGGGATCCGTCCTTTGGTCCACCTCTTGTAAACATTTAGAATCAGTTGATACGTATACAGTTCAAAAAGTAAAGTTCTGGTCCAGGGAATTGAGATAACTAGTGCCTTCTTAGCTGCCTTACTCAACAGTTCTACTGATAGGCCCACACCCAAACTCCTCATTTACATCATTCATCAGTTCTACTGATACCCACTTGGCCTTTATGGAAACAAGCCTATACAAATATACTGAAAATTTTACCACCAAAAAATGAAAATTTTCAGATAAAAATTTTGATACTTTCCATATTTCTGCTCAAAACATAGATTGAGTGTACTCGTTTGAACCTCCTCGACTATCGAAATCTATGTTTTTGAAAAGAAATTAGAAAAATATAATGTATACCCCTGTAAACCCGTTTTTACTATACAAATGTGGGGTTTAAGGGGGTCAAAATTATATAGGCATGTTTTCGTGATGGCTACGTCACTCAATATTTCTTTACCACAATGCTCATTCGTTAAACAATCGAACTGTAATGACTCGAACATCTTTGGGGCAATGAAAAGTTCTAGATAGGGGTACATAACGAAAACAAGCCTGTTCAAATATACTGAAAATTTTACCACCAAAAAATGAAAATTTTCAGGTACAAATTCGGATATTTTTCATATTTCTGCTCAAAACATAGATTGTAGGTACACGTTAAAACCGCCTTAGCGAGGCGGTTCTAACGAGCACCCACAAAATATTTTTTTTTCTTTTGAGCAGAAATAAGAACAATAATGTATACTGAAACTTTTACCACCAAAAATGTAAATTTTCAGATACAAATTCGGAAATTTTTTATATTTCTGCTCTAAACATAGATTGTGGTTACTCGTTAGAACCGCCTCGGCGAAGCGGTTCTAACGAGTACACACAATCTATGTTTTATTTTTTGAGCAGAAAAGAATAATAATGTATACCCCTGTAAACCCCGGTTTTACTATATAAAAGTGGAGTTTAAGGGGGTCAACATTATATAGGCATGTTCTCGTGATGGTTCCGAACCACTGAAGGTTAATCATAGCATCCGAGCAGGAGGCAAATCCTGAGGTAATCTAGGGATGTCTTTTAGATCTTCTTTAAATGGTGTGTTTAGTGGTGAATTGATATTTATGCACACGTTGCTTTGTGAAAATATATCCATATATATATATATATATATATATATATATATACAAGTCAAAAGTTCTAACCGGCCACCATTTGGCTTAAGTCTCCATAAACAGCATTTGACGTTTTCTATCGAAACATAGTGGCTGATAAACCTTTCCATTGTGGTGAATGGAAAATTACAAAATTCAAAATTTTGAAACTTCATTGTCATTTTCTTGCTTTGCAATTCGACAGGGCTGCGGTTTTTAATGTTTTTATTGTTAGTGATGAAGTTTCAACTGTGGCTTTTTATTTTTTGGAATTGAAATTCATAGAATAAGGATTGCGCATGCGCATTTAATGATTTTCAAATTTTGCTATAAAACTGCGTTTTAAATCTCAAAAAATGCCTTAATCTTTGCCAGCTAATCATATTAGAACGTCTAGAAAATTATTTTAGACCAAGTTTGTTTCAATCCATTTACATTTAATAGGATTTACCAAGAAAACAAAAGTGGCCGGTTAGAAGATTTTCCCAGTATACATTCAATGTGTTAACGGTAATGGATACACCCTCAGAGGAGGCAACACTGTTTACCTCCCTTCTGAAAAGGGATCTACTCTGAACAGAAAGAATTTGCTCCCTAGGGCTTGGTGTGCAGTAAATCAAACAGTAATTTCCCTTGTAGAAGTGATGGACAGTCTACCAATTGTATCAGTTCCCTGAGTAACTTTTGAACAAAATCTGTATAAGTTATTGTTCTTTAGGTTTTTTTTTTTGTAGCAATGGAACAGTTATTAGTATATAGAAAGAAAAAAAATGTACAAGCAGGTGAAATTAGGTAGTTTATTCGTACAGAAGTTTCAAGATTTTTTCTGACTGTTTGGCCTTTTACTACAATTTTATTCTAAATACTACATTTATGTATTTGCATTTGTGTTTGACGTCAAAATATATATTGTAGTTGCGCATAAAATTTGGTAAAACATTCTATTTGAATCACATATTTAGTTTTGACCCGCCTCTTGCTCTTTTGCGTTTCGCTTTTAGACAAGCAATCTGAGCTCTGTTAGTAACAAAAAAAGCCGAGATGTGTAAAAAGTCGGCTCGTGCTTCTCGATACCTTGCACTGCCAAGATAAGTCGACTCTCATTATCTCAAACTCCAAGGTATCAGAATTTTTGGTTTGAGCTAAGAATACTCTGAGATAAAGGTAGTTGGAATGCATAATGAATTTATAGCAAACTAAAAGAATATTGGCTTTTATTCAGTTTGACTTAATCAGTAGTAAAAATTATCAGTGTTTGAGATAACGAGAGTCAGCTGTTATTAGGCAAATGAAAACGAGTAGCATTGTAGAACCGACCCAATTACAGATGACGCAGGCTGATTTGTGTTTCTTATTAAATAGATTTGTACTTTTTCTCAGACAGGTCGGTTCCATTCAAAGATGCTTTTATACGGCCATTGATTTAACATTTGAGCTCTGCCAAGCGAACATGTACTTTCGGGCCATGTGGGGACAGCGGAGGCATTGGTTTAAACAATATTTTATTGTTTCAATTACATGAAAATTAGTTTCACAACATTAATGTGTCAGGATCAGACGGTAAGCTTAAAGCTTATACATGTCATTTCCTGAATCATACAACATGAACAAAACATATGTGAATGGTAGATATTGTTATATATAATGAGAGAGAGAGAGAGAGAGAGAGAGAGAGATAGGGAGAGAGGGAGAGAGAGAGAGAACATTTGCAATTTCAACAATACTAGGTACAGAACACTTAGTAATATGTTTTTGATATGGTAAGATATTAAAATCAAATTTGTTATTACTGATTATAGACAGTCTCAGTGTGAGGACTTCAACTATAGCAAGTTCTTACCACATATCTCTGAGCAACATATACATCGTGCGCATAACATTATGACATTTTACTTTGAAAAGAGACAGTGCCAATGTTCTATGTAAAAAAAAAAAAAAAAAAGAAAAAAAAAAGAGGAACAAAAAAAAAAAAAAAAAAAAGAAGGGAAGAAAGGATGTTGACCGATCCCAGTTTGTGCTACTCAACGGGTGTTATTATAATAGATAATTTTACTAGAAGCTGGGACTTATAATTGTAGCATGTGATATTATGAGCTATTGCACGAACCGTTTGGATTTGATAATAAAGTCTTGTACTTTTAAGAAAAGGAGCTCGTTATCATTATCTGGTGCATTTTCTTTTCCAAATAATAAGTCATGAACATTGTGTGTTGGTAATAGATCAGATAGGTATCTGTTCCTGACATCTGCATACTTAGGGCATGTGTAGAAAAAATGGAATGCACTTTCGGATCCACCACAAGAACACGACGGATTAGGCACGATGTTTTTACGGAAGAGATCCGAGTTGAGTGAGCTGCATTCCATGCGAAGTCTGCCCTGAAGTATCTGTCCTATTCTAGATCCAGCATTAAAATATTTGGGTGGCGCCCTTAGATCCCTATTTAGTCTGTATTTGAAGGAGGAAACTGTGCTGGCTTCTTTGACATTATCTGGAAGGTCGTTCCACGCTCTGATGGTAGAAGGAAAAAAAGAGTTGAAGAAAAGGTTTGTATGTGCATGAATAGACCGGATATCATTTGCGTTTCTGAGACTGTAGGTTGTACGTTCTTGTACAAGAGGCGGTAAGAGATTACTTAGGTAATCTGGGACCAGGCTATTAACAATTTTATAAAAAATAACTAATTTGTGTTTCTGTCGTCTGTCGTGAAGTGATTCCCACCCTAGGTCTGCTAGCATTTTTTCAATGCTGCAGAGTTTTGTTGCACCTGATACGATTCTGGCGGCTTCATTATGAATGCATTCTAACTGCCTTTTGCAATCGTTTGAACAATTGTCCCATACAGAGTCGCTATATTCTAATAAGGGCCGAACGTATGCTGTGTATAACTTTTCAAGAGCTAGCCTACTAATTTTAAATTTAAGCGCTCGTATAATATTTAATCTCTTCCAAGCAGTATCAGTAATATTATTTATATGCTCGGACCAAGTACATGAGCTAGAAAAAGTAATACCTAGATGTTTGTGGGTAGAGGCTTCTTTTAGTGTAATACTATTCATTTCAAGTGGCGGATGAAGTTGAGGTTGCAGCTTTCTAGTTATAAGAAGGGAGGTTGTCTTTGCAGGATTAAAGTCAACTAACCAGTCAGCTGCCTATTTACTTATAGTATCTAAATCAGTATTCAGAAGATGAGCGGCAGTTACTGGGTTATCGACGACAATATATAAGCTAGTGTCATCAGCAAATAAACGTATAGAAGAAGTAATACCATTAACAATGTCGTTTATATAAATGAGAAAAAGTAAGGGACCGAGGATAGATCCTTGCGGAACCCCAGCTAGGACAGAAGCCCAGTCTGAGGTTACACCATTTAAAACAACTCGCTGTCTCCTGTCAGAGAGGTAACTTTTGAACCACTGTAGAAGATCTCCAGAAATCCCAATATGCGAGAGTTTATGTAAAAGTCCTTTGTGCCAGACTCTGTCAAAGGCTTTGCTTATATCACAAAAAACAACTCTGACTTCTTTTCCACTGTCAACCGCTTCAATGAAAGTATGGTAAGTATGTAATAACTGGTAAGTAGTAGAATCACCTGCAACAAAACCAGACTGGAAAGAAGTCAAAAGATTATATTCAACTATGTAGTTATAAAGGTGTTTGTGCACACAACGTTCCATAGTTTTTCCTATAGGGCTAAGGAGGGAGATGGGTCTGTAATTTTGGGGAAGAGACTTATCTTCCTTCTTGTGAATTGGTGTAACATTAGCTTCTTTCCAGGAAGATGGGAAATAACCTTGACTCAGTGATCTGTTAAAAACAGTGGAGAGAGGGTTCGAAAGAACAGAAGCGCCTTCCTTAAGAAGGCGAGGACTCAAGAGGTCTGGACCGCATGCTTTACTCACATCCAGTTTAGAAAGAACATCAAAAACGTCTTGATGTGTTATAACAAATGAGGATAGAATGGTATGTTGGGGTCGAGGTAGAGGTGGAACGTTTTTGTCGTCGTCTGCAACTTTAGCTTGCGATGAAAAGTAATTATTTAGCATATTGGCTTTATCAATGTCACTTTCGGCGTGTTCGTTATTATATATCAAATTGGGAACGTTTGTTGAGTTACGACATGTTTTGAGAACTTGTTTAGATGTCTTCCAAAACAATTTCGAGTTTGAACTAGCGCTAGATAGCAGACCTTCAAGTTTATCAAAATACTCCTTTTTTGATTTTCTTATTTCATTTACTACTCTGTTTCGAAGTGTTTTGTATTTTTCCAAAAGAAACATATTAGAAGTTTTCTTATATTTTTTAAAGGTGCGTTTTCTTTTTCTGATAAGGCGTTTTATATGACCCGTTATCCATGGATTCTCATTTGGCCTGATGGTAACTATTTTGTTAGGTATAGATTCTTGACTTGCTTGCATAATGCAGTCTGCTATACATAAAACGTTGTCATCAATATTTGAGTTTGATTCAATCTTGTTTTGGAGATCATAATTAGTTAGCTGTTCTCGATATTTATTAAAATCAGCAAGTGGGTAATTCCATACCCGTCTTTTATACGATTTGACTGTTGGGCGTAAAAACTTTAAGAGCACAAGTACAGGACAATGAAATCTTATCTGGTCAGGTATGAATGAATCTGCAACTCCACTAGTAACGATGCTGGTTGTGTTTCGCACCAATATTAAGTCGATCAATGAAGCCGAATGTTCGGTGAAATGCGTTGGTTCGCGTATCAGCTGGTTTAGATTGTACTGTTGTATTAACTCTTTCATTTTATTGTTTTCGTTTGAGAACATGTTAAAGTTGAAGTCTCCCGTGATTAAGATATCTACTATGTTAGTACTGTAGGCTCTGTCAATGCTTTCATTTATTTTGTTAAAGTAGTCTGTATTGCTGTGTGGTGGGCGATAAAATCCCCCAATCAGTATCTTTTTGGATTTAATGGTTATTTCTACCCAAACAGCTTCTAAATCTTGCATTTCCAAATCTGTTCTGCGTTTGCTTTGTATACTATCTCTTGTATATATCAGGACTCCTCCTCCGGGACGATCACACCTGTCTTTTCTGAAAGGTGACTTGAAATTATCAAGAATAAGTTTTTCATTCGGTGTGTCTGGTTTCAGCCAGCTCTCGGTAAAGACAAGTATGTCGTATGCTATTGACTCGCACTTTATTATGTCGAGTTTAGGAAGTATGCTCTGGACGTTAAGGTGCATGAGACTGAGATGCGCAGTCTGATCAGGGCCTTCGCTGTCCGCAAACAGAATCATTGGATACTATAGAATGTTTCAATGGAGAGCAAATGCCCGGATGAGACTTTGCGCATGTGCAGGATGATGTGAATCCGCTCGAAGGCACTTTTTCGCTTGACGCTACCCAATCAGAAACGGAATAAGCCAGAGAGGTAAACTAACATATAGCAATTAGGTTTCATATGTCTGTATTTGTACAAGCGTTCAGTTTCTGATAAATTTCCGGATACCATCAGATTTAACCAGACGGCGCTTTTATGTAATATTATTGTAATATTTGCTAATCTACTTTCCTTTTGAACTTTAACGTGGAGAGGGGATGTTAATTTTTATACAAAAACTAAAATCAGTTACTGTATGGAAGAGGGCAATTTGGATAAGATATCAAGACATATTTTCTGTAAAAGATAAGAAAAAAAAATCACACGTTTTCATCCTTTATTAGTCGTTAAAAGGCAGATCACATCAGTAGCAGACTACATTTCCAATATTTTCTTTTATTCTTCAAAACAAATACAACTAGACATTTTATGTGAATCGTCTGCTAAGCAGACAGACGATTCACATAATCGTCTGCTAAGCAGACAGACGATTCACATCAAATGTCGGGACTTATTTTCCCTGAAAAAAAAAAAAAAAAAAAAATAAAAAAGGTCGTCGTCTGCGACAAATTTTGCTTGGCGCTTTAAGAGTTAATCTATAGATGGGTTAAACTTTAAAGATATATAGGATTGGATAAAAGGCCGCTTTTCGCGCGAAGCAACACGAATAAGCCGCGTCGTGAGAAAAACGCCATTCAGACTTTAGTCAATCTTTTAGTGCGCACGCCCAGCCTTTTAGCATTGACTACTGTTTGTGAAATCGAAAAGCATTGGGTCTGGCGAGCCTGCGCCCCCGAACCATTGCTATTCGCATATGTTATAACGACCCTTTTCTCATGACGTGGCTCAATCATGGACTAGATATAAACTGGAATGTTTCAAATATCTCAACTTAACTATGAATTTAAATTTTTTGCTCCAGCCTTCATTCAAAAATTTTAAATATTTTGCTTAAACTGTTATACTCCCGTTAAGTAAAATGACCTTGTTTTTGTATAGCACAATGGAGACAATAATGGCATACAGCTTTGCCGCGCCACTGGAAAAGGGGTTATGTTTGATATATGCAAACAAATATGTCTATATCAGCCTACGCATTTGCGCAGCTTTATCAACGTCTTAGTGTCCAGTCGTTTTGCAGCCCTTGATCAGACCGCGGGGATTCATCAGAATCTTAGCAGTGGAAGTCTTAGCTGTACCCGGAAACCCCATTTTCCTCATGGAGACCCTGAATTTCATTTCGACTTGGCACATTTTGTGAGTTATCTTGTCATATTATCTTTGTGAAAACAATTTTAAGCGTCCAGTTTTTTTCGTATATATAAATTCTTTACATTAACAATACTAACCATTATTATTGGGACAGAAAGGCCTGAGCAAAGAGTGTAGATTCTGATCTGACGCCGCATTCTACACTGTTTTCCACTCATCAAACAGTTTTCAGAAACACCAACAGGTGGTAAACTGGACTTGTTCATATTTTAGGGCGAGTATAGTAAGAAATTTAGATATTCTAAAAGTTAGGTTAAATACGGAATCTACTTCTGTCAGAAAATGCGTTCATTGGTTTACGGGATGCGTTGTGTTCTTCGCATCGCCGCTCATAAACGGATGTAGGCACATAGACTCGCCCGCACGCATGCGTAAACGGTCTCATATGGAACCATCCTGATGATGAGCTTATATTGATACTTACACCAACTCCCGAGTGATCACATATTTGTTTATAAATATAATATTTTAAGAAGACTATGTAATATGTACTATATGTACCATATTTTCCTATAATATATAAAGTAAAAAAGGGATGGGCAGGAATCCCCACTACAGTAAAACCTCGATGACTCAACCACCGATGGCTCGTTTACCTTGGATGATTCGAACTCGTTTTTGGGTATTTACAAAATTCTTCCGTTATCTCAAGAAAATATATTATCTTATTTTCTATTATGAAATTGTATGTTGAGCGTACTCATTAGAATCGCCTCACCGAGGCGATTCTAATGAGTAAACTCAACATATCATTATTGTATAGAAGATCTAAAAGACTTCCTAAACTATCACGATTTGCTTTATGACCTGGCGCCATGGTTAACTCAAAGTGGCCCGTACTACGCTTGTCTCAAATAAATTCCTATGGTCCCAAAGATGTTCGAGCCATTGAGATTCTGCTGTATTAGGCAGATTTTCAAAAATTTGCCAATTTAAAGCGGCTTTTCAATTTATATTTGTGTGTAGCAACATTTTACTGCACAGATCTGTCTTAATTTGCTAACCGAACTATTCATCATTTCCAATACTATATGGTGAAAATGCCACGGCGTACACATCTCTGGATAAGAAGGCATTAAAATTTATACATTGTCTGATTTGTCCAGGAAAAAATAGTTATGGGTACTCAATAGAAACGCCTCTGAAAACATCTGGTTTTGTGGAGGAATCAGTGAAATATAAATATACTTATGGACAAAAGTTCTGCATGGGCTACGGAATATTTGGTTCATTCCTATCATTCAATATATGTATAAAGTGTCGTCCACAGTAAGGCCGCTTGTTTCGGTAAAATGTAGTCAGGAAATGACATAAACGGCACTTTTCAAAGATTACTTGATACTACTGAATAGGAACCAGCGCACGACAAAAACTACAATAAGACCAACCGTATTTATCCTAAGTATTCAGACACCTCAACTCCTTACCATATTTGTTCTAAAATTTGAACCAGTACAATTCACTACCCGATGTTGTGTCTAAAAATTGCTGAATGAGTGGCAAACAGTGTAGACCCAGAAAAGACGCCGCATTCTGCGGCGTCTCATCTGGGTCTATACTGTTTGCTCAGGCCTGTCTGTCCGAATACATATGGTAAATACGGTACGTGACCAGCAAAGACTCAGAACAGCCTGTACATCCATCCAGTATGGCAAAGGTTCTTGTTTATCCCTCTTTGGATAGCCTGGAGGCTGTAGAAGGCACATGCGATCAGCGAAGACTGATCAGACTGCGCGGATGCGCAGGCTGATCTGAGTCTTCGCTGGTCGCACAAGTCTTATAGTAGGTTTTGTCGTGCGCTGGCTCAAGTATGAGAGAATTGTGGACAAATGAATTGAAATTATGGATTGCTAGTATCTTGCAGAACTTGTGTCCATAAGTATATTTTGGCTAAAAATGGCTCATTTAGAGCTAAGACAAAGAAGTGAATATTTTAAATAGAGACAGGCATAATAGTCAGTGTGGGATCGTAACAAAATACCATATGAGCCAGGGAGCAGCATTTCTTACAAGACTGCATGTCCGCCAGGCAATGATTCGGAGCAGGCTGACCAGAGTCATTGCTTTGCGTTCAGTGGGTAACCAAACATCCAAGCTTTCTTTGACGGACGATACAGAAGTTTGCTGAGAATTTTTGGATGCCCAAGCTGATCGGAGTCTTTGCTGGGCGCACGTGCAATTTAGATGGAAATGCTGGGCCCCGGCTCATATCAATAATAAGCGCATTTAACTCTTTCGGTGCCAAATTTCAGACGACATTTGTCGTCTGCTTTTCATTTTTAACAAACTGTCGCTTGAAAAGAAGTTTATACGTAAAGAAAGACTGAATGTCAGACAGCGTAGATCAAGATGAGACGGCTCATATGAGCCGTCTCATCTGGATCTATGCTGTTTGAAAAAGCCTATCATTATCGTCTGTGGCAGTGAAAGAGTTAAGCGGGTTTTGAAAATAGTTCTCCAAACTTTTTCTGATCTTCCTACGATCATTCCTGGATCTTTTATACCAAACATGTTAAAATTTAAAATATTTTAGAAGTTTCCTGTCATTCGTGGGATCGATTGTATAATACATACCCACACATACCTCAAAGTAGCACTGCTACTTTTATCAAACCTTTATTGGGCTCTATTTTTGAACATTGTATCGGCTTTTACACTCCTTTTCAAAGACTAGACGTATTTAAACCTCGCAGCGAGAAAGCGGATTTTCCGGGTATATGCAAACATTGCAGTTCCAAAGTCTGCCATCTAAGCATGGTCGCACCTGGTTGTAAGTGTATTCAGTAATTGACAATGAATCTGTAAGCCTTCAATGGAGGTAAAAAACAGGTCATAGGGATGTCATAGGGAACGCGAGGTAGTCTGGACTTTCACCCAAAAAAACTTTTTTTCTTATGGTTTGTCTCATTTAAAATCGATATATTTGGTGCAAGCTTGTTAATAGGTCAATCTATTAGTCAACAGTATGTAGGTAGTAACAGGAATTCCAATGACTGATTGATGAATGTAACGTTTTTACGCGACTTTAACACATAAAAACGCACCAGGGCTTAAAATACAGTCGACTCTCGTTATCTCGAACTCCAAGGGACTCTCTAAGATACTTCGAGATATCCGTACTTCGACATATCAGATTTGCAGACTTGAGGAAAAAATAAATCGAACAACCTCTTTTAACAAATGTATATGTAATTGGACTCTTGAAGTTAGACATATGTTGAAAATATTGTGGAAAAGAGGAGAAATTGCTCCTAAGGAGCAATTTCTCCTCTCCTCCACAATATTTTGTTACCTGTTATTAGATTTTCATTTTTAAGCTGGGACGAGATTTTCACTTCGAGATATGCGGTTATTCGAGATAAGCGAGGTCGAGATAACGAGAGTCAGCTGTAGTATAGAATATGTCCATGAGTAGCCACAATCACAGATCCGAGCTTACCAGTGACACCACGAGGAGGAGCAAACAAACCATGACAGACAGAAAACAGCCATAGATCAAAGAAAAACAAACTACAGACAACCCTCTTTTTACCGACACTAGATACCGATAATCCAGTAAGCATTCTTTATAAATCTAAAACGGGCCGTTATCGGCCCGTCAGGGTAGCTGACGGGCCGATAACGGCCTGCTGTAGATTTACAAAGAATGCTAGCTGGGAAACGACACAATTCGTTATATTGACAATTTGACTGTCACGAAACTTTCGCTTAAGCGGTGACAATTAGTCACAAATTATGGAAGAATAATATTGTATTTACTTTAAAGAAATATATGTTTTGGATATTTGTTAGAATCGCCTCAATGAGGAGATTCTAACAAATATCCAAAACATAGGTCCTATGATGAAATAAGAACAAAACAAAACCTTTTTCTTACGTATCAATCTGCTCATTACGTTCTGTACAATAGCAAAATCATTTTAATGGCAATGTCTTTGGGGACAAATCATGTCGTTGTAACGAGGGTTCACTGTACCAGTTCCTCTTCCCCAACAAGGCGTTTACAATGCTAGATAGGATCCACTTAGCATAACAATATGACAACGAACAGGGCAAAACATGAATACAATCCCAAATCTCTCCTTCTGTATTGGAGAACATTACAATAAAGATACAGCATCTGGATTCTCCATTACGAAAACACGCCTATTCAAATATACTGAAAATTTTACCACCAAAACATGAAAATTTTCAGATAAAAAAAGCTGATATTTTTCATATTTCTCCTCAAAACACAGAGTGTGGGCACTCGTTAGAACCGCCTCGACGAGGCGGTTCTAACGAGTACCCACAATCTATGTTTTCGAGCAGAAATAAGAAAATCAATGTATATCCCTATTTTACTATATAAAAGTGGGGTTTAAGGGGTTTAAAGTTTAAAATTATATAGGCATGTTTTCGTGATGCATTTCGTTGACTCCGAAGTAATCATCAAAAGTTTCTTAGATGTTACTTAACCCAATAACCATTTATATTTGTATTGTTCCTACGTTAAATCCATATGAGGGCGTGTACAAGTGTGTGCATGGGCCAAGCGTGTGAGTTAAGGAATATGACAGACAGACAGACATTTTACTTTTAAAGCAGTAGGCCAACTGGCCCTTAAACACATTAAATGAGTGGAGGATAATGATACTGAGACTGACTGATAGACAGTTTTATTTCAAAAGCATTAGGCCAACTGGTCCTTGAGCACATAAAATACAATATCATGTATACGAGTACACTATACGTTCCCATAAAGCGACTTATTATATTAAATTTTATAACGGTAAATTCTCCCACACTATATATAGGAAGAGTCCATTTCCGATTTTAGGAATGTCAGGCTATATGATCCAGAGATTCCTAAAGAAAATGGTTGAACTATTTGCAAACATTTGTGGCCCTGATCGGACGCCGAGTTCTGTGACGTCTGATCTGGGAGCGCACTGTTAGCCAGTTACCCGTTTAGGGATCTCCAGTCTTCAATGGGTTAATGCTGAATTGACTTTTCTACATCAACTCTTAGGATAGGCACTTTTCCAGCAGAATGGATGTCTGGTCCATTTTTAAAAGATATCATTTTTTAACAAATCCTCTATTTAATGCAAACAGTGTAGATTAGACGGCGCGTTTTGCGGCGTCTGATCTGGGACTACACTGTTTTCCAGTGTCCCTTTTTTGAGACGCTAGGCATAAATTAAATTTTAAAGCTGGTATAATATTAAAGAACAGAGAAATTTAAGTTGTTGGGTGTTTCTGTTTTAAATTTCTCATTGTTTGTTCGTTCTGTTTTTCGATAAAGGGCTGTTTGAATGGTCTTTTCGTGTCCCTTAGATCGTGTCCAGTGACTTGATGCGGACAGGCGTGGGTGGTGGGTGTTTTGTGGATGGGCAAGCGTGGGGCTCTGTTTGGTAGTTGTGGCACTTCCTGCGTATCTCCTGATTTACTGTCAGGAGTCATAGAAGGTATCGGGGGAAGGAAGAAAAACTCCATTATTTCACTGGTAACAGAGCATGGCACTATTTAACTAGCATTTTAGTATGGGGCTCTCCAAAAGGTTAACTAGCAAACAGTGCAGACTCATGTTAGACGCCGAAGACTGATCAGGACCTCCACAGTTTGCAAAACAATTAGGCATTTTCTCTACTATCATATCTAATCGCGCAGAAAGACATTAGCACGTACAGTCGACTCCCGTTATCTCGAATTCCAAGGGGCTCACTGAAACACTTCGAGATATCCGTACTTCGACATATCAGAGTTGAGAGAGTGAGGAAAATAATAAATTAAACAACCATATTTAACAAATGAATATGTAATTTGACTCCTGAAGTTAGAAATATATACATAAAATAATGTGGAAAAGAGGAGAAATTGCTCCTGAGGAGCAATTTCTCCTCTTTTCCACATTATTTTGTTACCTGTTGTCATAGTTTCATGTTAAAACAGGGACCAGAACTTCAGTTCGAGATAAGCGGTAATTCGAAATAAGCGAGTTCGAGATAACGAGGTTCGACTGTACTTGTAAATACTCTGTATGTTTGTATGTTGTATATCCTCAAAGTCCGAATGGGCTATTGGAACCGAATAAATCTATCTAGTTTAGCAAAAGGTATAGAGCCATAATGGACTGCATGTTTAGTTAACGGCACAGACCCGGACTGGACTGTCAGTCTAGCAAATAGCATAAACCAGGGCTAGTTTGACCAACGGCACAGTCTCGGACTGGACTGGACTGCCAATCTAGCAAAATGCGTAAACTCGTCTGGAAAACAGCGTCGATCCAGACTGGAGTATCAGTCTTACAGACGACGTAAATCCGAAATCCGAATTAACTGATCTATCAAACGACGTAGAACCGGTCTTGACTGTCATTTTCATACGACATAGAGACCAGACTGGACCAGGGAAGCATTTTTTTTCCTTTTAGAGTAGACCCATTGTCTGAAGGGAGGCAGGGTTGTCTCCTTAAAAGTTTATTCAGTTCCTTTAATGGGAAAGACAATCATTATGAAAACCATGTCTGGAATCAAAGACGGCGATCAGCTGATTAAAGTTAAATAAAACTAGATAAAAAAACCCTTGTCCTGCTGAACCCGGATAGGTTCTGCTTTTGAAAACAGTGTAGATCCAGATCAGTTGGCTTCTTCAAGCCAACTGATCTGGATCTGCACTGTTTGTCATTCAGTATGTGAATTTATATCTACATTCTGGATTAAGTAATCTGATTGGCTGACAGTTAGAAGTGGGTGCGGCATCCTAATTTATTCAGCATGACAATGGTTAAGAAAGCTTTCGAAGTTTGGAAAATTCAGATTTGCTATTATGGGTGCTGGTGTCGCTATTTTAAATATCTGAGATTTTTTTCTTGATGTCAAAGAGCCTCTACAAAATCCCAAAATCTTATTAACCCTTAAACTGTCAATCACAACAACTGTCGTATGCTTTATCATCTGCTTGTGATTTTAAAAGTCATTTTTGCAAACAGTGCGGACCCAGATCAGACTGCTCCTCTAGCAGCAGTCTTATCAGGGTCCACACTGTTTGCCTGTATGCAAAAATAGGTTTGAAAAGTTTGCAAGAATATTCAGCAGACGACATAAACAGACGACATTTTCAGAT
Organism: Anodontia alba; assembly: GCA_964016985.1. Taxonomy (NCBI): domain Eukaryota; kingdom Metazoa; phylum Mollusca; class Bivalvia; order Lucinida; family Lucinidae; genus Anodontia; species Anodontia alba. The sequence goes on from OZ024824.1 coordinate 103,817,195, forward strand.
GCAGGTTTTTTTTGGCATTTTAAGGGTTAATAGCGGTAACGGTACACATTGTTTTAATATATACACAGAAAAAAGAAATGTCCCTGCGGGCACGCAACGTTAAGACAACGTCGTATCAACGTCGATGCAACGTCATGACGTTGCATCGACGTTGATGCGACGTTGTATAAATGTCATTTGCCCTCTTGGGTACTCTTAGGATAGGCAAGTTTATTTTTGTACCCATTCGAGCGAGAATCTATACCGGAGAACTCTGTTTTTATAATGTAATGACGCTTATTATTCTTAATTGTCAAGTCACATATTTTCTGTATAAGTTCTTAATAACATATAAAAATATCCTGCGATATACAATAACTATCCGGACTAAACAGTAAACAAGAACAGGTTTGCGCGAAATGACCAATAAGTAAGTCTATGTATATCTTAGTTGTTTAATTTGGGAAGCGTTTTCTGCATGCTGGAAACCATTTTTTTTTTTTTTTTGTGATATTTTATTTTCGCGTTGCGAACTCGAATGCGAATTCAACATGTCTGTGGGATTGCTAGGAAGACAGGCACGCGAAATTTAACATCGCGAACCCCCCCCCCCCCCCCCATCGAAAAAAAAAAAGAATGTGCAAAAATGTCCTGATTTACAAGATATCGTTGCTCACATTCGCTATCCCCCCCACACACCCCCGCCCCCCCCCCCGCCCCCACGTGTGTATATGACGTAAATTTATATATAGTATTTGTCTGCCATCATAAAGCGTCCGTGTCTGTATACAGGATATTGTATTTTATCTGCTCAAGGGCAAGTTGGCCTAATGCTTTCGAAATAAAACTGTCTGTCTGTCAGTCTGTCTCAGTATCAATATCCTCCATTCATTTAATGTGTTAAAGGGAAAGTTGGCCTATAGTGTCATAATCCTCAACTCACACGCTGGACCCATGCACACACTTGCACACGTCCTGATATGGATTTAACGTAGGGACAATACAAGTATAAATGACTGACTCAAACTATGCCTTATTCAATTTTAACCCTACGATAAAATAGCTTTCTAAGGTCTTTACCTACAGAAATACCAATAATTATTAATCAACAGAATTGCAAAGGTCAGCGAACAGAACTTTATAACCTTTACCACTCTCTGGTCTAATTCAGCAGACGACAAATTGATGGTACTTTTCTTATTTTTCAAAGAAAATAGGATTTTGACACTTCAAGCAAATTCTATTTTCTTTGAAAAATAAGAAAAAAAAACGTTTCAATATGTCGTCTGTTGAAAAATTTACCCAGAGTGCCAAGCATTTATTCAATCAATTAAGATTCACACTATACGTTCCCATAAAGCGACTTATTATATTAAATTTTATAACGGTAAATGCAATGCTCTTATGTTTCGGGTCAAAGAGCTCATATAAATACCTGAATGCTTAAGATAAATAATACATATCTATGTTGAAAATATGTCCAACAGGAAGAAACACGTAAAAAAAAACTCGGCCATGTTCGGTTATGCAAATAAGCTAAACGTAATTGGAGCTGATTGGTCAGAGCCGATACGTCATTTGGCGCATGCAAATTTTCCCGCGGTTCTGTCAGACGATAGGTAAGTTTTGAAAGCGGTCTATTCAACATGCTCGAACATGCAATAATGAATAAAATTGTCAATAGAATACCTGTGCCTTCAACTCCAGCGTAATACACATTCGTGATATTTACAATATCGATTATTGATTATTTGTGCCGCGCAATGGGAAAACGTGTATTCGGGCATATACGGACAGCGAAGGCCCAGATCAGACTGCGCATCCGCGCAGTCTGATCAGGGCCTTCACTGTCCGCTAACAGAATCATTAGATACTACAGAATGTTTGAATGGAGAGCAAAGGCCCGGATGATACTTTGCACATGCGCAGGATGATCTGAATCTGCATATTTTGCGCATGTTTGAATGTACTTTTTCGCTTGACGTTGCTCATTTCATCGTATCGCGACGGGCTTCGCAGACAAGTGGAATAATTTACGTTCTAAATAAATGAAGCGTTTAATTTAGTCACACGCCCAATTAAAACAATCACACTGAGTGTTGGAGTTTAAAGTTTAGTTTTATTAAAGGTCGAAGATCGTATAAATCACACAGGTAATGAGCGATATTGCTTTATTCCTGCCAGCACACAGAACAGAATAGAATAGAAAATATAGTTTATTTTGAAATTCTAAAAGGCTGTAAAGCCCCACGATGATACAAAACATAATATATGATGGCAGTAGACAGTGCGAATCAACATAAAATAAAATGTACAAATACAAAATCTCCATCATATATATCATTACCAATCAACTTTTTGTCTTCTTTTCTTTCTTTCGTTTCTATTTTCTAACAACAACAACAACAACAACAGCAGCAAAAACAAACATACAAACGACGACGACGACGACGACAACAACAACAACAAAGACAACAAAAACAGCATATATATTAAGAAAGTTCTGCTGTGGAGAAGGTTGATATTTAACAGAAATCTGACGTATACATCATCGCTAGTTTGCTAAACTGGCAGTCCAGTCGGGGTCTTCCCCAGCCGTCCGTTTAGCATACTTACCCTACAGCTAAATTCCTTACCGTATTTATCCTAAAGTTTGACTAAGTTGATTTGACTATCACATGGCGTGTCGCCAAATTGCTTTCGGAGTGACAAACATTGTAGACCCAGATCAGACTGCTCCTTAGAGCAGTCTGATCTGGGTCTTGCAACTGTTTCCTAATAGGTAACAAAAGGTAGTTTAACTCTTTCATTGCCACAGACAATAATAATAGACTTTTGCAAACAGCATAGATCCAGATGAGACGGCTCAATGAGCCGTCTTATCTGGATCTACGCTGTTTGACATTCAGTCTTTCAACTTTAAGCATTAACTTCTTTTCAAGCAATAGTTTGTTAAAAAAGAAAACCAGACGGCAAATGTCCTCTGAAATTTGGCACCGAAAGAGTTCAGATGATGGATAATTGTCAAAGTGATCATGTATTTCAAAGTAGTGACCTTTATGGTGTTATCATAAAATAATAATAAATAAATAGAATAAAAAAAAAAATAATAAAAAGTACAGGGACTAGAATTATGTCAGTGACACCGGACCCTTGAAAAACAAAGTAAATTGCCCAGTAGCCTGACCAGAAGGAGGTCTGAGACCCGGATATCATGTCGTTTAAACTTCGCCGTGAGAAAATGTCTTCGGGGCTGACTGACCGCAAATGACCAGACCAGCCTGACCGACCACACGAGCAATATGATCAGAACATTTGCGGTCCTCTTATAGAATCACTGAAATGCACTATACAATCTCGGACATAATCCTTGTATACTATTGTCACCGCACAGCTAGCATTCCTCATAAATCTACAGCGGGCCGTAATCGGCCCGTCAGCTACCCTGACGGGCCAATAAACGCCCGCTATAGATTTATGAAGAATGTTTACTGGGCATAGTAGAATTGTACTCGATGTACGGAAAAGGCCTTGAGCATACTGTGTGGTGTTGATCAGGATCTTTGCTGTTCGCGCATGGCCCGAAGACACAATTTTGCTAGGCACGGCTTATTCAGACATGCGATGACAAAACTAACTGCAGTAGCCTTGGTTTGTCAAGAGTGTCGATTAAAGTTCCAAGGACACAACTGTGTACCAACATCAGACGGAAAGACTTAACCACTTCCACACAAGCTGCCTGAGAAAACTGCTACACATCAGGGCCCAGTTGTTCAAAACTAACGATGTCGTTAATTAACGTATCGTTAAAACTTAATATTTTTGCTGAAAATGCAAAAGCTACTCACATTTTTTTCAGCAAAAATGCAAGTGAATTAGATATTGTACTTACTAGAACAGTTAACATTTTGACCACTAACGAGCTCGTTAAGCTAACGATGCTTTGAACAACAGGGCCCAGGTGACAAGACAAGATCCCGGAGACAGAAGGCTCACAGAGGGCAGTGATGCATAACATACACGCTATTCTCAAGCTGACGCAGCTAAGATAGGCTGACCATGTCGCCAGAATGCCTGATGAACGCTTACAAGAGAAAATCTTCCATGAAGAATTTCAGATGGGAAACCGCGGACGCCCAGCGGATGGCCAGAATAAACACTACAAGAATACCCTAAAAGCCTCGCTCAAGGACTTCAACATAGCCACAGTCCTGGTCATTTGCAGTCTGCGCGAACCTCACACGCATGTGCGCAGACTGCAAATAACCAAAGTGGCGCTGCCTCATCAGAAAAAGAGTAGATGATTAGGAAGCAAAGAGAAACTGCAGACCTGAGGGAAAGCGCCAGCAGCGGAACTGAACCAGTGTACCACCATCCAAAGAAGCTTAGCTCTGAACTGTCTGTTGCATATTGTGCACAATATGCAACAGACAGCTCAGAGCTGAGATTGGCCTAAACAGTCATCAAAGAACACACACAAAGCATTAGCACTGTAGTCACCAGACTTAGACCATGTTGCTCTTAGTCAAAAATGACCGAGGAACATCACAAGTTTCAAAAGGATCTTTAATTTTTGCGTGAAAAAAATATAGACGGAAGGCATTGATATAAGGAACTGGAAACAGTAAGCGTACTGCATGGACGAACGTGCATTGTTTTAAAATTTGCAGACCCCACATTAATGTATGTGCTGTCCAAGAAGATCCTAACCTTTTTTATGTGCATGGCCACACGCATGCGCACAAACAAATTAGGACCTTAAAGATAACCTTCAATAAAACTGATACCTTTAATATTTTCATAAATGAAAGTATGGGTCATGCAATACCTGTGACAAATAAGTCTTAACGTGAGAAAACAGACTGTACATTCTGACATGCGCACAATGAAGAGTCTGATCAGCCTGCGCATCTGCACAGTCTGATCAGAGTCTTCATTGTCTGCATGAAGAAACTTTGCATCCTTGGTTACCCAAAATGCGCCCAGTCATCACGAAAACACGCCTATATAATTTTCACCCCTCAAACCCCATTTTTCTATAGTAAAACTGGGGTTCACAGGGGTATACATTATTTTTCTTATTTTTGCTCGAAAGCCGAGACGGTTCTAACGAGTACCCACAATCTATGTTTTGAGCAGAAAAATATCAGTTTTTTTTTTTCTGAAAAATTTCAGTTTTTTTAGGTGAAATGTTCTATATATTTGAATAGGTGTGTTTTCGTAATGGAAAATTCAGATCAGACTGCACGAATGCTCAGGCTGACCTGAATCTTCGCTTGACGCACATGTTTGAAAGTACGTTTCCCGACGTTGCGGCTTAATTCATTATGATGTGTTAATCCTTGTCCTGCTGAATAAATTAAGATGCCACGCCCATTTCTAATTTTCAGCCAATCACATTACTTGATTCAGATTGTTGATATAAATTCACATACTTAATGGCAAATAGTGCAGATCCAGATCAGTTGGCTTCTTCAGAAGCCAACTGATCTGGATCTACACTGTTTGCTAAGGCAGGACATATCCGGGTTCAGCAGGACAAGGGTTAATTAAGAGTGGCACTTCATAAAGTGAGACCTACAATAGCTCGTGTTAGATTATCATGTGTGGTACAACTAGTGTTTAAACAATAGTTCTATAGGTATTGTATATTTATCAACAAAACAGCCCAGTTTTCAATAATACATTTGTTACAGAATGGCCCATTAAACAAAACAGAAGTCTGCTCACATTACAAATCGTTATTTAAGAGCTAGGTAAGCCGTAAATATAATCCGAAGACTACCCAGTGGATAAAACGTCGCATCAACGTCGATGCAACGTCATCACGTTGCATCGACGTTGATGCGACGTTGTAAAAGCGTCATGTGCCCGCTGGGTACAATCGCTCTGTTACTTTTTACGTGCCGTTTTTTTTTTACAATCCTCATGTCACCAAAAGCCCCACACATAAGTAAACAAATGACAGCTGACAGATTTACAAGAAATGCATCAACTTTAGCGACTTGGCAAAGAACAACAATAACAAAGTAGTAACTTTTCAGACTATCTAAGGCAACAAGAAGCACACCATCATGTCACACTCCATGCAACCAAATAAAATATAAAGGTTGCCACTGGAAACAAAGAACACATAAAGGAAAGAAAATCATCGGAGTCTGGGTTACATTTAGACTCTTCGTATGGCAGCATTGTAGTTTGCAGGATGCATACCCCCGCCCCACCGCACCCCTAGCAACGGCTCTTAAGCAGAACTTGGTTTTTACAAGATACGAAAATAGGCGGCACTTAACACCAGCTGCAGTGAAGTCTAATACTTTTTTTGTTGCCAGTTGTGTTGTTGTCGCCAAAGGCCTATTGACCTGACAGCCTTGGTCTGACTTTTGACCACAGATGGATCGTTCTGATCGGTCGAAGATACTATTTATTGTATGCTGTAGTCAATAGTCAGTGGTCATTAGGCATATATGGGCAGCAGAAGGACCATTCCAATCTGTCGATTGCTGATAACTGAAACTGACTACAGACCTCAAGTAAAGTGTTCTGACTATTCACCTCAGATGGATCGTTCTAACCGGTAAAATATGATATCATCAATGCAATCTTGTAGTTAAAAGTCGTATTTTTGACATCAGATGGATCGTTCTGATCTGTCGATCGCTGTTAACTGAAATTGACTACTGACCTCAAATAAAGTATTCTGACTTTTCACCTCAGATGGATCGTTCTAACCGGTAAAATATGATACATAAATGCAATGCTGTAGTCAACAGTCATACTATTGGCGTGAGATGGATCGTTCTGACCTGTCGATAACTGAAACTGACAGATCGATATGACCCGTAAGTTCAGATGGATCATTAAAAACCGACCGAATATGATATCTTAAATGCAGTGCGGTGGTCAATAGTCGTACCTTTGACATCAGATGGATCGTTCTGACCGGTCGATCCCGGATAAGTGAAACTGATTATTGACATCATATAGATCGATATGACTATTCAACTCCGGTGGAATGTCAAAACCGACCGAATATGATATCGTTAATGCAGTGCGGTGGTTAACAGCCATACTATTGACATCAGATGGCTCGTTCTGACCGGTCGATCACTGAAACGGAAACTGTCTATTGACCTCAAAAATCGATATGACTATTCAGCTCAGATAGATCGTTCATAACCGACCGAATATGATATCATTCATACAGTGCGGTGATTAACAGCCATACTATTGTCATCAGATAGATCGTTCTGACCAGTCGATCGCTGATAACTGAAACTGACTATTGACCTCAAATAGATCAATATGACTGTTATGTTGAGACGGATCTTTCAAAACCGACCGAATATCAAATCGTTCATGCAGTGCGTTGGTCAGCAGTCGTACTTCTGACGTCAGATGGATCGTCCTGACCGGTCGATCGCTGATAACTTAAACTGATTATTGGGTAAAATAGAGTATGCCAGGCTGTGGTCAGCAGTCACACGTTTGACATCAGATGGACCATTTTGACCTGTCGATTGCTTTTAACAGATTTTTTTTCCGACTATTCACCTGAGATGGAGCTTTCTAACTGTCGAATATGATATCACTAATGTCATTGAACATTGACCTCAAAAAGATTTTTCCGACTATCTACCTCAAATGGATCGTCCAAGCGCTGTCGAATATGATATCAATAATGCCATCTGTGCTCATCATATGATATCAATAATGCCATCTGCGGTCATCAGTCATACTTCTGATATCAGTTAAATCATTCATCCTGATGATGCAGCGAATAACTGTTCAGTCGGCTTTTTTTAACTTAGCACTCTGATAAAAAGTTCAGCAGACGACGTTTTGAAGTATTTTCCAGAAAACAGGTTACGACATTTTATAAAAATTGTCTGCTAAATTAGCCAAGAGAGTGGTAAAGATTAAGGTACTTAGGTATTTAGTACACATATCCGATATGGACTAACACATGTAACATGGTTTATAATAAGAGTAGTGAGTATGAAAAAATAAGGATGACATATAAATTTTTGCTTAACTTGAAGTATCATCAATTTTCATTTTACGATTATGAAATGCTATATATATCTGTAACTGTATATTATTGTAATGTTAAATGTAGATAACAATCATTTGCAAAATTTGATAAATGGATCTACTAGTCATTTGAATGCCTACAATTTTCATTTGGCAAATTGTCTCAGGTTTAATACATATTTGTGCAGTTAAGGATTAGCTGAAAAGAACTAAATGGTTAATTCTAGATATACAACAACAACAACAAGAGCAACGGCAACAATACCAGCAGCAAAAAAGAAAGAAAGAAAGAAAGAAAGAAAGAAAGAAAGAAAGAAAAAACAACAAACAAAAAACAGCAGCATAGTTTTCTTCATCTCCAAACATAGGGAAAATTTTCGACTGAAATATGAAACAACCTGTAAATAATCTTTTTTTCCGGGTAAGGCGGCTTAGGTCGCAATCCCGATGAACAGTCTTTCCGAGGCACCGAAACAAGAAGGGCCTGAGGGTCCAACAAGGGTAAAACAAAACGGACATTTGCGATAACCATTACGAAAACACGCCTATTCAAATATATTGAACATTTCACCACCAAAAACTGAAAATTTTCAGATAAAAAATCTGATATTGTTCTTATTTCTGCTCAAAAACATAGATTGTGGTACTCGCTTCCACTCGTTAGAACCGCCTCGCCGAGGCGGTTCTAACGAGTACCCATAGTCTATGTTTTTGAGCAGAAATAAGAAAAAATAATGTTTACCCCTGTAAACCCCAGTTTTACTATATAAAAGTGGGGTTTAAGGGGGTCAAAATTATATAGGTATGTTTTAGTGATGGTACCAACAAGGAAGAACTGTAACAGAGGAACCACGTTGGAACAGTCAGCACAAAAACAAACAAACAAACAAAACAACAACAACAACAACAACAGCAAACAAACAAAAATTAACAACAAAAATCTCCTCACATGGGCTTAAACTAGTTTTACTGGCCAGAAACCTCGTCCTTATTTCCAATGAGGGTCCGAAATACAAATATGTGTTTGGTCCGCGTTTGGATTATGAAAAAATCAAAAAAAAAAAAAAAAAAAAAAAAAAAAAAAGAAAAATTGATATTAGTCTTCTTATGATTTTACCCAGAGTGTTAAGCGGAGGTTAACCGGAGAAGGGTGGTGTCAGGTAAGAAACCGTGCCTGACATGGACGTGTCCATTGGTTACCAATGAAACCAATGCTCTTCAACTATACACATATCAACGGCGCTCTTACCGGAATCTGCCAAATTGCCTGGAAGCGCGTAAATAACAATGATAACTGGCATAACTGTAAGGACAACCTTACTGGAGCGAAGAGGATTGCAACAGAAGAGATAATTAATAATGGTCATTCCAATTTATTCTTGTAATGTGTACGGAGACACAAACAAGGCAAAAGTAAATAAAATGTCGTAGATCTATATGTTGAAAGCATCAATACAATCAACGCTGAGCATGCTGGGTAAATTACAGCAGACGAAATTCTAAAGTATGTATTTTCAAGTGGCATATAAGAAGCTTCTTATATGCCACTTGGTATTTTGTATTTGCAAAATTTGATAATGTCATAAATGGATCTCGTTTGAATGCAACCGTTTGCATTTGGCAAATTTTTTACGGTTACTATGAGCCTTAGGTCAACATACCGAAATCGTATTTCGGAAAATCATTTTAGTCGATATACACAAAGACAAAATTAGAAATGTTCAGACAAACGGCGTCGTCTGGGTCTACACTGTTTGCTCAGGCCTGTCTGTTCCAATACTTAAGGTTATTACGCTACGCTTCATTACGAAAACACACCTATTCAAATATATAGAAAATTTCACCTCCAAAAACTGAAAATTTTCAGATAAAAAACTCTGATATTTTTCATATTTCCGCTCAAAACATAGATTGTGGGTACTCGTTAGAACCGCCTCGGCGAGGCGGTTCTGAGGACCCACAATCTATGTTTTTGAGCAGAAATAAGAAAAATAATATATACCCCTGTAAACCCCAGTTTTACTATATAAAAGTGGGGTTTAAGGGGGTCAAAATTATATAGGCATGTTTTCGTGATGTCCCTGTCACTTTGCTTGGTGCTAGGAAGCGTGGAAATAACAGCAATGGCAACTAGTTTTGTACTTTATACTTTTTTGTACTTTATAGGACAACTGAGGATTGGAAGAGATATTAATTTATAACGATTATTCCAATTTATTCTTGCAAAAAGTCCGGAGTCACAAAGCAAAAGTAAATAAAATGACGTAGACCTGGATGACAACAAAACAATTTACGCTGAGCATGCTGGAAAAAAATTACAGCAGGCGACGTTTTGAAATATTTCCTTATTTTTCTCTGAAAATAGGCTTTGATGTCTCCTCAGGAGATAATTTGCATGGAATGTCAAAGCCTATTTTCTGTGAAAATAAGAAAAAGTATTATCAATTTGTCGCCTGCTAAATTTGACCGGTGGGTGGTTAATATTAAAGTACATTTTTTTTTTCTCGGGAGGCACTCTCAAGTCTCTCGAGTATACCCGTTAACTCTACCACCCGGTTTCTCTGTCTAAGGCTTGCAAAATCAAATATTAATTATTGAAAATAAATAGAGAAACACAATAGAGTCAAAACAATGTACTTTTCAAACTATGTTTATTCTTTGTTTAAACTGAATGATGTGGGGCCGTATGACGCTTTGGATGGATCGCGTCATGCAAAAACGTGTTGTCGTGCATATGCAGACAAAGAAATCCCCGATCAGCCTGCGCATCTCTGTCCTCCAATTTGATACTACGGAATGTATGAATAGTGAGCAAAGGCCCGGATGACACTTAACGCATGCGCAGGATGATCTAACTTCAGCGCGTTTTGCGCATGATCGAAGGCACTTTTTTTGCTTGACGTGGCCAATAATTAATAATTAATAATTATTGTCATGCCAAGTTGATAAGGTGCTGTGACCTTTTTGAACCTTGTATTCTCTGATCAGTTTTCTGGCGAAGGAATGTGCACAATACTGGTTAACCGCTTAGAGGACTAAGCCTGCCCAGTAAACGTGTGGTTAGGTAAACTGACCGCGCTCGACATGACCCCATTGGGTTGACTGGGCCGTAAAACCTCAACACAAACAAATTCTCTGATCAACAATCTCTAGTTGTTCGTAAGTTTTATCATGTACTATGATTCTGCAAGCTGCAGGCATTGTTCGAATGCGTATTCCAGTCAGTACAGTCTCCAGAATCGAAACATTGCGTAAGAAGTATATACAGATCAGTGCCGTTGCCAGAACGTACTTATTTTTACGCACACCCTGAAAAATCTTAAAGACGATGGCCAAAATTGCTTCCAAAATAGGGGCTACTCTTAAAGGAAAGAATTTGCTCCCAGAGGGAGCAAATTCTTTCCTTTAAGAGCAGCCCCTCTGGTAAAAGACAATAAAATATTTATGTTAATGTCACTTTATTACAAATATTTTTCTTACCCATGTTACGCACATGCGTATTGTGCGTAATGAGCGATATGCCTGTGCAGATCCTGATTAAGCAGCGTCCACCAGTAGGGGATGGGTTGGTGGGTTGGGGGGTAGTTGGGGGGGGGGGGGGGAAGCTTACCATACTTGTCCTTAAATTTGAACAAGCCGTTTTTATTAACCAACCCGGCCCAAAACCCGAACATTTTAATAACTAATGAGCCCCAGTAGTGCTTTAAATACAAAACTTAGTTGTAACTTCATTCAGGACGCATAGAAATTAAGGTGGCAGATCTATCGTGTTTGTTGCTCTCATGTACTCGTATATTCTGTTAAATGTTTATATAATATATTTCATATGAGTGGAAAACACCTTCTGTACATGTAATTTGTTTTTCAATAAAGAGCATTCTATTCTATTCTATACTACCTGATGATGTGTGTGAATATAATTGCTTGATGTGTGGCAAACGGTGTAGACCCTGTTTGCCTACATTTTTTGCCTACTGTGCTTTCGACATCTTTCAGGAAGTCATTTTGCTTGACGCTTTACATAGAAAAAGTAAACTTTTGTCATGATTTAATGCAAAACCATTTGTCGTTGCTATCTATGCACAAAAAAGTTTTATTGTTGTCATTGGTTTTTAAAAAAACTCAAAATTTCACTTTTTACCGTAGTAAAACTGAGTGCAAATTACGCAGAAATCCGTAGGGTGGGTAACACCATTTACTTAAAGGGCTACATGAGTGATTCAAGTCTGCAAATTTGGGTTTAACGTGTTTAAACAGTGTTTACTAACATGGATAGTGCGATTTAAACAAGCAAGTTGGAATTTAAACACTGTTTTCTAACAGCTCTAACACGAGAGATTCAGACAGCGAACTTAGCTTTAAACATTATTTACCAATAGGGCAATGCGTGATTTAAATTTGCGAATTTGGATTTAAAACACTTGTTGCCTCAGAACAGGACGGTAGTCTGTTTTCGAACACTATCATGCTACATGATAGCATAGGCTCAAGGTTACGAGGAATATTTCTCACCATTTTAAAATTTGGCGTTTATCCTAAGGTCACTTAACAGAGCAAACTATTGATATGACGTCACTCTTTGATCAACTATAATCCCATGCTTTGCGAGCAAATAGGTTAAACGGTAAAATACTAATTGAAATGCTTCCAGATGGCAAAGAAATCTAAACAAAACATAAAAACATACAAAACTCGGCGCATAGGCCTAAGTGTATGTATGTAACTAATTCTGGCCCACTAATTCTCACCTACAGTCGACTCACGTTATCTCGACTTCGCTTATCTCGAATTATCGCTTATCCCGAAGTGGAAATCTGGTCCCTGTTTTAACATGGGAATCTAAAAACAGGTAACAAAATATTGTGGAAAAGAGGAGAAATTTCTCCTCAGGAGCAATTTCTCCTCTTTTCCACAATATTTTCAACGTATCTTTAACTTCACGAGTGCAATTATATATTTATTCATTCATGAAATGTGGTTGTTCGAGTTATTTTTTCCCTCAATTCTGCAAATCTGATATGTCGAGGTACGGAAAGCTCGAAGTATTTCAGAGAGTCCTTTGGACTTCGAGATAACGAGAGTCAACTGTAGTTTTTGAAGGGATAGTACAGCCGAACTTCGATGGCTCGAACCCCTTTGGGACCATGAAAATTTGTTCGAGACAGAGGTAGTTCGAGCCACGGAGGGTTACTATTCGTGCCATACACGGAGTCATAATGTAGATAATTGTGGGATATCATTTCGGTGTTCTATATTATAAACGTATGTTGTGTGTATTCATTAGAATCGCCTCGTCGAGGCGATTCTAATGAGTGCACACAGCATACATTTGCAAGATAAAATAAGAAAATCTCCCTAAATTATCCGTATATCGTATTTGGAGGAAATTCCTGCGGACGCAAGAACGTGTCCGACTCTTTCATGGTAAACGAGCCATCGGGGTTCGAGCCATTGAAATTCTACTGTAGGTTTATTTCGTGCAGCTTCAACAATATATGGGGCGGAGCTTTGCACTTCCTACAAGATTGCTTGTGCACCCAGCGAAGGCTCAGCTCAGCCTCTGCATCTATACACGCTGGTCAGAGTCTTAGCTGTCCGCTTGAAGACAATTTGGATCCTTGGCTACCCACAGATGGCCCTGTGAAGACTCTGATCAGACTGTGCGGATGCAGTCACTATCCCATAACAAACTAAGCGAGAATTAGTTACATACATATATTTAAGCACCGAGTTTTGTATGTTTTCATGTTTTGTTTAGGCTACTTTGCCATCTGGAAGCATTTCAATTAGTATTTTACCGTTTAAATCTACAGTCGACTCTCGTTATCTCGAATTCCAAGGGACTCTCTGAAATACTTCGAGATATCCGTACCTTGACATATCAGATTTGCAGAATTGAGGAAAAAATAATTCGAACAACCACATTTAACAAATATATGTGTAATTGGACTCTTAAAATTTGGAGATATATTGAAAATATTGTGGAAAAGAGGAGAAATTGCTCTTTTTTTTTTCGCAATATTTTTTACCTGTTGTTAAATTTTCATGTTTAGGCAGGGACCAAATTTTCAAATTTTCACTTCGAGATAAGATGTTATTCGAGAAAAGCGAGGTCGAGATAACGAGAGTCAACTGTATTTGCAGGAAATGCTGAGGCTCGGCCCATATAGCATTATCTATTACAGATAACACAAGCAGAAATAAGTTGAATTGCAAATACTTGTTCTGCATCATATCAGGACCTAGACCTAAGACCAAGTGACAGAGCTGTCTCAGTCCTTCACTCACAAGCCATGTGCATCTTAACGTGTTATTCGAAGCTCTCTAGGCGCAATACCAATAATATATATATATATATAAAACTTATTTCGTTATTTCGTGTACTCCGGTTCGATCAGACTGGCCAGTCATAAATAACCAAATACTGAAAATAAGTTCTCTCCAAATCCCTCGATTACTCTAAAATACAATGTGACCAAGGCGACGCTGTTTACCATCACCATAAAACAGATTTGCCTGATTGCACGAGGAACAACGATAATGGTTTGCCTCGCAACCCGCAGTGACCATGTTACCGTAACAACGTAACCACGTTACCCTAAGTATTCGGACAGACAGACATGCGCAAACAATGCTGACGCGGTATCCGATCAGGGTTTACTATGCCACTCATCCATCCATCAATTAGTAGTAAAACCCGGCCTCAGTGGCTCAGTTGGATGCCCGTCCGACTGGTGATCAGGAGGTTGCGGGTTCGACTACCGCCGAGGTCGGCAACATTCTTTCGTGGAGATTGATCATGAAATATTTTCTACGGCCATTCTCTCCCTACCGCTGATTCAAGAAGGGCAGTTTCAGTTTCTGGCGAAAGAATGTGCACAATACTGGTTAATCGCTTAGAGGACTAAGCCGGACCAGTAAAAGTGTGGTTAGGAAAATCGCTCGACATGATCCCAGTTGGATGACTGGGCCGTAAAAGCTAAAAACAAAAGTAGTAGCAAAACGAACTTATTCAATTTTAGGCGAAGTATGCTTATATCTCCAACTACTTATGGTAAACAAGGTATTGCTTTCGTTTTTCGATTTTAGGCAATACACCACGATAAACAAACCCCGACAAACAACTACGTCTGGATTTCGCTTTCCGCCATAACATAAAATATTTCTTATGTGCTAAGTGTTTACTTGGCACGTCAAGATTTTATTGGAGTGGGCTCAAGTTTGTAGCCCTGCGACAGCCCCTGCTCTGATTTCCCAACCTGATACCCAGACCTACAGGAAGATTTGCCATGCCCTGACCTAATGCCCCAAGCTTGATATCTCAACATTACACAGACATAACAAAAGATATTTAGCGCTACCCTAACCGTAATTTAATGCCATTTGTAACATTAACATTTCGTAAACAATAGGACCACAAAAAATTATCTGATGAAGGTTATAATTAATTACGCCTCATCGTGAAGAAAGGTACCTTTTGACATGTGCGCTCAACGGAGAATCAGATCAGCCTGCGCATCCGCGCTGTCTGATCAGAGTCTTCGTTGTCCGCATGAAAAAACTGTGCATCC
This sequence comes from Anodontia alba, assembly GCA_964016985.1. Taxonomy (NCBI): domain Eukaryota; kingdom Metazoa; phylum Mollusca; class Bivalvia; order Lucinida; family Lucinidae; genus Anodontia; species Anodontia alba. Next base: position 103,832,779 of record OZ024824.1, read on the forward strand.
TTGCCTATGCAAAATGCGCACAGTGAAGATTCTGATCAGACTGCGCATTCGCGCAGTCTGATCTGAATCTTCGCTGGGCGCACATGTCTGACGGTACCTTTTCTCACGTTGAGGTTCAATTAAGCTGACGATAGCATATACGGTTTCATAAATGATTCTGTGCATTTTGTTATTATTCAGGTGGGAAATTTGATAGGTCATTGCAATGTGTGCAATTCGATCTGTAAAATTCCAGTCTTCAAGAGACAAAAACAATTGCTATAGCCCGGTATCTCGACAGAAAACGTCGCTGACAGACAGATAAAAAGATGGATTCTAAACGGTTTTACCCTTGGAAGCAATGAACACTAACATGAAAATGAAAACAGCCGAAATGTCGAATATCCTTGGCCAAACTAGCTAATATTGGCCAATTAGAAACCAGTGACTCTCATATATTTTTTCAGATATAAGCGGAACCCTGCTAGCATTCTTTATAAATCTACAGCGGGCCGTTATATATTTATGTAGAATGCTTATTGGATATCGGTTCAATGATCCCAAATGACCTTAAAATATAAACTACAATATAGTGAAGTACGGGGAGACGTTTTACGGCCGCTATACGTCACTAACACCAGCTGCAGTGAATAGAGATTCTAAAAAAAAAAACCAAAAAAAAAAAAAAAAAAAAACCTTGAAAACAATCAACAGAGGCGAAATAAAAATAGCTGAAGTATCCAATTTCTGTGTAAGAAACTTCTCAAATGAATAACCTGCAGCCGCTTCCAAGACGTGATGTTGCATTATCACCATGTCAATACCACCAAATATTTATACGTATACAGGATGGTGATGCTGCACCGCGTTTTGATTTATGCCTGTTAAATATTTCTTAATACTTAGCATGCTGGGTAAAAATTTCAGCAGATGACATTTTAAAATTTTTTTTTTTTCAAAAGAAAATAGTAAAATGTTAAATATCATTTCCTATAAACGTTATGCTAATTGCTGAATATGGAGTTGTTTTTTTTTTTTTTTTTTTTTTTTTATCAGTAATCAATTTTTATGTCTTTTTCAGTGTAGTGATTACTAACTTTCGGTGTTAAGCTTTGTCCATGTGCACTCCTATTGCCTGGAATCTTGCTGCTAAGTTCCGTGGGTGTCGTATGGCACATATGAGCTTAAATTCTACTGATTCCGAAGAATGTCATCGACCTAGGTCGATCGCAATTAATATCAACAAACTAATGCTCATATCTTGCAGTTAACCATAGAAAAATATAAAGAAGACAGGTATGTATTATTATTTTCTCATCGCGAAAACACGCCTATATAATATTGACCCCATTAAACCCCACTTTTATATAGTAAAACTGGGGTTAACAGGGGTATACATTATTTTTCTTACTTCTGTTCAAAAACATAGATTGTGGGTACTCGATAGAACCGCCTCGGCGAGGCGGTTCTAACGAGTACCCACAATCTATGTTTTGAGCAGAAATATGAAAAATATCAGAGCTTTTTATCTGAAAATTTTCAGTTTTTGGCGGTGAATTTTTTTATGTATTTGAATAGGCGTCTTTTAGTAATGCAGTCTATGACTTATCATTATAGTCTTTTCATTACAAAACCAAGTTAGTACACCATTTTGACGCAAATGACCCTCCTGGGTTGATACGCCGTTAAACCTGAACTCATCATCATATTTTCTAATTTGCATGTTTTTACTTTTATTCCCAGTTTATTGTTTTTACCTTCCCTTTCGCTTCTGTTTTTTTGAGCATTTCTGGCGGAAATGCAGCTCTAGCCGTCTTTTGTACACTAACCCCCACTTCTCCAACACTTCGATGCTTTCTATGGATAAAGACTAATCCTGGATTGCATCACTGGATAAGAAATATGTTGTAATTATTGAGCTTATATTTTTTTGAGTTTGCTACCGTTTAATTTATTAACTGATGCATTATCTCACACACACGCACGCATGCATGCACACACGCGTTTCTTTAAGGGGACTGCATGCATGTATAGCCACCAAGCATATTGCATGTACCACAAGTACCACAACTTTTTTATAAATATAAATTAATTGAATTGATGGGTCCAAAAGCGATTTATTCGTAACTGTTTGGTCCTCAAGTCGATTATTGAGGTTTTTTTTTTTATAAACGTGAAACTAACATGGAGTAATCTCTGCTTGTTACGAGTACATGATGTTTATGTTTCTCCTGTTTGGTTACTGCTTGCACGTGAATGCTTGTTGATTTACCATTGTTTGTCGTAGAAAAAACCTACCCCCTTTTTTTCTGTATATAGGACGCATAATATATTTTCTGTGCTTACACTAGAGTATCAGTGACTCGAGTGAAGTGGTTTCGACGTTACGGGTGTACAAATTGGTAGAAATTGTTTGCAGTTCTTATTTTTAACTTACCATGTCCATGTCTACTACTGTAGACTGGCTCCAGTCTCCAGTAACTAAATATTTTTCTCAAAATCCTGTTTGATAATCCACTAAGATAAAATCAAAAAATATCATGACTATAAAGGCTGGTCTAGTGACCAGCCTCTATAGTCATGATATTACTTTGGTTTTATTTTAGTGGATTATTAAACAGATTATAAGAAAAATTATTTCGTCACTAGAGACTGGAGCCAGTCTACTACTACTGCAATCTTCTTGGTTTTTACGGGACCAGACGTATGATCTTTACAACAAAGAAAGAGAAACTCTTATTACGTAACCTCGCAATCATAACCTCGCATTACAATCCTAATGATCTAAACACAAGTGTTATATTCACATTCTGTATTCCAATTTCTTAAAGAAATGAACATTTGTTCGCAAAGCCGGATATTTTAATCACACTTCTTGTTTAAGTTTCTAAATGGGTAATTAGTTTAAAGAAACGAAAACTGGATAAGCCGGATATATCAATAAATGCTACCAAGTCTGATTTGGATTAATTTGTAATGTGAAAATAAAGATGATTCATTGATGACGTCAGTATAGACTTCCGGCAATAAATTCACGGACCTCCTATCATAAACGGAATAGATTTTGTTTTTGGCCATTAAAAAAGATTGAAATAATATTGGACAATAAAATGCTCTCTTGACACCATACATGTTTTGACAATGGGAAGAAAAACAGGCAGCTACTAACTCAATGTATGCCTTGCGTCCTATAAAAAGGACACTAGCAAACAATGTAGTCCCAGGTCGGATTCTACGCTGTTTGCATTAAGCACAGAAATATCTATATAATAAATGACAAGACAAAATATTTAGACGTAAACGTCTAAGTACCGGAGCAAATATTGTTCATGTTTACTTAGAAATATGGGATACGGGTATACTAAAGTTTAATAAATTTTCAATGTAATACGTAAAAAAGAACAACAATGTGATTCTTTAATGTATGCTTTTATTAAGCTTTATAAATTTTCTTGAACAAGCAATATGCGAATCCTAGTCATATTGGGATCTGCACGAGATTTAGTTTGTACATTACTATTCAAAAAAAAAAAAAAAAAAAAAAAAAAAAAAACATGCGAAAACTTAACTAAGTTACCAGATCTTATCTAGAAGCTTATTTTAGCATAATTATTTAATTATTTTAAGCATGGACCTCAGGTCATAGTCAAACTTAACAAAGATGGACTGCAGGTCAAACTTACCAAACTGCGCTCTGCGCTAATCGAACACTTCTCCTTACATAAAAATCCAAAGCTATATTAAGAGACGCGATTCGCGCGCCGGTCAATAACACTAAAAACAAACCATCCCATTAATACAACATCATATTAACGTCGATGCAACGTCATGACGTTGCATCGACGTTAATGCGACATTGTATAAACGTCATTTGCCCGCTGGGCAGGCACCCCTTAAATTGGAAATGGACTTGTTTGCCACCCATCCAGTAGTACCTAGACACAAGAACAGATAGCAAAATTAATTAATGAGCCAGTGCACGACAAAACCTACAATACGACCTGTGTACCAGCAAAGACTCGGGTCAGCCTGTACATCCACCCGGTATGCCAAGGGTTCTCGTTTATCCCTCTTTGGATAACCTGGAGGCTGTAGAGGGCACATGCGATCAGCCAAGACTCTGATCAGACTGCGCGGATGCGCAGGCTGATCTGAGTATTCGCTGGTCACACTAGCCTTATCGTAGGTTTGTCGTGCGCTGGCTCATTTGTTAAAATTTTAGGACATGTATAATAAGTATTTCTGAAAATCCCTTTAGTCATTTTAAATCCTTTACACAAGGACACAATTAGGAATGTTCAGACAGACAGGCATGGGCCAAAAATAAATGGGATGTAATCTGGCATCCATGGAAAGTAAGCAGTACTTGGTAAGCATATTTCGCCCACCATGCCTATCACCTGAATAGAGTTTTAGGAAAATACGGGAAAAGTAATGCCCGGAGTTTAGAATGTCTATTTATGGCTTAGCTGTGGCAAATACATCATATATAAGTCTGGAAACAGCTATAGGGATTGACAAGGTCATGATGGCTCCTACAGAACTTTAAATGTTGACACCAGGTTAGTGTTATGATATCCACGAGTCTTATAGTGAGCAGTCATCCTCATGCGATAAAGTCCTGGGCCCAGTTGTTCAAAGCGTCGTTAGCTTAACGAGCTCGTTAAGGGTAATTTCGTTAACTGTTTTAGCGGATTCAATATACAATATTCTGATATTTTTTTGCTGAAAAAATGTGAGTAGCTTTTGCACTGCAAAAGCTACTCACATTTTTTCAGCAAAAAATATCAGAATATTTGCGTATCACTCGATGTAAATTTTAACGAATCGTTAACTAACGACATCGTTAGCTTTGAACAACTGGGCCCAGATACTCAGAGAAGGCTCTAGCATAACGGATTAATTCTGAAACGAAAACATCGTATGCTGGTGCAGAAGGGATTTTACTGAGCAGAAACTGAAAATTAACCATGGGAAAGTTGAAGTCATCCCGTTTGTCGTAAAGCTTAGTCGTGAGCTTTCAATTGTCGATATAGAAGTATAAATACAAGTACGAGGAAGAGGCTATGGTCTTAGATGTTTCTTTAATTTCAAGTTCACGTAGGCAGATAAATTCGAGGTACTCTGAAAACTTAAGATTATTCAGATATAGGGTGTCCAAATACTTGACCATTGCCATGGTGAATAAAGTAAGATGCCACGCCAACTTCTAATTTTCAGCCAATCAGGTTGTTGATACAAATCCACCTACTTAATGACAAACAGTGCAAATCCAGATCAGTTAGCTTTTTAAAAAGCCAACTGATCTGGATTTGTACTGTTTGCAAAGGCACTGTATATCCGGGTTAAGCAGGACTAGGGTTAAAATAGGGTAGGTGTACAAAACGAATTGTTTACAATGCATTGTTTCGCTACAATTTATTTGCAACATAATATTTTGTCGTGTTTGGAGGCATTACATGACAGTTTTCTGATTGAACGTCCCAAAATAATCAGATGGATAATGACAATATCATCTTAAACTTGATAAGAAGGGTCGATAAATAACTTCGATTTTTGAGATATTTCTTTCTCAACTACGTACGGCATCTTATCAGAAATTATTTAAGATAATCTGAGTCGTGACTGGAACAAACTGCTTACGCCCTATACGAACAGCGAAGGCCCTGGTAAACCTGCACATTCATGTGGTCTAGTCAGGGTCTCAGCTAATCACCTACCTTTGCAGAATGAAAAAATAATAAGCAATAAAGACCGTGATAAGATAGCACGGACGCACAAACGGAACAGGAGGTTCGCTGTTTGTATTTTAAGACAAGCAAATTTGTCTTGTGACGCGGGGCAATCTGATATTTTCGTGATATGATGGCTGTCATTCTGTATCAACAGAATTGGTATGGAATGTAAGATTAGATAATAAAATACAATATAGCATTATACCACAATATCTCATTTAGAACACTGGAGTAAATCACTCAAACGGAAAATATAAACAAATAATATAAACATAAACAGAGCAGGATCAATGTTTGGTTTTTAACGCTTAGCATTCTGGGTAAAACATTCAGCAGACGACATTTTGAAATATTTTTTCTTAATTTTTCCTCATAAAGTAGGCTTTGACACTTCATGCAAATTTTCTGGGTAAAAGTAGAAAAATAAAATCAATATGTCGTCTGCTGAATTTGGCCAGAATGTGGTAAAGGTTAAGAATTGGCGACACAGTTTGTAAAACATACTTCACCGAAAATACATCATAGTAGATTTAAAATAAGCCAGAAGTAGAACGACGAATATGCTAAACAAAAGAGGGCTTTAGTAAAATAAAAAAAACCCCCAAACAATCCAAATAGATCAACATTCCCATGAAATAAACACCTTGATTTCCGAATTTCATCTGGGGTTGATCAACGGTGAATTTTGTGTTTTAATTGTCTTAGCTTCTTGGATAAGTATGTAGATTTTTAAGCATGTATTTTTTTTTCTACCATAAAAACACGGTGTTTCTACTGTTTCACCACAAAACTCGAAAAACTGGACTTTTCATGTGTGACTTCAAGAAGTCCTTACAATGTAGTATTGTTGAAATATTTGAGTAGGAAATGTTAACATGATTGATTAACACAGTTTATACATTCTCCTCCTTTATCATAGGGGCTACTCCCATCCTTTATCATAGGGGGCTGCTCTTAAGTCTTTCGCTGCCACAGGCGATAAAATAGGCTTTTGCAAACAGCATAGATCTAGATGAGACGGCTCAAAATGAGCCGTCTCATCTGGATCTAAGTTGTTTGACATTCATTCTTTCAATTTTACATATTAACTTCTTTCCAAGTGATAGTTTGTTTTACAAGAAAAAAAAAAAAAAAAAAAAACACACACACACAAAAACAACAACAAAAAAACAGACGACAACATGCCGTCTGAAATTTGGCGCCGAAAGATTTAAAGGAATGAATTTGCTCCCTCTGTGAGGATTTTTTTTCCGTTAAGAGTAGCACCCATTTTGAAAGCTCGAGTTGAAAGCAAAGCTAGGGCAAAAATGTCTAATTTTCCTAGGTGTGCATAAGAAGGTCGTTCATGGCTATGCCATTGGCATAAATTTCCATGCCTTACGATCCATTCTCACCTTACAATAGACTTTAATACCGATATCTGCCTCCATATTATCACATTACGAAAACACGCCTATTCAAATATATAGAAAATTTCATCTCCAAAATCTGAAAAATTTCAGATAAAAAACTTTGATATTTTTCATATTTTTGCTCAAAACATAGATTGTGGGTACTCGTGAGAACCGCCTCGGCGAGGCGGTTCTCACGAGTACCCACAATCTATGTTTTTGAGCAGAAATAAGAAAAATAATGTATACCCCTGTAAACCCCAGTTTTACTATATAATGGTGGGGTTAAAGGGGGTCAAAATTATACAGGCATGTTTTCGTAATGAGTAACTACTTTCTATTCCGTTGAGGGAAATTTCCGTCCCTGTCTTAAACACAACGTACGACAAGCCAGCATTTTGATAAAAAGTTTAAATAATTTCAGAAAAAAAAAAAAAAAAAAAAGTCTTACAGTAGTGTATGGCGTGGAAGCATCGTTCAGCCCACTGGATGTGTTTTAATGTATATGTTTATTGGCTTATTTTTATGTATGTATTTGGCCCTGATTGTCCCTGAAGAATAATTGCAAAGTTCGAAAGATCTAGGATTGTGTCTGTCTGTCAGAGCTGTTGGACTCTCCCTTTCTACTTATGTTTTCATTCTAGTGGTCCTCAATCCAGTAATTTTAGAAGATATTTTGTTAAGTGTGTACTTCTCTCCGTGTATTAAGTAGACGGATCATGTTAGCAGTCTGATCAGGGCACGTGCACTTTATATACAGTAAAACTTCAACATCACGAAAACATACCTATATAATTTTGACCCCCTTAAACCCCACTTTTATATAGTAAAACTGGGGTTTACAGGGGTCTATATTATTATTCTTATTTTTGCTCCAAAACATAGATTGTGGTACCCGTTAGAACCGCCTCGCCGAGGCGGTTCTAACGAGTACCCACATCTATGCTTTGAGCAGAAATATGAAAAACATCAGAGTTTTTTATCTGAACATTTTCAGTTTTTGGAGGTGAAATTTTCTGTATATTTGAATAAGCGTGTTTTCGTAATGAATGACTAGAACACCGATGGCTCGTTTGCCGTGGCTGATTCGAACTCGAGTTTTTGAGTCCTAAGGAAGTTCTTCTTATTGCTCAAGAAAACCGATATTTAGGGCTCCTTTCGGGAAATTTTCTTATGACAATGTATGTTGTATTTTCTACTTAGAAACGCATCGATGAGGCTATTCTATCGAGTACAATCAACGCACCATTAGTTTATAAAAGATCGAAAAGACATTTACATTACGAAAACAAGCCTATTCATATATATTGAAAATTTTACCACCAAAAATGAAAATTTTCAGATAAAAATTCGGATATTTTTCATATTTCTGCTAAAAACATAGATTGTGGGTACTCGTTAGAACCGCCTCGGTGAGGCGGTTCTAACGAGTACCCACAATCTATGTTTTTGAGCAGAAATAAGAAAAATGATGTATACCCCTGTAAACCCAGGGGGGTGGGGGTCAACATTATATAAGCATGTTTTCGTGATGTAAATTATCCCCATTTGCCTCCTGTCCTATAGCGCTATATGATTAACCCTCAGTGGCTCGAACCATATATGTCTAGAACTAGTGTCTATGGTACCAAAGATGTTCGAGCCATTGAAGTTCGTCAGTACCGGTCCTCATACAGGTCTTGTCATGGCAAGGCTGATAAGGCCCCTTTATTCCTGGCACGGTGAACATGTTCCAGTCTTTAAGTGTGCAATAAGTAAGAAGAAGATAAGAAACGCCACTTTCCAAGCCAAGGTTCTCACCTTGTAGGAAAATAAAGCCAAGTCGACATACAGTAATGAATATTAATCTTAAATCAATAAAGATTAAATGCGATACTACTTCATATCTATAAGGATTATTGACAAGACGATAGACTGATAATCTTAAAGAATTTTATCGATTGGTTATAAATTGATTTTTAAGGGAATAACAGTATGTTAATTTAACCTTTACTACTCTCTGGACAAATTCAGCAGATGACAAATTGATATTTTTCTTATATTTCCCCGAAAAGTCGGCTTTGACAATTCATGCAAAATGTTTCCGAAGGAGACAGGATACAATTTGCATGAAATGCCAAAGCCTATTTTCTGGGGAAACTAATAAAAGAAAACAAATTGTCGTCTGCTGAAATTTTTACCTAGTATGCCATGCGTTTAGTATAGCATGTATAGTGAGTGTACTAATATGTCAGGGATCATTTGCAGGTTTCTGTCTATGCGTGTTTCACTATCTGTAGAACAAAGTGATCATACGTGTACTTATAGCATATATAGTTTTTTTCTTACCGCATTTCCCTAAATATTGGGACAGCCAGGCTTCAGCGAACAGTGTAGACTCAGATCAGACGCCGCGTTATGCGGCGTCTGATCTGGGTCTGTACTGTTTGCCACTCATCCAGCAATTTTAGACACATCAATAGGTGTTTCAGTTTTAAGACAAATATGATAATTAGATAAGGTGTCCCAATTATTCGGGGTAAATATGGTATTATAACTAGGGTGGTATTTTAACAAATATTTTTGATAAGTTGTCCTTGATCGAGGAGAATGTCACTGTAAATCCCATTCAGTAATTCCAGATACCTTGAATTAAAAAGAGAAGCTTATATGATGTTTATTACGGTTCTTCCATTCATTGATGTTTGAAAAAAAATGCATGAGAGCTTATTCCAGCAGCCATCAGACTTTTAACGACCATAGGCACCTAGTGACAGCACAGTGTCCACGCGTACTGCAGAATTTATTCAGCCCTCATAGATTGCCAGAATCGTGTAATAATACTATATATATACAGCGCCTGATCAAGGTTTATTCTGTTTGTCATTCATCCAACACACATTAACGGGTATTAAAATGGACTTATTTGGGATAGTTATGGTCAGAATACTCAGAGTATATATGTGTATATGATAGACAAGACACATAGAAAAGAATGGTGGCTTGAAATTCTCTCACTTGAACGAAGGCTATAACCACTGATCACTCAGACTGACCACCGCTACCAAGACAAGAAGATAGTCGAATGCAACTATTTATGGAAGAACTTCAGAACACTTGACATTAAAAATAAATAAACGAAATTAGAAAAATAATTTTATCCATCCATTTATGGATAGCGCGGCCTAAAAAATAGCGCATTTGCAAGAAAGGCGGTCCACTAGGGATCCAGATATAAATTTTGGAAGTGTACAAGAAGGTAACAAAAATTATGGAGAATCCGGGTATCGATCCCGGTACCTCTCACATGCTAAGCGAGCGCTCTACCACTTGAGCTAATTCCCCATTTTTACCTCCTACACTAAAACTAAATTACCTGTGATAAGTCCACACCACCAAATCTCTTACAGGCGCAGATTCAGGGGTTAGCCCAGGTTCGGTCTACCCAAACCGTTTGACTCAAAAATTCATATTTCATGGGAAATTTTGGATAATTTTAATAAAATGGGATACCGTATGTACCCTAAATATTCACATCCCTTACTCTTTATACCTTATAATTCTCTTCAAGTCCATTTTACGACCCATAAATGTTTGTAAAATTGCTGGGCGAGTGGCAAACAGTGTAGACCCGGATCAGACGCCGCCCTGTTTGCGCTCATTCAACAGTTTGTTTATACGCATCAACAGGTAGTAAAATCGACTTATTCAACTTTTAGGGAGTCAAGGGTCCAAATAACCGGAGTAAATACGGTAAAAAGATAGGAAAGGCCCTGGATGAGACGGGCAGGATGCGTATGACCCCTTACGCTTGACGCGACGCTAACGTTGCTCTCTCCCGCTGCGACCCCCAAATTAATTATGTACACCCCTTTTCTATTCGCCAGCCATACAGAAAGAAAAAATATGAGTGCAAAACCATCATTATTTCCCGGGACAAAGACTAGGTTCAATACATTTGAAGCATTCCGAATATCGTCTTTTCACCTCAAGAAGTATATAATTTGAGCAACGTCAGAAAATGTAACTTCTGGTATGTGCGCCCAGCGAAGATTCAGATCAGCCTGCGCATTCGCGCAGGCTGATCAGAATCTTCACTGTGCGCATTTTGGATAGCCCAGGATGCAAAGTGTCTCCATGCGGATAACGAACACTCTGATCAGACTGCGCGGGCGCGTAGGCTGATTTCGGTCTTTGCTGGACGCAGATATCAAAAGGTATGTTTTCTCGCGTTGAGATTCATATAATTTGAATAACGACGTGAACTTCTGGGACAACGGAAATTTGATAACAAAAATATGCAATTCAGCAAAACACAATCTCCGCACGCGTCGCTTTGATTGGTCGCGTGCCATTTCCACCTGCTTCCCTGTCACATGACCGGATATACTTTCTTACAGGTACAAAAGTTCATGATAGGATTAATATCTTGGGATGGTTATGAATGAATAAACTTTTAAATACCAGTACTAAAAGATTATTGTCAGGTCGTAAACATTAGACTATCATACCCGTGTTATTATTCCCTGTCAGGAACAATTAATAACAATCTCACCACCTGTAGCCAAAATTTAAATATCTTAACAATACTTTAAAGTTAAACTTGTTATAATATCAAAAAATAAAGACGTAAAAAATAATGATCCAATCAAACTTGATCTGGCGACGTTTCATTCGTTTTTCTGCTTGGCATCGGTATTCGAAAATAATAGATTTGGCAGGTTTCAACATTGTAATTTTCGTTGCCTAAAAAAATGTGAAATTTCAAATCCACACCTTTCTTTAGGACATTGAAAAATGCATTTTAATATAATCATTACGAAAACATGCCTATTCAAATGTACTGAAAATTTTACAACCAAAAAATGAAAATTTTCAGATAAAAAATTCTGATATTTTTCACATTTCTGCTCAAAACATAGATTGTGGGTACTCGTTAGAACCGCCTCACTGAGGCGGTTCTAACGAGTACCCACAATCTGTTTTTGAGCAGAAATAACAAAAATCATGTATACCCCTGTAAACCCCAGTTTTACTATATAAAAGTGGGGTTTAAGGAGTCAAAATTTTCATGATGGTTGGGTAATGTTTGTCTTCTTGGAATACAATCTGGACCAAACTGCAGCCAAATAAAACCTACGAACTTCATACAAGATGTCCTATTCTTGTTGCGTTAATCCCCTCCTCTTGTAGACGCTGTCAGAGAATAGTAAGATCTAGAAAAATAGCTACATGTATATAGAAAAAAAGCAATACAGTAGAATTTCTCCCCTCCCCAGGGGCCCATTTTCATAGTATTATTCTCGACCGGAAAACGTGAATAAAGGAAAACAAACTTAGAGCAATTCCCGCCCTAGACCCAACCGCGCCAACTGATTTCACAATACCTACCGACCCTCATTCCTATCTACCTACCGGCCTACATACATACGTATGTATTCTCGTTACTGTAGATTTCTCCACTGACGGTAGACGTAATTTTGCAAGTAGACCGGTTACCTCATTTGACATGGCTGTCGCCTGTGTGAACAACTGGTGTCCAGTTAACTTTGCAACGCGATGTCCAAGAAGTCACATGACAATGGGCAAAGCTGTTATTGTGACCTCAGAAATTGTGACCAAGTTTTGCTACTTGAAGGCCGTTTCTTAGACCTGTTAAGCCGGAAACAGTTTAATCGTACATACTGGCTATTTGTTTGGTTAAATAGTGATTGCTTAGCTTAACGATTTATATAAGCCCAGTTTGAGCTTTAGGATTTTTTTTGACTATACAACGTCTGCTCTAGCACATACAGCTCGTACAAATAAATATAAATTTTTTTTGTTTCAGGTTATAATACATACGAACAATCATCACGAAAACATACCTATATAATTTTGACTCCCTTAAACCCCACTTTTATTTAGTAAAACTGGGGTTAACAGGGATATACATTATTTTTCTTATTTCTGTTCAAAAACATAGATTGTGGGTACTCGTTAGAACCGCCTCGGCGAGGCGGTTCTAACGATTGTGGGTACTCGTTAGAACCGCCTCGGCGAGGCGGTTCTAACGAGTACCCACAATCTATGTTTTGAGCAGAAATATGGAAAATATCAGAATCTTTATCTGAAAACTTTCAGGTTTTTTGGTGGTGAAATTATCAATATATTTAAATAGGCGTGTTTTCGTAAAGAAAATGAATTAGTTTAGATGAAATGATGACCCTAATTTTAAACTTCCAATTTCAGTTTATTGTGTGCATCTTGATTTATTAGGGCAAGTTTCTTTTTATCATGGCTTGAGTTTCTTAACCCAGCTAGTCTGGAGACTCCCAAAAGGGGTACTTGGCAAACAGTGCACACCCAGATCGGACGCCGCAGAATGCGGCGTCTGATCAGGGTCCCCACTGTTTGCAAATTTTAGCCATTTTTCTCTAGGAATATCTAAATTTCATAGCCTGGCATACCTAAAACTGAAATTGGACTCTTTTAATATATAGTGTGGGGGAGTTTATTCAGTTTAAAATGTGTTCAGATTTAATTTTTGAAACTACATGTATAACTTGAGTCTGAACTTATACGGTAGTATAAACTTCGAGACATACCTGTAGCGCGGAATATGGGTTAAGTTGAAATTATCATTTCTATTTCTTTTCATCTTTAAGTATTAAATCTCTTAAAACGCAACAGATGACAGATGTTGCTGAGATAAACACCTGCCCTTAAAATACTCAATGTCCCTTAAAATTAGAACGTTTAGGTTTATTGCTCCACTTAATGTAGTTATTAGCGCAACCATATTTCGTCCGGTCACCGTCCATGGTTGATAGCGCAATCCTTGTCCGTCCGACCATAGTGTGCTTGTACGCAAGATGGGCACACGAATGGGCATACATCACGAAAACATGCCTATATAATTTTGACCCCCTTAAACCCCACTTTTATATAGTAAAACTGGGGTTTACAGGGGTACATGTATACATTATTTTTCTTATTTCTGCTCAAAAACATAGATTGTGGGTACTCGTTAAAACCGCCTCGTCGAGGCGGTTCTAACGAGTACCCACAATCTATGTTTTGAACAGAAACAAGAAAAATATCTGAATTTTTTATCTGAAAATTTTAACTTTTTTGGGTGATAAAATTTTCAGTATATTTGAATAGACATGTTTTTGTAATGTATTGGATACTTTACAACCGTCAATGATACCCAATAAAAAAGAGGGTTTTGTTGGGTATTTTTAACTACTGCTGGGTACTTTTACATTTTTTGTCAATAGAAATTCAACATTGAGTACCCACATTATAAGTGTCCATCTGCGGGAACATTCGCGTTCGTCCGGTCGTCCGGCTATTGTATATGAAATACTTTACTCACAGTCTGATTCCCGACTCGGAATTTCGAAATTCTAAAACTTTCATCATTGTCTTGATTGAAATTCGAAGGTTTCATCAAAGTGTTTATTTTCTTCATTTCTTTAACTGAAGTAAGTTTATGATGATGTATACATTTCGCTTTATAGATCTGTAGGCAGGCCATTGGCGCGAATAATGTTTATGTAAGATAGCAGCATCTAAATAATCAATGAGTAATTTATATTTATATTAACATTTTTAACCGTTAGCACCCTCTGAGCATATTATGTCACACAGTCAAACCGCAGTTGCTCAAACACTGATGTTTCGTTTACAAGGGCTAATTGAGTCCATAGGAAATCCTTCCAATAGCCCCAAAAAAGTAACTACATTACGAAAACATACCTATATAATATTGACACCCCTTAAACCCTACTTACATATAGTAAAACTGGGGTTTACAGGGGTATACATTATTTTTCTTATTTCTGCTCAAAAACATAGATTGTGGGTACCCACAATCCATGTTTTGAGCAGAAATATGAAAAACAATATCAGAAATTTTATCTGAAAACTCAGGTTTTGGAGGTGAAATTTTCAATATACTTGAATAGGCGTGTTTTCGTAATGTTATAAATATTTAAGGGGAATTTTCTTATCTTATCATGAAAATGTATGTCGTGTGTACTCATTTGTTTCGTCTCATTATTTTATAGCAAATCGAAAAGACATGCCTTAATAATCACCATTTGACTCTACACCTGGCGCCATAAACTATCAGTGGCTCGAACTACCCTTGTCTCGAATAAATTCCTGTGGTCCCAAGAATGTTCGAGCCATTGAGATTTTACTTTATCTGCAAAGTACACGCGAAAATTTCTTACCGTTTTTCAAGTCAGCTATATATATATATATATAACAAATAACAACAATAACACACACACACACACACACACACACACACACACACACACACACACACACACACACACACACACACACACGCACACACACATACACACACACACACACACACACACACACACACACACACACACACACAATACAACAAGAGCAAAAAAAAAAAAAAAAAAAGCAAACAAACGAATGGCGCATGATGCTGCATGAAGCCGCAAGACACACCAATGTGATGAAATGTCAAAGCCTATATTCTTGGACAAATAATAAAAATAAATGTAATCAGATTGTCGTATGCTGAATTAGCAAAGAAAGTGGTAAGGTTAGGTTAAACCTGTCAAGCAACTAAACATATTCCTAGACATTTATCATCTTGATATTTCAGTAGGCTATGCTTAATGCATCTCAAAGAGTTTCTGACGTCAAGCACGGGAAGCACGCTCACAGGTGCATGCCTAAACGAGCATTTTAATACAGTCGACTCTCGTTATCTCGAATTTCAAGGGACTCTCTGAAATACTTCGAGATATCCGTACTTCGACATATCAGGTTTGCGGAATTAAGGAAACATAAATCGAACAACCACATTTTACAAATGTATATGTAATTAGACTCCTGAAGTTGGAAATATATTGAAAATATTGTGGAAAAGAGGAGAAATTGCTCTTGAAAATATTGTGGAAAAGAGGAGAAATTGCTCCTTAGGAGCAATTTCTCCTCTTTTCCACAATATTTTGTTACCTGTTGTTAGATTTTCATGTTTAAACAGGGACCAGATTTTCAATTCGAGATAAGCGGTTATTCGAGATAAGCGAGGTCGAGATAACGAGAGTCGACTGTTCTATGGATACCACCAGTTCGATATTAAATCCATTTTCGGTTTATACAACATGCAATTATTCTGTGACGTTATAACATTCTATGTCATACAATACAATTAGTTAATGATATATTATTTGATTAATATATGCTTATTCTAGGGCGATCTTTACCCTATTTAGGCGACAATTAACCTTGCCACTCTCTTTGCAAACCCAGCAGACGGCAAATTGAAGATTTTCTTATTTTTCCCAGACAACAGGATTTGACATCTCATTCAATTTATCTCCAAACCCTGTTTTCAGGGGGGAAAAAAAGAAAAAAATATATTTCAAAATATCGTCTGCTGAAAATTTTACCCGCACTGCTAAACTTTAATTGAGGGCAGTCCATATTTCCCCTGATAACAGAGTTGAGTTTCAGTGCTATCTAAGAGACGTTTCTATTAAAATGTCACCACATTTTTTGGGGATGGGGCGCGGATGGAGCGCGAGAGGAAGAGTGGATGGTGTAAAAGAAAAATATCTTCATCTTATCCTCTGCTAACTTTCATCTGCAGCAGTCATTTATTATACTGTTCTGATTTTCTACGATTTTTGACGTTCGTGAATATGATACAGGTTTTTGACATGGAAATTTGAACGGTAAAAAAAGAAACCATGAACAAAATAAACACAATGTGTACTGTGAATTTGATCTTTTTAGCGTTGGTGATCGCCTTACGTAGTTCAATACGCTTTTTATTTGACGTTTAAACAGTTAGCATGCTTGAAAAAAAAAATCAGCAGAGGACAATCTGAAATATTTTTCATATTTTTCCAAGAAAATATGCTTTGACATTCCATGCAAATTATTTCATGCAAATTGTCTCCCATCAGTTAGTTCTGCTGAATTAGCCCAGGGAGTGGTAAAGGTTAAGAAGTTTCATGAATGGAGAGATGCCCTATTTAAACCATTTATGCCTAGTGTCCCATAAAAGGGACTTAGGCAAAAAGTGTAGGCCCAGATCAGACGGCGTCTGATCAGATGAAAACTAGCCAGCCACCCGTTCTATTTGATTTGGACCTGCCCAAAAACTTGAGGGAGAAGAGTCCACAGCATAAATGGATTAGTAGTCACCTTAACCCATTTTTGCTGGGTAACCCTTTGGACAGGTCCATTCCAATAGCAGGATGTCTGGTTAGTTTTTATTATAACTATGTTTTATAGAAAATCATGCATTTAATGCAAACAGTGTATACGTTGATCAAACGTCTGATATGGCCCTCTACTGTTTACTCAGGCTTGTGTGTCTGACTTCTAAGCGTAAGTACGGTATTTTCATCAAATCGAATCCCCTCAGAAATTATCCTGGATCCCTTGACACTCGGCTAGTCTGTGTATATGTTTTGTATATGTAATAAGCATATATGTAGTTATTTCTCTGCAGCGGCTATTGCATCTCTTATAACATATTTACGAAAAAAATAAATAAATAAAAAAATAACCTCACATATGCCATACCAAACAAAATAAAACCTAATGCGGAGAATATCTTTAATGTTTACACAGTCTGATCTGGGCCCTGGTCTTTAAACAGTAGTGCCTATAGTAGCCAGACTTTCGTTCACCGAACGGCTGTAATTCTGAGCAGACCATGCATACGGATGCACAGGCTGATTTATGCATTCGTTGATTTCACGTGCTTTTTGCGTGACACGGCCAACACACAGTGACGTCAGTAAGCAGCTTATGGGTTTTTAATAATGCGTAATAGGAGTTGGCCTCCTTTTTAATAACATTTCAATAGAATACATGAATAAAAAATTTTTCATGAATTTAAATTATTTTATAAAATTATGTCATTGGGTTTCACAAGGTCATTTGCGCGCGTGCGTGAGAGAATAAATGTGTGTTTGTGTGTGTGTCTGTGTGTGTGTGTGAGAGAGAGAGAGAGAGAGAGAGAGAGAGAGAGAGAGAGAGAACATTTTATAAAAATCTTACAAGTCAAACTTTTATATACATTTTACAAGTCAAATTACCGGAATAGTAATTAAAAAAGGCTGCTTTTCAGCGCATAGATTTGATCTTTAGGCCAATTGCATCTAGTATGCATCCGCCCGGTATAAATTGCGCTTTTCGTCGGGACAGGCTTCTGCCGATAGCAAAAGGTCGTGATGAGAAGGCACATTGTGCACGAATTGTAGAGCTGATAAATTCAGAAAACATTATAGTTTAACCCAGAGGGCACATGGCGTTAATACAACGTCGCATTCACGTCGATGCAACGTCTTTGCATCGACGTTAATGCGACGTTGTATAAACGTCATATGCCCATTGGGAAGTGTGATCGGTTTGGTTAAGAGCAATTACAACTCGGACAGGCAAACACTGAACAGCTTTCCTAGCAATCTTTATCCGTATTCAGTTTTACGTGTGCTTATATATATTGGGTTAATATTCTAAGACGGCCAGGAACACATTGATGACAAATGTTGAAAGAACAACTCCTTGTAAATACATCGACCCTGGCACTGATATCAAAGGCACAGTTTCTTTAGTACCTCGGAAAATCAACTAAATAGTACACTTGTACAGCAATAGAAATTCTTTGTATATTTTTACCTTTTGATGTTTGTTGATTTCGGTGTCAATGTCCCAAACCGAAACAGTGTGCAATGCAATAGGGATTACTATTAACCCGTTCACCCTTGAGTTTCTGAAGTGAGCTCTTCCGTTCTTGGATTTGGACATGAACACTGATGCAAATAGGAGTTTCAGTCTAAAGTCAGAACAGAATGGCAAACAATGTAGATCCTGATGAGACGGCTCGTTACGAGCCGTCTCATCCGGATCTACACTGTTTTCACCAGTGTCTGTGTTGGTCTATAGGGCTGAAAGCGTTAAGACGAATTTCACAGTGATGCCAAAGTTGACAGATTGGTGAAAAGTTATGATAGCTTTAGACTATCTCAAATTTTTTCCAGCTATGTATTGTTCATTTAGATTTGTGTTCGTGTCTCATTAATGTCTCTGCCTTCCTTGTTATTACAGCCTTTGAAAACGAAGTACCAATCACGAAAATATGTCTATCTAATTTTGACCCCCTTAAACCCCACTTTTATATAGTAAAACTGGGGTTTACAGGGTTATACATTATTTTTCTTATTTCTGCTAAAAAACATAGATTGTGGGTACTCGTAGCAGCAACGTCAGAAGACATACCTTCTGGTTTGTGCGCTGAACGAAGACTCAAATCAGCCTGTGCATCCGCGTAGTCTGATCAATGCGTTGGTTGTCCGCATGAAGAAACATTACATGCTTGGCTATCACAAATGTACCCAGAGAAGATTCTGCAGGCGCATGCTGATCGGATCGGAATTTTCGCTGGGCGCCGGTGTCCGAACGTTCATTTTCCTGACTACGAAAACATGCCTATTCAAATATACTGAACATTTTACCACCAAAAAATGAAAAAAACTATTCAGATAAAAAATTCTAATATTTTTCATATTTCTGGTTAAAACATAGATTGTGAGTACTCGTTAGAATCGCCTCGCCGAGACGGTTCTAACGAGTACCAACAATCTATGTTTTTGAGCAGAAATAAGAAAATGATGTCTACCCCTGTAAATCTCAGTTTTACTATATACGAGGGATGTTCGAAATGAATTGCTTATTTCTATCTGGAGACTTCAAATTTCAAGTTAGCCCAAAAGTACTCATTTCATGCCCTCGAAGTACTCCCCTTGGCTAGAAATGCAAAGTTTCAGCCGATGTATCCACTTCTTGAAGGCGTTACGGTACGCTGATTTGGGCACAGTAATAAGGTACTGATGAATGGCAGATCCAAGTGCCTGTCGGGACTGGTATTTCCGCCCAGCAAGGAATGCTTTCAATTTCGGAAACAAAAAGAAATCACATAGGGCAAGGTCTGGGGAATACGCGAGGTGAGGCAAAACAGTTATTTTTTCTTTATTCAAAAACGCCGTAACTATTGCGGAGGTATGAGCTGGGGCATTGACATGTAGAAGACGGACATGTTTTAAACCAGTGGCAGGGCGTCGTTTCTGATAATACTTTTTCAGTTTCTTCAGTACTACGTCTTTGTAGTACTTTCCGGTGATGCTTTTGCCCTTTTTCACTGGCACTTTTATTGCGACTCATTCACCAGAGAAGAAGATTGCATACAAAACCTTCTTTGTACTCAAAGAACGTTTGGCAACTATTGGGCGTTTGCTGTGTTTAGTGGCCCAGATCTTATTGCTAACCTTTCTGACGGGCTCAAAATAATGGACCCAGGTTTCATCACCTATGACGACATTGGCAAACTGCTTTTTGTCATATTTTGGAAACATTTGAAGCAGCTTTTTGGCTAACCCGTTGCCTCTTTTGCTCGTCAGTCAACAGATGTGGCATTCATCTAGCAGAAATCTTTCTGACTTTCAAATGCTTCTTCAAAATAAGGTGAACCGTTGAAAGTGATATGCCTACCTTTCGTGCAATATCACGAACTGTAAATCTGGCATCTCCTTCAATGATTTCCTTTATTTTGGAAACGATTTCTTTACGAGATGCAGATTTTGGCCTACCTGATTTCGGTGCATTTTTGATGGACTCTACACCAGACTCAAATTTCTTTTTCCACCGCCGAACTGTGTCATAAGACACACAAGAAGGTCCAAAAGCAGTAGAAATGTCAGTCATCAGCTTCTTCAAAGAACAACAAAGTTTTGAGCGAGCTTTGATGTAAGCCCGTATTTCATCTTTTTTGTCGACGCTTCTACCAACCATTTTTACTGCAGTGGTCCATGACTGCGTGTATTCAAATGGCAAATTTTATGTCTTACACTTAGTCTAACATGTACATTTATACACCATTGTGTAGATATTGAATAGCCCTATACAGGTATGTATTGGTTTTTATCGTGCCCTACGTGGATATCGAGCTAGAGGACAATAAGCAATTCATTTCGAACATCCCTCGTAAAATTAAGGTTTAAGGGGATTTGTTTTTGTGATGCAGAGAAGATTCTGCAGGTGCTAGCTGATCGGAACTAGGATCGGAATTGTCGCTGGGCGTCGGTGTCCGAAAGTTCATTATCTGAAGTTGTGGCTATAATGGTGCCTGGCATTCTTGCCGTCCTCGGAACTGTATCTTGCAATATCGAACCACAGTGAAGATTCTAAAGAGACTGCCCGAATGCGCAGGCAGATCTGAATCTTCGCTGGCGATCATGTCCGAAGGTACGTTTTATGACATTGTCAATATGCAAACAAGCCTATTCAAATATACTGAAAATTTTACCACCAAAAAAAAAAAAAAAAAAAAAATGAAAATTTTCAGATAAAAATTCTGATATTTTTCATATTTCTGCTCAAAACATAGATTGTGGGTACTCGTTAGAACCGCCTCGGCGAGGCGGTTCTAACGAGTACCCACAATCTATGTTTTTGAGCAGAAATAAGAAAAATAATGTATACCCCGGTAAACCCCAGTTTTACTATATAAAAGTGGGGTTTAAGGGGGTCAAAATTATATAGGCATGTTTTCGTGATGGATTCAAATATTTTTTCTACCTATTGCTGTTTATTGATTTCAGTGTCAATGACCCCCCAATGGAAATGTCCGCTTGAACTTTACAGCAGAATTCCGCTAAACAATCAAATTTGGTATATTATTGGTATACATATATAGGCCACCAAAAATGGGTCTATGTCTTATAAAAAATATGCAATTCACGACCAATGGCGATTTTCACAGTGATCCCCGTGTAGACAAATTAGTGAATATAGCTACGATGGTAGTTTGAAAAAAATCTCAAATTTTAGTCCAGTTTCATCACGATCTGAGCAAGAATGTCAGAAAAAGATCCTTCGAACATGTGCACCCGGCGAAGATTCAGATCAGCCTGCATATTTGCACAGTCTGGTCAGGAGATTCAGATCAGCCTATGTATTCGCGCGCAGTCTGAGCAACATCTTCGCTGGGCGTATTTTGCTTACTCAAGGATGCAAACTTTCCTCATGCAGACAACGAAGACTGATGAGATTGCATAGATGCGCAGGCTGATTTAAGTCTTCGTTTGGTACATATGTCAAAAGGTGGGTTTCCCACCTTGTGGCTCATTTGTTTTTGTATTTAATTAATTTTTCTTTCTTCCTTGTTATTACAACCTTTAAGAACGAAGTACCTATAATCAAATTTCCCCTATCCCCCAACAGGCAAACGGTGGCGCTTGATGTAAGTATAACATTCACACGTACCACCGTAAGTGGCGCTAAGCCTTTTGATAGGTTTACAAACAAACACTGAGGGGTTCACACTCAAGTCAATTAGGAACAAACTGTAGGACAAACACCGGTGCCTAACCCGATTACAGGGCATATACGAAGCGGGCCGCGGAGTTACGACAATGAAAATAATGATTTCCTTCCCTTTGAAAAAACTGAAGAAGCGGCATGATGCCTTCGCACCTTGGAAACTGACAACCAGGTCTGACAAGATGAGAAAAGGGTCTTCAGGAGAATTTGCGGATAGCGAAGGCCCTGATCAAACTGCGCATGCGCAGTTTGATCAGGACATTCGCTGTCCGCTTGCAAATTTCTTGGCAATGCAGATTATATCGAAGAAGTAAAGGCCTCGATCGTACTGCGCTTACGCGCATGCGCAGCTGAGCCTTTCCGACTCATACATACCGGGAAGACCCCTTTTGTCAAGGTGAGGGTTCAGCCAATTAAGAAAATTATCTAATATTATCCCTTTGGTCTGGATGTTTAATAGAATTACTCAATGCTGCACAGAAGTTAATATCCAGTTGTTTACTTCATATTGTATAGCAAATTGGGCAAATTTGAAGGTATAATTTAGCGGATGTTTCCTCCTGCTCAGTTACATCGATAATTCGTGTATCCTGAGAACGCTAAAAATCACGATTTTTTTTCTTCTTTTAGAATTTTGCCAAACAGGGTCAGTTTCTTCCTTAATTTCTATTTTCTTTTTTTTTTTATAATAGTACTCTTTTTGTTTATTTGATGAGCTTGAGCCCTTTATTGCATTTTTATTGCTCTCTCTCCCCCCCCCCCTCTCTCTCTCTCTCTCTCTCTCACCACCACACAATTTACTCCCTCTCTTTCTTTCTCTCTATCCCGTTCTAAGATTGATTGCTTTATCAGACATCAACCACAGAGGGGAATTAGCTCAAATGGTAGAGCGCTCGCTCAGCATGCGAGAGGTACCGGGATCGATACCCGGATTCTCCATTTCATTTTACACCACCTTTATTCTCAATAGAATATTTTTTTCTGCACTTCGGGGAAAAACCCTTGAACTCGGGAAAAAGCCTTGACCACCCATTCA
The DNA here is from genome assembly GCA_964016985.1 of Anodontia alba. NCBI lineage: Eukaryota > Metazoa > Mollusca > Bivalvia > Lucinida > Lucinidae > Anodontia > Anodontia alba. The sequence goes on from OZ024824.1 coordinate 103,856,277, forward strand.
GACAATTACCTTTTTAACAAGGGCATAGAAAATGATAAGCTATTGATGTAGCGTTATTTACCTAGGTGTGAACTGAATTATCTTACTTATATCGGGGGTATGTTAATATTTGCATTCCGATCTATTATAGATTGGGCAAAAATACATTTGAGCGGGGAACAGCATTTCCTACAAGATTCTATGTGCGCCAAGCAAAGACTGAGCAGGCTGATCAGTCTTTACAGCCCGTCTGAAAACGCTTTGTATCCTTGGCTACCCACAGAGTGTCCTGCGAAGACTCAGGTCGGCCTGCGCATGCGCAGGCCGATCTGAGTCTTCGTCAGGGGCTTATGCAATAATGTTGGAAATATTCTGTCCCGGCTCTTTGTCGTTTCTCATTTTGTCATTTTATGGTTTTAAAACCACTCTTTGCAATTTGAAATAGTATCGAGCTCAGAATGCTAAAATGACATTTTATGGGGATGGGGTAGTCATGAGTTTAGGTATTTGCGTAGAAGAGCTCTCCCGCCCCCTCCCCAAATAGTTAATTCAAAACTCTTTCGAACTAATGGCATGTCTCCGGCAAGCAAATATTAGCAGAAAACATTAGTAGTCATGAGTTCAGGTATTTTCGTAGAACAGCTCTCCCGCCCCATCCCCACATCGTTAATTCAGAACTCTCGCGAACTAATGGCATGTCTCCCGCAAGCAAATATTAGCAGAAAACATTTGAGCCAACGGACGACAATCCCTACAATAAGACTTGTGCGACCAGCGAATACTCAGATCAGTCTGCGCAACCGCACATCTGATCAATGTCTTCGCTGTCTGATCGCATATGCCTGTTACCGACTCCGGGCTATCCAAAGGGGGGTACACGAGAACCCCTGCCATACTGGGAGGATGTACAGGCTGATCTGAGTCTTTGCTGGTCACACAGGTGTTATTGTAGGTTTTGCCCTGCGCCGGCTAATTTGTGTTTTTTTTCTTAATGGGAGTTGATACACTTTCAAGGGAAACAAATTGTTTTGCTCCCTTCTGAAAAGAGGTCTACTCTAAAAGAAAAGAAATTGCGCCCAGATTTTCAGATCACTTACAGTCGACTCTCGTTATCTTGAATTCCAAGGGACTCTCTGACATACTTCGAAATATCCGTACCTCGACATATCAGATTTGCAGAATTGAAGAAAAAATAATTCGATTAACCACATTTAACAAATATATATATAAATAGATTCTTGAAGTTAGAGATATATTGAAAATATTGTGGCAAAGAGGAGAAATTGCTCCTTAGAAGCAATTTCTCCCCTTTTCCACAATATTTTTTACCTGTTGTTAGACTTTCATGTTTAGGCAGGGACCGGATTTTCATTTCGAGATAAGCGGTCATTCGAGATAAGCGAGTTCTAGATAACGAGAGTCAACTGTACTTTGTAAAAAAGAAGAGGCAGTGTTGATGAACAGTGTGTCTGAAATGATGAACCGCACATCGCATGCAAATTTCACAGTTTTTTTTTTTTTTTTTTTTTTTTCATAACTATTACATTTAACAAGGGCGCGTCATCTCGAATATTTCAGTCATGCGGTTCCAAAGATTCCAAAATAAAAAAAAAAAAATATAAAAATCTATGTTCTCTAGAAACTAATTCGAAGAGAAAAATCAATAAACGTCTATTCACAAATGTAAATATTGTCCAGAATGTTATATTTTGGCTTTACGTTTTTAAATCATTCATCATCAAATACTAGTGGCGCCTATAAACACAGTAGACTCTGTATTTGATTACGATCAAATTGTCAATATCTTTCACACTAGCTGTATTCTTCAACAACGTCAGGTTTCCTTAAAGATACCTTTAAAGGCTCCATAATCCTCAAAAATAGACGTTTTTTTTTTGTTGTTTTTTTTTTATCCAAGAAAGGATTAATAAATTAATATATAGTATCTGACAGCCTGTAAAATTTCAGTTAGTTTTTGAACTGGATCAAAAATGAAATGATTTTTTATCGTATCTCTGAATTAATGTTGGCAATATTAATTCAGAGACACGATAAAAAATCATTTCATTTCAAGAACGAGAAACTAACTGAAATTATACAGACTGTTATTAAACATTGCTTGGATAATAAAATGTCTGTTTTTGAGGAATATGCAGCCTTTAAAACATATCATCACGAAAACATGCCTATATAAGTTTGACCCCCTTAAACCCCACTTTTATATGGTAAAACTGGGGTTTACAGGGGTAGACATTATTTTTCTTATTTTGCTAAAAAATATAGATTGTGGGTACTCGTTAGAACTGCCTCGCCGAGGCGGTTCTAACGAGTACCCACAATCTATGTTTTGAGCAGAAATATGAAAAATATCATAATTTTTTATCTGATTTTTTTCCTGTTTTTGGTTGTAAAATTTTCAATATATTTGAATAGGCGTGTTTTCGTAATGATGCCACAATCCAGAAGCATTGCCGAGGCGCTGAAAGAAGAAGCGATGACTACCAATCAATGTACCGTTACAATAAATGACATACGAATAAAATAAAACACTTTATTGTCTATGACCATTGGCGTAGACAGTCTTGGGTAAATACAGTATCCAAATTTTTTCAAAAAAATTCCCCTGAAATGAAATTTTGAGTCAAAGCATGTTTGTCTGAATCCCGCGGACCCTTTCTGGTTCCGCACTTGGGTACAACTTATTTATTATTAGGCGCGTCTCAGCGCGGCTGATTACGCAATGAAACCAAAGTGCAAACTAAATTATCGTACATGATGATTGACATCATATTGTGATTTCAAGAATAGTGTCAAAAGTTAATTTGAGGTGCCCCTTTAACACGATCGCCTAAGTGGTGTACTCATTGATACAAATGGAAAACTTAAAGAAAGTTCCAATATTTTATCATATTTAGCTTGACATCCACTGTGAATATTCTGCCGTCACGAATCGAAGGAACGATTATCGGGCGATTATCGAATTAGAAAATTACCGATTACGTCATGTGATTTGACTGGTTATAGAAGAGATAGCGATGACACTAATTTGATAAATTTAGGTAACAAGTTGCACACAATCTGACAAGTGATGCGCTATATTGTCATGTTAGTCTTGTAGTTATCGGTTTGTCCAATTATGATAATTGTCTGTCTACTTGTATTGGGTATTATAACTTTTAACTCTTCAACGATAAAAACTACCGGGAACACGACATGAAGCCAGCACTAAGTAATTTTGTTAACGGTCAGACAGACCCCTAAAGTTTCTGCGATGCGAGAACGTAAGGGGATAGATTTTCGTCTGGAAATCCTGCTGCTGTATTGTGGCCTAATGTCTTCCAACAGAGACTTGCGCTTTACGGATATTTCACTATGCTATGTATCCCCGCAGTCCGATTAGCCCTTTCAACCCCGAGTTTCTAAAACATACTCTTCCATCTCTGCATTTGGGCACACCCATTGCTGCCAAAAGGGTAATAGATGTAAATCAAGAATAGAATAGCAAACAGTGTAGATCCTGATGAGACGGCTCATTATGAGCCGTCTCATCAGGATCTACACTGTTTGCAAAAGTATTTGTCTTGGTCTACAGGGCTGAAAGAGTTAGTCTTAAATATTGAGAAGTTTATTTATATGTTGTTCTTTCTTTTCTATGTTGATCCACTGATGAGTTCGGGAACACCCTACGCAAACCGAACAATTGTATGTATCTGGAACTTTATCAAATTAAAGGCGAGGTTTGAGTACCCACAAAACCCGGTTTACAAAATATGAGGGAACATACCCAGGAAATGCTACAATCACGAAGCACAGCCCTCCCGAGGCACAAAAAAAGGAGAGATGAAGAACAAATAATAACAAAACAAACGCCACCTACGAAACCACCGTCGCACAAACCGCATTAGAGGAAACTCTCATAAGAAGAACCGCATTAGAAGACTCTCTCATAAGAAGAACCGCATTAGAGGAATCTCTCATAAGAAGAACCGCATTAGAGGAATCTCTCATAATAAGAGCCGCATCAGAGGAATTTCTCATAAGAAGAATCGCATTAGAGGAATCTCTCATAAGAATATCCGCATTAGAAGAAGAACCGCAATTAGGGGAATCTCTCACAAGAAAAACCACAATTAGAGGAATCTCTCATAACAGTTTTACTGTTGACAGTTCCAAGACGGTATGTCTGTTGCTGTTCCACTTTGATTTGTTCATTCTGTATTCCTTGGTATGCTGCTGTTCTATGATGTTTCATATCAAGCTGACCAGATTCGGCCCGTTGGAGGGCCGTGCTCTGTGATTATGGTCTGTGTCTGTCCTGGGTAATCTCATGTATATAGTTTTCGGTGACTTTTTCTGATAGTACCTACGCCGTCAGTATAGTATTTTACCACTCTCTGGGCTAGTTCAGCAGAATTCAAATTGATGATTTTTTTTCTCCAGAAAACAGGATTTGACATTTCATACAAATCGTCTCCAATGGAGACAATTTGCATGAAATGTCAAAACCTGTTTTCTGGCAAAGTAAGAAAACATATTTTAAAATGTTGTCTAATGAAAATTTTACCCAGAGTGCTAAGTGTTCAAAGAAAGTTTGTAAAGCAATCTTTGAAGTGCGATGAAGAATATGTTACTGAGAGAGAGAGAGAGAGAGAGAGAGAGAGAGAGAGAGAGAGAGAGAGGTGGGGTTTCGATAGTTATACATGTAGTTATGTTTCATAACCGGCTTACAGCATTTCAAGTGTTAGTGCTGTGTGTTAGTGCTGTGTGTTAGTGCTGTGTGTTAGTGCTGTGTCAACTGTTATCTTAATCTTTACCACTCTCTGGGCACAGCCAGCAGACGAATCGATCATATGGCGCTTATTATTATTTTTTTTTTTTCAGAAAATAGGGTTAGGTATTTTGTGAGTTTTACTTCCTAGAGAATTCGCATATAATATCAACCTTTTTTTTTTTTTTTCTAGGAAAAATAAGAAGTCCATTTCAGAATGTCGTCTGCTGCCATTAAAGTCTAACAGAATAAAGGTTGACCTTTACCGCTCTCTGGACAGAATCAGCAGACGACAAACTGATGATATTCTTCTTATTTTCCCAGAAAATAGACTTTGACATTTCATGCAAATTGTCTCCCAAGGAGGCGAAATGCGTGAAATGACAAAGTATATTTTCTGGGAAAATAACAAAAATGTTTCAAGATGCCGTCTGCTGAAACGTTTACCCAGCCCTAAGCGTTAATCTGTAGTTAAACAGTTGCAGCAGAAAGGAGATATTATACGTCACCTGTGGACCTGCCCACCTTGAACAAGTGCAAAAGTAAACAATGTTGGAGAGCCATTAACGCTTAGCACTCTGGGTAAAATTTTCAGCAGACGACATTTTGAAATATTTTTCTTATTTTTCCCAGAAAACAGGATTTGACATTGCATGCAAATTGTCTCCTCAGGAGACAATTTGCATGAAATGTCAGATCCTGTTTTCTGGGAAAAATAAGAAAAATATCATCAATTTGCCGTCTGCTGAAAATGCCCAGAGAGTGGTAAAGGTTAAACAATCAGAACGGAAGTAAATCTTACTAACTGCTATAACATGGTGTAATTTTGTTGTAGAACGGAAACAGATATGATAAATTTGCTATAATCACTAAGCTTAGTGTGACGCAACAATGTTGACATTCTGTTCAATGTCTGTCCGAAGTGTGAAGACACAGAAGTTATTAAAACGGTGCAAATACTAGTCATGTATTCAGTCGAGAGATCCTAACGCCGTAAGATGACATCAAACTACATTAAAAAAACAAACAAACAAAAAAAAAAACCAAAACAACGTAACCCCAACGTGAGAAAACGTACCTTCTGACTTGTGCGCGCAGGCATCACGCACGAAAACTCGCCTATAATTATTTTTGACACCTTTAAACCCCACTTTTGTAAAACTGGGGTTTACAGGGATATGCATTACTTTTCTTATTTCTGCTCAAAAACATAGACTGTGGGTACTCGTTAGAACCGCCTCACCGAGGCGGTTCTAACGAGTACCCACAATCTATTTTTGAGCAGGAATATGAAAAATATCAGAATTTTTTATCTGAAAATTTTCCTCTTTTGGTTGTAAAATTTTCAATATATTTGAATAGGCGTGTTTTCGTAATGGAAGACTCGTCAGCTTCCGCGCAGTCTGATCAGTCTTCGTTGGCCGCATGAAGAAACTTTGCATCCTTGGCTATCCAAAATTCGCTCAGTGAAGATTCTGATCAGCCTGCGCGAATGTACATGTCCAAATGTACATTTCTGACGTTTAGGCTCACTTGTTTTCATATTTGTTCCAGTTTTGTAAAACTAATCATCACAAAAACAGGCCTATATAGTGTTGACCCCCTTAAACCCCACTTTTATACAGTAAAACTGGGGTTTATAGGGGTATACATTATTTTTATTATTTCTGCTCAGAAACATAGATTGTGGGTACTCGTTAGAACCGCCTCGCCGAGGCGGTTCTAACGAGTACTCATTCTCTATGTTTCTGAGTAGAAATATGAAAAATATCAGCGGTTTTTTTTATCTAAAAAGTTTCAGTTTTTGGAGGTGAAATTTTCTATATATTCGAACAGGCGTATTTTCCTAATGAAACTATTTTCAAGTAATTGAATAATGTCACTATCCATGTATGACGCCATCAGCGTTAGGCTTACGTGACGTTATTTGAAAATAACACAGTTGCAAAGAGTACAACATCAACTACGTGTACCCGTTAAATTTAGCTGGGGGAGTGTCTGACTTTCACCAAGAAGGTATGAAGAAATAAACGTGTATGTTTAAAATAATATGAATTTAATAGGTGCTACCTATATCCATGCGCCCAAATTATCATCACATGCTTCATAGGTGGATTGGCCAGATCTAACTGAATTTGATTTCAGACCACGCTTGACTTCTGAATCCATTGCATGAATTGCGATATAACGTTCAAGTCAACAATATTTCAGTAGTTTAGAGACATTGCCTCCAAATTTGTGGGACTTTTACCCGACCCGATCACATGAATTCGGGTCCTGCTTAGTTACTAGCAGCTCTGCTATGGCTTTAGGCAGCCCATCTATTTCGCGGGCCTGATGGGCGGGGCTCATGCTTTCCAAATACCGAAAACTAGTGTATGCCGATGGCAGGTACAACGACAATATACTTTCGTGCGCTTACCTGAAATCCATTTTACTGCTTCAGGATTTATTCTAAAGATTTTTGACTGTTTGTGCGCTTGTTTTTCGTTCTTGTTTTTTTGCGAGTCTACATATTATGAAAAGCAGGAAAAAAAAAACAAACAAAAAAACAAAAAAAACAAAAAAAAAAAAAAAAAAAAAAAAAACAACGAAAAAACAACCAAAAAAAAAAACAAAAAACAAAAAAAAACATTAAAAATAACAACAATTTACGAAGCGGTCGAACAAACACATTATTGTGTCGAAGTTTTTACAGATTATCACATGAAAAGAGCGTTAAGTCTATGTATTATCTATAAGAAATCTACGTCAAAGTTTACCTTATGCACTAAAAGAATCATGCTTAGTTTGTAAATAGACGGAAAATTGATAGAAATAAAATTCGAAGTGGATACAAAATTCAAAATAGCGGCGATCGCAAATTTTGTAGGTTGACGTCATGAGTCAACCCCCTGCAATTGGAATACTTGGCGTTATTGACTGTTTTGCTGCTATTATCGGCACGGCCGCAGTGTCAACAGCATCTACCAAACCACGGAACGCTTATTGTTTTTTTCAGGATAAGCACCGAACCACCCAAGCGTTTGTTGGACCATATCACAGTTTTGGTCACACGTATCACTGGTCACATAGTTAGTCTATAGTAGTGCGTCTGCACGCCGAACCGCTTTGCGGGTCGGGTTGGACGTACTTATTACTTCTTCTTTTGTTTTAAGTGGTGTATTTAATATTGAGAAAGTTGTCCTGAAATGCGTCTCCACAAAAAATGTGAGTCAAAACCATAGTGTCGAATACGAATATGATGACTACGAAACCTACATTAAAAGATTGCTTTTTATTGTCAACAATATCGCAAATTATGAAACGAAAATGTATTTTGTGTGCAAGCTACAATAGATCGGAATGCAAATATTAACATACCCTGATATAAATAGGGTAATTCAGTTCACACCTAGGTAAATAAACGTACATCAATATGTTATTAGATTTTTCTATTTTGTACGTTCTTGTTAAAAAAGTAATTGTCTGTATGGGTGTTCAAGTGCCTTAATTCACGCGTTTTTCAAGTATAGAAAAGAAAATAGTTGATGTAAAAATATAAGTAATGGAGAATCCGGGTATCGATCCCGGTACCTCTCGCATGCTAAGCGAGCGCTCTACCACTTGAGCTAATTCCCCTCCGCTGTTGATGATAGAGCTGTCAGGACTGGCTGTTTCAAACTCATAGATCTACACCATATTAAAGCACAAAAAAAAAAAAAAAAAAAAAAAAAAAAAAGAAAAAAAAAAGAAAAAAAAAAAAAAGTATTTATATATATTTCTTGCTGGTCCCTATTTCATATCCTAAATTTGAGATTTCTTCATTTTTATTCCCTCCTTAACCAATTTAAGCCTATAAAAGGGACAGTTGTAAACAGTGTAGACCCGGATCAGACGCCGCGCCGCCTGATCAGGGTCTACACTGTTTGCATTAAGTATAGGATTTTCCGTAAAACATGGAAATAATAAAAACCAAACAGACAGCCCTTGGAAATAGGCCGTTCCAAAGAGTTTAGGTAGAAGAGTCTACTCGGCATAAATGGGTTAAGAGATCTACAAACATATGGTCCTGGAACAGAAGAATTAAGGGGACGATACAAATAGTAAAATATCTGCCAGTTTTTACAAGTGAGACATTTTTATGACATCATGTTTGCGCTCCCGCACGCCAGGGACCCCTTCTGAAGATGCGTCCACGCTAAAAGGAATTCTTTCCTTTTAGAGGAGAATCTTTTTCAGAAGGGAGCTAAAACAATTTTGAAAGGGTTTTCTCCCTTGAATGTTATTCATTCCCCTTATTCCCAAATATGACCGTAACAAATAAATGAAGATAGAAAGAAGAAAAAACAAGGAAAAACAAAAGGAATAAATTTCGAATACAGCATCAAATATAACAGCATGGTCATCACAGGGTCATGCAAGTAATACACTTAGTAAACAACAACTTGTATATTTTTATACAAGGATCCTTCCAGTAGGGTGTACCCGGGCAAATACGGACGGAAAGGTAAATACAGACATAAGAAGACAGACACCCATAGAATGATTATTCTAATAAGTTTAGGATTACCTTTCACGTCGCCTTTAAGCTGATCATATGCTATATGTTTTCCAGGGCCCAGTTGTTCAAAGCGTCGTTAGCTTAACGAGCTCGTTAAGAGTCATTTCGTTAACTATTTTAGCAGATTCAATACACAATATTCTGATATTTTTTGCTGAAAAAAATGTGAGTAGCTTTTGCACTGCAAAAGCTACTCGCATTTTTTTCAGCAAAAAATTTCAGCATATTTGCGTATCACTCAATGTAAATTTTAACGAATCGTTAACTAACGACATCATTAGTTTTGAACAACTGGGCCCAGAGATTTACCTCTTATACACTACAGACTACCATTATTTTATACATTTTTGCGAATGTTCTTCAGCTTACACCGTTTTTCAGAAACAGAAAGGTAGGCTTTGCATCATGTAATGAGCTTACGTCTCTTCGAAGTGACTGACACATACCTTGTAAGAGGGGTAGAGGTAGGGGTAGGGGTAATGTGGCTGTGACATTTCTTCTCGTTAGATGTCAATTTGCATGAAATGTCAAAATCTGTTTTCAGGGAAAACTAAGAAAAAACATGCCATCAATTTGTCGTCTGCTGAATTCTGCCCAGAGAGATCCTGATATTTTGAATACTAGTTAAGACATCTTCGCAGGGCAAAAAATATTGGCATTACACTTTAATGAAAATATTTGACCAACTACATGACGAGAGGTCGGAAAGACACGAGCATCAACAGACATCAAGAGATCAATGTATGGGCATCACTTCAGATTACCGCTACATCTACGTCAGAAAACGTACATTCGGACATAAGTGCACAGTGAAGATTCAGATCAGCCTGCGCATTCGGGCAGTCTGATCAGAATCTTCACTGAGCGCTTTTGGGTAGCAAAGGACGCAAAGGTAGCAGCACATGTAAGAAGGAGCGTTTTACCCTTAAACTGCCAATCACAACAATTGTCGTCTGCTTTGTCATCTGCTTCTGATTTTAAAAGTCATTTTTGCAAACAGTGTGGACCCAGATCAGACTGCTCCCCTAGGAGCAGTCTGATCAGGGTCCACACTGTTTGCGTGTATGCAAAAATAGGTCTGAAACGTTTGCAAGAATATTCAGCAGACGACATAAAGACGACATTTGTAGATGAAGGTTTTCTTGGCATTTTAAGGGTTAATATATATGAAGACAGATAAAGTCTGCTTTCAACTTGTTTATACATGTACTTGGCAGGGAGGGCCAGCCTGTGTTCACATCTATGTACAAATTCAGTTCGAGAAGAAACATACAAAAAAGTGTATTCGACTGCGATCTTATAAACGAATATCTGGAGAATCCGGGTATCGATCCCGGTACCTCTCACATGCTAAGCGAGCGCTCTACCACTTAAGCTAATTCCCCATACGATGTATGTTAATATATCATTTCTGACTCATAAAACTATCAAGGCTATCTTCTTAAATCATCAAAAACAGCAAATGAACTAAAATCTCTCTCTCTCTCTCTCTCTCTCTCTCTCTCTCTCTCTCTCTGTTGTTACTGTTACATTTCCTGAGTAACTTCCTGATGGCTTCCAGACTTCTTCCCCCACCCCCACCCCCACTACCCCACCCCACAACCATGAAAATAAAATAGAGAAGTAGTAACAGTTTTTTAAGGGTTGCGGGACCTTATATGGAAAGACTAAAGTATGAGCGGAATGCAATTTGAGACGGGAAACACAATCTGTGGAGACATACCATATTTACTGTACTGATCCCGAATATTTACGTTTCTTCACTCCTTACCACGCGTCCTAAAACGTTTATAAGAATCACCAAACCCGTGCACTAAACTCTAAGAATCGCTGTACCCATGTACTTAAGTTAGATAATGTAATTTTAAGACTCGCCATTCCCATGCAAAAAGTGAGAAAATGTGATTCTAAGAATCACCGTATCCATGCGTACGTAAAAAGAGTATCCATGCATTAAGTGAGATAATGTTTTTTTAAGAATCGTCGTTTCCATGTACAGAGTCAGATAACGTGATTCTAAGAATCACCATACGCCTCCACTGTGTGAGATAATGTGATCGAAGAATCACCGTACCCGAGCACTAAGTGAGATAACGTGTTAATAAGAATCAGTGTACCTGTGCACTAAGTGAAAAATAATGATTCTAGGAATCACCTTGCTCGTGCAATGAGATTTCCTGATTCTAGGAACCACAGTACCCGTGCACTGAGATGACGTGATTTTAAGAATCACCGTACCGTGCACTAAGTGAGATAGTGTGATTCTAGAAATAACATGCCCATGCATTGAGATCATGTGAGTATTAGAACCTCCGTACCCGTGAAATAACTGAGAAAACGTGATTCTTAGAATTCCAGCCTCAGCCGTCTTCACCTCAACATTTGCACCTGTTGTATATTTCACCGACATTTCACAGCCTACACCAGACAGGTGGTAAACGAAACAATACAATGAAAATGTGTCATAATTTAAATATGTTAATAATTTTACGATCCTCTTATATAATTAAGACAGGTAATTAAAATAATTAAGAAGGGCTACGAAAAAATGTATCTTATTGTTTACGCAGGTATTATTCCGACTAGCCTGCAGATACAGACTGTGTAACCGGATCATTGTCTGCCCTACTCTAGAATCTAGAAGATATAGACATTGTGTAGACGAACAGAGAAGACACACTCAAACTGTTACAAAACAGAGCCCAGTCTAAGTCCTTGCTGTCTGGAATTTGATAAGCGAATGGTCGAATGAGAAGCTTCAATTTAGATTCCTACTCCTACGAAAATATTCTCATTTGAAATAGAGCCAGACAAAACTTTAATTTTTTCCATAGGGGAACATTTAAGACCAAGATCAGCTTGCGCAACTGCGCAAGCTGGTCTTGGTCTTAACTGTTCCCAGGCACAATATCTGAAGTTCACTGACCAACAAAGATCTGTTCAAACTGCGGGAATGCGGAAGTTGGTCATGGTATTCACTACCTGTAGTTGGTGGAAGGAAGATTTTCTTGGTTCCAGGCTGTGAACTCTTTGTCCCGCCGCCAGAACAGCTGGAGGTTTTCTTAAAATATTTTAAAACAATGAAGTCTGAAGTTTACCAAAATCTTTGAATATTTTAAATTTTAACATGCAAATAAGAAAATGATACAAATATTAGACTTGTAAGTCATCAACCGCATGTCTACAGCACAATTATATTTGACAGTAACGTATTAAGGACTGGTTCAAAACAATTCATTCTAAAATGAGCCTTGTCACTCAAAGACAGGAAGAATGCCTTGAACAGTCACTGCCCAGATCACAATCCCTATTCACACACAGACATACTGGACACTTAAGCATATTTTGGCGGAAATCAAAGCCCCTATTCAGACTGAGAGGTTGCCTTAAGGAAAGTTTTATTTTGTGAACGATGCGCCCCAACTTGCCTCCGCCCGCTCAACCGCCCTTCCCTCTAAAAATGTCGACGTCAATTTTTTTTCTGACGGTCCCCAGCGGGCACATGACGTTTCTACAACGTCGCATGAACGTCGATGCAACGTCATGACGTTGCATCCACGTTAATACATCGTTGTTTCAGCGTTGCGTATCCACTGGGGTCTAATGCGGTTATATTGGCATCTTGGTACGGCTCTGTAGTATGAATCCATATGAGAACTTATATGATTTGAACTTTTACCATAGAACTAAGAGACCAGTGCATTTATGACAGTACCAATCCATGTGCATGGAGACACACCAATTCCATTTCGTGACAGCATCTAACCTACATAAATTAGCGTAAAATTAACTTGGAGAGACCCGCACCCCATTGTTACAAAAGTGTAAGGGTGTATTATTGGCTCAGATTATTGGGTAGCCTCTTGTAGAAGTTCCAACCAGATCATGCTGGCATCTCCTCTTGTCGTCTAAATATAGTAACCTTTATCACTACGAGTTAATTCAGCAGACGACAATTTGATGATATTTTTTTTCCTTTTTTCCAGAAAATTTGACATAACATGCAAATTGTTTCCAGTGGAGACAATTTGCATGAAATATCAAATCCTGTTTTACGGGAAAAATATTTCAACATGTCGTACTCTTGCTTTACTGTAAAAAATCCCATAGATTTTACAGTAAAATATCTGGCAAATGGCTGCAAGTGCATTTATCGTTAATTGTTACGGGCGCCCGTAGATTATTTACAGGAATCACCCCGGAATAACCTCGCTAGGCAGGGCAAGGTACGTAACGTAGGGCAGATCAGGGATGTGAATTACCGCAACATATCTGAAGCCTACCCTCCCTTACCCCATTCTACAAGATAATTCCTGCAAATGTTCTATAGATGCCTGTAAAAAATAACGGTAAATGCGCTGGCAACCAGTTGCCAGTGGCTTTACCGTAATACTTTTGGAGATTTTTAACAGTGATAAGCATAGCAACAGAAAAGGCCTTTTTTTTTATCCGAAAAATGCTGATATCTTTCTTATTTCTCCACGAAAACATATGTTGTGGTACTCATTAGAAGCGCCTCGGCGAGGCGCTTCTAATGAGTACCCACAACATATGTTTTCGTGGAGAAATAAGAAAAATATTATGTGGATACCCCCTCTTATCTGTAGCTATGGATAATAGTTTCACTGAATCAAAGTGAAGCTGTACTTTATAGTTTGTAAACCTGTTTCTGTGTTTGTCTAACGTTTATTGAAGATACTTTTGAAATGTTTGTCATCGCAAGCTTTACAAAAGCTGGTATGTTTCCCACATTTGTCATTTCTTGTAATCGGACTAAAATACAAAGCTATCATGGAGCGTATATTTGTGCAGCAATCAAAAAGCTTGGTACCTGTTGGACTTACTGAATAATCTGGCTATTTTTGCAATTACTTACCTGAATAAATAAATACACACAAGTGTCTATTGTATCGAATTGTTTAACGATTTAACGGCTATAAAAACAGATAATTGAGAGTTTCTTTAGTGTGTCAAAGTCACTGTTTTGTTATTTTGGTGTAGAAGTCGCACTTTTCCTAATACCTCAAGCCAAGCGGATGGATTAGAAAAAGAATCAAATCCAAAAGTGTTATAAGAATCTGTGATATTTCTCACGTGAAGAAAATACCGTCGCAAAATCTACAAGTGACGCTGAACTCAAATTGCAGAGATTTAAGCAAAACTCAATGTATATTTTTCCCCCAAAATAGTAAAGATGTTCCGAGAAGAGCAACAGAACATAAACTGCCAATGACATCAAGAGGACGGACAGTACACGTGTTACAAACCACAGAAGCAGATTCAGATAGGGTTCGTGTGGTTCATGCTCCCCTTCCCCCTCCCCCCCCCCAACCAACACACACACACACACCCCGACTCAAAATTTCACTGTCACTGGGAAAAATTAGATAAATTTGGAATACTGTATTTACCCTATATAAAAACACCCTTACCCTTTACCTTATTTTTACTTTCAACAAGTCCCTTTTACTACATTTGAATGCGTGTAAAATTGCTGGGTGAGTGGCAAACAGTGTAGACCCTGATCAGACGCCGCGTTCTGCGGCGTCTGATCAGGGTCTACACTGTTTGCTCAGGTGTCTGTCTGAATACGTAGAGTAAAGCCTGTCTTTCCGAATACGTAGTGTAAGTACAGTAATTTGATCAAATCGAACCCCAACCCTCACCCCCCCACAGAAAAAAAAAAAAAAAAAACAAAAAAAAAAAAAAAAAAAAAAAAAAACATCCTGGAATAGCTCTGAACGAGCGAAAAGCAAGCAACTATTGGGCTCATTTTCCCCAACGATTCAACGAATCTTCGGAGACGATTTTAGTGTGATGAAGGGAACAATTAGTTTATTAGTAATTATTGTCCGGTCTAAATCATGATTCTGGCCATTTAGGATCAACTGTATCCATGAAACTTCATACAATTTAGTAATTTTTTTTTCTTCAAAAGTATAAGTTGTATAAAATTTCAGTATTGCCGTGCTATTTATTTACTGAAATACTCTGTGTCGGCTCTCTTTCTTTCTCTCTCTCTCTCTCTCTCTCTCTCTCTCTCTCTGATGAAATGTTATCTGGTAAATCTTCCAATATAAACTACATTGCATTACAGTACATACCAAATGTTTATTTTTACGATTCAGGCATTTCAAAACAATGTTTACACTGATTGTAAATTTTACATTTACGCAATAAAACCTCTTCTGATCTACCGACCCTACTTAGAGATACCATGTAAATTATCATTTGATTATACACAAGTAAACAGTTTAAACAAAGAGTAAATAAAAGTGTAGATGGAGGATTTCCGAATGACAAGATAAAGAAAAGTAATATTTGTCTATCGATCACAAATAAAGGATGTCCCGCGACGATAAAGTCAATCAGTATAAGATCAAAAACTGATAATGAAAGGGTGCATTCCAATGCCGCTACTGTTTAAAAGGAATTGGATACACCTGAAACCTTTTTTCTGACATTTTACAAAGCATGCAACTTTTGTGACTTCCTGTTTGCTTTCCTGCACATCAAACTCCTTCTGAAAAGGGGTCTACTCAAAAGAAAGAATTTGCTCCCCATGGGAGCAAATTCTTTCCTTTTAGAGTAGACCTCTTTACAGAAGGGAGCGAAATCAGATTTAAGAGTTACTTTCCTTGAAAGTGTGGTCATTCACCTTAAATATGAAACGTTACTTGGTAGAATGTGTGGGCGTCACTTTTCTTATCTTGTCTTTTCTTGAAGTGAAGGTAGTCGGACAGTGTAACAATAAAAAAGCATAGCTTTTTCAATGTACGGAAAATGCACACGCACGCACGCACACACGCGCAAGCGCGCGCACGCAAGCACGCGCACGCAAGCACGCGGCGACTAATGTTTCTTTGACCAGCCGCTTGGGGATGGGGATCGAACAAAATAATTCGTCTAGACCATTCGGGGTTAGAACAAGAAGAAACCACACATAGCCAGACACTTCTTGCTGTTAACATCAGTTTTGACAAGTATGGTCCTGGTGGCGTATGATATATGACGCTTCCAATCACGGGGCTTCAACACCATACAAACAAGATTTATTTGTGCGAAATAGGTAACGGGTAACGTCAAGTATAACTTGAAATAAGTATATATTATGACACGACTCGGTGGCGAGGAACAAAATAATCCACCCAAATCATTCGGGGTTAGACCAAGAAGAAATGAACAACACATACCCAGACAGTTCTTGCAGGTAGCATAAGTTTTGGCAACTATATGGCCCTGGTGGCGTATGATATGACGCCACTAATCACGGGACATCAACACACACAAGGTAAAGTTTATTTGTGCGAAACAGATAATAGTAACACCATATACAGAACTATCTTTTGGGCAGCAGATGTAACTTAAAAACTCTTTGTTTAATTAGGTGAGAGAATTAGCTGAGAGAATTTACTTTGCAACAACTGTTTGTCTGTACACATATATATCATAAAAGTAACAATGTAAAGCGGCTTTGACACCACTTCGCACACACATGAGCTGCATATACAAAATTATAGCAATAAAACGCGCCGTAAGAAAAGAGTCTTATGGGGCTTATGCGGCAAAAGGAAAGTTCAGATCAGCCTGCGCATCCGTGTAATCTTATCACAGCATTCTCTGCTCGCGTACACAGTGCTGTGATACCGCAGAATGTGTCAAAGAACAGAAACTAAGGAACTGGTGTGTGTGCTAGCTCGGCAACCTCTAGTCGCATATGCACAGAAAATACCTTTTATTGCGGCGGTCTGTTTAAATTCGGGGCATATGCGGGCAGCGAAGGCCCAGATCAGCCTGCGCAGGTGCGCAGGCTGATCAGGGCCTTCGCTGTCCGCTTATAGAATCATTGAATACTATATAGAGTGTATTGATAATCAATAGAGGGTTTAAGCCTTGATAAGACTGTGTGCCCCACAGGGCACGCGCTAGATGATCTGAGTCAACACAGTTCGCAAATGGTCGAAGTGACATTTTCGCTTGACACGGCTGATTAAAGATTGTGACAGACTACAGAGGACAGCAGATGCATATACATACCAGTACCGTACTTACCCTAATTATGTGGACAGACAGGCCTTTGTAAACAGTGTAGGCACGGATCAGACGATTCCAGCAGTTTTAGACACAACTATGAATTGCTTCACACATATTTTAGGACAGGTATGGTAAGGAAGTAAGGTGGCCGAATATTACGGGTAAATACGGTATTATTTGCAATTGAGGAACCTCAGAACCCTTGCTTTTTGTCAAAAGATTTTGAAGCTTCTCTCGCGAGAAGCAGCAGCGAAAGGATTGAGCAATTACAGAGACTGGTCTTGGTATGGGCTTTCGCTGTTCTCATCCGCTCTTGCTTGACGTAGGTCATCACAGGAATTAATCCTTAAAGCGCCATACAAAATTGTAGCAGACGACTTCCTGTTTTTCTTTCAGAGAAAATTAGACTTGACATTCACTTGAATCGTTTGTCAAGCAGCTATTCACGTGAAATGTTAGTCTGATTTTCTCTGAAAGAAAACGATGTAACAAATTCAGAATATCATCTGTTGCTATTGTGATTTACGCTTAAAGGGGTAAAACAAGTCGCTTTTGAAACCAAGCGGGGACAGTCCAACAATATCCCCACACATGGAAAATAAAAGCCGAAACGCAAATACCAGACTTTGAGGGATAGTAACACCCTGAATTTAAAACTTATGTGATTTCTGACTTCAAGTACATGTTGCTATGAAATATTTGTAATATACAATAAACGGTATGTTTGTCTGCGGCCTTAACTTGGATGGCAAGCTGCATGCTGTAAGAGGACGGAAACGTGAATATCATTATGAAATAACATTACAGAATGATCTCCAGGTATGATGTTACTATAAGATAAGACAATGAAATAGAATAATAGCAATAGTTGATAAACCCTAGCTATCAAACCATCTACATTACCTTTAATCATCGGATTATAGACAAAGTCGTGGGAAGATATCGGATTTTACCCTAAATATTCAAACACGTTAAATCCTTACCTTATTGGTCCTAAAATTTGAATCAGTCCATTTTAGATCAGTCAATGCGTCAGATGAGTGGCAAACAGTGTAGACCCTGATCAGACGCCGCGATTGCGGCGTCTGATCAGGGTCTGCACTGTTTGCCCAGATATATTTGTCCGAAGATTTAGGGTAAATGCGGTCCACATTTTTTCTTGGTTGGGGTGATTAGGCAAGCATGGTAACAGAAATCGGAAATAATCTGCAGTGAGAAAGTGAATCCGTTGTCAGGAGATATCTGAATATTTTAATACTGAACGTATCTTCGAGACGGACCAGGTGATTCGAGACTGGTAAACTGGCTACATTTGTCAAAAACCAAGTAAACAGTTTAGAATCTTAAATCATATAGTTTACACGTACGCCAGTTTAATTTGTTTCGTAACAGTCGTCGAAAACAGCTTCCCAGCAAGCATTCTACGTAAATCTACATCGGGCCGTCATCGGCCCGTCAGCTACCCTGACGGGCCGATGACGGCCCGATATAGATTTACGTAGAATGCTGACTGGGAATTACTGGCTATTGTCGGGCCCAGAAAACTTCGACAATTCAACTATTTCCATATACAGTCGAACCTCAATGGCTCGAACATCTTTGGGACCATGGAAATTAGTTCTAGATACGGGTAGTTCGAGTCACTGAGAGTTAATCATAGCGCCATGTTAGGAGACAAATGGGAATAATATATAGATGTCTTTTCGATCTTCTATGAAATAATGGCCACTGAGGGTTAATCATAGCGCCATGTTAGGAGACAAATGGGAATAATATATGGATGTCTTCTCAGTCTTCTATAAAATTATGGTATGTTGAGTGTACTCATTAGAATCGCCTCGATGAGGCGATTCTAATGAGTACACACAACATACATTTTCATGTTAAAATAGGAAATGTTCCTAAGCTGTCCCTTAACATTTGTTTTCTTGAGCTGTCGGCAGAATTACCCAGGGACTCAAAAACGAGTTCGAATTAGCCACGGTAAATGAGTCATCGATGTTCGAATCATTGAGGTTTTACTCTCTCTCTCTCTCTCTGTCTCTCTCTGTCTCTCTCTCTCTCTCTCTCTCTCTCTGTGTGTTCTAAAACAGTTCCGCTATTGCAGTTCTTCTTTGTTAATGCACCGTTGATTTCACATTACGAAAACAAGCCTATTCAAAAATACTGAAAATTTTACCACCAAAACATGAAAAATTTCAGACAAAATTCTGATATTCTTCAAATTTCTGCTCGGTGAGGCGGTTGTAACGCGTACCCACAATCTATGTTTTTGAGCAGAAATAAGAAAAACAATGTATACCCCTGTAAACCCCAGTTTTACTGTATAAAAGTGGGGCTTAAGGGGATCAAAATTACATAGGCATGTTTTCATGATGATATGTGGAGTTTGTCATTGTTTGTTCGTCTTCCACTTTCGATGCCTCAGGAAGGCTGTGCTTCAAGATAGTGGTCCTTCCTGGGAGTCTTTATTAATATTAATGAGCCAGCGCACGACAAAACCAACAAAATGACCCATGCGCCCAGCGAAGACTCAGATCAGCCTGGGCATCCGCCCAGGCTGATCAGAGTCTTCGCAGTCCGCATGAAGAAAGCTTGGGTCCTTAGCTACCCATTGAGCGTACATCGAAGATTCTGATCAGACTGGGCATCTGCTCAGTCTGATCAGAGTCATCGCAATCCGCACGAAGAAAGCTTGGGTCCTTAGCTATCCATTGAGCGCACAGCGAAGACTCTGATCAGACTTGGCGGAATTTTCTCCTTTTTATGTGACAAGAAAGAGTTGAGGATAGGTATATTACATCACTATAACGGAACTGTAAACTGTTGGGAAACAAATATTTGGCTACAATGTCAATAATAGAATTTCAGCCATGAAGATAGGACCCTATGCCGGGACTTTGATGGTCATTACCTGTTGACTTATGACAAGAATATCTAAGTATAATGAAAGTAGTGAAGATTTGAGGTAGGTATACTGAGATAAGACAGTCTTAGATGGTAACTAGAAGCAATAGTAGATAAAATACTAACAATTAAGTCACCTGAAATATCTACTAATGCTGGGATTAAAGTCTCAGTCGTGTGACTTTATAATGTTCCAGATTTTGATTAGGTTAATATGGTGTGTGATAAGGGGGAATATGTCTCCGTAAGAAACACGGTTATGTTGCCAGGATACGGAACTATTATTAACACGACAAATTTCCTTGCGGCAGAGATTAACATGGTACTCATCCAGCATCTAATAAACTTGCAAGACTATCCTAAATTTCCATTTAATAAAACGTGTATTTTAAAAAAATCGTTTCCGTCCTTGCATGACACAATTCACCAATAAGAACATTTGTTCTAAAGCTCCCCAGCCTTCTGAAACACCATCAACAACGATTGTCGCTAATGATTAAAAGGAAAGTATGATAGTCATACTACAAAAGGCGTTATAGTAGTGCACGAATTTTCCGCCATTTTATCTAAGGGAAACAACTTTTGTGACTTCTTGTTTGCCCGTTTCTACAACCAAATGCCTTTTGAAAATTGGTCTTCTCTACAAGGAAAAGAATACTGACACAGTCCCTTTTCAAAGTAAAAATAACAACGTGGTCCTCATGACATACATTTTGTAAGAACTTGTTACAATCGCTCATACTGAGACTGTCCGTAATTATTAAAGGCCCAATATTCCTCAAAAACAGACATTTTATTATCCAAGAAAGGTTTAAATATATTAAGACAATCATAAAATGTGGCATCTGACAGCCTGTAAAATTTCAGTTAGTCTCTCGTTCTTGAGCTGGATCAAAAATGAAATGATTTTTTATCCTATCTCTGAATTAATGTAGGCAACATTAGTTCAGAGATGCGATAAAAAATCATTTAATTTTTGATCCGGTTCAAAACCCGAGAGACTAACTGAATTTTTACGGCTGTCAGATCCCAGATTTTATGATCGTATTAATACCATACATCAATCTATTAAACCTTTCTTGGATAAAAAAATAAAATGTATATTTTTGAGGAATTTGGAGCCTTTCATAGTAACTTTGGACGATTTTGATACTTAACCATATCATCACGAAAACACACTATATAATTTTGACCCCGCCTTAAACCCCACTTTTATATTGTAAAACGGGGGTTTACAGGGTATACATTATTTCTCATATTTTGCTAAAAAAAACATAGATTGTAGGTATACCTTAGAACCGCCTCGCTGAGGCGGTTCTAACGACTACCCACAATCTATGTTTTGAGCAGGAGTATGAAAAATATCTGAATTTTTTTTAGTTGATCTTTTTTTCTTTTTTGGTTGTAAAATTTTCAATACATTTGAATAGGCGTGTTTTCGTCATGTTAAAGACACATTCTATAGTGGTTTGTACCTAGTATTATTGAGATTGCAAAATACTCTCTCTGTCTCTCTCTGTCTCTCTCTCTCTCTCTCTCTCTCTCTAAGCAAATAGTGCAAGGGCGAAAGTTAGCCAATAAATGATGTTATCTGTTGTTTTATTTTTCTCTCAAGGCGTTATATGTAACAGTGAACGTGACGTTATCCTGATTGCATCTTGGATAACTATCATTGTTTGAGAAGTTAGAATTTTATAATCTAGATTTACTATCATTATATAACAGGTCATTGTCGCTTTTACTTTTATTGCAACATGCATGTTTTGATTGTTGTATTTATGTTTTGATTATTATCGCCTGCTGGTTCAAAGACACTTAGATAAATATTAGTTAATCTAATAAAATATCGATGACTTTTGTCTCACCGACATTGTATTATAAAGTATCTATTTTATTCACAACACTGATAACTGAATGTGTTAGATTTAGCCTAATACTAACTCTCTGAAAAAAATATAACAACAACAAACAAACAAAAAGAAAATGATATGACACATTAATAATACGGGTACTTTTCTCAATTTTCCAGAAAATAGGGAATAATATTATTTTAGGAGAAAAATCGCATGAAATGTCAGCTATGTTCTTACAAGAAATGTTCTTTGGAAGCAAAAACACATCGTCTAGTGAAAAGAGGCAGAATGTCAAGCTGGGTAATTGTTTCAGCAGACGACATATGGAAATGTATGTTTCATTATACTCCACCATACGATATCTTGATTATAGTGGCTGGGTGTTATGGTTTCACGTTGGCTGTCCGTGTTTCCGTCCGTCCGTCTGTCGTCCGTCCGTCTTTTCGTTTCTGGACGATATCTTCAGTAATGTCAATGGATTTTCACGAAACATGTCAATGGATTTTCACGAAACTTGGTATGTGCATTGGTATTTAGGAGATCTGCTTTGGGATTGCTAATGGCCAAATTTCGTCAATTTTTCATAGAGCTATATGCCCATGACATGACAGTGGCGGGGTATTTTCGTTTCATGGTTTTCTTTTTATTATTATTATTATTTTTTTTTTTCGATAAAATTGACTTTGACATTCCATTTGCATGAAAAGCCAATGCCCATTTTATCATCACTATATCATTTGCTGAATTAGCCCAGAAAATGGTAAAGGTTAAGGTTAAACCATACCGCTTACTAAGTAAATATTAAGCAGTTTGATTTATTTGCACACACAACCTCGGTCCGCGTGTTCGCAGTCTCCAGACATGGTCTAGAGCTTCTGTCATATGCAAGCTAATGAACCGATTATTCGTAAAAGAAAACAAAGCTGTCTTAAAACTGATGACACTCGATGGCGCTGGTGTCAGTTACATAATTTATTATCGTAAATATTTACTTTTTATTTAATTCGGAGTCTTAGGCAGCTTAAGTCGTAACTGAAGCTGTTTTCTGGGTGCCATGAGCTGTATGTCAACGGTCCGTTACGGCTAATCAGTTTATCCTTGTCACCTAAATCTTCCCTTTTTATAACACTGTCCCTGGCGCTGTTTAACCTTTACAACTGTCTTGGCTTATTCAGCAGACGACAAATTGATGATCTTTTTCAAAAAAAAAAAAGCAGAAAAAAAACAAAAAAAAAAACAAAAAAAAAAACAACAACAACAGATTTTGACATTTCATGCAAAATTAGAGACAATTTGCATGAAATACCAAAACGTGTTTTCTGGGGAAAACATGAAACATATTTCAATAGGTCGTCTGTTGAATTTTTACCCAGCGTGCTAAGCATTTATACGAAGTCACAGATTTCGGGGTCCTTACATTTTAAGTTTATTAGGAATTATATAACTGCCCAACAACAGATGTGGAGTCCCTTTTATTGTAGATTGTAGTGGGGGTCAGTTAGCTCATTTGACTTAAGCTTAGCGTGCTGGGTAAAAAATCAGCAGACGACAATTTGGAATACTTTTCTAATGTTTCCGAGAAAATATGATTTTGCATTTCATGCAAATTGTCTCCTTAGGAGACAATTTGCATGAAATGCAAAATCCTATTTTCTGGGAAAAAATAAGAAAACTATCAATTTGTCGCCGGCTGAATTTGATCAGAGAGTGGTAAAGGTTAAAATAGGTTAAATGACCATAATTTGCCACGCGTCCAAATCTGACCACAAAGCCTCATTAATACTAGAATGATCAAACTGCTGGTTAAATCGTCCAGAAAAATGACCAGGGCGTTTTGAGTGTGACGAACAAAGACGCTGTCATCGATATCGTCCGTCAGGTCGGGCTCAAAACATGTCAATAGGTCTTAATGTACATTAATCCTTATCCAATTTATAACCCTCTTTCGTGATTATTTATACCAGGTCAGGGCAAACAAATGTTCCTCTTGAACCAAAAATTATAGAAAGAAAAGAAAAGAAAAAAAGATAATTACATTTCGGTAGACAATAAGATAAATTTCAACGAAAACGTTCATTTGTTGTTATGTGGATTTTTAACGCTATCAGGCACTCGAGGCACATAGAGGCAGCGGTGATTGTTATGTACATGTATTTGTACTGCCTTGCTTTCATGGATCACCCATGCACACTTGGTGCCGCTGTCTGTCACCAAGCGCCGCCCTGTCCACTTTATACTTAACCCAGGGCACGTCAAATATGAGCTAGGCGTACCAATGGTCTGAAAATTGTCTCGACCCGAGCGTGATTCGAACCCACGATATCCCGCCTGAAAGTCGAGTACGCTAACCACTAGGCCACCCAGCCCACGCAAACGTTCATTTCAGTTCAGTTTTCAGATTTTTAACGCTGCCAGGCAACTGAGTCACATAGAGGCAGCGCCAGATAAATCTGGATTAGTTTTACTGGACTACTGGGTTGGCTTGAAACGGTGTCTAGTTATAATTCATAACTAGGTCACCTCGCCCGGATACAAACACCGTGCATATTAATAGTCGTCCAGTCTGTAAGTTACAGAATTTGGAGCGTTGGTCTAAAGAGTTTGAGTTTAAAACTAACATCATGGTGTTTTTGTCCATGTGTTATTCTCTGTCTGTCAACATGCCACGGACTGATTGGAGAAGGAGGAGGTTGGAGGTTCATTTGCTACTTTTCTTTCTTTATATATATTCATTATATAACCTAAAAATAGACTGTCTTTCAATGGCCGAGAGTTTTTTCAGCCCAGTGAATATATCTGATATTCACCGGCTTGGACGCGCCTTCCAGTTAATATTAGTTTCTAAAATATCAATTTTAGTGACGTCGCCAGTAGTGACGCAGACGTTTACGCGCGCTTTTATATTAATGGGGTCTGGTATTGATTGTTATTGCCACCGTTATCAAGAGAAAAGACAAACTAGATAATAAAACAATTATTGACCATTGAGGTATTGAATATGACGTTGATATCCACTATTGTCTCGTCAATAATGGTATTCTCGGGTGGATATCACGTCATATCCAATACCTCAATAGTCAATAATTGTATAATATATGACAATTGCCCACAGGAAGCCGGTTTCTAAGGGAAAATTTTGTCTCAGCAGTGGGACATTTAACCTGTACAGAGGATGCCTGCCTCATTTGGAGACAATTTGCATGGAATGTCAAAGCATATTTTCTGGAATAAAAAAAAAAAAGTTTCAAAATGCCACCTCAGGCTACTGAAATTTTTACACAATATGCCAAATGTTAATGTTTGTGAATGAAACATCACGAAAACATACCTATATAAGTTTGACCCCTTAGACCCCATTTTTATAAAGTAAAACTGGGGTATACATTATTTTTCTTATTTCTAATCAAAACATAGATAGATTGTGGGTACTCGTTAGAACTGCCTCGTCGAGGCGGTTCTAACGAGTACCCACAATGTCTGTTTTGAGCAGAAATATGAAAAATATCAGATTTTTTTTATCTGAATTTTTTTTTTTATCTTTTGGTGGTAAAAATTTTCAGTGTATTTGAATAGGCATGTTTTCGTAATGGTATTTTCCTGTGTAACGTTTATGAATGAAATTTAGTTTTGTTTTCAGTCTAAATATTCAGTGTGATTTCATTGAATATGTAAAGTATAATCTAGACTCCAATTCTTTCAAACAGAACCATAAAACGGACTTTTGGATCCTCTTTGAATAAGATGATTTGAAAATTCTTATTGCTCTGTAGAGTCGAGTCTGTGTTCTAACGCTTGTAACTTTCGTGATCTGGTTTTGCAGAAATCGGTGGCCTTGCACACTGAACTTTCAATTTTTAATTTACATTTTTGGGTTCCAAATAAGCAATCAATGATCGTTGTATATAAAAATCGTCATTAAAACAGCTTCGAAACATCTAGGAGGCGCAGCAATGTTTCCCCATCACGAAAACATGTCTAAATAATTTTGACTCCCTTAAATCCACTTTTTTTAGTAAAACTGGGGTTTACAGGGGTATACATTATTTTCTTATTTCTGCTCAAAACATAGATTGTTGGTACTCGTTAGAACCGCCTCGTCGAGGCGGTTCTAACGAGTACCCACAATCTATGTTTTGAGCAGAAATTTGAAAAATATCAGATTTTTTTATCTGAAAATTTTCATTTTTTAGTGGTAAAATTTTTAGTATATTTGAATAGGCGTGTTTTTTGTAATGCATTACATTACTATTCATGAACAGACTCATTACAGCCGAGTTTGCTCTTTTCGTTCATTTAATGGGTTTTTGTTTTGTATTTTGTGTAACTGTCCAGGGGATACATGACGTTTATACAACTTCGTGTCAAGATGATACGATGTTGTCTTAACGCTGCGTGCGCGCTGGATATGAGCTCAGGGATACAATCTTCCTAAAGAACCAGTTCAACAACAACAAAAAAGACAACTGGTTTAGACTGAACGGTTCAGATTTTTGCTAGCGAGCACTGGGGATAATCAGTACCATTTGCAAAGTGTTTTTATGGGGGGAGTTCTCTGTTCATGTACTCAGCAGTAAAGTGATCGTGAAAGCCTGAGTAGACTGGAGAGACTCTTAATATGCCTGGTAAACATTCCAGCAGACGACATTTTAAAGCTTTTTCTTTTTATTTTCTAAGGACATAGAGTACTAGTTCAAAGGCAATACCCGTCGGGAATATCCATTCCGTGTTCATTGCACACAATTCAAGCATCTCACCATATTGTTCTGATATTATATACGTAGTGTAACGCTTGTAGGCACATTTGCACCCATTTCGTTTGAAACTTAGCGTCTTTTTATGGCAATTTGCAGCTTATATCATGAACTAACATTGGTCTATAGTTTTCATATTATTGCATCATGTTCGGATGGTGTGGATTGTCAACAGTTGAAGAACAGACTGTCTTTTCATATGGGGAGTATTGAACTATTACTCACTGACAGTTCCAGTCTGAATCTGTAATTACTCGAATAACTACTACTACTACTACTACTACTACTACTACTACTACTACTACAACTACTTACAACAACAACAACAACAACAACAACAACAGCAGCAGCAGCACTGAACTACTGCTCCAGTCTGAAAACAACATAAAAAATAAAAACGAAAACTGTTGTTGAACACAAACAAACATCATCTTATATTACTAAAAATATAAATTTTCCTGTTGTTTTATTTCCTTTATTGACCGTGAAATGATCTCTGCGATATAATTTGCAAAATGCACATACAGGATCTAAATTTAGTTCCATGTGTTCTAAGGCTGCTGACCCGACCTACATCTGCTCGAACCGGAATTGAACTACACACCCTGTTAGCATTCTTTATAAATCTATAGCGGACCGTTATCGGCCCGTCAGGGTAGCTGACGGGCCGATAACGGCCCGCTATAGATTTATAGAGAAGGCTAGCTGGATATAATGTGTTTTAACACGTTTATGCCGAGTGGACTCTTCAACCTTACCTCTTTGGGTAGGTCCATTTCCTATATGAAAGGAGTGTCTGGTTAGTTTTTATTATCATCATACTTTGTAGAAATTTCTGAACTTAATGCAAACAGTGTAGTCCCTGATCAGACGCCGCGGAACGCAATAGATTATGGGTACTCGATGAGGCGGTTCTAACGAGTACCCACAATCTATGTTTTTGAGCAGAAATATGAAAAATAATGTATACCCCTGTAAACCCCAGTTTTACTATATAAAAGTGGGGTTTAAGGGGGTCGTCTTTATATAGGCATGTTTTCGTGATGATTAACATACCAGTCAGTGAGGTTTATGACTGAGGGTAATGTATTTACAGTTAAGAACTTGTACTTTTCAGTATCAGTCTTTATGTACGAGTACTGTAACGTCTCCCTTTAATATGCCCTCTTTCCCCTTCCCACACCCTCCACACACACACCCCACTCGAGCTATCCGCCTCAAGATGCTTAAGTATGAACTAAGACGGACATAATAATGTCCACTAATGGCTATATAACCCAAAAGTATTAAAAAGAACCCAAACAACAACACCAACAACACACAAATGTATAAACAAAAACAAAATGAAGGACAACAACAAAAACAAAAAACTGTTGAACAACACCAGCTAAAACGATGACGACAACAAAAACAACAACTTAAAATATAAGTGTGTATGTACATATAAAAACGTTTCTTTGAGACTATTTTACCATGTTGACGAGGGGTAAATAATTTTTAGTGCTTTTTGAGTATGTATGTACATGTCACACATACGAATATACAGTCGAACCTCAATGGCTCGAACATCTTTGGGACCATGGAAATTCGTTCGAGACCATGGAATGGGTAGTTCGAGCCACTGAGGGTTAATCTTGGCACCAGTTCAGGAAGCAAATAGCGATAATTTAGGAAAATCTTTTCGATTTTCTACATAATGATTGTATGTTGAGTGTACTCATTAGAATCGCCTCGATGAGGCGATTCTAATGAGTACACACAACATACAATTCCATGATAAAATAAGAAAAAATCTCTAAATATTTCTTTTCTTGAGCTATTGGAAGAATTTTGTAGGGACTGAGAAATAAAAGAGTTAGAATCATCCACGGTAAACGAGCCATCCGTGGTCGAGCCATTGAAGTTATACTGTATGAGACCAAACTTTTATGTTCAATGCAATATGTAACATGTTTGTTATCTGTATATTTTTTAAGCATTATTTGATATTTATTAAAGGGGAACACAGCCTTAAAAGGTATTGTGCTTTAAAGTAAAGAACTTTACAAACAATTGATTTTGACACGAATTTGATCAAAATCGGTGGAAAATTAAGTAAATTATAGACAGTTGAATATTTTAACATTGGTGGTATGGGCGCCGCCATTTTGAATTTTCAATGAGGTTTCATAAAAATTAAAATTCATTTCATAAAGGTAGTTATTCTCATAAAGTTGGTTTATTTTGGAGGAACTGATTGCTTGTCACTACAATTAAAAGGTTATAAAAATCTGTAGCAAAAGTGTTCTTAAAAACCCTTTATAATTTGGTTTTGACGTCACAAAGCCTACAATATGGCGGCATCCATGACAACGATTTTTAATATATTCAAACCACCGTAACTTCCTTATTTCTAGACCGATTTTGAAAAATCTTGCATCCAAATAAATGGCTTGTTAAGCACTTTACAACAAGATATACTTACAATTTATATTGCGTTCCCTTTAAGTATGTATGCAAAGATATTGAAACCACTTGATATTCATGGTGTCCCAGCTAGAAAACGTCGATATTGCTAATACCCTATAACTGATACTTCTAGTTGCAAATCATTTTTGAAGTGTGGTAATCTTCTTTTTACCCCCTTGCAATGATATAACAGGACCCTCATGCGAATTGTGGCTAAAGCATGAAAGGATAAGTGTCCGTGTTTGGTGTAAATGTTGTTACTGGTACACTTTAACCGACATTATCTTCTGTTCTTTCAATGGAAATCTGCAATAACCCAGCTAGCATTCTTTATAAATCTATAGCGGGCCGTTATCGGCCCGTCAGCTACCCTGACAACGGCCCGCTATAGATTTATAAAGAATGCTTACTGGGAACGTACATACTCTCGTATATGAGCCGTGTCATGAATATATATATATATATAAAAAAACAAAACAAAACAAAAAAAGACTGCATGAAACATAAGAGCAGTGTAGACCCAGGTTAGCCTTCAGATTGCTATAACATCTGATTAGGCTTTACACCATTTAGAGTGATATGTGACGAAATGAGCGACAAACAGTGCAGATCCTGATCAGTCGTCATGTCCGGTCTACACAATCCAACTGTATCGATTTTCTTTGCAATTTTATAAGATGTGAAGATTTCGTACTGTTTGTACTTGTGTTAAATTCGACATGTGACACTCATACACGTATGTAACTGTTACGTATGCGTATAATTGTACGCATAGGTACAATGTAATACATCTGTTTCGTAGTCATTTGTGTCATATGCACACTCACAGTGCTTTTAAGTCAAATAAATCACCATGAATTGACATTATGAAAAACTAACCTAATCTACATGAAATATAACCTATAAAAGCGTTTAAAATGAAGCCATATACAATACGTGTTCTGTAAATTCAGAAGCTTGAGATAACTGCAACGTAGGTTGTCTCTAAGATACATCTAAAGCACCAGGAAAGAATATGGTTGTTGAGTTACAAGTCCAGTGCTTGGCCTTACAGACCAAGAAATTCAGTGTACAAATTAACAATCTTCAAAATGTACATAGATTTTGTATACCGTAATTACTTAAGCATTCATATTGACAGACGTGAGCAAACAGTTTAGACCCAGATCAGACGTCGCAGAATGCGACGTCTGATCAGGGTCTAAACTGTTTGTCACTCAAGTAATGTTTAATCACAATAACAGGTAGTAAATTGACTTGTTCAAAATTTTGGACATATGTGGTAATTAAGTCAAAATGTCCGACACTTAGCGTAAATACGGTATTACAATTTGATCGAAAGTTCCAATACCATTCATGTAAGTTTGTATTTGTGCAGATTTTTAACGCTAACAGGCACGCAACGCACATGGAAGCAGCGCCAAATATGTTATGTGCATGCGTTGGTATAATTTTGCTCTCATAGATCGCCTATGCAAACTTTGTGCCGATTGCAAGTCGTTAGCACTACACACAATAGCACGTAGGCCACATATATATGTGCAACAGGTTAATAAATACTAATCAACATTTAGTCCGAGGTGGGGTTCGAACCCCATCCGCTGGACTCAGCCCTACACTCTACCGCGTCGCTATAAAAACCGACTTGAACCGAAAGGCAGTACAAGTGTGTTATATATACATATACCCATTCACCCCCTCAAAATAGAAATTCGTCCCTAGGAGTCCGAATATCACGTGAAAAGAGACTCAAAGCGTTTTATGCAACAAGTGGGTTATTTGTGATTGGCGACAAATGTTAACGGTGAAAAAAGTGCTAATCACCATTTGCTCCGGTCCACTATAAATATATTTAATGTCACAGACTGATACAATGCACCGCCATGTTCACTTAATGCTCAGCTCAGGGAAAGTCGAGTATACTCGAGACGTATCAATGGTCTGGTAATGTTATCGACCAACCATCCAGTGGGTACATGACATTTATACAACGTCGCATTAACGTCGATGCAACATCATGACGTTGTATCGGCGTTGATCCGACGTTGTATAAACGTCATGTGTCCACTGTGCATGACCTTCCGCTTTCAAGTGGATAGTACTAACCATTAGTCCACCAAGTGCAGTGACGTATCCACAAAGAAATTATTTTTACGCACACCAAGGAAAAATCTTGAAAAATTCTCCCTAGTACCGCTTCCAAAGTATGGACTACTCTTAAAGGAAAGAGTTTCCTCCCAGAGGGAGCAAATTCTTTTCTTTAAAAGTAGCCTCTAATTTGGAAGCGATCAATTCTTTGCTTTAAAAGCAGTCCCTTGGCATACAAGAGAAAGTTTCAGAGCACTTGGCCTTTTTTCTTCTCCTTTCTTCTCATTCGAAAATTAATTTCTTTCTTTAACTTTACTCAATCTACGTAAACTAGAATTAAGAATGAATGAATACCCAAATGTTTCATTTGGCCTACTTCTTACTGGTTACCTTGAATGAATAAAAAATCAACTAATTCAAATTAATAAGACCATGTATGATTTGTAATTCATCTATCACAAATGATGTACTAAATCCACTTTGAGTTGGTACAGAATGTACACAAACAGGAATAAAAAAGCTCATATGGGAAACAAAAGCCTAGTTACTTTTTCACAAGTATCCGTTATATCTAGTTTATTTCTAATTCCGAAATATCATTTGTCCCCAATTTAAAGGGGTAATAGTGGAAACTGGAAAATAAATAAATAAAAATAATGAATAAATAAATAAATTATCACGAAAACACGCCTATATAATTTTGACCCCGTTAAACCCCACTTTTATAAAGTAAAAGTGGAGTTTACAGGGGTATATTTTATTTTTCTTATTTTGTTTAAATTCACAATCTATGTTTTGAGCAGAAATTTTCCGTTTTTGGTTGTAAAATTTTCAATATATTTGAATAGGCGTGATTTCGTAATGAAATAAATAGTAAAAGAGTACGTTTTCATTTTATTGTCTTGGACACGATATAACTGCCAAATTATAAACGATTTTATCCAGGAAATTCTATGTATACTATGACGTTACTCTATTAAATCAAAAGACATTTATCAAAAAGTTAATCACATACGCTCATGCACTCACCAGGCACACACTTGGACCGCCCTTTGCTGGAGGTACGTTTTCTCGAAATATGGGGTGGTACTCGGAGACATATATAATGCTCCGATACCAGTTCCATGACCATCACGAAAACATACCTATGTGATTTTGACCCCCTTAAACCCCACTTTTATATAGTAAAACTGGGGTTTGCAGGGGTATATATTATTTTCTTATTTCTGCTCAAAACTATAGATTGTGGGTACTCGTTAGAACCGCCTCGCCGAGGCGGTTCTAACGAGTGCCCACAATCTATGTTTTGAGCAGAAATATGAACAATATCAGATTTTTTTTATCTGAAAATTTTACTTTTTTGGTTGTAAAACTTTCAATACATTTGAATAGACCTGTTTCCGTAATGGAATTCCTATCTGTTGGCGTCTGACTATACATGATTGTGGTCAGACCTATTGTGCCTCTGTTGTGTTCTGGCTTCAGATCTCCAGTGAGAACATTGCTTTATGTCATCTTAGAGTTTGAGATTGATTACATGTTTCACTATGATAGAGGACTCTATGCGGACTGAACATATTTTTATTATTTGTTGCTGCATCATAATTCAGGGAGGGAGTTTTCGCGCGAGCAGAACTGGTTACAGCACCCCTAGTAGTTTTTGTACTGGCCGTTTTAAGGCGGTTTCTCTGTTGCAGTTTACTTTGTTCTTGCGACTGTAAGTTCCAATGTTGCGTTTGTCATAGTACGTTCCTAGTCTCTTCTCCTTGTGGTGTCACGGGAAGACTGTGCTTCGTCATTGTGGCCATCACGAAAACATGCCTATATAATTTTGACCCCCTTAAACCCCACTTTTATATAGTAAAACTGGAGTTTACAGGGGTATGTATTATTTTTCTTATTTTGAGTACCCACAATCTATGTTTTGAGCATGAATATGAAAAAAATATCAGAATTAATTATCTGAAAATTTTCCTTTTTTTGGGTGTAAAATTTTCAATATATTTGAATAGGCGTGTTTTCGTAATGATTTTCTGGATGGCTTCACTCATAGTTTTAAGGGGTCGGTGGTGGCTGTGCCTGCACAGAATAGCTTGGTGTAATTTTATATGTTCATATGTATATATCTCCCAGTAAGCATTCTTAATAAATCTATAGCGGGCCGTTAGCGGCCCGTCAGGGTAGCTGACGGGTCAATAACGGCCCGCTGTAGATTTATAAAGAATGCTAGCTGGACTGTGTGATATTTTACACCGGTATCCCAGTAAGCATTCTACATAAATCTATAGCGGGTCGTTAGCGGCCCGTCAGGGTAGCTGACGGGCCGATAACGGACCGCTATAGATTTATGTAGAATGCTTAATGGGATGTTACTTGAATAAACTAAAATATACTTTTATTTGACCTGTTATTATACAACCTACTCTTTTATTTCCCTCGTGTTCTTCCGTTTCCATCCTTGTCGTGTAAATAGTATACTGCCTGTTTCATTCAACGCTTAACAGGCCGGGGTACATATTTCAGCAGACAGCGTTTTGAAATATTTTTCCCAGAAAACAGGTTTTGACATTTCATGCAAATTGTCTCCACTGGAGTCAAATCCTGTTTCCAGTTTTCAGTAAAAAATAAGGAAAATATTTCAAAATGTCGTCTGTTGAAAATTTTACACAGATTGTTATGTTTAAGCATAATTATTTGGTCTGTATTGTGAGCAAGTTAAAACAAATGTATTAGGAGCAACCACAATCATGCATCGGTGGCCCAGTTGGATGCGCGCCCGACTGGTGATTAGGAGGTTGCGGGCTCGACCCTCGCCGGGTCGGCAATATTCTTTCGTGGAGCTGTGATCACGAAATATTTTCTACGGTCATTCTCTCCCTTCTGCTGATTCAAGAAGGGCAGTTGTCAGTTTCTGGTGAAAGAATGTGGACAATACTGGTTAACTGATTAGAGGACTAAGCCTGCCAAGTGTGGTTAGGTAAACTCACCGCGCTTGACATGACACCATTGGGTTGATTGGGCTGTAAAAATCAACACAAACAAACATTCATGAAAATGTATTATAAAAGAACACTCATCAGGTATGATTGCATGGGCATGAATTCATATTTTAATACAACTGATCAGTTTGAATATAAAAATAGTATAGCCATTTAGACAGGCGTTATAATACTAACTAGTCAAAAAAAATCAAATTTCAATTTACATCATATTATTGAAAATGATAATAATATCTATGATTCATCAGGGGAAATTGTTAAATTAATCGCGCAATTAATATTGGCAATTTACCCAGCAGCGAAGTACAGAGACGTTTTAGTTCATTGTGTTTGTACGTCACAGGGTCTCGTTCATCATGGCTGGTTGTTTCTGATTCTTTCATAATCATTTTAGTGAACAAATCTAACAAAGCATATTGAATGCAATCTTTCTGGCGACAAACTGCCATTGATATAACCAATAACGTTTTCGTTTTAAGCTTAAATGGTCCAAACCTGGCACTTGCCTGAGAACAGTCCCTCCAAAATTTTAAAAACAAGAAACGGAGTATTAGGTTCTGTGTCATGTATTCAGGTTCCGTCTCTTCCTAGACACAGGCTCAGACCTTATGGGAGGTCATGTGTACAGATAACTGGTAACCGTTCCAGATGATTTTCTTCATTAATATTTAATGCAATTAGCCAAAATATACAAGTCTACTGCAGAATGGCATGAATTGTACATTTGACCAATTCTAGTATCAAAGCGGCAAAAGATACTTTAAAACATCACGAAAACACACCTATATAATGTTGACCCCCTTAAACCCCACTTTTATATAGTAAAACTGGGATTTACGGAGGTATACGTTATTTTTTTTATTATTATTTCTGTTAAAACACATAGATTGTGGGTACTCCTGAGAACCGCCTCGTCGAGGCGGTTCTCACGAGTACCCACAATCTATGCTTTGTGCAGAAATATAAAACAAATCAGATTTTTTTCATCTGAAAATTTTCATTTTTTGGAGGTAAAATTTTCAGTATATTTGAATAGGTTTGTTTTCGTAATGACAGGAAAAAAAAATGGAAATATCTAATATAGATCGTATATTCGTATGGAACAACCCGATGCTCTATGGATTTTTTTGCAGTCCGTGACCTTATTTAGATATTGTTATATTATAGAGCTGGGACAGAGCTGGTATTAACCCAGTAAGCATTCTACATAAATCTATAGCAGGCCGTTTTCGGCCCGTCAGGGTAGCAGACGGGCCGTTAACGGCCCGCTATAGATTTATGAAGAATGTTAGCTGGGCTTGTAGGTCTACACAAACAGTACATGCAACGCCGCAATCGTTTAAATATCTACCCTGGAAAAATACTATGGCCTGGCGTTCCTTAAAAAAACCTAGTTATATACGAGTATACTTGTTAATGAACCGATATGTATTTATGATTGTTATCCTATATTTGGAAATTTGTGCCAAAAATAACAGCTAGTTATCGATATGTACTGACAAGCACCGATATATCCTATAAATGCTGTTAAATGTGATGTATCACGTAGTTCGAAATTTTATTGAATTGTAATTTGTAAAATTGCCTTGACTGGATCGGTTTCGGTAATTAGACTCCTATCATCGGTATGTAGTTTTTATCCTAAAGGTCAACAAGTCCGGGGAGCTTATATGTTAGTGTACATCTGATTTCTCTTAACCAACGGCGAAGAACAGGGTCAGACTACCCAACCGCAGACTACGTCCGATTTTTATAATGACGAAAACATACCTATATAATTTTGACCCCCTTAAACTCCACTTGCTCCGATCCCTCAATCCCAATTTCCCACCTCCCCCCCCTTCCCATCTCCTCCTCCCCTCCCCCCACACCGCCCCATTGGTTTTGTCCATTTACATTTTCTTAACCTTTGCTAACCTCAAAATGCTTTATATGAAATGAATACTATTTGGTGTAAAACTTTACATCAGACTTTCATTATTTTTATCACCCAAACATGTAAAACCAACATTTATTGTTAATTATCACTACATAATGTTACTTGCTCCAATGTATCTTGCTCGAAATTCGCCATTATGTATACATGTCGGTTGTTTTTGGGAGAAGAACCATATAAGTACTTGTGCTTTCGTTCTACTCCCAATTTGTATAATGACTTGCATCATGTTGTAATGATAGTTTTGCTACAATAAAATATGTTTAAACCAAACCAAACTCCACTTGTATATATACCGAGTAAAATTGAAAACTTTACATGGTCTTCAAAAGGAGATATTTCGTTATTTAGGAAGCGTTATGTGATATCTATGGTGATATGTGATTCTTAAGCTCAATCACTTTGTATTGCAGTTTTTATTTTTTATTTTGCTTTGAAAATCATGCTTTTATTTGGCGAAATATGGCACAGGGGTCAAAAAAAAAAAAAAAAAAAAAAAAAAAAAAAAAAAAAAAAATTAGAGATATAAGGGAAAAATCATTTTCAGCATTTTGATTTCATTTTTTGTTAAGAAATTATGCTTTTCCTGGCAACAAAACTTATCAGTACCGTGTGTGGCCACCATTGCTAGCAATGCATGTACGGATTCTCCGCCTCATGGAGTTAACGTAACGTCTAATCAAAACGTTAGGAAATGCCTGCCATTCCAATTGAAGAGCCCGTGTTAAGTCTTGCACATTGTTTATCTGGTGATTGGTCCTAGCTCTTCGACCAAGCTCATCCCAAATGTGCTCGATAGGATTCATATCCGGGGATAAAGCCGGTCAAGGTAAAACGTCCACGTTGTTTTGTGCCAGAAAGTTTGCAGTTACGAGGGCAGTATGGGGTCTGGCGTTGTCGTGTTGAAAAGTTAAGCCAGGTCCAAAATTCTGCATGAATGGAAGGAAGTTATTATTCAGGAGGTTAACGCAGCGTTGAGATTTGAGATTACCCTGTACTACCACAAGATGTGTCTTGACGTTGCCCTTGATAGCTCCCCATACCATAACACTCCCGACCCCGAATCTATCCCGTTCCCTGACGCAGCATTGAGTATATCTTTCATTTCTGCGTCGATATACATGGAACCTCCCCCCCCCCCCCCCCCTGCTGTCAGCATGGCTTACGCTGAACCGCGATTCATCACTGAAAATCACGTTATGGCACTGACGACGGGTTCAGTGCAGGTGACGTTGATACCATAACAGCCTAGCGGCCCAGTGTACGGTCTACGAGCTCGAATAAGAATGTTGTTTTGCCTAAGATGGTTTCGGATTGTTTGCGCGTTTACCCCAAGTTGTCGAGCAGTTGCCGTTGCTAGTAAAAATCGGTTACGCAAATGCGTCAGCGTAATATAGCGGTCGTCCTACTGTGACGTCACACGACGTTGACCAGGACGCGGATATCGCGGACGGAACCAGTGATTGCAAACCTGGTATTGAGGTTATGGCCAGTCTGACGAGAGCATCCGAAATGTTGCGCATCGTAATTTACCATTGTGCCAAACTAAAGCATACCAATGGCTTGGTTACGTTGATTTTCAGAAAGACGTGGCATTTCTGCCATTCGATGAATGAAACAAAATTTGTTTTTTTTTTTTCTTATCGCTGCTATACAGTAAGTGTTTGTCTGTAAGAATGCGTACATGAAGTGAATGGAAATTTACCAAAGCGTGGGGAGAGGTGAAAAACTGAAACCTAAGCCCGGGTTCCTCGTGCGCAATTCACCAGGGCCCAGTTGTTCAAAACTAACGATGTCGTTAGTTAACGATTCGTTAAAATTTTAATCGAGTGATACGCAAATATGCTGAAATATTTTGCTGAAAATATGTGAAAAGCTACTCACATTTTTTCAGCAAAAAATATCAGAATATTGTATATTGAATCCGCAAAATCAGTTAACGAAATGACCCTTAACGAGCTCGTTAAGCTAACGACGCTTTGAACAACTGGGCCCAGAGCTATTGCCATTGTCTTATGTATTGATCGGCTTATGATTTAATGTACCTCTTCTCCCCACGCTTTGGTAAATTTCCATTCACTTATTTTACGCATTCTTACAGATAAACACTTACTGTGTAACAGCGACAGGAAAAAACAATTTTGTTTCATTCATCGACGTTGTACAGAAATGCCACGTCTTTCTGAAAATCAACTTAACCAGGCCATTTGTATGTTTCGGGCTGGCGCAATGGTAAATGACGTTGCACAACATTTCGGATGCTCTCGTCAGACTAGCCATAACCTCAATACCAGGTTTGCAATCAGTGGTTCTGTCCGCAATCGTCCGCGTCCTGGTCAACATCGTGT
Source organism: Anodontia alba (assembly GCA_964016985.1). Taxonomy (NCBI): domain Eukaryota; kingdom Metazoa; phylum Mollusca; class Bivalvia; order Lucinida; family Lucinidae; genus Anodontia; species Anodontia alba. Next base: position 103,894,931 of record OZ024824.1, read on the forward strand.
GACGTCACAACAGGACGACCGCTGACGCAATTGTGTAACCGATTTTTACCAGCAACGGCAACTGCTCGACAACTAGGGGTAAACGCCCAAACAATCCGAAACCGTCTTAGGCAAAACAACATTCCTATTCCAGCTCGTAGACCGTACACTGGTCCGATTCTCACTGCCCGCCACAGGGCCGCTAGGCTGTTATGGGCTCAACGTCACCTGCACTGGACCCGTCGTCAGTGCCATAACGTGATTTTCAGTGATGAATCGCAGTTCAGCGTAAGTCATGGTGACGTCAAGGTTCGTGTGTATCGATGCAGAAATGAAAGATATGCTCAATGCTGCGTCAAGGAACGGGATAGATTTTGGGGGCGGGAGTGTTATGGTATGGGGAGGTATCATGGGCAACGTCAAGACAGATCTTGTGGTTGTACAGGGTAATTTCAAATCTCAACGCTATGTTAATCTCCTGAATAATAACCTCCTTCCATTCATGCAGAATTTTGGACCTGGCTTAACTTTTCAACACGACAACGCCAAACTCCATACTGCCCTCGTGACTGCAAACTTTCTGGCACAAAACAATGTGAACGTTTTACCTTGGTCGGCTTTATCCCCGGATATGAATCCTATCGAGCACATTTGGGATGAGCTTGGTCGAAGAGCTAGGACTTAATCACCAGATAAACAATGTGCAAGACTTAACACGGGCTCTTCAGCTGGAATGGCATGCAGGCATTTCCTAACGTTTTGATTAGACGTTACATTAAATCGATAAGGCGGAGAATCCGTGCTTGCTTTGCTAGCAATGGCGGCCACACGTGCTACTGATAAATTGCTGCCAGGAAAAGCATAATTTCTTAAGAAAAAATGACATCAAAATGTTGAAAATGATTTTTCCGTTACATCTCTAAATTCTGATTTTTTCATTTGACCCCTGAGCCATATTTCGCCAAATAAAAGCATGATTTTCAAAGCAAAATCAAACAATAAAAACTGTAATACAAAGTGATTGAGCTTAAAAATAAATCACATATCATCATAGATATCACAGAACTCTTCTTAAATAATGAAATATCTCCTTTTGAAGACCATGTAAAGTTTTCAGTTTTACTCAGTATATAATTGTTGTGATAAACTTAGATCTTACTGATTTTCACTATTTACATTGACAACTCTTGTTTTCATTGACTATTGCTTTTACTATCTCACTTTTCGCCTGGTCCTTTACCCCGGAATTAAAATTACAAAGCTTTTCCATGATTTCATGCAAAGCCGTTTGTCTTTTCTACCAACACTTTCATTCTGTTTACTCGTTTATAATAAATTTGTTTTTTTCTTCGTAGTAAAATGGCTGCAAATAATGTGGAAATCAACAATGTAGGTAGATTGAAGGCAAATTTTCTACAAGTTAGACTTGTTTTAAATTGTTGGAAATTTTACAATATAGCTATGAAATAACAAAAGTTAAAAGCAAAACTTCTGTTTCTAAATAAAAAAATCAAAACATTTTTTCAGACCAGTTTTAGCAGTATCTTTAATTTCAACCCGTTTACGTCGCGTGGACTTTCTATCACAAACATTTAGACCGGTCAGTTTCCAGTAGCAGGCTGTCTGATTAGTTTATTATTATTATTATTATTATGTTTTGTAGAAATTCCTGTGGTTAATGCAAACAGTGTAGACCCTGATCAAGTAAAAGTCTGCACTGTTTGCCAACTACTCTTCTGGGGCTTTTGAGTCTAAAATGGATTAAGGCAATTATTTGAGAAAAAAATACAGGCACAGAACAGAAAATGATTTCTGATCATATCGCTCGCACCTAATATTTTTTTCATTTATAAAAAAAAAGACAAAAAAAAAAAAAAAAAAAAAGCCAAGAACAAAAAAATAATGCCTTTCCAGGTGATGTCGATATAATAACAGTTTATGACATGTTTCTGCAATTAACTACACCTACGTCTAATTGAACAACAACAAAATCATCAATAATCTTTTTTAATTCATACATGTATTTATCATTTACGTATACCATTCTTTAAGATCAATTGCCATCACGAAAACATACCTAAATAATTTTGACCCCTTTAAACCCCACTTTTATATGTTAAACTGGGGTTGACAGGGGTATACAATATTTTTGTCGCACCTGCCTTAGCAGGTCGACTTAGGCGTGCTAGTTTCCGTCAGTTCGTCCGTCCGTACATTCGTCTCTCCGTCAACATTTACCCTGGGTGTCTTGTGAGCGCAACTCCTCTTACAGTTTTGTACGGATCATTTTGAAACTTTGCTCGTGTTTTCTTTATGGTATGAAGATGTGCATGTGATTTGGACATAATTGTTAGATTTTTTTTGTCACTTTTTCCACATTGTGAACTTAGTCATTTTTCACCTCAATATATAGACAGTGGGTACATCTTGTGAGCGCAAATCCTCTTACATTTTTGTACCGATCATTTTGAAACTTTGCATGTGTTTTTTTTCATGGTATGAAGATGGGCATGTGGTTTTGATATAATTGTTAGAATATTTTTTGTTTCTTTTTCTACATTGTAAACTTAGTCATTTTTCACCTTCATATATAGCGCAACTCTTCTTACCAAAAGTTTTATACCGATTGTTTTGAAACTTTACATGTGTTTTCTTCACGGTGCAAGGATGTGCATGTGGTTTGGGTATAATTGTTAGAAAATTTTTTGTCACTTTTTCCACATTGTGAATTTAGTCATTTATTACTCTCAGTATATAGACAGTGGGTACATCTTGTGAGCGCAACTCCTCTTACAGTTTTGTACTGATCGTTTTGAAACTTTGCATATGTTTTCATCATGGTATGAGGATGTGCATGTAGTTTGGATATAATTGATAGATCATTTTATTGTCACTTTTTCCGTATTGTGAACTTCGTCATTTTTCACCTTTTATATATAAACAGTTGGTACCTCTTGTGAGCGCAACTCCTCTTACAGTTTTGTACCGATTATTATGAAACTTTGCATGCATTTTCTTCATGGTATGAGGATGTGCGTATGGTTTGGATGTAATTGTTAGATCATTTTTTCACTTTTTTCCACATTGTGAACTTTTTTTCACCATCAATATATAGACAGTGAGTACCTCGTGAGCACAACTCCTCATACAATTTTATACTAATTTTTTTGGAACTTAGCACATTTTCTCCATAGTCTGAAGATGTGCATGTGCTTTTCGTATAATCCTTGCATTCTTTTTGTTACTTTTTTTTATACTTTTTGAACTTTGTCATTTACTGTCCTCAGATGTGTATAGACAGTGGGTACCTTTTGATGGCAACTTCTCATATAATTTAAAGCCAGTCTTTTTGAAACTGTGCACATGTTTTCTCCCAGGTCTGCAGGAGGGAGGTGAGGGGGTGGGGGCAGGAGGGATTCATCTATTTTTTCTTTATTTCTGATCAAAAACGTAGATTGCGGGTACTCGTTAGAACCGCCTCTAGCGAGTATCCACAATCTATGTTTGTAGCAGAAAAATGAAAATATCTGGATTATTATCTGAAAATTTTCAGTTTTTGGTGGTGAAATGTTCAATATATTTGAATAGGCGTGTTTTCGTAATACATTTTCCACATTAACTATTTTAGCCGCATCGTGAAAAAATGTACCTTGTGACTAAGTCGCCCAACGAAGACTGAAATCAGTCTGTAAATCCCCGCAGTCTGATCAGTTGCCCACATGAAGAAACTTTGCACCCTTTGCTACCCAAAATGTGCACAGTAAAGATTCTGCTCAGACTGTGAGAATGCGTAGGCTGATCTGAACCTTTGCTGTGCGCTCCTGTCTCAACGTACGTATTCTGACTTTGAGGCTCATAGATTCCAATTGGAATCACGCAACGGGCATACAACGTTGAAATGACGTCATTTCAACGTCGATGCGACGTCATAACGTCGCATCGACGTTGATACGACGTCATTTCAACGTTGTGTACCCGCTGGGTTATAGTCGGCTGTGGATTTACCGAATTTAGAGGAGTGAATGTAGTCCGCGTATACAATAAGTTCACCTTTTTTTGAAGAATTTTTTTATCATTATATAAATACTTATTTATGTAAAACTAACCAGTCAGCAGTTTTGGCAATCAGTCCTGCATCGAGTCAGACCACATAAAAAGGTAGCGGCGCATATACGAACATGGAAAACCTGTTCCGGTCTATTGAAATAAACAGTCAAATCTGGGCCATCTGTGTTGGTCGAGACACCAGGATACTGCAAACCCTGACCAGGCTGTTCTGATATTTAGACTGAGATGGTGTTCATTGTTTGTCAATGTCAGAAGGTATCGTTTTGCATGGCTTTCCCTAAGCAGCCTGGCCCTCGAATTGAAATAGAAAAGAATCTATAATGAGGTAGCTGTAGGGGGACGGGTCATCACTTTAATTCGTAACGCAAATGATAACGAGAATTCCTACAGAAAGCTGAAAAATATTAGAACAAAACGTAAATGAGTGTAAAGAGTTCTAACGGCGAATATCTAGATACCAAAGTCGCATTTATCGCTAATAGACCCAGAATTGTTGATTTCGTGTTTCATGTCAATGAGGAGGTGAACTGAGATACTGAAACCTTCCAGCTAAAGTTGAAACTGCAGGTACGAGTTTTGCCTTTTAATCAATTAAGAAAACATCTATCCCATAAGTCTCATATCTGGGCTAAACTTTACTAAGGTAGTGAATGACAACACATCAAATAGAAAACTATCCAATTTTGATAAAACGCGTTATCATAGGTTTAAAAATCAGGTGACTATCGGTAGTCTGATCGCAGAGAATGGTCAAGGTCAACGCGTTTCAGCTGTGAACTGGTATGACAAAAATGGCTCGACGTGTATGTAGCAAATGCATCCCACCCATGTGGACAATCTTTCCCAAACGGATTGCAGAGAAGCTGTATATACGCACCTTTACGAAAGGCGCAGTTCCGTCAGCCATATTGCTAAGTAAAACTTATGCAGAAAAAGCACATGCTTGTCTAGGCAAACACTGTACAGACAATCACTGGCCACTAATAGCAATTCTAACCCTTGCCATGCTGAATAAATTAAGATATCCCGCCAACTTCTGATTTTCACTCAAGCAGGTTGTTGATATAACTTCACATACTTAATGACAAACAGTGCAGATCTAGATCAGTTGGCTTCCAGCCAACTGATCTGGATCTACTTTGTTGGCAAAGGCAGGACATATCCGGGTTCAGCAGGAGCAGGGCTGATATAAGAAATATAAAGTTATCCCGGAAAGGTTACAGTCACGTGACACAACCTTTCCGACGCACCGAAATAAGAAACTTTGGGAAATGAGCAATGGCTGAACAAAACAACACGGCCACATTAACCCATTTGAGCCTTGCGTCCCATAAAAGGGACTTTAGCAAACATTGTAGACCCAGCTCAGACGCCGCAGAATGCGGCGTCTGATCAGGGTCTACACTGTTTACATTAAGTACAGCAATTTCTGTAAAAAATGGCAATGATAACAACAAACCATACACTCCTTATATTGGAAATGGACCGGTCCGAAGAGTGAAGGTAGAGAAGTCCATTCGGCATAAATGGGTTAAGCAATATATGAAACAAAGATGTACTGCAACAGGAGAACCGCCTTATAACGGCCAGTTTCTAGGTTTTACTGAGTCCCGGTTCATAAGTGGATGCGGGGTTTGTGCTTTTGTTGCATCAACAAAGGGCGCGATTTCACGCGAGTAAATTAAGGATAAACCCTAAAAATAGTGGTCCTGCTGATCGTTCCAAATAATCGTTTCAAATATATAAATAAAGATATCCAGGAAATACGTCAGTCACGAAGCACAGCCCTCCCATGGACACTAAAAGAAGGGGAGCTGATGGAGAAATACTGACAAACTACAGTGAACCCTCGTTACAACGACAGCATTTGTTCTCAAACAATTGCCATTAAAATGAATTTGCTGTTGTAAAGAATCCTTAATGGACAGAATGATATGTAAGAAAGACCTTGTTTTATTCTTATTTCCTCACAGAACATATGTTTTGGATATTTATTAGAATCGCCTCAGAGAGGCGATTCTAACAAACATCCAAAACATATGTTGCTTGAAGTTTTAATGAAATATTCTTGCATAATTTCTTTTTAACTGTTACCTCTTGAGAGAAGGTTTCTTGACATTCAAAATGTCATTACAACGATTTTTGTCATTGTATCGAGTGTCGGTATAAAGAGGGTTGACTGTAAATGCTACATATGAAACCACAGAAGCACAAACAAAGAACTGCCACAGAGCAACCGGCTTCGAACTCTCAGTAGGAAAACTACTGGAAGCTTAAACCAGTTTTACTCGCGTGAAACCTGTTTTACTCGCGCGAAACCTGTTTTACTCGCGCGAAACCTGTTTTACTCGCGCGAAACCTCACTCTTATCTCCTGATGCAGTTCGAAACAATACAGCAAACTGGAAAACAGAAAGAAAACAGAAAGCAGAGTGGGCAGCCATTGAAGAAATTAAGGGAGTTTCTCAGTTAAGTTTTTTTTTTCTTTAATTGTCTGTCGCTTATTGTAAATGTGTCTTGTCATTGCTTATTCCATCTCGAAAACATGTCTATATAATGTTGACCCCTTTAAATCCCATTTTTATATAGTAAAACTGGGGTTTACAGGGTATACATTATTTTTCTTAATTCTGCTCAAAAACATAGATTGTGGGTACTCGTTAGAACCGCCTCGCCGAAGCGGTTCTAACGAGTACCCACAATCTATATTTTGAGCAGAAATATGAAAAATATCAGAATCTTTATCTGAAATATTTCATTTTTTGGTGGTAAAAATATTCAATATATTTGAATATGCGTGTTTTCGTAATGCCTGTCTTTTTTTTTTTTTTTTTTTTTTTTTTTTTTTTTTTTTTTTTCAGCACCACCGGAAGGCTGTTCTTGAGTTTCTCTGGGTAACTTTATTTATATTTGTGTATTTTTTTGTGATTTATTATTCTTATATTTTTCCCATTAGATTTTTGTTTTGCTCATGTAAATGTAATGAATGCTGTGAAACAAAATAGGGAGAGTCTCCCACTGGTGTTACTTTGAAGTTATCGACTAAAGTAGAGTCATTTCGTTTACTTTTTGTCGTAAAATTCTGGACCAAGCTGAGCTGAACGATATGAGAAATAAATGCAAAGTATGTATGTTTCATTAACTATATATAGAACTTTTAAATATAGTTGGTAGAGCGTTTAATGAGCTTTAACGGTGGGGTACCGTGACCTCCCCGTTATTTTGCATGCTAATGCGTTATATTACTCAATATATCCTAAATATCTGGCCAATTATTTCCTTGCCATATTTGTCCTAAAATTTTTACAAGTCAGTTTTACTACCTGTTGATATGCATATAACTGCTGGTTGAGTGGCAAACAGTGTAGACCCAGATCAGACGCCGCGTTTTGCGGCGTCTGATCAGGGTCTACACTGTTTGCAAATGCTTATCAGCCCGAACGCTTAGAGAAGATACAGTATTGGTGTAATCTTCGTTGAAAACCCACAAATCAATTTTAATAGCATTACGATTCATAGCGCCCCATTGGAGTGCACCTTACCTTGATGTTCAATGACTGATTTTTCAGTAATATTGCAAGAAATTAAAGGAACGTGCTTTAAATTTAGACTTTCATCAGTGAGGAATAATGAGGTATGCTTTGGGCTGGAAGAGTCAGTGCTAGGGAGTAAAAACTTCTTTTCACCATGACAAGATAGTGTTCGTCAATCTTATGGCAACTTTGTGTGTGTGTGTGTGTGTGTGTGTGTGTGTGAGAGAGAGAGAGAGAGAGAGAGAGAGAGAGGGAGAGAGATAAGGAGATAATTTACGTCACTCCTATAGGAAGAAAGCAGGCAACTCTATCTGTCTGTCTGTCTGTGTGTGTGTGTGTGTAAGAGAGAGAGAGAGAGAGAGAGAGAGAGGGATAAGGAGATAATTTACGTCACTCCTACAGGAAGAAAGCAGGCAACTCTATTTGTCTATTTGTGTGTGTGTGTGTGTGTGTGTGTGTGTGTGTGTGTGTGTGTGTGTGTGTAGTGTGTGTGTGTGTGTGTGTGTATTACAAGAGAGTTTACGTCACACTTATAAGACACGCACGCACGCACGCATGCATCTCTCTCTCTCTCTCTGTTCAGCGTTATTATCTATATGACAACACTATAGAACAGATCATTTAATCTCTCTTTATCGGGGAATTAGCTCAAATGGTAGAGCGCTCGCTTAGCATGCGAGAGGTACCGGGATCGATACCCGGATTCTCCAGAAAAATTACATTTTTGTCTAATGTTTCTTTCTTGTCGTCAACAGTATTACAACCAGTTCGGGCTAGCCTTCAAGCATAAGTGGAGTGCTGTGTGAGTCGAGAGTGTCTTTTTATAAAATTTGACCTTAGGGTGAATATTTTGTACCTGTACAATCAATTTAACATCCTACCACCCAGTAGTTTTGACTTTTGGCCATTCCAAGGCGGTGTTTCGTGTATGGTTTGTTCTTTGTGTGGTCTCGTGGCTGCTCTCTGCTTTGTTTTTTTGTTGTTTTTTTTCTTCATTTTTTTTTATCCCCGCGCTTTTCGAAGAAAAAGCGGGAATATTGTGATACCCCGCGTCCGTCGGTCTGTAATGGCACACCATTGCTCCTAGACCATTTAAGCTAGATTCTCGAAACTTTAACAGGCGATAGTCCTATGTATGAGGACTGGAGGAACACGTTCGGAATTTTGATTTAACCCCTGGGGGCAGGGCCAGGGGTTGTGGCCCCGAAAGGTCCAAAATCCGTTTTGTATAAACATAGTCATGTTGCATATCAAATCAAAAGTAATGAAGAGTAGAATACAGTGGTGCAAACATTTTGCCCCGGGGGCATGTCTGGGCAGAGGTAAAAAAGTAGAATTTTGGTGCTTTTTTGATTGTCGCACAACTCCTCCTCCTAGGCTTTTTGAACTAGATCCTTAAAACTGTCACAGGTAATAGCCCTATAGATGAGAACTGTAGGAACGCATTTGGAATTTTGATGTGCACAGAGATATGTGGGGATATGCGATGGCGCGCCATCGACTTGCTCTAGTCCTGTTTGTTGTCTTATTGTTGTGTTTGGAAGATCCTGTATGGTATTGTGATCGCCTCGTCGAGATAGAGGGAGCCTCTCGCTTTGCTTTTCTTTGTGGCATATGTTTGTTTGGGCTGTTTGTTTTTCCTCTTGGTGTCATTGTAAGGTAATGCTCTATGTTTGTGTCACCTTCTGGCCATCTTCTATACTATTTTTCGAACCCAAGACCACTAGAAAAGCAGGAAAAATATAGTTTAATATATAAAAGATATTTACTCATTTGCTGTGAATACCATAAATATTTTCATCGAAAACATCAGTATTTTTACGAGTGAAAATTTAAATGTTTTCTTTACACGAGATGAAATTTTTATGGTATTCACTGAAAAAGAACAAATTTTCTTTTTATTTTATTCTGACGTCATAATTGCCGTCATCAAACAAAACATGAACGTCATGGCATCGACGTTCAATGCTTAACATACGAAGCGCTGGAGAGACAAAATCAAAAAGTTTCGGCACATTAAAATAATTAAAATAATCTTGTTAACAAAAATCGACTAGTTATTTTTCACTTGTGAAAATATCATATTTTTTCACTTGTGAACATTATTTTTTTATTCATTTCGGATATGCATTGATTTCACTGTTTCAATAAAATAAAAGTGTGTCTTAATGTGTATTCCGTCATACGTCTACCCGAATATTTAACGCTGTTCATGTTACTACCAACCTAATAACTTCCTAACAAATAGTTCACTGCTAAGGGTGATAACGTTAAATTCTGCATTCAAACATATTAGCCAGAAATACACTCCGTGCTTATAAATAGCGAATAAATCATCATAAACAAAGAAAACTTCAAACTTTTGAAGAAATAAGATTTTACTCATATTCAGTTCAATATCGGCGGACGAACATGAATACTCGGGTAAAAAACCCGAGCCTGGGTCCTACTAAACACCGAAAAGTACATTTTCCACCGAAAAGGGGCGATCGGATATAGAAATGTACTTTATAAATATGATATTACAAGTTACATATGACATTTGACAATGAAAAGAAAATTTTAACACCGAAAAAGGATATGCAGTACCGGTCTGTTCTAGAGGCATATAGAATAGCAGACAGCAGCCCCAGTCAGCATTTTCAGTGCATTGATCAACATTAGTGCTAAGTTATACATATCAACGAAGATTGATGAACATATATTTTATTTTGATAATTATTAACAAATATCGGAACTCTAACAACTGTTCAGTATTAGCAAACTTGTATGTACTTGTATATGTGTATTAGCGAAACTTGTGTAGTAGTTGTGTTTACACATTGCCCAATGTTGTTTTTCATGGTGGTTCCTAGCTAAATTCCAAATCAGTATGGACTATTTTCTTCATATCTTTATAAAGACAAAAACTTCACTTTGAAATTTGGTCTTTGAACATATAAGAAGTGTGCATATGTGTTTACCCAATATATGGATGTCCTATCAAATCATTTGAATATTATTCTTGAGAGGAGGCATTTAAGAATATCAAGAAGTAATTCATTTTTTTATGCTCGAGCTACTAGGAGAGACATAATTCATATGTCTTGTTCCTCCCTGATCTGAAGTTCATGGTTAAGTATATATAACTTTTTACTTAGAGCCACTTTCTATACCTCCCACTATTTATTTTATAATGTTGTATAATGAGTTTAACGGGACCTTTGCACTTGGATACGCTGACGGCGAAACCATCAGATAAAAAAAAAAAGAAGAAATATTTTGAACATTTTATTTTAGAAAATGGGGCTTTACAGCTCATGTAAATCGTTCTAAGGAGACTATTCGCAAAAATATCAAGCACTAATATCAGAAGAAACAAAACAAAACAAAAAAGACAACATTTCAAATTTCTTCTGCTGCAATCTTAATTCATCAGTCTGACGTATTTAGCCTAGTTATTGGGACAGACAGACCTGAGCAAACATTGTAGACCCAGATCAGACGCCGCAGAACGCGGCGTCTAATCTGGGTATACACTGTTTGCCACCGATCCAGAAGTTTTTAGACACATGAAAGAGTAGTAAAAAGGACTTGCTCAAATTTGCTAAAAGAATTGTAAGGCAATACTGTGTCCCAATATTTAGGGTATGTAGGGTTAGCTGGAAAAGCAGTATTACAAACATAACGTTCACTTTATAATTGATTTGATCAATGTCAAGAGGGTCCCGTAAGTAGGTGTAATGATTCGCCGGTGTTTCACATGTACTTAATAAAATAATGAATGAACCTGTAAATCTATACGTTATTCTTAACCACTTTAGGCCAGGGAAAATCCGCCCGTACTCCGAATCCTTAGCATTTCTCCACTTATCATAAGTTTTATTAGTCTGGCCCCAGACCCTTTCTTTAATTTTTTTCTCTCTTTTTCTTCGCTTTTTCCTTTTTTTTTTTGAGGGGACACAAAGCTTGTATCGCGTATAGAATCTTTGTTTGGATTATAAAACGACTGGAGCCAGTCTAAATTTTTATTTACATGTACAAATTTTGGCGAAAAGCACGCCTATTTAAATATATTGCAAATTTCACTACCAAAAAATGAAAATTTTCAGACAAAAAAGTCTGATATTTTTCATAATTCTGCTCAAAACATAGATTGTGGGTACTCGTTAGAACCGCCTCGACGAGGCGGTTCTAACGAGTACCACAATCTATGTGTTTAAGCAGAAATAAGAAAAATAATGTATACCCCTATAAACCCCAGTTTCGCTATATAAAAGTAGGGTTTAAGGGGGTCAAAATTATATAGGTATGTTTTCGTGATGAAAAGTAGAATGATTTTAATTCATAGATTAAAATGTTATAGTTAAATATTTATGGAAACAAATAACTATTTTATTATGCTAATAAACACGATAGCCAGCGAGGAACACCAAAAAGGCTTGGTTTATCTCTTACTACGTTGACCTCCTAATCTAGCTATCAACGAGTCGTAGTATTAGTAGTAGTAGTAGTTTTGAATAAAGGAATATATTTATCTATCCTTGTGAATATTAGCTGTATGTAAGATTCAGTGAATGAATAGTACAATAATGAAAAAAGTTAACAGATATAAAGTTAGGCGTAAGAAAAGATGACGTGGGTTACCATTGCTTGAGACTCCACAAAATAAGGAATCATGTTAGAAGGACACAAGTTGGAAACTCGCTTTCCTCGACTTCACCTGTCTCCTAAAATACTTGAAATACAATGGCCTGTCAGAAGTACCTAAACACTGAGGAGAAAACAACTGCGTCGTCGCAAACATGCAAGTCATTTTATAAAAGACACGATTTTTATCATTATTAAATAGACAAATTTCTCAAAGGATTGAACAACAAATATAAATAAATAAATAAATAAATAAATAAATAAATAAATAAATAAATAAATAAATAAATAAATAAATGAAATAAAACCTTAATATATGAGATTGCTTTTCCAAATGAAAGGACATTCTCTGGTATTTGTGGGTATTTATAGTCCGATATCACGTGTACGCCCGTATTTTGTCTTCGATTGTAATTATAATTAACATATATAATATTTCAGCGGGGTTGTGACAAACCCCGGGAGACAAACTATCTGCGCACATTCGTGCGACATGTACAACCAAGATAATATGTCAACCATGTTTATTCTACAGAGCAGACTGAGAGGATGTACAGGATGTCCTGGGTCTACGCAGGTCGCATAAACAGTAAGCTTTTGAAGGCATGACCCTTACAAGAATAGGGGATAACTGCATCTCTGTACTTTTTATATAAGCAAAATACATGTGGTACGTCATGCGAAAAGGGATGTTTAAGCATGTTTACATATTCTAAGACTGGTTCCAGTCCCTAGTGAGTAGCCAACTGTCTTAATTTTTGTAATTCTCCTTGATATAGACCCTAAAATAAACCCAAGACAATATTAACATGCTAAGATTATGAAGCACTAGTCACTAGGGACCTTAGTGGCCAGTACTTCAAAATAAGAGCTAAGTATTATTGCCTTTGTTTTATTTTAGTATCTGTATCAACAAAATTACATAAAAAATAATACATTTAGTCACTAGGGACCGGAGCCAGTCTAAAACAATCTCAACAGCACCTTTACTGTCCAATTATTCTACATGCGAATAGTGGAAGTTGTAATCAAGCAAACAGTGGAGGCTGTAATCCAACTTTGCATGCTGATCTGGGCTTGCACTATCCGCAAATGCCCCCAAGACACTTTTTTTACATGACGCTGCTGGTATTTACGGTTTAAGCATTTTTTTTAAACAAACGTCATTGAAAGTTAAAGGATTTGAATAAAATACGCAATACACATTTTCTTCTTATTCCTTTTCCTGTCAACTTAAGGTCAAACTGTGGTCTTTTCTAGCCCAATCGTAATGTTAACTGTAAATGAAAATGTGCACTTAAACGTCATCCATCCATTTATTTAAAGGAAAGATTCTTAACAGACGTTTAAACCCCATGCAATTAAAATGAAATAATGTGTCTGGTCACCTGAACATCAGGGTGTACTATAACAAAGACGAACAGTTACAGCGGCGTTATCAAACAGTTGGACTCCAAAAGATTTCCGTATTATGCATAGCTTCAAATTTGGTCCAATTAAGGCTGATAAAAGCCTCGTGCGGGGCACGCGACAAGTGACAATTTTCAGCCCCGAGGGTACAAACCATCTTCAAACCTGGGCATTGAAAGAGAATTCAACTTGTCCCACAGCTCTAGATCAGCAGTTTTCTTTTGCATATTTCACCTTTTTCGCAACAAAACATATGTTCCTGGATATGATGAGTGGTTTGACGATATTCTGGAAAACGCATTTCTTTTTAGTTTTTGATTTTTGTACAGAAATAAGAAAATGTGAAATAGATTTTTACGCCATTTTAACATAACGAGACCCCTTCTACAGTTCTCGTCTGCTCCGATATGCATTCAAGTACCCTTCAGTTTTCCATCTGTCAGGACAGAGATTTTACCATTAGCAGGTGAAAAGAATAGAAATGTGAGTCCCACCGTGAAATCTATTGTCATTTAATATTTCTTTAATATCTCATTTTCGTCTTTTGTATTGTGCAAATGTCTCCCCTACACAATGATTACTGGGACAGTCTGTCAGGTGATGCGCAGTTTCTTGTGATGTAACTACATTCCAACAGGTCGGAAGAGGTCAGTACGTTATTCCGAGGTCATCCGAACGAGTTGGACAACTGTTGAATTAAGAGCATGTGTGCATGTGCGGGTATGTTCTTTGTTTCTGCTCAAAGTTTCTTGTTGAAAACAGCTGTCGGTCGAAAACCAATTCTTTAATTACATGTTTGATTACTGGACATGTGTTTTGATGGTTTCTGAAGGGGCTTCTTCTAAAGGAACAGGCGTAATTTAAAATCCAGTGGTTTTCAGTATGAAGTCCAATGTTTACCCAATTATCCTTCAAAAGCAAATAATGAATTGTACTTTCAGCTTTAACTATTGCATACCTGAAATAGAAAAAAAAAGAACATATGGACTGCGCCAAGCAAAAAGGTGTCTTCGAGCATGCGCAACATGCACAGATTCTCCCAGCTAGCATTCTTTATAAATCTATAGCGGGCCCATAACGGCCCGCTATAGATTTATGCTTACTGGGCAGATTCATCCCGTGCATGCAGGAAGTAACATCCGAGCATTTACTCTCCGTTCATACATTCTATAGTGTCCAATAATTCTGATCGCGTACAGTGAAGGCTCTGATCAGACTGCGCAGATGCACAGGCTGATCTAGGCCTTCACTGTGCACATATGCCCGAAGACACGTTTTCGCACGGCACGGCCAATATACGATTTTGAAATAGCTATGTATTTCACAACTTATGCCTGGTATGCTATATGTATGCTATTATTTGAGCCACTGATGTAATTGTGTATTTCGCGAATTCAGACGCTACACTTTCAAAATTTATTATGCAATACTGAACCTCTGTAATTCGCAGTTTAAAATGCTTTACTGAGCAAGATCTGTTTTCCAGAATTTAGTATGCTATGCTGAGCAAGCTGTGTTTTCTACAATTCAGTATGCAATGCTGAAATAGCTTTGTATTTCATAGTTTTGTCTGCTGTACCAAGCAAACTCTGTTTTTTTTTCACAATTTAATATGCTATGCCGAGTTAGAACTGTAGTTCTGTATTTCATAGTTTAGTAAATGTTATGCTGAGCAAGCTCTGTTTTTCGAAATTTAGTATTCTATGCTGAAATAGCTTTGTATATTACAGTTTAGTATGTTATGCTGAGCAAGTACTATTTATTTTCTTCCCAATTTTGTATGCAATACTGAACTAGTTCTGTACATTACAGTTTTGTATACTGTGCTAAGCAAGATCTGTTTAATACAATTTAGCATGTTATGCAGAACTAGTTTTGTATATATTACAGCTTAGTATGCTCAGCTGAGCAAGCTTTGTTTTTTCGCAGTTTACTATGCTATGCTGAGCAAGCTCTGTTTTTCGCAATTTAGTATGCTATGCTGAACTAGCTCTGTATATTACAGTTTGGTGCGTTATGCTGAGCAAGCTCTGTTTTTTTCGCAATCACGTATATTATGCTGAGCTAGTTCTGTATATTTCAGTTTAATATGCTATGCTGAGCAAGCTCTGTTTTGTCTCAATTTAGTATACTATGCTGAGCATGCTCTGCTTTTCGAAATTTAGTATGCTATTCTGAACTAGCTCTGTATATTACAATTAAATATGCTAAAATAGCTTTATATATTACAGTTAAGTATGTTATGCTGAGCAAGCCCTGTTTTTTCGCAATTATGCAATACTGAACTAGTTCTGTATATAACAGTTTAGAATTCTATGCTGAGCAAGCTCATTTTTTCGCAATTTAGTATGTCATATACTGAACTAGCTCTATATATTAAAGTTTAGTATGCTATGCTGAGCAAGCTCTGTGTTTCGCAATTTAGCAAGCATTATTGAACTAGCCCTTTATATTACAGTTTAGTGTGATATGCCGAGCAAGCTCTGTTTTTCGCAATTTAGCATGTCAAACTAAACTAGCTCTGTATATTAAAGTTTAGTATGCTATGCTGAGTAAGCTCTGTTTTTCGCAGTTTAGCATGCCATACTGGTCTGTATATTACAGTTAGGTATTCTATGCTGAGCAAGCTCTGTTTTTCACAATTGGGTGTACAATACTGAACTAGCTCTGTATATTACAGTTAAGTATTCTATGCTGAGCATGCTCTGTTTATCACAATTGGGTGTACAATACTGAACTAGCTCTTTAAGTATGCTGTGCTGAGCAAGCTCTGTTTTTCGCAATTGGGTATACAATACTGAGCTAGCTCTTTATATTACAGTTAAGTATGGTATGCTGAGCAAGCTCTGTTTTTCACAATTGGGTGTACAATACTGAACTAGCTCTATATTACAGTTAAGTATGTTATGCTGAGCAAGCTCTGTTTTTCACAATTGGATGTACAATACTGAACTAGCTCTTTATATTACAGTTAAGTATGTTATGTTGAGCAAGCTCTGTTTTTCACAATTGGGTGTACAATACTGAACTAGCTCTTTATGGTATAAATAAGTATGTTATGCTGAGCAAGCTCTGTTTTTCACAATTGGGTGTACAATACTGAACTAGCTCTTTATATTACAGTTAAGTATGTTATGCTGAGCAAGCTCTGTTTTTCATAATTGGGTGTACAATACTGAACTAGCTCTTTATATTACAGTTAAGTATGCTATGCTGAGCAAGTTCTGTCTCTCGCAATTTAGTATGCTTAAGTACGTTATATTGAGCAAGCTCTGCATGAATTTCAGCTGCACAGAGAAAAATAATCTCGCCAACGAACAGGATGTATGATGCGATTTCTGGTTAATTTTGGTAACCGGGTGTATAGCCGGGTTTCTCAATTTCTGTATTTTGCTAAAAACGTAACCTTACAATCAGAAAGATATACGGCTGAGTTTTTGTATATATATAAAGCTTGATATTGGTTCAAACAAAACCTCTGTATAGCTATGCGAAACAAATTGCATTTTCGAGAAGCGCGTGCATTTTGCATGATACCGGTTTAGAGTTTACTCAAGCAAATGTAAGTTGTATTAAGCGTATAGTATAAATGTATATACTAACTAGTAAAATACACCCACTATACAGCCATCTCGCTATAAATTAATCTGTACAGTTGATGTCTGAATATAAATTAGCACTGACTGTTTAAAATTCTTGTCGCGTTTTGTAAGTCGGCATGTATTTTATGGAACTATGATGAGCTTGCGGAAATTACGTCATTTTTATGTTTGTTCTTCATACATTCTCACCCAGTATAGTTCGTCTACAAAGCTTTTGAAATTATGGATATGAAGAAATGTGCGGCAATTTCCCTCAACATGCATGTTTAAGATTTACGTAAGTACAGTACTGTGTTCTATACGAATATATTTTTATTTAAAAACAAAACAAAAAACAACAACAAAAACAACAAAAACAAACAAACAAACAAAAAAAAAAAAAAAAAAAACAACAACAAAAAAAAAAAAAAAAAAAAAAAGCACGAACGCTTGTAAGATGTCTGGTAAAATTTAAAATGCGTCATATAAAATGGTGTCATAAAATTTGCAATCGAACGTTTCCTTACAGGTTTATTGTAGCGGCCATATTGGACGAAAACTTGAACATTTTTTGGTGTTAACATTTCTGTATACCTTCTCCTAAAGGCTATAGAAAACAGTAGAAGGTTTATTTGAAATGCAGTTTGCATGCGAAATTTAAAAATTGATGTCAGACAGGAAAACGGGTACTCTTACTTAAATGCGGAAAACAACCAGGGTGTCACTAATTACGTCATGATTGCATACATTGTATGTGCATGAGCAAATAAACATTCTGCTTTCTGTGGTGTGCATTTTTTCTTTCTTTTTGATGATTTTAACCTGAATACACAAGGTTTTATATACTTAGAATTTGTTAAGTATCAAATGGGCCACCCTAGAAACGCGCAAGGTTTCGCGAAATGCAATGTATGCATTGCTGCTATACAGTTGTTTTATATATAGACATGTCAAGGTTTTCTTCCTATATCGAAATAAATCGTATATCTTTCTGATGCTAGGGTTAGCAAAAATTGAGCATTGGAGTCCATACCAGTCTATGTAGGTTTAAGTTTACTCGGAGAAATTAACAACATAGTTTCGCTTCCGTTCTACTCTATTCGGTCGCTTAACATCACGAAAACACGCCTATATAATTCTGACCCCCTTGAACCCCACTTTTATATAGTAAAACTGGGGTTTACAGGGGTATACATTATTTTTCTTATTTCTGCCTAAAACATAGATTGTGGGTACTCGTTAGAACCGCCTCACCGAGGCGGTTCTAACGAGTACCCACAATCTATATTTTGAGCAGAAATAAGAAAAATATCACAATGTTTCATCTTAATATTTTCGTTCTTTCGGCGTAAAATTAACAATGTATTTGTATAGGCGTGTTTTCGTAATGAAATATTGTTTAATTTCTTCCGATAAACTATATCCAGCAGGCACAGATGGCAAGTTTTTAAAGAGAATGCATTGCAATGTTGTTAATGGAATGGCGAAGAGGAATAAACATCGTAAATAAACAATATTTTGACCATTTTAATCCTATGAAATTGGACCCAGGTTTGCTGACCTGACGAGAACAAGCCTCGACTTGCCATAAGGTCGTAAGTTGACCTCTGTCTGTCCGAAGGTCAAGTGATCAATTACAACCCGGGTCGTCCTAATTGAATTGTAGGGGCACACCTTGGTTGGTCTAACATGCTCGTCACCATTAATTAAGCTGTCCAGGTCTGCTTACCTGTCAAAAGTTATTGAAATTAGCCTTCAAACAATAAAATGCACTCATCCAATTTGTGTTCAATTCAATCTGAATCAAATACCGACCATCTGACATATCTTTCGGCAACTGGTTGTCTTACTATCTGTGCATCTGCTGTCACGTGACAGGTGATAAATTTCCGGTCGGCCGTACAGTAACCTCAACAGGGGCGAACTCTGCGACATAACCCCAGTGGAGAGCAACAGTAAGTTTGAATACAATTGGCGATAAAATGATACAGCAATAAATCCAAACGACGACCCATGATTATGGGATTGCTTTTCGTTTACAGTTGAGAGATGAATTAAGGGGACATGCTGAACTTACAAGGTTTTCCACCATTTTTACAACAGAGGAAACCTTGTGACCTTCAGTTTGCAAGTCTATTCTGCAAAAAGGTCTAATCTAAAAGGAAAGATTTTGTTACCTTGGGAACAAATTCGTTCCTTTTCAAGTAGATTCGATCCTTTTGCAAAAGGAGGCAAAACAGTTGACAAAGTCGTTTCCCTTCAAAGTGCTCATTCCAGTTTATAGTTTATGTTTGAAAACATTTTTTTTTAATTTTGTTAACGTTGAATGTGACTGAGACGCATTGATGTACACACCTAATGTTTACTATACAAGGCACTGAGAACAAAACATACACGACTGAATCTATGAGCAGAAACCTGACATTACGAAAACACGCCTATTCAAATATATTGAAAATTTCACCACCAAAAACTGAAAATTTTTTAGATAAAAATTCCAATACTTTTCATATTTCTGCTTAAAACATAGATTGTGGGTACTCGTTAGAACCGCCTCGCCGAGGCGGTTCTAACGAGTACCCACAATCTATGTTTTTGAGCAGAAATAAGAAAATAATGTATACCCCTGTAAACCCCAGTTTTACTATATAACAGTGGGGTTTAAGGGGGTCAAAATTATATAGGCATGTTTTCGTGATGAGGTTCTGATTAGCATGAGTGTCCACATCTGTAATAAGGATTCTTTTCCCGTGGGTCGTTATTTTTTTAACAACACGTACAGACCGAAATCTGCTTGTGCACCAATTAGTCTTCTCTGATGTTTTAGTGGAATTTCTTTGTAATGATACAGTTGACTCTCGATATCTCGATCTCGCTTATCTCGAATAACCGCTTATCTCGAAGTGAAAATCTGGTCCCTGCCTTAACATGAAAATCTAACAACAGGTAAAAAGATATTGTGGAAAAACGGAGAAATTGCTCATAAGGAGCAATTTCTCCTCTTTTCCACAATATTTTCAATATATCTCTAACTTCAAGAGGCCAATAGCATATATATTTGTTAGATGTGGTTGTTCGGATTATTTTTCCTCAGTTCTGCAAATCTGATATATGTCGAGGTACGGATATCTCGAAGTATTTTAGAGAGTCCCTTGGAATTCGAGATAACGAGTCGACTGTTATGAAAATCAGAAATTTTCCTGTCCTGTCCAAAATGTGGGTTTTCACCAAAAGGAGGCATGAAAATTTGTAATGTTGACAGCCGCTAAGGATTATCAAACTAATATTTCATGACTGAAAAAAAGTGATAGAATTTGAATTTCCATAATGAATAATAGACATTTAGGGGTAACAAATTGGCTTTTATCGCGTACAGTCAAGGCAAAGACGGTAGACTTGGACAGGTGTAGAGAAAACGCTGGTTATGCAGGTTTCCAGTAAAACAAATTATTTAATTTATTGGATGTTTTTTTGTTTCTTGTTGTTTTTTTTTAGTTTTCTTTGTTTATTCTAAAATTTTATATTGCTATCTGCTAGATGACATACTGAATTTTCTTTGAAAGTGCCAAACCAAGACTGGTTGGGGAAATTCTTCATTTTTGATAGCTAAATTGCTCTGACGATAAATGGTAAATATCAAAATAAAGAAAAGCCACTTAAACGTCAGAGAAGAATCCATTACGAAAACACGCCTATTTAAATATATATAAAATATCACCACCAAAAACTGAAAGTTTTCAGATAAAAATTCTGATATTTTCTTTCATATTTCTGCTCATAACACAGATTGTGGGTACTCGTTAGAACCGCCTCGGCGAGGCGGTTCTAACGAATACCCACAATCTATGTTTTTTGAACAGAAATAACAAAATAATGTATACCCTGTAAATCCCAGTTTTACTATATAAAAGTGGGGTTTAAGGGGGTCAAAATTGTATAGGTATGTTTTCGTGATGGGACTACTTGTGCACCACAATGGCTTCATCTTGATCTTGCTTTTAGATGTACTCCGAGTAACATGGTGTATAGATCTTGAAGGTTTTGTGAGTAAATCGCTTTAGTCCTAATCACACTTCCTGGGTACGCAGGCTGATCTAGGTTATACTGATTTCTATTTCTAAGAGCCCCACTCCCTCAAAAGAACTTCTAAAGGACACCGCCGATTATTTAACCTTTACCACTCACTGGGCAAATTCAGCAGACGAAAAATTGATGATACATGTATTCCCCCCCCCCCCACCCTCCCCCCAAAAAAATAGGATTTGGCATTTGATGAAAATTGTCTCCTTCAATTAGCATGAAATGTCATATCCTATGTTCTGGAAAAAATAAGAAAAAATACTTCAAAATCTCGTCTCCTGAATTTTTTACCACAATACTAAGCGTTAAACCTCTTACATAAGGGACTAACGATTGTTGAATGAGTCCCAAAATCGGGCGAATACCTTACGTTTGATTTCGCAAGTAAATACAAACATTCGAATCTGCGTATATTTGTAACTCAATAAACAGGAAATACAGAAATTCGTAACAGTGACTCAACGACGCCTTGACGCACGCCACAGGCTTTATATTAATTCTTTTATTTGTTAAATGCATTCAAAATGGGGCTTAGTCAATGATACCTTCGTTTGTATTAAATTAAAAGCCAAATACAACACACATTGTCTCCTTTAGGTTGTTTCTTCATTTACACTTTCTCTAGGTCAAAGACAAGCGGCTACTGTTCAAAGTTCTATTGTAAAGAAATTAGGGGTGCTCCACGTATGTGACTTTTGCGCTTAAAGAGATCCATTTAAATACAAACCCTTGAATAAACAATAAACATATCCTGTTTTAAGATTGCGGCTTTTTTCTCTTTGACAGACAGTTTGCATTTATCTTTAGTTCCCTTATTTGTTTAGTAAAAAGAAAGTAAAGTTATTCCACGTGCAAGCGATTTTTTTTTCTTTTCTTTGCCACGCGATGTCAAAGGAATGGATTGAGCAAAGAGATCCGTTCTCTCGTGTCTCTTTTCTGACATATTATTCTGTTGAACTTAGATTAATCTGTTTTCTCGGTTCCTTTATAGCAGGGTAGCTGAAACTTCACAGCAGGTTACCTAGCTATGTCACATCGCAACATCTTGGGCTGCTATACCCCTGACCTATATGTCAGGTCTGACTGATTTGAAGTTTGTTTGTTTTGCACATTAGCGCTAGGCTAAGATTCAGAAGCAGATAGTGTAACATTGCATACAAAAACACGCCTATTCAAATATATAGAAAATTTCACCTCCAAAAACTGAAAATTTTCAGATAAAAAACTCTGATAGTTTTCATATTTCTGCTCAAAACATAGATTGTGTGTACTCGTTAGAACCGCCTAGGTGAGGCGGTTCTAACGAGTAGCACAATCTATGTTTTCGAGCAAAAATAAGATAATGTATACCCCTGTAAACCCCAGTTTTACTATATAAAAGTGGGGGTTAAGGGGTCAAAATTATATAGGCATGTTCTCGTCATGGTAACTTAATACAGTGATACATTTCTATGGGTAGTAGGTAGATTCTGAAGTAGATGCTGTAATATTGTAACTCAATACAGTGGCATGGTCTCGATGGTCGAAGTAGAGTCTGGAAGAAGATGGTGAAACTTAACACAGTATCATATCTCTATGCGACATGGGTTATTATAATATCGTAACTTAATATAATGATGCACCTCTACAGGTAGAGGTAGAAAATGAAGCAGACTATACATAATGTTGAAACTTCATACAGTGGTAAATCTTGGTGCGAAGAGGTCTGATCAGAGCTGGTGTCCGCATGAAGAAAGCTTAGGTCCTTAGCCACTCATTAAACGCACAGCAAAGACTCTGATCAGACTGGGCGGATGCCCAGGCTTATCTGAGTCTTCGCTGGGCGCACATAACCATTTCATTGGTTTTGTCATGCTCTGGCTCATATCTCAACATAACATCTAAGGTAGATGCTATGATGCTATAGCTTAATAGAGTTATACATCTTGATGAGTAGAGGTAGAGAAGACAATGTAATGTTGTAACTTAATATAGTGATGATTTCCAAGTACAAAGATGCTTAGTGACAAATCTCTAATGGAAGACATATTCTGAATTAGATGCTGTTGTGTACCTTAGTACTATGATATGAGGTAGCGCATGATAAAACCAACAAAATGGCATATGCGCTCAGCGAAGACTCAGATCAGCCTGGGCGTTCGCCCAGTCTGATCAGAGTCTTCACTGCCCGCATGAAGATAGCTTGGGTCCTTAGCTACACATTGAGTGCAAGCGAAGACTGATCAGACTGGGCGGATGCCCTGTTCTGATCCGAGTCTTAGCTGGGTGTATATGGCATTTTGATGGTTTTGTCATGCGCTGGCTCATATATCGTTTTAGGTAGGGGTAGATTCTAAAGTAGGCGCTGTTATAGTGTACCGTAACACAACATCTCTGTGGATACCCAGTCAGTATTCTACGTAAATCTATATCGGGCCGTCATCGGCCCGTCAGGGTAGCTGACGGGCCGATGACGGCCCGATGTAGATTTACGTAGAATGCTAGCTGGGTAGGGGTAAAGAATGAAGTAGATTCTTTCGTGGAGATTGATCATGAAATATTTTCTACGGTCATTCTCTCCCTTCCGCTGATTCAAGAAGGGCAGTTGTCAGTTTCTGGCGAAAGAATGTGCACAATACTGGTTAAGCGCTTAGAGGACTAAGCCTGCCCAGTAAACGTGTGGTTAGGTAAAATGACCGCGCTCGACATGACCCTATTGGGTTGACTGGGCCGTAAAACCTCAACACAAACAAGATATCATTACGAAAACACGCCTATCTAAATATACAGAAAAAAATCGCCACTAAAAGCTAAAAACTTTCAGATAAAATCTCTGATATTTTTCATATTTCTACTCAAAACATTGATTGTGGGTACTCGTTAGAACCGCCTCACCGAGGTGGTTCTAACGAGTACCCATAATCTATGTTTTTGAGCAGAAATAAGAAAAATAATGTGTACCCCTGTAAACTCCAGTTTTACTGTATAAAAGTGGGGTGTTTTCGTGATGAATGTTATTACTTAATACTGTGATTTATCTTTATATGAAGAGGTATATATATTCTGAAGAAGGGCTCGATTCAGAAATACGTAAATGCTGTAATGTTACATTATTTAGTGTTCATGTTTGGAATGTTTTATTATCATATGACAAAAAGTCACTTTGCATGATTATGATTATCTGCTACCTGTATTTATTTTTGGAAAACATTTACATTTGTATCTCAGTCAACAAACATGCGATAGGGAATTTCTGACATCGTCAAGTACGATAGGATCACTGTGCTACTACATGTAATAGTTAATAGTCTTACGACATGAGAGTCGTAACAAAAGAATGAAGCATAGTTGAAAAATCTCCCGCCTGCCGTGGGAAACGAAACCGGTCCTCCGGGTTAAAAATCCAAGGCTCTAACCATTAAGCCAAAGAGTCGACTCCCTGACGCAGTTATCACAGATTGAATATACTGAAAGGAAAAAGAAACTCAGGGTAAATTTTATACCTAAATTTCATTCAAGTTTGAAAAGTTTGTTAAATATTTTACTATGATTAGAAAACGGTACATGTATGGAACAAAAGTTCCAAATTTCATTGGTTTGTGATCAACAAGTCTCGAGTTATTGAAGTTCATTGGTAGCTATCCCCCAAATCTTGAAATCAAAATCAAACTGAAAATCAATATCGGGTGTGCCCCCCTCTTGCTGCCGTTGCTGCCCTAATTCTCCTTTGGATAGAGTTAACCAAAGCATTGACACTTCGCATCGGGATGTTATTCCATTCATCGATCAACGCATTCCTTAGTTGTGCGAGAGATGCGGGGGGATTTCGGCGCTTCCTAACCCGTCTGTCCAGCTCATCCCACATGTGCTCTATTGGGGTCAAATCTGGACTGTACGGTGGCCATGCTAGTGGTGCGATGCTATTGTTTGCCAGGAAATCCTGACATACTCGGGCAACATGTGGTCGGGCATTGTCCTGCTGCAGAATCAGATTACGTTGTTGCACAAGCGGGACTGCAACAGGACGCAAGATCTCATCCCTATACCTTACTGCGGTCATATTGCCCGCAACAATAATCAACTGTGATTTTATCCCGTGAGCAATGCCTTCCCAGACCATAACGGAGCCACCCCAAACCGATCCCGTTCGACAACACAGGCGTCGGCAAAGCGTTCTCCGCGACGTCGGTACACACGACGTCGACCATCTGCGCGATGGAGAATGAACCTAGACTCGTCCGTAAAAAGAACTCGTCTCCACTGCCTCATCGGAAATAGCCTGGGCGCGTGCACCGACAACCACGCCATACGACGCAACCTACGTGCCTGGGTCAGAGGCAGACCAACGTATGGACGACGAGCTCGAAGACCAATCTCACGCAATCGACTTCCAACAGTCTTCGGAGAAATTTGTCGATTATGCGTACCTACTGTATTAAGGGCAGTTTCGGTAGCAGTGAGATGACGATTCCGCAAATGTGCCAGACGGATTGTCCTGTTTTGACGTCGCGACGTCACGCGTGGACGCCCAGACCGCGGTCGGTCTGCTAAATGCCCTGTCTCCCTTAAACGTCTAACAAGACGTTCAATTGTTGAGACGTTAACCCCAAAATGATTGGCAACTTGCTGTTGCCTCTGACCCTGGATCAGCAACGCAATTGCCCTACCCCTCTGAACATCAGCCAATCGTACCATGATTGAAAAAAAAGTTCAAAGTAGCGTAAAAATGAAAAGAAAAATCGGTAAAAGAATCGAAGAGCGTTGTGTATCGTTGAAGTGTACCAAATGGTGTGAGGAAATCTTGTGCTGAAGGTTTAAACATGCTTGTTTTGCACGAAATTTTGGCTTTCCGTATTGTCCGTGCAAGGCACTGTGTAGTGCACCGTTGAATGATTTCACACACTGGGTAGATAGCACATCGACCAAAAACTCGTATACCCGCGGTTCACATTCACAGGACAATCTGTAACACAATTTGCAGCTATGGAAACGAAATCTTGTGAAATAATACATTTATAAAGGCAGATGATAATACATTATTTTACACGGATTGGTGCAATAAGGGAATCATGTATTTTAAAGATATTATAAATGAAACAGACAAAACTGTAGAATCATTTGGTAAATTAAGAGAAAGATATTCGCTATCAAACAATGACTTTTTAAAATACTTAACACTGTTGCACAGTATCCCAACTGCATGGAAATCAAAGATAAAAAACGAAAATTTAAATATACCAATTGCGCCAACATTGATAAGTCAAATAGTTAAAACAAATCAAACAAACCAGTATATTTATAGACATATTTTGAAGGAACAGACACCGGTTAACAAAGCAGAAGAAAAGTGGAATGACAAATTTGAAAATCAAAATTTTAATTGGAAGAAAATCTACACCATCTCACTAGCTGCAACAAAAGATGTAAAGCTTAGAAACTTTCATTACAAATATATTATGAGAATAATCCCGATTAACAAATTTTTACTAAAATGTGGTATAGGAGAATCAGCTCTTTGTGATTTCTGCAATATGGAGATCGAAACAATAGATCACTTATTTTGGCAATGCAAACACGTACAAACTTTTTGGACGGAATTTTCCCAATTTTTATCAGACCTTAATATTGACATTGAGTTCAACCTAATAAACATAGCATTTGGCTTTACCATCACAATCGGAAAACCAGAAATTATGTTAAAGAACTTCCTCATAATACTTGGAAAATACTTTATTTTTAGAGGCAAATGCTTAAAAATCATACCTACTTTGAATCAGTTTAAGTCATTCCTAAGAAACAGAATCAAGATAGAAAAAGAAATATACTTCATGACAGATAAACTTGCCCAGTTTGAAATGATGTGGGGTACATGTAAATTTGATACATTCACCCTTTAAGATAATAAACAAACTTGCTAAAAAGCTAATAAGGAAGGTAGCATTTTTTTTCCTTCTTATTTTATTATTATTCTTTGTGCTTAAACTGGTATACCGTTTTTCTTTATTTTTTTTCTTTATTTATTTTATTTTATTTTTCTGCTCTACTATTTGGTTTTCTAGTCTTCTTGTTATATTTCTTTTTTTCCCCTCTTTTCATTGTTCTAAAATTTCCTCTTCCTTTTGTTGTTTTTTTTCCTATATTACAAATGTTTCTGAAAATGCATCATATAAATGTATTGAAAATAGCATTTATTATCTACACCGATAAGTACAAGCACACTTAATATATCTGTTTCAAATATCTATATGATATTGATATTTCATCACGAAAACATACCTATATAATTTTGACCCCCTTAAACCCCACTTTTATATAGTAAAACTGGGGTTTATAGGGGTATACATTATTTTTTGTTATTTCTGCTCGGGACGTGGATTGTGGGTACTCGTTGGAACCGCCTCGACGAGGCGGTTCTAACGGATGCCCGCAATCTGTGTTTTGGGCGGAGATATGAAAAATATCAGAAATTTTATCTGAAAAATTGCCATTTTTTTGGTGGTAAAATTTTCGGTGTATTTGAATAGGCGTGTTTTCGTAATGATTTGTAGTTATTTGCATGTCTTGTATTGACTATGATTTTGTTTGAATAGAATATATTTGTAAAATGTATTTTCGGAAATAAATATTAAATAACAAAAAAAAAAAAAAAAAAAAAAGTGTATGGCTATAGTAAACACCTTAAAACTCGGGCAACAGGATTTCCTGGCAAACAATAACATCGCACCACTAGCATGGCCACCGTACAGTCCAGATTTGACCCCAATAGAGCACATGTGGGATGAGCTGGACAGAAGAGTTAGGAAGCGCCGAAATCCCCCCGCATCTCTCGCACAACTAAGGAATGCGTTGATCGATGAATGGAATAATATCCCGATGCGAAGTATCAATGCTTTGGTTAACTCTATCCAAAGGAGAATTAGGGCAGCAACGGCAGCAAGAGAGGGGGGGGGGGGGGGGGGGGGGCACACCCGATATTGATTTTCAGTTTGATTTTGATTTCAAGATTTGGGGGGAAGCTAACAATGAACTTCAATAACTCGAGACTTGTTGATCACAAACCAATGAAATTTGTGACTTTTGTTCCATACATGTACCGTTTTGTAATCATAGTAAAATATTTAACAATTTTTTTCAAACCTGAATGAAATTTAGGTATAAAATTTACCCTGCGTTTCTTTTTCCTTTCAGTATATTTATCTCGATAACTCCTTAATTTGTATTAATGAGAATATATTTTACGGCTTACGACCAGCATAAATTCATCCCAGTCTGCGGTCTTTTAACGGGGAACATCATGAAAAAACCTTTTTTAATACGTCATTCCCTGTCACCATATGCAAATTACCTGATAAAGTATGTCTTCTGTGGTTTATGTCAATATTCTTTAAACACTTCAAGTAGGTATTCTCTTCAAATATTTGACTTTGAACTAAAGTACGGCATTTCCTTACATACCTACTCCTAATTGCGGTATTGAAGTCAGGAAGATCTTGACAAATATTGACACGAGGTTATCATTTAATTTGATATCATTTATTCAATAGATCAAGAAATTTCTGTATAATGACAGTACATCTGTGCAACCATTATTTGTTCAGATTATTGGTAAGTATCTATCATTTCAAGTATTTCCTTGTTCGATACCCTGTCTTGTAATTTGCATCGGCTTCCGTGCCCTTTAGTTTTGGCAATTGTTCAGTGGAATGTCCTACAAGAATCTGCTGTCAGCTCGCCAAACCTTGACATATTCAAGGCCGAAAGGCAAGCTGAAGTAAAAAAAAATATAATTGAAAAGCTGCTTTAAAAACGACAAATTCTAAAAAATACCCATCACGAAAACGTGCCTATATAATTTTGACCCCCTTAAACCCCACTTTTATATAGTAAAACTGGGGTAGCAGGGGTATACATTATTTTCCTTATATCTGCTCAAAAACATAGATTGTGGTACTCGTTAGAACCGCCTCGTCGAGGCGGTTCTAACGAGTACCTACAATCTATGTTTTGAGCAGAAATATGGAAAATATCAGATTTTTTTTATCTGAAAATTTTCATTTTTTGGTGGTAAAATTTTCAGTATATTTGAATAGGCTTGTTTTCGTAATGCCTATTTACCCATTTATGCCTGGCGTCTTATACAAGGGACATTGGTAAACAGTGTAGACCCACATCAGACGTCACAGAACGCAGCGTCTGATCAGAGTCTACACTGTTTGCATAAAATTTAGAAAGTTTTACAAACATGATAATAAAAACTAACCAGACGCCTGTTATATGAGAAATTGACCTAAGAGTTAAAGTAGACGAGTCCACTCGGCATAAATGGGCTAATGAAAGCAACTACCCACCCCTTTTTTTCACCATTACGAAAACATGCCTATTCAGATATACTGAAAATTTTACCAACAAAAAATGAAAATTTTCAGATAAAAAAATCTGATATTTTTCATATTTCTGCTCAAAACATAGATTATGGGTACTCGTTAGAACCGCCTCGGCGAGGCGCTTCTAACGAGTACCCACAATCTATGTTTTTGAGCAGAAATAAGAAAAATAATGCATCCCCTGTAAACCCCAGTTTTACTATATAAAAGTGGGGTTTGAGGGGGTCAAAATTATATTGGCATGTTTTCGTGATGCTCTATATTATAGGGGAACATAGGAGAACGCATTGCACATACTTGTTACATGTAACGTACTAACGTTGAAAACGGAAGGCAGCCCCAAAAATTAGTTTTTTGAGAGAACTGTTATAAAGTTTTTGAAAGTTCTCTGCGCCTTAGTCGTTTATATGCGTCGCCTGATGCGAAAATGTTTCAGGGCAGGTGTGGACCGAGAAGACCTAGAACAGCCGATGCACCCGTGCAGTCTGATTAGGGCCGTCACTGGCCGTGCACAGACACTTTGAATACACTGTAGCATATATCAACGAACAACAAACACTGAAAGACTGCGTGGATTCACAAGCAGATCTTAGCCTCCGAATTCTGTATACGTCACGTTATATTCTCTACGAGTTTCAAATATGCAATAATAAGTGTACTTATTCGTTTAGCAATCTGAGTAAAATTTTCAGCAGACGAAATATTGAGATAGTTTTTTTTTTATTTTTACCCACAAAACAGGTTTTCCACAAAACGGGTTTTGACATTTCATGCAAATTGTCTCTAATGGAGACAATTTGCATGAAATGTCAAATCCTGTTTTCTGGGGGGAAAAAAGAAGAAACTCATCAAATTGTCGTCTGCTGAATTAGCCTAGAGAGTAATAAAGGTTAAAATCATAGGGGGAAGCTCGGTCCTATCTTTGAACGGCATAGAAACGAAGGAAAAATAGTTCAAATATAGATATTGATTTTTGATCAATAATTTTGATAAATAAGAATTACTTATATGGGCGTGATCAAAATAAGTAAATAAAGGTATGTTTATTTTTCAAATGCATGACACAGATTGCGGTTTATAAACCACGAAACCTTGCGTGAGAAACGACCAGTCATATTCAATAAACTTTGTGACCTGCAAACTGAGAAATGATATACTTTCTGATATGTGCGCCCAACGCAGATTCAAATCAGACTGCGCATCCGCGCAGTCTGATTTGAGTCTGCGTTGTCCGCATGAAGAAACTTTGCATTCTTGGCCATCCAAAATGCGCACAGCGAAGATTTTTATCAGACTGCGCAAATGCGCAGGCTGATCTGAGTCTTCGCAGGGCGCACATGTCCGAAGGTAGTTTTCCGAAGCTGCGGCTCGAGTACTTAAATGCCCGTCTTGCATAGTTTTCTTTCATATATTAGTAACTTGAACTGATTTATTAATTTACTATATTGCATGTTGGAATCTCCAGACAGACATTAGTATTATCATCTCAGATACCAGTGCAGTTATACCAAATTGTTGTGGAATTTAGTACGACCTCATTTTTTTAAATATAAAAGGCTGTCTGCCCTTTAATACGTCATCTTTATTAAAAGGCAATATCAAATTTAAATCATGAAACTTGTCTATAAGTGACCACCCAGTGACCTGAGTGAGTATTATGCACAGTGATTATTTATTTTCCTGTTGCTTACAATCTTGCAATATATTTAGTTCTTAAAGGTTGTTACTGTTTACGAACATTTAGTTTGAACGCATTTTATTTTGGACAACACTTTGGTGTTGATATATAAATACGACAAGAGGGTCAAGATGGCCCTGTATCGCCCACTGATTACCAGACAAGTTTCAAGTCAAATGACCTTTCGGTTCAAGAGAAGAAATTCAATATAGATTTTCAAGATGGCGGCCATCTTGAATTTCCAATCAGAATGATTTTAGCTATTTTTGATCTACAAGTCACCTAGATACGCCTGATGAAGTTCGAGTCAATTGGCCCTTTGGTTCAGGATAAAAAAGTTCAACATAGATTTTCAACATGTCTGTTAGGGCGACCATCTTGGATTTCCGATCAGAATGATTTTAGCTATTTTTGATCTACAAGTCACCCTGATACTTCCTATCAATTTCCGAGTCAGTTGGCCTTTCTGTTCAGAAGAAGTTCAAAACAGATTTTCAAGATGGCGTCCATATTGGATTTTAGCTATCTTTGATCTACAAGTCAACCAGATGCTTCCTATAAAGTTTCGGGTAAATTGGCCTTTCGGTTCAGGAGAAGAAGTGCAAGATAGATTTCTAAGATAGCGGCCATGGCGGCCATCTTGGATTTGCAATTGGAACGATTTTAGCTATTTTTGATCTACAAGTCACCCCGATGCTTCCTACCAAGTTTCGAATCAATTGGACAAAGGGTGTAGGAGGAGTAGGGTTTTAAAGCAAATTGTTGACGCATATCCGCACTTGGTGACACCCCTATTAATTATTTATTTCTCCTTCGGCTACAATGCTAGTCACCTGCTGCAGGTCTATGGTACCAAATCACATCCAGGTTTTGCTGTGATATAATTACCATCTCAGCAACTGATACTGTCTTCACTATTTCAAAAACATATGCCATTTTCCTCCATGTGACAGCCCCAGAATTCTTCCTTTTCAGGAATCACAAACTGGAACGACAGACCGACTCTTTCTAGACCTCACACAGCCAAATAGTTCCCTGCAGAATTTTTTACTGTCTGGAATTATTCTCCCTGGAAACCTTCTGTTGCCAGAAATAAACAGACCACTGCAGTCATTTTGCTTATACTGAATACGATATATACTCTGTACGCTCTATTTTCATTTTGGACAGTTTTTCAGGGTACTTAAACAACGTGACAACAAAAGAAATCTGGTACCAGCAATCAAGAGACCTCTTTTATTCAAAATATAGGGAACATGCCATTTGCTCATTTCCATTATAAGCATAGTGATAAACTTGATTCGGTTTCTTCAGCAGTTTAAGAAAAGAGATCTTGTTTTCTTGTGTAATAGATTTATACCATAATAACCTTAAATATAGGAACAGGCAGGCTTGAACAAACAATGTAAACCCTGATCAGACACCGCTTTAGCGGTGTCTGATCAGGGTCTACACTGTTTGACTTATCCAAATATTTCCATACACATCAACAGGTAAAAATGTACTTGCTGAAAATTTAGGATCCGTATCATAAGGACATAGATGTCCTATATTAAGGCTAAATACGGTAATTGTGCAGTCTGCCCATATTTTGTCCATATTCTCCCAGTTAGCATTCTTTATAAATCTACAGCGGGCCGTTATCGGTCCGTCAGCTACCCTGCAGACCGATAACGGCCCACTGTAAATTTATGTAGAATGCTTACTGGGATTTTATCAATATATTCTACAGTTTCCAATCATTCTGTAAAATGCACAACGAATGCCCTAATCAGAACGTGCGATTGTGCTGGCTGATCTGGGCTATCTTTCCTCGACAGTACAGTCGAATTTTAACCCTTAAACTGCCAATCACAACAATCGTCGCCTGTTTTGTCATCTGCTTGCGGTTTCAAAAGTCATTTTTGCAAACAGTGT
Organism: Anodontia alba; assembly: GCA_964016985.1. Taxonomy (NCBI): domain Eukaryota; kingdom Metazoa; phylum Mollusca; class Bivalvia; order Lucinida; family Lucinidae; genus Anodontia; species Anodontia alba. The sequence goes on from OZ024824.1 coordinate 103,928,168, forward strand.
GAACTCAGATCAGACCGCTACTCAGGAGCAGTCTGATCAGGGTCCGCATGTTTGCCTGTATGCAAAAACAGGTTTGAAAAGTTTGCAAGAATAATCAGCAGACGACATAAACAGACGACATTTTATGATGCAGGTTTTCTTGGCGTTTTGAGGGTTAATGGCTCGAACATCTTTGGGACCACTGAATTTTGTTCTAGACAGAGGCAGTTCGAGCCACTGAGGGTTCATCAAAACGCCAGGTCAGGAGGCAAATGCGAATAATTTAGGGGCGTCTTTTAATCGGCCATAAAATAATGGCATTTTGAGTGTACTCAGTAGAATTGCCTCGATGAGGCAATTTTAATGAGTACACACAACACGCGTTTCATAATAAAATAAGAAAATTTCTCGAAATATCCCTAAATATTTGTTTTCTAGAGCTATCGAAAGAATTTTATAGGGACTCAATACGAGATCAAATCGACCACTGTAACATTACGAAAACACACCTATTCAAATATATTGCAAATTTCACGTTCAAAAACTGAAAATTTTTGATAGAAAAATCTGATATTTTTCATATTTCTGCTCAAAACATAGATTGTTGGTACTCGTTAGAACCGCCTTGGCGAGGCGGTTCTAACGAGTACCCACAATCTATGTTTTTGAGCAATAATAAGAAAAATAATGTATACCCCTGTAAACCCCATTTTACTATATAAATGTGGAGTTTAAGGGCATCAAAATTATATAGGCATGTTTCCGTGATGAAACTAGCCAGCGGTGTTCGAGTCATTGAAGTTTTACTGTATATTCTAGTTTCCAATGACTCTAAAGCTGGAAACAAATGTCCTTATCAGACTGTGCGACTGTGCAGGCTCATCTTGCCTTCGTTGTACGTGTATGTGATAGGTCCCCTTTCTCGTGCTTTCAGTCAAATACTTATCTGAACACACAACAATAGGTTCATATTTCAAACGCTGAATGCTCTCTGTTCAATTTGAATTGTTTGTTTATTCTTACGTAATATGCAGGTATAATATTCAAAAGGGGTGTTTGTTTGTTTTCAATATTTCATTCGGTCATAAAATTTATTGGGCGTTCCTAACGCATTGCACGCTGGATAAAATTTTCAAGAGGCGACATTTTGAAATATTTTTTCTTATTTTTCCTAGAAACTAGAATTTGACAGTTCCTGCAAATCGATTTACATGAAATGTTAAATCCTTTTTTTCTAGGAAAATAAATACAAAAATGGCACCAGTTTGTCATCTTCTGAATTTGTCCAAAGCATGGTAAGTGTTAACTTTAATGAAAGTATTTGATAAATTGCATGATTCGTGACACAGAACGTGCCGTGTAAGCGCAGACTGATACCAGCAACTGATAAAATTACCGTCATAATCCTATGTATTCGGATAGCCTTAGCAAACAGTGTAGACCTAGATCAGAGGCCACTGATCAGGGTCTGTTTGGTACTCATCCAGCAATATTTTAGATATATCAACAGGTAGTAAACTGCACTTCTAAAAATTTAAGGACGGGTATGGTAAGATGTTAAGATGACCAAATATTTAAGGTAAAGCGATTGCCAATTTATTTATTACTGAATAGTCTATTGTACATGCTAAGCAAGTCTAAACTTAAGAATAGGGCATATTATATCAAATAAATAAGTAAAATATGTAAATAAATTATGGCTCTGTGCGAGAAAATGTACCTTACTACATGGGCCACGCCATGCAAATACAGTCGACTCTCGTTATCTCGAACTCGCTTATCTCGAAGTGAAAATCTGGTCCCTGTTTTAACACAGAGATCTACCAACAGGCAAAAAAATATTGTGGAAAAGAGAAATTGGAGCAATTTCTCCTCTTTTTCACAATATTTTAAAATTACATATTCATTCTGTTAAAAGTGCTTGTTCGATTAATTGTTTTCCTCATTGCCGCAAATCTGATATGTCGAAGTACGGATATCTCGAAGTGTTTCATAGAGTCCCTTGGAGTTCGAGATAACGAGAGTCGACTGTAAATGACCGGGACAGCGAGGGCCCTGGTCAGCCTGCGCATCCGGGCATTCTGATCAGGAAGTCCCCTGTCCGCTAACAGAATCCTTGGATACTACAGAATGTATGAACAGAGAGCAAAGGCCCGGATGATAATTTGCGAATCCCACAGGATGATCTGAAACTGCAGACTGTTGCACTTGTTCGAAGTCATTTTTTAGCTTGACGCGGCCCACATGCTATGAGAGACGGATCAGATCAGCCGACACCTGTGCACAATCTGATCAGAGTTATCGTTCTTCGCTGAGAGAATCGTCGGTGAATATTTCCTCGAAGCCATTCATGAGAAATGGTTTTATGACGATGTATACGGCGAAGGCCCGGATCAGATTGCGCATGCGCGCAATCTGATCCGGGCCTTCACCGTATACATACAGAATCATTGTATACATGTATTCTAGAATATATCGACGATTCAGAGCAGGACCCGATCAGAATGCACAAATACAAAGGCATATACAGAAGCTGATTTGAGAAACAAAGAAAGGCAGAAGCAAACAGCACATTTGCAATTGTATATATAAGAAAAAAAGTGGAATTAACCGCCATGCTGAGCCGCCATGGAACGGCCAGAAGAACAGTATACAGTCAAACCTCAATAGCTCGAACACCGATGGCTCGTTTACCATGGATAATTCGAACTGGTTTTTGAGACCCTACGAAATTCTCCATAAAGCTCAAGAAAACAAATATTTAGGGAAATTTTCTTATTTTATCATGAAATTGTATGTTTGATGTACACATTTATTCGAGAAACTGCCCATTTCTCGGATAAATTTTCATGGTCCTAAAGTTGTTCGAGCCATCAGTTTTTACAATATATAGGAACCAGACCACTATTGTCGCCATAGTGTTGGTATCCTGAAAAAATAGTCCTGTCTAAAAACTGAGTGAACGAAGTAGATGGTGTATAATGTGTTAGGTAAAAAAGACTGTATCTCAGCAAACATACGTACAATGTCGCAACGTCGTTACAACATCGCTGCAACGTCACGACGTTATATAGACGTTGTTGCGACGTTGTGCTTTTGCTGGGTATTGTTCTGTATAGTTCAGACAATATGAGGTTCTTAGAGAAGAAATATCCCAGAGAGTCAAAACTTCTGGAGGGAACAATTTGGCTGTGTGGAGTGCTACAAAGAGTCAGTTGGTTATTCCAATGTGTAACCCTGAATAGGAGGAGTGTGTTTTGGGAAGTCACATAGCGGGCAATGTCATGTTTTTTTGAAGCGGTAAAGAGGACACCAAATTCCCAGTATGTGTTCCTGACTCAAGTGGTCATTGAATCAGACCTGGATCTGATCTGGGACCATGCACCTTTAAGAGGTAACAGACTTTTTTAACTTTTAGCAGTGTGGCATCTGGAGAAATGAATAGTCGTGTGTCACGATATGTGTGGTGTTTCACACGTCCGCGCGATATCTTGTCGTAAATTCTGACATACCGCCAAATAAGTAGTACATATACGTATTCAGTCCGCCTGAGAGTCCTAAATCCCTCAGTGAGACACTACAATGAACCACAATTGAGAAGGCAATCTGAAATCAAAGAGAGAAAACTTGTGATAGGACCACGCCCAGTATGCATTCTACATAAATCTTTAGCGGGCCGTTATCTGCCCGTCAGGGTAGCTGACGGGCCGATAACGGGCTGCTGTAGATTTATGTAGAATGCTAGCTGGGCGATGAGACTGACCACAGACAGTGATAGTCGGATGCCAAACTTCTGAAATGGTTTTAGGAAGGAGTCGTAATTAAGAATGAGGTGCGACTCCTCGTCATATAAAAGTAAAGGTGTCGCAAAGCATTGCTGCCGAACGGGCGATGGGAGTTAGAGCCCTACCCCTAATAACTCCTCTGTTTTTCATCCGATTAAGCTAGAATTTCGAACGTTTGTAGAGCCCATCTATACAAACATGCCTGCACAATCTGGGATGCGGTCAATGGAATAGCACGTGCACTATGGGGCGCTAAACATTCAATAAATAATCCTTTTTTCGCCTACAGCAGCCAAAGGAAAGCACCCTCGGTGCTGCAAATTTATGCGCATGCGCAGATCATTAATGCATAAATTAAGCTTAGTTTACTTAGTTTCCGAATTTTGATGAAAATAAAGGAAAGATCATGTAATCTTCGCTTATATCATCGGTACTATGTCCAATGATTCCCGGTTAAAATGTATAAGTTTTTCAAGACTAGAAGAAATTTCTTAACCCATTTTTGCCTAGCTTCCCATAAAAAGGACATTGGCAAACAGTATAGACCCGACCCCCACTGCACACAAAGCAGAGGTTTAACTTTTTGTTATTCTTTCCTTAGGAACGATTGGTATGAAACATGACGTAATAACATATTGAACCATTGCATACTAGGTACGTACACACAATTGCACACAAATAAAGAGACAGACAGAGAGAGAGAGAGAGAGAGAGAGAGAGAGAGAGAGAGAGAGAGACTTGACCGTTTGATGTTCTACAACGAGTGCAATAAACATGACGTAATAACATATTAGTCGAACCATTGCATACTAGGTACACACACACAATTGCACACAAATAGAGAGACAGAGAGAGAGAGAGAGAGAGAGAGAGAGAGAGAGAGAGATACTTGACCGTTTGATATTCTACAACGAGTGTAATAGTCGTGTCACATTCGTTTCAAACGCTTTGTGACTTCCGGTCATCAGAAAAATTCAATTATGAGTAAAAATCAATTTCTGAGTACTATTCGGAAATTGGAGATATAAATGCCAGTCATAGTTGTAAAACTAACGGTCAATTCTCTGAATCCCATGATTTTTGGCCTCTAAGGTCACTATATGTCAATAGTTTACATGCAAAAAGATGACTCCAAAGAAAAATAGAATAATTAAGTTTGTGTTTAACACCTACTCATAAAATTTCTCACCGATTGTGAATTTCATCACGAAAACATGCCTATATAATTTTGACCCCCTTAAACCCCACTTTTATATAGTAAAACTGGGGTTTACAGGGGTATACATTTTTTTCTTATTTCTGCTCAAAAAATAGATTGTGGGTACTCGTTAGAACCGCTTCGATGAGGCGGTTCTAACGAGTACCCCCAATCTATGTTTTGAGTAGAAATATGAAAAATATCAGAATTTTTTATCTGAAAATATTCATATTTTGGTGGTTAAATTTTCAGTATATTTGAATAGGCTTGTTTTCGTAATGTTAACCAGACAATCAACACAATAAGCGGAGGAGTTCATTTCTTGGTAATAACAAGCGGCATCATCGAACGCTTCATACGAGATTGAGGCACTGTTCATAAAAGCATATCAAAGTATCATCAAGAAAATACGCCTATATAATTTCGACCCACTTAAACCCCACTTTTATACAGTAAAACTGGGTTTACAGGGATATACATTATTTTTCTTATTTCTGCTCAAAAACATAGATTGTGGTGCGGCGGTTGTAACGAGTACCTACAATCTAAATTATGAGCAGAAACATGACAAATGTCAGTTTTTTTTTGTTTTTTTTTTGTTTTTTTTTTTTTGTTTTGTTTTTTTTAATCTGAAAATGTTCAGTTTTTGGAGGTGGAATTTTCTATATATTTGAATTGGCGTGTTTCGTAATGTATCGTCTTCTGATGGGATTATGCACGAAGACAACTGTTAATTCGAAGACTCATTTTGCGCGTCTGGATTGTAACAACCCTGCTCTGTAGGGGTCAGCCTTACAAATGACCGGAAGTGAACTCTTCACATATATCGGTAAATTTGATATTTTTCTCACGTCCGAAAGCTAATTGTCTCCGTTATTGTCCGGTCAAAAGACAGATTAGGTGTGGCCTTTTACACATAAATTGTAATGTTCGAAAACCTACTGTGCCTGCGAAATCTTTCTCAGTTCCGTATTTTTTTTTTTTTTTTTTTTTTTTTTTTTTTGCCTGGCACTTTACACAGACACAGAAGAAGAGGAGTGGCAAACTTTTCCCACAAGTTGATGCAAAATTTTCTTTCGTAGCTTTATACACACAAAACGTTTTAATCACTACTTAGAAAATTCGAATATTTTCATTTTATCCAATTGTAAACAGAAAACAAAATTGATATGGTAGGTAGAATTGAGGCAAATTTTCCAAGTTTTACTTGTATAAATTTTCTGACATTTTCACAGCGTTGTTATAAAACATGAATAATTAAACAAGAAGAAATAAATAAAAATAACAGTAGAGAAAATTTAATAATAATAATAATGATAATAATAATAATAATAATATAATAATAATAATAATAATATCCATACGATAAACTGAAATTTCAAAAATCACTTTTCCATAGAAATTGCATATATCAGGCTAATTTTTTGTTAAAAATTTTCTTTTAGGGGTAAGAATTTTGGAGTAAAGCACAGACACAGCAAAGAAACATGGTTTCTGATGATATGGTCAGTCACAATAAAGTACACATTACGAAAACACGCCTATTCAAAAATATTGAAAATTTCACCACCAAACAAATGAAAATTTTCAGATAAAAATTCTGATATTTTTCATATTTCTGCTCAAAACATAGATTGTGGTAATCGTTAGAACCGCCTCGGTGAGGCGGTTCTAACGAGTACCCACAATCTATGTTTTAGAGCAGAAATAAGGAAAATAATGTATACCCCTGTAAACCCCAGTTTTACTAAATAATAGTGGGGTTTAAGGGGGTCATAATTATATAGGTATGTTTTCGTGATGATGTATTTTGATTTGAAATAAAACGCCAATCAAAACACGTCTTTCCAAATGATGCTGAAAGGACATTTGTTTATGTCATGTACGTTTAAGTTTGATTTGGAGCTTTACGGCCCGGTTAACACTGTAAATGTCATATCGGGTCGGTCATTTAACCTACTCACACTCTGTCCTGGGTAGGCTTAATCCTCTAAGTGGTTAACTAATACTTGTGCACATACTTTCACCAGCTGACAACAGCATTTTTTTTTTTTTTTTTTGAATCAGTGCAAGGAGGAGTATGACCGTAGAAATTATTTTATGATCAATTCCAACAAAAGTTACATCACGAAATCATGCCTATATAATTTTGACCCCCTTAAACCCCACTTTTATATAGTAAAACTTGGGTTTACAGGGGTATACATTATTTTTCTTATTTCTGCTCAAAACATAGATTGTGGGTACTCGTTAGAACCGCCTCGGCGAGGCGGTTCTAACGAGTACCCACAATCTATGTTTTTGAGCAGAAATACGAAAATTATCAGAGGTTTTTACCTGAAAAATTTCGGTTTTTGGAGGTGAAATTTTCTATATATTTGAATAGGTGTGTTTTCGTAATGTAAATATCGATATGGTCAAGCTAAGATTCGAAGTTTGCGACCCCTGGATCTGCATTCAGGCACCAGTATTATGGCATTCGGGAACAGCAAAGGCCCGGATCGGGATACCTATTTGGGGCATTCTCTGCGCATCGATATATTCTTAAGTATTCTATGATTCGGTAAACGGGCGGAAAATGTCCTGAACAGATTATATGTATGCGCAGGCTGATCTAAGATATCTCTCATTGCTCCAAATAAGAGTACAGTGAGCCCTCACTACAACGACAGCATTTGTTCCCAAAGACATTCCTTAGGAGCAATTTCTCCTCTTTTCCACAATATTTTATTACCTGTTGTTGGACTTTCATGTTTAGGCAGCGACCAGATTTTCACTTCGAGATAAGCGGTTATTCAAGATTAGCGAGGTCGAGATAACGGGATTCTATACCTTTTTTTGTGATTATTTGCATTTCACTGTGATATTTCACTGATGAGGTAAAGAACCCAAAACGTGGACCGAACACATCTGTAAGGGCATCAGAATTAAGAGCGGGGTTTCGATTGAATAAAACTAATTTAAGACCCCTTCCCAAGCCTCCTAGCTCTCCTACTGACCAATCACGAAAACAAGCCTATATAATTTTGACCCTCTTGAACCCCACTTTTATGTAGTGAAACTGGGGTTTATAGGGATATATTTTGTTTTTCTTGTTTCTGCTCAAAAACATAGATTGTGGTACTCGTTGGAACCGCCTCGTCGAGGCGATTCTAACGAGTACCCACAATCTATGTTTTAAGTAGAAATATGAAAAATATCAATCATTTTATCTAATTTTTTTTAATGTTTTTGGTGGTGAAATTTTCAGTATATTTGAATACGCATGTTTTTGTTATGCGTTCCTATACAGGCGGTTCTTCTGTTCCAGTTCTCATATCTCACTCGTTACAACTGTGTCGATGTGTCTCCTTGTTTATTCCTATCTCTTGTTCTTTCGTTGCTTCGTGAAAGCGGTGCTTCTTGACTGCATGGCCTTTCCCTGGTAATTATACTTGGACCACGTAAAGCGAAAACATTACGAAAACATGCCTATTCAAATATACTGGCATTGTACCACCAAAAATTGAAAATTTGCAGAGAAAAACTGTAATATTTTTCATATTTCTGCTGAAAACATAGATTGTGGGTATTCGTTAGAACCGCCTCGACGAGGCGGTTCTAACGAGTACTCACAATCTATATATTTGAGCAGAAATAAGAAAAATAATGTATACCCCTGTAAACCCCAGTTTTACCAAATAGAAGTGGGGTTTAAGGGTGTCAAAATTATATTGGCATGTTTTCATGATGAGTGCCTTCGAACATACGCAAAATATGCAGATTCAGATCATCCTGCGCATGCGCAAAGTATCATCCAGGAAATTGCTCTGCATTCATGCATTCTTTAGCATCTTAGTGATTCTGTAAGCGAACATCGAAGGCCTAGATCAGACTGCGCGAATGCGCAGGCTGATCTAGGACTTCGCTGTCCGCATATGGCCGTATACACTTTTTCCGCATATTTTAGCTTGCTGATCTGATTCTTTACTATTCGTATAACATCAAGTGTCAATATTCTCAATGCCTGGCTCATTTGCATAAATACTGTGTACATATTTTCCTACTGGCAGAGACGACATAGTAATTTATTTTTAGCCTTGAACACCGATGGTTGATCCGTACTTGTTTTATTAAAACGAGGACCTAGGACATTTTTCCGATAGCTCTAGAAAACAAACATTTCAGGATATTTATGGGATTTCTTTTTCTAATGTTACATTAAAATGTTTTGTGTACTCATTAGTATCGCCTCGTCGAGGCGATTCTAATGAGCACACAACATACCATTATTTTATAGACGACCGAAAAGACACCCACAAATCAGCCCTATTTACTTCTTTATCTGGCGGTATGATGACCCAGCCCCCCGCCCCCGCCCCGCAACCCTCTAGCTCGAAATACCCTTATCCAGAACAAATTACCATGGTCCCTAAGATGTCGAGCCAATGAAGTTTGACCATGTTGACTATAGTAGTAATTAGTCCTATAAATGACTGTTACATAACGACCAAAATGATTATAAAGCGGGGAATGACAGCTATCAAAGACAGAAACTAGTTTTTGTGATAATTTGTTAATTAGCATCTGTTTAATAAGCCCGACTACTAAATAATTCAGCGGTCAAATCATCCCCTTTTTGTCTGCTGCGTTTGTTCACTGAATACTTTGATGTTTAGCAGGCGGTCTAAAAGTTGGTGTGAGTTTATTCAAAGCTGATGGTGAACATAATTAGCGTTAGTATCGGGGGAAATTGTAGTGAACTATTATATAAACTTAAGTCAGCATGCAGACAGTTTTGGAGTTTGAAGTATGGATTTTGGTATTCGATTTATTCCGTAGTAGTAAAGTATAGTAAAGTACCGGTTATGGTTTGGCAAAATAGATAATCCAAGTTGCGAATCCCACACATTCAACCCATTTGTCCGGTAAGCATTCTACACAAATTTATAGCGGACCGTTTTAGGCCCGTCAGGGTAGCTGACGGGCCGAAAACAGTCCGCTATAGATTTATTAAGATTGTTAGCTGGGTATACCTAGCCAAAAGGGATACTGGCGTACACAAGTTTTGGGGCGGTTTCAGAGGGGGTTTTCGGGTTCAGTCGAATCCCCAATAGACTCAAAATTTCATTTTTATAGGAGGTTTTTGAAAATTTGATAAAATTTTGAATACAGTATGTACCCTAAATATTTAAATTAATAACCCTTTACCGTAGATTTCTCTTCAACAAGCCCATATAATTACTTATGAATGTGTGTAAAATGCTTGATGATTGACAAACACTGTAGAACCTGATCAGACGCCGCGTTCTGCGGCGTCTGATCTGGGTCTAAACTGTTTGCTCAGGCCTGTCTTCCCGAGTACGTAGAGAAAGCACGATAATTTTATCAAATCAACCCCACTCCCTCTCAGAAATCATCTTGGATCCACCCCTGAATAGTGATGATATTAATAATGATAATGATAATGAGATATATAGATTTTTATTTTGGAATGGACCAGTCCAAAGAATTGAGGTAGATATTTCCAATCCACAAAAAAATAAATTTTACTTCATTTGGTGCGTAATCAATGTTCGATGTTTATTTATATTCTGTAGTTCAATTTATTTATTCCTGTGTGTGTGGTCAAATTTGTTATATACACATATACACTCGTTAATAAAATTAGTATATACAAGAATAATTGGGCTGTATTCATTATGTCATATATATACAAAGACGGCCCAACCCCCATAGTCAATCTTGGATTGATTTTAAACTTTATAAGTGCTTATGCCTGGGGTCGAACGCACACCATGCAAGCTCTGAAACGCTCTTTGAACAACCTTGGTAGCGCAGTGGGTAAAGACGCCGGACGCTGCAGTGATAGGCGCTATTGCCGCATTAGTCAGAGCTTGAATGACGTGGGTTCGACCCCAGGCAAAAACACTTAGAAATTTTTTCTTAGGAGTATTTCTCCATTATGGATGGAAAAAAAGAGTTGCTGACATAATTTAAGAGAGTAAAAATAATCCGTGTAAAGCAACTTAATTTAAACTTTATGTTCCGCATTGGCACAGAAATATCTGGGCCCAGTTGTTCAAAGCATCGTTAGCTTTACGAGCTCGTTAGTGGAGTACAATATAATTATAATTCACAGGTATTTGTGTTGAAAAATGTGAGTAGCTTCTTGCAAATGCAAAAGCTACTCACATTTATTTTCAGCAAAAATATTTTAAATAACGATATCTAGAAGGCAGGGTGTGGTGGCGGGGGAGAGGGATGTCCATAAGGCCTTTTTTCTGCCCCTAACAAAAGTCTTCATTTTTTGCTTATACATTACTTATAAGCCCTAGTTTTGGAGTAATACGATCATGAAAGTGGGTGGGATAATTTAGTATGAACCTTTTAGTTCCGGAGAAACACTAGATTTTATTGAATTACAAGATGCAAAATAACAAAAAAGGAAGATTTTCATGAAAGAGATGTTGCAGATGTAATTTTTATCTTTAAAGGGAGGTTAATAAGGTAGGATATTACCTAAGTCATTTGTCTAGATGTGATATATTTTAAAAGAAGAACGTTGTTTAAAATGTGGTACCCCAGGTTTATACTGAATTACCCCACCCACTTTCATGATCATGTTACACAACACCGGCCCAGCAGGCACATGGCGTTAATACAACGTCGCCTCAACGTCGATGCAACGTCATGACGTTCCATCGACGTTGAGCTGACGTTGTATAAACGTCATGTGCCCGCTGGGTGGGGCTTACGTTGCAAAACAATAGTGTTTTAGTAAAAGGGACACTGTATTAATGTATCAGCAAACATGAAGACGTGTTTCGTAGCAGGCAAAAGGGTGTTCTGGACAGCTCCCACTCCCACCCTTCACACTAGTAGGTTTCCAAAGTAAAGGTGTTGCACTGTGCATCCTTATTTGTAAGGATTCCAGAAAGTTTAATACTAATCTACAAGTACGTCTTGCAGCTCTGCAAGAAGTTGTATCCGTTCGTTTGTATCCGTTCAATAGATCTTATAAAGTTATAAAGTATAAACCTTTATATATTTAAAACAAAGCGATTAAGGTAAATATCATCAATAAGCATTGCTTTTTGTTTTTGGTTAATTTACCCAAATAAAACACGTAACAAATATAATGTTATCAGTCTATTAGAATGCTTTAATGTTTGTATGGCTTACAATTAATGTATATTAAAATAGCAATTACATGAACTTTACTTTGGAATACATTATTCGAAGGGAGAATACTCATAATAGAGAGCCAAATTCTGAAAAAAAAGATATATAAGTATTAGCTTTAATATAAGCTTGGTCAATGCTTGTTAATGCTTAATGCAGGGGAAATTTTTCATCAGGCGACATTTTGAAATATTTTTCTCATTTTTGCTAAAAAAAGGGATTTGAAATTTCAGTTTGCGTGAAATGTCAACTGTTTGCTGGGAAAAAATAAAAATCTTATAAATTTGTCGTCTGCTGTTCAAAGTAATCCAGAGAATGGTACAGGTTAAAGCTGATTGATAGAGGTCTGTGTGACTTTTAACTCAGATGAGTATTTAATGGAGTGTGAAATGAATTGAGCAGTTGATTTATTAGCCTCAATAGCTTTAACATTTAATATAGTGTCTATAATATCTTTTTAGCTCACCAGAGGACGAAACTTGCTCATTGTGAGCTGTTGTGATCGGCCAATGTCCGTCGTGCGTTGTCCGTTGTCCCACGTGATGTGTCAACAATTATAAATGACAGCTTCGGCTTAACTCCTCGGCCAATTTCAATCAAACTTCACAGGAATGATGCCTAAGTGACTCTTAAAATTGTTCCACATCAATGAGCAAGATGGCCGCCAGAGCTAAAAATAGAAAAAAAATCTTTAAATGACAGTTCCTTCTATATCATTAGGCCAGTTTGAATCAAACTTGACAGGCATGTTGCCAATGTATCTCACTACCAAAATAGCTAAAATCGTTCCACATCAATGAGCAAGATGGCCACCAGAGCTAAAAATAGAAAAAAAAATCTTTAAATGACAGCTCCTTCTATATCATTAGGCCAGTTTGAATCAAACTTGACAGGCATGTTGCCAATGTGTCTCACTACCAAAATAGCTAAAATTGTCTGCATCAATGAACAAGATAGCCGCCCATTACGAAAACACGCCTATTCAAATACACTGAAAATTTTACCACCAAAAATTGGCAATTTTTCGGATAAAAAAATTCTGATATTTTTCATATTTCTGCTCAAAACATAGATTGTGGGTACTCGTTAGAACCGCCTCGTCGAGGCGGTTAGAACCGCCTCGTCGAGGCGGTTCTAACGAGTACCCACAATCTATGTTTTTGAGCAGAAATAACAAAAATAATGTATACCCCTGTAAACCCCAGTTTTACTATATAAAAGTGGGGTTTAAGGGGGTCAAAATTTTATAGGCATGTTTTCGTGATGATAGCTAAAATAGGAAAAATCTTTAAATGACAGCTCCTCCTATATGGACCAATTTGAATCAAACTTGACAGGCATGTTGCCAATATGTCTCTCTTCCAAAATAGCTAAAATGGTTTTGCTCTAATGAACAAGATGACAACCAGAGCTTTAAATAGAAACACTTTAAATAATAACTCTTAAACCCTTTGGCCAATTTCGATCAAACATGACAAGAATGTTGCCTTGGTGGCTCTCTACCAAAATAGATAAAATGGTTCTGCTCCAATGAACAAGATGCCGCAGAGAGTAAACCAAAATTATCTTTAAAATCTTTAAAAGGCAACAACTGCTATACCCTTGGGCTAATTTTAATCAAACATTTGATATCTTGATACAGCTTAATAACGGTCATGTAGAGTCAGACCACGAAACTTAGGTGAGCGATTTAGGGCTATAATAACCCTATGGTTTATAGAAGCATTTTGGTTTTACAACGTAAGTTACAGATCTGGAGTAACATAATCATGAAAGTGGGTAGGGTAATCCAGTATGAACCTTAAGTGTCATATAAAAAGTATGAACCTAAAACCTATAAACTGTGTGTCTCTTTAAAAAGTTGCCTCATCCATTTGTACCAATTTCAATTTGTTGGACTAATTCCTCAGTTAGTATCCTGTTTTATATTTTTTGATTGAAATTTGCTAAAGGGCTTCGGAGGAACTGCTTTTTTAAAGATTTTTTTTTCTATTTTTAGCTCTGGTGGCCATCTTGTTCATTGGAGCGGAGCTGTTTTAGCTGTTTTGGTAGAGAGTAACATTCTTTTGCAGTTTGAGTTAGCAATATTCTTGCGAAGTTTGATTGAAATAAGCCAAAATGTTTAGGAGGCTTTTACTATATATATATATATATATATATATATATATATATATATATATATATATAGAGAGAGAGAGAGAGAGAGAGAGAGAGCTCTGGTGGCCATCGTCATCTTGTTAATTGGAGTAAAACCGTTTTAGTATCTTTTATAGAGAGACACCTTGGCAACATTCTTGTGAATTTGATTAAATTGGCCCAATGATATGGTAGGGGTTGTTATTTGAAGTGTTTTTCTATTTCTATTTTAACTCTGGCAGCTGTTTTATTCATTGGAGCAAAACCGTTTCAACTATTTTCGTAGAGACGCCTAAGCAACATGCATGTAAAGTCATGCATGTAAAGTTTGATTCAAAATTGGCTCAGTGATATAGGAGAAATTGTCATTTATAGATTTATCTGCTTTTAGCTCCGGTAGCCATCTTGTTCTTTGAAGCAAAATCATTCTAGCTATTTTAGTAGTGAGTCACCTAGGCAACATTCCTGTAAAGTTCGATTGAAATTTGGTCAGTGGTCTAGGAGGAGTTATCATTTAACGATTGTTCTATTTTTAGCTCTGGCGGCCATTATGTTCATTGGTGTGAACCAATTTTATCTATTTCCGTAGAGAGTCATACAGGCAATGTTCCTTTGAAGTTTGACTGAAATTGGTCAGGGGTGTAAGAGAAGTTGTCATTTATGGCAAATTGTTGATGCAGCGCGATGCACGAAGGACGACGCATGGCGGACATTGACTGATCACATTTCAGGTCACATTAAGCAATTCATGCTCGGGAGAGCTAAAATGTTATTATGAGCAATATATTAGGAGAAAATGAAGACTTTTGCTAAGTACCATAAAAATAGTCTAATGGGTACCTGCTCTTTTGGCAATCCTACAGCCCATATGACCTTGAAAATAAGGTCAAGGTCACCAAAACAGTCATCTCTTTGCCATATCCCAATGTTGTAGTCAGGTAAGTTTCAAAATAATTCACCGTTCAGTTCCGGGAAAAAGGCTAGATTTTATTGAACTCCAAGATGCAAAATTTACAAAACATGAAGATTTTCATAAAAGAGATGCTGCAGATGTAACATTTTTCTTTAAAGGGAGGTTAGAGTATTACGTAAGGCATTTGTCTAACAAAAGAGGTAGGTAAAACGGGATGTGATATATTTAAAAAGAGAAACGGTGTTTAAAATATGGTACCTCAAGTTCTTACTAAATTACCTCACCCACTTTCATGATCATATTACTCCAAAACTAGAGCTTACGTTGCAAAATCAATACTGTTTTAGTAAATGTGACATTATAGGTAATGCATCAGCAAAAGTGAAGACTTGTTACGGGAGAGGAAAAGGGTCTTATAGACACCCCACTCCCACCTTTATGCTAGATATGGATAGTTCGAGCCACTAAGGAGTTATCATAGCGCGAAGTATGTGCCGCTATTAGAGATAGGAGGGTGAGTCAATAAGTAACCAGCCTAACTTATTTCCGGTTGAGATCCACCTCTTCTTTTTCGATGTAATTGCCCTCTAGTGTGATGCACTTAGACCAACGGTGTTCAGGTGCCATCAGCCCAGAACTGAAAAAGTCAGGGTTCTCTCCATTGACCCACTCCTCAATTGCCGTCACGACTTCTTCATCAGACCGGAACTGACGTCCACGGATATCCTTTTTTCAAGTTTGGGAATAGGAAGAAGTCGCTAGGAGCTAGGTCAGGCGAATAGGCAGGATGTGGTATTAATGCATACCCGTTTCGCTCTACAGCATCCACAGCAACTTTGCAAGTTGGGACTCTCGAGTTGTCCTGTTGCAGCAAAACACCTTTAGAGAGTTTACCTCGGCGTTTTTAACAGATGGCGGTTCTCAGCTGGTCTAGCAAGTTATTGTACTTCTCTTGGGTAAAAAGTCCAACATAATAACGCCTTTTGCGTCCCAAAATACTGTGGCCATCACCTTGCCAACAGATGGTTGCGTCTTGAACTTCTTTGGCCTCGGGGACCCAGGCCCAACCCACTGACGATTCTGAGCTTTATTCTCTGGCTCATAATAATGAACCCAAGTCTCATCTACAGCCACCAGACGCAAAAGAAAATTATCTTTTGGCTTAAAACGCTTCAACAAGGCGCTGCATACTGATGCTCTGGTTGCCATTTGCTCATCGCTAAGGGATTTGGGGACCCAACGGGCTGTTAGCTTGCGCATACCTACACGATAATGTAAGATTGTTGAAACGCTACCATGTGAAATGCCTAATGCCTGCGCTATTTCTTCCACCTAAATTCGCCTATCAGAGTATACCAGATCCCGAACTTTCTTACACATTTCTTCGTCGGTGGCATCCAGTGGGCGTCCAGACCTGACTTCATCTTCTAAAGACGTTCTACCGCGTTTGAATTCCCCTACCCAGAATTTAACCTGAGCATAAGATGATGCAGAAGACCCATAAACATCAGTTAACTCACCGTGTATTTCCTTGCCTGTTTTACCTTTTAAATACAAGTACCGAATTACAGCACGGTACTCAACTTTAGATGAAAGGCATGCCATCTGCATCACTAGCCATGTTTGACATTCAATATCTTGATTCGTGTGCAATTTTGTACCCATGTATAAAACATATTGAAACACAGCTTGAAAATCGTGACCGTCTCGGTCCATCGGATATGGGATAGGCTGGTTATTTATTGACACGCCCTTGTAGTTTAGAGAAGTATTTTCGATATGCTCTAATCGCCATGATGAGGTGATTCTAATGAGTACACACAACATACATTTTCATGATAAATAAAAAATCTGTACAATACCCCTAAACATTTGATTTTTTGAGCTATTGGAAGAATTTCCTACGGACTGAAAACAAAACTCGAACCAGGAACGGTAAACGAGCCATTGGTGTTCGAGTCATTGACGTTTTACACAAAGCACAAACATTGGTGTGATTTTCTAAAGAAAATGATTACAGTGCAGCTTAACCCTGATCCTGCTGAACCCAGATATGCCCATCTTTGCAAACAGTGTAGATCAAGATCAGTTGGCCTCTGAAAAAGCCAACTAATCTGGGTTTGCACTGTTTGTCATTAAGTATGTGAATTTGTATCAACAACCTGGATCGAATAATCTGATTGGCAGACAAACAGAAGTGGATGAGGCATCTTAATTCATTCAAAATGGCATGGATTAATAACTAATATAATAATAATAATCGTTCGTCTGTCATTACTGGCAATGACCAATCCTAATCAAATGTGTGAAGTGTTATTATTTGTGTATTATAAAATGGCTGGTGAGACTTTTCTCTTACCTTTTTTTTTTTTTTTTTTTTTTTTTCTTCTTATCTTAGCTCTACGCTGCCTGATGCAGATAGAACAAGAAAGGTCTGAGAAAGGAAGCTCTGTTGGTGACGGCTTAGCTCTGGCTTTCCGCTGCGCACATTTCTGTTCGACTTCGCTGATTCGTTTTGCTTCGTATTCACCAGCACCCCTTCTTATGAGGCCTCGCCACTTTGTTCGATCCTGGGCAATCTGTTCCCACGACTCTGTTGGTATGTTGAATGTTTCCTTGTATCACTTCTTCTGACCACCAAGGGAGGGCTTTCCGACTTGTATTTCTCCATAGAGGATTTTTATTTAGAAAACGTTCATTAGGCATTCTGATAACATGGCCTGTCCATTTTAGCTGTGCCAATTTCAGAAGAGTATGTACACTTTGCATCTCTGCCCTTTTAAGGACTTCTGTGTCTGGATCGAATCATGTCTTGCAACTTGATCTTTAGAAGTTTTCTAAGACAGCTTATATGGAAGTGATTCAGTCTTTTGGCATGCCGTTGGTAAACTGTCTAAGTTTCGCTTGCGTTAAACAATGTTCGCAGCACCTAGGATTTGTATACTTTCAGCTTTGTGTCAAGTATGATTCCACTTCGATCCAAAATACTTCCAAGTAGTCTGCCAAATGCTGCACTAGCTTTGGCAATCCTGGCATTGACTTCATCATCTATGTGCACAACTCTAGACAATGTGCTTCCAAGGTAGGTGAACTTGTTTACCATTTGCAATCGTTGACCTTTCACTGTGATGGTAGGCTCCTTGCAAGGTTTTCCAGGTGCTGGCTGATATACCACCTCAGTCTTTCTGATACTGATTGTGAGATCACAGCTGTCACATGAATCGGATACCTGATCCACACCTTTTTGCGTTTTCTATTCTGTTGAAGCATCCTTTGCCATGTCATCAGCGAAGAGGAATTCATCTAGCACCTTGTCACCATCCTGGAAAGCATCTGTAAGCATGGCAGAAAACATCATGTTGAACAGTGTTGAAGCTAGTACACAACCTTGCTTAACTCAATTTGCCACAGGGAATGGATAAAAACAACTCGCCATCATTTTGGACCCTTGCAAGCATACCATCGTGGAACTGCTGCACCATTGCTATGAATTTTGCAGGACAGCCATACTTTGCCATAATCTTCTAAAGTCCCCCAGGACTGACTGTGTGAAATGCTTTGGTATGGTCGACAAAGGTCATGCAGAGGTCAACATTCTGTTCCTGGCATTTCTCTTGGAGCTGTCCAGCTGTAAAGATCATGTCTATTGTTCCTCTGTCTTTTTGTTGAATCCACATTGACTTTCTCGTAGAAGCCCTGACTGTTCAAGCTGTTCATTCAATCGATTCAGTAGGACTCTAGCAGGGATCTTCTCGGCAATCGACAATAAAGAGATGCCTTGATGAATGTCACAGATTTGAGGGTTCCCTTTCCTTTTGAATAGGTGGATAATGTTGCATCCTTGAATTCTTGAGGGATGGCTTTTTTCTCACATAATATAGGGATCAAACATGGTTTTTCATGCATTAACATTCGCCAGGTCCCGTGGGAGGTGTTGAAAACCGAGGCCGAAGGTGTTTTCAACACTTCCCAAGGGATCTGGCTAATGTTATCGCATCGATCGCTATTATTGCATAAAAACTGAAACATTTGCTACAGTTCGCGTTATTTCTTGCACAATTTTGTTTCGCCTTTTCCCCGATGTCGCGCGAACGCTATTTCCACGGACTATGCTCGTTCTAGGGCAGGGCAGTACACATCTCGAGACGGCAGCAATTCTGTGGCCCCGGTATGAGCATATTGAAAGTTGCGTAGCCGTGCATTAACAGCGCGTGAATTGCCTTGTTAATACACGGCTTTTCGCCGGTTAATGCACGGCTGTTAATAACGTGCGACACTGATTTTTATGCAATAATGTGAAATAACTGTCAGTTTCTCTGCAACTGGAGGACCTCCTGCTTTGCAGATTTCTACAGGTATTGCATCAAATCCTGGAGCCTTGCCAGATTACAGGAGTTTTATTGCTTTCATTGTTTCAGAGACGTTTGGGAGCTCATCAAACAGCGGATTACATTTGATTAGTGGTAGTCTGTTGATAGTTTCGTCATTGATAGATGATGGCCGATTAATGACGCCATCAAAGTGTTCAGTCCATCTCATCAAGATATATCTGTCATGGCCGATTAATGACGCCATCAAAGTGTTCAGTCCATCTCATCAAGATAATCTGTCATGGCCGATTAATGACGCCATCAAAGTGTTCAGTCCATCTCATCAAGATATATCTATCATGGCCGATTAATGACGCCATCAAAGTGTTCAGTCCATCTCATCAAGATAGCTTCTTTGTCAGTCAGAAGACTAGTTCCATCTGCACTAAGGAGTGGGATGGTTCTATATGTTTGAATAGGCAGTCTTACTAGATGCTGAGCCTGTATCGCTGAATTATGCCTTGTGTTTTTGGTGTTTCTCTTCAAAGAGTCCCTGGATTTCCTTGTCAGTCTTGTCAAACAATCTTGGTGTTTGCGAGATACTGATCCTAGGGAATCAATTGCTGAAGAGTGAACAGTGTCTCTGAAGACTGTCCAGCTCTTACCCAGCTAGCATTCTACGTAAATCTACATCGGGCCGTCATCGGCCCGTCAGCTACCCTGACGGGCCGATGACGGTCCGATATAGATTTACGTAGAATGCTGACTGGGTATCTACATCTTCTAAATTGTGTTCCAGTGCTTCTAATCGGCTGCAGATATCATTGACGAATGCTTGCCTCTTGCTGTCTTGTTTCAGCTTGGAGACATTCAATCTCGTTGGCACTTTCTTGCCTTGTGGCTGTCGTACAGGCTTGATGCACAGGTTGAGTTTGCTGATAACAAGCCTGTGATCTGTCAAAACAGTCTGCACCACAAATGTCTTTGTCACTTTGACATCCTGTCTGTCCTTCCTTCGCACTATAACATAGTCACTGAGAAGCCAGTGTTTGGAGCGAGGGTGCATCCATGATGTCTTTCTGCGAGATGGTAGGCGGAAGTGTTGGTGATCAGCAGTTCATGCTCTGCACACTTCCTTAAAAGGATGAGGACATTGCTGTTGCACTGCCCTACTCCTGCAGATCCAATCACTCCTTCCCAGGTTTGGTGGTCTATGCCCATTCTGGCATTGTAGTCTCCCAGGAGCATGAGTTTTCTGTCCGGGGTGCTGCAGTAACAACAGAATCCAGGGCCCAGTTGTTCAAAGCGTTGTTAGCTTAACGAGCTCGTTAAGGGTCATTTCGTTAACTGTTTTAGCAGATTCAATATATACTATTCTGATATTTTTTGCAGAAAAATTTGTGAGTAGCTTTTGCACTGTAAAAGCTACTCACATTTTTTTCAGCAAAAAATTTCAGCATATTTTCGATGTAAATTTTAACGGATCGTTAACTAACGACATCGTTAGCTTTGAACAACTGGACCCTGATCATCATAGAACTTGTGTTTAATCTCATCTAGGTTGTTCATTGTGGGTACATAGGCACTTACAATTGTTGCATGCCTCTTGCCAGATAAGGAATGTCTCAGCATCATCAGGTGGTCATTTATGCCTTTTGGAAGTCCTGAGAGCTTGCTGACGAGGTGTGACTTGATGGCGAATCCTACTCCTGCTTCTTGCCGCTCTTCTTTCTTGCGTCCACTAATATAAGTACTACATCAACGTAAGACAGAAAATGCTCCACATTACGAAAACACGCCTATTCAAATACACTGAAAATTTTACCACCAAAAAATGGATATTTTTTATATTTCTGCTCAAAACATAGATTGTGGGTACTCGTTAGAACCGCCTCGTCGAGGCGTTTCTAACGAGTACCCACAATCTATGTTTTGAGCAGAAATAACAAAAATAATATATACCCCTGTAAACCCCAGTTTTACTATATAAAAGTGGGGTTTAAGGGGGTCAAAATTATATAGGCGTGTTTTCGTGATGCGCCATTTCTGAAGAAGGCACGCCATGGCAGAACGATTCTTCGCTGACAAAGATGGTCCATATCCTCCTGTACATGCATGTGCATTCCGTGCATGAAATGTACAAAGAAAACAGCAAAAACATAAAGCACAATACCGGTTATAACCGAAACGAATTTTAGCTATATCATTAAGCAGGAATATGGCATACAGTCAAATATATTTATACCGACACTCGATACAACGACAAAATTCGTTATAATGACAATTCGAATGTCACAAAACCCTCGCTCAAGAACTGACAGTTAATGAGAAATTATGCAAGAATAGTGCATTAAAACTTCAAGCAACATATGTTTTGGATATTGGTTAGAATCGGCTAACAAATATCCAAAGCATATGTTCCATGAGGAAATAAAAATAAAAAAAAAAATGTCTGTTTTATACATTATTTTGTCCATTAAGGATTCTTTACAACAGCAAATTCATTTAAAGGCAACATCTTTGAGAACAAAAGGTGTCGTAGTAATGAAGGTTCACTGTACCATCATTTTGGCCGCGCCATTCGAAAACGTGTCTTCGGTCAGCGGACAGCGCAGGTCGAGATCAATCTGCGCATCCATGCAATCTGATAAGGGCCTTCATTGTCCGCTAACAGAGTTATTACTACAGAATGTGTGAATGGAGAGCAAATGCCCGGATGATACTTTGTGCATGCGCAGTATGATATGGTTCTGCGCACTTTGCTAGTCGCAGTCCGTTTATCAATGTCTTAATACTTTTACATAAACATAGTAAAATTGTCATTTAGACATGAACTAAGCATTACGAAAACATGCCTATTCAAATATATTGAAAATTTTATTACCAAAAAATGAAAATTTTCAGATTAAAAATTCTGATATTTTTCGTATTTCTGCTCTAAGCATAGATTGTGAGTACTCGTTAGAACCGCCTCGGCGAGGCGGTTCTAACGAGCACCCACAATCTATGTTTTTGAACAGAAATAAGAAAATAATGTATACCCCTGTAAACCCCAGTTTTACTATATAAAAGTGGGGTTTAAGGGGGTCAAAATTGTATAGGCGTGTTTTCGTGATGGGGAGATATCATACAGTCTTCTTGAGGAAAATAATCAGCACGATGGGAGCGAGCTGCTGTTCCCCTCACAACGGCACCACACTGAAGCCGGGTGGACGAAAGATTACAAACCAATGCCCTTTGTATACAAGCTGACCATGATGACACACAAGGCAAAACTAATATAAAGCATTCTAATATATATACATCATTTTACCAGTCCGAATTAATAGCAGATACGAATTATGAGAGATGATTAATGCATGAATCAACTATCGCTAAGGTCCACGACCTCACTCATTCTTGCCTGTGCCTCTGCTTAGCCTCTACTAGGCTTTTGGCAATTCATTACGAAAACAAGTCTAATTAAATATTTTTAAATATAATGAAAAATTTACCACCAAAAAATGAAAATTTTCAGATAAAAATTCTTATAATGTTCATATTTCTGCTCAAAACATACATTGTGGTACTCGTATAACCGCCTCGACGAGGCGGTTGTAACGAGTATCCAGAATCTATGTTTTTGAGCAGAAATAAAAAAAAATAATGTTTACCCCTTTAAATCCCAGTTTTACTATATTAAAGTGTGGTTTAAGAGTGTCAACATTATAATCATGCTTTCGTGATGATTTCTTTGGCCAGATCTTGTGAATTAATAAGTATACAACATTTTTATCAAACTATTTCATATTGTTAAAGACCTATGCCTATTTCCATATTTTAGCCTCGACGTTGCCTCGGTCAGTGAAAATTGGCATTTGGCGAGCCCACTGGCTAGATTTTGTCGGTATCAGTCAGTTTGCGAAAAATTATCAAAGTATTCCTAAGGTTTCAAGAGCTATGAGTATTTTTGCTTACTATCACATTTTGGTCTCGGCATTGCCTCGATCAGGAAAAGTGGCATTTGGCAGTTCCTTTGTCTAGATCTTGTCAATATCAATTTTGTACAAAATTCCAAACCGTGATTTTAATCTACGCTCATCCACTAAGTACACTTAGTTTGAGTTAACCAGCCCAATGGATTAAATTAGTGAAACATGTTAAAAGGTGAGTGTCGGATTTGTGAAGTGGCCTCCTCATATGCTTCGAACAAAGGGACATAAATCGCGAGGATACGTCATAATGCATTTGTCTCACTCGACCAAACCACCACGCTGTGGCTCACCCACCCTGTACCGTAATAAAATTTTCTTTTGATGTTTTTGCAATTTTTTGTTGGTGAACTGCTTAGGTTCAAGGGAGACAATTCTTTCAATAATTAAGCTATTGGATGACGCAGGTGAAGTCCCTTTGTATAAAGCCATGTTAAGTGAAAACCCCATCCGGCGAATGGTCGCAGTGAAAACAGATAAATAAAACAAACAAAAACATACACACAAAAGAAAAAGAAAACAACACATAGATGAGATACGCGTCATACTGAAAGTTTTTTTTCTGGCATATGCGAAAGGCTCAGATTGGTCGGTCGCACATTCTGATCATTATATCTTTATGGTATGTCAAGATATCGACTCCACATCTTCCTGCAACCAACAGAAAGCCCTGTTCAGTGTGTGCGAATGCACAGACGTTCAGGGTCTTTGCTCTCCATAAGCTCCAATGTCAGATTGTCCCATAGCACGGCCCACTGATTTTTTCAAGTCTTTCTTTTGCAGTATCACATTGTTTTACAAAATATACGATTGCAAGTACAAAGCACCTTGAGAAGAATGGAAATCAATAATAATAATAATAATAATAAATAAAACAAAAACAACAACAACAACAATTTATTATCTTATATTTTCTTCGTCGAGCTAGACTGGTTTTATCACAGTTACCCATTTCATAGACGGACCCCCCTCCCCCGCCACCCCCACCCCCTCCCCCTGTATATAGCTCTGTTACATATGAGAAGAATGTTACAAATGTAGAATCAACAGGTTAATACGACTTTTAAATTATCACAGGTCTTCATTGTCGAGGGTCCGTCCCTCCACATGTTACTTATTTACCAGTTTGATGAGGGTCTTTGTCAAACAGCTGTGTCGATCCCCACAAACGATCGTCTTCCTCTATGTAGCGTAGGTATCAAGCAGCCGAGGGTATCCGATCATTACGAAAATACACCTATTCAAAAAAAATAGAAAATTTCACTTCAAAAACTGAAAATTTTCAGATAAAAAACTCTGATATTTTTCATATTTCTGCTCAAAACATAGATTGTGGGTACTCGTTAGAACCGCCTCGGCGAGGCGGTTCTAACGAGTACCCACAATCTATGTTTTGAGCAGAAATAAGAAAAATAATGTATACCCCTGTAAACTCCAGTTTTACTATATAAAAGTGGGGTTTAAGGGGGTCAAAATTATATAGTCATGTTTTCGTGATGGATGGTTAAACTATGTACATAAGCAAGAAGAAATCGGGTATAAGACGAATATTTCACTGGCGGTGATATTTCATCTTACCAACAGCAAGGACCTCTGACGGTATCATCTTACTAAGAAATTTCAAATTATATGTAAATATCAGGAACATATTAAAGAAATAATATGCAGTACTCGTTGTACTGGTCACTTTTGTTTTACTGGAAACGGTATATATTTATGCGTGGTATAATGACATCAAAATAATATCACACTTAAGTTTATGAATGATTCTATAATTTGATTCTGTCATGTCTATAAAATTCTGGGCCCAGTTGTTCAAAGCGTCGTTAGCTTAACCAGCTCGTTAAGGGTCATTTCGTTAACTGTTTTAGCAGATTCAATAAACAATATCCTGATATTTTTTGCTGAAATAATGTGAGTCTGTGCTGCAAAAGCTACTCACATTTTTTCAGCAAAAAAAAAAAAAAAAAAAAAAAAAAAAAAAATCAGCATATTTGCGTATCGCTCAATGTAAATTTTAACGAATCGTTAACTAACGGCATCGTTAGTTTTGAACAACTGGGCCGTGGTTATTATTCACTTTTGTTACATAGCAACGTCCGTACCAAAAAGTGTGAATACGGAAATACCTCTGAAAAGACAGTCACAGCCCTTCAAAGATTACGGATTAGGCGTTACGTATCTGAAAGTACTAAATAAAATAAAAAAAAATCGAATTTTGAACAAACGAAGGAAAATGACATAGAGAAAAAGTTAAAAAAAAAAAAAAAAAGAAATCAACTAAAATAAGTAAATAAATAAATATATACACAATCGCGACCAAACTTTAGAAAAAAAAAAAAAAAAAGCATTTGATATAGTTCTAAGTGCTAACCAATTTTGCAGCTCTGCAAGTAAAACTGGATTTTTAAGTGCTCCTAGGCCCTTGCTCTAAGTACACTTAGTTTGAGTTTTTGTTTGTGTTGAGGTTTTACGGCCCAGTCAACCCAATGGGGTCATGTCGAGCGCCGTCAGTTTATTTATTTATTTATTTTTTTTCTGGGCAAGCTTAGTCCTCTAAGCGGTTAACCAGTAGGTTTGTTTTTTCTTCCACCTCCGGCATTGCTGCCTCCGGTGGAGGTGTGTTTATCCGTCCACCTCCGGTATTGCTGCCACCGGTGAAGGATAGAACGTGCATCCAACGTGAAAACCACACGTTTACTGGGCAGGCTTTGTCCTCTAGGTTAACCAACCCGATGGATTAAATAAGGAAAACATATTAAAAGGTGAGTGTCGGATTTGTGAAGTGGCCTCCTCATGTGCTTCGAACATAGGGACATTAATCCCGAGGATGCGTCATAATGCTTTTGTCTCATACGACCTAACCACCACACTGTGGCTCACCCGCCCTGTAACCTGATCAAATTTCCTTTAAAAGACTAGCTTACCTGTTGTGCAATATATACGGCTTAGGTTCAAGGGAAGCAATTCATTCTATGATAAAGCTAATTGGAGGACGCAGGTGATGTCCCTTTGTAGATTAGCCTCTTTTTTTCGGAATGTCTGAAAATATATTGCTGGCTTTCTTAAAAATAATACGTAAAAGTAAAAACAATCATCCGGAGAGATACGATTACACACACACACACACACACACACACACACACACAGTGAGAGAGAGAGAGATTTGTTCCGCGTCATACTGTTTCTTTCTGGCATATGCGAAAAACAACACTCAGATTGTTCCGTCGCACATTCTGATCATAGTCTTCATTGTATGTCGATATATTCTATACCACAAAATCTTTTTGCAACAAGCTAGACAAAGCCCTGATCAGACTGTGTAAATGCAAAGGCGAAGAGTCCTCGTTCTTCACAAGCTCCAATGACACATTTACCCATATCACGGCCCACTAATTTTTATAAGTTTTGCTTTTGTCGTATCATTTTGTTTTACAAACATACCATGGTAAGTACAAAGCACCTTGAGAAGAATGAAGATCAAACGAAGAAATACAACATGAAGTTAAATGTATTAAATTTATTATCTTATGTTTTCTTCGTCGCGCTAGACTGGTATTATCACAGGTACCCACTTAATTCATAGATAGACCTCTGCATCACGAAAACATACCTATATAATTTTGACCCCCTTAAACCCCAGTTTTATATAGTAAAACTGGGGTTTACAGGGGTATACATTATTTTTCTTATTTCTGCTCAAAACATAGATTGTGGGTACTCGTTAGAACCGCCTCGCCGAGGCGGTTCTAACGAGAACCACAATCTATGTTTTGAGCAGACATATGAAAA
Source organism: Anodontia alba (assembly GCA_964016985.1). Taxonomy (NCBI): domain Eukaryota; kingdom Metazoa; phylum Mollusca; class Bivalvia; order Lucinida; family Lucinidae; genus Anodontia; species Anodontia alba. The sequence goes on from OZ024824.1 coordinate 103,955,416, forward strand.
ATATCAGAGTTTTTTTTATCTGAAAATTATCAGTTTTTGGAGGTGAAATTTTCTATGTATTTGAATAGGCGTGTTCGTAATGGTATATTTGTATATAGCTCCCCAGGAAGCATTCTACATAAATCTATAGCGGCCCGCTATAATTTTATGTAGAATGCTAGCTTGGTCTGTTACATGTGATAAGAATGTTATATATGTAGATTCTACTGGTTAGTACGACTTTAAATCATCACAGGTCTTCATCGTCCAGGGTCCGTTCCTCCACATGGTACTCATTTACCTATATGATGAGAGGTTATATCCAACAACGTCCCCACAACACACACCGGATAAGGGCTTGAGCATATGAAAGTACTACATAAAACAAAAAGTTGTTGAACTGAAGAACAAAGAGATAATTGTTCGGTCCCTATAGGGTTTCCATTCCAAGGCGGTACTGTCAATGTGGTACTGCTTGTTAAATATTCTGTTCGCTTACAATTATTTTTCTTTTAACAATTATGTAAGTTAAAAAAGATATTCAATTAAGTTTTGGGTAACAGACTTACCACCTTTTGGGGAAATGCTTACCATCTGTTCATTTTTTGTGGCTGTTAAATTGTTTTTGTCTGGCTTTCCCTTTGATGTGGGTCTGATCGTTTCAGTTCCAGTCCACTTGTTAACTTTCTAAAGTAATCAGTGGATCAACACATTAAACATACAGACAAATATCTCAATATCATGATGAAATAAAACACAAGAGCTGCCAGCAGACACCATAGCTCGCCTGGAATTGGGGTGATACTGGAGTGTCAAGGTGCTCTACAGGACCAGTCTGAACTAGGACTGCACTGTTTGCTTAGGTCTATCTGTCCCAATACTTAGGATCATTACGGTAAGAGGAAATGTTATGGCATTTTAGCTCTTGATAGTATTTCTTGTGCCATGGTTTGGCCATTTGTTGTCATGAATTTGACATTATCAGGGATCAATTATAAAATTTCTAAGTCGGTGACCTTGACCTTGAGGTCATAGGCAAGGGTGGGGTGATGATGAATAAAACTTTGGACCTGTATCTATTTTCATTTCAAATATGAACCATATCTATCATATGGTTTGGAAAATATGAGCTCTTCAAACACTTAAATATTAAATTTCTAAGTTCTTAACTTTGGCATTGAGGCCATAGGCAAGGGCAGTGAGTATTGCTGAATAAAACTTTGGACCTGTATCATCATCATGTCAAATATGAACAAAATCCATCATATGGTTTGGAAAATTATGAGCTCTTAAAAATCTTTACATTTAAAATTTTTAAGTCCATGACCTTGACCTGACCTTGACCTTGAGGTAATGGGCTCGGGTATTGCTGAATAAAACTTTGGAACTATATCTATCATCATACCAAATACGAACCAAATCTGTCAAAAGATCTGAAAAATATAAGCTCAAAAACTTTAATATATTATTTTTTAGTCTGTGACCTTGACCTAGATGTCATAGGCATAGGCAGGGTACTGCTGAATAAAACTTTGGAATTGCATCCATCATCATACCAAATATGAACAAAATCCATCATATAGTTAGGAAAATATGAGCGCTTAAAAATCTTTAACATTAAAAATTTCTATGTCTATGTCTATGACCTTGACCTGACCTTCAAGTTGAGATAATGGGCAGAGGTATTGCTGAATAAAACTTTGGAACTATATCTATCATCATACCAAATATGAACCAAATCTATTAAATGGTCTGGAAAATATAAGCTCTTTAAAAACTTTACCGTAAATGTGGACTCGGACGCCGACGCCGGGGGTAGTGCAATAGCTCTTCCTGGACTTCGTCCAGGCGAGCTAAAATTGTACAACAAAACGTTGTGAAACAACGCTAAGCCCGACCACAGACGAGTAACGTCAAGTATAATTCTGAAGGTTTAGGAATACGTCCTTATCGGGTCTGCGGAACGGCCAAAGGTCGTCGAATTGAAAGGGACATCAAAACTGCTAACCTTGATCGGGTGCCATGCTAGAAAATAGTGTCTACGGGTTATGTGAATAGGATAAAATGCTGCATCAGCATTTGCACTATGTCCCAGCGGGCACATGACGTTTATACAACGTAGTCTCAACGTCGATGCAACGTCTTGACGTTGCATGGACGTTGAGACGACGTTGTATAGACGTCATGTGTCTGCTGGGGTACGTCTGGTTTGGTCTGCAGCGCTGCTAATTTAATGGATCGACTGTTCAAATAGGTTATTCATTATATTATCCTATCGAGAGACAGCAGTCAGTCAATTCCGCTCAGTAAACAACTAGGTCCAATTAACTGGTTTCCTCTGCTTTTATTGTTAGTTCACATGCGCTAGAAGTGCTCAAGGTGAGCTATTGTGGTCAGTCAATGTCCGTCGTCCGTCGTGCGTCGTGCGTCGTGCGTCGTGCGGTGTCAACAATTGCTTTAAAAGCCTACTCCTCCTACATCCCTGGACCAATAGACTCAATACTGGGTAGGAAGCATTCAGGTGACTTGTAAATCAAAAATAGCTAAAATTGTTTCATTCGGAAATCGAAGAAGGCCGCCATGGCCGCCATCTTGAAAATCTATTTTTCGCTTCTGCTTCTGAACCGAAAGGCCAAATGACTTGAAACTTTTTAGAAAGCATCCAGGTGACTTGTAGATCAAAAATAATAGCTAAACCGTTCCGATCAGTAATCCAAGATGGCCGCCATTCTTGAAAATCTACTTTTCCCTTTTTTCTACGAAAGTTCAGTTGACTCGACACTTGTTAGGAAGCCTCGAGGTGACTTGTAGATAAAAAATAACTAAATCGGAAATCAAAGATGGCCGCCTTTTCGGCCATTTTGAAAATCTATTTTTCACTTCTTCTCCTGAACCGAAATGATAATTAACTTGAAACTTGGTAAAAAGCATCGGGGTGTCTTGTACATAAAAAAGTTAAAATGGGTCCGATCGGAAATCCAAGATGGCCGTCATGACGGCCATCTTGAAAAGCTAATTTTCACTTCTTCTCCTGAACAGAAAGGCTAAATGACTCGAACCTGGGTAGGAATCGATGGAGTGATTTGTAGATCAAAACTAGCTATAATTGTTCCGATCGGAAATCCAAAATGGCGGCCATCTTGAAAATCTGTTTTTCGCTTCTTCGCCTGAGCCGAAAGGCTAATTGACTCAAAACTTGGTAGGAAACATAAGGGTGACTAATAGATCGAAAATAGCTAAAATCGTTCCGATCAGAAATCAAAGATAGTCGCCCTGGCAGCCATCTTGAAAATCTATAGTTTGCTTCTTCTCCTGAACCGAAAGGCCAATCGACTTGAAACTTGGTAAGAAGCATCGAGGTGATTGCAGATAAAAAAAAAAAAAAAAAAATAGGTAAAATCGTTCCGATCGGAAGTACAAGATGCCCCCCACAGTTGCCATCTTGAAAATCTATATTGAACTTCTGAATAGAAAGGCCTATTTGATAGGAAGTATCGGGGTGACTTGTAGATCAAAAATAGCTAAAATCATTCTGATCGGAAATCCCAGACGGATGCCCTAGCAGCCATGTTGATAATATATTTTGAACTTTTTCTCCTAAACTAAAAGGGCAATTGACTCAAACTTCATTGGAAGTATTGAGGTGACTTGTAGATCAAAAGTAGCTAAAACCGTTCTGATTGGAAATCCAAGATATCCGCCATCTTGAAAATCCATATTGAACTTCTTCTCTTGAACTGAAAGGCCAGTTGACTCAAACTTGTCTGGTATTGAGGTGAGCGATACAAATATGGCCCTCTTGTTAACATCTTTATTAGGAATGACTTCCTTTCCCTTAAGCTAAATACAAAACTGAAAGGTCGCCTTTGGAAGCAAAGAACACAGAAAAGAGAAGAAAATTGGAGACTCGGTTTTAATGAAGTCTTTTCGCATGCAGCAATATAGTTTGCCGTTACGAAAACCTGCCTATTCAAATACAGTGGAACCCCGATAATTCAAAGTCCAAGCGACCAAACAGTTTTGTTTAAATTATTGAGATTTTGAATAATTGAGGGTTAAAATTCACACATACATCTAAGTCGGAACTTCAAAATGATTTTGAATTATTGAGAATTCCGAATTACTGGAGTTTGAATTATTGAGGTTTACTGTATATAGAAAACTTCACCTCTAAAACTGAAAATTTTCAGATAAAAACGTAGATTGTGTGTACTCGTTAGAACCGCTTCAGCAAGGCGGTTTTAACGAGTACCCACAACCTTTATTTTGAGCAAAAATATGAAAAATAATGTATACCCCTGTAAAGTTTTGCTTTATAAAAGTGGAGTTTAAGGGGGTCAAAATTACATAGGCATGTGATGCGAAGCTGAATTCGCCTCCTAGCACTGGCTTAAGCGATATTTGATTTTCAAACTAACCAGAATGGGCTCAATGATCCCAAAGGCAATAAAAATGTATACAGTCGAACTTCAATGGCTCGAACATCTTTGGGACCATAGAAAATTGTTCGAGACATGGATAGTTCGAGCCACTGAGGGTTAATAATTGTACCAGGTCAGGAAGCAAATAATGATAATTTAGGGATTTTTTTTTCTCGATTTTCTACACAATAATTGTATGTTGAGTGGACACATTAGAATCGCCTCGATGAGGCGATTCTAATGAGTACACACAACATACAATTTCATGATAAAATAAGAAAAAATCCCTGAATATTTGTTTTCTTGAGCTATCGGAAGAATTTCGCAGGGACTCAAGAACGAGTTCGAATTAGCCATGGTAAACGAGCCATCAGTGTTCGAGCTATTGAGGTTCGACTGTATCTGCTCTTTAATGAAATTATTCATGCGTCTTTATGTGCTATTGTTGTTGTTGTTGTCTTGTAAAGTTCTGCCTGTTATTTTACGGCGAAACTCTGATCAAATGTTAATTAATTAAGATGATTTCTGTCTTTCCGCTGTCGGCTGAATTTCACTCGCGAGAATTTTGAGACGGAAACCGTGAGACTCTATTGTCTTTCCTTAAGTGGCAGGAGTTTAATACGTAATCGATGTCTGGACGATAAAAAATATAAAACAATCACTACTGTAAAGTTCTAATTTGTCAATAACAGATTTTATTTGTTTGTTTGTATTGAGGTTTTACGGCCCAGTCAACCCAATGGGGTTATGTCGAGCGCGGTCAGTTTACCTAACCACATATTTACTGGGCAGGCTTAGACCTCTAAGCGGTTAACCAGTACTGTGCACATTCTTTCGCCAGAAACTGACAACTGCCCTTCTTGAATCAGCGGAAGGGAGAGAATGACCGTAGAAAATATTTCAATCTCCACGAAAGAATGTTGCCGACCTCGACGGGGGTTGAACCCGCGACCTCCTGGTCTCCAGTCGGACGGCGCATCCAACTGAGCCACCGAGGCCGGCCAATAACAGATTTGCTCTGACAGAACACGCGTGCATCAAGGATCAGCTCGGTTATATCATTTTAATTGGGCTCTGCGGCTGTCATGGGCTGCTGTTGCACACAGCTGACCAGAGATGATGTGCTCTTCCAACCTTGACACTATCGGGATTGATGTAGTTCAGAGAAGGTTTGAATTTTAAATCTTCTTGCCGCTGAGATTCTAATACCGAGCTGATTGCGATGCTGAACAATCATTACGAAAATGTGCCTATTTAATTTTGACCCCCTTAAACCCCACTTTTATACAGTAAAACTGGGGTTTACAGGGGTATACATTATTTTTCTTATTTCTGCTCAAAAACATAGATTGTGGGTACTCGTTAGAACCGCCTCGCTGAGGCGGTTCTAACGAGTACCCACAATCTATGTTTTTAGCAGAAATCTGAAAAATATCAGAATTTTTTATCTGAAATTTGTCATTTTATGGTGGTAAAATTTTCAGTGTATTTGAATAGGCGTGTTTTCGTAATGTCCCTCCATTCGTTTCTGGTTGACACATTCTCCTAATGGCAGCCCATATATATGTATATATTCAGAAGTTGTTTGATTCTACTTGAACCAAATAAGTTCAGAGGATGACTTCGTTGCCAGTTAACGTACATATCATTCTCGATACCTTCTGTCGTGATCAAGCGTGCAAACAGGTTGAACAATTTCTTATATTTGACACATTCCAGTACTCCTAGCAGGGTCAGCAGAGCAGAAATCTGGATTTTACCAGGGAGTTGCTGAATCTGTTTCAAAGACTTCCTCTGGAACTGTTCTAACAGCCTATTTCTTGACCTGTAGGCCATATAACATGCGGGGCATTACATAGTTCGATCACAGTTTCATCTACAGACACTCTGCTTCAAACCGTTTCCGCAATGAAGTCCATTAGTGTGTAGACAGTTCTTCTCCCCAGAGCAACTTTCTCTGTGACATTGACCTTCTTGTTTATCTCCCTGTGTATGCCCAAGTGGCATTACGAAAACACGCCTATTCAAATGTACTAAAAATTTTACCACCAAAAAATGAAAATTTTCAGAGAAAAAAATCTGATATTTTTCATATTTCGGCGAGGCGGTTCTAACGCGTACCCACAATCTATGTTTTGAGCAGAAATAAGAAAAATAATGCATACCCCTGTAAACCCCAGTTTTATTATATAAAAGCGGGGTTCAAGGGGGTCAAAATTATATAGGCGTGTTTTCGTGATGGGTGGCGTGTTGTACCTGGCTCATCTCTTCGTCATTCATGATACACGACCTTCTGTTGATGGGAAAACGGGTCCTAGTAGGTCAAAATAGAGTTGACTCTCGTTATCTCGACCTCGCTTATCTCGAATAACCGCTTATCTCGAAGTGAAAATCTGGTCCCTTCCTAAACATGAAAATCTAACAACATGTAAAAAATATTGTAGAAAAGAGGAGAAATTGCTCCTAAGGAGCAATTTCTCCTCTTTTCCACAATATTTTCAATATATATCTCTAACTTCAAGAGTCCAATTACACATATATTTGTTAAATGTGGTTAATGGAATTAGTTTTTCCTCAGTTCTGCAAATCTGATGTGTCGAAGTACGGATATCCCGAAGTATTTCAGAGTGTCCCGACGAGAGTCGACTGTACTGCCTTTCTTTGGATGGATCACAAACCGTGCTCTATTAGCAAAGTTTTCAGAGGCTAGTATTTGCATCTCAACGGAAGAGGTACTCAACATGACGGGATCATCAGCCACAGTGATACGATGGATTCAAATTTAGCCGATCTTAGCACTGGTAAATGTATTGTTGTATCTCTTGTAGTGTGCCGTAGACAGGATTCCTCCTTGTCGAACACCCTGCTTGTTCACAAATCGATTAAAGAGTGAACCTTCCCATTTCATAACAGTTGTGAGGTCAAAGTACTGGTTACATAGTAGCAACCAGTCCGCACCAGTAATACCATCCTGATACAACCGTCTAAGAAGAACGTTGTGATCCATCACGTCGAAGGCCTTCTGTGCGTCCAACATGGCAACAACTAACAGTTCACGAGAATTCTTTGATTCAGAAATATACTCAGAGTGAAAAAGAGCTGCGTCAGTGGAAGTGCGGGCAGCAGTGAAACACCTCTGTAGACCAGACTGCGTCCAGTCGAGGATAAAGTTGTGTCTTCTATTCAGAGTATTTTCAATCACCTTCAGTATGACGGTAGTAAACGTACATTTGTAATTCCGCGGTAGTTTGTTGGATCTGCCCCGTTTCCTTTTTTGAAGATCGGGGTAAATAAGCCTTGCTTCAAGACTGCAGGTACTTGTTGACCGGCGCGCGAATCGCGCCGGTCTCTTAAAATAGCTTCGGATTTTTACATATGGCAGCGTGTTCGATTAGCTCACTAAGGACTTTTTTTTTTATATTTGCCGGGATCGTCGGTTTAAAAAAAAAATCTTATTACAAACTGAGTTGCAAACAGATTAATGTCTATTTTATTTCCATTTCAATCAAGAAATTTCATAAAGCTAAATGAAAGCAAACATTAACTCTTTCGGTGCCAAATTTCAGACGCCACTGTCGTCTTTAGCAAACTGTCGCTTGAAAAAGAAGTTTATACGTAAAGTTGAAAGACTGACTGTCAAACAGCGTAGATCCAGATAAGACGGCTTATATGAGCTGTCTCATCTGGATCTATGCTGTTTGCAAAAGCCTATTGTTATCGCCTGTGGCAGTGAAAGTTAAAGAATCATATTGTTGTTCGACTTTACCTGTTTTCAATAAATTAAAAATTTATTAAACTTTAGTATACCCTTGTCCCATATCTCTATGTAAATATGAACAAAATTTGCGCCGGTACTTAGACGTTTACGTCTAAATATTTGTCTTGTTTGCATTTAAAATGCAATCGATCATATCTCGAAGGTACTGTACCACAGAGCTTCCATCATAGATAAGGCCTTCACTTGTTATATCCAAGCAGTCAGCTGCCTTATTCGATTTCAGCTTTTTGAGTGCTATTTTAACCTCTTCCACAGAAGCAGGTGCGATTACATGTACGTCACTCGAGGAAGGACAAATATTGAAAGTACGTTGATATCGTCTGTGTAGGTTTTCTTCAGTTCTGTGTCAAAATTGATATCCTGAGCTGGTGTTGAAAGAGAGCCAATATCCAAGCCATCACATATTTCCTCGGAGGACTCAAAATTTTTTCATTGACACGGAGAAAATGTAGGAAGGCGTCTTTTGTTTTCAGATGCTCCTCAGCCAACCTATAGAACGTTTCACGGCCTTCTGAGGACATTATTTGGTGGTTATCTTTGCCTATTTTTGTCTCTGAGTTTTTCTCAATGTTCTCTTGACCTGTTTCTGATAATCAACGGATGAGCATTCTCCACCGAGTCCTCAGTTACCTCCATTGCAGCGATGTCTCCTTACAGTGTTGCAAGTCCCGCCAATTTAAGGATGTAACGCATCAGAATACCAAAAAAGGAAACTTTATGTAATATAAAAATAATGTATCTGTTCTGCGAATGTGGAAAAAAACATTAACCCATTTATGCCTAGCGTCCCATTAAAGGGACATTGGCAAACGGTGCAGACCCAGATCAGACGCCGCAGAACGCGGCGTCTGATCAGGACTTACACTGTTTGAATTACAGAAATTTCTATAAAACATGGCAATAATAAAAAACTAACCAGGTACTCCTCATATTGGAAATGTATCGGTCCGAAGGGTGACGGTAGAAGAGTCCATTAGGCATAAATGGATTGAAGTTAAATATCATTAAAATATAACCGCAGACATATGGCAAATCAAAAGGACCTTGTAAGGTATTCGCTCTACCTTACGATTTGCGCTTCAAGGGAGATAACAGAAAATACGCTACTGTCATCATATAAAAAGTTAGAACCGAAACTGAGGTTTCTTTCAAAATGGGTTGTCTTGACATGATAATGAAAAAAAAAATGCAGATTTGGTTTTGTGGAAAATGTTGATTAATCCATTGTAGTCGGGAGACCCGTAAAAGGGTAATTGGCAAACAGTGCAGACCCAGATCAGACGCCGCAGAACGCGTCGTCTGATCAGGGTCTCCAGTGTTTGCAAATAGTTTAGCCATTTTTCTCTAGGAATATGTAGATCTCATAGTCGGACGTACCTAAAATTGAAATTGAAAGCTTCCAATATATTGTGTGGGAGAGTCTATTCAGTATACAATGGGTTAAGGATACAATGACGTTTTTAAACCAGACTTTGCCAGTAATCCGTCTCCCCTGTATTTCGTTTAAAGTAGATCCTGAGGTTATTAAACTTTTTCATGCTCAATTCAGCTGCGTATGAAATTTGTCCTGAATATAAATCTCAAATTACTAAAATTGCAAATGTTTCTCGCTAAATGTAGCTGAGCATGAAAATTTGTCTTTTAATAAATATGTAAGTGCCACTTATTGTTGGTATTGCCATATTTATAAGCAGAGAAAATTTCAAGCCTGTTGAGTTGAGCACGAAGATAGTTTTATAACCTCGCATCACGAAAACATGCCTATAAAATTTTGACCCCCTTAAACCCCACTTTTATATAGTAAAACTGGGTTTAACAGAGAAAACATTATTTTTCTTATTTCTGCTCAAAAACATAGATTGTGGGTACTCGTTAGAACCGCCTCGCCGAGGCGGTTCTAACGAGTACACACAATCTATGTTTTGAGGAGAAATATGAAAAATATCCGAAGTTTTTAATCTGGAAATTTTCAGTTTTTGGAGGTGAAATTTTCTGTGAATTTGAGTAGGCGTGTTTTCGTAATGGGGGCTAGAATAGCTCATTTGGTTATGATGCTTGGTCAAAAAACTAAGCTAGGATACAGAACTGATGTCAGTAAAATATTACTGAGTGGAATATCATATCATATTTTAGTTTCAACACATAAGAAATTCTTTGCAAGGCACTATGACCATGACATTCCCTTCTAATAACTGATGTTTTTGCCACAGCCTAGCCATGGACGGACTTTCTAAATCCCGGACATTAGTTCCCATATTTTCCTTAATATCTGCTCAGGCTGATAGGCATGGTTGGCGAAGCATGCTTATATTTTCCATGGACGCCTGATTACTCCCCTTTCATTTTGGGTCCATGTCTGTCTGTCATAACATTCCTGATTTTGCCTTTCTGTATGTCGACTTAATGATTTTCCGAAATACTATTTTGGTATGTTGGCCTTTAACGCATTACATCCGGCAAAATAGTGTCTTGGTGAGTCATGGAGCCCCATGCTCTCTTTTATGATACTCGTTGAAAACGACATTAAACCAGGCATCTGTTTTATACATACCTATTAGATATATTATGTAAGTCATTTGTTTACCCATGATCAATAGAATTAACCATATAATCGGAAACAAATGCCATTAATGACTGAAAACTGAACAGTGACATGGGAAAATATGTTTTAGGGCATATTCCGGCAGCAATTGCCAAGATTAGTTGACGCAATCATTTTAGGATCAGGTTTTACAATTTGTATTATCATCGAATAGGTAAAAATATTGTTGAATAATAAAATTCCTTATCAGAATGCTCGGTTTTGGCTGAACTGCATCGAGGTTCGTGCTGAGGGTTCGCGTAAAGTCGTAAGATACGTTTTCGCAGAAGCTCAATTTACGAATACAGACAGACTAAACGGCCCTATTGTTACAGCAATATTAACCCTTAAAGTGCTTTTCACAACTGCAGCATTTTGATTTTGGTTTTGTAATTGCTTCTTTTGAATTATTTTTCAAAGAAAATAAGAAATGACATTTCATGTGAATCGTCTGCCTAGCAGACGATTCACATGAAATGCCAGTCTTATTTTCTCAATAAAGCAATAAAACAAGTTGAATGTCGTCTGCTACAAGTTTGCTTATCGCTTTTATGTTTAATAATGAACACAACTCTCAAGTGACCAACAGAATCGTATCGATTTTCAGCGTAGCTATGATGCGCTACTTTAAAATTCAACAAACACTCATTCTTTAATTTTAAATAAGACTCCCTGCAGAAATGTACTAATATGTTATTGCCAAGTAATGGTGGTGCTATAAATATTGATAGGTACACAACATGCATTTTTTGTTTTCAGTGTTCCATCACGAAAACATACCTATGTAATTTTGACCCCCTTAAACCCCACTTTTATGTAGTAAAACTTGGATTTACAGGTGTATACATTATTTTTCTTATTTCTGCTCAAAAACATAGATTGTGGGTACTCGCCGAGGCGGTTCTAACGAGTACCCACAATCTATGTTTTGAGCAGAAATATGAAAAATATCAGATTTTTTATCTGAAAATTTTCATTTTTTTGGTGGTGAAATTTTCAATATATTTGCATAAGCGTATTTTCGTAATGGCTACTGGGTAGACAAAGTACTCGCAGATAGGCGTATTCTTCGCTCTAGCGCAAAACCTTAACCTAGTCCTGCTGAACCCGGATATACCCTGCCTTTGCAAACAGTGTAGATCCAGATCAGTTGGCTTCTTAAGAAGCCAACTGACCTGGATCTGCACTGTTTGCCATTAAGTATGTGAATGTATATCAACAATCCGATCAAATAATCTGATTGGCTGAAAATTAGAAGTGGGCGTGACTTCTTAATTTATTCAGCATGACAAGGGTTAACGTTTTACCACTCTCCGGGATTCAGCGACAGATGGCATTTTTCTTATCCTCCGCCCCTTGCCGCCCCCCCCCCCCCCCCCACACACACACCCACCCACCCACACACACAAGGATTTGACATTCCATGCAAATTATTTCAAATGGAGACATTTTGCATGAATTTTGCATGGCATGTCAATGTCGGTTTTCTGGGGAAAATAAGAAAAACAATATTTCAAAACGTCGTCTGTTGGAGCTTTTAGCCAGAGTTCTAAGCACCTAAGAACCGTGCAAAATTGTAGCAGACGACATTTATATAGGCATACGATTAACATTAAATGTGAAACCTTCTTGTCTCGGAGAACTGACAAAAATAAATGAATAATAATAAAAAAAAATAATCCGCTGCTGTTGTAATCTGCGTTTTAAGGATTAAATAGGGAAAAATATATTTACTGCAGTAGAAAACAAATTAACAGCTTTAAAGTTGGATTGAATACTTAGACAGCTCTTGTCGCGTCAAAAAAGAAGGTATCCACGAACATATATGACATGCCCAGGCTGAGAACAAACCGTACAGAGATGCTTCATGATAATTACTTCTCTTCATACATACAAATGAAAGCCCTGATCAGACTGTGCAAACGTGCAGGCTGAGCTGAATCTTCGCTGTCCACATAATGGCCGAGGACACATACATTTTCGATTGCTCGGGCTAAATAATCATGTAATAGGGTCAGTTAATATGACATCAAAGACGGTATTCTATTCTAGCGTTTTGTAAATGCAAGTTGTTACTTTACTGAGATATAGTTTGACATACCTAATACATAAAATATAACAACAACAACAATGTTAAACAACAACTTTCAATAATAATAATAATGATAATAATAATTACAATAATAATTACAATAATGCGAAATGGACAGGGCTATGAAGACCTTTGATCATAGACAGAAACCACAAACGTCCCTATATCAATATAATAATAATAGTTTTTATTCAATCCTATTCTCTATTGTGTTTCATTGCAGGTTAAACGACCAAGAAGACGAAATACGGACGGACAGCACAACGAAAACCTTAGGTCATGGACAGTAACCATCGACGTCCCTATGTCAAGCCATGATCTTGTCAAATGATAGTGCCTATACTTGAATCTGTGTAATTCGTTGATTTTCTACACTTCAGTATCTATTTTGCAACATTTAAAGAACAAAATACAGTATAACCTCAATGGCTCGAACCCGGATGGCTCGTTTACCGTGGATGATTCGAACTCTTTTTTCAGTCCCTACAAAATCCTCCCAATAACTCAAGAAAACAAATATTTAGGGTTTTTTTTTTCTTATTTTATCATGGAATTGTATGTTGTGTGTACTCATTAGAATTGCCTCATCGAGGCGATTCTAATGAGTACACACAACATACAATCATTGTGTAGAAAATCGAAAAGATTACCCTAAATTATCGCTATTTGCTTCCTGAACTGGTGCCATAATTAACCCTCAGTGGCTCCACCCATGTCTCGAACCAATTTCCATGGCCCCAAAGATGTACGAGCCATTGAGGTTCGATTGTATGATGAATGTGACCTTTCTTAAAGACGCTTTTCGAAGTATTTGAAACCAGGAAGTCTGAAGTCCATATAGCCTTATATGTATAACTCATCACGAAAACATACCTACATACGTAATTTTGACCCCCTTAAACCCCCAGTTTTATGTAGTAAAACTGGGGTTTGCAGGGGTATTCATTATTTTTCTTATTTCTGCTCAAAAACATAGATTGTGGGTACTCGTTAGAACTGCCTCGTCAAGGCGGTTCTAACGAGTACCCACAATCTATGTTTTGAGCAGAAATTTGAATAATATCAGAATTTTTTATCTGAAAATTTTCATTTTTTGGTGGTAAAATTTTCAGTATATTTGAATAGGCATGTTTTCGTAATGTGTCGACTTATTACTCTGGCTTTTCTGATGAATAAAGATTTGTATTCGTAGGCAGAATTGCGACTTGATTATTGTGACTACATGTGTATTTGTATGCTGGATGAGGCGAAGTATGTAAGTGTGGAGGAAGCATTTACATCATGAAAACATGCCTACATAATTTTGATCCCCTTTAAACCCCACTTTTATATAGCAACACTGGGGTTTACAGAGATATAAATTATCTTTCTTATTTTGCTAAGGAACATATATTGTTGGTACTCGTTAGAACCGCCTCGGCGAGGCGGTTCTAACGAGTACCCATAATCTATGTTTTTGGCAGAAATATGAAAATATCAGAGTTTTTTATCTGAAAATTTTCAGTTTTTGGAGGTGAAATTTTCTATATATTTCAATAGGCGTGTTTTCGTACTGAGAAGTGATGTTTTGTTAGGTTTTACTGTTTAAGGTCGTCATTTTATGCTTGTATAAGTTTATAGTTTTCATTTAACATCATGATGTGAGATGTACAGAATAAATAAATAATACATAAATAAATAAATTATGCCTATGACACGTTTGGTCAGCCAGCTAGCGAAGTCATGGCTCAGGTTCATAGATGACACAGACATGAAATGGTCGCACAGTCGCGATAGTCTAGACACCTTTATTCGGGAAGGTAACAGATTTCGAATGACAAACACCTATTTCTGGATACCCATTCAAGACTCATGGCCAATTGGGTAAGTGTAGATCTATGCACAACGCCTACAGACATCCGTAAGTAGAGTTGACTCTCGCTATCTCGACCTCGCTTATCTCGAATAACCGCTTATGTCGAAGCGAAAATCTGGTCCCTGCCTGAATATGAAAATCTAACAACAGGTAAAAAATATTGTGGAAAAGAGGAGAAATTGCTCCTAAGGAGCAATTTCTCCTCTTTTCCACAATATTTTCAATATATCCCTGACGTCAAGAATCTAATTACATATATATTTGTTAAATGTGGTTAATTGAATTATGTTTATCTCAATTCTGCAAATCTGATATGTCGAGGTACGGATATCTCGAAGTATTTCAGAGAGTCCCTTGGAATTCGAGATAACGAGAGTCGACTGTTTCTCTAACCCGCCAGATGCAACCCAAAACAGTGCTGCAACAATATCCAGTACTGCCTTGTACTCATCTTCATGCAGGCGCATTTGCTAGGAGCCGGAAACATAGGAGTTGGGATTTTTCTAACCAGCTCTTTAAACAAGCCATCACGAAAACATGCCTATATAATTTTGACCCCCATAAACCCCACTTTTATATTGTAAAACTGGGGTTTACAGGGGTATACATTATTTTCTTACTTCTACTCAAAAACATAGATTTTGGGTACTCGTTAGAACCGCCTCGCTGAGGCGGTTCTAACGAATACCCACAATCTATGTTTTTAGCAGAAATATGAAAATATCAGATTTTTTTAAATCTGAAAATTTTCATTATTTGGTGGTAAAATTTTCAGAATATTTGAATAGGCATGTTTTCGTAATGCCTTGCTCAGACCATTAAAAAGGTACAGAAGGCCGACCAGTCATCACGAAAACATGCCTATATAATTTTGACTCCCTTAAACCCCACCTTTATATAGTAAAACTAGGGTTTTACAGGGGTATAAATTATACTTCAAATTTCTGCTCAAAACCATGGATTATGGGTACCTGAGGCGGTTCTAACGGAATCGCCTCGCCGAGGCGGAACTAACGAGTACCCACAATCTATGTTTTGAGCAGAAATATGAAAAAATCAGAATTTTTGTCTGATTTTTTTTTTTCATTTTTTTTGGTGGTGAAATTTTCAATTATTTGAATAGGCGTGTTTTGGTTATGTCACGTGGTCTTCGCGTGCGAGCCAGACTCAAATCGGATCTAACGTTGATGGGCCGCTTCAGGAATCAGGACCTTGTATAGAACAACAGAACTTTGCCAAATGATATTTTCAACACAGACTTTAAATCGTCGTCTTGAGTGACAGGTTAGTGAACGTGTGACACCAGTTGCACAGCACAAATATTGTCTCCATCATTTCTGGCAGCAAATTTGACAAACTATATGCGAGAGATACCAAACGCTCATTAAAGGAAAGTAGAAAACCTCTGCTCAACAGAACATGACTTCCTGAGTCACGTTTCAAAATGTTGAATAGACAATAACCAAAAAATGGACAGATCAAACAAGGAATACTCGAGAAAACTACTGGATCAGATTTCTGATTTCTGAACACTTTGCGACCGCATGATATCAAAAAAGGAGACTGATTGTCCTAAATGGACACTACCCTTAGCGTCAAGGTTCTGACATACTATAATTTTCCGTAGATTATTCTCAATGAACACTACAAAGAATGCATTCTGCGCTTTTGGAATAAAAACAGGCTCCGAGGTTATAAAACTTTTTTCATACTCAACTCAGCTGAGCATGAACTTTTCTTTGCTAAAAAATATGAAAATGCCAACTATTGTTGGCATTTTCATATTTATTAGCAGAGGAAATTACATGCTCAGCTATGTTTAGCATGAAAGAATTTGCAATTGTTAATATTCTTAGATTTGTTTGCATCACAATTTCATGCTCAGCTGAGCATGAAAAAAGCCAGACTGTATATTTGGTACGTTGTTTGTCTAACGTTACCATATTCCATTGAATGGTGTTGATAAGTTTTTGTATCAGTATTGATGGTTGATTATATATGTTTCAGTGTGATGTTTCACAGATGGGGTAGAGGACCCTATGCGGACTGAAGATATATTTGTAATCTGGAGCTGTATCAGAATTAAGGGTGAGGTTTCGCGCGAATAAAACTGGTTTAAGCCCCTAACAGTTTTCTTACTGACTCTTCTGTCGCAGTTCTTTCTCTGTTTACATACGTTTGTATTGTCCTATTTTGTTTCATCACGAAAACATACCTATATAATTTTGACCCCCTTAAACCCCACATTTATATAGTAAAACTGGGGTTTACAGGAGTATACATTAATTTTCTTATTTCGGCTCAAAAACATATATTTTGGGTATTCGTTAGAACCGCATCGCTGAGGCGGTTCTAACGAGTACCCACATTCTATGTTTTGAGCAGAAATAGGAAAAATATCCGAATTTTATATCCGAATATTTTCATGTTTTGGTGTTGAAATTTTCAATATATTTGAACAGGCGTGTTTTCGTAATACTAATCTCTCCTTCTTTTGGTTCATTGGGAGGAATGTTCTTCGTGATTGTGTCATTCCCTAGCTATTTTTATTTATGTTTTTGCACGTTGTGTTGTTGTGTACAACACAACAATTATATAACTAGTAACACGACACATGGGGATTGTGTGTTCTCTGGGGAGAAGGGGGGAGGGTAGGGTAACTTGGGGGTAATTGTAGTACGGAGGTGCGAGCCAGTATTTCAAAACCTACCCCATTCATATACCTGGCCTTTGAAAAAAAACAGACCCGTTCATATACTTGATCATCCGAAATGTTGACCTATTCATATATATTGCCCTTTGATTTTTTGTACCCATTTATTGCTGGTAATTAGACAAATATCGGCGTCAATACATTGAATACCAACAAAAGAAGCAACCTCGAAAAATCTCTGAGTGAAAAATATGTGCATATACCAGGATGTCAGAAAAGTTGGGCCTTTCACATAGGAATCCAGAAAAATCGGGTCATTCATATACTTTTTGTTGAAAAAAGGATATGCCAATTATATACCTGGCAGCGCTGAAAAAGGGGGCCATTCGGCACGCACATCCGTACTATGCCATATATAGGAAGTTACTAAGACGGTTCTAATGAAGCTAAAAGCTGCATTACAAAAAAACACACCTATTCAAATATATAGAAAATTTCACCTCCAAAATCTGTAAATTTTCAGATAAAAAATTCTGATATTTTTCATATTTCTGCTCCAAACCTAGATTGTTGTCAAGTAGACTATTCTGCGGGCTGCGGGTTGCGGGCTGCGAGCTGCGAGCTGCAGGTTGCGGGCTGCGGGTTGCGGGCTGTGGGCCATATATAACTGCTGCCTTGTAATAAGGTCATTACACAAGAAAACTGAAATGAGTAAATTCATACTTTTTTTTTGTTTTGTGTATAATACATCAACAGAATATTGAATACATGCACATGTATGTCTGTATGAAACTGATAGATAGCAAGATAGCAATGCCATAATTTTTTGGAATAGGTTATTATCAGGACATGTGGCTTTTACTGGCCGCTTCATGAGAAAGTGTCCCCTTGGAAACATGTGACATGCACTTAAGGAAATACAAATCAGTCTTACTTGTATGCTCTGTGGATAGCCAGGCCAAGTAGCTACTGTATGCCATCATCAAAGACTCTGCTCTGATCAGCCTGCACAGATGAACAGTCTGATATGACTTGACCTATCGCAAATCATCTTAAAGGTATATTTTGTCAAAATACTGCCCAGATATAGCTGAATGAAACAATGCGAAACAATGCAAACACTAATTTTACAAGGTTTATCATTCTATGAAAAAACTTTCAGACAAATTAAACCTATGAAAGTTTACTAACAAGAGCTGTCAGCAGACAGCAAATGCTCACCTGGATGTAAGGGCTAAATACCTTTTTGGCCTTATCGGGGGTGGGGGGGGGGGGGGGTGGAGGGGGGTGAGGAAGGGGGCATTAAGATCATAATTGTCATTGTGCTGCTGAATAAAACTTTGGACCCATATCTATCATCAGACTGAACATGAACCAAATTGAAATCCATCATATGGTTTTGAAATTTGAACTTTTAAAAAGTTTCAACGTAAAACTTTAGCGTAAAATTTGTCTGTGACCTTGACCTTTCAGTCATAGTCATAGGTGGGGGTATAGCTGAATAAAAACTCTTGACCTATAACCATCATCATACAGAATATAAACCAAATCAATCATATAGTTTTGAAATATATATTTTTGAGCTCTAAAAAATCTTAAAACACGAGATTTCAGTCTGTGACCTTTACCTTAAATGCATGGGCATAGACAGAGTATTGCTCGATAAAACTTTGGACCTCTATCTGTCATCATGCAAAATCTGAATCACATCCATCATTTGGTTAGGAAAGTATGAGCTCTTTAAAAACTTTAACGTAATACTTTATTTGTAAAATTTCAAAGTCTGTAACCTTGACCTTAAGATTATGGGCATGGGCTGGGGTATTGCTGAAAGAAACTTTGGACCATTATATCTATCATCATAACAAATATGAAGCAAATCCATCATACGGTTTGTAAAATATGAGCTCTTTAAAAACTTTAACATAATACTTTATTTCTAAACTTTCAAAGTCTGTGACCTTGACCTTAAGGTCATGGGCATGACCAATTACTAAAGTATTTCTTCATGAATTTCATTTTTATTCCTAATATATTAGTATTGGGAATGAGTAATATGGGATTATGAATGAGTGAAATTTGTTAATTAATGACAGAGTTATGGCCCTTTTCAGTTTCTGAAAATTGGTTTTTGGCCCTTAGTTCCTTTACTTCTGGAACTATCTGAATGGAACTTCATGGATACATAAAGGATCAAAGGTTACATACTAGCACAAAAGCCACAACTCTGGTTGCTTTTGTACAAGAGTTATTTGCACTTGACTCTTCTGCAAAATTCATTTCGCATGCTTCAGACAATTTAAATAATTAGTCAGTTTCTGACATTCGTGCTTGTATTGTCTATTCTTGGACAGACTATTGTTTAAACCAAATTAACTTTTATCAAAACTTAGTCATCTTTGCTCTTTGTTATACTGCCCCACAGTGGCGGGGTATCATGCAATGTTTGCGATGCTTTTATTATTAAAATACAAGGTACTATTTACAATGTTAGATTGTTAAATTGTCCATTATAATTGCATTATCTTTTTCTTTCAAAATTGCAAAAGAAAATGATGACTAACAAGACCAGAAAAATGGGAGAGCAAAAGAAAAACTGCAGTATGTTTACAGCAATCTTTCCTTCAGCTTTAACAGCATACGTTAAGGAAGTGGAGGTTTAAGTGGGGAATATCCTTTTAAACCATACTTTTATATTCTTCAACATTTTTTTATAGTGTTTTGCTTCAAACAGTGGAAATGTTGTTAAGGTCGAAAGTAATTTTTGTTTGTTTGTAATTGCCTAATAACACCTACCCCGATTCCTCCCATAATAAGACAAAACAAAAAAATTGTATCACTGGGCAGAGTCCTTTGTTCTTCTTTCTTTGTACCTTACTATATTTCATTTTATATCAGGACCAGTGGAAAAACAGCTATGGAGAGTCTGATCAGTATCTTCACTGTTTACTGCATACATATTTCATTGCACCTCCAGATGTTTTTTTTTTTTTTTTTTTTTTTTTTCAGTTTTTAGGATACTTTCTGGTACATGTACTGAACTTTTTTTTTTCTCATGGAATTGTATTTTAAGAAAGGAAAATATTTTTGCCTATCTACTCCCAGGAACATTTGTAGGCTGGCAACTGCAAAACAAATTATTCAATAAGCCTGGCCTATTGACTGGTTCATCAGGACAAATCTTTCAAATTAAGTTAAATTATTGCAGCTCTGCCTTTTTTCACCTGTCAGCATCTTGAACTTTGTTTTGGTCCTAAATGCCAGATAAGCTGTGTCATGAGAAAATATATGTTTCTTATGATATTCTTATGTCCCCACTAACCCCCACTCCCCTCTGCAAAGACCCAGCCTGGGACCTGCATATTTATCAAGTCTGATTAGAGATCTTGTCAGTTTTGTCAGGCACAAGCTTTGATCAGGTTGCAAGGGTGTACAGGCTGTTCAGAGGCTCAGATAGTTGCACATATAGTACATATAGATTCTTTACTACAATGCACATGGTATTAATAATTGTACATTGTTCTTTCTGTCCTTTTTTATTGGAGTAGGCGTTAGGGGGGAGGGGGTTAATAAGAAAAATAACATTGATTACAAATTTTTGGCTTAACATATACTATTACTATACAACCTGTGGCCTGCATGCCCGCAGCCCGCATGCCCGCATGCCCGCAACCCGCATGCCCGCAGCCCGCATGCCCGCAAAATAGCGATTCCAGATTGTTGTTACCCGTTAGAACAGCCTCGGTGAGGCGGTTCTAACAAGTACCCACAATCTATGTTCTTTAACAGAAATAAGAAAAATAATGTTTATCCCTGTAAACCCTAGTTTTACGATATAAAAGTGGGGTTTAAGGAGGTCAAAATTATATAGGCATGTTTTTGTGATTAATAACATTTCAAGTTTGTATTACATTAGAACGTTTAACAGGTGACTTGCTTAAACAGGCGTATACATCAACTACAGAATTAATAGCAAAGGTCGGGGTGGTTGGGTGAGGTGAAGGTGTCGTGTATCTTACGTCACTAGGGCGTCCAACCGTTATTGGCTTACAGTTGGGCAAGGCCTGCTATCCTTGTAGCAGGTAAGGGTAGAGGGGGATTGCTTTTATTTCTTCTGTTTCTTAACTTTCATTCCTGTTCTTCTTTCTTCCCTGTCCCTCTCTTTTATCTCCTCTACTATCTCTTCTATCGCTTTTCTCCCTTTCTCTCGGAGATGACACAAAACGACCCTCAAGGGTTGTCGTGTCGTTAAAACCCAACACAATCAATCGATTTATTCCAGCATGATATATTCCTAGATTAAAGTAGTGAATCCTAATATTTTGCTTGTACTTATCTCGGGGGGAAATCAGTTGGTTAGCATTGTTAAAAGACGATTAACAGAACAGTTTAAATCATTTTGGAGGCACGAAAAAGGGGAGAAAATCCATGTTGGAAAGCTAGATAAATGTTTCGATTTGAAAAAGAGATTTTTGTAGAGAATCATATTTAAATATATACGATTTACATTGCGGAAAGCTATATGCAAACTGAGAATTAGTGCACATAATCTCTTATTTAAAACTGGAAGGGGTTCTAGAAAGGATCTCTGGCTAGTGAGGAAAGCATTTGTAGAGTCTATAATATAAATATTACTGAGAATGAGAACCACTTTTGGCAATGTATACGTATTATAATGCTGGAAAATGCTTTAATTAATAAGGCAACTAGCATTAATATTAACCTTGCATTGCTAAACAATGTTTACAAAACAAGATGGCTTTTATTACAAGAAAATCAGTACATTTTGTTGGCACTTGTGTCTTATATCTATTGTTGTGTAGATATTGTCATTACGAAAACACGCCTATTCAAATATATTGAAAATTTCGCCATCAAAAACTGAAAGTTTTCAGATAAAAATTCTGATATTTTTCATGTTTCTGCTCAGAACATAGATTGTGGGTACTCGTAAGAACCACCTTGCCGAGGCGGTTCTAACAAGTACCCACAATTTATGTTTTTTGAGCAGAAATAAGAAAAATAATGTATACCCTTTTTAACCCCAGTTTTGCTATATAAAATTGGGGGTTTAAAGGGGTCAAAATTATATAGGTATGTTTTCGTGATTCACTATGTTGAATTGTTGCAGCGCTTGTTTGTTCTGCCGTCTAACATGTTTGCTTGCATGTGTTATATGTTTGCTTGCATATGTTCATGCGTGTTATTTATTTATTTTTTTTTTCTTTTAATCAAATTTTATATCAATTTTATATGCCCAGTTATGCTGTTTAACTGGGGTGGGGAACTTAGGGAATCTGTCATCATGCGTTAGCAGACTATCACCCATTCAATCCTACATGTACGTGCGTGAACAAATACAATGGCTGAACCGGGGCACAACTGCGTGCGCGCCCAGTAAAGATGAACAGTCTTCGTTCTACACTTGAAGACGCGCTGAATCCTTGGCTACCGTCAGCGTGACCCGGGAAGACTCTGTTCAGACTGTGCGGATGCATAGACTTGTAGAAAATGCTGTGCCCCGGCTCATATGTCAAAGAACACTGACATTTCATTCACCACTGTAATTAGTCAACCCAGGTGTTTAAAACAGGAAAAATCTGTCTGAGATGAGCTTAGTTCACGAAGGCCTGTTCCGCAATCCCATATATCAAACAATCAGTGATTTAGTGACGTGTGTAATTTCTTATCAATACAAGATTTTTTCACCTTCGTGCCTGAAGGTGAGAAGTGAAGTTGAATAAAAGCTGACGATAATGATTTCTTGTAGAACCGCAATAGTTCTGGATTGGCGACCAAGTAATCACACAATGTCATAAATTTTATAAGTTGAAGTCTAGACTGGAGCCTTATTCACCTTGTGTGTGGTTATGCATTTTAGCTTTTTGCGCAAAAAAAAAGTAGATCCCAATAAAAATTACCATTTATAAACAAGAGAACAAAATAATAGTTTTAACTTATCTTTACAAGTTTTGATTGCCATTTTTAACATTTTTACTATTGTTGGACACCGCCATTTTGAATGACGTCACGTTGGCTTAACCTAATGCTGATGACGTCATAAGTGATCAATAACGTAATTTTATTACTTGGCAATATTTGATTTGTAAAAAAATACAGAACAAATATGGATAAGAATTATTTTTAGATGTAGCTGCAGTTCCATTACCAATAATTCAGACTATGGTAGATTCTTCCGTATTGGAAGTTAGGCTCATCTACTTACTATTTAAGGGGTCATTATGAAAACATGCCTATTCAAATATACAGAAAACTTTACCATAAAAAAATGAAAATTTTAAGATAAAAAAATCTGCTATTTTTCATATTTCTGCTCAAAACGTAGATTGTGGGTACTCGTTAATACCGCCTCACGAGGCGGTTCTAACGAGTACCCACAATCTATGTTATTGAGCAGAAATAAGAAAAATAATGTATACCCCCTGTAAACCCCAGTTTTACTATATAAAGTTGGGTTTAAGGGGGTCAAAATTTAATAGGCATATTTCGTGATGTGCCTTACAAAAATGTAGGTTTCAAGATACTGAAGTTCAGTGGCAAACAATTCAGACCACGATCTGACGCGAAGGTGTTCAATCTGGATCTCTACTGTTTACTAAAATCCACCTGATGGGATCAGATTATAGTTTTGAGATACAAACAAAGTGCGAACTTCATTGTCCCAATTTCATTGTGACGCATTTCTTGGGAAACTTGTCATTATGTTATAGCACACAGGTTCTGAACAGAAGAAAGGAATTACATTGGTAAAATATTATACGTGTCTGCTGACTGCAGAAATTAAACAAAAATAAGGGTAACCATGAAAACGTGTATGGTACACGTACTTGTAATGTAAACGCCTTGTAATGGTTAGCTACAATTTTACATCTGGTCATAAACGTATTTAAATGACTACAGCTTCAACTTTAATTCTGATGAAGGCACAAATTTAAATTAACGTTTCAATCCGTATATTGGAGTCCTAACTACGCAGTAAGCCATCTCAGTAAAACTCACAAAACTCAGTAGCACATTACAGAGTATATATCACAAATACAAATGTACAGTGGCCGGCTTCGATGGCACAGTCAGATGCACGTCCGACTGGTGATCAGGAGGTCGCGGGTTCGATCACCACCGGGATCGGTAATATCTTTCTCTGTAGAGTGATCATGAACTATTTTCTACGGTCATTCTCTCCCTTCGCTGATTCAAGAAGGTCAGTTGTCAGTTTCTGGCGATGGAATGTGCACAAGTACTAGTTAACCGCTTAGAAGACTAAGCCTGCACAGGAAACTTGCGGTTAGGTAAATTAACTGGCTCGACATGGCCTCAATAGTGTTAAATCGGCCGTTAAACTCCAAAGCAACCAGCCCATTTTACAAAGATTCACACAAAACTGAGTCACTCATCAGTGAGTCGACACAGAAAACCACTCAAATCTCAGTAGCTCATCCATTACGAAAACACACCTATTCAAATATATAGAAAATTTCACCTCCAAAAACTGAAAAATTTCATATAAAAACTCTGATATTTTTTATTCTTCTGCTCAAAACATAGATTGTGGGTATTCGTTAGAACCGCCTCGGCGAGGCGGTTCTAACGAGTACCCACAATCTATGTTTTTGAACAAAAATAAGAAAAATAATGTATACTCCTGTAAACCCCAGTTTTACTATATAAAAGTGGGGTTAATGGGGTCAGAATTATACAGGATGAGTGCGTAAAACACACTAACTCTGTGACTCATCAGTGAGTCGCTACAGTAAAGTACAAACGAAGTTACCTAGGAAAGGCAACACCCGCGAATCGCAATATTTCCGGGGCATCAGAGAAGAAAAGATGAGTAACAAAGCATGACAAGATATAACGGCACAGTTGCAATAACCGCATCACGAAAACATGCCTACATAATGTTGACCCCCTTAAACCCCACTTTTGTATAGTAAAACTGGGGTTTACAGGAGTATTCATTATTTTTCTTATTTCTGCTCAAAAACATAGATTGTGGGTACTCATTACAACCGTCTCGAAGTTGTGGTACTCGTTAGAACCGCCTCTTCGAGTACCCACAATTTATGTTTTGAGCAGAAATATGAAAAATATCAGATTTTTTTTTCTGAAAATTTTCAGTTTTTTGGTGGTAAAATTTTCAGTATATTTGAATAGGCATGTTTTGTTTGTTTGTGTTGAGGTTTTACCCAGTGAACCCAATGGGGTCATGTCGAGCGCGGTCAGTTTACCTAACCACACGTTCACTGGACAGGCTTAGTCCTCTAAGCGGTTAACCAGTATTGTGCACATTCTTTCGCCAGAAACTGACAACTGTCCCTCTTGAATCAGCGGAAGGGAGAGAATGACCGTAGAAAATATTTCATGATCAATCTCCACGAAAGAATGTTGCTGACCTCGGCGAGGGTTGAACCCGCAACCTCCTGGTCTCCAGTCGAACGGTGCACCCAACTGAGCCACCGAGGCCAATATAGGTATGTTTTCGTAATAGATATACAAAACAAAGAACTGCAACAATCGAACGGTCATGAAACGATTAGCTGAAACAGGTACTGGGGACTTTATGCCTGTGGACGGAGCCGCCATGGTACATTTTTCTAAATTTAGTTCTGGCTTGTGCAGCGTTTTTCATATTTTTTTTTTTTTTTTTTGTGTGTGTTTCACTGTGATGTTTCACCCTGCGGACCCAACAGATTTTGTAATTGGAGGTGCATTAGAATTAAGAGTGAGGTTTCTTTCGCGCGAGTAAAACTGGTTTAAACTTCCCAGTAGTCTTCCGTCTGACTAGTCCAAGGCAGTTTTTTTTTTTTTTTTTTTTTTTATCATTATTTGTTCCTCATCTCTCCTTCTTTTGGTGTCTCGAGAAGGTTGTACTTTGTGATTATGGCACTTCTTGATCATCTTCACTTATATTTTAACACGTTTGACACGATCGCAAACTCGCTGTTATTTCTGATGAAGCTAAAAGTTGCATTACGAAAACACGCCTATTCAAATGTATAGAAAATTTCACATAAAAAAAACTGAAAATTTTCAGATAAAAAACTCTGATATTTTTCTGATATTTTTCATATTTCTGCTCTAAACCTAGATTATTGTTACCCGTTAGAACCGCCTCGGTGAGGCGGTTCTAACGAGTACCCACAACCTATCTTCTTTAACAGAAATAAGAAAAATAATGTATACCCCTGTAAACGCCAGTTTTACTATATAAAAATTGGGTTTAATGGGGTCAATATTATATAGGTATGTTTTCATGATGGAATGTTCGTTCCGCGTAAAACATTACTGTAGAACACAAACAATCACAAAACCTGGGTTTTATAGCAGTCTGAAACAAGAGAAAACAAAGAAAAAAAAAAGAAAAAACAAACAAGTTGGACTACGATTGGTCCGATCACAGACAGCAATAGTCAGGTGCCAGTCTTCTGAAAAAGACTGAGGAAGGATTCCGACTCATAAAACTAACAAGCACACAACTCAGTAACACATCGATGGTCCAGCACAGTAAACCATAAAAAGCCACTTTACCCAGTACGCATTCTACATAAATCTATATAGCGGGCCGTTATCGGCCCGTCAAGGCAGCTGACGGGCCGATAACGGCCCGCTATAGATTTATATCGTATGCTAGCTGGGTACTTCACTGCAGCTGATGTTCTGTGCCGTTTGGCAGCCGTAAAATGCCTCCCGATACTTCACCATAGTGCAGATTATATGTTAATTTCCTTTGGGGTCATTGAGTCTATTCTGGTTACTTTGAAAATCGAATACCGCTCATTTAGCCGGTGCTAGAGGGAGTGGGATGGTGGTGGGGGGGGGGGGAGGGGGGGGGGGTGAAGGATGAATAAAAACCGAATCTCCGATGTTTGTTCTTCTGTTTGGTCTCTGTATCCAAAGGCAACCTTGTAGATTTCCATTCAGTTCTCATCAATGAGTCGACACAATAAAACACCAATTAGAATAACTCATCAGTGAATCGCTACAGTATAACGCGCATAAAACTCAGTAACTCATCAGTGGTAATACAAAACACACAAAACTCAATGAAACTCAACTCAAGAAGTAATCGTGGAAATGAAGGTAACCAGGGAACACTGTAATCGCGGAAAACAATTAACTCTAGACAATGAAACATTGTTTTCCGATCTTCGCTTTTTATGGGGTATTTGATTCCAAAAGCACTCTTAATAGATTTCATTTTAACTCTTTGCATGCTGGGTAATTTTGCCCGTTTTTTTGCTTTTTTTTTTTCAATTAACCTTTTCAAAAAACATCTTTCAGGAATACCGTCAGAGTGCCAAACAGTTTGGATCCGGATCAGGCCCGACGTTTTGTCGGGCCTGAGCGGGTCCAATTTGTTTGCAAAAATTATCAGCAGACGACAAAAGTCGCCGCTAGCGGGGAAAGAGAAAATACTTAAAAAATAACATGAAGAACATTTCCCCGAAAACAGAACATACAGACGACATAATCAATCAATTCTACAGAAAAAGTTAACCCGTTTAAGCCTATCGTCCCATAAAAGAGACAATAGCAAACAGTGTAGACCCAGATCAGACGCCGCAGAACGCGGCGTCTGATCAGGGTCTACACTGTTTGCTTTAAAGGCTCCATATTCTTCAGAAATAGACATTTTATTATCCAAGAAAGGTTTAATAAATTGATATATGGTATTAATACAATTACAAAAATTGGCATCTGATAGCCTGTAAAATTTCAGTTTGTCTCTCGTTCTTGAAATGAAATGATTTTTTATTGTATCTCTGAATTAATGTTGCCAAAATTAATTCAGAGATACGATAAAAAAAAATCATTTCATTTTTGATCTAGCTCAAAAACAAGAGGCTAACTGAAATTTTACAGGCTGTCAGGTGCCACATTTTATTACCATATTGATACCACATATAAATTTACTAAACCTTTCTTGGATAATAAAATGTCTATTTTTTGAAGAATATGGAGCCTTTAAGTTTAGAATTTTTTACAAAACATTATGATAATAAAAACTAACCAGACATCCCTTCTATTGGAAATGGACCGGTCCAAAGACTTGAGGTAGAAGAGTTCACCTGGTATAGGGTTAACAAAGCGATACGCCCCTCATCAGATTGTGCGCATACGTAGACAGACCTGCACCTTCGTTACTCTGAATGTCCCAAAATGAAATATTTTAATATTTTTTTCTCATATCGTTGCCTTTGTAGATAAGAATTCATAAGATGTGTTACACAATTCCACTATATACTCGTAGATGTGCAGAGTGATTTTTATTCTGCAATAAACTACCATTGTCAGTGGTCAAACGCTAAGTTTATTGACATGGTTTCGACGGATCCATGACATTTCGTCTAAAGCCATTTCGTCTAAAGGACATTTCGTCTAAAGGACATTTCCTAATGGGCAATTCGTCTAAAGATCATTTCGTCGAATACGGCATTTGGTCTAAATTTCGTCTAAAAGTGTCTAAAATCGTCTAAAAATGTCTAAAATGTTCGTATAAAAATTTTTCGTTTTTTTTTTTTTTTTTTTTTTTTTTTTTTTGGAAGGAACAGACAAATGATGTTTAAACTCTGAATTTTTATTCACACTTTTATACCAAATTCTCTGATTTGAGTCTCAGTAGTACAAATTATGCGCTATCCCACGCAGATTCTCCAGGTTTTCGCATTCGCCATAGCTCTGAACAACCCGACGGTTTGTATGAAAACCTACAAACCTTCAGTCAGTAGACAATACGTCTAACTATTATGAAAATTGAGGCGATTAGGAAGCAAAAATGACTTTAAAAAAAAGTGCGACAATTCGTCTATGTTTTTTTTTAGACGAAGTGTCGTACCAGGGTAATTTTTTAGACCAATTGTCGTACTCGACGAAGTGTCTATTAGACGAAATGTCCGTTAGACGAAATGGTCTTTCGACGAAATGGGTTTCGACGAAGTGTCGTGCTCCCGGTTTCGACAGACTTTTCTTTATCATCATTATAAGTTTCAAAGGATAAATACAGTGTAAGCTATATGGAATAAACACATGCTAGACTGATATTTATGGACTATACCAAAGTTTATATTTTCAATTTAGGTACATTTGCTGTAACATCACGATAACACGCCTATATAATTTTGACCCCCTTAAACCCGACTTTTATATAGTAAAACTGGGGTTTACAGGGGTATACATTATTTTTCTTATTTCTGCTCAAAACATAGATTGTGGGTACTCGTTAGAACCGCCTCGTCGTGGCGGTTCTAACGAGTACCCACAATCTATGTTTTGAGCAGAAATGTGAAAAAAACCAGAGCTTTTTATCTGAAAATTTTCAGTTTTTGGAGGTGAATTTTTCTATATACATGTATTTGAATAGGCGTGTTTTCGTAATGAGAAGACAACGAAACAGGATTGAGCAGATTATGAGCATCCCACGGGGTATCAGATAAAGGTCTGCGAGTAAAACTGAAACGCGGGGTTTAAAAGACAGGCCCTGAGGTTATGAAACTTTTTTTTCACGCTCAAGTCAACTGTGCATGAAATTTTCTCTGCTATTAATATGAAAATGCCAACAATAGTTGGCATTTTCATATTTATTTGCAGAGAAATTTTCATGCTCAGCTGTGCTTAGCAAAGAAATAATTTGCAATTGTTTGTTATTTGAGATTTATTAGCAGGACAAATTTCATGCTCAGCCGAGTTGAGCATGAAAAAAGTTTTATTACTTCGGGACCTGTACTTTATCCCTTTGGCTAACGCGATCGAAAAACACCAAAAGGTGTCTAATAAGAATATGAACAATGATAATAGTAACAGTGGCGAAGTATTTAACATTATTTACCCACAGAGACACACGCACATACACGCGCGTATGCACGTACGCATTACTTTAGGTAAATACATACTGAAACCCCTTATTTTTAATTTATAAGCAGATGTAAAACGAAAATAAGCCTGAATTTAACCTAAAGAACATCTATACTGTTTACACGTGTTTGTGACCATAAAAAACGCAAGCCAGACATTTTCTGGCTTTGTCATCTTTTTATATAAAAAAAAAAAAAAAACATCTTTGACATTATATTTATATTCTGACACTATTCAGTTGTGTGATTACCTGACATCCAGCTAACTTGCTAGCATCAATAATAGAGCCGAGACAGCAATGGTCCAGCAATACAAAAAGTACCTGAGTTGATTAACTGGCTTTGGGACGTCAATATTTCACATTGGATCATTATAAGACATAAATGCTGGCTATAATGTACTGTACCTAGGAAGCTAAATATGGATTCTTTCTTCAAAGATCAGGTATGCTATGATTATTTAACCCATAAAGCGCCAAGAAAAAATTGTAGCAGACGACATTCTAAAATCTTTATTTTTTATTTTTCAGAGCAAAAGAATTCTTGATATTTCATGTGAATCGTCTGCTTGGCAGACGATTCACATGAAATGTCAAGACTTGTTTTCTTCTAAAAAATTCAAAATTGTCGTTTGCTTTAGTTGTGATTAGCGCTTTAAGGATTAAATAGTTTTTTTTGTTGCGCTCTGAGTAAACTTTTCTGCAGATGACATATTAAAAGTATAGCCTTATATTTCCCAATAAACAGGTTTTGACATTTCTAGCAAATTGTCTATAATTTCAATGAAATGTCAAATCCTGTTTTCTGGGTAAAATAAGAAAAAATATCATCAATTTTTCGACTGCTGAATTAGCCCAGAGAGTGGTAAGGGTTAAAACTGAAGAAAAGAATCAGTTAATTAAATGAGTCTGCGGTCAACATACCAAAATAGTATTTTGGAAAATCATAAAGTTGATATACACAAAGGCAAAATTAGTCATGTTCAGACAAACAGACATGGGCCCAAAATAAATGGGGTGTAATCAGGCGTCCACACAGACTAGCTACTAGTCGGATATCACTATTATTTTCATCAATCAATTATAATTATTAATTTACTTAATGAACTAAGTAAGGGCCATCTACTACTTATTGCTTGCCTCACCTCTTTGATAGCAGCAACTAATCTTGGAGACATCTTGATGTCAGAGACCAACTATTAGAGACTGGCTATACAAGATGTCATACATGAATTTGAATCAGCTTATAGTAAGGAGTGATAAAACATGACATCAAGGTCTAGGAGCTAGGCTAGCGTCCACGGAAAGTTAGCATTACTTGGTAAGCACGCTTCGCCCGCTTTAAAATAAGATAAATATCATTTGCGTTTTAGGTGGCTAATTTTCATATAAAATATCTTAACCTTTACCACCATCTAGGCAAATTCAACAGGCACCAAACAGATGATATTTCTTTTTATTTTTCCCCCCAGAAAATAGGCTTTGACATTTCATACAAATTTTCAAAGCATATTTTCAGAAGAAAAAAAAATAAGAAAAAATAAAAAATAAATAAATAAAACGACGTCTGCTGAAATGTTTACCCAGCACGCTCACCGTTAAAGGCTGTGTAGACCTACTTTCGGAAATGAACAAATATCGAAATGACCAGTGTGATCTGAATCCTCAGTAGTTGCCGTACTTAATTACGAAAACACTCCTATTCAAATATATAGAAAATTTCACCTCCAAAAACTGAAAATTTTCTGATAAAACATCTCTGATATTTTTCATATTTCTCTCAAAACATAGACTGTGGGTACCCGTTAGAACCGCCTCGACGAGGCGGTTCTAATGAGTACCCACAGTCTATGTTTTGAGGCGATTCTAATGAGTACACTCAACATACAGTTGTTGTGTAAAAAATCGAAACAATATCCCTAAATTATTGCTATTTGCTTACTGACCTGGCACCATGATAAGCTTTAAGTGGACCATGGTTTTTCAACATCGTATTTCATATTACCGGTCGCGTTTTACGTATGGTTTCTGATCCAGTTACGGCAAATGTGTTTCGGATGCTTATTTTTCAATCCTAGTGCCATTATTACCTTTTTTTTTCTTTCTTGTTGAAAAAACATGACCTCAATCACCACCTATCCCTTTACTTGCCACCGTTCTCTTTACGCAAGACCCGTCATTAAAATGCCTAGTTTCTGCGCAATGGCAAAATAATGCGATATATATTTTTTGAGCAACAGAGTAACATGTTAAACCTTCACTGAAACGGTGGTGTATTTACCAGATATTTATAATCTCTCCAAGGAATCAAATTTTACATGCCTGTCTGTCACCAAAACGGCCAAATTTGACCACCCTTGCATCGGGCGAGAAATGATTTTTGTTCCGTATTCGCTTAAAGGACTACAATTCCAGTTTTATTATATGGGAGACTAAAAAAGAAGTTGGATTTCATCGCCCGATTTTGGATATCGGCGATTGTGCCAAAATGTCAGCCTTATTTCAACTGACAGAACAGAACAGAACAGAACTTTATTATGCAATAAATCTCAGGCTACATACAAGTAGCATATGAGAAAAAATAATCAGTAGTAGCATACAAAAACTGACGGTCACAACAAGAACTGTGAATTGTAAATATAATGATATCACATTGTACATGTATATATCTGAAAGCGTACCAGAGAAAAAAACTGATCGTAGTAAAGGACCAACAGCAAGGCCTCACCGCGTCATCATCTGCAGAACACAGATGCTGACGGGGTAAGGTCCAGCTCTTGGACTTCACGATAGGGTGAGTTTGGAGCTGGAGCTTGGGGTGTACATTGAAATACCACAAGCTAGATGTGTACTGATTGTTAAGTTTGTCTAAGATTAGGGTTATTGGACATGCTTTCAGTATAGTGTCAGTTAGCACACGCATCGTCGATCCAGCGTTGACTCATCAACGAATCAACGTTGCTGCGGCGCTGCGTGTCCGTTGGGAACGTTTACCTATCATATTTCAAAGTAAGAAATTCATGCAGACACATATTTGCACTGGTTATAAATAGCATTTTTAGTTTCCTGTAAAAGGAAAGGATACATGTACTTGTGTACAAACAGTCTATATAAGATATGTGTACAAGATGGGTATTAATTGCCAAAAAATACTTGTATAATTTCGGTATTCCGGACACTCCCCTTCAACGCTACCTACTTACGATTTTCTTTCACAATACTGTGTTGCGCGAGTGGAGACAAGCAGCCATGTTTGGGTAAGAATAGAGCACTTGTACTATAATTGTTTTGGTAAACATGTTTATTTTTGTACCTATATATCTATTTATATATCTGTTGTAGGCTTTGGTAATTTTTGTTTAACAGGCTTTGCTGCTAAATAATGTAGCTTAATTACTTATTTCAGGTTCGTGTCTTCTGATCTCTGTGATAAAGTTAACGGAATGTACTCTTATCGACAATCATGAATATTTTAAAATTTACTAAGACTTACATCATCAAAATGGCTGCTTTACCTACATGCTATTTGGTGGCATCGTCAATGTGCCTGGCTGTTCTGTCGTCCATACTCATCGGCACATACGCTACAAGTAAGTAATTTTTAGTCAATTAATCCTTTCAATTATAGACACCTCTGCAAACAGTGCAGATCCAGATGAGGTGATTCAGTCAGGATGTGCATTGTTTGTCAATCTGTTGTTTTATTGTTGTTTTTAACCCTTAAAACGCCAAGAAAACCTGCATCTGAAAATGTCGTCTGTTAATGTCGTCTGCTGAATATTCTTGCAAACTTTTCAAACCTATTTTTGCATACAGGCAAACAGTGTGAACCCAGGTCAGACTGCTCCTAGATCTGGGTCCACACTGTTTGCAAAAATGATTTTTAAAATCACAAGCAGATGGCAAAGCAGACGACAATTGTTGTAATTGGGAGTTCAAGGGTTAATTTCGACTCATACCTCTATTTGCAACAGTATCCCTGACAAAATCCAAAGACAGAATAGTCCATATCAGAAACTCGTGAGTAAAAGGATTTAAAGAGATTGTCTGAAACACCAGGGCTGCGTTTAGTAACGCACTTGAGAGAATTTTTTCAAAAACTATTTTGCATCTTCTGAACGATTATTGTAAATTCGTCATATATGACCTCATATCAAGTTAGAGAGCAGCCGTTTATCTCGTTGACGAGATTCGATTTTAGATCGAACACAGAATATCAAGAAATTAATTAATTTTATAAAAGATCGAATGTATAATATCGTCTCGGTTAACATTTTCATATTTTTGTACGAACAAGCATACAAAAATTTTATTCGCCTAAGCCGTCATTTTGGATGTGTTAAAAAAGACAGCCTGAGAATAGTTTGCAGCTATTCGCTATACATTCGGTCCTTTATAAAATTAACCCAGCAGGCACACAACATCAAAATGACGTCGTCGTCGTATCAACGTCGATGCGACGTGATCACGTCGCATCGACGTTGATACGACGTCATTTTGATGTCACGTCGCATCGACGTTGATACGACGTCATTTTGATTTTGATGTCACGTCGCATCGACGTTGATACGACGTCATTTTGATGTTGTGTGCCTGCTGGGTTAATTTTATACAGGATCGAATGTATAATATCGTCTCGGTAAACATTTTCATATTTTTGTCCGAACAAGCATACAAAAAATTTATTCACCTAAGCCGTCATTTTGGATGTGTTAAAAAACAGCCTGAGAATAGTTTGCAGCTATTCGCTACCATCTGCCGAAAACTGGCAGAACTGAATGAAAAGTTTGCTTTTTGTGAGTAACAGCGAACGTCTCGGTAACTGAACGCAGCCCGGCTGTCAGCTGTCCAGCACAAAGTACATAGGTTTGTGTGGCATTGGAACAAGTGCATCTAACATTCTGAGTTTACTTTTTATTAATTTTATTATACCCCGCCATACGGTAGTGGCGGGTTATTATGGTATCACGTTGACTGTCCTTGTGTCCGTCCGTCTGTCCGCCCGTCCGTCTGTCTATCTGTCATACGTCCGCCCGCCCGTCCGTTCTTCCGTCTTTTCGTTTCCGGACGATAACTTAGAGTAAATGTCAGTGGATTTTCACCAAACTTGGTGTGTGCGTTGATATTGTGGAGATGTAGTTCGGAATTGCTAATGGGCAAATTTCGTCAATTTTTGACAGAGCTGTCTGCCCGCGGCACGTCCGTATTTTCATTTCCAAATGATAATTTCAGTAATATCAACGGATTTTCACCAAACTTGGTATGTGCATTGATGTTGTGGAGATCTGGTTAGGGACTGCTGATGGGCAAATTTCGTCAACTTCTTACGGAGTCATCTGCCCGCGACATGTCCGTATTTCATTTCCGGGCGATAACTTTAGTAAATATCAATGGCATTTCACCAAATGTGCTATGCGCATTGATATTGTTGAGATCCGCTTTGGGATTGCTAATGGGCAAATTTCGTCAATTTTAGACAGAGTTATCTGACCGCATCACATCCATATCCTGGCTTCAGGACAATAACTTGAACAAATCTCAATGGATTTTCACAAAAAACTGATGTCTGCATTGATATTTTGGAGATCAGGTTTGGGATTGCTCATTTGCAAATATCGTCCAATTTTGACATAGTTATCTGCCCGTGCCATGATTAAGGCGGGGTATTATCGCTTCACGTTTTTATTCCTATGGAAAAAGTGTTGCTGCCACAGAAAGTTATAAGGTTTGTGTCATAAAATATTTCGGTTTTCCTTCTAATAATCTGGAAGTTTATATACTTAACCCATTGTAGTGTGGAGATCCCTGAAAGGGTAATTGGCAAACAGTGCAGACCCAGATCAGACGCCGCAGAACGCGGCGTCTGATCAGGGTCTTCACTGTTAGCAAATAGTTCAACCATTTTTCTCTCAGAATATCTATATCACATATAGCCTAACATACCTAAAATCAAAATTAGGATCTTCCAATATATAATGTGGGAGGAGTTCATTCAGTCTACAAAGGGTTAAGCAAAAAGGAAACGCCCCAATACAGAATTTGTTTGTTATTGTGTATGTTCTATAT
This sequence comes from Anodontia alba, assembly GCA_964016985.1. Classification (NCBI taxonomy): domain Eukaryota; kingdom Metazoa; phylum Mollusca; class Bivalvia; order Lucinida; family Lucinidae; genus Anodontia; species Anodontia alba. The sequence continues at coordinate 103,991,712 of OZ024824.1, forward strand.
TTCACTCACGAAATTTGTATATTTTGTACAACGAAACGCGAGTTCTCTTAAAAGATACCAGGACTGAATGGACAATTTAAACCTACAGGTGTGCGTAGGACAAATAAAATCATACTGGAAATAAAGTCTACTCTATTTTATGTACAAACATGCTATGTCATAGAAAAACACATTTTGCGTAGGCATGCTGACGTAATGATATTTAAATTTTCTGCGAACCAATTTCAAGAATTCTGCAAAAGCAATGTAAGCGAAAGTATGCTTAATCTAATTCTGCTGACTCTAATTCTGCTGACTAATTATGCTGACCCAAATTCTGCTGATTCTAATTATGCTGACTTTAATTCTGCTGACTAATTATGCTGACCCAAATCTGCTGACTCTAATTATGCTGACTTTAATTCTGCTGACTAATTATGCTGACCCTAATTCTGCTGACTCTAATTATGCTGACTCTAATTCTGCTGACTACTATGCTGTCTCTAAATATGCTGACTCTAATTCTGCTGATTCTGCTAACTCTAATTCTGCTGACTCTAATTATACTAGATATAAAGAGACTAACATCTCGAAGATTATTGTTGAACATATTTCGCTATTCAGTGAACCCTCGTTACAAAGATAGCATTTGTTTCCAAAGATGTTGCCATGAATTTGCTGTTGTAAAGAATTCTTAATTGACAGAATGATATATAAGAAAGACTTTCATTCTTATTTCCTCATAGAACATGTATTTTGGATATTTGTTGGAACCGACTGAGGCGATTCTAACAAATATCCAAAACATGTTTCTTTAAAGTATTAAATACAATATTCTTGTATGATTTGTGACTAATTGTTACCTCTTAAGAGAATGCATCGCATTACGAAAACTCGCCTATACAAATATATAGAAAATTTCATCTCCAAAAACTGAAAATTTTCAGATGAAAAACTCTGATATTTTTCCTACCACAATCTATCTTTTTGAGCAGAAATAAGAAAAATAATATATACCCCTGTAAACCCCAGTTTTACTGTATAAAAGTGGGGTTTGAGGGGGTCAAAACTATATAGGCGTGTTTTCGTAATGGATAGTCAAATTGTCATTATAACGAATTATGTCGCTGTATCGACTGTCGGTATAAAGAGGGTTGTCTGTATTCTACAAAAATCTCAACTTTACCATCTCAACTAATACTTTGTTCTTTGTCTGAACAAAATGATGTCTACGAATACCGCAGGAAACATGTACTGCTTGCAACAACACTGTCATAATCTTGAATATTTTAAACCAAGAACACGCACATCATGTTAGGGGCATGGAATGAGGTAGCGGGTGCTATGCCCAACAGTTATGTGGACGATAAAAATAAAGATATGCAAACAAAACCATTCCGAACTGGCCTATAAACCATTTCAATGTCATTTATATTTTCCTGTATTGAAGTATGTTTCTTATTCTCCCATGAAACAAAGAGATGTGGGAGTTCAGCATATTGTCTTCAAATGTCAAATTCTGTTTTCTAGAAAAAAATAAGAACTATATCGCCAATTAATCGTCTGCTGAATTAGCCAATAGAGAATATAATATGTCAATTTTCATAGCAAACCCCATATCGACCCTAGACATCCATATCAGCCCGCATCATAGAGATCGGTGAAACATTACAGAGAAGCATGGAAATCAAATTAACCCCTTTATGCATAGTGTCCTATTAAAGAAGCAATGACAAACAGTGTAGACACAGATTAGACGGCCGAGTTCTCCGAATGTGATGCTACGGGTTTTTCGCCTTAGGGCGTGTTATGGTCACGAGTGCGAAGTGGCTTTTTTTCGCCCTATGGCGTGATATAGGTTTTGGCTATTTTTAGCTTGATACAGCTTATGCGCTCTGCAAAAGTGATACGTGCTCGAAAGCCATGTCAGTATCACGTGTAAAAAATGAACACATTTTCTAATAAATGTATGATAAATGCTAATATGGCCATGTCAGTATCATGTGTACAAAATGAACATATTTTCTAATAAATGTATGATAAATGCTAATATGGCCGTGTCAGTATCACGTGTACAAAATGAACATATTTTATAATAAATGTATGATAAATGCTAATATGGTACATGTAAACATTAGTCAGGATTTACCTGTTAATGGCCTCAGTGATATAGGCCATATTTTTGTCTGGTCAAAGTATATAATTTAGATCTATCTTAAAATGTAATGTATGCTAACCCCAATGTGACAAAATCTACTTTATGACATGTGCGCCCAGCAAAGGCTCAGATAAGTCTGCGCATGTAGCACGCATGTAATCTGATCGGTACTTTTACTGGTCACTTATAGAATTCCAGCTTAGCGATTATCCCAGGGTTCCCGACCAGTATACTGACTATACCGCACGGATGTGCAGGCTGAGCTTAGTCTTGATTCAGTGATAATGTCGCGAGGTTCATTTTCGTACGTTGCGGTTCAATTGATTATGTCTAAAGGGGCATTTTAAGAGTTATAGCTATTAATAATAACAGAGGCTGGCGATGTGTACATTGTCATTATAGTATTTGTTCTAAGTGTTCGTATAGACAGGAATGACATGAGCAAACAGTGTAGACCCAGATCAGAACATGACACCTGATCCGGGTCTACACTGTTTGCCACTAACCCAGCAGACTGTGGAGATATTTACAGGTAGTTAAATGGACGTTCAAATTTTAGGACTAGTATGGCGAGGAGTTATGGTGTCTCAATGTTTAAGGTCTTTACGGTAATTTGCCAGTCATCAGGGTCTGATTTACTTTACTCATGAAATAACAAACATTATCTTTTGTTATTTCATCGATTTGCATCATATGAGAATGTCACACCTGTATGAAGCCATGCTGAAGTGCTATATTGAAAAGTTACGTCACAGCCAGTAATCGGACGAAACCAAAGGGGAGTGAAATGCCAATACACTACGAAAAGGTATCTTCGGTCATTTGCGGACAGCGAAGGCCCAGATCAGCCTGCGCATCCGCGCAGTCTGATCAGGACCTTCGCTGTCCTCTAACAGAATCATTGGACACTATAGAATGTATCAATGGCAAGCTTTGCGCATGCGCGGTATGGATCTGTACATTTTGCGCATGCTCGAAGATACATATTTCGCTTGACGCAGCCCATTTCAAATACCGTATTTACCCTAGTTATTTAAATACGTTACGTGTTAAGAGAAAAAAAAAAAAATAGACGATATCCATAAAATGACACAATCTCAGAACATTGACTGCCAATGACACCAAGAGGAAGAGCAAAATAAATCATTAAACAGTCGAACTTCAGTGGCTCGAACATCTTTGGGACCATGGCAATTTGTTCGAGGTATGGGTAGTTAGAGCCACCGAGGGTATACTGAAAAACACGTCCATAATGCCGTTCGGCATTTTTCTTGTTTATTTAGAAATAATATTTTACCATTTTTCAGTGTGTTTGTTTGTTTGTTTGTGTTGAGGTTTTACGGCCCAGTCAACCCAGGCGGTTCTAACGAGTACCCACAGTCTGTGTTTTGAGCGGAAATATGAAAAATATCAGATTTTTTTCTCTGAAAATTTTCATTTTTTGGTGGTAAAATTTTCAGTACATTTGAATAGGCGTGTTTTCGTAATGGTGAGCTCATGGCTGCTGGGCTTGGACTTCGCCAGACTTGACCAGTGGAATATCTTGTAAATTAGTAAATAAACATATCCGCTGGTGCAATTATATAATACAAATGAAACCCTTAATGAATACTCGTATAAATTGCAAGACGAACAGAATAGTAAATCTAAACGCGTTGAATGAAACAAAACCTAACACAAACGTGAAGTACCGAATATAATCGAAAGGGCATAGAATAGAAATGGAAACACGTTAAATGCAAATACAAACACAGTAAATACAAATGCGATTCTTAGAATATAAATGAAAAAAAAAAAAAAATGGAAATGAACAGATTGAATACAACTAAAAAAAAGTATTGTGTGTAAATAAGCAATTATGTAATAGAAACATGGAAATATAGAATAGAAATTAACAAAGACTGGTTAAAAATATGAAGATACCGACTCATTACGAAAACATGCCTACAATGTATATTATTTTGACCCTCTTAAACCCCACTTTTATATAGTAAAACTGGGGTTTACAGGGGATACATTATTTTTCTTATTTCTGCTCAAAAACATAGATTGTGGGTACTTGTTAGAACCGCCTCATCGAGTTTATATCTGAACATTTTCAGTTTTTGGAGGTGAAATTTTCAATATATTTGAATAGGCATGTTTTCGTAATGTGAAAAAAAGCACCGTTTTACAAAGCAAATATAGTAATATAAAATAGAGACATGAAGTGCCTATTTCCTGGGAAAAATAAGAAAAAATGCCATCAAGTTACAATCTGCTGAATTTGCCCAGAGAGGGATAAGCAAAACTGTATCAGTGAGGATTGCATAGTTTATTATTATTTTACGCATAGTACACTGGTAAAAATTTCAGCAGACGCCATTTGAAAAAAATCTTCTAATTTTCCCTAGAAAATAGGCTTTGAAATTCCCTGCAATTGGTCTCCTCAGGAGACCATTTGCATGAAATGTCAGAGCATATATTCTCGGAAAACATAAGAAAAAAATATCATCAATTTGCCGTCTGCGGAATTTGCCGAGAGAGAGTGGTAAAGGTTAAACTTTTACCAAGGTATGCGTATAGTTTATGATCATTTTAATTGATCCAAAATTAATGTTTCCCATTGAGACACTATACTTAAGTTGTAATGAAAGATTTTATTGCTTTTATTATTATTAATACAATAAATGTTAATAATACATAAATACGCTATATCAGGGGAGGATCCAGGATGATTTCTGAGGGGTCGATTTGATCAACTTACCATACTTACTCTAGTTATTCAGAAAACACGCCTGAGCCAACAGTGTTGACCCAGATCAGACACCACAGAACGCAGTCTGATCAAGGTTTACACTGTTTGCGCCTCACCCAGCAATTTTACACACGTTCTGAGAGGTAGTAAAATGGTCTTGCTGAAGAGAAAATTATATAGTAAAAAGTAAGGAGGGTGAATACTTAGGGTAAATACGATATCCCAAATTTATCAAAGTTATCCAACATTTTCCATGAAAATAAGATTTTGAGTCAAAGTGGGGTTCGACAGAACCCCACGAACCTCTCTGAATCCGCCCCTGTATGTCATGCGGAAATTAGTTCCCTGCAGGTTAGTTTTACAGAGTATGACGATTCCTGGTCACTATTCGCCAAATATATATGATTCGATCCCCCTCTGTGTTTTACGGTGCACTTTTAATAAAGTCACCTGTCCCAAAGCCGGAGTCCAAGATCGTATAGTGGGGTGTGACCACACCCAGAGGAGAAGCACTTGACTTTGGATGAGTAAGAAAGCCAACAAACGGGTTTTACTGTTGAACCGTGCCATTTATTGTGAAATATTATATTCTGTTCTTATTCTAGTTCTTAAATTCATTAAACAGTTATAAATGAATATGCCTCTTGCTTCATTGCACAGTCATTGTCTACACCGCTCTCCCTACTTATCTATCACAACCGGATCGACTCGAAAACACAACTTGTCTCTTCAGTTATCAGAACCGCTCTCCTTAAGATTGTACTTCCCTCGCACCTCATTCCATGTGCGCAAGGATATCACCAGTAGTTCCTCCCCGATTGGGCCTGTTGACCTAACATTACCCAATCGTGGTGGTTATACATGCGTAAGAATATCAGTATTAATCTGGGAGATGAATAATTTAGTAGTAGATTATTATTGCCAAACTCATTTTCCAAAAGATTAGAAATAGACTTCCAATCTCTGCTTATACAAAAGCTGTGATTGCTTCCAAGATACAATTCAATAACCAGAAAGAAAGTGTAGGCCCAATGACGTATCTTGCTTAATAAAATACTCTTTCCTAATAAGGGAGCCCTTGGCCCAAAGGTAAGGGTACCCACTACCCAGCCCATACAGTTTCGCCATTATTTTGTTACAACACCCCCCTGTCTTCAAGGAGGCATGTCATTTTAATGACAGGGCTCCTTTAAATATAAAAGCAAAGGAACAAATCCTCAAATCCCATATCTTAAATTTCCATAGTTAATTTATGTACACTGAGGCATATTCCCAATGACTGTGAGGCACATACTAAGTTGTTACAACATCAATATACAACATATATTTTAAACATCAAAAACAGTTTCAATCGAATTGCAATGTTTACGAATTGCAATTGTTCATTTATATAGTTCTCAATGAAGTCAAGTTATTTCTCTCAAGAACACACATATATTCCATTGTACCTAGATTCCACCAATATTGTTAGTTCCATTGTCTGCACACCAGACAATATTGTCAATTATCTTGATCTCCAACAACAGAACTGTCACAGTTTATGAATGGAGAAGTCCATCAATAAATCATGTCTTATTCGTACATTGTATACATACATTGTAATTATAAACATATAAATATGCATAATCCAGTTATAGAAGAAAAATTAACCATTGCTACAACATAACTACAGTAGCACTATAAATATCATGTTATAGGGTCATGGAGAAGAAGTTCCAGGTATCGATTCATTCTTTTTCACAATGGTCAAGTCCAGTGTCGGATAGATGGATTTAATCCGATTTGTACTTTCCAGCTGAATGTCTTTTTCACAGTTTTCCGGTTTGGTGCTCGTCTCGACGTCCGTTTTCGTAATAACTTCCTTCAGCTCCGCAGCACTCGGGCTTTCCTGTTTACCCCTCCGAGGTAAACACGAGGCAATATGCCGTCGAAATTTATATAAAACTGCCAAAATTATTAGAATTAAAATTCCCACCAAAATTTTTGCCCAAAATGGAAACTGCCAGCTCGTGTCTAAACCTATTCTTTGGAAAGACTTAAACCTGTCAATGAACTCGCTCATTGGAATTTTATCTACCGTTTTTAAGGTATTTGGAAGTTCAACAGCGGAAAAGTTAGGAAGAGAACTAATGAATGGTTGCCAAATTCGTACTTCAGAAAAGTTTGATTCTTGGAGTAGGGCAAAGAATGGTTCATTTTTAGGGTGAGTTGTAGTTTGTGTAATGAAATACGGTGATAAAGTAATCTCTTGATTATGCGCAGAGCATGTCATTTGCAGCTGAATTATGGTTAACGGAGGTTTAATTACCAATACCGCATTATCTGGAGTCACTTGACAAGTGAGAGATAAGGAGAATTGCTCCTTAGTAGATACCGCGTAGATTCCATCTTTCAAATGAACAGCACGAGGCAAGTGCACATTGTAATAAATTTCAGGAATACAATAACGTTTAATATTGTCGACATTTTTCATGAACAGGCCTATCACGCAGGTTTTTGATTTGGAGATAGGTAATCTTGCGCGCTGCGCATTGCAATAGTGTCCCTCCGAATGGGAACATGCATGTAGTTCCTCCCGCGTTATGAATATGTATTCAGTGCGATATGTATTGACCATGAGGGCATCGCTTTCTAATCGATATTGAGCTAACATATTAGTCCCAGAAGACAGAGGCTTCCCAAAGGGATCTGGATAGGCCAAGTTGTGTATTTCATATAACTGATATCTATCATTAGCATCTACTAATGGAATTGTTACTAGGATAATTAATGCTTTATCTTGTATTACCGCAGCACAGTTTAATGTCCGGAAGTATGACCATAACTTACGTCCCGGATGTGATGGAAGTCGGAACGCTGTCGGAATACGACTTTTTATTTGAAATAGGATTTTAGAGAGCTCTTCAGCTGTAAACAAGTTTGGAGAAGCGTGCCCAATTGCCAAGAAGGACAGCTCTAATCTTAAATGATCAATGTATCTTGTGGCGCTATCAATCATCCTTTTTATTGTTTGTAGAGCCAAATCTAGCTGAGAGAAAATTTGTACGAAACGCGCTATTGTGTTCAGGTCGTTAACTAATATCTGGCTGATATTTTCAAGTTTCATATCGACTTGTTGTACTCCGATAACTAATCTGTTGATTGCTTGTCTATTTTCCGTGATATACTTCCTTGACGCATTAATCATGGACATTTGACTTTCTACCTGATGATATATAGTTTCTTGATTTGCAGCCAAGTTTTTAATTCCTGTCCGTAAGCTTCGAACCTGGGACTCAGTTGCTAGGCCAAACATCCCTGAGAGCACTCTTCCCACGATTGGAATCAAACTACGACGCTCGCGAGAGCTCGAACTGAGAAATGCATAACTCTCCAATTCAGATTGTAACCTTTTATAAGCAGTCGAATGTTCTACAATTTCATTTCGCATTTGTCCGAATGTTTTCGAGAAGCCAGAATGACCCCGAATGCCTAACTGCATGTAATTATCTTTATATATCGACGCGGCGGCAGCGTTTTGCCGATAATCTTTCTCGACCATTGCAATTATTTTATGCACCTGCCCAATTTCTTTTCCGATTAAGTTGACGTAATTTATGATAGCTTTTATTTCATAGACACAGGCAATCTTCCACTCTGATCTGGTCAAACTTATTTCATTTACTTTTTGGAAAACTACATTTTCATAGACATATTGACCTCTCAGATGGAAAGCAATTAACAGAAGTAGGACGCTTCTAATCAGAAATCGTGTCATTTTCTCTGAAAGATAAGAATATGATTGTTATTTCTAGGATAATTCATAAAGAGATTTCATCTAAGCCTAGGCACGGTCAACTATTTACTACATTACAATGGAAACATCAAATGGCGCTAACTATACGCCAATTTAATTACAAGGAAATTACTCCACGGAACATAGGACATTTATCTTTATCCTTTAGCACTGATTGCTAATCTTGTGGTTCCAACAAAGGCAGGACTTTTATCGCAAAATTTGCATTTTCCTCTCTCAGAAGAAAGTAGTCCGGTAGCTATGCATTATTTACGCAGCCGGGAAGTAGCAGGATGTTGTTATACTTATTCATTAAAAACTCCTATAATTAAGCAGAAAAACTATAAAAACTTAAATAAAGGGAAAGATAAAAACATAAAATTAGGAAAATTTAAATTAAATAACTCCTAATCCTAAAGCATTTCTCAAATTATTGGATTTTATACTGATTTTTACTTGCCCATTTATTTTACTAGCTGTGTCCACCCCAAACGCGGACAAATTAATTCATTTTATGAATGAGCTTACAACTGTACTCTTGTCCATTCATAACCATGGAACGACTTTCCAGAAAGACACTGCCTTTGTTGTATACTTGGGACATTAACATTTACAAAATCGAGCTGATTGCTTCCAACAAGTGTTTTACTTTCTTATTCTTGTTAGAGGACCTTAACTCAACTAACGGGTTTACTTGAGAAATAGATTCCATGTGAAATGCACTGTCATTTCCCTGCCCCTCTAACCCTGAGGGTGACCCCATACTTGCAAGGTCAGGCTCAAGTGGTGGTGGTAAATTATACTCATAATCAATAGTGTCACTGTCGCTGTCACTGTCAGTGATCATATGGGAAGAATGTGCAGAATTAGGTCGATTTGACCCTTTTGACGTACCTTGGTTTGTCTGACTAGCCTTACCCCTGGGGACTACTCTGTTTTTCATAGGTGCTGGAGGAAATTGTAAGCGTTTCTTCATTTCCATAGGGGGGATTGTTTCAGAGGAGCTGCTAGCTATATTTTGCTTTCTCTTAACAAGCCAACGAGGGGGATTACCCTTTTTATTTGACCTCGGGTCATTTTCAGATTCACTTTCATGAGGGGAGGCGCTTCCACTGCTTGACGCATTTGATTCTGAGCTGGACAGGTCTGCACTGTCATCAGGTCGTTTCGCAAGGGTGCTTTTCCGGACCGGCCTGCCTGTGGGTCCTGTTTTAGGGACGCTCCACTTCAAATTGGCTTTTTGCAGCTGCTTACTATGGGCTCGTTTGAGTTGCCCATTTAACTGGTTCCTAATTAAATAAGTCCTATTTCCTAACTTAGCGGTGATACGGTAATATGGGAACCAGCGTTTACCCATTTTCTTTCCCTTAATAGGATTTTTGTAGTACACTGCCTGACCCACGGCAAACGACACGTCTTTTGCCCCTTGGTCAGCGTACTTTTTCTGACGAGCTCTTGCCTTTTTTAGATTTCGATGGACTGAAAGGAAAACTTGATGTTGTCTCTCAAGCATCTGCATATGCGATTGCTCACCCATGTACTTACTCCTTGGCATTAATATGTTATCGAGCGGTAATATGGGATCAGTCAGGTACACCAGGTAATGTGGTGAATAGCCTGTGCTGTGATTCACAGAGAACCTAGCTGCTGCAAGACTTTGCGGAACGTACAAATCCCAGCTTTGTGGATTGTCACGCGCATACTTTGCAATGATATTTTTTATAGTCCCGTTAAAATGCTCAATCATCCCATTACTGGTAGGGCAGTACGGTGTAGTCCTTATATGCTCAATATTAAGGGCCTTAAGGGTCTCCTCAAAAGTTTCCCCTACTAGTTCAGGCGCATTGTCTGTAATTAGCTGTTCCGGGCAACCATGTCTCGCAATTACCTCATCGATTAAAAGATGACAAATCGTATCCGCCTTATGGTCAGGTGTGGCAAAAGATTCAGGGTAGCCACTGTACAGGCATATGAAAGACACCAGATATTGATTTTTCGACCAGCTAAGGTCAAAAGGTCCACTTACATCCAATGCTAATTTACAGAAAGGGTAAGGGGGAATTTCTGTTGTTTCTAAAGGCCGCTTTTGACACTTTGTACTACGTTCATTGCATGGAATGCACTGAGCTATGTGGGAATAAAATTGTTTGTACATATTTGGCCAGTAATACTTAATTTTTGCTGTTTGCCATGATTTATCAATGCCAACGTGTCCATTTTTGGTATGGTATGTCTCAAGCACATGTTCCCTAAGATGTTCAGGAACAAACAGTCGTAGACGTGGACTTATATCTGACTCAGAGATAAAATACAGGACACCCTCAATGACAATGTATTTGTCTAAAAATGTTTTGCTTGCATGCCCAGATTGCAATTGACGTAAAACCTCCTGAATTTCTGGATCCTTTGCTTGTTCATCTTGCATATTAAGGGTCTGTATCCCAGGACGGGGCTGATCTAAAAGTTCAGTCTCTGAAGATGTACATTGCTGTCGTTCCTTAAGTGGGATCTTGTTGGAATTCAAAACCCCTATTTCATAGGTCTTGTCATTAATTTCTGGCAACGATTCTCCTGCAGAAGAATCACCCTCAGTCGGAGCATAAGGGTCCTTAGGTACCCTTGACAAAAGGTCGGCAACTGTGTTGCATTTCCCAGGCAGATACTCGATTTTACATGAGTATGAAGCTATACTCAGGGACCACAAGGCCACACGACGGTTCTTTATGTCAGCCTCTAACAAATATTTTAGGGGCTTACAATCTGTCCTAATCACAAATGAGGCCCCTGTTAAGTAAAAATTCAGCTTGTTTAAACTGTAGAAAATAGCATAGCATTCTTTCTCAATAATTGGCCATTTGCACTGTGATTTACTTAGCCTATGTGACAGAAAGTAAATTGGCTTTTCATCTTTAAAATATGGGTTCACCTGGGCTTCACTGGTTTCATTTTCATCATCCGGGTGTGCTAAACACGCTCCTATGCATGTGTTGGATGAGTCAACATACAAAACATACCCCTTATTTACATCCGGGTAGGATAGCAATGGAATGATGGTCAAACTTTCCTTCAAAAAGTTAAATGCTCTATCACACTTTGGTGTCCAAACAAATTTAGCATACCTTTTTGTCAAATCTATGATTGGAGCAGCAATTTCAGCAAAATTTGGTATATACCTTCTGTAATAACTCAGCATACCTATAGCTCCTCGGACTTCTCTTACAGTGGTAGGAGGTGGTAAATTTTTCATGACTTTGACCTTTTCTGGGTCAGGACGAATGCCATCAGCTGAGATGACAAATCCAAGGTATCTTGTTTGCTGCTTAAAGAAAGAACACTTTTTAAGCTTTAATTTTAACTTATGCTGTCTTAATCTGTCAAACACTTGGTTTATATGAGAGAGATGATCTTCAATCGTAGCAGAGAAGATCAAAATGTCATCTAAGTAAGCTTGACAAAAGGAATTCAGGCCTTCTAGAACAATAGCCATGAGACTTTGGAACACGGATGGTGCATTTAACAAGCCAAACGGTAAACAATTACACTCGAAAAGACCCCGACCAGGCACTGAGAATGCCGTTTTTTCACGATCCTTTTCCTCCATTAGGATTTGCCAATACCCAGACTTCATGTCTAGACTTGTGAAGTATTTTGAACCTTTCAATAAACTGAGCACATCATCTATCAAAGGTAAAGGCCAAGAAATGGGTTTTGTAACTTTGTTAAGGGCCCTGAAGTCTATACAAAACCTTTTGCTTCCATCTTTTTTATCGACTATTACCACAGGGAAGGAATACTGAGAATGGGATTTCCTTATTATTCCCGCCTCTAGCATTTCATCTACAGCTTTATTCACTATGGGTTGATTTTTCAAAGGAATTTTGTAAGGACGAAGTCTTATTGGTGGGGCATCTCCAGTGTCAATCCGAAATTTAACGGTATCAGTAAAAGTTAAGTCACTGTCCTTTGCCGCAAATAAATCTCTATTTTTGTTTAACAAATCAGCCACCAAAGGCTTATATTCCGACGGCGAGTCGAATTCGGACAGCAAGTCTTCTGTTTTCACTTGTTCAACACTGGCTATACGCTCTGTCAAGCCAGACACCATATTTTCAACCACTGGATCCGCCCTTCCAACAACGCTTCCACGTCTTAAAGAAATCTCTTGATTAGTTCCATTGATCAATAGCAAAGGCAGCTTGTTCATCTTGACCGCCTCTGTTATTGTATTGGCCAACATAATACCAGGAAATTTTGAGGCAAAGCATTGATCGATACCGGCTATCTGTAGGTGAGAGCAGCCTGCGCTAGAAAATATTTTAGGTAATTTGCCAAAGCAGAAAAGTGCAGACTGTGGTTTCAATTTTATAGACCTTTTAAGCCTAATGAGGGTTTGCAAATACGCATCTTCCACCAAATCTACATATCGGCCATTTATGCGTAGTTTGTCTAGATCGTAATATATTCTGCAGTTAAAATGCCGCAGAAAATCACGCCCTACTATTGCATTTCTGCCCAAATTAGGAACAACATAAAATACATGGTGCATCCTAAGACCAGCCACAACAAATTCTAAGTCAATCGACCCATCAATTTTCACTTGATTTCCTGTAACAGATTCCAAGTTAATATCAGACCTACGCAATGGGGGAGGTCTAGTCATAGCATTGTAGACCCGTCTACTAAGAAGAGACCTTTCAGCGCCAGTATCCACCAAACTTCTGTATTTTTGTCCATTAATTTTAAGTAAAATACTGCTAGCATTCCCTTTAGTTGAGTTTATTGTAAATGTTTCAAACTTATCCTTCGAGCCCCCCTTTATACCTGTCCCAAAATTTAAAGGAGGGGTTGAATGTTTCCCGGAGGGTTCGTGAGGCGAGCGGGAGCTTCCTGTGTTCCTCGTTTCCTTAACATTTCTTTATACTTTTCACATCTAGCCCTAATATGACCCGGACTTGAACAATGCCAGCACAGAGTGTTAGTTTGCCATGTGCCACGCCCCCTACCCTGACGTGCAGAGTTCTGAGTAATCCCATGAGCCAGAGTAACAGCCTCGACGCGCTCACGCGGGTTGGTTCTACACGCGCGTGCCTCGTGCCCTAATTTACGACAGAGTTGGCATCTCGGGGGTCGAGCTTGATCGACCTCCATGGGTTCGGCCCGATCCTCACGTCCGGTGCGTAGATTGAACTTACGGCGCAGGTTTTGCTCCGTCATGGCAATATGAACCGCCGCCTGCAAGCGGTCGGGATTTTCTCTCATTACCTTCATTTTAAGGTAATCGAACGCGAGTCCGTCGATAAAGAACCCCACCAACTGGCGTTCAATGGCGGCCAGATCCGCCTGATCTTGGCCCTGAAATGCATCTTCAGCAATAGCCAAGAGCCTCTCCGCATATATTTGAACACTTTCGCCACGCTCTTGTCGCACACGCCGCAATAAGCTAAAAGCTATGCTCCTATCTGTAATTTCGCCAAAGCGCGACTGTAATTCGGCTTTAAGGGTAGCCCACGTTTGAGTGGGATGGTCATTCATCCATCGGGCAATAAAGTCAGCCACGGGGCCCTGAGCAATTTGTAAGGTTATTCCTTTTAGCTTATTATCATCCACCCCCGTAAGTATTTCATATCGCTGGATCGCCTTGATCCAGTTTTTATAGTGCGCAGGGTTTCCCGAAAAAATTGGCACTATATTAGCAACCCCCTGACTATGCACTGCTGAGGTTAAAGACGCAAGCTGGACAGTTATAGCATGGAAAAACTGACCTAACTGCTCGGCAGCTTCAGCCATCGTGTCTACCTAAAGAGAAACAGTACTCACCAGACCCAAATTGTTCCACAGCACCACGTGACAGTCACCAACACACGGTGTCCCAATCTGTCCCAGTTGTATGGTATGTCCAAGTTCCACCACCAAATGATTCGTAGCCCTGACGTACGGTAGGTTGGTCCCAAGAGAGTATAAGTCTATGCCAATTCGGTAATTTCACAAATAACGTTTAATAGTCCCTGCTCACAATTTATGTATCTTCATTTAAGCTAAATAACTTCAGATCCACCAGTGGAATGCTTATAGTCCTTTGAGTTTTTATCCTTTGAGTTTTTTCAAACATAACCCCAAATATATTTAACTAGTCAGTCGGCGACAACACCAAGGTCGTAAGGTAAGGATAATTATCTTTAATTATCCTTAATTATCCTGTCGGAGGCACCAGTACAGCTTTGTCCCAAAGCCGGAGTCCAAGATCGTATAGTGGGGTGTGACCACACCCAGAGGGGAAGCACTTGACTTTGGATGAGTAAGAAAGCCAACAAACGGGTTTTACTGTTGAACCGTGCCATTTATTGTGAAATATTATATTCTGTTCTTATTCTAGTTCTTAAATTCATTAAACAGTTATAAATGAATATGCCTCTTGCTTCATTGCACAGTCATTGTCTACACCGCTCTCCCTACTTATCTATCACAACCGGATCGACTCGAAAACACAACTTGTCTCTTCAGTTATCAGAACCGCTCTCCTTAAGATTGTACTTCCCTCGCACCTCATTCCATGTGCGCAAGGATATCACCAGTAGTTCCTCCCCGATTGGGCCTGTTGACCTAACATTACCCAATCGTGGTGGTTATACATGCGTAAGAATATCAGTATTAATCTGGGAGATGAATAATTTAGTAGTAGATTATTATTGCCAAACTCATTTTCCAAAAGATTAGAAATAGACTTCCAATCTCTGCTTATACAAAAGCTGTGATTGCTTCCAAGATACAATTCAATAACCAGAAAGAAAGTGTAGGCCCAATGACGTATCTTGCTTAATAAAATACTCTTTCCTAATAAGGGAGCCCTTGGCCCAAAGGTAAGGGTACCCACTACCCAGCCCATACAGTTTCGCCATTATTTTGTTACATCACCAATATGTTATTATAGCATGAGGCCTTCGATCAGTAAGGCACTACAAAATGATTCTGCACTGAATATTACAGAAGGCACATATCAATTCCAATCTTAGCATGCGCTATCCAGACATACAACCTGGGGGGTCTACAGTCTATATCGAGCTATCAAAGAGCCCCGAGGTTATAAAACTTTTTTCATACTCAATTCAGCTGAGCATGAAATTTTCTCTGCCAATAAACATAAAAAAATGTCAACAATAGTTGGCATTTTCATATTTATTAGCAAAGAAATTTTCATAATCGGCTCTGTTTAGCAAGAATGAATTTGCAATTGATAGTAATTTGAGATTTATTAGCAGGAAAATATTATTCTCAGTAAAGTTGAGCATGAAAAAAGTTTCTTAACCTCGGGTCCTGGCAGATCAGACTGAGCAACTGCACAGAGCCACATTACGAAAACAAGCCTATTCAAATATACTGAAAATTTTAGCAGCAAAAAAAAATGAAAATTTTCAGATAAAAAAATCAGATATTTTTCATATTTCTGCTCAAAACATAGATTGTGTGTACTGGTTAGAACCGCCTCATCGAGGCGGTTCTAACGAGTACCCAAAATCTATGTTTTTGAGCAGAAATAAGAAAAATAATGTATACCCCTGTAAACCCCAGTTTTACTATATAAAAGTGGGGTTTGAGGGGGTCAGAATTATATAGGCGTGTTTTCGTGATGATCAGCATTCTATAGTATTCACATAACTGGTATTATTTTCGAGTTATGGCCTATTATGGTCATTTTTTGTGGCAACAAATACAGAGCATGAAATAGTATGCCATAGCTATCGCAAGAAAACCTATATATTGGATTGAATTGTGGCATTTCCTATGTAACATCCTTTATCCGTTTTACTTCCGATGTGTCTAGTCTGTGAACATGCTTAACCCTAGTCCTGCTGAACCCAGACATGTCCTGCCTTTGAAAACAGTGTAGATCCAGATCAGTTGGCTTCTGAAGAAGCCAACTGATCTGGATCTGCACTGTTTGCCATTAAGTATGTGAATTAATATCAACAATCTGGATCAAGTAATCTGATTGGCTGAAAATTAGAAATGGGTGTGGCGTCTTAATTTATTCAGCAGGACAAGGGTCAAGAAATCTGAGACAAAGCAAATCAGTACCATGAGGTACACTCTGTTCTAAAGCTCAGTTTAGATTAATTATCAAGAGGAGGCGGCAATAGAGCTATATTACATTACGAAAACACACCTATTCAAATATATAGAAAATTTTACCTCCAGAAACTGAAAATTTTCAGATAAAAAAAACTCTGATATTTTTCAAATTTCTGCTCAAAACATAGATTGTGGGTACTTGTTAGAACCGCCTCGGCGAGGCGGTTCTAACGAGTACCCACAATCTATGTTTTCGAGCAAAAATAAGAAAGATAATGTATACCCCTGTAAACTCCAGTTTTACTATATAAAAGTGTGGTTTAAGGGGGTTAAAATTATATAGGCATGTTTTCGTGATGTGGTATTTTGATGCTTTTGTATGTAGGTTCTAATGGCGTTGTTAACCATTTCAGCCAGGCAGATCAAAACCAATACCTGCGCAAACAATGTAGATCCAGATGAGACGGCTCGTAATGACCTGTCTCATCAGGATCTGCACTGTTTGCAATTCTGTTTTTTTTTTTTGTTGTTTTTTTTTTTTTGTTGTTTTTTTTTGTTTGTTTTTTTTTTCTATTATTTTTTAGACTGAAACCCTCCCAGCGGGCACATGACGTTTATACAACGTCGTCTCAGTGTCGATGCGATGCAACGTCATGACGATGCATCGATGTTGAGGCAACGTTGTATAGACGTCATGTGTCAGCTGGGCTATTTGCATAAGCAGACAAGTTTAAATTCAAGAATGGAAGGGTCCACTTAAGAAACTCACGGATGAAAGGGTTAATATTCAAATTTAATAGTTCGGGAAAGGAAGAGGTGAGGTAAAACTGCTAAGAAAACTTCATAAGCCAATATGCGAGCAATTCACTTCATATGGCAACCCTTAATTTTTCACATAACTAATAAGAAAAACAAAACATTTCAGAAGGTTGACTACTGCAGTTGCCACCGGCGCTTTAAGTGTTAAAAAGCATCGTTGAACAATGACGTCAGACTAGGTGGGAATGTACCTCGTGCAGTGTTTTCTGCTTTACATCACGAAAACACACCTATATAATTTTAACCCCCTTAAACCCCACTTTTATATAGTAAAACTGGGGTTTACAGGGGTATACATTAGTTTTCTTATTTCTGCTCAAAAACATAGATTGTGGGTACTCGTTAGAACCGCCTCGTCGAGGCGGTTCTAACGAGTATCCACAATCTATGTTTTGAACAGAAATATGACAAATATCAGATTTCTTTCTCTGAAAATTTTCATTTTTTGGTAGTAAAATTTCCAATATATTTGAATAGGCATGTTTTCGTAATGATAGCTTGGACTACCGTGTTAGGTTACTTTTTCACGTTAGGTAACTGGAGTGGCGTGGCAAAAAAAGTTACCTAACGCGTCGAGTGCCTTAATGCGGTGATCATGCTGGTATGCTAGATAACTTATTTACTCATTGTGGCGATGTTGAGGATATGTATTTCAGAACGACGCGTTAGGTAACTGATGTTTATATATGCTTGCTAACACTGATGCTATTTTCTATATTCCGTATCTCAATCGTGCAACTCTTCACCATAGTCAAACCGATGTTAAGCAAGCACAATTAGGAAAGCCATGAAGTGGTAGCGCACATCAACTGCTTGCTAAATATGATTAGATTACAACTGTCTACATTTGACCAGATCTAAAATCTGTCTTTCTGATGCATTTGCTTAAGAAAGCAAGTAAGATGTAGCACGTGCTATGTAGGCTCATTATGAGCCGTCTCATCCGGATCTACGCTGTTTGCTAAAGCCTATTATTATCGCCTATGGAAGTGGATGAGTTAATACGTTTCTGTGATGTTTAACTGATTGAGAAAGGGAGCCTAATGCAACATTTAAACAAAAGTGAAGATGTGGTGCCTCTTTGATTGTTTAAACCCCTACCCACCAGTTTTGCTACTGACCGTTCGAATACGGTGGTTCTAGTGTTCCTCGATCTTTGTAGGACCTGTTGGTTTTTTTTTTTTTTTTTTTTTTTTTTTTTGTTTTTGTTTTTCAAATTTTGTCCTGTTTTCTTTCTTACTGTTGGTTTTTATGGGTCCTGTCTGACATTTTAATCACCAAGTAGGGGAACAGTTGACTGTTGCCATTACGAAAACACGCCTGTTCAAATATAAAGAAAATTTCACCTCCAAAAACTGAAAATTTTCAGATAAAAAACTCTGATAGTTTTCATATTTCTGCTCAAAATATAGATTGTGGGTACTCGTTAGAACCGCCACGGCGAGGCGAGGCGGTTCTCACGAGTACCCACAATCTATGTGTTTGAGCAAAAATAAGAAAAATAATGTATACCCCTATAAACCCCAATTTTACTATATAAAAGTGGGGTTTAAGGGGGGGGGGTCAAAATTATATAGGTATGTTTACGTGATGTTTGATTATTATTGGTTTGTAACGCGTGTGCTGTGCGCGTATATTGTGTAACCCTCCTCTGGGTGTCACAGGTAGGCTTTGTTTTGTGATAAGCATCTTTACTTTTCGTTCTACAGCATTTTTTTCAGCGCATGGTTTTGTCTCTTATCAAAGCTGCGGCTCATGTTTCGACACCCGGCATCAATATGTTTCAGGACAGTGGATGCGAGTCCGAGGGCGTACATTTTTCCCGTATACCCTGCGGGCACATGACGTTTATACAAAGTCGTCTCAACGTCGATGCAACGTCATGACGTTGCATCGACGTTGAGGCGACGTTGTATAGACGTCATGTGTCTGCTTGGTACAGGTTATAGTTCAATATAGATGTCAACTGTTACGGATCATTACGGTATAATAAATTCTTCAATCCTGTTGATACAAAGCCCATTTTCGATACAGACATGCAATGCCAGTAGACGACGGACGGACGACGACGACTTTGAGATGGATGGCGGACCGAGGTTTCCCAGTAAGCATTCTGCTTAAATCTATATCGGAGCGTTACTGGCCGGACTGGATTCCTGTCGGGCCGATGACGGTCTGATAAAGATTTAAGCAGAATGCTAGCTGGGCTATTCTTTACGCTTCCTCCTTCATAAATTAAATTTTATATCTATGTAATCTTGATATACTGTATAATGTTCTCTGCAGTAATTAAAAGGATATAAAATAAGTCGATCGCTAAAAATAGTCTTCCATGCAGTGAAAAAGTTCTTACATTAATCGTCAAGTGTTTCATGAATTCATCATGAAAACATACCTATATAATGTTGACCCCCCTTAAACCCCACTTTTGTATAGTAAAACTGGGGTTTACAGGGGTATACATTATTTTTTTTCTGCTCAAAAACATAGATTGTGGGTACTCGTTAGAACCGCCTCGCCGAAGCGGTTCTAACGAGTACCCACAATCTATGTTTTGAGCAGAAATATGAAAAATATCATTTTTTTTTATCTGATTTTTTTTTTTTTTTTTTTTTTCATTTTTTGGTGGTAAAATTTTCAGTATAATTGAATAGGCATGTTTTCGTAATGTATTGTCACATTCAGCATTAATGCGTGTTACATTTAGCAACGTTACCTTATTTAGCGTTAAATTTAGCAGCCTTTGTTACATTTAATTGAATTTCACATTTAGCAATCAGACATGCGTCCTGCTTCTTATTCATTTAATGTTTCAAACACGTATAGGATGTAGTCTGTTTTGTTTGACTCTGTGGTTCATATCATCAGCTTTGCCGCAATATGTAACTAAGTCGCTTAGCGTGTTAACATGATCATCGCATTAAGTCACTCAACGCGTTAGGTAACTATTTTGAAAAAGTAACTATTTCGCGACAAATCACTCAGGTTGCCTACCGCGAAAAGGATACCAAACGGGGTACTGCAATGTTTTCTTATTTATACTGTTTCAGTTTCATTCGGCATACCTCAATCTACTAACTCTTTCACGGCCACAGGCGATAATAATAGGCTTTTGCAAACAGCATAGATCCAGATGAGACGGCTCCATAATGAGCCGTCTCATCTGGATCTATGCTGTTTGACACTCAGTCTTTCCACTCTGCATATAACTTCTTTCCAAACGACAGTTTGTTTAAAAAAAAAAAACAGACCACAAATGTCGTCTAAATTTGGCACCGCCAGAGTTAAAGCAAAATCAAACAGACAAAAAAGTGTTATTGATTACAGCAGCTGCAATGCTTTTCCTGTGTAGACACTATTGCTTCGTAATAAACTATGTAATTTCCTGATCAAAAGCTATTATTGGCATAAAATGAAAGATGTTAGTTATTTTCTGAAGACAAGTAGTAAATATCAGCATAGTTTGTACGATGTAATTGAAAAGACAGAAGAAGATCCATACTATAAATAGTAAATACACTAACATTTCCTTAAGGTTGTTGTCCACGTGATAATCATTGACCAATTAAATTAAACCGCGCATTTGTACGAGATCCAGGTAAAGGTTGTTTCTTTCCACTGTGAAAATAGAGTGCCCTGTAAAGAGGGTCCTTGGTCGGCTATATTCTGTGATTGTGGCTCTTCCTGGAAATTTGCTTTACTATTTTCAAGACAATATTTTCTGCTATTCACACACCCATGAAAATGATAAACTATAGCAACATAGAGATTACCCAGCAGGCACACAACGTTGTAACAACGTCAATTCAACGTTGATTCAACGTCAAGACGTTGAATCAACGTTCTTTCATAAAATCCTATAAAGATAGCTGTTTGAAGCTATTCTTGAATGGACCAGAAGCCGTGTTCAAACAACAAAATCCATGTTCAAATCATAAACACGTGCTGTTTGAACATGGATTTGAACTTTTGATATCACAAATCACAAGTTGGGGCTTGCTTTGATTACGTTACGTTGAGCGACGTAACGTAATCGCTCTGAAGGTAGCATTTTTAGAATTTATGTTGACGTCAGAGGGTCATTGCGCAACTGGCGTCATTGTAAACAACATTCTGAACTAGCCGCCATATTGGTTTGCCGTCGCATTTGAAGGGTTTATATGGAGTTTATATAGAGCTTTGGGGCGTTTTCGTCACAATTTGCAGTTGGAAGTGTAAGTTATGCAAGAACAACGATCATCCATGGTTATTTCATTGCAATAACATTTGCCGGGTCCCTCGGAAGAAATTTGAACACTCGACCTAGCGGTCTCGTGATAATAGTGTTCTATCATAATCATACACTAGATAAGGCTCCAAACTAAAATATTACTCAGAGGATATATTTCACTTTACACTAAAATACAGTCGAACTTCAATGACTCGAACATCTTTGGGTCATCGAAAGTTGTTCTGTATATGAGTAGTTCGAGTCATTGAGGGTTAATCACAGCGCAAGGCCAGGAGGGAAAAAGGGGACAATTTAGAGATGTTTTGTTTCGCCATTCCATAAAATAATGGTATGTGGAGTGTACTTATCATGAGTACAGTCGATGAGGCGATTCTAATCAGTACACACAGCATACATTTTCATAACAAAATAAGACAATTTACCTAAAGTATCCCTACATAAAGTATAAACTCAATGGCTCGAACACGGATGGCTCGTTCACCGTGGATGATTCGAACTCTTTTTTCAGTCCCTATAAAATTCTTCCAATAGCTCGAAAACAAATATTTATGGATTTTTTTTTCTTATTTTATCATGAAATTGTATGTTGTGTGTACTCATTAGAATCGCCTCATCGAGGCGATGCTAATGAGTACACTCAACATACAATCATTGTGTAGAAAATCGAAAAGATTTCCCTTAATTATCGCTATTTGCTTCCTGAACTGGTGCCATGATTAACCCTCAGTGGCTCGAACTATCCATGTCTCGAACGAATTTCCATGGTCCCAAAGATGTTCGAGCCACTGAGGTTCGACTGTATTTGCTTTCTTGAGCTATCGGAGAATTTCCTAGGGACTCAAAAACGAGTTCAAATCAGCCATGGAAAAAGAACCACCATTGTTCGAGTCAATGCAGTTTTACTGTTTTTATTAATACAGTCGACTCTCGTTATCTCGAATTCCAAGGGACGCTCTCAAATACTTCGAGATATCCGTACTTCGACACATCAGATTTGCAGAACTGAGGAAAAATTAAATCGAACAACCACATTTCACAAATGAATATGTCATTTGACTCCAGAAGTTAGAGATATATTGAAAATATTGTGGAAAAGAGGAGAAATTGCTCCTCAGGAGCAATTTCTCCTCTTTTCCACAAAATTTTGACATCTGTTGATAGAATTTTCATGTTTAAACAGGGACTAGATTTTCACTTCGAGATAAGTGGTTATTCGAGATTAGCGAAGTCGAGATAACGAGATTCGACTGACTTTCTGTTAAGCAATGGGTAGTATTACGTGATGATTGAATTTAGACACGAAGACAGAGATGATATCAAATAATATGCACGAACAAAAATCAGAACTTTTAATGCTCCATTTCTAAAATCAATGTTTGTCTAATTTCAATTATACAGAACTGAGAGAAGAATGATAAATGGGTATTTGTTCGGCAAATACTATTGGTTGTTAATGACAACAGCATCAACGAAAAACACTCGGATCTGTCAAATTAAAAAGGAGATACTGACTCAGATCAGTCTGTGAATTAGCAGATTTTTATCACGGTCTACGTTGTTCATTAATATAATGGAGCCATATCATGACAAATCAACAAAATGGCATGTGCGACCAGCGAAGATTCAGATCAGCCTGGGCGTCCGCCCAGTCTGATCAGAGTCTTCACTGTGCGCTCAGTGGGTAGCTAATGACCCAAGCTTTCTTCATGCGGACAGCAAAGACTCTGATCAGACTCGGCGGATACCCCAACTGATCTGATTCTTCGCTGCGCGCTCATGCCATTTTGTTGGTTTTGTCGTGCGCTAGCTCATTTATGTTCATTGAAGAGCCGCTTAGCAAGTACCGCAGACCTCAGCTAGACGAACGGTTGCACAGGATGATCGGCTCTTCACTGTTCTTTTGAATATGCATGGATGTGCTCAACTCGTATTCAGCAGTATGACCAATAAGATGGGTAGATACACATGGAGATTTAGCTGTCATAATTCACTTCTTGTTTGCTTTTCTGTACACCAATTCACTTATGAACTGGGAGTACACCAATTCACTTATGAACTGGGAGTACACCAGTTCACTTATGAACTGGGAGTACACCAGTTCACTTATGAACTGGGAGTACACCAGTTCACTTATGAACTGGGAGTACACCAATTCACTTGTGAACTGGGAGTCTACTCTATAATTGAAAAAAAAAATATAAATAAAAATTTGCTCCCTTTGGGAATAAATTATTTCCATTCACTACGAAAACACGCCTATTCAAATATATTGAGAATTTTACCACCAAAACATGAAAACTTTAAGACGAAAAACTCTGGTAGTTTTCATATTTCTGCTCAAAACATAGATTGTGGGTACTCGTTAGAACCGTCTCGGAGAGCGGTTCTAACGAGTACCCACAATCTAGGTTTCTGAGCAGATATAAGAAAAATAATGTATACTCCTATAAACCCCAGTTTTACTATATAAAAGTGGGGTTTAGCGGTCAACATTTTATAAGCATGTTTTCGTGATGTACTAGTAGCTCTTTCTTTCAAAAGTGGACAATAATAATTTTGACAGAGCTAGCTTCCTCTGAAATATATATAATTTACCTTTATACCTAAGGCCGTGCTCTGTGAAATAAAAATCTAAAAAGGTTGCCATTCAAAGAACACATTATAGATAGAAAATGTGAAAACGGCATTGAACTTAATCTTAGTGATTAACACAAACATTTCGAAAACATGCCTATTCAAATATACTGAAAATTTCACAACCAAAAAAAAAAAAAGAAAATTTTCAGATAAAAAATTCTGATATTCTTCATATTTCTGCTCAAAACATAGATTGTGGGTACTCGCAATGGATGTCTCGCAAGACATGGCTGGAAGTTCGCGTAAAGATTTTGAGTGCATAACCACATTAAGAGGACAAAAGTGTCAGAAAACTGCATGGAGCTTTCAGAAATGCGAAGGTCTCGAATGATGGTGCTGCTCTTTGTTTTATCGACATTTATGCTTTGATCTTCAAATCCATTCACATGTACTGTGTTTAAGTATTTTACCGACAACGGTCCAAAATTATTCGTTGTACATTCTGAAAACATCGATCGTTTGTTAGCACGGAACAAACAATACCCGAAAACACCACGAAAACATGCGTGTGTAATTTTGACCCCTTAAAACCCCACTTTTATATATTAAAACCGGGGTTTACATGAATATACATTATTTTTCTTATTTCTACTCAAAAACTTAGATGGTGGATACATGTTAGAATCGCCTCGTCGAGGCGGTTCTAACGAGTGCCCACAATCTACGTTTTGAGCAGAAATATGAAAAATATTAGAATTTTTATCTGAAAATTTTCAGTTTTTGGTAGTGAAATTTTCAATATATTTGAATAGGCGTGTTTTCGTAATGATGACGTAAATTTAGAGAAAGCCAAAGAAGGACACAATCATGGAACACAGCCCTACTAAAACATCAGGGCCCAGTTGTTCAAAACTAATGATGTCGTTAGTTAATGTATCGGTAAAACTTTGATAATTAAACAGGACATATATGCTAATATTTTTGCAGAAAAAATGCGAGTACCTTTTGAATTTGTAAAAGCTACTCACATTTTTATCAGCAATAAATACCTGTGGGCTAAATATTGTACTTACTGGAACAGTTAACATTCAGATCACTAACGAGCTCGTTAAGCTAACGATGTTTTGAACAACTGGGCCCTGATAAGGACTAAATGACATAAAACAACATCACAAAAACGGCAACTTATCGGGAACAGAACGACCAAACAAAAAGAAACTACACCAGAAATGCTGTTGAAACCTGTTTTACTGGCATTAGTCTTCGTCCTTAATCCTGATAGAGTTTAAGCTACACATAATTGTTCAGACCACGTAGTGCCTCCTAACTCACCAGTGGATCAATACAGAAAACATACTAGAAATGTGTCAATATGACACAGAAGCCCCCGCCCAGGGGCCATCCTCACCCGCACGCAGGCATTTTGCAAAAAAAATTAAGTTGAAAAAGGGCCATAACTCTCATAATAATTGCCGGATTTTACGCTAAATCGAACTTGACCTATATTTTATGATTATATATCTGTGTATAAAATATGAATCCAATACGCCAATCTTTTTAAAAAAAATATCGAAAGGACAACATTTTTTGAAGGGTGAAAAGGGCCATAACTCCCATAATAATGGGTGGATTTTACCCTAAATCGAACTTGACTTCTATTTTATGATTATATACCTGTGTATTAAATCTGACTCCAATACACTAATGTTTTCAAAAGATATCAAACGGAAACTATTTTTCAACGTTGAAAAAAAGGCCGTAACTCCAAAAACTCTTAATTCAGAAATACATAAACATTCGGTTCGCATAAAGGCTCCCAACTCAGTCAATGCATCAAAACGAAAACATAAAAATCAAATTAATCACTATAATAAACAAAGACGAGTATTCATGGCTAATTCTACTGTATGCCAGAGTAAATGAAAACCAATGGTTGAACCACGGCGACCAGACCTGACCCCGAGGTTTTAAAGTTTTTTTTTCATGCCTAACTCAGCTAAGCATGAAACATGTACCGCAAATAAATCTCAAAAGACCAACAATGCCACATTCTTACTTGCTAAACATGGCTGAGCATGAAAGTTTCTCTGCTAATAAATATAAAAATGCTAACTATTGTTGGTATCTCTGTCCGACTATTTACCCATATACAGTACCGATAGTCTGCAGTAACCTAAGTGGAACATAAAGTTCTACGCATTACAAAAACACGCCTATTCAAATATATTGAAAATTTTACAACCAAAAAAGGAAAATCTTCAGATAAAAATTCTGATAAGTTTCTGCTCGAAGTATAGATTGTGGGTACTCGTTAGAACCGCCTCTGTAAGGCGGTACTAACGGGTACCCACAATCTATGTTTTGAGCAGAAATAAGAAAAATAATGCATACCCCTGTAAACCCCAGTTTTACGAGGTTTAAGGGGGGTCAAAATTATATAGGTATGTTTTCGTGATGGAAACTGGATGTATAATTAACCCTTTCATCCCTACATACCAATACAGATACATTTGCAAACAGTGCAGATCACTATCAGACGGCTCGATACATGCAGATCCAGTTGAGACGGAGCCGTCTCATCAGGATCTACAGTTTTCCGCTCTGTTCTTGATTTTTGCCTGCCTCCTATTTGCAACAATGAATGTCTCAAAATTCAGAGATGGGAGATCCCATGTCGGAAACAAGGTCGCATATGTATTAAATTCATGTCAACACGCAATCGCTTTAGAAAAAAAAATAAATGGAGGTTGAATCTTCAACGAACCAAGGAAAATGATCAATACTGACATTACATGCTTCCGCGGATATTAACTCTTTAAGGCTTTAGCTCTCGTGAACTAATGTCTTCTGTGTCATGGTTTAATAACAGTATGAAATCATTCAGCTGGCAGATATGTAAAGATTAAAAAAAGAAAGATATTTGTAGTGACATTTTTTGAATACTGGAGAACCAGGGCCTCTACGTCTGTATACTCTTGCATCACGATAACATTCCTATATAATATTGACCCCCTTAAACCCCACTTTTATATAGTAAAACTGGGGTTTACAGGGGTATACGTTATTTTTCTTATTTCTGCTCAAAAACATAGATTGTGGGTACTCGTTAGAACCGCGTCGTCGAGGCGGTTCTAACGAGTACCCACAATCCATGTTTTGAGCAGAAATATGAAAATTTTCAGGTTTTTGGAAGTGAAATTTTCTATATATTCGAATAGCCGTGTTATCGTAATGACAAGAGCTTAAGTACACTCTCGCCAAGAGCTTCATATTCGCTCTGGACCAATCAAATCGCATCAAACCAGTATAAATATAATATAAAATAAAATAACAATATGTCAGTCCAAGTCGATACGACCTACAGAATTGTGTGATTTTCTAGGCAAACAATGAAGACCCCGACTGGACAGCGTGAAGGTACAGGTAAAAATGGGCCTTCGCCGACTGCACCTGCCATGTGGATCTTTTGTCTCTTGGCGCGTACATCCTAGTATATCCTATTAGAAAATGTCGGAAATAATAGACAAACGTAAACTGTCATTGTCAATACGGTTCAATAACTGTTAGAGTCAAGAGGCCACTGATTGATAGGACTTCGCCATTCCCAGTAGGAATAAACACAAAGGATGTTACCGGAGTATTGGTATAAGTAACAATGTCAACATTTATGTTTCATATCGCTTATCAATAAAGTGTCAAAGAAAACACACTAATGACTACTCCCCATTGTTGATGCTCTCTCTCTCTCTCTCTCTCTCTCTCTCTCTCTCTCTCTCTCTCTCTCTAAAAGTTTAAAACACATATACAGTGTACGTTCATTAACTTGCGCTTATGTCAAATAATTACCGCTGCGGAATACCATTCATAGCTCTAACGTCAATCAACTCCTCTTAAACGATACATGATAAATCTAAATAAATAATTTCACAGCATCAAATAATGAGGAAGTATGTGAGTAACTGTATGAGATGAGCCATCCCAACGGGTCCATGACGTTTCTACAACGTCGCATTAAAGTCGATGCAACGTCGTGACGTTGCATCGACGTTAATGCGACGTTGTAAAGCATGACATTACATCGACTTAAGTGCGACGTTGTATAAATGTCATGTAGCCGCCGGGATTATTTCTAATGGAAACCGACTGTCCCGATTAGTCTGCGAATCAGTTAGTTTGTCTCGCACTCCACATGGTCAGGCTAATTAAAGGCCTTTGCGTTAGATATCCATTTATGTATACAGATGCAGAATTGACTGGACACTAAATCTGGACACTGAACAAAATGGAAAGAGTACTATCAATGTACCTTTAATTTTATTTCATTAGTTGCATGTCATCTCTTGACACGATTAACAGCATAGAACCTGTTTTCCCTGATTATCCTTCTATGATTGAAGAAATTGTTAGAGATAAAATATACTACATATTTATACACACACACACACACACACACACACACATATATATATATATATATATATATATATATATATATATATATATATGTATATATATATATATATATATATATATATATATATATATATATATATATATATATTATATATATATATATATATATATATATTCAGTCGACTCTCGTTATTTCGAACTCGCTTATCTCGACTAACCGCTTATCTCGAAGTGAAAATCTGGTCCCACAGAGATCTACCAAAAGGCAACAAAACATTGTGGAAAAGAGGAGAAATTGCTCCTTAGGAGCAATTTCTCCTCTTTTCCACAATATTTTCAATAGATCTTTAACTTAGGAGTCAAATTACATATTCATTCTGTTTAAGTTGATTGTTCGATTAATTGTTTCCGTCAGTTCTGAAAATCTGATATGTCGAAGTACGGATATCTCGAAGTGTTTCATACAGTCCCTTGGAGTTCGAGATAACGAGAGTCGACTGTATATATATTGTAGTAGTAAGGAAACTCACTGGCAATACATTAATATAAACGAGATTATTCGAGAAGCCACACGTCGTATTTTTGAGGTCCAGAATCAATGTTTTCGGTTCATGAGGTATCATATTAATACATTTTTACAACTGGAGAATAGCCCCACTCTTCCATGTTCGTAATATGAAGCTCATGCCATCAACTGATCAATAGTTTTTCAGCAAAGTAGTCTGGAACGTTGTGCATATCGTCGACAAAATTAATGTATGTGTGTGGCTAGGCTTAAACGTTAAACATTATTTTATATGTCATTATGCATATAGCCACATAATACAGTCAAACCTCAATAGCTCGAACACCGATGGCTCGTTTACCCTGGATAATTCGAACTAATTTTTGAGTCCCTACGAAATTCTTCCGATAGCTCAAGAAAACAGATATTTAGGGAAATTTTCTTATTTTATCAAAAAATTGTATGTTGTGTGTACTCATTAGAATCGCCTCATCGAGGCAATTCTAATGAGTACACTCAACATTAAATTATTGTGTAGAAGATAAAAAAAATCCCTAAATTGTCACCATTTGCTTCCTGACCTGGCGCCATGGTTAACCCTCAGTGGCTCGAACTACCCATATCTCGAACAACTTATCATGGTCCCAAAGATGTTCGAGCCATTGAAGTTCGACTGTAATTACAAGAAATACATGTATAGACATAGAGAATCAAAACAAGTGGGATTTACGTAGAAGCAAATCAGAGGACTTATTTATACATGTCTCAAAAAAAAAAAAAAAAAAAAAAAAAATATATATATATATATATATATATATATATATATATATATATATATATATATATATATATGCACGTGAACACATGCACGGTAACTCATCTGTTGTCGGAGTCACCGTGAGTAGTCATATTTCTTGATAAGGCGCTTTTTTCAACCAAAAAGTATCTATATTTTTCTTAGTTCTCATTTTCATCGACAAATAAGAAAACTATTTACCTGATACCCATTCTTATCTAGACCTATGTTAGTACTGGGCGTCGCTCGACGCCCAATACTGCTACCGTGGTTCTAAATGTCGCTTTCGTTTGCTCTGACTTTCAGTTGATGATCGAGCCCGCACTTTTGTTTCCTTATAGTGTAAAAAGTTAATTTACATGTTTTTTTTTTTTTTTTTTTTTTTTTTTCGTGGGGCGGCGGGGGTGGAGGGTGGGGGTGAATAGATAAGTTAAGGAAGCACACGCGATGCGAGCAATAAATTGTAGATTTACAAACTTGTTTTTTATACTCATATGTGGCAAAGTTTATACAGGGTCTAATGAAAGCAGGCAAAAATAAATAAATAAATAATAATGATAATAAAAAACCGCCTTGCTGTACCATTCAATTTCACCTACAGAAACATAAATGATGTATTATCGTTGAATAGTTCGAAATTTCAGAATACCTCGAATTCATCTCCCTACGTTAACTTGAAATTAAAGACATCACGAAAACATGCCTATATAATTTTGACCCCCTCAAACCCCACTTTTATATAGTAAAACTGGGGTTTACAGGGGTATACATTATTTTTCTTATTTCTGCTCAAAACATAGATTGTGGGTACTCGTTAGAACTGCCTCGGAAAACATAGATTGTGGGTACTCGTTAGAACCGCCTCGCCGAAGCGGTTCTAACGAGTACCCACAATCTATGTTTTGAGCAGAAATATGAAAAAATATCAGATTTTTTTTATTTAAAAATTTTCCTTTTTTGAATGTAAAATGTTCAATATATTTGAATAGGTGTGTTTTCGTAATGAATATCTTAGATGATAACCTCTTCCTCATAGTTGGATTTTTACCTCTGTATGGACAATGGAAAGCTCACTACTAGGATTTACGACAAACAGGAGACAAACTTTCCAATTGTTTATTTTACATTTCTAAGCAGCAATATTCCTTTTGCACCAGCATATACTGTTTACGTTTCACAGTTAATTGTTATGCTAGAGTCTGCTCTGAGTATCAGGGCCCAGTTGTTCGAAGCTAACGATGTCGTTAGTAAACGATTCGTTAAAATTTACATCGAATGATACGCAAATATGCTGAAATATTTTGCTGAAAAAATGTGTACTCACTTTTTTTCAGCAAAAAATATCAGAATATTGTATATTGAATATTGAATCCGCTAAAACAGTTAACAAAATGACCCTTAACGAGCTCGTTAAGCTAACGACGCTTTGAACAACTGGGCCCAGGACTTTATCGCACGTGGAAGACTGCTCACTATAAGACCATTGACTCAGGGATACCAAAGAACTCAACTGGTGTCAACACATCTGAACTTCTCTGTGAGTCATCATGGCGTTGTCTGTCCCTATAATGTTGCTGTTTCCAGACTTATGTCTAATGTTCTGCCACAGCCTAGCCATAAAGACTTTCTAAAACCCGGACATTAATGCCCGTATTGTCCTGCCTTTCTGTAAAGGCTGATAGGCATGGTGGGCGAAGCATGTTAAACACGTAATGCTTACTTTCCATGGACGCCTGATTACATCCTGTTTATTTTAGGTCCATGTCTGCCTGGCCGGCCTCGGTGGCTCAGTTGGATGTGCCGTCCGACTGGAGACCAGGAGGTCGCGGGTTCAGCCCCCGCCGAGGTCGGCAGCATTCTTTCGTGGAGATTGATCATGAAATATTTTCTACGGTCATTCTCTCCCTTCCGCTGATTCAAGAAGGGCAGTTGTCAGTTTCTGGCGAAAGAATGTGCACAATACTGGTTAACCGCTTAGAGGACTAAGCCTGCCCCCAGTAAACGTGTGGTTAGGTAAACTGACCGCGCTCGACATGACCCCAATGAGTTGACTGGGCCGTAAAACCTCAACTCAAACAAAACATGTCTGCCTGTCTAAACATGCCTAATTTTGCCTTTGTGTATATCAACTTTATGATTTTCCTAAATACAATTTTAGTATATATGGCCCTCAGATTCAGTATTTTGTTAAGCCGTAACGTCAGAAAACGTACCTTTTGACGTGTATGCCTAGCGAAAATCCAGATCAGCCTGTGCATTCGCGCAGTCTGATTAGAATCTTCAATGAGCTCTTTATGGATAGCCAAGGATGCAAAGTTTTAGATACAAAAAGGTAAGAGAAAAGTCCAGGGAAGGACACATTCACAAGCCGCAGCCTTTCCAAGACACCAAGAGGAAGAGGAAACAGACGAAACCAAACAAGCGCAAATCGAACAAACGTACGAAAAGCACTAAGATTAGCTCTCTCTTCCCCTTGCGAGGTAATCCCAATGCTCAAGTTTCTACTTTTCGCTTCTTTTACATTTGAGCCAGCGCACGATAAAACCTACAATAAGACATGCGACAAGCGAAGACTCAGATCAGCCTGCGCATCTGCGCAGGCTGATCAGAGTCTTCGCTGATCGCCTGTGCCTTCTACGGATCCAGGCTATTCAAAGAAGAATGAACGAGAACTCTTGCCATGCTGAGTGGATATATAGGCTGATCTGAGTCTTTCCTGGTCACACAAGTCTTATTGTAGGTTTTGTCGTGCTCTGACTCATTTACTTTTGATTATTTCAATCCAAGCAAACTGAAACAGTTCCGCATGTCTTCCTGCAGGTTTTCGATCAATGAGCATTGTTACACCGTTGAAAATAATTCTGATTCTGAGAATGATTTGTTTTCATTCCAAACACTGATACGCAAGACAAACTCTTGATAATCAATAGATTATTCATATTTTTGTTTTGTGAGCCGTTACTTTAATAGAAATGAAATATAGTCAAAGATAATCCAACGAATAACAACACATCACGAAAACATGCCTATATAATTTTGACCCCCTTAAACCTCACTTTTATATAGTAAAACTGGGGTTTACAGGGTATACATTATTTTTCTTATTTCTACTCAAAAACTCAGATTGTGGGTACTCGTTAGAACCTCCTCAGCGAGGCAGTTCTAACAAGTACCCTCAATCTATAGTTTGAGCAGAAATATGAAAAATATCAGAATTTTTTATCTGAAAATCTTCATTTTTTGGTGGTAAAATTTTCGGTATATTTGAATAGGTGTGTTTTCGTAATAACCTAGAGAAAATGTCTTCAGTGCATGCGCATGTGCTGACAGATTAGTCTACTCAGCCGCACTGTCTGATTATGCATTTATAAAGGCCTTATGACAATAAGAAAGAATAAATGGGTTGTATGACAAAGGCCTTTACTGTTTGCCGATTGGTTCAATCGAACAGCAAAGACTTTTGTCAAATAGCTAACTTGTTCTTTTTTTTTTTTTTTTTTTTTTTTTTTTTTTTTTTGATTTCGGTTTTACGTCCCTTTTAAGAATATTTCACTTATATCATCGAGCCGATTGTTCATCAAATGCGAGGCGGGTTCTAACGAGTACCCACAATCTATGTTTTTGAGCAGAAATAAGAAAAATACTATATATACCCCTGTAAACCCCAGTTTTACTGTATAAAAGAGGTGTTTAAGTGAATCAAAATTATATACGCAAGTTTTCGTGGTGGTGCCATAATCAGACAACGAAGTTCCAGATCAGCCTGTACTACCTTTGCTGTCCACGCTGTCCACGCAGTCCATATACAGACTCAATGACTACTATAGCAATATCGACTTACAGCAAAGCCAGATTCACAACATGAAAACATGCCTATATAATGTTGAACGCCTTAAACCCCACTTTTATATAGTAAAACTGGGGTTTACAGGGGTATACATTATTTTTTTTATTTCTGCTTAAAAACATAGATTGTGGGTACTCGTTAGAACAGCCTCGCCGAGGGTATGAACTGAACACTCCAGTTTTTATTTTTGTTGCAAAACATGAGAGAACATTAGGGTTATCCGTTAACCTTTTTCACTCCCTGTGCAAATTCCACAGATGGCAGATTGATAGTATCTTTCCTTTTTCCAAGAAAAAGCTTGACATTTCATGTAAAATGTCTCTAGCTTTGGAGACAATCTGCATAAAATGTCAAAGGCAAATTTCTGGGATAAGAACAACATTGCAAAATTTCTTCTACTGAAAATGTTACCCAGCGTGCTAAGCTTTAATAGGCTTCTTAAAATATCCGCTGTTGTGTGTTAATTCATCCGCATTCTTGTTATATAAAAGATGAAATATACTTTGCATTACGAAAACATGCCTATTCAAACATACTGCAAATTTTATCACAAAAAAAAACGAAATTTTTCAGATAAAAAATTTTGATATTTTTCATGTTTCTGCTCAAAACATAGATTGTGGGTACTCGTCAGAACCGCCTCGACGAGGCGGTTCTAACGAGTACCCACAATCTATGTTTTGATCAGAAATAAGAAAAATAATATATACCCCTGTAAACCCCAGTTTTACTATATAAAAGTGGGGTTTAAAGGGGTCAAAATTATATAGGCATGTTTTCGTGATGGCGGGAAAATAAATCTGATCATATTCAGACAATGATGGCCCACGTCAACTTTACTTCCATTGAGTCTGATCATGACAAGAACTGTCCACTTACTTAACTGCTGAAATGAATAGCATAGAATCAAATATGTATTTTTTTTTATTTTTGAAAAAAAAAAAGAAAGAAAAAGAAAGAAAAAACATCAGTTGCGTTGTCATCAACAACAACAACTCTATATTTTGTCAAACAGTCCTTGTATTTAAGTCGCTGTTGAAAATATGCACTGGAGAAAGCTATTCGTCTACTAAGAAAATGGTGAATCAATACAATGAACCAAATCCAACCGTACTAATGCTCGATAGTTTGTGCATTATGTACTACAGTCGACTCTCGTTATCTCGAATTTCAAGGGACTCTCTGAAATACTTCGAGATATCCGTACCTCGATATATCAGATTTGCAGAATTGAGGAAAAATTAAATCGAACAACCATATTTCACAAATGAAAATGTCATTTGACTCCAGAAGTAAGAGATATATTGAAAATATTGTGGAAAAGAGGAGAAATTGCTCCTCCTCTTTTCCACAATATTTTAACTTCTGTTGATAGATTTTCATGTTTAAACAGGGACCAGATTTTCACTTCGAGATATAAAGGATATTTATTCTTTTGCTGTGAATACCATAAATATTGTCATCGAGTGAAATGAAAACATCAGAATTTTCACGAGTGCGAAGCACGAGTGAAAATTTGAATGTTTTCATTACTCGAGATGAAAATTTTTATGGTATTCACTGAAAAAGAGTAAATTTTCTTTTTATTTTATTGTTTATACGTCAATGCGCGTTTCTGAGTCATAAGTAACGTCACAAAACAAAACATGAACGTCATGACGTCGACGCTCAGTGCTAAACATGCGAACCGCTGGAGAGACAAAAAACAAAAAGTTTCGGTGAATCAAAATAATTTTGATACCAAAATGTCCCTTACATTCTAATTAAGAAAATGCATACCAACACTTGATAGTTAAGTTCAGAAACAAAGAAGTTGGAGGTGTTCAAAAATCTGAAGTGGAGGTAACATCCACTTCTGAAACAGTGAAGAAAACCGAAGTCGTCCAAAGCGAAGAGTGAAAATATAAATCGTATCAGTCACTAGTGAAATGATACGTTATCAATCCACTAGTGATTGATTCCACTTTTATTTTCATCAGGTATACACTGATTTCACCGCTGACAATAAAATAAATAGAGAATATTTACTCTTTTGCTGTGAATACCATAAATATTGTTATCGTGTAATGAAAACATTAGTATTTTTAGTATTTTCACGAGTGCGAAGCACGAGTGAAAATTTGAATGTTTTCATTACACGAGATGAAATGTTTTATGGTATTCACTGAAAAAGAGTAAATTTTCTTTTTTATTTTATTGTTTACACGCCAATGCGCGTTCCTGACGTCATAACTAACGTCACCAAGCAAAACATGAACGTCATGGCGTCGACGTTCAGTGCTTAACATGTGAAACGCTGGAGAGACAAAAACAAAAAGTTTCGGCAAATCAAAATAATCTTGATACCAAAATGTTCCTTACATTCTAACTAAGAAAATGCTTACCAACACTTGCTAGTTTAATCCAGAAACAAAGAAGTTTGAGGTGTTCAAAAATCTGAAGTGGAGGTAACATCCGCTTTTGAAACAATGAAGAAAACCGAAGTCAACCAAAGCGAGCAGTGAAAATATAAGTCGTATCAGTCACTAGTGAAATGATACGATATCATTTCACTAGTGATATCTTTTAATTACACCAGATATACACTGATTTCACCGCTAACAATAAAATAAAGAGAATTATTAAAGAAATAAAATGCATATTTCGAAAAAGTTATATTTTCACTAGTGAAAATATAAAACTTATACTTTCACTCCTCTGAGCAGTGAAAAATATAAGATCTGGAACTACTTTTTTTCTTATTTACATTAATGGTCAAAGGGAAGCATGTTCAATACCTAAATTCATGTTCAATACCTAAAATGTTTCTTGTTTTATTAAATTGAACTAAATACAGTTGATTTTATTGCTCATATCCCTTCAAAAGACGTTTTTAGGCTGAAATATTTCGGGGACTATTATCCTTCGGAAGTAGATTTCCCGCTGTTATGCGGTTCTTATATGTCACCGCCAAGGGACAAAACTGCGTGTCAGACTTCCCCTTGCAAAGGCAAGATTTGCATCTCTTCTATCGAAAGTGATGTATATAATAAAAAGAAAATAAAATTCAAATGTTTGTCGTGAATATGACTTTTATTTCATCTCGTGAGGTGAAAAAATGTATATTTCATTCTTGCCTTCGGCACTCATGAAATATACATTTTTTCTCTTCACTCGATGAAATAAAAGTCATATACACTCCAAACATTTGAATATCCTCTATTTATTTTCATTAGATATACAGACAATAAAATAAAAGCGACACTTTTGTACCAATATGTAATGTTGTAATGTGTATAGAATTGTTTGAGTTGTTATGTTTCAGTTTATAATGCTGTGAATATCACGGAATTGTAACACACACACACACACACACACACACACACACACACACACACACACACACACACACACACACACACACTTGCACGCGCACGCATGTTGTGACTATTGTTTTCTATGTAATCCGTATTGAAATTTAGTACACAGTTTTTTTATTAATCCACTCCTGTCTTGCAACTGATATACTTGGTCTAAAGGCAACCGGTGCAGACCCAGACGAGACGCAGTACAGTGCGCCACTCATTAGGACTTTCACTGTCTGATTTAACTAGATCAACTTGACACCCCTAAATGGAGTGGATTTGTCCAAGCGAATGTAATGAAAGAGTCTTTTCGGATCAAGTAGGATAATATATAAGTTGCTATGTTTTCTTGAACGCCCTTAGTCTAAATGAACTTCATATGAATTTTCGTTTTTTTGTCCATAGCTGATGAACATTTTCCAGATCCATATTATGTAATCACCACATATGCTTCTTTGTATGCATTACTCTATGTTTTTTCTTTTTGTTTTCCATGTCTTACCTCGACCTTTCTCGTCTTTATCTTACTATCACTGTTCGACTGACTTTCCCGCCTTAAATGATCCAGTATTTGGTCATGCTTACTACTGTACAGAAAATGCGCTAAAGCAAGATGCACCTGAACTGCCACTTTGCCTCGTCTTGATCTTTCTCCAGCTCATACTAACTAGCATCTGATGCTCAACATTCGTAGGTCAGACGGGCTTGGTGGTAGTTTAAGTGTTTCTTTATCATTAAGGCTGGGCACTACGAAACATATCAAGCATAGTAAATTTAACTTGCTCTTCTTCTTAATGGTAATTATGTTATTGTGTGTACCTAAAGTCCGTAATACATCAGCATTTAGTTTAACACTGGCCCTCCAACGCAGCAACGAGCTCTATAAGAATATTAAAGCCCCGTTCATGCGCCATTACTTTTATGTTCCGTCTCAAAACACCTTCTTTTGTCGTAAAATTCCCTTTCTAATCTTTATTTCCAATATGATCACATGGTTACTGTCAATACTGCTTTTATCAGGTGATATTGAGATAAACCCAGGACCAGACTCTGTCGAAGGCAGCACTGACTACAGCAGCGACGTATCAGCCACTTCTCTTGAACTACTCTCTAACCATCTAAGTATAATGCACTTAAATGTACAAAGTCTCGCCCCTAAAATTGACATAATTCGCAGCGAAGCCGAGGCATACGACCTTCTTGTCTTCTCTGAAAGTTGGCTAACTTCTAATATTAGCAATTCCGATATACACATTGATGGTTTTTTACCACCTTTCAGAAGGGATAGGCAGGGTCGGCCTGGTGGAGGAGTTGCGGTATATGCCCGGGATACCTTATCATGCAAACGTAGACCTGACCTCGAACTACAGGGTGTCGAAAGTGTATGGATAGAGCTTACTATAAAGTCTAAACGAATTCTTATTGGTGGATTTTATAGACCACCTAACAGTGACCCAAACTATTTTAACTTAATCAAAGAAAGCATTGACAGAGCATACAATACTAACATTGTTGATATTGTCATTACTGGTGACTTTAATATCGACATGTCCCAAAACAACAATAACAAAGTCAGGGAGCTTATGTTAGAATACAATCTCAACCAACTTATATCAGAGCCTACGCGTTTCACTGAGCATTCATCGTCGCTCATAGATCTCATCTTAGTGCGCAATAGTAATAATGTTTTGACAAGTGGTGTCGCAGACCCTTTTATAGCTGATTATACAAGGTATCACTGCCCAGTTATAACTGTGCTTAAATTCACACGCTTACATAAGCCATCTTTTAAACGTAAAATATGGAATTACAATAAGGCCGATTACAACAAATTTAGGTCTATCTTACTAAAATCTGATATCTTACAGAAAATTGAAGCCGACAACAACATCGACCATAATGTACAAGTTCTCAATGACACTCTAATTAAGGCTGCTGAGGAATCGATCCCAAACAAAATGGTACTGATCAAACCAGACGATCACCCTTGGATCACTTGTCACGTCAAAAATTTAATTCGAAAACGTAAGCGCACATATAGGCAATACAAGAAAACAAACGACGTTTATTTTTGGACAAAGTACAAACAACTTAGAAACAAAACTAACAATACCGTAAGGAAATCTAAAAAGGATTATTTTGAAAAACTTGATAAACTCTTATCATCTGAAAATTGTAACTCCAAGGTGTTTTGGAAAACATCCAAACAGCTTCTAAACCTCAATCGTACTTCAGACAGTATTCCAATACTGACCATGAACCATGAAGTTGCAGAAACAGATTTACAAAAAGCTGAAATGTTAAATTCCTACTTCTCCTCACAGACTAAAGTAAATGATTCAAACAAACCTCTACCCTACATTGAACATGCACAACACAGATTACATTCAATTATAATATCAACGCAGGATGTACTTGATGTTCTCCGACATCTGGATGTCAACAAATCTTGTGGTCCAGATCTTATCAGTCCCAGACTTCTGCGTGAAGGTGCAAACATCCTAGCTCATCCATTCTCTATCGTGTTTAATAGATCTCTATTTCAAGGTTATTTTCCACCACCATGGAAGGACGCAAATCTCTCTCCGATTCACAAAAAAGATGACAAATCCTCTCCGATCAATTACAGACCCATTTCCCTCTTGAGCCATGAAGGTAAAACTATGGAACGCTGTGTCCACAAACACCTCTATAACTTTGTCGTATCACATCAACTGCTGACTCCTTTTCAATCAGGCTTTGTGCAAGGCGATTCCACAATTTACCAACTACTCCATACTTACCACACATTTTGCGAGGCAGTGGACAGCGGCAAAGAAGTTCGCGCTGTCTTCTGCGACATCAGTAAGGCTTTCGACAGAGTCTGGCATAAGGGGCTACTCCATAGACTTAGAGGAATAGGGTGCTCAGAAAATGTATTAAAATGGTTTACAAGTTACCTATCCGGGCGAAGGCAACGGGTAGTTCTCAACGGTCAGTCATCAGTCTGGGCACAAGTCGAAGCTGGAGTTCCCCAAGGGTCTATTCTGGGCCCACTATTATTTCTTTTATACATCAATGACATAGTGAAAAACATTGGTTGTTCGATTCGCCTCTTCGCGGACGATACAAGTCTGTACATCATTGTCGAAACGCCCGATCAGGCTGCACACGTACTAAATGTAGATCTACAAACCATCTCCAATTGGGCCATAGATTGGCTCGTTGACTTTCACGCGAAGAAAACCATGGCAATGGCTGTCTCTAGAAAACTTAACCCTGTATTACATCCACCTCTGTTCCTTAATAATACAAGAATAAAAGAAACTGCTAGGCACAAACATCTAGGTCTAACTTTCTCCAGTACATGCAACTAGAATGACCACGTTCGCAACATCTCCGATAAAGCTTGTATACGCTTAAATCTCCTAAGGGCTCTGAAATTTAGGGTCAGTAGAAAATCTCTCGAGAAAATGTATATCGCATTTGTTCGTCCCCTTATTGAATATAGCGATATTGTATGGGATAACTGTTCCATGGAAACCAAAAAGCAGCTAGATGCAATCCACGTAGAAGCAGCAAGAATAATAACAGGGGCAATAAAACTATGCAGCATCGACAATTTGTACAGCGAACTTGGCTGGGAGTCCCTGCAAAGTAGACGAAATAAGCACAAACTCGTAGTTCTTTACAAGATTTTGCATGGATCGGCCCCAAATTACCTTGCTGATCTCATACCCCCGACTGTACAGGAAACAACAAGGTACAGTCTCCGCAACTCAGATCATATACAGAATTACAGGACAAATACAAATCTTTTTCTGGATTCATACTTCCCGTCCACTATTCGAGCTTGGAACAACCTGCCGACGGCAATAAAAAATGCAACATCCTTATCAATTTTCAAATCCTTACTCAACAGAAACATGCAAAGACCACCAAAATACTTCAATGCTGGCCATCGCATAGGCCAAATCCTCCACGCGAGACTACGTATGGGATGTAGTTCACTGAACTCTGACCTTTACCGCAAGCATATCGTTGCCAGCCCCTCTTGTCACTGCGGAGCGTTTGAAAGTGCAAAGCATTTTCTTTTCCATTGTCCTAATTACTCTATTGCAAGGCACAGATATTTGCCTCAAGATCTTGACAGTCATTCGCTTAAAGACCTAATGTATGGTAAAACAAGCTACTCATTACAAGAAAATGTAATCCTTTTCTCACAGGTGCAGGGCTTCATTGTTAAATCTGGGCGATTCGTGTAGCATCTAATCCAACTAGTACCTCTAGTGCCAGCCAACATGTACAAATGAAGTCTATACAAATGACATTCTACAATGCGAATAGTTCAACTTCAACACTTATAGCAGGGAAAGTTGGTCTCTCTCTCTCTCTCTCTCTCTCTCTCTCTCTCTCTCTCTCTCTCTCTCTCTCTCTCTCTCTCTCTCTCTCTCTCTCTCTCTCTCTCTCTCTCTCATGTTCGCAA
This sequence comes from Anodontia alba, assembly GCA_964016985.1. NCBI lineage: Eukaryota > Metazoa > Mollusca > Bivalvia > Lucinida > Lucinidae > Anodontia > Anodontia alba. The sequence continues at coordinate 104,033,425 of OZ024824.1, forward strand.
AATGGCTATCAGTATTCTCAATATTTAGTAATATTGCTATACCGTTCAACTACAATGTACATGAATTTGTTTCAAGGAGATGACTTTCATAAGCCTTACCGCTTACCGTCAGATCCTTTTTACCATTTCCATTGAATGAATGTTATGTGAGTTGCTTGAAATAAATATTGTTTAAACCAAAATAAAAGCGGTTATTCGAGATAAGCGAAGTCGAGATAACGAGAGTCGACTGTACTTATATATTAAGTGTTGTCTCCCTAAATGGAGCATTACATTCCTTTGTGTTTCATTTTTCGATGGAAACAGTCAAACGTACTTGTAAGGCGTGCTTACGGCGAAGACAAAGAATATTGTCTGTTAAGGTCAGAAAATAACGTTCTTTGTTTTCTGAAGGTAAATTGTAGTCGCGCGCATGTTGCCTTGGCGTAGTGTCAGAGGTCCGCCGACGTTAAGCAACCTATTTCCTGTAAGATACCTGTTAGGTATAATGCATGAATGAAAAAGACAGCACGAAAACATACCTATATAATTTTGACCCCCTTAAACCCCACTTTTATATAGTAAAACTGGGGTTTACAGAGGTATATATTATTTTTCTTATTACTGCTCAAAACATAGATTGTGGGTACTCGTTAGAACCGCCTCATCCAGGCGGTTCTAACGAGTACCCACAATCAATATTCAGAGCAGAAATATGAAAAATATCAGAATTTTTCATCTGAAAATTTTCATTTTTTGGTGATAAAATTTTCAGTATATATGAATAGGCGTGTTTTCGTAATGGTATGTAAATTTAAGAATTGAAATTCAGGACCCAGTTGTTTAAAGCGTGGTTAGCTTAACGAGCTCGTTAAGGGTCATTTCGTTAACTGTTTTAGCGGATTCAATATACAATATTCTGATATTTTTGCTGAAAAAAATGTGAGTAGCTTTTGCTCTGCAAAAGCTACTCACATTTTTTCAGCAAAACATTTCAGCATATTTGTGTATCACTCGATGTAAATTTTAACAAATCGTTAACTAAAGATATCGTTAGCTTTGAACAACTGGGCCCTGATTTTTAGTTTGAACTGGATGATGAAAAACATTAGACTACTTTAATATTTCAGAGAAGCCCTGACGATGATAACATATATGCCTATTTTAATGTTTCCAAGAATCACTTCGGAAGGCATCTTAGAAACATTAAAATAGACTAATGTTTTTTGTCATCCTGTGAAAGCTAAAATCTGAATTTCAATTCTTAATTACAAGTTAATTGTAATATATTTGAGCCGGTGTACTGGTTTATCTTGCACCCTGGGCAGCTTGCGCCCCCCCCCCGGGGTGAAGCTGCCTCTGGGCAGCTTGCCCCACCCCGGGGGGTGAAGATACCCCAGGGTATCTTGCCCCCCACCCTGGGCAGCTTGCCCCCCGGGGTTGAAGCTGCCTCTGGGCAGCTTGCCCCCGGGGGTGAAGATACCCTGGCCTGGGCAGCTTGCCCCCCTCCCCCCCAAGAAAACCTGACAGAACTTAATGCAGAAAGATTTTTTATTTTTTAAATAAAATCCTTATAATAGAAACATGGGAAAACTGATTTTTACATGTGTGTGCATAAGCATCTTTTTCCTGATAGGAGGGAATTGAGGGCCAGAATATAGTGGTTTTAGAAGTTTGCACCTATGCCAGAAAAGCTGGCAGACTCCATTCTAAAAGACAATTTATCACTTAATAGACTTTCCTATTTAACATTCATTTGAATAATATGTATAATATTGACCATCAACTATTTTTCTATGGATGGAGGTGAGGCGGGGAATAAGATACCGTGGCCTGGGCAGCTTGTCCCCCACCCCTAGAAAACCTGACAGAACTTTATTCAGAAAGATTTTATTCCTTTTAAATAAAAATCTTTATGATAGATACATGGAAAAACTAATTTTTTATGTGCATATGCATCTTTTACCTGATAGGAGGAAATTGAGGTCCAGAATAAAATGTATAGTGGCCTTAGAAGCTAGCAACTATGCCAGGAAACCTGGCAGACTCCATTCCAAAAGATAGTTTATCACTGAATAGACTTTCCTTTTGAACAGTCATTTGAATAGTCATAAAATGGACCATTAACCATTCTTCTCAACAGAAAGGGGTGGGGAGGAGGGGGAGGGCAGTAAGATACCGTGGCCTGTGCAGCTTGCCCCACGGAGTTGAAGATACCCTGGTCTGGGCAGCTTGCCCCCCACCGCCGCCCCCTCTCCCCCCACTCCCTTCCTCCATTCAGAAAGATAGTTTATCACTTAACAGACTTTCCTATTGAACAGTCATTTGAAAATTCATAATATTGACCATTAACCATTTTTCTCTAAACAGGAAGGGTTGTGGGGTAAGAATCTATGGCCTGGGTAGCTTGCCTCTTGGGGATGAAGATACCCTGGCTTGGGCAGCTTGCCCCCCCCCCCCCGCCCCCTACCCCCACCCACCCCGCCTCAAGAAAATCTTACACAACTTAATTCAGTAAGTTTTTTTTCCTTCTTTTAAATAAAAATCCTTATAACAGTAACATGGCAAAACTGATTTTTTATGTACATATGCATCTTTTACTGGATAGGAGCAAATTGAGAACCTTAGAAGCTTGCACATATGCCAGAAAAACTGACAGACTCCATTCAAAATGATAATTTATAACTTAATAGACTTTCCTATTGAACAGTCATTAGAATGTTCATAATATTGACCATTAACCATTTTTCTCTAAACAGGAAGGGGTGGGGGGAGCGGATAAGATACCGTGGCCTGGGCAGCTTGCCCCCTCGGGGTGAAGATACCCTTGCTTGGGTAGCTTGACCCCCGCCTCAAGAAAATCTTACACAACTTAATTCAGTAAGTTGTTTCTTCTTTTAAATAAAAATCCTTATAACAGAAACATGGCAAAACTGATCTTTTATGTACATACCCATCTTTTACTGGATAGGAGCAAATTGAGAGCCTTAGAAGCTTGCACCTATGCTATTTTTTATCCAAAAGATAGATAATAAAAAGTAACAGAAATATTCAAATGACAATATTCAAATGACCTGTTAAATGGGAAATTGTTTTAAAAAGATAAAAATAACATTCTGAACTTTAATTTTGTTTACAAGATTTTCTGAGCTTGGGAGGAAACTTCTTAGCCACAGTATTTTGGCCCCAATCCCTTTCCATGAATTGAAAAAGTAGGTAAATGCAGGTACTATTACCATTCTAATGTCTGTGCATTAGAATTTTAAGTTTTAAATGATTAAATAGCTTTTCAGATGAGAGTTTGCCAAGTTTCCAGGGGTGGGGGGCAAACTACCCAGGCCAGGGTATCTTACCCCGCACCCCAGCCTATCTGAAGAAAGATAGATAATAAAAAGCAACAGAAATATTCAAATGACCTGTTAAATGGGAAATTGTTTTAAAAAGATAAAAATAACATTCTGAACTTTAATTTTGTTTACAGGATTTTCTGATCTTGGGAGGAAACTTCTTAGCCACAGTATTTTGGCCCCAATCCCTTTCCATAAATTGAAAAAGTAGGTAAATGCAAGTACTATTACCATTCTAATGTCTGTGCATTAGAATTTTAAGTTTTAAATGATTAAATAGCTTTTCAGATGAGAGTTTGCCAAGTTTCCAGGGGTGGGGGGCAAGCTACCCAGGCCAGGGTATCTTACCCCGCACCCCAACCTATCTGAAGAAAGATAGATTATAAAAACCAACAGAAATATTCAAATGACCTGTTAAATGGGAAATTGTTTTAAAAAGATAAAGATAACATTCTGAACTTTAATTTTGTTTACAAGATTTTCTGAGCTTGGAAGCAAACCTCTTGGGCCACAGTAATTTGGCCTCAATCCCTTCCCGTAAAGGGAAAAAGTAGGTAAAAGCAGGTACTATTACCATTCTAATGTCTGTGCATTAGAATTTTAAGTTTAAAATGATCAAATAGCTTTTCAGATGGGAGTTTGCCTAGTTATTAGGGGTGGGGGGCAAGCTGCCCAGGCCAGGGTATCTTTACCCCGGGGGGCAAGCTGCCTAGGCCAGGGTATCTCACCCCCCACCCCAGCCTATCTGAAGAAAGATAGATAATAAAAAAGCAACAGAAATATTCGAATAACCTGCTAAATGGGAAATTGTTTTTAAAAGATAAAAATAACATTCTGAACTTGAATTTTGTTTACAAGATTTTCAGAGCTTGGGAGCAAACTTCTTAGCCACAGTATTTTGGCCCCAACCCCTTTCCATAAATTGAAAAAGTAGGTAAAAGCAGGTACTACTACCATTCTAATATCTGTGCATTAGAAATTTAAGTTAAAAATGATTAAGTAGCTTTTCAGATCGGAGTTTGCCAAGTTTCCAGGGGTGGGGGGCAAGCTGCTCAGGCCAGGGTATCTTCACCCCCGGGGGGCAAGCTGCCCAGGCCAGGGTATCTTACCCCCACCCCAGCCTATCTGAAGAAAGATAGAAAATAAAAAGCCATTCACCCCCGGGGGGCAAGCTGCCCAGGTCAGAGTATCTTACCGCCCTCCCCCCACCCCCCCCCCCCCCGCCCCACTACAGCCTATCTGAAGAAAGAAAAATAATAAAAAGTAATAGAAATATTCAAATGACCTGTTAAATGGGAAAATGTTTTAAAAAGAAAAAAATAACATTCTGAACTTTAATTTTGTTTACAAGATTTTCTAAGCTTGGGAGGAAACTTATTGACCACAGTAGTTTGGCCTCAATCCCTTCCCATAAAGTGAAAAAAAAATAGGTAAACGCAGGTTCTACTACCATTCTAATGTCTGTGCATTAGAATTTTAAGTTTAAAATGATTAAATAGCTTTTCAGATGGGAATTTGCCAAGTTATTAGGGGTGGGGTGGGGGGTAAGCTGCCCAGGCCAGGATATCTTAACCCCTGTCCCTTCCTGTTAGAAGAAAGATAGGTAATATCAGATACTGGAAATTCTCTAATGACCTGTTCAATGGGAAATTCTATTAAAAGTGATAAAATATCTTTCTGAACTGTGACTGAAAGGACTTCTGAGTTTGGGAGGAAAATGCTTAGGCTACAGTATCTTAGCCCCAACCTCCTCCCATAAAATGTATAATAATGAAATACATACATTACTACTGTTCTGATAATTGTGTGATATAAATTTGTTATAAAAAAAAATAAATATCATTTTGAATTGAGTTTGCCAGGCTTTCTGGGGTGGGGGGCAAGCTGCCCAGGGCGGGGGGGGGGGCGGGGCAAGCTGCCCAGGGGGTAAGATAAACTGTTACACCGGCACACAAGACTGCATCTGCGCCCAGCATCCGAGCAGTCGGCAGTCTTCGCAGGTCACTCTGTGGGTAACAAAGGATCCACAATGAACACTTTGCAATCTCATAGGAAATGATGTGGTCCGGTTCATTTCATATATAGTGTGATAAAGATGAGTTTTAACCGGCAAGAGGATTGTAATGCTATGCTGAATAAATTAAGATGCTACGCCCACTTTCAATTTTCAGCCAATCAGCTTTATCTGGATTGTTGCTATAAATTCGTATACTTAATGGCAAACAGAGCAGATCCAGATCAGTTCGCTTCTTCAGAATTCAACTGATCTGGCTGTACACTGTTTGCAAAAGCAGGGTATACGCGGGTTCAGCATGATAGGGGTTAAGTTATGTTTAGCTTAACACCACTTAAATTGATATTTTGATCCATATTGACATCGAAATTCACTTCATCTCTGCTGTAAATTTATTTATATTCTTGAAACGCTGAAATACATAACTGCCATCTGACTGTACAGTCCAGTTATGCCAGCTGAAGAAAAAACCCAGTATTTCCAATTGGCGAACAGAGGATATAACATTGCGCATGCTCATAATTTTGAAAAGATCTTCCGTTTTGACAAAATTCACTCTACATTTTTAGGCGAGCGGTAAAAACAGGTTTACCGAGTTCACTTAGTTACTTTACCAGCTGAATAACCATTGTAGTTGGGATATTCACTGTTTTCATATGCCTGGCTCCCAAAAGCTGATTTCAACGTATGAAGAAACAGGGTACCGCATTTTGCCAGTTTCTCTTTATCAGAAATGTCCTAAACTTAAACAATTTAATGTCTTCCCAAAAGCTAGTGTCAGAATCTGAATAACTAGGGTACTACATTTAGGTAGTTTTCTCTTTTTTCGATGGGTCGTTCCATGCGAAAACATGTCTTCGGACATATGCTGACAGCGAAGGCGCAGGCTGCTGATGTGCGCCTTCCCTTTCCGCTAACAGAATCATTGGATACTACAAAATGTAAGAATGGCGAGGAAGGGCCCGGATAATACTTTGTGCATGCGCAGATGATCTGAATAATCGCATTTTGCGCATGTTCGAAGGCACTTTTTCGTTTGACGCGGCTAGGATCATGTGTTTTATCTTTTCAGGTACAGCTGGTAATACTACTACTAAAGCAACAACAACTTCTACACCAGCGGTAAGTATACAATTGAGCCGCGAAAAAACGGCTCTTTGTGTGCGCATGTCAGACACCTTAGCGAGGCCACATACCTGAAGTTTTCCCTTGGCACCGCTTACGTGAGCGAACAGCCTAGGTTCTGGGTGCACAGGTTCCATTTCGAAAACATGCCTATATAATTTTGAACCCCCTTAAACCCCACTTTTATATAGTAAAACTGGGGTTTACAGGGGTATAAATTATGTTTCTTATTTATGTTCAAAAACATAGATTGTTGGTACTCGTTAGAACCGCCTCGCCGAGGCGGTTTTAACAAGTACACACAATCTATGTTTAGAGCAGAAGTATGAAAATACAAGGAGTTTTTTATCTGATTTTTTTTTTAAGTTTTTGGAGGTGAAATTTTCTATATATTTAAATAAGCGTGTTTTCGAAATAACATGAAACTTTGCTGTTCGCATATGCTATATAGTATGACGGCTATTCTTCGATGACGCGGCTCAGTTATTCGTACATTATTGCATAAAAGGCAGTGTCTCTAGTTATAATGAAAATATGCTTAGCCTAAATGCGAGCCCAGCACAGACCTAGCTGTAGTCTCTTCAAAAGCCCTTCACAGCATCATTAAAGAATGAATATCGGTATATAAAAATATATGTAACTCAATAATAAATAATAAAAATAATCAGAAAAATATGTTCGTGACACTTATTGAAACTCGTTTCTTGTCACTTCGTGACGCTTATTCGTGAGACCCAAATTGTGTGGATATAGGGGTATAATCAAGTCCGCCCCAGTCCTGCCAACGTCCGGTGACAACTTCCGGGAAGAAAAAAGGAAGAAAATTTGTCAGAGCGATTTCTGCTGAAAGTATATATCGTTGTATGGTACTTTGCCTTGGTCATATTCCCTACTGTAGAGCTCACTACGTTCGCGACGAGCTTCGCGAGCCGTGTCGCTATTAACAGCCGTGCAATAACCGCCGATAAGCCGTGTATTAACAAGGCAATTCACGCGCTGTTAATTCAAGGCTACGCAAGTTTCGGTCGTACCGGGGCCACAGATTTGCTGCCGTTACAAGATGTGTACTGACCGGCCCTAGAACCAGCATAGTCCGTGGAAATTGCATTCGCGAGACATCGGTGAAAAGGCGAAACAAAATAGTGCAAGAGATAACGCGAAATGTAGCAAATGTTTTCAGTTTTTATGCAACAATAGCGATCGAACATGGTTTTTCAATGCATTAACATTCACCTGGTCTCTAGGGAGGTGTTGGAAACAGCGGCCTCCGACCTCGGTTTTCAACACCTCCCTCGGGACTGGCGAATGTTAATGCATGAAAAACCATGTTTGATCCCTATATTAATCTATCTGTAATGTTTTCGTATATGGTAAATGAATTAGAAGATACACAGAAGAGGACATAGCCCTTCCAAAACACCGATAAGGGTTTAATTACATGAAATGGCTTCACGAAACATGTGGTTTAAATCCTAATCTGGGTACTCTTGATACATACAGTAAAACCTCAATAGCTCGAACACCGATGGCTCGTTTACCCTGGCACTTTCGAGCTAGTTTTTAAGTCCCTATGAAATTCTTCCGATGGGTCCAGGAAACAAATATTTAGATAAATGTTCTGATTTTATCAGGAAATTGTATGTTATATGTACTCATTAGAATCGCCTCATCGAGGCGATTCTAATGAGTACACTCAACATACAATTATTGTAAAGAATATCGAAAAGAAATCCCTAATTTATCACCGTTTGCTTCCTGACCTAGCGCCATAATTAACCCTCAGTGGCTCGAACTACCCATGTCTCGAACAAATTTCCATGGTCCCAAATGATGTTCGAGCCTTTGAAGTTCGACTGCAAATCTAACGAATACTATTGATACATATGAATATTTTCAGTATTGTTTTCGGCTCTTTAACTTATTTTAGAGGATCTCTTTTCAGTGAAAGCTAACAGTTAACAAACTATCTTTTCGTAGCATGTTATTTCCATCTTTCAGTGTTGGTATATTTTATCATAAGGCGGATATGATGTGCCCCCTGTTTACAGGATTTACCACCTGTTGATATGATGAACCACTTTTTGATAGGCTGTACCACTGTTGACATGTAAAGGTTGACTTTTGGAGCCCATTTGGCTGTCTCAGCTGCGTCTTACTTGTATATCAGCATACTTTGTTATTGGACGTGGCTTTCTTTACGTCATCATGTCACATCAGCCCAATTAATGTTTGATTTTATATGGAAATACACTCGACTCTCGTTATCTCGAAGTCCAAGGGACTATCTGAAATATGTCGAGATATCCGTACCTCGACATATCAGATCAGCAGAATTGAGGAAAAATAAATCGAACAACCACATTTCACAAATGAATATGTAATTTGACTCCTGAAGTTAGAGCTATATTGAAAATATTTTGGAAAAGACGAGAAATTGCTATTTCTCCTCTTTTCCACAATATATTGTTACCTGTTTTTAGATTTTCATGGTTAAACAGGGACCAGACCTCGAGATTAGCAGTTATTTGAGATAAGCGAAGTTGAGATAACGAGAGTCGACTATATGTAAATCAAGTTACAAAAGGCACAATTTTGAAGAGGCACCGGAAGAAGGCATCACGAAAACACGCCTATATAATTTTGACCTCCTTAAACCCACTTTTATATAGTAAAACTGGAGTTTACAGGGTTACATAGTATTTTTCTTATTTTTTGTTCAAAAACATAGATTGTGGGTACTCGTTAGAACCGCCTTGGCGAGGCGGTCCTAACGAGTACCACAATCTATGTTTTGAGCAAAAATATGAAAAATATCAGAGTTTTTTATATGAAAATTTTCTGTTTTTGAAAGTGAAATTTTCTATATATTTGGATAGGCGTGTTTTCGTAATGAGAAATAAGGAACAAACAATGACAAGACACAACAGCGCGGTCCTAACGAGTACCACAATCTATGTTTTGAGCAAAAATATGAAAAATATCAGAGTTTTTTATCTGAAAATGTTTTGTTTTTGGAAGTGAAATTTTCTATATATTTGGATAGGCGTGTTTTCGTTATGAGAAATAAGGAACAAACAATGACAAGACACAACAGCGCGGTCCTAACGAGTACCACAATCTATGTTTTGAGCAAAAATATGAAAAATATGAGAGTTTTTTTATCTGAAAATTTTCTGTTTTTGGAAGTGAAATTTTCTATATATTTGGATAGGCGTGTTTTCGTAATAAGAAATAAGGAACAAACAATGACAAGACACAACAGCGCAGTTGCAATAACCCACATGAGAAACAAAGAACTGGAACAGAAGAATGTCTTAGAACGTCAAAAGAAACTCCAGGGAGGGTAAAGAGGGGGGGCAGAGCTTAACCTGGTTTTACAAGACCGCAATATAAAAAACAGAAGATTCGGATTAATATCCCAGTTAAGCATTCTTTATAAATCTATAGCGGGCCGTTATCGGCCCGTCAGCTACCCTGACGGGCCGATATATATATATATATATATATATATATATATATATATATATATATATATATATATATATATATATATATATATATATATATATATATATATATATATATAAAGAAATCAAACCGATAAAATCCGCTTTGCTTTGTCTATAAAAATATAAGTGAAGATACCCAGGAAATGCCACAATCACAAAGCATAACCCTCCCTAGATACCAAAAAAAAGGAGAGATGAGGCACAGATACGGACAAAAAAACGCCATGTGAGCCAGCGTACGACAAAACCTACAAAATGGCATGTGCGCCCAGCGAAGACTCAGATCAGCCTAGGCATCCGCCCAGTCTGATCAGAGTCTTCGCTGTCCGCATGAAAAAAGCTTGGGTTCGTAGCTACCCACAGAGCGGAGAGCGAAGACTCCGATCAGACTGGGCGGATACCCAGGCTGATCTGAGTCTTCGCTGGGCGCCCATGCCATTTTGTTGGTTTTGTCATGCGCTGGCTCATATATGAAACTACAGACGCAGGAACAAATTTCAGCAGAGGAACCGCCTCAGAATGTTCAGCAGGAAAACTACAGGGGGCTCATTCATGCATAATTTTTAACTTATTCATGCATTGTTGTTTTCAGCCTCCGTTCTACGAGACGAACATGTTTGTAGGACTAATGGCCGGATTGGGAGGTTTCATAGCGTTTATACTGTTAGTTTGTATTGTTTGGAAATGTACATGCGGTGGAAAGTAGATCTGTGATATTGAACTACTCGAGTTTCTCAGAAATTATGGTTGTTTCTGGCGTCCATCTTATTTGTAACGACTACAGTCACAACAAACTGGGAAGGTTTATGTTTTGGTGCTGGCTTAGTGAGGTGTTGACTAAAGTGATAAAACGGAGATGTGATAATACAAGAGTACAGTGGAAAGAGAACAAAAATCTAAAAAGGTTGCCTTTGAAAACAAAGCACACACAAAAAAGTGAAAATTTGGATACTCGGTTTTATTAAGTCTCTTCATATACACATTACGAAAACAGGCCTGTTCAAATATATAGAAAATTTCACCTCCAAAAACTGAAAATTTTCAGATAAAAACTCTGATATTTTTCATATATCTGCTCAAAACATAGATTGTGGGTACTCGTTAGAACCGCCTCTCCGAGGCAGCCGCCTCTCCGAGGCGGTTCTAACGAGTACCACAATCTATTTTCTGAACAAAAATAAGAAAAATTATTTATACCCATGTAAATCTCAGTTTTACTATATAAAAGTGGGGTTTAAGGGGGTCAAAATTATAGAGGCATGTTTTCGTCATGAGTACTGTGCTTTGCGAGTCTGCAAACGCCCCTACCCTACACGCGCACAGACACTAACAACGGCTTAAGCGGTATTTGATTTTCAAAGCGACCAGAATGGGCTCACTGGTCCCAAAAGAAATAAAAGTATAATCGTTCTAGTTATATTGCAGCATATAATAGAGTTTGCACAAGACATTACGAAAACGCACCTATTCAAGTACATAGAAAATTTCACCTCCAAAAACTAAAAATTTTCAGATAAAAAACTCTGATATTTTTCATATTTCTGTTCAAAACATAGATTGTGGTACTCGTTAGAACCGCCTCTCCGAAGCGGTTCTAACGACTAGCCACAATCTATGATGTTGAGCAAAAATAAGAAAAATAACGTATACTCCTGCAAACCCCAGTTTTACTATATTAATGTGGGGTTTGTGGGGGTGGGGGGGGGGTCAAAATTATATAGGAGTGTTTTCGTGATGAGAAAATCTAAATGAGCCGGGGCACAGCATTTCCTACAAAACTGCAAAATACGCCGACCGAACATTCAGATCAGCATTTGCGCAGGCTGATCAGTCTTTGCTATTCGTCTGAAAACGCTTTGGTTCATTTGCTACCCACAGAGTGCCCTGAGAAGACCCTGATCAGACTGCGCGGATGCGCAAGCTGATCTGAGTCTTCGGTGGGCGCACATGCAATCTTGTAGGAAATGCTACGTCCCGGCTCAAATTTGTTTATTGCGTGAAGTGTCCGAAGTATTATTTTTAATTTACACCCTAACAGTGACTTCACATTGAGAAATATATCACATGTCATCCATGAAGACAGGTTTTGATCTAATATAACCCTGAGTATAGGTACCATGATCAGTTGCCCCCGATCAGGTTCTTTACTGTTTGTTACTCATCCAACAGTTTTGAGACAAATTAGTAGGTAGTCAAATTGAACTGTTTCAGTTTTATGACAGTTATGGTAAGCATTACGAAAACACGCCTATTCATATATATAGAAAATTTCACCTCCAAAAACTGAAAATTTTCAGATAAAAAAATCCGATATTTTTCATATTTTTTGCCTAAAACATAGATTGTGGGTATTCGTTAGAATCGCCTCGATGAGGCGGTTCTAACGAGTACCCACAATCTTTATTTTGAGCGGAAATAAGTAAAATAATGTATACCCCTGTAAACCCCAGTTTTACTATATAAAAGTGGGGTTTAAGGGGTCAACATTATATAGGTTTGTTTTCGTGATGGAATGCCCCTTGAGAGGAATGAATACATTCCCAAACCTGAAAACAGTAAAAATGTTAGATTTCTTGGGCTAGACTAGCTGGTTCCGCCGATTAGGCATCATCAGTGACCATCATATATATATATATATAAATATATATATATATATATATATATATATATATATATATATATATATATATATATATATATATATATATATATATATATATATATATATATATACTAACATACTAACTGAATTGCTGGGCCTAATTGCGATTTATTCCATAACTGTTGGGTCCTCAAGTCGATTATTTGGTCTTTCAAGTCGATTGTTGGGTCTTTTTAATGGCTTTTTAATGGAAATTTAACATGGAAAACCCAATATTTATGTATGTGTAAAATATATATATTAAAACGCTATTGACAGTTGACTGGTAATAGTCGATTTACATCAAAATCGCTATTGACAGTCAACTGGCAATAGCGAGTTTAACGTAAATTGGCTATTGCTAGTCGACTGGTAATAGCGATTTTAACATAAATTGGCTATTACCAGTCGTTTTAATACATGTATTAAGAAATTCATCCATTTTATTGTAATGTCCTGTTTCTATGTTTGTTTCTTTTTCTGTATCTCTGGAGAAATCATGTTCCGTGATCTACACCTTTGTTGCTCGCATATGCAATCAGCAAGTGTTCTCAGAAGTGCCTTTGTACTCATACTATCTAAGCAGCAAACAACAGATGTTCTGGTCAGACTGCACGGATGCGCAGGCTGATCTACACCTTTGTTGTTCGCATATGCAATCAGCAGGTTTTCTCGAGAAGTACCTTTGCACTTATACTAAGCAACAAACAACTAATGTGCTGGTCTGACTGCGCGGATGCGCAGGCTGATCTACATCTTTGTTGTTCGCATATTCTATCAGCAGATTTTCTCAATACGAGGCTCACATTTTTATTAATTACGTTTTTAGCCCGAGCAATGAATGTTATTTTAATGTTTTCTACATACATGTAAGTATCCTAATTGAAGGTTTTAATGCTCTGAATCTTTATCAGGATCTTACAAGTCAAAATATTTTAATATGTGCGACTGGTAATAGCAGTTTTACGTAAAAATCGCTATTGCCAGTCGACTGTCAATAGCAATTTTAACGTAAATCGGCTATTACCAGTCGACTGGCAATAAACCTTACCATATAAAATACATTATAGCGAAGTATGGCAATTCCCATGGAGGCACTGTTCATATTGGGTAGCAGGATGGCATCGTAGAGAAACACGTTTCACGGTGACGCCGCTTTATCGGGTTGAATGTTTTGGAGCACAATTTATTTAGTTAACTTATGTGTATAAGTGTTATTTATTTTTTTTTTTCGATTTTTCAGTAAACACACAGCATCGTAACAACGGCTGAGCTGTTACCTGTAAATCGCAAGAGGTGGGGAAATGACTGACTTCGCCACTTTCCAGATTTAGAATAGGGTGTACAAAATTTACCTTTAAAACAAGCACCCCGATTGTAATTGAGTTTCATTATGAAAGAACCAACTGTCTTCCTTGTGTCAACGTTACATTTTGAACAAGGACTATTGAGTTCTGTCACATGTCTTCGTTCTGCCTTATATCTACTTTACCTTCTTAACAAGGGGCATTACTTTTCATACTTTACCTAGGTACACGTATACGGTTGTTATAAAGCATTTTCTTCAAATGGACTATACAGACCGGGTTTTGCATTTTCTCACCTTAACTGAGTTTACGATTTCGGAAAAGCGATTTCCTACATTACTTTAATATACGGCTTGGATGACATCACGAAAACATACATATAATTTTGACCCCCTTAAACCCCACTTTTAAAAAGTAAAACTGGGGTTTACATTAGTTTTCTTAATTCTGCTCAAAAACATAGATTGTGGGTACTCGTTCGCCGAGGCGGTTCTAACGAGTACTCACAATCTATGTTTTGAGGAGAAATATGAAAAATATCAGAATTTTTGTCTGAAAACTTTCAGATTTTGGTGGTGAAATTTTCAATATATTTGAATAGGCATGTTTTCGTAATGTAAATTTTCTTACTTTATCTAAATATACGGTTAGAGTATTGAATTGTCCTGTTTTTATTTTAGGCCACGGCTTGCGTAATGTGTTATCCTACTTTACCTGAATACACGTCTTGGACAGAACTTTTCTTCTTTACCTTAATACACGCCCAGGAAAATGACTTTTCATATTTTACCCGAATACACGTCTTGACTCGCGACTTTTCATACTTTGCCCGAATACACGTCTTGAATAATGATTTTTCATACTTTGCCTGAATGCACGACTTTGATAATGACTGTTCATACTTTTCCTGAATAAACGTCTTGGATAATTGGATAATGAATTTTCACACTTCGCCTGACTACACGTCTTGGCTAGTGACTTTTTCATACTTTGTCCGAATGCACGTCTTAGATAATGACTTTTCATACTTTGTCTAATTACACGTTTTGGATAATGACGGTTCATATTTTGCCTAAATACACGTCTTGGATAATGACTGTTCACACTTTGCCTGAATACACGTCTTGGATAATGACTTTTCATACTTTGCCTGAATACACGTCTTGGGTAATTACTTTTCATGTATTACCTGGATACACGTCTTGACTAACGAGTTTTCATGTCAATACATGTCTTGGCTAATCACATTTTGCCTGAATACACACCCTGGCTTATGACTTTTCATACTTTGCCTGAATCCTTGGTGATAAAGGTTGGCTGTGCTTGATGATAGCAAATGCACTTTCTATGCCGCATATTCATGACAATAGGAAATTATATTAACAAAGCCATACGGCTAGGTAATGCATTTTCCTACTTTACCTGAAAATACGGTTATGTATTTTGACGCCTTACTAAAAATTATTATCCGAGAAATGTTTTTCCTACTTTATCTGAATATACGACTTGTGTGATGCATTCTCCTACTTCATCTGTTTGTATGGCCCGTGTAATGCATTCATTACGAAAACACGCCTATTCAAATATACTGAAAATTTTACCACCAAAAACTGAAAATTTTCAGATAAAAAATTCTGATCTTTTTCATATTTCAGCTCAAAACATCGATTGTGGGTACTCGTTAGAACCGCATCAACGAGGCGGTTCTAACGAGTACCCACAATCTATGTTTTTGAGCAGAATAAGAAAAATAATATTTACCCCTGTAAACCTCAGTTTTACTGTATAAAAGGGGGGTTTAAGGGGGTCAAAATATATAGGCGTGGTTTTCGTGATGTTTCTACTTTAGCTTGCCAAGTCGTATTCCAGAAGAAAATAAGAAGTTTGTTTAAATTATCGTCCGCTGTTCATTACTGCAGCAGGTTAAATGTTGGATGTTAGAGTAACACGTAGAGCACAATACGGAAATATTAAAAATACATGTCTTTTTGTCACATTGTTTACTAATTGTTTCATTTATCAATGCAATTGAAATCAAAACATTGTTTTTATGACATAAACTGTTTTGAAATGTTTTGTGTGTGTCAGTGTGTTTTAGATGTTGCTAATGTAACTATAAATATTGTATTGCACAATTCATGCAACGGTATAGTTTTCTGTAATGAAATATGCATAAGAAACAGATATTAGGATCGGGCCGCACTATGCAAAAACATGTCTACGGGCATATGCAGACAGCGAAGGCCCAGATCTGCATGAGCATACGTGCAGTCTGATCAGGGCCTGCACTGTCCGCTACCAGAATAATTAGATACTACAGAGAGTATGGATGGACAGCAAAATATGGGCCCAGATGATGCTTTGCGCATGCGCAGGATGATCTGAATCTGCTCATACTGCGCATGTTCAAAGGCACTTTTTCGACTGACGTGACCCAGATACAGCTTAGTTAAAACGCAATTCTATAACGACAACAGTTTGAAATCGATGGTTGTAGAAAGTAATATGCATGTGATAAATAAGTTAAAACCTACAGTGGCTGGTTCAGAAAATAAATATGACGTGCAAGCTGAGCTTGTAAGTCGATAGCCGGCTTTAACCTTTGCCAGCCCAAGGACAAATTCAGCAGACAAGGAATGGGTGAAACTTAGGAGTCAATTTGCATGAAATGTCAAAGCCTGTTTTCTGAAAAAAAAAATATAACTAAAAATTTCGAAATATCGTCTGCTGAAATTTTACCCAGAATTCTAACCATTAACTTAATAAGCCATGCGCTCGGCTGAGTGTGATGCGTGCATGCCTGTAAAGGACAGTATTTCGAGTACACACCTTCGTGTCTCGTGCTCTCGAGTTTTTAATCCATTGTAGACTAAACCAAGCAGGCACATGACGTTAATACAACGTCGCCTCAACGTCGATGCAACGTCATTACGTTGCATCAACGTTGAGCCGACGTTGTATAAACGTCATGTGCCCACTGGGAATAGACTCCTCCACACTATCTATTCGAAGAACCCTTTTTCAATTGTGATATGTCAGGCTATGAGATTTAGATATTCTTAGAGAAAACGGCTGAACTATTTGCAAACAGTGGAGACCCTGATCAGATGCCGCGTTCTATGTCAGGGTTTGCACTGCTTGCCAGTTAACCTTTTAGGGGTCTCCAGACTTCAATGGGTTAAGTCATGCTTTGAAGGCTTATTAATTCGTGTATTCGAGGTACACGTACTACGTCTAGACTGGCTCCAGTCGTTTTTTGTTTTATATCTATTTCTCTCTTTCTCTACATTATTTTTTATCATGATCCTCTTTAATCCAACTTCAAGTTACCTATGGCTGAACAAAAACCCTTTCTTTCTAGCCAAGGGAATGAAGTAAACAAAAATTCTACAAGCTATACAAGTGTTGTGTCCCCTCAAAAAAAAAAGAAGAAAAAGAAAGAAAAGAAAAATAAAGAAAGGGTCTGGGGCCAGACTAGTACTAAGTCATATGTACATGTATTCTAATAAGAAAGTCACTGTATAAATTTCTAGACTATTATTTATGTCGAGCTCTCGACTTAGCGTGTCTCGAGCGAACGACTTAGTAAATTGTAAGTTAAGAGAGCAAGACCAAAAAATAAATAAATAAATAAATTAATAATGAAAAATAAGCTGTATATTCGTAAGCAAGCATCCAATGAAGTATACACAGTGAATCCTCGTTACAACGACAACAATGTTCCCAGAGACGTTGCCCTTAAAATGAATTTGCTGTTGTCATTACGAAAATACGCCTATTCAAATACGCTGAAAATGTTACCACCAAAAAATGAAAATTTTCAGATAAAAAATTCTGATATTTTTCATATTTCTGCTCAAAACATAGATTGTGGGTACTCGTTAGAACCGCCTCGTTGCTCAAAACATAGATTGTGGGACTCGTTAGAACCGCCTCAACGAGGCGGTTCTAACGAGTACCCACAATCTATGTTTTGAGCAGAAACAAGAAGAATAATGTATACCCCTGTAAACCCCAGTTTTACTATATATAAGTGGGGTTTAAGGGGTTCAAAATTATATAGGTATGTTTTCCTGATGTAAAGAATCCTTAATGAGCAGAATTTATATGCAAGTAAAGTACTTGTTTACTCTGATTTGCTCATAGAACATATGTTTTGGATATTTGTTAGAATCGCCTCAGTGAGGCTATTCTAACAAATATCCAAAACATATGTTTCTGGAAGTAATAAATACAATTTTCTTGCACAAGTTCTTATTTACTGTCATCCCTTGAGCCAATGCTTCGTGCCAGTCAAATTATCATTAAAACGAATTTCGTCGTTGTATCGAGTGTCGGTATAAAGAGAGTTAACTGTAGTCTTTCTGATATCTTTAGATAGACCTTAGTCTTTTCCCGAAATTAGCTGTATTCATGGCTTATTTAGTGCACTAAACCTCTCTCAAGATTTATTTCTTTTAGATCTCAAATTTCATCAAGTGTTGATTCGTCAGTTTATACAAAACTAACTGATAGTTATACCTACCAAATGCAAAAGGAAAATAGTTAAGCTTTAAACCATTTTTAGTGTGTTTCTGAGCAACCTTGTATATTTAGATAAGCCTGGTGAAATTTAAGTTAACATATTTTCCAGTTTCCATAAAACTGAGCTAAAATGGCTGTAGGTGTGTGCCCAGCTAGCATTCTTTATAAATCTACAGCGGGCCGTTATCGGCCCGTCAGCTACCCTTACGGGCCGATAACGGCCCGCTGTAGATTTATAAAGAACGCTTACTGGGTGGGATCATCCGGTATAACTGGTTTTAGACTCATTCTTGTTTGTCAAGAAACATTTATTTTGTATATTTGGTAGATTCGCCTTATTGAGCCGATTCGAAAAATATCCAAAACATATGTTCTTTGAAGAAATAAGAATAAGACAAAGCCTTTCATACATATTATTCTGGGCCCAGTTGTTCAAAGCGTCGTTAGCTTAACGACCTCGTTAAGGGTCATTTCGTTATCTGTTTTAGCGGATTCAATACACAATATTCTGATATTTTTTGCTGAAAAAATGAAAAAAAAATTGAAAATTTCCAGATAAAAAACTCTGATATTCTTCATATTTCTCCTCAAAACATAGATTGTGGGTACTCGTTAGAATCGCTCTTCGAGGCGGTTGTAACGAGTGCCCACAATCTATGTTTTTGAGCAGAAATAAGAAAAAATAATGTATACCCCTGTAAACCCCAGTTTTACTATAGAAAAGTGGGATTTAAGGGGTTCAAAATTATATAGGCATGTTTTTGTGGTGTAGGTTTAGTTCTGACGCATGTTTGTTTGTTACAAGAAAGTGAAATTATTAACCATATTGATATAATTTTTTTTTTTTTTGTGCCTATATAGAATTAATAAAGGTTTGTATTAATTTACTCGATCCGCTATTAGGTCTCGTCAACGAGAACAATGGATACTTTCTACATATTAAAGGGGAACGCAACTTTAAAAGGTATTGTGCTTTAAAGTAAAGAACTTTACAAACATAGAATTTGGGCACAGATTTGATCAAAATCGGTGGAAAATTAAGTAAGTTATAGACAATTGAATATTTTAACATTGGTGGAATGGGCGCCGCCATTTTGAATATTTAATGAGGTTTCATAAAAATTAAAATTCGTTTCATAAAGGTAGTTATTTTCATAAAGTTGGTTTATTTTGGGGGAAATGATTGCTTGTCACTGGAATTAAAAGATTATAAAAAACTGTAGCAAAAATATTCTTAAAAACCCTTTTTGGTTTGGTTTTGCATATTTAATGTGGGTTGTGTGAAAGCCTACAATATGTCGGCATGCATGCCAGCCATTTTAAACATATTCAAACCACCATAACTTCCTTATTTCTAAGCCGATTTTGAAAACTCTTGCATCAAAGTAAATGGCTAGTTAAGCGCTTTACTCCAAGATATACTTACAACTTATATTGCGTTCCCCTTTGATAGCTGAAACTGACATTGGACGATTTAAATATTTGGCATGGGGGTTTGTTCAGTCAAAAAAGGTTATTGACAGCTTTATGCAGTAAAACATTTTGCTAGACTCCTTAACATGATAAAACAAACATTAGCCAACAAAGTGACACATTTGCAATAACTGACGTAGGAGCAAATAATAACTAACTGGAGAAAAGTGTTCATTTCACATGATGCGCAACGTGGGAAAAAAGCCCCTATGCCATGTGCGAACAGCGAAGGTCCAGATAAGCGTGCACAACCGTGCAGTGTGATCTGGACATTCTCTGTTCGTCGACAGATACTGCAATATCCATGGAGTCTGTAAACGGTCAACGAAGGCCTTGATCAGCCTGCGCATTTGCGCAGGCTGATCAGGGCCTTCGTTGACCGCAAGTTGCTTAAGGGCCTTTTCGTGCGTTGAGCATCACATATAGTTGAAAATGCCATGATGTAATAGTTCTAGAGTATCGCGATTAACGTTTTCTGATATTTCCTCAGTAAAAAAAAATATTATGGATGTGCATTAGATGCGCTTCTATGAAGCGGGCATTCTCTCTTTAAGACTTAAGAAGGACAGTTTCAGTATCTGGCGAAAAAATATGCACAAATACTGGTTAACAGCTTAGAGGACTAAGCCTGTCCAGGTAATGTGTGGTTAGGTAGACTGACCGGCTCGACATGACTTTTTTAGTGTTGGCTGGGCCGTTAAACTCCAAACCAAAAAACGAGGAGCTTTTAATGTGTCACCACAACCTATGGTTTGTGGAGAAATAGGGAATATTGACATTTTTGTTTAAAATATTTGCTTACCCGGATAAGAGCTATGGCTAAGAATTTTGTATACTCAATGCCATTGCAAACGCGTCTGTTTCAGGTACACATATTTCATGTGACACACACCATGGGTCGCCCGGGGTTATGCCCCACCCTCTCCAGTTCATATAATTACCAACCTTTCAGAACCCCGCCCCTAAACCATTATTATTGTTGTTCCTTATGATAAGATGGATTTAGTGACACCGACCGTGGGTCCTCCGTGGGTATGAAATATGTGTATCTAAAATAGATGACGCGTTTTCAATGGCATTCAGTATATTTTACAAATGGGTGTTTACGTAATTATATACTCCGTCCATTCTCCTCCGTCCAAACTGTATAATTGTGTCTTTTTGTATGAATGTTTTATATATCTGCTTCCGGCGACGATCAGCTGATAGAAAATAGTGTTTTTTTTTTTCTTTTCACTAGACCGTGGCTGATATTAACCCTGGTCCTGCTGAACCTGGATATGCCCTGCCTTTGCAAACAGTGTAGATCCAGATCAGTTGGCTTCTGAAGAAGCCACCTGATTAGGATCTGCACTGTTTGCAATTAAGTAAGTGATTTTTTATCAAAAACCATGATCAAGTAATCGGATTGGCTGAAAATTGGAAATGGGCGTGGCGTCTTAATTTATTAAGCATGACAAGGGTTAAGGGAATTGATATACTTTCAGCGAGGCAACTCTGACAAAATTGTTTTGCCTTCCTTTTGAAAAAGGGTCTTCTCTAAAAAGAAAAGAATTTGCTCTTACCGGGAGGTAATTCTGCCCTTTTAGAGTAGACTTTTTTCAGAAGGGGAATTGGTGTGTAGAGACGTACGCAGGAAATCACAAAAAAATGTCTCCCTGGTATAAATGGCGGAAATATGCCAAGTCTAACCAGTCCCCTTAATAGTGATAACAAATAAATTCAAGGGCCCAGTTGTTCAAAGCATCATTAGCTTAACGAGCTTGTTAACGACGAACTCGTTAAATGTTGCAGCTTAGGTATTTCTTTTAGGTTTCTTTTGCATATACACTTGTTTTTGTACCTGGGAAAATAAAAAAAAAAATAAGTTCTACTCGCTTTTAACCCAAAATATTGGGACAGGCAGGCCTGAGCAAAATGTGAAGACCCAGATCAGACGCCACGGCATGCGGTGTCTGATCAGGATCGATATTGTTTTCCACTCAACAAGCAGTTTTAAACTGATCAGTTGGTAGGCACATGGACAAACTGAAATGTTATGACAAGTATAGTAAGAAACTGCCCAGTAAGCATTCTATATTAATCTATAGCGGGCCGTTATCGGTCCGTTAGGCTAGCTGACGGGCTTATAACGGCCCGCTATAGATTTCTAAAGAATGCTAACTGGGTAAGGTGTTCCAATATCTAGGGTAAGTAAGATATTCATTACGAAAACATGCCTGAATAGTTTACCACCAAAAAATTAAATTTTTCAGATAAAAAGTTCTGATATTTTTCATATTTCTGCTCGAAACATAGATTGTGGGTACTCGTTAGAACCGCCTCGGCGGTTCTAACGAGTACCCACAATCAATGTTTTTGAGCAGAAATAAGAAAAATAATGTATACCCCTGTAAACCCCAGTTTGACTGTAAAAAAGTGGGGTTTAAGGGGGTCAAAATTATATAGGCATGTTTTCGTAATGGGTTTTATTTAACGATTTGCATGCTTTCATATTATTTTGTATTTACTTTTTTATGTTCCATTTCATGCAAATAAATTCACTTCTGACAATGAATATAAAGTAAATGTATATGAGTTACAAAATTTGTTACTTCTGTAAAAGCACTTTCTGCTGCAATGTGAAACATATACCGTCTAGCATGTCTGTGAGTCTTCGTTTACGCGGAGTGGACTGCCGTAGGTCCAAAGTGTCTTCAGGCGGACCTCGAAGACTGATTCAGAGTGCAAAGGCTTATTTTGAGTGCCCACTGGGCGCACATGTTCCAAGACAAATTTTCCCACCTTGTGGCCGATAAAGAAGTACACGTACTTAATGTGTATGGATTCACTTGATAAAGTTACTGCCATTTTGTCAAGGGAGACAACTTTTGTGACATCCTGTTTACTTTCGGGTAGGTATATCCCCTTCTGAAAGGGGTATACTCTAAAAGAAAAGAATTTACTCCCACTGGGAGCAAAATTCTTTTCTTTTAGAATGGGAGCAAATTCTTTTCTTTTAGAGTAGACCCATTTTTAGAAATAAGAAAAAAAATGTAAAAATTTACTTCCCTCCCTTGAAATTGTATCAGTTCCCCTTTAATAACAATGTATTGTGGGTGATAAGTGATTATCCACAGTGGGCTGCTTATATGCACTGTGCACGAACATTAATAATCAGGGCCCAGTTGTTCAAAACTAACGACATCGTTAGTTACTGTTAACGATTCGTTAAAATTTACATCGAGTGATACACAAATATGCTGAAATTTTTGCTGAAAAAATGTGAGTAGCTTTTGCAGTGCAAAAGCTACTCACATTTTCTCAGCAAAAATTTCAGAATATTGTATATTGAATCCGCTAAAACAGTAAACGAAATCACCCTTAACGAACTCGTTAAGCTAACGATGCTTTGAACAACTGGGCCCTGTTGTATATACTCTATTTTATACGTACTCATGTTAATAAGTATATGTTGTTGTGTAAATTAAAATAAAGATTACAAACAGTTATTGTTTATTTATTTATTTCACCTTTCATGGGACTTTTTCAGTAATATACACCGGATTCGACCTATTTGTACTGACTGCACTGTGCGCTTAAATGTTTTCAAAATTACTGAGGAAAAACTTGTAGTAATAAACGCACCTTTTTAGGACATATTTTAAAGACAGATCAGCAGAGGACTTCATGAGGGACACACGCTCATGCGGGCTCTCTCTCTCTCTCTCTCTCTCTCTCTCTCTGTGTGTGTGTGTGTGTGTGTGTGTGTGTGTGTGTGTGTGTGTGTGTTTCTCTATATAAAAGCATACTGTTGAAACTCATTTGAATGGCCTCGAAGCAATCTAAATAAATGCCAATAATATGTCTTTATAAAGACGCAGATTAAAGTAAAAGTACACGGGCTGTAATCGGAAAACTAAGACATTTTTGCTAGACTTTACGCTTATAGGGGCAATTGCGGTAATTAGGCCGACTACATTAGTTAAAGTTTGTTTTGCATGCAATTTATGTATACGTACATAAAACATTTCTGACATCCCACTATGTCACGTCAAGAATACATCACTCTTACATTACACACACATAAAAATGTAGAAGTATACAAAGGACCGTAACTACCATCCCACTACCATTGTCGTATCTTTTAATTGTTACCCTTACTTTATATGGAAATTGACCATTTAATCGTATAGACTTGAGCGACTGATTCGAAGATATTTTTTTTTAAAGACAATGAGTATTAATAGTTCTGGCATCTCCTGCGATGGTAGCAGGGCTTTCATTATTCAAATATGTAGAAAATTTCACCTCCAAAAAAACTGAAAATTTTTAGATAAAAAATCTGATATTTTTCATATTTCTGCTCAAAACATAGATTGTGGGTACTCGTTAGAACCGCCTCGGCGAGGCGGTTCTAACGAGTACCCACAATCTATGTTTTTGAGCAGAAATAAGTAAAATAATGTATACCCCTGTAAACCCCAGTTTTACTATATAAAAGTGGGGTTTAAGGGGGTCAACATTATATAGGCATGTTTTCGTGATGGCAAACGTCTAGGGAGGAGCTTCTCAAAATGGGAGACACCACAGTCTGTAGAAGTTCAATGGCTATGACTGAACAGATGAGTAGTAAAGTGTCCAACGTCTTTGGCGATAAAATGCGGTTAAGTAAATTTGTGGTTACATTTTCTACTTCTAAACTCCCAGATAAGTTTAAATAATTACAGTTTAAGTACTGGAATATTCAAAATATATTTCTAACATAGTTTTGGCTAATATAGTGAGCGTAGCTCCTGATAAGACGAATCTGGATCCATAGTTTTGGCATTCTAAAAGTAGTTTAGATATACACGTACATATATTTCGAACAAAATAAATATTGCTTTCTTAAATTTGGCTCCAGAGCGAGTTGCAAACCGTCCAGACAAAATTTGTAGATTGTTTTCTAAGTAAGAAAAAAAATTAAAGAATGCAGATGCATATGGATTTCACTGGCATGTTTCGTTTTCGATGTTCAATGTAGAGAAGTATCAGAATAGCACGTCCTGCAACCCCTGCCCCCACCCCACCCCCTACCAATCTCTCTGTCTGTCTGTCTGTCTGTCTGTCTGTCTGTCTCTCTCTCTCTCTCTCTCTCACACACACACACACACACACACACACACACAAAAACCCTGAGCAAACCAGAATCAGCCAACACAAATAAACGCTCAGTTTAGGACTTTACAGTTTGTCCACAAGATAATCAGACAGTTTGAAGCGTCGAATATGTGCGCGCAGCGAAGATTAAGATTAGCCTGCGCATTTTTGCAGTCTCATCAGAATCTTCAGTGGGCGCATTTTAAATATCCAAGAACGCAAAGTGTCTTCATGCGAACAATACAGACTCTGATCAGATTGCGCCAATGCATAGATTGATTTGAGTCTGCGCCGGGCGAACATGTCAGAACCTACGTTTTTTTTTTTCTTACGGCTCATATTATTTCTATGCCCTGCTCAGAATGTCCGATAAAACAGACTGATTTTTCCCAGTGGGCACACAACGTTGAAATGACGTCGTATCAACGTCGCATCGACGTTGATATGACGTCATTCCAACGTTGTGTACCCGCTGGGTTGGCCTTCGCTTGTTTGTATAATGACAAATTGATGTTATTTTCAAAATGGTCCATGCATTATGAAAAGGGCATTGGTGCCATATTCTGAAAGTGAATGGAAGACTTTATAGATTCTTCGACGCTGTTCACAGATGACAGTTCACAGGTTCACGCGTGCTAGCAAACATTACTGTCCAGCAAAAACACAATGTCGTAATCACGTCGTTTCGACGTCGCTGCGACGTCATGAGGACGTTGTTGCGACGTCAACACGTATCACAGTGTTTGACGTCGCATCGACGTCGAAACAACGTATGACGTCGCAGCGATGTCGGAACGTTCTCATGATGTATGACGTCGCACCGACGTCGAAACAACTTTCTCACAATGTGTGACGTCGCACCGACGTCGAATCAACGTTCTCACGATGTTGTTTGACGTCGCAGCGACGTCGAAATGACGTTATTACAATGTTGTGTGCCCAGCGGTCACATGACGTTTATACAACGTCGTCTCAACTTCGATGCACCGTCATGACGTTGCATCGACGTTGAGGCGACGTTGTATAGATGTCATGTGTCTGCTGGGTGTTTACTGAGTACAGTAGCCTGTGAATATCTCTGCAACAGCCTCAAAGCAAGTTGTACGAGTTTATCAAATAAAAACAACAAGAAACGTAAACATTGGTGACAGATACGGTAGAATGTGTGATGTTAAATATTTGAATTATTAAACTTATACAAAGTTATTAGTCATAAAGTGAGAAGTTTATCCAAGCAGGAATTTATTTCTTCAAACGAGATAAAAGAAATCTATTTATTAAAGCTAGATGAATTTTCCTATAGATAACGGGAGTTTATAATTTCACTCGCTACGCGACATTCAGAGGCGTTTTTTGAGTGGGACAACGTTTCAGTCGTGCGAACTGCAACAACAATAAACAAGAACATTATACATACCTTGAAGTAAGAAGAATTATCCATGTTACATTTTTATAATTTCTGGAGAAAATACGTTGCGGGTATTCATTAGAAATGCCACAGTAAAGCGTCACAACGTTTGCTTTTGCGGAGAAATAAAAACAAGAGGGCCCAAATGGCCCTAATCCGCTCACCTGTGTGTCATTTTCTCCAACCATCATCAGTTACTTCAACATTTTAATATAACATAGTATATTCTAATTGGTAAAAGGTCACTAGATAAAGCTACATACCAAATTTGGAAGCCCTAGGTCTAACGGTTTCCGACATGAATTTTTTTCAAAATATGCCCGCCCCTTGGCGGCCATGTTTTTTGACGAATCATGATGGCTTCAAAATTTTTGGTAGAGGATCACCAAAGAAACATTTCTGCTGTATTATATTGAAATCGGTCCAGTGGCTTCTGACAAGAATATTTTTATAGTTTTCTGTACAGATAAATAGGGAAAATAAGCCCCGCCCCCTAGCGGCCATGTTTTTCGACGAATCATAACGGCTTGAACAATCTTGGTAGAGGGTCACTAAAGGAACATTTCTGCCAAGTAATATTGAAATCGGTCCAGTAGTTTCTGACAAGAAGATTTTTAAATTTTTCTATACAGATACATAAGGAAAACAAGCCCTGTCCCTGGTGACCATGTGTTTTTTTACGAATCATGATGGCTTGAACAATCTTGGTAGAGGGTCACCGTAGGAACATTCCTGCCATATTACATTGTAATCGGTCCAGTGGCTTATGACAAGAAGCTTTTAAAATTTTTCTATATTCTTTGACGAATCATGATGGCTTGAACAATCTTGATAGAGGGTCACAAAAGGAACATTTCTGCCAAATTATACTGTAATCGGTCCAGTGGTTTCTCACTAAAAGATTTTTAAATTTTTCTATATAGATATATTGGGAAAATAAGCCCCATCCCTAGAGGCCATGTTTATCGACGAATAATGAAGGCTTGGACAATCTTGGTAGAGGGTCACCTAGGAAACATCCCTGCCAGGTTATACTGAAATCAGTCCAGTGGTTTCTGGCAAGAAGATTCTAAAAGTTTTCTATATAGATATATAGGGAAATTAAGCCCCGGCCCCTATCGGCCATGTTTTTGACAAATCATGACGGCTTGAACAATCTTGGTAGAGGGTCACCAAGGAACATTCCTGAAGAAAAGCCCCGTCCCCTAGCTGCCATGTTTTTACGAATCATAATGGCTTGAAAAAGGTCACCACAGGAACATTTCTGCCATATGATATTGTAATCGGTCCAGTAGTTTCTGACAAGAAGACTTTTAAAGTTTTCTATATAGATATATCGGGAAAATAAGTCCGGTCCCCCTGGCGGCCATGTTTTTGACGAATCATGACGGCTTCAACCATCGTAGTAGAGGGTCGCCAAAGGAACATAGCTGCTGTATTATATTGAAATCTTTCCAGTGGTTTCTGACAAGAAGATTTTTAAATTTTTCTATATAGATATATAGGGAAAATAAACCTCGCCCACTTGCTGCCATGTTTTTTGACGAGTCATCACAGCCTGAACAGTTTGGTAGAAGGTCACTAAAGGAACATTCCTGCCAAGTTATATTGAAATCCGTCCAGTAGTTTCTGACATGAAGCTTTTTTAAAGTTTTCTATATATATATATATATATATATATATATATATATATATATATATATATATATATATATATATATATATATATATATATATATATATATATATATATAGGGAAAATAAGCCTCGCCCCTAGCGGCCATGTTTTTCGACCAATTATGACGGCTTGAACAATCTTGGTAGACGGTCACCAAAGGAACATTGCTACCAAGTTATATTGAAATCGGCCCAGTGGTTTCTGACTAGAAGATTTTTAAAGTTTTCCATATAGATTATATCGGGAAAATAAGCCCCGGCCCCTGGCGGCCATGTCTTCTGACGGATCATGATGGCTTCAACAATCTTGGTAGAGGGTCACCAAATGAACATAGCTGCTGTATTATATTGAAATCTTTCCAATGGTTTCTGACAAGAAGATTTTTAAAGTTTTCTATATAGGTACATAGGGAAAATAAGTTCCTACCCCTGGCAGTCATGTTTTTGACGAATCATGATGGCTTGAATAATCTTGGTAGAGGATCACCAAAGAAACATTTTTGCCAAATTGTATTGGAATCGGTCCAGCGGTTTCTGACAAGAAGATTTTTTTTCTTTTGTTTTTCTTATGGTTGCCATGGACAAAGAGAACATTTGAAGTCGAAAGTCAGGGTCTCGCTCAGTAGAATAATACGTTCGCGGACATTCACAAACGTTTGCCAGCTTCCGTTCGGTTGTGATAGTTTTAGGCGGATGGTATCGCGTGTTCACGAACTTGACCTTGAGCTGTCTGTCAATACGAAAATGTTCACAGCGTTAATATTTTTATTCGATCCAACATGAAATGAATGATTGATTATATATATATATATATATATATATATATATATATATATATATATATATATATATATATATATATATATATATATATATATATATATATATATATATATATATATATAACAGTTATAGTTATATATATATATATATATATATATATATATATATATATATATATATATATATATATATATATATAACACCAAGTCTCGTTAACGAGAATAAGGTACATTCTCTAATTTGAAGTCGCATAAGCATTCAGAAGATGCAAAAAAAAAAAAAAAAAAAGAAAAAAAAAAGAAAGAAAAAAATGCGAAAAAAGTTTGCGTGTGTTCTGCTTAGCTGAGGGCAGCCCAGAATAACCATTACAAAACCATACCTATTCAAATATACTGAAAATTCTACCACCAAAACAAAAAAAAAAAAAAAAAAAAAAAAAAAAAAGAAATTTTCAGATAATAGAAAATTTGATGTTCTTCACATTTCGGCTCAAAACAGGTTCTAACGAATATCCACAATCTATGTTTTGACCAAAAATAAGAAAAATAATGTATACCCCAGTAAACCCCAGCTTTACCATATAAAAGTGGGGTTTAAGGAGGTCAAAGTTATATAGGCATGTTTTGTGATGCGTACCACCAATTCTATCTCTGTTAGCTCTGTCTTACTTGACTTGCAGTAGGTGTTTCAGAACAAGGATCGAATTCTTCAGCTATCTGTGAACACACTGGGAGACAAGTATGCAACATTATGTGATGGCCACGATAAGTCATGTCCAGACCGTTAATCTATCATGACTCGTGAAGAGCTAAATGCCGACATAACTTTACATAGATTGCATTTCACAAAATATAACTAATAGGTCCAGAATACCCAAGTGGCATTTAACGAACCGTACTTTTCTAAATATTCGGATGTTCAGCCCTTTGCAAACAGTTTAAACCAAGATCAGAACGCGGCGTCTGATCAGGGTCTAAACAGTTTGTCACTCATACAGCAATGTTTCGAAACATCCTCGGGTGGTAAGATGGACTCGTGCAAATCTTAAGATAAGTATGGTAAGAAGTTCCGATGTCCAAACACTTAGAGTAAACAGTGTAGTTAGTATGGATAAGTTAAAAGAATAATTGCATATACAACAAATGTCTTCATGTCGCTTTGTTTGGCGAAAATCACTTCTGTTTTATTACAACATTCTTGTTTATCATCTAAGACAGTTCAAAAGGTGAGTCGCTTTGACGCTTTGAAGTCGAACTGTTGTACATTCATCATAAATAGGTATGTGGTAGGAGGTAATTTAACCAATTTATGCCTTGTGGACTTTTCTATCCTTGTAAAATAGATGTCCATTTCTCATTTTAGGGGGTATCTGCTTTATCTTAACATAATCATTTTTACAGAACTTGCTGTATCCATTTACCAAACAGTGTAGACTCTGATCAGACGCCGCATGATGCGGCATCTGTTCAGGGTCTGTACTGTTTGCCTATGTCCCTTTCATGGGACGCTCGGCATAAATGAGTTAAGGTGGCAACCCATTGTGTCAGTAGCCGTAGCCACGCCTACTTTCACTGTTTAAAGGAACTGGATAAACTTGGTAGGTTTGCGGCCATTTTCACGAAGGAGACAACTTTTTGTGGCTTCTTGTTTGCTTTTCTGTATATCAGACCTCTTCTGAAAGGAAGTTTACTTTAAAAGGAAAGACAATAGTCTGTCCCTGGGAGCAAAATCTTTCCCATTATAGTAGATCCCTTTTCAGATATTGATAGTGTTGGTTTTTGAAAGAGTTTCCATTCCACTTAACAAAAAATTTTAACTGATAACCGCACAATAAGCGAAAATTTGGCTGAAAAAAAAAAATAGACTATATATCAATTACAAAAGGGCAAAGACGGACCTGTATCGCTCACCTGATTACCAGACAAGTTTGAGTCAAATGGCCTTTCGGTTCAAGAGAAGTTCAATATAGATTTTCAAGATGGCGGCCATGTTGGATATCCAATCAGAATGATTTAAGCTACTTTTGATCTACAAGTCAACCCAATACTTCCAATGAAGTTTCGAGTCGATTGCCCTTTTGGTTCAGGAGAAACAGTTCAAAACAGATTTTTAACAGGGCTGCTATAGGGCGATCATCTTGGATTTCCGATCAGAATGATTTTAGTTAGTTTTGATCAACAAATCATCCCGATACTTCCTGTCAAGTTTCGAGTCAACGGGCCTTTCTGTTCAGGAGAAGAAGTTCAAAATAGATTATCAAGCTAGCCATTGTGGCGGCCATCTTGTTTTCCGATCGGAACGATTTTCGCTACTTTTGATCTACAACTCACCCTGATGCTTTCTACCAAGTTTAGAGTCAATTGGCCTTTCGGTTCAGAAGAAGAAGCGCAAATTAGATTTCCAAGATGGCGGCCATGGAGGCCTTCTTGGATTTCCGATTGGAAGGATTTTAGCTATTTTTCTTTTCAAGTCACCCTGATGTTTCATATCAAGTTTCAAGTCAATTAGCTTTCGGTTCAGCAGAAGAAGAGAAAAATAGATTTTCAAGATTGCCGCCATGACGGTCGTCTTGGATATCCGACTGGAAAGAGTTTAGCTATATTTGCTCTACAAGTAAACCCTCATGCTTCCTACCAAGTTTCAAGTCAGTTGGCCTTTCGGTTCAGGAGAAGAAGCGAAAACTAGAATTTCAAGACTGCGGCCATCTTGGATTTCGGAAAGGTATTAACTATATTTGATCTACAAGTCAACCCAATACGTCCTTCCAACTTGCAACATGTTGAGCTTAATGAAATAAGCTTGCAAATAGCAGTATCGCTCACAGAAGAGTTTTAACAACTGACGGGTCGCATTTGAATGTTAATCAAAGGGAAAATGAAACTGTTGACCATTTAATTATTTTGTTGAGTATATTTTGAGCAGTGTAAAATGACCTTTTGGCTCATCTTGGATTTCCGATCGGAACAATTTTAGCTATTTTTGATCTATCTGTCACCCTTATGCTTCCTACAAAGTTTCGAGTCAATAGGCCTTTCGGTTCAAGAGAAGAAGCGAAAAATAGATTTTCAAGATGGCTGCCATGGCGGCCATCTTGGATTTCCGATCGGTATGATTTTAGTTTTTTTTTTTTTTTTTTTTTTTTTTTTTTTTTAATTTATCTACAAGTCACCCAGATGCTTCCTGCCAAGTTTCAAATCAATTGGCCTTTCCGTTCAGAAGAAGAAGCGAAATAAAGTTTTCAAGATGGCCCACTGCATATCTTTTGCCCTAGTGTTTTCAACCGTTGCAGAAAATGCTGTAACTGCCCACTCCAGTGCAACAGACGGCGCATGGAAACTTGCCTGAACTCTGCAGGAGGTCCAGTCCCGTACCACAGATCTGGATATTCGTCGTTCCTGCATTTACTCTCAGCCCTTTCTCCTCCATTGCTTCTTTCCAAGTCGAGAGCCTTCTGACACATTCCTCGAGCAAATCGGCATAGAGGTCTCCCAGGGGACCCTAGAGCGAAACTCGCGTGACAAGGCTTCAAGCACAATGATGGAAAGCAGCGGGCTGAGTACCGAGCCTTGGTGAACACCGACCTTCACTTCAAACTCTGCACTGTACCCCTCACCAACACGAACACGGTTCTGCGCATTTGCATACATCTCCTGGGCCATTCGCACAATCCACTCCTCTACACCAAGTTTTCTCAGCGGCCATCAGATGACCTTCCGAGGCACTCGATCCCTTCTCCAGGTCTACGAAAGCCATGCAGAGTCTCTTGTTGGCAGTTAGATACTTCTCTTGTAGCTGCCTGACAGTAAAAATTGCGTATGTTATGCATCTGCCTGGGACGAAGCCAAACTGGGAATCGCCGATTGACACTAACTGTCTGATGAGACCGTACACAATCCTCTCCAGGACTTTCATGACCTCCTCAGTCAGCTTGAGACTGCAGTAGTTGCCTCTGTCTATTGCATCCTCCTTACCCTTGTAAAGGCAGACAATGAAACGCTGCTTCCAGTCGAAGGGCACCTTGCCATCGCGAATGATTACAGCTGCGAGGTCACGGATCATGGAGGCGCCCGTGTCACCGGCTGCTTGTATCATCTCCACCACTATGCCTGATGGGCCCGGTGCTTCGCATCTGAGAAAGATAGCCTTCTTGGTCATATCAATGGGATGAGCGGGCCTTTCACCGGTGGTTCGTTCGACATTTGGTCTGGGTCCCAGTCAAACTCAACTATGAGAAGCCTATGGTAGCGCTCTAACCAGGCCTTCTGCTTTGAGTGTTCGCTCATTGACATCTCCCCTGCATCATTCTTCACCGGTTTGTCACCAAGAACATCGGAGTTCTCTCTTCTAAACTGGTTAGCAAGGTGGTAGACTTCTGAAGACTTGTGGTCAATATTCTCGTTGCCCCTGTCTTCATGTCGGCTTCCTGACGAGCATGTTGCACTGTATGTCTGGCAATGCATTTGTCTGCATCGTATGATGCCCTAGTACCTTTACCAGTCTTCCAGGCCTTGAAACCTTTCCGCTTGGCAGCAATGGCATTTTCCACGTGTTCATTCGACCACCAGGTTTCAGGATGCCAACGGTGGTGCAACCTACCTCCTCAGTTGTCTTGAACAGGCCTGTCTTGACGTTGTTACAGATATCCTCAATGGCAGCATCAGCTACACCTGCAGACAAACTCACATGCAAGTTGAAGACCTCCTGGAAATGATTGCTCGTCTGAGGGTATTTAAGCTTCCAAAATTTAAGACGAGGGGTGAACTTGCGCTTGGATTTTGATGACACATCAATCCTCGCCAGGGTTCACTTTCACATCTGTGACAAGTTTGCGCATGGTCCTACGGAAACGGAAGGTCTATCTGAGAGGCTGCGTTTGCCGACTTTTGCGTGATACGATGGCGGTCACGTTTCTTGAAACATGTGTTCCCAATACCGGGTCGAATACAAGGGAATACTCTAAGGTTCTCTCATCATCAACATCTGGTTCAGGCCTGTTATACCACATCCAACCATGCACTTCCCCCTGTATCCAGTGCCTGCAGGGCCTACATGGCCGTTCCAATCTCCGCACGTGATCAGGAATTCGGATCCTGAGATCCTGGCTGTCACAGCACGCAGCTGGTCAAAGAACAGGTTCTTAACCTCATCACTGACCATTCTGTGGGGCATACAGAGACAGAAAGGTAACCACACGCTGGACGACTATAAGCTTCACTAAGATGATTCTGTCGGAGACTCTGGACATCAAAAACTTTCTCTATCCACTCTTCCGCCACAAACACTCCTACACCAGCAGTGCCTTTGTCGCTTCCGGACCAGTAGAGCTTGTACGTGGTATCCTTGCTCTTGATTGTGCGGCAGCTGCCACCACGGTATCTGGTCTCCTGAATACAAAAGACATCCACTTCCCTGCGGAATAGTGTTTCCACAACCTTGCAAATTCTTCCTCTCATAGTGTTCCAACCCTGAATTTCCGCAGGTGCTTGCTTGATTCGCCACAATGGTCCGACCCTTCCTCCCAGCCTGACAGGAGGCCAGGCAGGAGACGTTACCAGCAGAGCTTTGACGTCTGTTGGCACCGTTTAACTCAGATTCTATAGAGATAGCCATAAAGAGTTTAGAACAGCTCTTTTTACGGGATCGCCTGTCCAAGCTTACGTCCTAACTCATTTCTTTAATGACATCTGAGCATACACGCCGTTCCCGCGCTAGGACAGCTTTGCCGTTATCCTTCTAAAGAATGGATCGTCCGCCAAACCACAAGAGCTAGAACACCAAGCCATCGGTCTGCAGATGATTGCCGCCTAATTCTGCCACCCGCGTTTTGACAGCCTCGTAACCCTGAAAGTTAGTTATACTCAACAAAATAATTTAAAGGTCACTTATTGCTTTTTTCCATATATGCAATCTTTGACCGAGTCTATGGGCAAAACCACATAAGATATTGAAATATTGCTGATTGTTTCTTAAAGTGGAACCCAAGGTGTGTTTCCAACAACAAATTTTGAAATGAAAATTTTCATTTTAAAATTCGTAAAAAATGTTACCTTTTACCCACAAATGGCAACTCGACATTTAAACATGATAAGTAAAGTCTTGTCTTCAAACTGTGAATAAATCATAGAGAAAGTTTTAATTACAATCAAGAAACTCACACTTTCCTACAGGTACCTTCTATAGATTATTCACAGCCTATGGGAATCATCGAGTCAATTTTAGCCTCTTAAAGGGTTGACCTCCTTTTCTGGGCATATCTGTGTGTCTTTTACCCCTAAGAAAGTGGAAGTTGCAAGATTGTGTTTGGGGTAAATCATTGTTTTGACTGAAAATAGAAAATTTCAAATATTCTGAAAAAAAAACACATCATTTGGGGGTAAAAAGTCATTTTTCAGAAATTCCCATTTTTCTCAAAATCTTCTAAGCTGACAATGTTCGCACCATTGACACTTTGGTAGCTGAACATATTGCTAACATGTTGAGCTTATTGAAATGGACTTGCAAATAGCAGTATTGCTCACAGAATAATTTTAACAACTGACGGGTCGCATTTGAATTTTAATCAAAGGGAAAGTGAAACTGTTGACCATTTAATTATTTTGTTGAGTATATTTTGAGCAGTGTAAATTGAAGTGAACCCAACGCAACGTTTTCGTAAACAGCCTCACATTCTTACACTCATATAGATTGTCACAGCTGGATGCAGTTTTACGTCATACCAAGGACAATGCTTGATAGAACTTACAGTTGCTTGGCAAAACTCTAAACCAGTACCATGCAAAGTGCACGCGTTTCTCCAAAACGCAATTAGTTTTGCATTGCTATACAGCCTTATTTATGCAAAAAAACTCAGCCGTATATCTTTCCGACATAGGGTTAATTTTTTTTTTTTTTTTTTTTTTTTTGCAAGATACAGGACTTGAGAAACCCGACTATTTGCCATATTTCATTAATTCTATAATAAGAGTACATACAAACATTTTTTTTTTTTTTTTTTTTTACAAATTTAAGGCAATATTGATATACCATTTAAGGCGTATGGATACACTTTCAGGGAGACTGCTCTGTCAAAACTATTTTCGCTCCCTTTTGAAAAAGGGGCTACTCTAAAAGGAAAGAATTTGCTCCCCTTCTTTCCTTTTAGTGTCAACCCCTTTTTTGAAGGGCTTTGGTGTACAGGAAAACAAACAGGAATTCACAAAAACTGTCCTCGTGTCAAAATGGGGGAATATTAAACAAATGTATCCATTCACCATAAAAGGATTTGCACCAAATGTTTATATTATCCCCTTCCCACTCGCGGTGGCTTACAGGGATTTCCCAGCGGATCTGCCGTGAACTGTCCGGGCTTCCCCCACCATTAGAGAGGCGGCGTCTTTAGATGTAGAAACACTTAATATAAATATGACCTCTATCTATCTCCAGTGAGTAATACCCCTTCACTACCTCACTTCCATGAACAAAACAAAGTAAACTCTGTTAATCCTAAAACCCACCGCAATTGAAATTTAAATAAGATAAATACCGTTCTATCGTTGTTATCGCGCTATGACCAATCATGTTTGAGGTCAATTCTAGAATCCCCACCCGCTGCTTTTTATTAACCTTTACCACTCTCTGGCCTAATTCAGCAGACGATATACTGACAATAGTTTTCATATTTTCCCTAGAAAACAAAGTTTTTACCATTTCATGCAAATTGTTTTCCTTTGGAGAAAATTTATATGAAATGCCAAATCTTTTTTTTTTTTTTTCAGCTGAACTGGTTCCCAGCATGATAAGCCTTAAGCGGTAGACAACATATTGAACATTTTTCTTTTTTTCCCCAGAAAACAGGATTTGGCATTTCATGCAAATTGTCTCCAATGGAGGCAATTTGCATTACATTACGAAAACACGCCTATTCAAATATATAGAAAATTTCACCTCCAAAATCCGAAACTTTTCAGGTAAAAAACTCAGATCTTTTTTTTTTCATATTTCTGCTCAAAACATAGATTGTGGGTACTCGTTAGAACCGCCTCGCCGAGGCGGTTCTAACGAGTACCCACAATCTATGTTTTGAGCAGAAATAAGAAAAATAATGTATACCCCTGTAAACCCCAGTTTTACTACATAAAAGTGGGGTTTAAGGGGGTCAAAATTATATAGGCATGTTTTCGTGATGAGGTCAAATCCTGTTTGCAGGGAAAACAAGAAAAAATATCAACAATTTGTCGTCTGCTCAATTAGCCCAGAAAGTGTTTATGGTTAACTAGCGGTGTCATAGACGCATATGACAATTGTTACCCAACTTATGAACTGGTCAAACACAGAAACAAGTGACAGTACCTTGACAGTTTAGGTATCCGATTGATTTTTGTACAAACATTCCGATAAGATGTAAATTTCAAATACTAGAAGATTATTAGCAAAAGTGTAAACATATCAACAAACTCACTGTATCAAAATGTAGTTATCAATTCTTGAATACTGGCACTTAGCTGAAAACCGCCGTCCGAAGACAACTTATTTACAACTCCTTATTTACCGGTTATAGATAAATCGAACAGAGAGGAAAACGTCGAGCTTGATTAGTGGTTTATTGAATAGGAACAATTCTTTCCCGTCCAGGATGAGACGAATTATCACATTAACGTTTTTATCATTGATTACAGTAAACTTAGGTGAGTGCATATAATAATAATAACAATAATAATAATAATAATAATAGTTATACATCTTCTTGTCTGCATGGTTTGCCACTTTACATCACGAAAACATGCCTATATAATTTTGACCGCCTTAAACCCCACTTTTATATAGTAAAACTGGGGTTTACAGGGGTATACATTATTTTTCTTATTTCTGCTAAAAAAAATAGATTGTTGGTACCCGTTAGAACCGCCTCGGCGAGGCGGTTCTGAGGCGGTTCTAACGAGTACCCACAATCTATGTTTTAAGCAGAAATCTGAAGAATATCAGAGTTTTTTATCTGAAAATTTTTACTTTTTGGAGGTGAAATTTTCTATATATTTGAATAAGCGTGTTTTCGAAATGAGACATAACAGCAGACAGTACAATGGACCTATACAAATATTAGGACAAGTATGGTAAAGAGTTCAGGTGTCCGAATATTTAGGGTAAAGATCATATATCAGAAGGCTTATTTCATATTCAACTGAACACACCATTGGCAGAAATACAGTTATGTTTTATTCACAGAAGAACACAGTATCAGAGGAATAAACTGGTTGAATTATGTTAGGTAATTAAACTTTAGAAGTAGTGCACAACCTGTTTGTTATTTTCTGACATCGAAAGGTGAGCATTTGTTATATGTATCAAGGCTGAATCGAGGATGGATTTTGTTATATCATAAAATATACAGAATGTTTCATAAAATACAATGCAAGAATGGTTTTTATATTAAAACAAAATCAGTTATATGAAATCACAAAATCATTATAATATTTAATATAAAAAAATCGATTTTTGTAAATGAATAACCCTGTATTTTTGTTTCATTCATTATAAACCATGGATATCATATTCATTTCTATCTGCTGTATTTGGTATGCTTGAAATGCTTAAAGCAAGGCCATGTACTTGAAAAAGATGTTTAACAAATCGAAAAAGCATATTGATCTTTTTTTTAGAAGGTAAAAGTTAAAAGACAAAAAATATCTATGGACTAACGTTGACTGTGGATTAAAGTTAACCTTTTAGAAACGCTAGGGCTGTGCAAATGATTGATGATGGACTCTCCCAACGTCAAGGAGACGGTTTCCTAGATGTCTCCCAGTTTCATGTACATACTTTTGACTCGCCATCTGGAGACTGGAAATTACAGTAGTTTATTTCGTAACGGGTGTTGTGAATCAAACAGGACATGTTGTTCCGTATGAGTTTATTTACGGTATACCAACAATTTTACAGTCTCATAGCAAAAAAGTTTGCACATGTGTCGAACACCCCTACCCCCTCCCTCCCCACCCACCCAGCTTCTGTGTTTTCCAGCGTTTTTGGAAACAACTGTAAAATGGAAGTTTAGAAATGTTAATTGACTAATGAGAGATTCAATAAGCTATCATGTATATTACCATTAAATGTTAATCTGTAAGTTCTTTTTATTTAATTTTCCCGAAACTGTAAGTATTCCTTTATTTATTTTGGGCAGTGTAAATTGAAGCGAACACAACGCAACGACTTCGTAAAATTTATGATCAATGCCACTTTTTTCTCAGTAGGCACAAAACATTGAAACAACTCCAGTTCAGTGCACTCCATCTTGAATTTACATTGAAACGATATTGTTTCACAAGCCATTTCAACGTCGAATCCATTATGAAAACACGCCTATTCAAATATATAGAAAATTTTACCTCCAAAAACCGAAACTTTTCAGATAAAAAAAACTCTATTTTTCATATTTCTGCTCAAAACATAGATTGTGGGTACTCGTTAGAACCGCCTCGACGAGGCGGTTCTAACGAGTACCCACAATCTATGTTTTGAGCAAAAATATGAAAAATAATGTATACCCCTGTAAACCCCAGTTTTACTATATAAAAGTGGGGTTTAAGGGGGTCAGAATTATATAGGCATGTTTTCGTGATGGTTGCTTCAAGGTAATGTGCCGCTGGATATTGTCTGCATGTCATTCACTTTTCACAGGATCTGCATACGACACAGCACTATGGCAGTCAGAAACAGCATGTTACGGAGCGGATTACCACTGTTCTAGATATAAAATTGAATGTAAACCAAAACAGAAGATTGCACTTGGGTCCATGCAATATGGAACGAAATCAGCGGTGCTCGAGTGTCTGTTTGGTGTCTCAGACTGTACTAAGACTGCTATTATATGCTGTACCCGCAACGTTACCGATACTTTAACACCGTTCAGTTCCCAAGATGTTGCTAATGTCACTGAGAACTGTGAAGGGAAAGTCACATGTGAAGGATGGGCTCCCAGGCTGACTACAACACCATATTCTATTTATGTCATCATGAACTACACATGTGTGGAAGGTAATTCATTTCTTTCTGGTCTTTGCACTGTACAATCTTTAAACTCTTAAAGCACTTAGCCAAATAGTAGAATACGGTGTTCTATCTTTATATCATTTTTTAGAGAAATTAAGTCTTGTCATTTCTTGTTGTCTGCAATTCACATTAAATGTCAAGCTTTATTACTCTGATAAATACAAAATAAGTAAAGATAAATTTTCTTCTGCTGCAGTTGCAGAGGAATTTTTAAGGAGGTATATTTGGTGATAATTCTGGGATAATTTTTCTTATTTCTCCATAAAAAACATATGTTGTGGGTACTCATTAGAAGCGCCTCACCAAGGCGCTTCAAATGAGTACCTACGACATATGTTTTTATGAAGACCTGGAGAAAATTGTCCCATAATTATGGTTCTTTTATGGCTACTTGTGAGTAATCTTAATTTCACGACTGGGAATCGGTCAACTTGTAAGCCGTTGGAGTACTATTGAACAATAAATTGACCTGCTCCGGTAGACAAGTTGACTATGTAAACAAACACCAGAGGCGAAGGTTATTACGTTTGCCATACGTTTATGTTTTCATTTTACTTTTTGTCGAAAATCGGAAAATGTCATATGCTGAGGCAATGGATGGAGGTAATTTTGACACAAGGATCGTAGAAAAAACCGGAGGATTTCTAAGATATCCTTTTTGGCGTAGAAAGATTGTGGCTTGAACATGCCTTACCCTGATTCAAACTATCCATGAAAAGCAATTTAAACCTTAACTCCAGGACATTAGCAACTGAAATACAAGTCCATGTTAAAATAAGTCAGTTTATTACACTTTTGCTTAAACAAAGTGATTCGCTTCCGATACACAGAGAAAAAGTTTCTGTGCGTACCATTTGACCGGTGGCGTACAGTTTAACTAATGGAATTTACTGTGCAATCGGGTACAGTTTCGAAAAAAAAAGCAGATTCGCTTGTTCTTAACATTTTAACACTGTCGATAGCTTTGGTTAATTATTTGTAATCTAATTTTTCTTAGTCGTCATTTAATTCCTATTTTAGAACTTTTGAATGGTCGAATTCAAGACACTCGAGCACCTCCTATATAATTTACATTAGTTAAATTGTACGCCGCTAGTCAATTGGTACGCATTGATGTTTTTAACCTGTACCTGAAAAACGAAACATCTCGTTTTTGCATAAACATATTTAAAAGACGTGCAATATCCAATAATTTACACCGACTTGTGTCATCTCACTAAAATGTCATGAAATGCACAACAACTGCATCCTTTGCCTCGGTGCTTATTGTTCAATGCATAATTTTTGGTCGCCAGAAACGATATCTCGAGAAATCTACGGAGTTTTCCGTTAAAACAAGTGCTATAACAATCTTGAACTTTTATCTCAGCATATGACATTCTCCGGTTTTTAGTAAAACACAACATAAGTAAACAAACTCACATTTTATCCAGCTTATCAACACTCTGGGAAGTTGTTTACACACGTCAATAGGTCTACCGGAACAGGTCAACTTATTTCTTTATAGTA
Source organism: Anodontia alba (assembly GCA_964016985.1). Classification (NCBI taxonomy): domain Eukaryota; kingdom Metazoa; phylum Mollusca; class Bivalvia; order Lucinida; family Lucinidae; genus Anodontia; species Anodontia alba. The sequence goes on from OZ024824.1 coordinate 104,074,867, forward strand.
CACTGTCGAAGAACAAGTTGACCGATTCTCGGGTGTGAATTTGGAAAGTAAAAGCATAATTGCGATCATGTGAGACATCATAACTCAAGATAAGGTTCTCGTACAACCAAGAAGTATTGAAATTGTTTATCTGTCTCCAAAGAAACAGCGCTTCTACCCACAACATTTGTTCTGTAGCGGAATAAAAATACTATTAACCTTGATGACTTCTTATCTGGGGCTATTATGCATGGGTTTTACAAGGTATAATATTTTTCTGCATGCGAGTATGTTGTCAGGGCATGTCATTACGAAAAACAAGCCTATTCAAATATACTGAAAATTTTACCACCAAAAAATGAAACTTTTCTGATATTTTTCATATTTCTGCTCAAACATAGATTGTGGGTACTCGTTAGAACCGCCTCGACGAGGCGGTTCTAACGAGTACCCATAATGTATGTTTTGAGCAGAAATAAGAAAAATAATGTATACCCATGTCAACCGCAGTTTTACTATATAAAAGTTGGGTTTAAGGGGGTCAAAATTATATAGGCATGTTTTCCTGATGTGCAGGAAGCGCAGTTCGGCTTGTGCATCGACAAAGTTTCACCAGTGTCTATCTATGCTATCTGACGTTATACAAATGTACTCCACTACCAAATGATTTTGTTTGCGAAAAGCGAAGACTGATGACAATACGCCAATGCAAAGTCATATGCGGAAAGCGGAGTCCCTGACCGGACAGCTTGAATGTACAGGCTGATCATAGCCACAGCTTTCCGCAAAAAAGGCAGCTTTCATATAAGGCGTAAAATAAATAGCTGTGTTTCCGCTAACCCGACCGACCCTGTTTCAAACACTCGACTCTGCTATTTTTATCAGTAACACTGCAATATAAAAAAAAAGTAAAGCACCGACCCTCAACAATATACCTGTATTTTCATAAAATTACAGGCCCGACCCTGTTCTTTTCTGGAGAAAAAAATAGAAAAATAGAAAAAGGTTTTTCCTACCTACCGACCAGTTTTTTTCAGCATGTTCTGTGTTAGCGGAAACATAGCTATTTTTTTGTACGCCTAACTCAACTCCTTTTTGTATTTAATCTATTGACAGACAGCGCCACACTGCAGATGTGTACGGCAGCCCAATCTTTCGGTGTCAGCCATAGTTTCATAGAGTTCAACCTCCCACCTGATCTTATATTTCCGTCAATCAATGGATCACGGGATTGCGCATGTAAGATTTTGACTGCTTCATGTCATGCGTCTCTTGACATTACGTATCTCAGTCTGGATTTTGACAGACCGGCATCATTGAGTGGATACACCAATTGTTCAGGATCTTCACTGTATTAAGAACGGTTTGGCCGGAAATACAATTGTTCGAATGAAGTGTCTGGAATTTTCACCATCAAAGTACCCTCATCCGATGTTATCTCAGTCAACGATTTGTTCGCTCAAGGTCCAAACGATAAGCCTACTTACATACTTATTCTTGTTAAAGGTACGTACTGTTTTTAAGAGGAACGTATACACTTTCAAAGGAAGGCAGCTCTCAAAATTATTTTGTCCGATTCTGAAAAGGGGTCTATATTAGAAGGAAGGAATCCAAGGGAAGTATTTTTTATCCTTTTAGTGTAGACCCTTTTTCTAAAGGGGGGCTGGTGTGCAGAAAAGCAAACAGGATGTCTCGAGAGTTGTCTCCCTGATAAAATGTGGCGGAGAATCAGTCTTAACATAATTACGTAAACCCTAGCTATGATAATTCCAGTTTATGTGTTGTGTCTTTTATCCTCTAGAAATTCCTTCGCATATAGAGATGGAATGGTAAAGATATACAGTTTCCTTTTTTAACCCTTAAAGCGCCAAGCAAAATTTGTAGCAGACGACATTCATTTTTTTTTTTATTATTTTTCAGAGAAAACAAGTCTTGACATTTCATGTGAATCGCAGACGATTCACATGAAATGTCAAGACTTGTTTTCTCTGGAAATAAAATGTCGTCTGCTGCAGTTGTGATTGGCGTTTTAAGGGTTAAAGCTTGGTACGTATAACAATGTTTTCAATTCTTTTTATGTTGCAGATAGAGTATATGTTATGCACATCTGTTGAAATTAAAATATATATTTCTATGTTTTTTTTTTTTTATATTTAAATTGAATTTCCGTGAAGTCATGTTTAAAGAATCACTACCAGATGTTAGAAAAAAAAATCTGAGATTAAAAAAATTAAGTGAAGATATCCAGGAAATGCAACAATCACCATCACGAAAACATGCCTATATAATTTTGACCCCCTTAAACCCCACTTTTATATGGTAAAACTGGGGTTTACAGGGGTATACATTATTTTTCTTATTTTGCTAAAAACATAGATTGTCGGTACTCGTTAGAACCGCCTCGCCGAAGCGGTTCTACCGAGTACCCACACTCTTTGTTTTGAGCAGAAATATGAAAAATATCAGAATTTTTTATCTGAAAATTTTCCTTTTTTGGTTGTAAAATTTTCAATATATTTGAATAAGCGTGTTTTCGTAATGGAACAGACAATCTTCCCGAGGCAGCAAAACGAAGGAGGGATGAGGAACTCGCAGGTACAATGATAAAACGAACGTCATATATGCTCATATGAAACCACCATCGCACAAAGACGGACTGCTACAGATAAACGGCCAGTAGAAAAAAAGTACTGATAGGCTTAAAGTTGTTTTTCTTGGGGAACTTCCGCTGACGTCATCAAAGATTCCAATGAAAATATGCCTTAGTAATATCATTAACAGATGAACAGTTTAGCAAATTCCGGTTTATTTGAAAATATTTATTGCCATAAGTACCCCGCATCCCACCAGTCATCTACTAAGCGCATGACTGGAGGTGAATTATGCGGGTCCTTTTTAAATGTATCCGAGTATACATGTAATCTACACATGTCAAATTCAATATCGATGTTCAAAAAACATCGACACTTCAGGATTTTTTTTTCTATTTCTGTATCTGTGTGTGTTAATTTACACTTACATGTCATTCCTTTTAGATTCTGTTTATCACTTGTGTCCGTCAAATTGGCTGCCAGTTGTCAGTTGCCATTTGCCTAGTCAATCGAAAACTGGTAAACGGCAGCTAATTTCATATTCTGGTTGACAATTCGCCAATCCTGGCGAATTGGCAACTGGCAGCCAGATGCCAATTCGATTTGAGAGGGTTTTAGAGCATGACAGCTGAATAGGCAATTGGAAAACGGCAGCCAGATGCCAACTCGAAAATTCTTGTAAATTGGCAACTGGCAACTGACAGTCAGATGCCAATTCGATTTGAGACAGATATAGAGAATAACGGGTGAATAAGCAACCGGCAAAAGGCAGTTAGTTGCCAATTCGTCAGTCCTGGTAAATTGGCAACTGGCAGCCAGACGCCGATTCCATTTGAGAGGATTTAAGACGATTAAAACTAAATAGGAAACTGGCAAATGGCAGCCAGATGCCAATTCGCAAATGCTTGTGAATTGGCAACTGGCAGTCAGATGCCAATTCGATTTGAGAGGGGTTTAGAGCATAGCAACTGAATAGGCATCTGGCAAACGTTAGCCAGATGCCAATTCGCAAATTCTTATAAATTGGCAACTGGCAACTAGCCGTCAGATGCCAATTCGATTTAAGGCAGTTATAGAGAATAACAGGTGAATAGGCAACCAGCCAAAGGCAGCTAGATGCCAATTCGTCAGTCCTGGTGAATTGGCATATGGCATCTGGCAGCGGCCAATTCGATTTGCGGGGGTTTTAGAGCAGAGCATAACAGCTGAATAGGCAACTGGCAAACGGCAGCCAGATGCCAATTCGCAAATTCTTGGCAACTGGCAGTCAGATGCCAATTTGATTTGAGGCAGTTATAGATAATAACAGGTGGATAGGCAGCCGGCAAAAGGCAGTTAGTTAGTCCTGGCGAATTGGCATCTGGCTGCCGTTTGCCAGTTACCTAATTAGCTATTATTCTCTAAAACCCTCTAAAATAGAATTGGCATCTGGCTGCCAGTTGCCAATTCGCCCGGACTGACGCATTGGCAATTAGCTGACTTTTGCCGGTTGCCTATTCACCTGTTATTCTCTATAACTCTTTGAAATCGAAATGACATCTGACTGCCAGTTGTCAGTTGCCAATTCAAAAGAATTTGCAAATTGGCATCTGGCTGCTATTTGCCAGTTGCTTATTCAGTTGTTATGCTCTAAAACCTCCTCAAATCAAATTGGCATCTGGCTGCCAGTTGCCAGTTGCCAATTCGCCAGGATTGGTGAATTGGCATCCAGAATGTGAAGTTAGCTGCCATTTACAAATTGCCGATTGAACAGGCAAATGGCAACTGGCAACTGGCAGCCAGCTTCATGGACATTAGTACATCTTCTCTTCTCCTTTTTGATCATTAAGCCCATTACGGAATGTTTTCAAACAATTTATATCACTGATGAGGCTTATTCGGACGAATCTAGCTAGTCTGGTCCAGAGATCTTGGCACTTCATTTGTTGGTAGGTCGGTTATTTCGTATTTATCGCTTTGATTGTCTTTGCTTGTTCCTCATCTGTTGTTCTTATGAAACCTTGTGAAGGTTGTGCCTTGTGATTGTGGTCTTACCTGGGTAATTTCATTATAGGTTTGAAGATTTTGTTTTGTTTGCATATAATTAAACTTCAGTAGTGTGACTGACAGAACCGAACTTATTTTATAGTTACAAAAAAAAAAAAAAAAAAAAAATGGCTGAAAATTCCTTATCCATTTCGAGGAAAATATATAGACATATGAGTGTCGGCTGAGGTTCTGCTTAAAATATTTCAGTATAGACTTATTTACGTTTGTTTGATATTTAAAAAGATATCATCAATTTTAACCTTTATCACTCTCTGGGCAAATATAGCGAACGACAAATTAGTGATATTTTTCTTATTTTCCCAGAAAACAGGATTTGACATTTCACGCTAATTGTCTCTATTGGAGACAATTTGCATGAAATGAAAAAAAAACCTGTTTTCTGGGAGAAATGAGATTTGTTTTTCAAAATGACATCTGCTGAAAATTTTACCCAGCGTGCTAAGACCTTTTAGCCCTCAGACAAAACTATACCAGTGCAAACAATTTAGATCCAGATGAGACGGCTCGAAACGAGCGGTCTCATCAGGATCTACACTGTTTCCACTCTGTTGTTTTTTTATCATTATTATTTTAGACAGAGCCCGCTTTTTGCATCAGTGAATATGTCCAAATTCCTTGATGAATAGTCCACTTCAGAAACTCAGTGGTAAAAGGTTAAGTTATACCATCTCAATAGTTTTAATTTGTACTAACATTCTCACTTTCAGGCGATTCCAATGAGCTGATAGATGTTGATTGTGGCCCACCAGGCATCTCATATGACATATCAAATACATGCGAAATAGCATCATCTACTTCAAAGGACAGTTCAAAACCAGTTTCACCATTATACAGTTCAAAAATGTCTTCTCTGATATTCAGTACTTCAACAGTTGCTTCTACGTCAAAACTTATGTCGACTTCTAGTTCAAATAATACACCAGCTAGCAGATTCAGTACCAGGCATACAAAACCATTAAGTTCAGTATCCGTCTTAACACAAACAACATCATCTGGAGTAAATATAATGAATAATGGTCGTACAACACCTCCATATAAGACAGGTAGTACATTGTTTTCTGTATCCCGATTTATGTCAAGCAGTACCGCAGTACAATTGACGAAAAGGAAAGCAAACTCCCTCATCTCATTTTCAAAATCAAGTATAGGTAACACTAACACGTATCATGGTCAGCAAACATCTGCAGTAACGAAGCAGTCTGAGAAGTTTACCAATGTAACACCAAGGAGTGCCAAGTCTACTTCCCACACAGCTTCAGTTCGTATTACTAAGTTTTCTGCAATTACCAAAACCCTTTCACCACCAGTCTCATCAAACAAAACGAAACCTAGTATTAACAAAATATCTTCAACACGTCCATACGCAACTACAAATGGGTACTTGAATAATTCTCATATTACGAAAACTTACTTGCAAAGTAGTTCACAGTCACATCTAACTATACCACGATCTTTCTCCGACAGAACAACAAAAGTAGACACGAGCAATACTACAAAGCAACCAACAGGAGGTAAGATTGAATTCTTATTTATTTGTGACTTCGATTTACATCACGAAAACATACCTATATAATTTTGACCCCCCTTAAAGGCCCTTTTAAACAGTAAAACTGGGGTTTACGGGGTATACATTATTTTCTTTTTTTCTGCTCAAAAACATAGATTGTGGGTACTCGTTAGAACCGCCTCGGCGAGGCGGTTCTAACGAGTACCCACAATCTATGTTTTGAGCAGATATATGAAAAATATCAGATTTGTTTTTATCTGAAAATTTTCATTTTTTGGTGGTAAAATTTTCAGTATATTTGAATAGGCGAGTTTTCGTAATGATATAACGTTTTACTACACTGTATGCACACATTTCCATGGTGCTGCTGAATATTATTTTATTGGCATACACTTATTCAAGGACAACATACCGTTTGTGTTACCCAGTCAACATTCTTTAAAAATCTATAACGGGCCGTTGTCAGCCAGCTGACGGGCCGATAACGGCCCGCTATAGATTTATAAAGAATGCTTACTGGGTACCCGCTTTTAATTTTAGGGCTATACTATGCGTAATGGATCGTGCAAGTGCACTTGCATTAATCTGAGGGCACCCAGATCATTGTCCATGAGTCACGATAAAAGAAAAACATGAGCCTTCGGTCACCGAAGTGAGACCAGGTATCCATGGAAAGTAGACAGCTTCAACTTTATTACTAAAACCTGGAAAAGAATATACCCAGGAAAAAACCACAACCGATTTAAACAGTCACCCAGAAACAGCAAAAATAGAAGGGACACAAACATTCCCACAATTATACACTTAATAATACCACAACATACCCCATGTCGACAACAGGATGACCAACTAATTAAATACAAATAAAACCACAAAAGAACCTTGAAACGATAAGTAGCTGGCTATGGGGTCTTGAATGTATGCATTGTACGTGCAACTAAGCTCTCCTTCACCACCGATGCAGTTTGAAATATAACAAATACAAAAAATAAACAACATGTGAATGAATATGTCAAATAAGTTCCACACTTACAGAACACAGCCTATTAATAAAAATGAATTACTCTGAGACAGAGTTGAGTTCTTGATAACACTTTGACATCATAGCAAAACGAACCACCAGTAAGATCACGATGAGCTCTACAAGGAACGTACAACAAGTACCGAGCTTCGATTTATCCTTTTGTTTCGACAGATCTAAACACTAAAATCGGTAGAGCATCGAATCCGGCAAGTAAAAGTTCATGCTGCTAAACATCCAGTTGTCGCTACTAACCCTTGTCATGCTGAATAAATTAAGATGCCACGCCCACATCTAATTTCCAGCCAAACATATTACTTGATCCGAGCTTTTGATAGAAATTCACATATTTAATGACAAACACTGCAGAACCAGATCAGTTGGCTTCTGAAGAAGCCAACTGATCTTGATCTACACTGTTTGCTAAGATAGGGCATGTCGTGTTCAGCAAGAGAAGGGTTCAACTATGTAAGAGAAATGTTCTCCTGTGCTTTCGTAAATATGTTTATCGCTTGACCTTTGGTTCTAAATGAACAAAAAAAGAGTTGTGATTGACAATATATTATCAGGAACCATTTTCCTTCCTGTTTCTGCACTTTGCATCAAATATTTACCTTAAATACATTTTACGGACAGAATTGGACCCGATCTGTGCAATTTCTGTAATAAACTGGATTATTGAAAAGTTTTATTAGAAAACATAGTTTACTTTTTTTTTCACTGATTTTAAATTGTGAATGTTCAGCAATTTTAGACACGTCAACAAGTAGTCAAAGTGACTTTTATAAGCTTTATGACAAATATTGTAAGGCATAAGGTTGTCCCGATATTGAGAATAAATACGATAATAATGACATATTAATTGACTTTTACAGAAGACAGTGGAATTGACAAAGGCCTCATCATTGGACTCATTATTGGTATTCTTGCAGCATTAGCGATTATTTTCGGCATCATCATTTGCCTCTGCATTAGGTAAGTAAATTGTATATGTACAGTTGTAAGGTTACAGCAAATTATATCAATGCCGAGACATAGTTTTAGTTTATTACATTTCACTCAATCCTTTTTACAAAGGCAGCATGAGGTACATTGAAAAAACATTATGATACGAGGCTTTTTGCCCAATTTACACATCTAATAAACATTCAGCATTCGAGTTACATATTTAAATATGTCATATATTATTACTGTTCAATATACATATACTTATACATATACATACACACATATACATATACACACACATACACATACTAATACATACATGTGCCTACACAAACGTATACACGTACACACATATGCATATACATACATATACATATACGTATAGTTATACCCATATACACATATACATACATATACACATATACATACACATATATACACATTCACATACATACATACATACATACATACATACATACATACATGCACACACATATGTATATATCCTTTTTATGGGAGGATAGATTACAAACTTGCAAAAATACTTTTAATAAAGATACAAAGTTTTCGTAACTTGGCAGGATTTTTTGTATTTAGAAGCATTGAAAACTTCATTACATTAGGCTGTGCAAAAAAGTCCTGTCTATATACTGCCGTCTAAGATTAATGAAGTAGTTACATGTTAACAAGTAATGATACTCATCGCCAATATCTAAATGACATAAATGACATAGTCTGTTCTCTCTTGGTATTCGCCTCCAACGTCCGGTCTCGACAGGTAACATATGATTTCTGGTTCTAAATTTTACTAAAAAATTTCTAAATTTGGCCGGTACGTTCACAAGATATTTTTCGAAACAGAATTGTGTTTTAAAAAGTCGGTAATTATAACAAGATGTATTATTTTCTATTTGAAATTTCCAGTCATTCAAAAATAAATCTATGAGTTTTTGTTTCGTTGCTTTTATCAACCAGTTCCTGTTTGGAAATGTATGCATGTCCCAAAAGCCACTGAAACCACATAAAATCAAAATATTTTTAACATTTTCTAACCATATGAATTTATTACTTATTGAGTGCTGGAAATGAGATAGAGCTACCGCATATAATTTTGACGATAAATTATTAGTAGTAGGGTATACTAACTTTGACCAGTATGAGATTATACGACACTGAACATCTAATTTAAGTGGCATGACTCCTGTCTTGCCATAAACCATACAATTAGGCGTCGATTTCTTTAAATTTAAAATAAGTTTCAAACATTTAAGCTGCACCTGTTCGAGTATATTAATATTACCCGTCCCAATGACTTCACACCCATAAAGAAGTATTGGTTTCACTGTCTTCTCGAACAGGTCAATTTGTATATCAATAGGTAATAACAATGACCGTGCTTTCTTCAAAAGGCAAAACATCGCACGAGTTGCTTGAGCGGCAATAAGCTTCTTTGCAGCAAGAAATGAACCACTTCTACTGAAAAGTATACCCAAATATTTAAATTCTTTGACAATCTCTAGGGTTTCATTATTCAATGTAAAATTATAATTTTGAAATCGGCCCTTTGAAAAAATCACAATTTTTGTTTTACTGCTATTAATTAATAATTTCCAGGTTTCACAATATGAAGCATAAGCAGTTAAAGCATTTTGTAAGTCTTCGGCAGATTCTGCAATGATAACCGTATCATCGGCGTACAGAAGTACAAAAACCTTAAGAAAAATATACAGTGTATCATTTACATCACTAGCGCATGAAACGCCGTTAATATTACCATTTTGACATAAAAAATCTTCTAAATCGTTCAAAAATATTAAAAACAGCAATGGTGATAGATTTTCCCCTTGTCTAACACCAATATTACACAGAAAAAAACCCCGAGCTTTTACCATTTACAGAAACACATGACTTAACGTTACGGTACATACTTTTTACAACATTATAGCATTTCCCATTTATATCAAGTAATTTCAATTTGTAAAATAACCCATCTCTCCAGACTGTGTCAAACGCACGCTTTAGATCAATAAAGGCACAAAATAACTTTTTTCGCCTATTTTGTATTAAGTTGATTAACATGTTTAAAGCAAAAATATGACCCACTGTCGAAAATCCTTTTCTAAAACCTGCCTGATTCTGACTTATTTTATCATATTTTTCAATGAATAAATGTAACCTGTTGTTTATTATACTGGTAAACAATTTACCTAAACAGCTCAGAAGGGTTATTGGTCTATAATTCTCAGGATCGGTTGGATCTCCTTTTTGTTTATATATCGGTATTATGTTGCCAGCTGACCAGTCATGAGGCACTATTCCGGAGTCAAAAATTATATTAAAAAATTTCAACAAAATATCTTTCATAGTTGGCACTGTATAGTAACTTTTGATATGTTCATTAAGGATCATGTCTAAACCGCCAGATTTAATATTTTTCAAAGAGCGAACCGCCTTTTCAATTTCTGACCATAGTATTGGCCCATTTAGTTCTTAGTTATCAGTTTCTAAATTTTCTGCAGTAATATCAAAGTTTGTCTCCGGAATATGTTCATCGTCGCCAGAACTATTCATTGACCTAAAATATTCAAAACAATTTTCAACTGTGACATCAGCTGAGGATTTTTTATTTCTATTAAAAAACTTCCAAAATTTGCGTGGGTGTGATTTTTTCATTTGACGTATTTTATTTAATTTTAGACATCTTATACAATTTTTGTTCGGTAAATAGGGTCTTTTTATACTCTTTTCTGCTAAATTTTAAGTTTAATTTATTTGTATCTGATGGTCGAAGCTTATAGAGAAATTTCGCCCTATGAAATTTTTTTCTCGCTCTTTTACATTTTCTATTAAACCAGTGAGGTGGTTTATTACAATTAGAGTTAGTGTTTTCTCTAATCATACCGAAACTATCCACAGCAGTAGATTTAAATGTAGCTGATAAAGATTCAGCAATATAGTCAATATCTTTCTGCAAAATTGTCTGTCTATTTTCTAAATCAATTATATTATTTAAAATACTGCCAAGCTTGTTTTCATCTAGATGTGCTAAGAAGTTTTCGCTATTTTCGCTATCCCACAGCCTTATTCGTTCTGTATAAGTATCGGAGCGTGCAGTTTGAATGGTATGAGATATAGTCAACGTAAGAGAAACAGGATTGTGAGCATCAGATAGTAGTCCGCAAAAATCAGACACAATCAAACTGTCAACATATTGGAACATTTCTGGTGATACCAAAAAATAATCTACAGTACTGACATTTTTGCACATATTACATATATTACTGTTTCCGTTTGTCCTACCGTTCACAATATAAATACCATTGTCTCGACAAAAGTCAATAAGTCTATAACCATAATTATTAATACCACTATCAGGATTCTGTTCATGCAGTGTAACATACAAACTATTTTCTTCAAAGTACAAAATATCAGGACGGAGTTCATCATACCGATCGCTCATGTCATTCAGTCTGAATAATTCACGATCCGGTAATACAAAATCTTGTAATTGCCGCGTACGCGAGTTAAAATCCCCTAGCAGCAGCACAAAAGTGCAGCTACTAGAGAACCGATGCAACTCTTCTTCAATTTCACCAAACGGATTTTCCACTGCATATTCAGAATTCTCGGGCGGTATATATACAACTCCACATAAAACAGTGCCACATTTTGTGAGACTGTCTGCAAGTTTAAATCATAATACTAATTTACTACTGCTTTCGAGAAATGTAATGTATCTATCAAGATGGCTTTTATAGGCCACCGCAATACCACCCGATTTCTTTTTAGCAATATGTTTTCTGTGTTTACATACCAGTTTGTAATTAGGTATTGACATAATGTCCAAACTATCGGTTTTCGTTTCTTGGAAGCCTATAATATCATAATTTGAAATAAAAGAATTAAATTCAGGAATAAAAAGTTTACTTTTAAGTCCACATGTGTTGAGGGACAACAATTTTATAGTTTTCTCGTGGCGTGTACCGCTGTGTGAACTATTGATCTTTTGATCAACAGCTCGCCCTCCCACAAAATCCTATTGCGAGTATTCGATATTGTCCACGATTATTTCGGAAGAGTCAGACTGGCCCGTTATGCACGAGCTTTTATCACAATGGATCTCCGCATTTACAGTTATTTGTCCGTTAACTGCATGGCTGGTTTTTCGCTGCACCTATGTATTGTTATCACTGGGCTGAATAAGCGTATAGTTAGTTTTACTGATTGAAGTTTCAGCTTCCATTTGCAGAAAGCGAGGATCAGTTTCCTCATGCTCACTAATCGTCCCAAAGACGTTTTCTTGATACATTTGCTTTTTCGCGCCCTTCTCTTCCTGCGCTGGGGATGACGCAGGGCGTTTTCCCACGGTCGATGCTTTATCCTTCGCGCCATGTGAATCGTCGTTACCCATTCTGAGGGGCTCAAACGAATTTCGTGTTTCAATCGAGGAACGCTCTACTAATCGAAATCCCCTAGCTACCCGACAGTTACGCACACTCGATTTCAGAGGTTCAGCACTATATTGTTGTCTATTTTGAGATAAATCCGAGACATTAGTGACAGGGGGCTCATATAAAACACCGTTAATGTACAATTTGTCTCTAACTAATGCAACACGATTTTTTGGGTCGCGCTGGTAGCTTCTCATAACTGGGTATAAAAGTTTACGTCTGGCTTCAATCTCTGAGGGAAACTGCTCTCTAATGTTATATCCATTATTTTTATCGTTCAATCCCCTGCCTGCCTCCCGTATTAGCTCTCTGTCCCTATAACGCTCGAACTTAGCAACGATAGGCCTTGGATAATTGCTTTGGTCATGTCTTGGCCGTCCTAATCGATGCACTCTATCAAAAACAATACTGTTCACAATTTCCGGGGTCTGAAAATTTAATTCAGTCCTCAAGAAATCTCGCAGTTTTGATTCTGTATTATCAGGCTCTCCCTTGGGAGCCTCTGCTAGACCATAGAACACCAAATTTGATTGCATAGAGCGTGCTTTTAGTTCCAGTAATTCATCTTTTAACATGCTACAACGAGTCTGAAATCGGGACACATTGTCTTCAACATTCGAGATTAAAGAAGTATGTTCGGTCTGAAGCTGTAACACATTATCTCGTAATTCTGAGTTTGCCTTTGACGCATCATCGTACATATTGCTGATCATTTGATACGACCTTTCAACATCGGTCATTCGCCTTGAGAAATTAACGTTATCTAACTGTAGTTTTGATAGATCTGATCGCATAAGACTCACTTCACGCTCAATAACGTTTAGTTTTGACACACTGGTTTCTATACTGGACAATCGTTCAGTAAAAGTATTGTTCATTTGTTGTATCATAGTAACTATTGTACTGCTATCAATGTTACTATTGTTTATTTTCGAGTTCTGCTGAAGGCCACTATAATTACCACTGAGGTCATACTGAACACTACTCTGTTGAGTTTGTTGCCCGCCTTGGCCTTGGCACCGTCCCTGCATATTAGCATATCCCACATTCTGCATATTTTGTAAGTTTCCTGATACTGCTTGATTCTGTGACTGACATTGATATTGTGTCATGTATGGGGGTGTGTACACACTTGGGCCTTGTGGCATTGCCTGACCTGGTCCTTGTCCCTGTCCCAAACTCATATAATTCATATCACCCAAACTTCTCTGATTAGCCTGAGAATTAATGACAGGTCCGCCATTATTGGCGTTTTGGGCCAACTGAGACAGCACACGCATTTGGATCAAAGTATTAATTGTTGGCACAAACAAAACCAGAAATGACATATAAATGTCCATAATGTTGGACCCTGGTAGACAATGTGCATGCTATTAACGACATTTGCTGCTCAAAAATATTGTTATTCGAGTTTTGTTGCGTCTCTTCACATATACTGTTAAAGACTTTTACCATTTGCACTCTGAGTTTATTAAATGCACTTTCACATCAATGACTTTGGGCATGTCCTTTTATTTCAAATAGGGATGTCAGTCTAAACTCAAAACAGAATGGCAAACAGTGTGGCTCCTGATGAGACAGCCCAGGATGAGCCGTCTCATCAGGATCTACGCTGTTTGTATAGGTATCTAGTTTGATCTGCATGCCTAATAAGGTTAACCACAGTATTTTGACTCATCTTTCATTCAACTATACGCGTGTGGAATAATTTGTCTGACGAAGCTGTTATTTCAGAATCAAGTTATTTCTAACAAATATAAAATTCCCCACTCTGAGTTGTGGAAAAATAATGACATCAAACATTCTTTTTCCACTGCCATTGCTATAACGGTACGAGAACTAAGTTTTTAATGCAGTCTTAAATACCAAGAAATTTCGTTACATTTGCTTCGTTACGGTGATATGGTCCTGCCTCGTGAAACTAATATGATAATAGTCAAAAAAAAAAAAAAAAAAAATAAATAAATAAATAAAAATTAAAAAAAAATGAGACACTTAACGCGTTTAATAGTGCACAACCTTTCTGCCATGCGTACGCGTGAAAAGATGATTTATTAAGTGGCGCGTTATGGTCATTTATTAAAGTAAGTGCTCCTCCCGCTCATATCTTCATCAGGCTTTTGGTTATTTCTGTATTCTCTGTAGCATTGCTATTTGTTTTTTGTTGTTGTTTTTTTTTTTTGTTTGTTTTTTTTTTTGTTGTTTTTTTTTTATCCTTAATTGTGGGTTTGGACGCATGCAGAGATATTTTTGGATAATTTCAGAACTTGTTGAACTTTTAACGTCTTGCACCATTTTAAAAGTTGACAACTGGTCGCAAAAACCTACACTTATCATCATTGATGAGATGTAAATAATTATTTCGGGTGTGATATAATCTCATCAGAATTAATTTCACAATTCAAAAATCGATCACTAGAAATGAAATGAACATGCATATTGCTTAATCATTTGATAAACTTTTCTTTCAAACACAAGGCTCATTTCCCCGTTGACAAAAATAAAGCTAAAAAGCCAAAAGTTGTGTGTCATTTAATACAAACAAATTATTCTCTGTGGAATCAAGGGGGTTTCTTTCAGATATATTGCAATAAGGAAAGTCTAATTAATTCTGAAATTAGCAGTATGTACTCGGCGTTTTCTATGGTTTATCCTAGTCATTTGCATACACTATGTATTTGGCAACTGCGATTCTTTGTTTGATTTATTTGAATATTACTTTTAAAGAAACATGATTTTCGACATTTATGCACACAATATGCTATTGTTAGTATAAATAACTACAGTCGACTCCCGTTATCTCGAATTCCAAGGGACTCGTTGAAACACCTCGAGATATCCGTACTTCGATATATCAGAGTTGAGAGAGTGAGGAAAACAATAAATTGAACAATCACATTTAACAAATGAATATGTAATTTGACTCCTGAAGTTAGAAATATATATATATATAATAATGTGGAAAAGAGGAGAAATTGCTCCTGAGGAGCAATTTCTCCTCTTTTCCACGTTATTTTGTTACCTGTTGTCATAGTTTCATGTTAAAACAGGGACCAGATTTTCGCTTCGAGATAAGCGGTAATTCGAAATAAAGGAGTTCGAGATAACGAGGTTCGACTGTATATAAAGTATATGCTTTCGTTCTGATCACACATATTGTAACAATGTTTGTATTGTAACAATGAGTCTTATCCTGCTCAATGATTATCTACAATTCAGTTTACGTGATTTCAATTTATATTTATTTCAGAATTAAGCGCAAAGAAAGATATAGAAGAAACTATATCAGAAACACCAATATATTTTATTCTTTTCCTGATGATCAAAAGGACAGCGGAGATTCGCAATTCGATAACACATCTACAGGAACCCCCGAAAGAGACAATTCACTAATACTAACAACAAATGCGTTGTATGAGCCATTTAAGAGCAACTCGTCACCTTACAGAGTATGCTCTGAGTTTGATGCCGAGAAATACGTCATAAAGCCTCACAATAACAACAATACAACAGACGTTGTTCCGTATTCTGAAGATGTGTATCCTCCTGACAGCTCTGCAGATACAAGTAATGAATTTATTGACTATGTCAATGATGTGGAAAATGAAATTGATGACCAGTGCGAATCCGCTTCAGACAGACAAACAGATATTAAATTAAGGGTTACCTTTGATCCTTCTACAGAGTATGCAACGGTCAAAAAGGAAGGAAAGACTAAATTGTAAAGAACATGAAATGTTTTATGTTAGTAAATTTTGATAAAAACAACCTAAATGGGTTTTGTAGACAGGTAAACTCAAAACCATTCCTTACGAGAGTTGCCCTTGCTGTACACTAAATGTTTCGCACCGTGAGAAAATGGACCTTCTGACATGTGTGCCCAGTGAAGGCTAAAGACTGCCTGCGCATCCGCGCAGTCTGATTATGGTTTTCGTTGTCAGCATGAAGAAACTTTACATCCTTAGCTATCCAAAATGCGCCCATTGAAGGTTCTGATCAGACTGCGCGAATGCGGCTAAAATGTATAAATGAGACATACGTTTAAAGTTGACTTTTAGTGGTGATCATATTTATAAGGATGTGAGATGAATTGTGACCCAACAGAGGCATCAACATTCACACAGTCCGAAAACCGTTTAACTATTTAGAACAGTGAATAATGGTCAAACCATGGAATTTGTATACCTATGACTGGCAAGTCTGTAATCTTTGCTTTTGTTCAAAATATGACGTGACAGCACTGGAATAGTTAAATAGGCCTCGCCATGCGAAAACATGTCTTCGGGCATATGCAGGCAAATGCGGACAGCGAGCGAAGGCCCAGATCAGCCTGCGCATCTGCGCAGTCTGATCAGGACCTTCACTCTCCGCTAAAATCATTGGACATTATAGAATGTATCACTAGAGAGCAAATGCCCAAATGAGACTTTGAGCGTTCGCAGGATGAATCTGAATCTGTGACAATGGTGTATCAACAAAACACACGCCTTAGAGTGAAAATGCCACATGACTATATCGCTTACAAACTGCACGGTACTTATCTAGCAGTGCAAATGTGAAAGAGCATATGTCACACTTATACAAATACGTAACAGCAGTGTTACATAAGCAAACAGTTGTACGCACACGTGAAACATTTAACGCATACACCACAACTTCTTTGTAACACTATTGTTGGGGTCCATAGCATAAACCGTGTTAGTTAAACAACCGTGTTATATCCAAACAAAAATGTATAGATTATATTGAAAAATGACCATTTATGGTCATTTTTCAATATAATCTATACATTTTTGGGATCCATCTTTGAACCGTGTTATATCCAAAACCGTGTTATAATGGACCGTGTTATAAAGAGGTTGTAGTGTATATGTAACAACTGGCATTGTTAATGTGTTACAAAAAAAGGTAAGAGAAAAGTCCAGGGAGTGCCACAATCACAAACCGCAGCCCTTCACAGACTTCAAGAGGAAGAGGAAGCGTACAACTGTACGCATATGTAACATGTAGACAACTTGGTGTGAAGCGTTCGTATGATATGCAAGAACCATACACATATACAACCATATGTAACACCTGTTCATTACATGAAGCAGAGGGTACTATATGGGGAACGGTTACTGTGACCGATTTGTTTCTTCCTTTGCTTGCTTTTATTTGACGCACGGCCTTACTTACAAAACTAATATTTGGCGTCTATATATGTTAAACAAACTTTTAGGTTTAATGTAATATAAAACGTGTATTATAAAAGATTCTTGTTGTTCGTATTTGTTAGATATGTATTAAGCATTGATATATATATATATATATATATATATATATATATATATATATATATATATATATATAAGTATGCTTAAGCATATGCGTATATCAAGATATGCGTATATCAAGCATATATACAAATATATTCTAACCACTTTAAATGTGTGGTTTCTCACGTAGATAACGTCTACCTATAACTGAAACTTCAAGTTGCAAAACTCATTTTTAATGTGTGGTAATGTTCTTTTTACCTGATGTAAGGATAATATAGGACCTTCATGAGAATAGCAGCTAAATCATCTAAGGATCAGCGTCCGTGTTTGGTGTTAATGTTTATTACTGGTACAGTTTTACCGATGATCTCTTTTGTGCTGACAATGGACAGCTGATATACGCATACATACGCTCGTATATAAGCAGTGCCATGAAGAAAAGAAAATAACAGCATAAGTGACATGAAAGCACTGTAGACCCAGATAAACCGTCATATTGTTGCTATAAGATATCTGGCTTTACACTGTTTATAGTGGAATGATACAAAACGATTGGCAAACAGTGTAGATTATATCTGGTCACACTGTATCGATTTATTTTGCAATGTTATAAGGTATGAAGATTTCGTATTGTTTGCACTTGTGTTAAATTCAACATGTCACACTCATACACAAATGTAACTATTAAGTATGCGTACAAATATACGCAATTTGTACGCACATGTAACACATCTATTACGTATTCGTATGTGTGGCATGTGCACACTAACAATGCTGCCTTTTAGTCCATACGGCTCATTAGCTCTATAGGCAGGCAATACTACTCTCATTCTCAGGCGGCCTCAGTGGCTCAGTTGGATGCGCCGTCTGACTGGAGACCAGGAGGTTGCGGGTTCAACCCCCGCCGAGGTCGGCAACATTCTTTCGTGGAGATTGATCATGAAATATTTTCTACGGTCATTCTCTCCCTTCCGCTGATTCAAGAAGGGCAGTTGTCAGTTTCTGGCGAAAGAATGTGCACAATACTGGTTAACCGCTTAGAGGACTAAGCCTGCCAAGTAAACGTGTGGTTAGGTAAACTGACCGCGCCCGACATGACCCCATTGGGTTGACTGGGCCGTAAAACCTCAACACGATACTCTCATTCTCAACCAAAGCAAAACTGTTTTCCAACTTAGTTTACCTATTTTACTATGAATTATTCCGCTGGGTTTTCACGGACCGCGGCCAAAAAAGACAGGTCAATATGCGCGCGCGCACTATAAGTTAGAAATACCATTCATTTAATATTGCGAACGATCGAACTATCGACAAAGCATATTAACCACGTGATTTTTGCTATCTGTTGTGAATGAATAAGGGAAATAACGTTTGTAATGATATCACAAGAAATGAAACGTGTTCTTTCCCTTGGATTTCAAGATACCCCGGCGATTTGAGGATCCCTCACCATTAAGTTCTTTATGCTTTCTCCCTATCGGCTTTTTTTTTTTTTTTTAATTTTATTTTGCATATTATTTGATTTGTTATTAGAGCCTTATGTGTTTAACTATGTACGCTAAAACTGATTGATTGATTGTTTGACTGACTGACTGACTGACTGACAGATTCATTCATTCATTCATTCATTCAGACAGTCAGTCAGTAATTGAGTTGTATTTTTATGGAGAGCCTAGAAATAATAAGGTATAATCCCCAGCTAACCATAACAATAAAACAATTGACTTTTAGTGTCTGTTACAACTTCTTACATTGCGACTGCAGTCATCATCAACGCAAAATAATATGGACCTCGTCAATCGAAAAAGCGTCGATAAACATGCGCAATATATGCAGTTTCAGATCATACTGTGCGTGCACAAAGTCTCACCCAAGCCTTTGCTCTCCAATGGAGAGCAAAGGCTTGGGTGAGACTTTGTGCACGCACAGTATGATCTCTCCAATGGAGAGCAAAGGCTTGGGTGATACTTTGTGCACGCACAGTATGATCTCTCCAATGGAGAGCAAAGGCTTGGGTGAGACTTTGTGCACGCACAGTATGATCTCTCCAATGGAGAGCAAAGGCTTGGGTGAGACTTTGTGCACGCACAGTATGATCTCTCCATTGATACGTTTTATAGTATCCAATGATTCTGTTGGCAGACAGCGAAAGCCCTCATCATTCCCAAAGTAATGATCTATCCCAATCCTTCTGTCTTTAAGATAGTTATTATCAAACCTTTCAGTTATACAAGGATATTGTTCTTTGCCTAACAGTGAAATATTTACACTCAAGATTATAACCCCAACTTCCAAGAAATTTTCTGAAAACTGACTACTCCATGTGATTATTTTTTTAACTGTATCTGTATTACCTAGTAATTGGTTCATGCGGTAAAATTCTTGGTGAAGACAGTTTAAAATTTACAAGTACATTTCAAATGTTAGAAGATCATTTATACCAACTGATAAAAATTATAACCAATGGTAAGTTTTTCATTCCAAATTAGAGAGTTTTTGGTTTTAGAACTTTCTGTCTGGGCAGTATGTACAATGTTTATGTTACATTTGAAGTGTTGGAGAGAGAAATTGGAAATATTGTCAGCTATGCTATAGAGAGTTGTTTTGATAAAGATTAATAACAGGATAAGCCAAAGCAGCTGATTGAACAAATTTTGCTCCATATGAAGGAGATTGGGGGTAATCGCTATCAAGAAATTGAAAATTAATAATGTCAAATATAAAGCATTCCGCTTGTCGTAATGTTTTGAAGATACTATACCATTTGTTATGGACAAGTCCAAATAATAGTTGAGTTGGAAGCATGAATCAATTCAGCTTGACTTTCATCAGACAACATGAAATCTCTCTCGTAACAAAATAAAACCGGTCAGCAACAAGAGGAGCACAGTTAGTCACCGTCGATACAAACAATTAATGTACAGAGAGCACCAAACCTAATAATATCATAAGAAAAAGATAAATGAAGACTTAACAAACGTTTGACGAGACCATAAATTGTCATTCTTAACCCTGATCCTGCCGAGCCCGTATATGCCCTGCCTTTGCAAACATTGTAGATCCAGACCGGTTGGCTTCTGAAGAAGCCAACTGATCTGTATTGCATTGTTTGTCATTCAGTATACGAATTTATATCAACAATCTAGATCAAGTAATTTCATTGGCTGACAGTAAGAAGTGGGCGTGGTATTTTAATTTATTCGGCATGACAAGGGTTAAGATCTGTAGAGAGTGAAAAAAAGCAAAAATTAGAAAAGCTAGTTGTATTAATTTACCATGTTCTTTAAAACTTATTCAACACGATATTAATTACTTGTAAAGGTCTGGTTTGTCTTCATTTTATTTCAGTCCCTTAACTTTGTTAGTCGTCGACGCACCGCTGATATCATTGAGATTCTTTCTCTCCATTTTGATCTGGTCTTGAGCTGACCTTTGCGAGCTTGTGAAGCTAAGATCTGCCCAGTTCTTCATATTGCTTTCCCATCCATTTATTTCTGATTGCTCCTTTGTCTGTGCCCTGCAGAATTCATCACGAGAGCATGCCTATATAATTTTGACCCCCTTAAACCCCACCTTTATATATTAAAACTGGGGTTTACAGGGGTATACATTATTTTTCTTATTTCTGCTCAAAAACATAAATTGTGGGTACTCGTTAGAACCGCCTCGGCGAGGCGGTTCTAACGAGTACACACAATCTATGTTTTGAGCAGAAATATGAAAATTATCAGAATTTTTCATCTGAAAATTTTCATTTTTTGGTGGTAAAAATTTCAGTATATTTGAATAGGTATGCTTTCGTAATGATCTGCCATGCCAGATGAACGCGGGATGTGACCGTTCTACCTGCGTTTTCGATTCTTGACCTTGGTGAGGTCTTCATGGAAACCAATGTCATCTCAGGTTTACTTACACAGTTCTTTATTGGTAATGTGATCTATGTATGAAATGTTCTGTAGATTGCGGAAGCATCTCATTTCCAAACCTTTGATTCTGTTGGCGAGTTTTACATTCAAAGTCCAAGCCTCACAAGCGTATGTGAGGGTGGACGTGAACCAGGGAGCTCATCAGCTTGATGTTTGAAGGGTATGTTCTTGTCATGCTATATAGTGGTGAAGCAATCCTACACAGAATCGCGGATTAGGAGCTGTCATCAGTTCCTAGGTATTTGAAACGCTTTACTATTTTAACCCTTGTCCTGCTGAACCGGATATACCCTGCCTTTGCAAACAGTGTAGATCAAGATCATATGGCTTCTGAACAAGCCAACTGATCTAGATCTGTACTGTTTCTCATTCAGCATGTTGAATTATATCAACAATCTGGATTAAGTAATCTGATTGGCTGAAAATAGAAATTAGCGTAGCATCTTAATTTATTCAGCATGATGACAAGGGTTAAGACTTGTCCATTCATTCTGATATCAAACTTGGATTCGTTGGGTTGTTCGTCATCACTTTCCGATTTCCATTTTGTAAGCCTATGTGGTTTTGTAGAGATGATCAGAACAGTGCTCTAAGTTCGTATCTTCTCCAGCGGTTTCTAGCCATGCCATCCGTGAATCGGATGCTGGTAAATATTATAGGGATCAAACATGGTTTTTCATGCATTAGCATTCGCCAGGTCCCATGGGAGGTGTTGAAAACCGACGCCGGAGGCCGCGGTTTTCAACACCTCCCAAGGGACCCGGCGAATGTTAATGCATTGAAAAACCATGTTCGATCGCTATTATTGCATAAAAACTGAAAACATTTGCTACATTTCGCGTTATTTCTTGCACTATTTTGTTTCGCCTTTTCACGGACTTCCACGGACTATGCTCGTTCTAGGGCCGGGCAGTACACATCTCGTAACGGCAGCAAATCTGTGGCCCCTCTACGATCATATTGAAAGTTGTGTAGCCGTGCATTAACAGCGCGTGAATTGCCTTGTTAATGCACGGCTGTTATTAACGTGCGATACTGCTTTTTATGCAATAATGTGCTTTCATTGGTACCGTGTATTTTCATTTCCAACCCACACTTTTAGCTCATCCAACCCGAGAGACTTGATCATAAACCAGGTGTAACCAATCCGTGACCAGCCAATTCTGAATATGAAAAATACATCCAAAAAGGTCAAGAACTGCATCATGTACTTAATTTTGTACAAATACTGCTCGTTCAATCCAGGCACAAATCGCTCAGAAACTCATTTCGGATGCTCCTAATTCACAAACCAATGAGTTTTCACAAGTAACTATTGATTCAATGAAATTCTGTTGCAGTGAACGCACGGGCAATGTAGGGCTGCGAGATATACATTGAGCTATTAAGTTGTAGGGACAGTCACCTAAAAATATGTTGTCTAGGTAACAGCAGCGACCGTCATTCATTTGTTTGCAATGAAGAATAAATGGTATCTCGAAGAGTAATCGAGTGTACCTGTTGGTATCGAAGCCGCTACATTGATGCTCATACCAACCTTGATTCCTTTTGCTTGCGATACCAACCCGAGCATCTACAGGCGGTTAGACAACAGTTATTCATAAACAGAGTAAGATATCTGCAGTAGCAGAATATATTCTATACATTTTGCACAAGGCAACTTCTGAAATCAGAAAGAATATATTTTTTTACGAATTTTAAAATAATCGACCAAGGAAAATATTGCATTCCAATTGTGCTTCGTAATTGTGGACTTTCCTAGGTATTTTCATACATTTTTGGTATGGAGAAATATTTGATGATAATTTTGGGATGTTTTTCTTCAGATCGTGCACCAGGTTATTCATAGATCATAATGATTTTTACCATATCCATCACGAAAACACGCCTATATAATTTTGACCCACTTAAACCTCAGTTTTATACAGTAAAACTGGGGTTTACACTATTTTTCTTATTTTGCTATAAAAACACAGTGGGTACTCGTTAGAACCGCCTCGCCGAGGCAGTTCTAACGAGTACCCACAATTTATGTTTTGAGCAAAAATATATGAAAACTACGAGGGTTCTGCAAAACGTTTTGTCACTGGGTTCGGATTACTTCAGTGCTACGTTTTATCAAACATATTTTTATTACAAACAGTCAAAGTATTCCCCCTTTACTGAAACACATTTTTGTAACCTTTTTACCCAGTCGTGTAAAGCAGATAAATAGTCTTCTTTTGGTATCTGTTGGAGACACTGATAAATAGCGCCGTCTAGACGTATATTTATTTCCAGAAAGCTTTTTCTTAAGCCTTGGAAATAAAAAGAAGTCACAGGGACTCAGATCAGGTAAATAAGGTGGATGGTTTAAAACTTTCACCTTTTCAGAAGCCAAAAAAGACTTAACAACCTCACACTTATGAAAGGAGGCGTTGTCATGTATAAGGTGGACTCCTGACCATCCTTTGCTTGGTCGTTTCTTATTGTAAAACTCTTTCACTTTCTTCAGTACAGAATTCTTGTAGAATCGGCCAGTGACTGTATGACCAGATGGACAAGGCACTTGAATGACTGGCCCACTTAAATTAAAGAAAATTACGTACAACATCTTTTTCGAACTTATGGTTCTCTTGGCAACACATGGGCGTTTTTTTTTATCTTTTCGCTTCCGTTGCTTCTTTGTGGCTCAAACATGTGCACCCAGGTTTCATCACCTGATAGCAAGTTAGAAATAACCAGACTATTACAGCCTTTGTATGTTTACAAAAGTTCCCGGGCACATTTAAGGCGTTGTGTCTTTTGCTTCTCAGTGAGCAAATGAGGTACCCACCTAGTGCAAACCGTTCTCAGGTCCAAACGCTTTTTCAGAATTGTTTGCACACTGCCTTCTGATAGGCCAGTACAACTAGCTATATCTTTGACAGACAATCGCGCATCCTGTCCGACCACAATCTTTACAGCAGCGATGTTATCCTTGGTAACAGAGGTTTTAGGCCTTCCAGGACGGGTATCATCCTCAACAGAAAATTTCCCAGCTTTAAAAGCTTTAACCTACCTAAAAACTGTGCGGATTGAAATGGTCTGAGGACCATATATACCACACAATTCATTAAATATCTGCTTTGAATCTATATTAAGCCTAATGCGACATTTAATATAGCTACGAATTTTAGTCTTCTGGTCCATGTTCCAATGTAACAAGTAGATTGGTCATTGTATATGACTGCGTCTATTTCAATTTGAAATAACTCGGTCAGTTGGAAAGCAATTTGCACGAAATGTATCGTTAGCTATTCAACACACCATTCAAGTGCAGTGAAGCATTTTAAAATATACCTGGGATAAAACCAAGGAAGCCGATTAGTGACAGAACTTTTTGCACGACCCTCGTATCAGAATTTTTTATCTGATTTTTTTTTCCTTTTTTCGCTGTAAAATTTTTTATATTTCATAGGCGTGTTTTCGTAATGCAATAATAGTTGATATAAACAAAAAAAAAAAAAAAAAAAAAAAAAAAAAACACCGTAAACGTTTCACCCCATTGATTATAATCTGACATCTTAACTTCTGCCAACACGTGTTCTAATATTTGACAAGTCCATTTAGCTGTTTGATGGTGCATTTAAAAAGTAACGGTTGAATGGCAAACTATGTAGACCATGATCTACACGATCTACAAACAACAAACAACAGCAAAAAACGTTTGTGTTAAGATCGATATACATCCAGGCTTCGAAATGCTCTATTCGGTTGCCCTGATTTATACATTAAACGGGGTTTATGTCTTGATCGCTATTTATCATAAATGAGCCGCGCCATGTGAAAACGTGTCTTCGTGCATATGCGGACAGCGAAGGCCCAGATCAGACTGCGCATCCGCGCAGTCTGATCAGGGCCTTCGCTGTCCGCTAACAGAATCGTCGATGGAGAGCAAATGTCTGGATGAGACTTTGCGTGGGATGAATCTGAATCTGTGCATTTTGCGCATGCTCGAAGGCACTTTTTCGCTTGACGCGGACCATATATGGTAGCTGGTAAAGGGATCAAATTCCTCTTTATGTTATATGAGAGGACATTTAGAATAATAATACATCGGAGCAATTCAAAATCTATGATCTTAACAATACACCACTATAAACAATCTATTCATAATTATTTTTTTAAGTTTCACGGCTTAGCGCTCCAGCATTTCATAAAAAGGTTTTTGACAGCCAGTGTTAACTGATAGATTAAATATATTTCAAACATGTTCAATACCTTACGGTAGATGTTAAACCAACAGGAATACATTGTTCTAATGTTTGACAAAGATGGGTCAGCCAAATCCTCGATACGCATACATTATTTTACAATAGGAGATGAGCAAGCATTTTTTAATATTTCGCAGCTCCAGATAAGTGATACCTGACATGATTTTTACAATGTTTTGTTACTTTTAGCACATTGAGCACACGGCAACGCGATTCCAATGAATACACACAATATATGTATTGGTTCAATATCATTATTATTATTATTATTATTAATTCATGCTATTTTTTTTTATCTCGAATTCTGAATATATCTATGCCATGCACTGGGCCAATGAATCGTCGGGACGTATGAGAATGGCGAAGACCCATAGTAGCTTGTTATTGAACTCCCAAGGGACCTGGCGAATGTTAATGCATTGAAAAACCATGTTCGATCGCTATTATTAAACAAAAACTGAAAACTTTTGCTACATTTCGCGTTATTTCTTGCTCTAATTTGTTTTGCCTTTTTCACAGATGTCTCGCGAACGTAATTTCCACGGACTATGCTCGTTCTAGGGCCGGGCAGTATACATCTCGTAACAGCAGCAAATCAGTGGCCCCGATACGATCATATTGAAAGTTGCGTAGCCGTGCATTCACAGCACGTGAATTGCCTTGTTAATACACGGCTTTACGCCGGTTAACGCACGGCTGTTAATAACGTGCGACACTGCTTTTATGCAATAATATAACATTAATGCTCCCAAAACTGCAAGGAAACAAAGTATACAGCTCAACGACCGAGGTGGAGGTATATTTAGCGCACTAAATAAAGACGTGAAACATTTATCGACCCCAGCGCGTTTCGATCTCACGACTAACCACTAGGCCACTGATGTCGTTTGAAGATTTCAAAATGGCTTTATGGGCGGCGCTATTCTGAATATCTGAATATTAAATGAGATAAAGTCTTGCCTAAATATTCAAAATTTTGCAGCAAGAGTTTGCGTTTGTATTTTTGTATATAACATAATGTATAACCATATTGGTCTATTGACATACTGACTTTGCTTGAAACCGCAGTTGTCTGCAAGAAATAAGATTTTATGATGGTTTTGAAATCTTCAGAACCTTATTTTAAATACGAAAAACGGCAAAACCCTTGGTAGTATTAATATATTTTTGACTGGTAGCTTTTTGTTTTTTATCTGAGTTAAAAAGAATATCAAATATGTCCATCCGAAGGTGCTTTGATGGCCGTTTCATACCCTGTGTATACCGTATTTACCCTAAGCTTTGGAAAAATACTCCCTTGCCGTACTTTTCCATCAATTTGAAGAAGTCCGAGGTACTTACCTGTTGACGTGTTTAAAAACTGCTCAAAGAGAAGTAAACTATACAGACAGTGGTGAGACGCCGTATTCTGATCTGGGTCTAAACTATTTGCTCAGGCGTGTCTGTCTGAGTACTTAGCGTTAATACGGTAGTCAGTTTCCGCCTTCGGCCTCGGTTTTCAACACCTCCCAAGGGACCTGGCGAATGTTAATGCATGAAAAACCATGTTTGATCCCTATATTGTGATGCCTTACTGATCAAACAGGGGACACTACGCGGTTTCTTCTGATCGCTCCGAGGCGATTCCTCTGTTGCTGTTCTTCTCTGTATGCCGGTTATGGCAACTGTGTCGTTATCTTATCATTAGTTGTTCCTCACCTTTTCTTCTGTCGGTGCCTCGGGAAGGCTGTAATTCATGATTTTGACCTTTCCTGTGTAACTGCATTTACATTTTTGCAAGACCCGATTTAAAATTGTTTTTCCTAGAACTCCAGTGTGTGACGAAATGTGTAAAGGGAAATCGGTTTACTTTAGAGTCCTCGCCTACTGCAATACAGCCTAGAGTATAGAACCTCTTCCAAACTTGACACGTCAATCATCTCATCACATACCAATGATTTATCTCAGAACATGTAAGAATTTGCTATGAAAACAAACAAAACAAAAATTGATTCATTCCTATCCCTATTTGGACTTAAGATAAATGTTAAACGGATTTATTGATCCAAACATAACAATTAGGCTAGCAATATAATATATATTATACATTATAACTAAAGGAATTATATTTGACGCTCTGTATATTTCACTTAGTGTGGATCATTAGATCATGGGATTTCACGAGACGTATGGGTCTGCTGTACACAATTTGCATGGAAAGCCAAGCCTTATTTCCTCGGAGTATATTATATATCAACTATGTTACGAGACACGATTATTACTATCAGTGCCATTCCAGCTGGTGTTCTACTTAAATCTATAGACCTTTTTAAACACTGCGTCACACAATAAACATCATTCGAAACCTCTCTGTCTTTAACGCAGAGTACGTTCTAGCCTCGTTCCAAATGGATGACAGTAAGTTGTTGTTTACGTTTATCGTACAGTGTATTTGCCGATATTTCTTCAGAAAAATAAAGCAGTTTCATTCGTCAAAAGTTTCTTTTCAGAAGAGATTCTCACTAAGTGATCATTTAAATGGCATAAGCACAAATATTGATATATGTTTTGACAATATACTAACTAAACCTAGGCGTAAAATTGGTCACCATAAAGCAACATTACGGTTACGCGGGTGCCTGCCAATATTGGAAAAATATCATTGAAACATTTGTATTTGTCTTAGAAAACGCAGTCAGATTGCTTTTAAAGCTTAATTTTAAAACATTAGATAAAATTTACGATTAAATGTAAGCCAAAAGGAATTTATTATCCAAGTAAAATTTGGCTTGTATCAATAGGTATCTATGGAACCGGAAATGTTTTTGCCAGCCACTATTTTTGGTCACGTGGCATAATATCGTAATCACGTGGTCAGTAGCCCGGATGAAAACAATAACATTAAAAAGGTCTATAACGGACCGTTATCGGTCCGACGGGAATCCTGTCGGGCCAATAACAGTCCAGTATAATAGATTTACGTAGAATACTAGCTGAACTAGACCTCAGTTACAGGAAAACAAGTAATAAAGAAGTTCAAGAGGTACCACAATCACAGATAGCCGTCTACCTCCGATACCAAGAGAAAGAGCGAGAGAACAGGAACATCCATAGCCAGGATTTACAGCTAAAAGGACTAGCCAAGCGACCTGCTCACTTTTTCGCGAAAGTGAGGTCCTCACTTTCGCGGAAAAGTGAGCTGGTCGCTTGGCTAGTCACAGGTGATTACAAAGCTAGATAGGACAGAGCAAATCAAGAACAAGAGCAGCCCAACAGTCAGGGGCCACATAGTAAAACGCAATGAACTATAAATATCAGAACCACCGCTCTAGAAAGGAACACCGGCGGAAGAATGGTACAAGATCCCAATCTTCTTCATAGGCTCCTGTGTTACTAGAATTGTTTGATGTATAGTGTCTCTATAATTCAAACATCTGTTGAAGTAAATACATCATTTAAATGTTTTCCGTCTCTAAGAATGCCATTTAAAACCAGCAGTACGAAAACGAAGCCAATATATTTAACGCCAGGATTTGTTGTTGTTGTTGTTTGTTGTTGTTGTTGTTCGTTTGATGTTTTTGTTTATTTGTTATTTGTTTGTTTGTTTGTTTTGTTGTTGTTGTTGTTGCTGTTGTTGTTTTGTTGTTGTTTGTTTTTAATTGTTGCTTTTGTTGTTTGTAGTTTTCTTTGTAGTTGTCTGTTTGTTTTGTTTTGTTGTTTTTTGTTGTTGTTGTTTGCTTGTTTGTTTTTTCTTGTTGTTATTTTTTTTTCGTTTATTTTTGTTTTGTTTTTATTTTTTAGACTTCCAGAAAGTGCCGTATGGCAAAACTGCATGAGACAAGAATGACAATGAACACTTTATACCAGTAATAAACTACGATAAACGGACAGTGAAGCAAGTCGTGCATAATGTTCTCATCATTGCACGTTGTTTGCTGTTTAAAGCTCGATAAACAGTTTCGCCAAGGACAACTTCTGTTAATGTTCTAAGCCCATTCAGAGGGAAAAAAACATACAAGGAGGTCAGCCTGGCAACAGCAAAACCAGCAATGTGACAAGTACGAACAGGAAGACAGATCAGTCTGCACTTCCAAGGAATCTATATATAAACAGTGAAGAGTCTGATCAGACTACGCACATGTGCAGGATGATTGTAGTCATTGCCGTTCACACACTGCCACTTAGTCCGTTTTGCTGTGGCCCTGCACGCTTTAAGACTGCATGTTGTTCGAATAGCAATTATGTCACGCCATGTAAAAAGGGTCCAAGGGATACATGCAAACAATAAAGCAAAAAGCGCCTCACAATGATAATTGCATTAGCTGTAGATTAATATATTCAGCACTATCCAATGACTCTGTAAGCGGATAGCGAAGGCCCAGATCAGACTGCGCGGATGCGCAGTCTGATCTGGGTCTGCACTGTCCGCATTTGCCCAAAAGGGACGTTCTCACATGATGCGGCTCATTGTAAACGTGGTTTAAAATTAAATAATGACTAACGGGTATGCAGTATTGTTTAGATTTGCATAAATATGAAAGAATGTGGATAATGATTTTCGCGACCACCTGCCTAATAGGAGATACTTGCTTTTAGTAGATAACATTCATTCTTTCTAGACAAGAGCTCATCAGAATGTGATGTGCTACTTGACTTATACATATATGTAGGGATGGGGTGGGGGGACGGAGTGGGGGGGGGGGGGGGCGAAAAGCATTGTATAGGTTTCATGTCAAGATAGATTTTTTGTCACTGGGGGCTGGTCCGCATTTCACTAATATTTTAAAATTTATAATACTTTCTTTTTCAGCTCTCAGACAAAGAAATGCTAACAAAATATTAATCAGAAGGGAGCAAATTCACCAGAAGTTTTGCTACAATTTCTAGTGATTAGTGTGATCCGCGTAATGAGGAAAGAGGTACTGAGGAAAGAGGCATTAATAAATACCAGCTAATGAAGCCACATAATCAGTGCCTGATAAGGGCATTTTGCTACACATTTGCGAATATATTCTATAGTTTCCAATACTTCTGTAAGCGGACAGTGACAGTGGACAGTGAAGTAAAAAATCTATAAATGTTGTCTTTGGAAACAATAATATAAATGCGAAAATTGGAGTCTCGGTTTAATTGAGACTCTTCAAAGGACAGCATTGTAGTTTTCACGGCTGCATACGACCCCCTAGCACCGTCTAAAGCGAAATCCGGTTTTCCAAGTTACCAGAATGAGCCCAATGATCCCAAGAAAATAAAAATATCAACATATAATCTGCACTATGATGAAGCACTCTGTGAATTTTACGGCCACCACACCGCACAACACCAACCACGTAAGTCAAATAGAGTCTTTAAAGGCATTTTCCTCAAAACTATGCATTTTATTATCAAAGAAACGTTCAATAAACTGATATATGGTATTAATATTATCATAAAGTGCAGCACCAGACAGACAGCCTGTAAATTCAGTTAGTCTCTCGTTCTTGAAATGATTCTTTTATCGTATCTCTGAATTAATGTTGCCTGAATTAATTCAGAGATACGATAAAAAATCATTTCATTTTTTATCCTGTTCAAAAACGGGTTTACAGGCTGTCAGATGCCACATTTTATGATCATATTAATACTATATATCAATTTATTAAACCTTTCTGGGATTAAAAAAATGTCTTTAGGAACATGGAGCCTTTAAAGCTTGCCTATCCGTGATCAGAGAGCGAAAATTTGCAAGCTGATCTGGGCCTTCGTTGTCTGCATATGGCCCGATACACAGTTCTCAAGACGCTGCTCGTATCTGACTGCACCGGTAGCAAATCGTAGGATCAGTTTCAGATTGTTGGTCTAATGCTCGGCAAGCGTCGCACGAACCAAGTGTTCTAGAAGTCTGAGATTTGTCAGAGGTTATCGTAATCCAATATCTCCTTTAACACTTTTTAGTCTGGAGACCCCGAAAGGGCAACAACTGGCAAGCAGTGCAGACCCATATTAGACGCCGCAGAATGCATTGTCTGATCAGGGTCTCCTCTGTTTGCAAACAGTTTAGCCATTTTTCTCTAGGAATACCTAAACCGCATAGCCTGACATGCCCAAAATTGAAACTGGATTCCCAATTTATAGTTGGCGTGGGGAGCGGGGGGGGAGGGGGGGGAGGGGGGGCGAGTATTCAGTCTAAAAGAGGTTACCTTATTTACCGTACGCATTCGGACAGTCAGGTCTGAGCAAATAGTGAAAACCCAGATGAGACGCCTCAAACAGCGGCGTCTCATCAGGATCTGCACTGTTTGTCACTCATCCATTCATTAATAGACGCAGCATCGGGTAGTAAATTGTACTTGTTTAAATTTAAGAAGAGGTATGGTAAGGAGATGAGGTGTTCGAATACTTAGGATAAATACGGTAAAAGAGATGATGAAATAAGACAGAAGGAACATTTTAAATATTTACTCCTTCGGGGTAGAGTTGATATAAGAAAATTTGGTTTAACCTTTGTCACTCTGGACTACTTGAATCATAAGATGATTATTATGTTAACCTATATATAATTATGCCATTTTTTCATAGACTTTTGCAGTCTTTATATGACTGTTAAATTCTTAATCTAAAATTGTTCTCATCCCTTATTGCGCTTTCAACCAAAATGCGTATGATATATAGTTGACTGACGAAGTTTCGCAGAAGGTATAAATTTACAAATTTTTTGTTCATGTGAGGAAAGGGGACCAAAGCAGACCTTACGCTCATCATCCGTATTTATCCGTGTTTGTAAAATTGGTACATTTCAAATTAGCAAACGTGTAAAAGGTCACACTATATCTTTATTATATGATGTTCGGGTACTATCATACTAACTTGGTTGGTGCGCAAAGAAAAACGTACGATTATGGGGATAGGGAGAATTTTGTGTTTTACATCTTTACATTCAACTACAATTTCAGTTATCTACAGGGATGTTGACAAGTTGCTTCAACGTTTTTGTGGGACATAGGCAAACAGTGCAGACCCAGATCAGACGCCGCATAATGCGGCGTCTGATCAGGGTATACAGTGTTTGCTTACAGGATTTACAATTAAAAATAGAACAAAAATGAAAAAAAAAATACACACGACATCCCTGAAATGACAAATGGACTCATCCAATGTATAAGGAAGGGAAAATGCATTAAGCTTATTTGGGTTATACGCCATGTGCCCGCTAGGGATGTTAAAGCAACATATCCAGAATCAATCATCAACTGAAAGTGACTAATCATTCACATTTAAACGTTGATACCCGAGCTATTATTCTTTGTTATCTACAAATACAATTTTCCAAATGAAAAGTGGATGCTTCAACTTTGATATAAATGCTATGGATGATTTGATATCAATCTATTATTGGAAAAATAGTGTTTAAGTAGGTAGTTCGCTAATTAGGCTACGTAGTCAAATTAGATTAGGGGAGATAATTACATTATCAATTAAATTGTGGTTATGATTTAAAAGCGGAAATAGTATGTGGATTTTTTTTTTCCATATTTCCGTGATTATTTGTTTCTCAGTGATTCTGTAGATCGTTTAGAATATAATTGGTAGCATATTTATTCATGATTTTTTTCGGCATCAGAATACCTATTCTAATTAATTTTACAAAGAAAACTATCACCAAAAAGGGGCGGAGCATATACAATTTCAAATAAAAAGCTGACACTACGTGATGTTTTTATCATTTCTGCTAAATCATAAGCAGCTCAGGTGTCAGCATTTAGGTATGTAAGTATTTAACATCGTTTTCACAAAACCCGTATTTACGAGAAACATTCAGACAAAAAGGTCTGAGAAAACAGTGCAGACTCAGATCAGACGACACAGATAACGGCGTCTGATAAGAGTGTACATTGTTCGTCATTCAACCATAACTGTTCAGCAATATCATCGGGTAGCCAAATGGACGTTCAAATTTTAGTATGGTGAAGAGATAAGGTGTCCGAATATGATAAATACAGCAGTTGGAGTGTTGATAAAGATCATGAAATATAGCGTACATTTGCAATGTTCAAAATAAAATATAGTGTGCATGCTACAAGCAATGGTCACAATTACATGCTTGTTGCAAGCAACGGTCATAATTATATGCCTGTTGCAAGCAACGGTCACAATTATATGCCTGTTGCAAGCAACGGTCACACCTATATGCCTCTTGCAAGCAACGGTCATAATTATATGTCTTTTGCAAGCAACGGCCACAATCATTGCCTGTTGCAAGCAATGGTCACAATTATATGCCTAATGCGAGCACTGGTCACAATTATATGCCTGTTGCAAGCAACGGCCACATTTACATGCCTGTTGCAAGCAACGGTCATAATTATGTGCCTGTTGCAAGCAGCGGTCACAATTATATGCCTGTTGCAAGCAACGGTCACACCTATATGCCTCTTGCAAGCAACGATCATAATTATATGTCTTTTGCAAGCAACAGCCACAATCATTTCCCGTTGCAAGCAATGGTCACAATTATATGCCTAATGCGAGCACTGGTCACAATTATATGCCTGTTGCAAGCAACGGCCACATTTACATGCCTGTTGCAAGCAACGGTCATAATTATGTGCCTATTGCAAGCAGCGGTCACAATTATATGCCTGTTGCAAGCAACGATCAAAATTATATGCCTATTGCAAGCAACAATCACAATTATATGCCTTTTGCAAGCAATGGTCACAATTATATGCCTGTTGCCAGCAACTGTCACAATTAATATCACTGTTGCGAGCAACGAGCACAATTACATGTCTGTTGCAAGTAACGGTCACTCCCGGGCGGTCACAATTATACTTTACTGCACACCAATCCCCTTTTGAAAATGGATCTACTCTATTAGGAAAGTATTTGTTCCCTCTGGGAGTAAATTCTCTCCTAAAAGAGTAGACAACTTTCCAGAAGAGGACAAAACCAATTCTGATAGAGTTTTCTCCCCTGAAATGTATCGATTCCCTTGTTAACAATTTTCAATTAAAACGCCATGTACATGTTTGAGGCGCCACACTAAAATGGCACACACAGCTAAGTCCCCGATCAGAAGCGCTTCCGTGCAGTGTCGGTAGTGCCTTCACTGTCCGTTTGAAGCAATGTTGCACTGCAAGACAAATACCTTACCAGACTGTAGTATTATGTCAGTCGAACTGTGTCTTTCCTGTTCATGCATGCGCTTATAGCCCCGCCTCCTTTTGTGGGACACGGTCTATATCTGATTTAGCAGCGGGAGGTATCATGAATCAAAGATATCGCATAACATCAAAGTTTGTAAACGCTCAGCACTCTGGGTAAAATTTTCAGCAGGCAACATTTTGAAATATATTTCTTATTGTTCGCAGAAAACAAAACAGGATACGACAGTTCATGCAAATTGTCACCATTTGCATGAAATGTCAAATCCTGTTTTCTGCGGAAAAATAAGAAAATTATCATCAATTTGTCGTCTGCTGTAGCCAAGAGGTAATAGTTAAAGGCAATTCTGTTCCAAATATTTGACACGGTTTGTGTTTGCATAGTAAAATTCAAGTTGGCCAATACTTAATATATATGGTTTAGTTTTCTTTTTAAGAAATTGAACGTTGCATGATTTCTTATTAACATTCCACTCAATAGAGTGAAATAATTCTTAATGTAAACATTTGCAGCTATCATATTTCAATCTCCTAGATATTGTAGTACACTTTAAAATAAACAATTTGATAGACCCTAGATGAACGTTTATCTGTACCGTCAATATATCAAGAAAATCTTTATACATATATACGTGGCCATTTTCTTTAACGCTTTGCATCCTGGGTAAATTGTTCAGCAGACGACACTTTGAAATATTTTTCTTATTTTTTTTTTCTTAGAAAATAGCCTTTGACATTTCAGGCAAAGTCAAAAGCTGTTTCCTGGGAAATATTTCTATTATCAATTAGTCATCTGCAGCATTCGCCCATAGAAAGCTAAAGGTTAAAAAATAGTAAAGAGCTAAATATGTTAAATCAATGTTTATACATGATGTTTATT
The DNA here is from genome assembly GCA_964016985.1 of Anodontia alba. Lineage (NCBI taxonomy): Eukaryota > Metazoa > Mollusca > Bivalvia > Lucinida > Lucinidae > Anodontia > Anodontia alba. The sequence goes on from OZ024824.1 coordinate 104,110,837, forward strand.
AAATACAACCAACCACGTGACGTTAACAGCAAATTGGACTTTAATCTGTAATGCACATCTTTTAAAGTATACCCCTTTTTAACAAAAGAGGCAAACTCATTTTTTGACAGAGTAGCCCTTTCTTTTAAACTAACTCGATATGCCCTAACGAATTTGTTGTTCAAATGTTGTTTTGTTGTCTAAAAATAAAAATTTCCAAATGAAATACTGATGTTTCGGCTTGATAAAATGTTACAAAGAAACCATTATCAATACATTGTTGGAGAAAATCTTGTCCATCAGGAAAACATACCTATATAGTTTTAACCCCCTTAAACCCCACTTTTATATAGTAAAACTGGGGTTTACAGGGGTATACATTATTTTTTCTTATTTCTGCTCAAAAACATAGATTGTGGGTACTCGTTAGAACCGCCTCGTCGAGGCGGTTCTATCGAGTACCCACAATCTATGTTTTGAACAAAAATATGAAAATTATAAGAATTTTTTATCTGAAAGTTTTCATTTTTTGGTATTAAAATTTTCAGTATATTTGAATAGGCGTGTTTTCGTAATGCAAATATGCAGTTTTCTATCTAGGCTACGTAGCTAGGAGAGGCCACGAAAGACAATTGCATTTTCAATGAAATAGACGGTATGATGTAAAAGCTTTCAAAGAATCACATTGAAAGAATGTGTTTTCATGAAATTATTTTAAGCAGTAGAATTAATCGTCGACAACATATTTAATCAAACTCTACCAGGATAAATACATTTGGTTTGGAATAAAATTCTTAGTGAGTGGTATTCATATTTAGTATTTAGTTCAAAAGAGCTGCCCAGGTATCAACCTGTAAGATCGGAACACATAAATTTATCCTATATTTTCGGACTTTCCATACTTTTTCTAACATTTGAGCTAGTCCGTTTAACCGCCTGTTGATACGTTTGAAAGTTGCTGTATGCATGGCAAACATTCTGCGGCGTCTAATCTAGGTCTACACGGTTTGCTTGTGCATATTGAATACTAAAGATATATATAGTAAATTACACTGGACTCTCAAAATGCACAGGCAATAAAAACAATGGATAGGCAACAAATTTCTTGCTCGTGTAGACTAAAAGATGGCAGAGATAACCTCACGGAATATAAAACAAATTCTGCGAGTTCGTGTGATGCAGACTTTGAATTACATCACGAAAACATGCCTATATAATATTGAGCCCCTTAAACCCCACTTTTATATAGTAAAACCGGGGTTTACAGGGGTATGCATTATTTTTCTTATTTCTGCCCAAAAACATAGATTGTGGGTACTCGTTAGAACCGCCTCGCCGAGGTGGTTCTAACGAGTACCCACAATCTATGTTGTGACCAGAAGTATGAAAAATATCCGAATTTTTATCTGAAAATTTTCATTTTTTGAAGGTTAAAATGTTCAGTATATTTGAATAGGCTTGTTTTCGTAATGAATTTCTGCATAGAAGGTTAATTCCGAATTGTGGAAAAATGCTTCAGATTTTGTTTAAAGAGTAATATTTTTCCTGAAAAGATTTTGCTCCAAATGCATATGTGATAAAAGCGGGAATTAATACCACAGAGTTTGAAAATAATGAAACTTTTATTACCTATAGGTCAATTCCGTTGCCTGTCCTGTTTCACAAACCAATGTGCACATTGAAAGAAGCAAGAAAATTTAAGAAATACGAGCAGCATTTAGTAATTATATAGTGTCACAAAATATAAACTCAAAGAAATATAATTAGGTCACAAAGAATATACCTATGTCCTTTAACCCACTGAAGACTGGAGACCCTCAACGGGTAACTGGCAAACACTGTAGACACAGGCCAGATGCCGCAGAACGCGGCATCCGACCAGGGTCTCCACTGTTTAGCAATTGTTCAACCATTTTACTTTAGGAATATCTACATCATATAGCCTGACATACCTAAAATCGAAAATGCACTATTCCAATATATAGTGTGGGTGAGTTTGTTCAGTCTTTTATGGGTTAAACGTACACCTTATATCAGTGCACAACCAATTACAGACTTATTTTCTAATTCGGTAACATTCAGTCATCTATTAATTTCGGGATTCCCTTTAGACGCTTGCGTTGCTGAACCTCGGTTACAACTGAAGCAGGTGCCATTATTAGATGTCAAAACTGCAGAGCAAACAGCACTCTCAAATGGTTTGAAAGTACAATGAATGCAGCAAATTGACAGTTTCATTGTTTCCTGCAACAAGTTAGCATTAAAGGTTTTTGATGGCATTATTTACCAGTGCTATATTGGTACCAAAATAACGACACCATTACTGAACAGCAACAGAACCACATTTTAATCAGAGTAGAACATAAGATTCAAACATTTAGAAAAAAAAAACAATTTATGAAATCGGTGATGTTTTTTAAAGTTCATGGTCAGTAATACGTGTGTCATTTGTATTATGGGGAAATGATTTCGCCTTACAGCAATACGCTGGGACGTTCATATACTGTATATCACTCAAAAATGTATACTGCAATGTAAAAATCCAAATGGCTCCCAGCAAATGAGGTAGATATATCGTTCCACTGATCACACTTTGACACTTAGAATTTTCAGACATCAATTTTTAAAAAGTCGCACAGCCTGATCAGGACCTTTGCTGTCCGCGTATAGACATTATATATTACGAAACCTATTGATGAACAGATAATGCACTGATCAAAGTACGCGGAATGCGCAAGCTGATCGGAGTATTTGCTGGCGCACATTTCAAAAGGTTCTTTCGTGGAGACTGATCATGAAATATTTTCACTGTCATTCTCTCCCTTCCGTTGACTCTAGACGGGCAGTTGTCAGTTTCTGGCGAAAGGATGTGCATAAGTACCCAGTAAGCATTCTTTATAAATCTATAGCGGGCCGTTATCGGCCCGTCAGGGTAGCTGACGGGCCGATAACGGTCCGCTATAGATTTATAAAGAATGCTAGCTGGGGTACTGGTTAACCGCTTAAGGGACTAAGCCTGCTCAGGAAAAGACTGTTAGGTAAACTGACCGCGCTCGACATGGCCCTAATGGTTTGACTGGGCGTAAAACCTCAACACAAATAAACAAACATTTCAAAAGGTACATTTTTTACGTGAATGCTGTAGCAATACGTATTGCAGAACACGGCAAAAGTGCTTTCAGCTTTGACAGTTCTTATATCTGCAACCTTAATAAGGGTCCACTGAGCCTACGTATATTCAACAAGTCAGCTTTGACAAAACATATCTGCAAATAGGACCAACGGAGCAGCACACCATTTGACATGTTCGTATGATACTCCCGTCAGCGAGTCTATAAATGTTCCCTGTCCGTCTGGAGAAGCCTCGATCCATACTTAGCTACAGAGCGCCCGGTGAAGACGTTGATCAGAGTGCGTAAATATGCAGGCTAATCTGAGTCTTTGCTGGGCGGGTATGTAAAACGGCACATTTCCTCATGTTGTGGCCGTATTTACTGATGTGTTTTGCATAGCCATACGGCCGCAGTATGATTTCCAATTGCATAAATGTTGTGGGACTTCTTATATTTGAAAATAAATAATATTTGAAAAAGAACATAAAGATCAAGCGACAGTCTGTAAACAGGCATTTAAAGGGACTTGACATACTTGGGAAATTTTCTGCTTTTTTTTACAGGGACAACCGTAGACTGGCTCCAGTCTCCAGTGACTAAATATTTTTCTCATAATCCTGTTTGATAATTCACTAAGATAAAACAAAAAATATCATGACTATAAAGGCTGGTCACTAGTGACCTGCTTTTATAGTCATGATATTACTTTGGTTTTATTTTAGTGGATTATTAAACACATTATAAGAAAAATTACTTTGTCACTAGAGACTGCAGCCAGTCTAGGACAACCGTTGTGGCTTCTTGTTTGTATTCCTGCAAACCAGATCCAATCTGAAATGGAGCATAATCTAAAAGGAAAGAATGTGCTCCCAGTGGAAGCAGAATCTTTCCTTTTAGAGTAGAGGCCTTTTCAGAATTGAAGATACAGCAATTTGAAGAAGTCCCCCGACACCTATAGTGTATGCATTCCCCTTAAAGTTGTGATATGCGACTACACATTATTGGCTAGTCCTTGAGGTTTCATTACGAAAACACGCTTATTCAAATATATTGAAATTTTTACAACCAAAACCGGAAAATTTTCAGATAAAAAATTCCGATATTTTTCATATTTCTGCTCAAAACATAGATTGTGAGTACTCGTTAGAACCGCCTCGCCGAGGCGGTTCTAACGAGTACCAACAATCTATGTTTTTGAGCAGAAATAAGAAAATAATGTATACCCGTGAAAACCCCAGCTTTACTATCTAAAAGTGGGGTTTAAGTGGGACAAAATTATATAGGCATGTTTTCGTGATGCAAAACTGAAACCGTTTCATAAAGTCTGACTGAATTTCGAAGGGAATTTCCAAATACATCAAAAATACAATTAAATTGTTTTAGAGCCATAACTTATTTTCAACTACACATTTAACATAAAAATAATACTTTGAGACGGTCGAGATTGTATCACAGATTGAATACTGAGTGCTAAAGTTACAATGTTACCCGCTTACAGGAACTGAGCCTGGCGTCCCAGTTGTTAGGAAAGTTTTATCTTTTATCTTCGCTGTACCCAAACCAGTGTTTAAATTGTTGGTATCTGGCACAACATTTCTATTATTCTGCTCTTCACGAGAATTATTGCGACTATGCTCATCCAGTGAGACACTCGTGCTTATTGTTGGTGATGTTTCAGTCACTGGTTCGGCTTGCTGGTTCGGTATTTTAGCATTATTTGTTGCATGAGCACGTGCAGATACATCTTCCTCCTGAGTCTCTTCAATTGTACCTTCGGTTGGTTTCATCGTTAGCCGTGATTCGATCAGCGATCTTGGCGTCCCGAAACGTAATTCTTCTTCTGTCATTGTTGTGGATGTCCTTACGCCCTGGTCCCTGTCAAAATGACTCATATTTCTATCAAAGTTTATGTGATTATAATCATGCATCTCTAGTGTTTGATCGAAAGAGTCAATATGTTCGATGTCATTTTTGCTTTTCAACATTCCTTGCATATACTGTGTATCCACGAGTGCCCTTAAAGGTGATTGTGATGGGAACACAGGGCCCCTTGATTTGACCTTCCGTCGTTTCTTTGAGGAATTCGAGTCTAAGCCTTGGCGTAATTGCGTTTCCCCGTGAGTCATGGTATAAACTGGTGTGGGATATAACTTGTCCGAATATTTGTCAGTAATTTCGAATGGAAGATAATCTTTGGACTTTCGAATTCTACTTAAATTAATTTCCAATTCAAATGACAACTGTCGTTCAACTTTTGTTGGTTGTCCGTGTTTGCTTAATACTTTAAAAGAATTTTTAATCCCACCAACATTGTGCCTAGTATCTGGTTTATATGTATCTTTGAATGCATCCCTGTAATCATTATAGTCTTCACTCCTCATGTCGTCCCCTAAATAGGGGCTACGCCGCCGCAAACTTTTTGCATTTATTGTTAGAGACGGCAGTGTTCCCTTTCTATCCAAATGATCATACAACGGACTTTTCACTCTCGTATTTAGCCTGTCGTTTTTGCTCCAGTTGTGATATAACATGCTGGCCGGACTGCCGTGTCGTATCCCTGCGCCATGCCAGGCTGCTAAATACAGTTGTCTAAACGGACTTAAAATTTCAAATTGTTTCTTACCAGTGTCTGGATCTATTCTTTGTCCACTGACCTTTATTTCTTGTTGTTTTATATAATCCTCTGGTTTTAAGGCTTTATTTAAACAACTAAATGATTTACTAGAACTCTCGTCCTCTGTTATTTCATTTAACGTTGATTTGGTTCTGTCCTCACGCGTAATGAACCCAGGTATTAAACTCTCCGAATGTTGTTTGTGTTTCTTAGTCCGTGTATCAACATGAGGATGTAATCGGGATTTTGACCTAAACTCCGATTCACCAACAAGTTTATTAATATGTTCCTTTTGCGCTTTGAAATCATTGAACTGATTCACGTAGAAATGCACTAATTTTGGTGGAGGGGTCGCCCCCGGGGTCACCGACGTCTGACTGGGCTGTGGAGACTCTGTACTAACATCCGCTGAAGGAGTCGCATCTTTGACAGCAGTTGTGTTAGTTTGTGAACTACCGGCTGCTTCTGGACGGCCATAAAAACTTGGTAAACTTTTCTCCCTTCTCCATACTTTGTGAACAAACGGTTTTAATTCCACAATCGGGAGAGGGTCACTCTCCTTCGACATTTCCGTGATGTTATCCAAACTGAATGACACCTTGGGCCTCTTGAGGAGTCTAACATTAGTGTTTGTTTGCAGACGGCTTGTCATGGTTTTGTAGTCATGAAATCAATTCAAAATAATCCCGCTATTGTATAGATGTACTACATGTTAATTATTTTTCTATACACTATTAATTGTTTGCTTCCCTGAAAGGAATACACAATGTTGACAGTTAGTTAACTCTTAAAGCGCCATGCAAAAATTGTAGCAGACGACATTCTATTTTTTTTTTTTCAGTATTATTTTTATGCAATATATGTCTAGGCGCTTCATGTGAATCGATTCACATGGAATGTCAAGACTTATTTTCTATGACAAATAAAAAAAAAAAAAAAAATAGAACAAAAATGTCGTCTGCTGCAGTTGTAATTGGCGCCTAAAAGGTTAATCCAGTGAAGGTATTCCTATTACAGCGCATTTTGCATTCTCTGTTTGCATTTTAAGTACAACAAAAAACTTAGTAAGGAACCTATATAGTCTAAAATTTAATTCAATTTAAAAGTTGATTAATAAATCCACATTTGAGTGGATTACAGCCAAGTTGAATAACATTACAGAATACATGCATATCGAAACAATCACTAAATGGTAGGTCTTTAGAGGTGTTTTAACACATTTAATTCTTAATGATCAGTATGTATCAAATATATTACAAGATCAAAGACTTATTAGTCCAGATCGGCACGAACAATATGATACAGACAATGCCTGGATATAAGTTTACCTCTATAATTAACATGTAAAATAGACCTTTATGTCATATGAGAACAGTGAAGGCCCTGATCAGACTGTGAATTCGGGCAGTCAGATCAGGGAATTCTCTGTTCGTCGAGGTGTTCTACAGCATCCAGCTTCTGTAAAGAGGCAGAGCAGTGATCAGTCTGTGCGCATTCGTAGGCTGATCTGGAGCGTGGGAGCCATTGTCCGCGCATGCAACAAGGGACTTTTTTCCATGTTACGTCACAAAGGGCTACCGTATTTTTCACTGGTTAGGCCTTTAGAACGCTCCCTTTAACCCTTTGTCCTGCTGAACCTGGATTTGCCCTGCCTTTGCAAACAGTGTAGATCCAGATCAGTTGGCTTCTTCAGAAGCCAACTGACCTGGATCGGCACTGTTTGCCGTTAAGTATGTGAATTTATATCAACAATCTGGAGCAACTAATTTGATTGGCTGAAAACTAGAAATTGGCGTGATACTTTAATTTATTCAGCAGTACAAGGGTTAATAGCCGTCATGGCGGTGACAGGGTGGTAGTAAGGGTCTGATGTACTTCCAGCAGGGAGAGTAGAAGGGGCAGGGACATGTTTGTATTCTGTTTCTGTTCTGCCATTCACTTTTTCCTGTATAGCCCTCTGTTTCCCTTTTTCTTCCCATCAACTAGCTCTTCAGTGCCTTTTTTTTTTTTTTTTTTTTTTTTTTCGCTTTCTCTGGGAGGCGACGCAAAAATAGCCCACAAGGGTTAATGTGTCGTTAAACAAGAAGTAAACAAAATAGCGCGTTATGCATACAGGATCCTTTTCGCACACAATAATCGCAGAGGACATACTCAGCTTGTGTATGTATCTAGGCAATATGATAATTTCGCTCTGTTCCCAAACTCCAGTGAATACCCTGTTTAAACTATGCAAGAGGGTAGGCTGATATATATGAGTCGTCGTTGTTTGCTCGTATGCGATAAGGCCGTTTTGTGTGACTCGCCCCTGGTGACAGCGACAGAGGAGGACAGACGTACACATAAACACAAGACATTAATTAGAAAATAAGGTTTCCTCCTCCTTAACCCATTGACGACTGAAAACTCCTAAACGGGTAACTGGCAAACAGTGCAGATCCAGATCAGACGCCGCAGAACGCGGCGTCTGATCAGGGTCTCCACTGTTTGCAAATAGTTCAGCCATTTTTTCTTAAGGAATATCTACGTTATATAGCCTGACATATCTAAATTTGAATATGGACTCGTCCAATATATAATGTGGGAGAGTTTATTCAGTCTTTAATGGGTTAAATTACAACTGAGTAGAATTGATTTATCTTTGTAGTATTAATACTTACTCCACGAGATTCTGGAGAGAACTCTTCCATTTGGATACAAACATTGTTGCAAACACCAGTGTCAGTCAAAACAAATGACTGATCTTCATGATACGGTTCGTTACGAGCTGCCTCTTCTGAATCTACACTGTTTGCAAAGGTATCTCTTTTGGTGAACGTTCTCATACTTTTTGACCCAGCCTCCACCTCCTTCGCTCCACCTCCATTCCACCTGTTTTTTCACCTTAAAGTGGAGAACTTGGGGGTTGTCTGAATTCTGAATAAATGAACCATTCCTTTTTGGGGTGTTGTTAAAAATCTCAGGAAATATTTATGAAACCTTTTTGTTTACTAAACGGCTCGCTGAAACGGGACGGCGCATAATTGTGTCCAAGCATATTAGAGTGGTACGGCAGCTGAAAGCTTAACCCAAATAAGCCTAATGGATTTTCCATCCTTATACGTTGAGTGAGTCCATTTGTCATTTAAGGGGTGTCAGGTGTATTTTTTTTCATTTTCTATTTGTAATTGAAAATCCTGTTAGCAAACAGCGAAGACCCTGATCTGACGCCGCATGATGCACTGTTTGTCTATGTCCCACAAAAGGGACGCCAGGCCTATTTGGGTTAAACTTTAATCTGCTGTCTATAAAGTAAGTAAGTAAGTGTCTATAAATAAAATCGGGCAACGTTTAAATAATAGTTTGTTATTTTTCACTGAAAACAACATGACAGTTCATTCAAATAGGAGACAATTTAAATGAAATATCAAGTCTTATTTTCAGTGAAAAATAAGAAACTTATCACTTATTTTCGTCTGATGATTTAGCCAACAGAGTGCTAAGGCTAACATGTATATGGGACATAAAAGGTAATGCTCTGTTTGATGTAATTATATTACATTAAAATTCAGTTCCATTAAGATCACAATTTTCAATGATTTCGTAACTGACCTCGGTGGCCTTCCGTTTAACTTAATATGACACCTTCGTTGGAATTAATAGCGACAATTATGCATATATCAATAGTGTTTGTTAACAAATATTCTGGCCACGTCAAGCAAAAAAGTGCCTTCGAGCATGCGCAAAATCGGCGGATCCACATCACCCTGCACATGCGCAGTTTCATCCGGGCATTTGTTCTCCGTTGAAACATTTTAAAGTATCCAATGATTCATTTTGCCGACAGCGAATGCCCCGATCAGGCTGCGCGGATGGCAGGCTGATCTGGGCCTTCGCTGTCCGCATATGCCCATAGACATGTTTTCGCACGGCATGATCCATACAGCACATTAAAACTACCTATTTTTACATTGATTTTATTTAACATGCAACAATAAATGTTTGTAATGGAACTTGTTTAGCTTTGTTTACCAAGTTTTAATTCATATGGAAGAAACACTTACTATAATAAATATATTTTTCACAAGGTCAAATGTTCAGATGAAAATCTGGGCCTTACCAAGAAAAAAGGGCCTTATATGAACGCATGTGAACTGCGCAGATCGGACTGCACAGTCGTGCAGTCCGATCTGGGTCTGCACCGTTCGCAACATACACATTCTTCAAGATCCGGAAAGACTCTGTGGAATCACGCGGATGCAGAGGCTGATCTGAGATATAAAATATTCACTTAATAAATAAGCGAAAATAACCAGGAAATGCCACAATCATTAAGCATGGCCTTCCATAGGCACCAAAAGAAGAAGAGACAGGAAAGGTTTTAGTATGCTAGTAGAGGGCCAAAAAATAAGCGAAAATAACCAGGAAATGCCACAATCGTGATGCATGGCCTTCCATAGGCACCAAAAGAAGAAGAGACAGGAAAGGTTTTAGTATGCTAGTAGAGGGCCACTTGGTAGAATGGCTATATTTAGCTAAATGTGTCACCCTCTTAAAATATTGTGTAAACAAGCAAATTCCATGGGGAATTTATGTCCCCCGCCTTATTTTTATTTGAGGTGTTAAAAATGGTAAAGTTAACCAGAGGACCACTGGTCCTGTATCAAATACCTAAGTATTGAAGCAGGAAACCAGTGATAAAAAATAATTTCAAGATTCTGAAAAAAACCACATGCATATCTTCAGACCATCCTTAAAGCACCTGTAAAGTTTCAAAGGATCAGCTTAAAACTGTGGTAGGAGTTTCGGGGTCAAGGTACCTACTCCCTATACGCTTCTGTAGTATTAGAACTCAAAAAATGTCTTAGTTAAAAATGCAGAAAAAGTGGTAAAAAATTATTTCAGGATTCTGAAAAAAACCACATGCATATCTTCAGGCCATCCTAAAAGCCCTTGTAAAGTTTCAAAAGGATCGGACAAAAACTGTGGGAGGAGTTAAGGGGACAAGGTGCCTGCACCCTATACACTTCTGCAATATTAGAACTCAAAAAATGTCTAAGTTGAAAATGCGGAAAAAGTAATATTAAATATTTCAGGATTCTGAAAAATCCACCTGCATATTTTCAGGCCATCCTAAAAGCCCACGTAAAGTTTCAAAAGGATCGGCCAAAAACTGTGGGAGGAGTTAAGGGGACAAGGTACCTACTCCTTATAGACTTCTGTAATATTAGAACTCAAAAAATGTCTAAGTTCAAAACGTGTAAAAAGTGATAAAAAATAATTTCAGGAATCTGTATAAACCACATGCATATCTTCAGACCATCCTTAAAGCACCTGTAAAGTTTCAAAAGGATCGGCCAAAAACTGTGGGAGGAGTTAAGGGGACAAGGTACCTGCTCCCTATATACTCCTGTAGTATTAGAACTCAAAAAATGTCTAAGTTAAAATGCGGAAAAAGTAATAAAAAATTATTTTAGGATTCTGAAAAAACCACATGCATATTTTCAGGCCATCCTGAAAGCCCTTGTAAAGTTTCAAAAGGATCGGCCAAAAACTGTGGGAGGAGTTAAGGGGACAACGTACCTACTCCCTATACACTTCTGTAGTATTAGAACTCGAAAAATGACTAAGATAAAAATGCAGAAAAAGTGACAAAAAATTATTTCAGGATTCTGAAAAAACCACATGCATATCTTCAGGCCATCCTTAAAACACCTGTAAAGTTTCAAAAGAATCGGCCAAAAACTGTGGGAGGAGTTAAGGGGACAAGGTACCTGCTCCCTATACACTTCTGTAGTATTAGAACTCAAAAAAAGTCTAAGTTGAAAATGCGAAAAAAGTAATAAAACAATTATTTCAGGATTCTGAAAAAACCACATGCATATCTTCAGGCCATCCTAAAAGCCCATGTAAAGTTTCAAAAGGATCGGCCAAAAACTGTGGGAGGAGTTAAGGGGACAAGGTACCTACTCCCTATACACTTCTGTAGTATTAGAACTCAAAAAATGTCTAAGTTAAAAATGCAGAAAAAGTGATAAAAAATCATTTCAGGATTCTGAAAAAACCACATGCATATCTTCAGGCCAAACTAAAAGACCATGTAAAGTTTCAAAAGGATCGGCCAAAAACTGTGGGAGGAGTTAAGGGGACAAGGTACCTACTCCCTATACACTTCTGTAATATTAGAACTCAAAAAATGTCTAAGTTAAAAATGCGGAAAAAGTGATAAAAAATTATTTCAGGATTCTGAAAAAACCACATGCATATCTTCAGACCATCCTTAAAACACCTGTAAAGTTTCAAAAGGATCGGACAGAAACTGTGGGAGGAGTTAAGGGGACAAAGTACCTACTAAAAACTCGGAACCACGCACCACGCGCCACGCACCACGCACCACGCGCCACGCACCACGCACCACGCCCCACGGAAAACCAAAAACAGTGTCCCTCCACTTTTCTTCGAAAAGGCGGGGGACAATAAAATAAAATAAAATAAACAATGACAAAACAAACACCACATATGAAACCACAGGCGCACAAAGAACTGTAGCGGAGGAATCGCCTTGAAACGCCCAGGAGAAAAATTACTTTTGGGAAGTGGGAGTGGGGGGGAGGTAGGGGGTGAGGGGCTTAAACTTGTCATGCTGAATAAAATGTCGCGCCCACTTCTAATTGTCAGCCTTTCAGATTACTTGATCTAGATTGTTGATAAAAATTCACACACTTGGTTTAAACAATATTTTAATTGTTCCTTTACATGTAAACACATATATATAACATCAAATGTTCCAGGATCTGACGGTAAACTAGAAGCTTATACGGGTCATTTCCTGTGAAATTCACACATTTAATAACAAGCAGTGCTGATCCAGATCAGTTGCCAACTGAAGAAGCCAACTGATCTGGATCTACACTGTTTGCAAAGGCAGGGCATATCCGGGTTCAGCAGGACTACGGTTAAACCAGTTTTACTCGTGCGAACCCTCACGCTTAGCTTGATGCAGCTCCACATGACAAATACACACTCGATCCGCATGGGGGGTGGGGGAGAGGGGGTATCATACTGAAACACATAATCAAAAACACTATGATTAAACAAAGCAAAGGGCTCAATGGCGATCTGAGGCCAGAACAAAAGAAATCCACAAACAGGACCCCGATGAGCCCGACCACAGTCATTGACCGTCATGCGCCGGTCATCTAAAAAATGAGGAGAGAGCCGTCATTTAGTCTGAGGACCGACCCACCGTCGTGCAGTTACAGAGGGAAGCAAAGTTATTAACCATAACTGGGTGAACAACCACGCGTGCAGTTTGCCGCGGAGCATCCATGTTGTCACCTATGTTTTTTGTAGAGCGTGATAAAAGTCCATATTCTGATTAAGTACTTATGTGTCTTGCCACAACATAAAGGGAGTGGATCCCTATTTTCGAATAGAGCCTGTTAAGATCAGCCTTCTCATCAGTACTGTCCGATTATTGCAAAACCGCCGTTCTTCCACATACAGTAAAACCTCGAGACTCGAACAACGATGGCTCATTTACCTGCAATGATTCAAACTCGTTTTCGAGTCCCTACGGAATTATTCCGATAGCTAAAGAAAACAAATATTCAGGGAAATTTTCTTATTTTATCATGAAATAATATGTTGTGTGTACTCATTAGAATCGCCTCATCAAGGCGATTCTAATGAGTACATACAACATACCATCATTTTATAGATCAAAAAGACTTCCCTCAATTATCACCATTTGCTTCCTGACATGGCGCCATGATTAACCCTCATTGGCTCAAACTACCCATGTCTCGAATAAATTTCCATGGTCCCAAAGATGTTCGCGCCATTCAGGTTTTACTGTAATAGTTTTATTGGGGATCAAAGATGCCTCCGGTCTAAATCGCGATGGCACATTTATTACACCGATCTGGGCTTTCGCACCTTGTACTCAGTGATTTTAGGTGATTAAGACAATTAATACCAACGCGATAAATGATGTGACATCTTATTTACTTTGGGTGTTTGAAGAAAGAAATAACTGATAAACACAAGACAAAATGTGAGTTGACATTCCTCCATGGACAGGCAATAAAAGAACCCTAAAACATTTAACAATAAAGCATGCTTTAGTTGAAATTAGCCCCTGAAATATCGATTCTACATACAAAACCGTTTTACACAATCAAGGAATCTAGACACGAATCACGCTATTATCTTATCGCATACATGTGAACATCTTCATATGCAAGATTGTTTTTGACATCGATTATATTCCATTGGAAATGTGTATTGCGAGGAGTATCAGCTAGCAACCTTCTTTGCTCATGTAACTAATCCAGTTTACTTTCTTATGAATATTTAAGAATTTGAAAAAAGAAAATGAAAGCGAGAAAAGAAGTAACAATTATTACGTAATACAAAAGAAAAAAAGAGGGTCATATGAAAATTCGAAAAGAAAAAAAATAAAAGCGAGAAAAGTAGTAACAATTGTTACATAATACAGAAGACAAAAAAGAGGGTCATTACAGAAAAAAAAAGACCAAATGGTCCTGGGTCGCTCGCATGAATAGATATATCAATAAGAAAGGCGGTCCAAGGTCAAGGTCAAGTTCGTTGAAGACAAGTATTGAAATTTATCAAACTATACATGTGCTCCACATTTCTTTGCTGTAGCTTCTGCAGTTTTTGTTTGTGTTGAGGTTTTACGGCCCAGTCAACCCAATGGGGTCATGTCGAGCGCGGTCAGTTTACCTAACCACACGTTTACTGGACAGGCTTAGTCCTCTAAGCGGTTAACCAGTATTGTGCACATTCTTTCCCCAGAAACTGACAACTGCCCTTCTTGAATCAGCGGAAGGGAGAGAATGACCGTAGAAAATATTTCACGATCAATCTCCACGAAAGAATGTTGCCGACCTCGGCAGGGGTTGAATCCGCGACCTCCTGGTCTCCAGTCGGACGGCGCATCCAACTGAGCCACCGAGGCCGGCAACTGCTGCAGTTACTAGAGTGAAAATAGGCAAAATATCTTATTTCATCTGACCTATTGATTTCGCGTTTTGATCCCATGTGACCCGTTTCAAAGTCAGTATAGAGAACTGACTCCATGTGACTTAGTTTCGAAGTCAACCTACAAATCTTATCCGATAAAGCAAACATTCCGACTTACTTTACTGAATTTCGGGTCAAAATATGTCTCTACAATGAACCCTACCTACTGGTCAATTTTCATGAAAATCGAGTCAAAACATGGCCTCTGTTATGTGGAATTTCCGTTTATTTAATCTGACGACCTAATGTTTGACCCAAAGTGACCTTGGCAAACAGTGCAGATCCAGATCAGACGCCGCAGAACGCGGCGTCTGATCAGAATCTCCACTGTTTGCATCTTGTTTAGCCATTTTTCTCTAAAAATATGTATATCTCATAGCCGGACGTACCTAAAATTGAAATTGGACTCTTCCAATATATTGTGTGGGAGAGTCTATTCAGTATACAATGGGTTATAGCCCAGCCCCTTTGGGTATTTTAATCATTAATCCATTAATACCTTAATATCTAAGTGACTGTCGAAAGGGTCCATTATCTATTTAACACATAGCATGGGTAAACATTACAGCAGATGACGTTTAAAAATCCAAAAAAAAAAAAAAAAGTTTTAACGGAGATAATTTCCAGGAAATGTCAAATCCTCTTTTCTGGGAAAAATCAGAAAATCTCACAATTTGTCATCCGCTGAATTCGCCCAGAAAGTGGTAAGGTTAAAGGGGTGTTATACGTAGAAATTGACAGAATTGATTCGTGACTGAAAATGGCAAAATTCAGGGCAAATGGTGTAGACCTAGGATAAAATGACTATGTAATGCCTGATCCAGATCTATACTACTTGCAAATGTCCTTATGTTGGGAAATGTCTGGAAAGAAAATGACGGAGGGACAGATAATCCTACACCAGATCTTGATAACATCAATGGACAGATAACAATCCTAAACCAGATCTTGATAATATCAATGCATATAGCAAGTTTGGTTAAAAGCCTTGTTATTTACTCAAGTTATCGTCCGGAAACGAAAATGTGAGCGTGTCTAAGGCAGATAACCCATTAGCAATTCCAAAACAGATCTCCTTAAGGTTAATGCATATAGAAAGTTTGGTTAAAATCCCTTGTTATTTACTCAAGTTATCGTCTGGAAACGAAAATATGGGCGTGTCTCGGGCAGATGCCCATCAGCAATTTCATACCAGATCTCCTTAATGTGAATATATATAGCAAGTTTGGAATCCCTTATCTAGTCAAGTTATCGTCCGAAAATGAATATATGAGCGTGTCTCGGGCAGATGAATCCGTAAAAAATTGATGAAATTTGCCTATTAGCAATCCCAAACCAGATCTCCTTAATGTCAATGCATATAGCAAGTTTGGTTAAAATCCCTTATTTACTCAGTTATCGTCCGGAAACGAAAATATGGGCGTGTCTCGGGCAGATAACTCCGTAAAAATTTGATATTTGCCCATTAGCAATCCCAAACCAGATCTCCACAATATCAATGCACATACCAAGTTTGGTGAAAATCCATTGATATTTACTCAAGTTATCATCCGGAAACGAAAAAGGGACGGACGGACGGATGTACGACGGACGGACGGACACACGGACACTATTGTGTGGCGGGGTATAAAAATGAAATTTTTTATCGTATCTCTGAATTAATTTGCTAACATGTTAATACATGCTCTTTTCCATCAACAATTGTTAATTGTTAACATTGTGAAAAAGAACTTGTAAAACTCTCGATAAAAGATTTTCAGTATAGAAAACCCATTATTTGGATTCTTGACAGGAGACACGCTCATATTTCCTGCCCGAGATGTTGACTTTTGCTAAACAGCTCAGGTGGACATCATTTTCAGGCAGGGAATATAGTCCTTGTAAAGAACAGGGATGCATGGATGAGAATCATTCTGAAAGAAAAAAACTGAAATCCCTATACCTGCACCCCCACCCGCCCCCTCCAACCACCAACCAACCTCCTAAAAACACCAGATCTGAACAGAGCAGACTGAATCTGTTTTGGAAATTCAAAAAAAAAAGCTGAAATTTGCCTGAAAGAAGACTATCATAACAACCCTAAGTAGGACAGACAGGCCAGAGCAAACAGTACAGACCCAGAACTGGTGCTGCAGAATGCAATGTCTGTTTAGGGTTTGCACTGTCTGCCACTCACGAAACAGCTTAGATGTATCAACACATAGCAAAATGAACTTGCTCAAACTCTTATGACAAGTATGATTAAGAGTTTAGGAAACCAAATAATTAGGACACAGTAATCTCAATCACATTGCCCGAGGAAACAGTGTAGATCTAGTTCAGACACCACAGAAGGCAGTGTGCTCAGGGTCTCTAATGTTTGGCACTCATCCAGCAGCTTTTGGTTTGTTACAAACCAAAAGCTGCTGGATGAGTGCCAAACATTAGTTTGTGTTGAGGTTTTACGGCCCTGTCAACCCAATGGGGTCATGTCGAGCGCGGTCAGTTAACCTAACCACACGTATACTGGGCAGGCTTAGTCTCTAAGCGGTTAACCGGTATTGTACACATTCTTTCGCCAGAAACTGACAACTGCCCTTCTTGAATCAGCGGAAGGGAGAGAATGACTGTAGAAAATATTTCATGATCAATCTCCACGAAAGCATGTTGCCGACCTCGGCGGGGGTTGAACCCGCGACCTCCTGGTCTCCAGTCGGACGGCGCATCCAACTGAGCCACCGAGGCCGGCACACCAAACATTAGAGACCCTTGGTTTGTTACAAACCAAAAGCTGCTGGATGAGTGCCAAATATTAGAGACCCTGATTGTTGCTTGGGTTTTAACGGCACAGTCAACACTATTAAGGTCATGTTGAGCCATTCAGCATGCTTAGTCTTCTAAGTACTTGTGCACCTTCAAGACACTGACAACTGCCCTTCTTGAATCAACAGACGCGTATCCAACTGAACCACTGAGGCTGGCCCAGCAGATTTTAGACATACAAACAGGTAATAAAATGGACACTCACTTTTTAAATCAAGTATAGTAAGGAGTCACAGTACTTAGGGTAAATATGGTAATACCAAGGCATGTTTAGGCCTTCTCTCTTTTCATACAGCACTTACACCAGTGTAGGGTTCAACATAGCTGATATATATGTATTCCTTCTTCAGTTGCAATTCAGAACATTGGAGTGATTCATAATCAGTAGATAAGGTACTTTTTTCAACCAAAAAAGTTATCATATTTTTTCTTACATCACAAAAACATACCTATATAATTTTGATCCCCTTAAACCCCACTTTTACATAGCAAAACTGGTGTTTACGGGGGTATACATTATTTTTCTTGTTTCTGCTCAAAAACATAGACTGTGGGTACTCGTAAGAACCGCCTTGCTGAGGCAATTCTAATGAGTACAACAATCTATGTTTTGAGCAGAAATATGACAAGTATCAGAATTTTATCTGAAAATTTTCTTTTTTTTTTGGTGGTAAAATTTTCAGTGTATTTGAATACTAAGGCTTGTTTTCGTAGTGTTTCTCCATGAAAACATACATGTATGTTGTGGGTATTCACTCACATCTTGTTGTTTTCGTAGAGAAATAAGAAATTTATTTATCTGGTTACCCTTCCAATCTAGCTCTATCGAGTGTTAAATATATAAAACAGAAGAACTGGTTTAAAAGTTTTTATTAGTGTTTTCATGTTGAAATGCCAGCTTCAAAACTTAACAGTACATGTACATTAATTACACAGACTCTTGAGGAAAAGAATAATTCCTTCTATTAAATCACACTTTAAGTTGTTGCAGGAACAAACATGATAGGCAGTTATTCTACATCCACTCATTCATCAGTTGATGATGATGGTGTTTTACGCCCCTTTCAACATTATTTAAGACATATCAAGATGGGTGATAATGAAAGGTTCTGTGCAATGAAGGGCCACAGAGTCATGAGCCTCGAGTAAGATTTGAACCTGGGACCTCGTGATTTGAAGTCTGAAGCGCTAACCACTCAGCTACCCAAACGCTTCTCATCATTCATCACTCATATTAAAGGGACTGGATATGCTTCCAAGGGAAATAATCTGACATGGAAATATTTACCTTCCTTCTCAACTGGTGCTACTCTTAAAGGTAAGAATTTGCTCCCAGAGGGAGCAAATTCTTTTCCTTTGAAAATAGCCTCCATGTCTGACAGGTAACAAAAACGAAGGAGGTAACTTTCTGCTATCAAAGTTGTCTCCCTTTGCAAAAAGATGGCTAAATCTTTCACCTCCAGTGGACATTTTTTACCATTTTAACTTTAAGATGAAATGAGAAGACAACAAATGAGTAACATTTTTCTTCAGAGGCATAAGTGCCCTATTCAGAGGAAAATATTCTTTCACATTGTTTTGGCTTCCCTGATGAGAAAGCGGTCTAATCTAAGAGGAAAGATTGATTGATTGTTTTGGGGTTTAACGACACATCAACCCTTGTGGGTAATTTTGTTTAGTCTCACAGAGAATAGGAGAAAAGAGATAGAAGAGACAGTACAGGAGGGGAGGAAGAGATAGAAGAGATAGTACAGGAGATGAAAGAGGACAGAGAAGAATGAGGAACAGGAAAGAAAGTGCAAAAAAAGAAATAGAAACATTCCCCCTCTAGCCTTACCTGCTAAAAGGATAGCAGGCCTTGCCCAACTGTAAGCCAATATCAGTTGGATGCCCCGATGACTTAAGATACACGACACCTTCGCCACACCTGACCACCCCACTAAGAGGAAAGAATTTTGCTCCCCTAAAGAGCAATTTCTTCCCTTTTAGACTAGACTCCTTTTCAGAAATGTCTTCATATGCAAGAAAACAAACATGAAGTCACAAAGTTACCTCTCTTACGCAAAAAAAAACAACAAAAAAAAAAAAAAAAAACAGCAGAAAATCTTATGAAAGTGTATTCGGTTTCTTTAGATATTTTTTATAAAAATAAAGCAAGACATTAGATTCAAACTGTATCTAAATCTGAACAGAACACTACAAAAATATTTTATGGAAGTGACTCCTGACAGCCGGCTGTCAAGAGCCTTTTAGGTCTAATGACAGCTGGCTGTCAGGAGCATTTTAGGTATAGTGACAGCCGGCTGGCAGGAGACCTACTGAATCTGGATATGCCGTGTCTTTGCAAACAGTGTAGATCCAGATAAGTTGGCGTCTTCATAAGTCATCAGTTGGCTTCTTCATAAGCCAACTGATCTTGCTCTGCACTGTTTGCTATTAAGTATGTGGATTTGTATCAACAACCTGGATCAAGTAATCTGATTGGCTGAAAATGAGAAGTGGGCATGGCATCTTAATTCATTCAGTATGGCTAAATTCAACAGATTCAAGGTGCAAACAATATGGCTACATAACTTCACTCTGTGACACTAATGTAGCATGGTCTTACACTGACAAAAGGGCCTGACATAAAAATTAAATTGAGCCAGCGCATGACAAAACCTACAGTAAGACCTGTGTAACCAGCAATGACTCAGATTAGCCTGTACATCCACCCACTATGGCAACAGTTCTCCTTTATCCTTCTTTGGATAGCCTGGAGGCTGTAGAAGGCATATGCTATCAGCAAAGACTCTGAACAGACTGTGCAGTCTTTGCTGGTCGCACAGGTCTTATTGTAGGTTTTGTCATGCACTGGCTCAAGTGTCTTCTTCAATGAACGAGGAAGAGAGAAAAAACAGGACAGACAATCAGCAAACAATTAAAAACAGCTTTCTAACTCTTCCCCTCCCCCGCCCCCACCTCCACAAACATCACACACACACAGCACATTCACACCAACAAACTGCCAACTTGTGTAATTATCCACAATCAAAAAAGTTTCTATCACCATCCTATAGATCCCCAATGATACAATCTGACAAATACTAACGATAACCACATACATATCCTATACACATCAAAACTTTCAAGCTTGAAACCCTAATGGGTCTGCACAGCTCCAGGTAAGATGGGTTGTTGTTGTTTTGTTGTTTCAACCAAAAAGTAAGGTTTTTCTTCTTATTTCTCCATAAAAACATGCTACAGGTAGTCATTACAAATGTCTCCCTGAGGTACGTCTAATGAGTACACATCACATATATTTTAGTGGAAAGGTAGGAGGATTATCTTTCTTTCATTTTTTATGATAGAACCAATTTTGATAAGTCAAGAAATAATATTAACACATCACTATCATTGTCATACCATCACGAAAACATGCCTATATAATTCTGACCCCCTTAAACCCCACTTTTATATAGTAAAACTGGGGTTTACAGGGGTATACATTATTTTTCTTATTTCTGCTAAAAAACATAGATTGTGGGTACTCATTAGAACCGCCTCACAAAGGCGGTTCTAATGAGTACCCACAATCTATGTTTTGAGCAGAAATATGAAAAAAAAAAAAAAAAAAAAAAAAATTGAATTTTTATCTGAAAACTTTCAGTTTTTGGAGGTGAAATTTTCTATACATTGTATATTTGAATAGGCATGTTTTCGTAATGTAAAATAAAAACTCTGATAATGTAAATAAATTAAACAGTCTTAAATATAACCTAATGGCAATCATTATGCATAACTCTAGCTTAACTCTTAGCAAGCTGGGTAAAAATTTCAGGAGACAACATACTGAACTAATAATGTTTCTTATTTTTCCCGTAAAAACAGGATTTGACACTTTATGCAAACTGTCTCCACTGGAGACACTTTGCATGAAATGTGAAATTCTATTTTCTGGTAAAAAAAACAAAAAAAACAAACAAATACCATCAATATGTCATCTGCTGAATTTACTCGGAGAGGGTAAAAGTTAAAGTATGACTGTCTCTGCCTGTAAAAAAAATCATATTAAAGTGTGTGAAGCTCTCGGTCCCAATATTCATCTATGTCCATATGAGAATTTTTTCTCAGAACCTGTATTTATCAATACTTTCATAATCACTGTATATACAAAAATACATAAAATGTTACAGAATGTTTTGTAACCATGGCAACATTCATGATAAGACAAGTATTCAATTCTTGAATATTTCTTTCTTAAATTTCCATGAAATCTTCTGACATCCTGTATTATAACCATTTCACCGAGATATACAAATATTGTGACAGGTTTCCACGAAGAAACAAAAAAAAAATATCCATAAATTTCATCAGAAAAAGAATCTTGTCTGAGAGTGTTACCTGCCACATTGTTTTGTGTCAAATTTTACAGCCCACTCAACCCATTAAGGTCATGTCGAGCTGGTCATTTTACCTAGGCACACTTTTCATCAGCAGTCCTCCAGGTGGTTAACCAGTACCTGTGCTCATGTGTCCATGTTATACTAGCTTCTGGTTCAATCCCATTTATTGTTCAATTCAGGTAACAGTAAACCAATACACAGATGTAGTTCTAGGCAATTCTGAAGATCTGCTGTAGCCTTTTAAGGATCAAACAAGTCCCAGTCTAGGTACAAGCCAAAATTTCCATTCAATGTTGGCTCATACTTGTCCAGATCTAGGCACGAGCCCAAACTCTTGTAGAACTACAGTGGCAGCTTGAGCTTTTGCCAACTTCTTGTTGTTACTAGCTATAGAGGGTTGAAACTCTGTTCCATTAACCCGCACCTGCAAAGATAGAAAACACAGGGACTGTTTTATACCATTCAAAAACTAGAAATGTGTCCAAAGGACACTGATGCCCTTTGTCCAAAAGACATGAATGCCCTATATAGCTACAGATAAGAGGGGGTATCCACATTACATCGTTCTTATTTCTCCACGAAAACATATGTTGTGGGAACTCATTAGAAGCGCCTCGGCGAGGCGCTTCTAATGAGTACCACAACATATGTTTTTGTGGAGTAATAAGAAAGATATCAGCATTTTTTGGATGAAAAAAGCGCCCTATCTGTTGCTATGGCCCCAGCCTGTAAAATTTAAATGCAAATTGCTAACGCCTGAAAAACTTAAATGCAGATTGCTAGCGCCATCTTGGACACAGCCGGAGATGGACAGGGGTAACACTATATGCCCTTTCCACCATTCTTCGAATGGCAGGAGCATAAAAAACAGTCATACCATATTTACCCTATATTAACTCTTAATGTGCCAAGACAAATTGTAGCAGACAACATTCTAATTTTTTCACTTTTTTTTTTTTTCATATAAAATAAATCTTGACATTTCATGTGAATCATCTGCTAAGCAGACAATTTACATGAAATGTCAAGACTTTTGTCACTTATTTTCTATGAACAAATCAAAAAAAAAAAAATCAAAAAAATAAATAAATAAATAATTAAAAGTGTCATCTGCTGCAGTTCTGACAGGTGCTTTACGGGTTAAGACTCCATAACACCTTAAGATAATTGTCCTAAAGTTTATACAATCCATTTTACTACCTGTTGATGCGTCTAAATTTTAAACTGCTAGATGAATGGCAAACAGTGCAGACCCTGATCAGAGTCCACATTCTTAGAGGCTGACCTGGATCTACATTGTTAGCTTAGGCTAGGTTATCCCAATACTTAGGATACATAAGTGGTTACAGATGGTTTAATGGTGCTCTTAGGTAACATTTCTCACCTCAGGAATTCCCGGAAAAGTGCCCCCCGGAAAAGTGCCCCCTGAAATCTGCCCCCCCCCCCGCCCCCCCAATGGGTTTTTCCACTGATTGCAACACTAAAATGCAATCAATGGATATTAACCCTTGTCCTGCTGAATAAATTAAGATGCCACGCCCATTTCTAATTTTCAGCCAATCAGATAACTTGATTCAGATTGTTGCTATAAATTCATATACTTAATGGCAGACAGTGCAGATCCAGATCAGTTGGCTTCTTCAGAAGCCAACTGATCTGGATCTACACTGTTTGCAAAGGCAGGGTATATCCGGTTTCAGCAGGACAAGGGTTAAATTGCTATATTGCTTTTAAAAATTATTATTATTATTATCAACATTATTTATATACATGAGAAAAGTGCATATGCATGAGAAAAGTATATGTACAATAAATCCTTTATAGGGGGCAGATTTCCTGGGCGTCAGTTTTCATAGGGGGGCAGTTTTCCGGGAGGCAGATTTCCTGGGGGGGGGGGGGGGGGGGGGGGGGGGGGGGGGGGGGGCAGTTTTCTCAGGGGGCAGTTTTCTCAGGGGGCAGTTTTCCGGGTGTCAGTTTTCCGGGGGTGGGGGGGGGGGGGGCAGTTTTCCTGATACCACATCCCTCACTTCTAGGATGAATTTTTAACCTTATCCCATTTAACACCTTGCATGCTGGGAAAAAATTTCAGTAGACAACATTTTGAAATATTTTTCTTATTTTTTCCTAGATAATAGGATCTGACACTTCATGTAAATTGTCTTTAATGGAGACAATTTGCATGAAGTGTCAGATCCTATTTTCTAGGAAAAATAAGAAAAATATCTTCAGTTTGTCTTCTGCTGAATTTGCCAATAGCACTGAATGTGTTAAACAGACAATAAGATTATGGATCCATTTTCTCAAAACAGAAAATATATATATATATGAACCACAACACCAGAAATTGTACCTTCTGACATGTTCGCCTAATACAGACTCAAATGAGCCTGCTTGCCTGCACAGTCTGATTACTCTTTGTTGTCCGCATGAAGCTACTTTGCATCCATGGCTATCCAAAAAATGCCTAGTGAAGATTCAAATCAGACTGCATGCTGACTGACCTAAATCTTCGCTGGGTACAATATCCTAAGGTATGTTTCCTTAGGTGGCAGATCATTCTGATTGTGTCTTAACTCTTATCATGCTCAATAAATTAAGATGCCACCCCCACTTCTAAGTTTTGCCAATCAGTTTACTTGAACCAGTCTATTGATACAAATACACATACTCAATGACAAACAGTGTAGATCCAGATTAGTTGGCTTCTTCAGAAGCCAACTGATCTGGCTCTGCACTCTTTGCAAAGGCGAGCATATCTGAGTTCAGCAGGACCAGAGTTAATTTTTCTACAAGAATACTTAATGCTAAATTATCGGCATAGGTACTGTGTAGGCTTATGCAATATCTAAAGATGTATTAACCCTTAATGCGCCAATCACAACTAAAGTAGACGAAATTTTTTTTTTCTTATTTTCAGAAGAAAACAAGTCCTGACATTTCATGTGAATCGTCTGCCAAGCAGACGATTCACATGAAATATCAACTTGTTTTCTCTGACAAATATAAAATGAAAAGTTTAGATTGTCGTCTGCTACAAATTTTGCTTAGCGCTTTAAAGGTTAAAAAGGAACTATTTTATGCACTTACCTTAAACAGGAAATTCTTTTTGTGGTCAGGGCCACTCTCATGGATAACCTCAAACTGTGGTGCACCCCACTTTCTCTTGTTACACAACTCCACAAGAGCTGAAACTGGGTGCTTCCCTGCAAAGGAACAAAACTATAAAGTTTCCAAACTGAATAGTTATCAACAAGACTATGGACTAATTGTGATATCAGATCAGATTGCAGAGATTATGTACAGGTTAATCTGGGCCAATGTTTTATGCTAGGTGAAATACTCATTATCATGCATTAAGAGTCCAACATAAAAGATCATATGAAGTACAGTATGAAATAAAAAGTGAGTATAATATCCTGCCACTATCCTTTGGCAGGCAGATATCCCTGTCACAAATTGACAATATTTGCCCATTAGCAATTCCAAACCAGATCTCCATAATATCCATGCACATACCAACTTTGGTGAAAATCCATTGATGTTTACTCAAATTATCATCAGGAAACAAAATACCGACAGATGTTCAAAGGACAGACGAATGGACTGATGGACAGATGGAAGAACACACAGACGTCTTAGGATCTCATCAGAACTGTCTTACAGTAGTTACCCAAAATAATTTGACACATTAAGTCCCTATCTTACTACGAAATGAGCAAGTACATTTGACTCCATGGTGAGTACCAGAACGAAATATGCCTGGTAAATACATAAAATTCCACTATCGAGACCACTTATGGGACTGTCTACTAGGATTTGTTTGTGTTGAGGTTTAACGGCCCAGTCAACCCAACGGGATCATGTCGAGCACAGTCAGTTTACCTAACCACACGTTTACTGGGCAGGCTTAGTCCTCTAAGCGGTTAACCAGTATTGTGCACATTCTTTCGCCAGAAACTGACAACTGCCCTTCTTGAATCAGCGAAGGGAGAGAATGACCGTAGAAAATATTTCATGGTCAATCTCTACGAAAGAATGTTGCCAACCTCAGCAGGGGATGAACCCGCGAACTCCAATGGCGCATCCAACTGAGCCATCGAGGCAGGCTGTCTACTAGGAGAGTGGTCTTAATATTGAATTTAGAATATGGTAAATGTCTTAAAATTTCACTCTTTTTCCCATATTATGGCCTAAATTTTGCTTTTTTATGCAGATGTATCACTGAAAATACTTAGTGGGCTGGCAGTGTAGACCCTGATCAGACAGCTTCTGAAGAAGCAGTCTGATCTGTGTCTACACTGTATACATATTCCATTTGGTCAGAAACTTTTGTGTTCTATTTTAGCATGTTTACCATAATAAGAAAACATTTGGGACTGCTAAAAACTGGTCTTAATAGCTGGTTAGTCTTAATTTAGAGTGGTCTTAATAGCAGCATTTTACTCTATTTAGGATATATATGGCACTAACTGCCGATCTCATTAAAACTGACTGATATCTTGTATTCCCTGCAAACATTTTCTGGATTACAGTAAATGTCCTAAAATTTCATAGTGAAGTTTCAGATAAAAGGGCATATGCACACAGTGCAGACCCTGATCAGACTGCTCCTTCAGGGTCTACACTGTTTGCCATTCCACTAGGTATTTTAAGAAATAACTGAATAAAAGGCAAATTTGTCCAAAAAGTATGAAAAAAAAAGTGTTCAAAATTTTAGGACATTTTAGGACATTTAACGTATCATTATGATCAAAAAACTTTAATACTGAAAACCCATTTTTAGGATATCCACAGCTATATATAAGAGAGGTATCCACTATCCATATATCATTTGTCTTATTTCTCCATAAAACATATGTTTGTGGGTAGCCATTAAAAGCACCCAGCAGAGAAAAGTAATAGCAATGCTTAAAATTATTATTAGACTCCTGTGACAGAGAAGACTGCCATCCTGCAAGACTGGAAGCTCTAGATGAGAGAGGTACGCTTGATAAAATAATTTCTTACTCCTCAATAAAACATCAGTTGTGAGAACTGGTAAGAGATTTTCCAGACAATTATAATAATTACCCACAACAAATTGTAACATCAATTTTACTGTGTGGCAGATGTAAAATGTCTCCCCATACTTCGCTGGCCTCGGTGGCTCAGTTAGATGTGCATCTGACTGGTGATCAGGAGATTGCAGGTTCACCCCCGCCGGGTTGGCAACATGGAGATTGATCATGAAATGTTTTCTACGGCCATTCTTTCCCTTTTGCTGATTCAAGAAGGGTAGTTGTCAGTTTCTGGCAAAAGAATCTGCACAATACTGATTAACCGCTTAGAGGACTAAGCCTGCCCAGTAAAGGTGTGGTTACGTAAACTGACCATGCTCGATATGACCCCAATGGGTTGAATGGACCGTAAAACCTCAAAACAAACAAACCTCCCTATACTTCACTTTATTGTAATTTATACTTTCTGGTCCATTGTAATCACTGAGCCCATTCTAGGGCCCAGTTGTTCAAAGCATCGTTAACAAGCTCATTATTGGTCAAAATGTTAACTGTTCTAAAAGTGCAATACCAAAGTCACAAGTATTTTTGCTGAAAAAATGTGAGTAGCTACTCACATTTTTTCGCCAAAAATCATTTGCAAAGGCTATTCAAATTTTTTCAGCAAAAATACTGACATATATGCCATATTTAATGATCAAAGTTTTAACAACACATTAACTAACAACACTGTTAGTTTTGAACAACTGGGCCCAGGATTTTTTAAAATTTACATACATAAGGCTTCACTGGTCAAAGCTGACTAGTATGGCCCAGCTAACTTAACCATTCATTTCTTTATTTTGTTGGTGAGTTCATGGCTCTCAAGGGTTATTCCTTGACTCTATCCAGCTCTGATACTTAATGTCAGTATGGTTCTATACAGAATTCTGAGTATTCTAAGCATTCAAGCAAATTGAACTGACATAACTATCTAGACACTCACCTGATAAGTCTTTTATTACTGGCAATTTTGGAGCAGCAGCACCACCACCGCCTCCTTTCTTACCCTCACCATGGGTTACCAGACCTACAAAATACAAAAAATATTTTCGATTCAAAATCAGAAGACATAATTTTACAGTTGAACTGCTTTACAACAGCACCTGCTGTAACGAAATACTGGACGATAGACATAAATCGAGTGGGAACGAACAAAAATCTAGTCAATTTTTCTCATTACAACGGAATATTCACTTTTTGACATTAAAATTCTGGAAACAAAAGTCCATTTCCGATACAATAACAATTGGGACAGTTCGGTAACTGATGCAGTTATCAGACAGGTATTCCAGTATGTGTTAAAAGCTCAGAGGTGAAAAGTTGCCACTCTTCACCTGTAATTACCAGTATGAAACAATTTGACAGGTTTGAGTATTTGTGAGTGCATACAAAAATGAATATTAATTGACTGAGTAGGTCTCAAGTTGATTGAGATTAATTACATTCACCTAATTTATTTTCATAACTCGAAACCTTGTCTGCTGGAAACTGATAAACGTCGTGAGATAAGAATGCTTTTTATTCTGAATTAAGTAACATAAGTTGAAAATAAAACAGTTTAGCTTTATTGCTTCTGAACATAATCAGACTGTCCATTAAAAAGCCGGGAACCACAGCATACAAAAATGTTGTGGGAAACCAGCATATTTGGCATGCATGTGAATTGCAAACTGCACTCCGATAATTGGAGATGCAGAATTGGGAGACGTTCGTTAAATATGGAGATTCTCTGGGCATCTGACCATTATACTGTTTCCTTAGTGTAACAGTAAATTAAACAAGAATTCCGCGGAAGGCGTCATCGCACCTGCTGGGGCAAAAGTCACAGGAGCCACAATCAGAACGTGGTTATTAAATAAGTTTATTTCATTCTTAGCAGTGCTTACTTGGAAAACTGGGTTGAAAAAAATGTAGACAAAGTGCCTAGTGGGGCACATATATTCCATGCCAGTCCCATTCCCTCTAATGGCTATATCTTCAGCACTGACTTTTCGTATCATACAGCCCAATGATAATGGAACGTTGACGTAAAATGTGTAAAAGTCACTGGAGCATGAAATATAGGTCAAGGTCACGGGTCAAGGTACCTGCTAATTCAGTACATCAAGGAGAAGCACAGTGCAAGGTATGGTGGTTGTAGGCCTTATAGTTGAGGAGTTATCAAACATCAACGTAAAATGTGTCAAATATAGGTCAAGGTCATCGGGTCAAGGTACCTGCCAAGCCAGTGCAATGAGGTGAAGCACTATGCAAGGTTTAGTGGTTGTAAGTCTTATATTTGAGGAGATACCGAACATTAACATAAAATGTGTCAAAGTCACTGGAGTGCACAATATAGGTCAAGGTCACCAGGTCAAGGTACCTGCCGAGTCAATACATCAAGAAGAAGTGCTATGTAAGGTTTGGTGGTTGAAGGCCTTCGGGACAGTTGAGGACATATGGAAGGGTGACGTAAAAGGTGTAAAAGTCAATGGAGCGCAAAATATAGGTCAAGGTCACCCAGTGAAGGTACCTGCAGAGTCCGTACATTGAGGAGAAGCACTATGCAAGGTTTGATGGTTGTAGGCCTTACAGTTGAGGAGATATTGAACGTTGACATAAAATGTGTAAAAGGCACTGGAGCGCAAAATATAGGTCAAGGTCACCGGGTCAAGATACCTGCCGAGTCAGTACATCTAGGAGAAGCACTATGCAAAGTTTGGTGGCTAGAGGTCTTACACTTGAGGAGATCTGGAACATTGACGTAAATTATGTCAAAGTCACTGCAGCCAAAATATAGGTCAAGGTCACCAGGTCAAGGTATCTGCCAAGTCAGTACATTGAGAAGAAGCACTTTGCAAGGTTTGATGGTTGTAGGCCTTATAGTCGAGGAGATTGCGACGCAAAATATGTCAAAGTCACTGGAGCGCAAAATATAGGTCAAGGTCATCGGGTCAAGGTACCTGCCAAGTCAGTACATCTAGGAGAAGCACTATGCAAGGTTTGGTAGTTGTACGCCTTATAGTTGAGAAGATATGGAACGTCAACGTAAATTGTGTCAAAGTCAATGAAGCGCAAAATATAGGTCAAGGTCACTGGGTCAACATACCTGCCAAGTCAGGAGGTCAGGGAGATGTGTCATGCAAGGTATGATGGTTGTTGTAGAATTGTAGTTGATTAGAATACTAACTTCGACATAATGTCCAACTTCGACATAACAAAACTGTTAACAGACAGACGGACGGATGAATGGACAGACAAATGGAAAAGCGGGCACCTATGTCGCAAAGTCCGGAGGTCAGGGTGATGTTTCATACAAGGTTTGATGGTTGTTTAGTTTTGTAGTTGATTAGAATACTAACTTTGACATAAATGTCAAAGTTCGACATAACAGAACTGTTAACAGACAGACAGACGGACGGACGAACAGACAGACAAATGGAAAAGTGGGCACCTATGTCGCAAAGTCAGGAGGTCAGGGAGATGTTTCATGCAAGGTTTGACGGTTGTTTAGTCTTGTAGTTGATTAAAATACTAACTTTGACATAAATGTCGAACTTCGACATAAATGTTGACAGACGGACGGACGAATGGACAGACATACGGAAAAGCGGACGCCTATGTCGCAAAGTCAGGAGGTCAGGGAGATGTTTCATGCAAGGTTTGATGGTTGTTTAGTCTTGTAGTTGATTAGAATACTAACTCTGACATAAATGTCGAACGTCGACATAAATGTTGACAGACGGACGGACGGAAAATCGGACGCCTATATCGCACCCTGCTACAAGCAGGTGCGATAATAAATGTACCATTAATCTTAATTATTATTGGAGAAATTATCAATATTTTTGCACTTGGACCATTGTCTTCCAGCACAATATCTGTCATCAAACATTTGAAGATTCAATATTACAGCAGATTCAGTTCAGTCACACACACCTGAAGGGAAAAACCCGGGCCCAGTTGTTCAAAACTAATGATGTCGTTAGTTAAAGTATCGTTAAAACTTTGATCATTAAATATGGCATATACGCTAACATTTTTGATGAAAAAATGTAATAGCTCACATTTTTCAGCAAAAATAACTCAGAATTAGATATTGTACTTACTAGAACAGTTAACATTTCGACCACTAATGAGCTCATTAAGCTAACGATGCTTTGAACAACTGGGCCCCTGTATTATAACAAAGGCTATATGGTATCTACTGCAGCACTAACTTTGAAAATGTAAGACACACACACTCGTATGTCACACACAGGGACCATAGAAAAGATTTTTGTTGTTTTTGCACCAACACATAACATGCAGATGTCCCATAATCTTGCAGACATAGGGGCAGCGGGACTCGGAGCCCACCATGTCTTTGGTTACAGCATATGACATGCAAGGCCCAATCCCTTCAACCTCCCCACAAAGCCTTGAAAGGGTACTCATTCACTGCTGGGTGACTAGTTTCTCAATTGATGGGGATGGTTCGAGCTGGTCTCGAACCCACAACCTTTAACACCAAACACTCCAACCAATCCGCTGCGGAGCCTCATGCAGGTATTGACTGAAAATGTCTTGCTAGCAAACCTTCAAATATGAACAAGTATATCTATGACTAAAAGGTGCAGTACAGACCCTAATCAACTTGCCAGAGCATACATAGATTGTGGGTACTTGTTAGAACTGCCTCGCTGAGGCAGTTCTAATGAGTACCCACAATCTATGTAGGTCCAGATATTTCGAGTAAATATATTTCCATATAACTAAAACTACTTGCCTTTTCTATCAGTTTTAACATCTAACATGAGTGGTTCCACTTTTCCCTCATTATTCTTGCCAAGCCCCTCACCCTGCTTCCAGCCCATCCTTTGTAGAAGAAACATACCAATCCCACTCTTCACTGGGGCAGCATTTGTGAACACATCCTGTACCAAATACAGATCAGTCTCTCAAACAAAATTCTAAATACTGTGCATCTTGAGAATGCTAGACTCAAGATGAGAAGTATTTTTTCAACAAAAATATGGATAAATTTCTTATTTCTACACATACATATGTTGTGGGTACTCATCAGAATTGCCTCAGTGAGGCAATTCTAATGAGTATTCACAACATATGTCCTTGTTCAGAAATACAAAAAATATTTATTTGTAGAGCAGTCTTATCAGAAGCACTGAAAACCTCCTTAAACCCTAAGCAACGGTTTGGCACCACCAT
Source organism: Anodontia alba (assembly GCA_964016985.1). Classification (NCBI taxonomy): domain Eukaryota; kingdom Metazoa; phylum Mollusca; class Bivalvia; order Lucinida; family Lucinidae; genus Anodontia; species Anodontia alba. Next base: position 104,142,980 of record OZ024824.1, read on the forward strand.
CTTTCACTATACACACCCTCAACAGTCTTGACTTAGGCCGTGTCAAGTGAGGAAAATACTAAAAAGCGCAAAATGCTGATTCAGATCATCCTGTACATAGGCAAAATAACATTCTGGGCCCAGTTGTTCAAAGCTAACAACATCGTTAGTTAACGATTCATTAAAATTTACATCGAGTGATACGCAAATATGCTGAAATTTTTTGCTGAAAAAATGTGAGTAGCTTTTGCAGTGCAAAAGCTACTCACATTTTTTCAGCAAAAAAATTCAGAATATTGTATATTGAATCCGCTAAAACAGTTAACGAAATGACCCTTAACGAGTTCGTTAAGCTAACGACGCTTTGAACAACTGGGCCCTGACCTTTGCTCTCCATTCATACATTCTGCAGTATCCAATGATACTGTAAGCTTACAGTGAAGGTCCTGATCAGACTATGCGGATGTGCAGGCTGATTCTGGGCCATCACTGTCCTCATATGCCCGGACACCTTTTAGCATGGAGTAGCCTATCTTAAGGTGGCTTTCAGTTAGCAACTACTGTGCTTTCGACATCTTTCAGAAAGTCGTTTTTTGCTTGGTGCTTTACACAGAAGAAGTAAATTTGCAAACTTTTGTCATGATTTAATGCAAAACCATTTGTCGTAACTACCTATGCACAAAAAGTTTTATTCTAGTCAATGGTTTTTAAAGAATTAAATATTTTCACTTTTTCCCATAGTAAAAATGAACGCAAATTATGAAGAAATTTGTAGGGTAAGTAACTTGGAGGCAAATTTTCAACAAGTTCTGCTTGTTCAATTTTTCTGAAATTTTCACAATACTGTTGTGAAATATCAATAATTTAAATTCAGCAAAGAAAAGTAAAAAATATTTTCTTCCACAAAAATTCCAAAAAATCACCTTACTATAGAAATTGCATAGGTCAGACCAATTTTTGGCGATAAATTTAGTTTTAGGGTACATATTTGAGAACAAAACACAGAAACAGAAAAGACAAATAGTTTCTGATAAGATATGGTCTATCAGAACAAAATATTTTCATTAAAGAGAAAATGCCAAGCAAAAAACGTCTTTCCAAGCGATGTCGAAAGGACAGTAATCATAAGTAAATAGATCAAGTAGGAAAAATAACTTTGTTTAGGACATCCAATAATGATTCCAAGGTCTGATGTAAATAATCCAACATTTTCCAATACCGAAACAGCAAAGATCCACATGAGCCTAGTGATGAACTTCTTTGCTGAATTGCAATTGGCCAATCTGATTTTTTTGGAAAATACTGGTTTTTTCTCAGTGAGGCGCTGTCATAAGTTATACAAGACATCTGTTTATATAAAACTGCTGCAGAAACTGTGGTGTAGCCAGCCAATCAAAAACAGGTCTCATAGCCACTATATGCCATTTTCAACTCCATCGCTCAAGATATGTCACCTTTTAAGACAGAATATATTGATACTTTTACTTATTAGTTCACCAAAATGCACAAAGTGGGTGTTCATTAGAAGCAAAATATCGATACTCTTTAGAAGTAAAATATAAGGTGTGAAAGCAAGTAGACATATAGAACAATAGTTCAGTCATTATGATACAAGCCATGTCAAGAAAAAGGGCATATCATTTTAGTAGATCAACAAATTTCTTTGTATTCTTACTACGGAAAGCTTAGAACCGTATTCACCAGAAATTTTAACTACCAGATTTGTAGACTATTCAGAGAAACAGTTATCTAATTTCTTTAGGAAAACAATATCCTGAGCTCTAGTTACCATACTTTTGCTGAGATAATTGTTAAATCCTAGAATGCTATTTTACAGGTTTTCATGTTATTTATTTTTTTTTTTTCAAAAGATTATCTGAGGCCTTTCAAATTCAAGCAGTGTACATGTAGATCCAATCATTGCATGTATCTACCTTGTAGTTACAGACTACTCTCTTTACAATGAAGTCTGCACAGAGCTTACTAATTATGCATTGACAGCAAAGATTCAGATCACTTCACACATACAAGCAGCTCAATGAAGGTGTATACTCAAAATAAAGATAAATTACTACTTGACACAGCATATCATTTTTGAAGCAGCCAAATGGTTTTTCATGATGTCGATGAATTTAACATCATAGACTTATTAAACAGTATGATGATGGTTTGGGAGACCCATAATATCATCATTCTGTTTGATCAGCCTATGATAGAAGCAACAATCGACTTTTCACCAGGACATTTAACAATTAGACATGGCAGAAAACAACAAACTACTGTTCTATGAATCTTACTTTCATACCTTTCTGACAATACTGAGACTTCTAAGCAGTATCTTTTTGACTACTACTGTCGAAAACCTCTCATTAAACTTTCTTTTTCTTAATCTTTGACGCTTTTTCATCTGAGAAAGAAAAGTAATTTATACAAATACTTTGTTGATGTTTTTCATGCTCTTTTAACTAAACCCTTGTCCTGCTCAATAAATTAAGATGCCACACCCATTTCTAATTTTCAGCCAAACAGATTACTTGATCAAGATTCTTGCTATAAATTCACATACTTAATGGCAAACAGTGCAGATCCAGATCAGTTGGCTTCTTCAGAAGCCAACTGATCTGGATCTACACTGTTTGCAAAGGCAGGGTATCTCTGGGTTCAGCAGGACAAGGGTTAAAAGAAAAATAAAATAATAGCTTTTGGACTTGCTAAACCAACATATTTTGGCATCTGTTTAAATTTAAACATAGGTCTAGCTAGATAAGAGTGGGTATCAGGTAAACATTTTTCTTATTTCTCCATGAAAACATGTTGTGGTTCTCATTAGAAGCGCATCACTGAGGCACTTCTAATGAGTACCCACAACATATGTTTTCGTGGAGAAATAAGATAAATATCAATACATTTGGATTAAAAAAAGCATCTTATCAAGAGCTGTGATTTAAAACAGGAAAGATTCTTTAAAAGGTTCCATGGATAAAACCAGATTATGAATATTTAAATATCTTGATCATGATGGACATGTAAAAAATAATCCACAATCTTTTTTATGCTGTTCACCTCCCCCTCCCCACAACACCCACTGTTAAAAAAATATCCTTACTGACACCTTTATAAATGATATCTTTAAAAGACCATCATTGCAAACAAACATTCCTTTGCACTAAGCAGCATTTGTACATTTTGCTGGAGGCAAGGGACCATAAAAAATATCTTGCAATCACAGCTAAAAAAAAAGTTGGTAATTGTACCTATCATTTTAGGATAATCTTTGTTACTTAGCACCAAAACATATCTTGTGAGGATACTCACTGGAATTGTCTCAGTGGCAATTGTAATGGGTACACACAATATACAAGCATGTTTCAGTGCAACAGTAACAAAACAATGTGTCAATACTCTCGTCTACTGGAGTAATGAAACTACACGGCAACCTCTTTATAACACAATTGTTGGGATCCATAGCATAAACCATGTTAGTTAAACAACCGTGTTATATCCAAACAACAAGAGCTCCGCCAAGCGGGGCATTATACGCCCGTGGCATATAAGATGCAGCACATTAACTGGCTCCTGTATAATTCAGTGCTCCGGATATAAACTGTAAGTGGAATTACAAAAAAAAAAAAAAAAATTAAAAAAAAATTCATTGGGGCATAATCTCTGCTGATATTTGGTGAACTGTAAGCTAAGGGTCCAAGCTGGCCAAGAAATTAAGGGAGAAGTTTGCTGCTTCTAGGGAGAAGTGCTTTCTGACGGAGGACACACCACAGAAGCATGGCTATATTATAAGCTCATATGAGCCTTTGGCACACTATTACCTCTAAACAATATGCTGTGAAAAGTTTACAAAAACTTTCAAAGGGGCATAAATCTGCAAATATTTGGTGCACTGTAACCTAAAAATAATATGTGCTGCTCCACATCATCATGTGGGTGGTTGGGTGGTGCGAAGGTGTCATGTATCTTTTGTCACCCGGGGCGTCCAGCTGATATTGGCTTAAAGTTGGGCAAGGCCTGCTATCCTTGTAGCAGGTAAGGGTAGGGAGGTGATGTTTTTATTTCTTCTGTTTCTTCACTTTCATTCCTGTTTCTCTTTCTTCCCTGTCCCTCCCTTTCATCTAATCTGCTATCTCTTCTGTCTCTTTTCTCCCTTTCTCTGGGAGACGACACAAAATGACCCACAAGGGTTGACATGTCGTTAAACCTCAACCAATCAATCAAAAATCCACATCGTCATGTAAGTATTTATGAAGTTTCAGCTTGTTCGGATGTAAACTGTAGGAGGATTTAGCCGGAAACAAAAAATAGAAATTTTCAAAGGGGTTTAACTCTGCTAATATTTGGTGGACTGTAACCTTGAAACAATATGCGCTGCTCCACATCATGGTCTAACTACAAATCAAGTTTCAGCTTGATCGGATGTAAACTGTAGGAGGATTTAGCCGGAAACAAAAAATTAATAGACATTTTCGATTGATTGTGTTGGGGTTTAACGACACGTCAACCCTTGGGGGTCATTTTGTGTCGTCTCCCAGAGAAAGGGAGAAAAGAGATAGAAGAGAGAGTAGAGGAGATGAAAGAGAGGGACAGGGAAGAAAAAGGAACAGGAATGAAAGTGAAGAAACAGAAGAAATAAAAACATTCCCCCTCTACCCTTACCCACTACAAGGATAGCAGGCCTTGCCCAACTGTAAGCCAATATCAGTTGGACGCCCCAGTGATGTAAGATACACAGCACCTTCGCACCACCCGACCACCCCCAGACATTTTCGAAGGGGTTTAACTGCTAATATTTGGTGGACTGTAACCTCAAAACAATACGCACTGCTCCACATCATGGTCTAACTGTACATGAAGTTTCAGCTTGATCGGATGTAAACTGTAGGAGGATTTAGCCATTAACTAAAAATTAATAGGAATTTTCAAAGAAGTAGAACTCTGCTAATATTTGGTGGACTGTAACCTTGAAACAATATGCACTGCTCCACATCATGGTCTAACTATACATGAAGTTTCAGCTTGATCGGATGTAAACTGTAGGAGGAGTTAGCCGGAAACGAAAAGTCTACTGAAATTTTCAAAGAGGCATAACTCTGCTAATATTTGGTGGACTGTAACCTCGAAACAATATGCGCTGCTCCACATCATGGTCTAACTATATATGAAGTTTCAGCTTGATCGGATGTAAAATGTAGGAGGAGTTAACCGGAAATGAAAAGTTTACAGAAATTTTCTAAGGGGCATAACTCTGCAAACATTTGGTGGACTGTAACCCCAAAACAATATGCGCTGCGCCACATCATGGTCTCACTATATACCAAGTTTCAGCTTGATCGGATGTAAACTGTAGGAGGAGTTAGCCAGAAACGAAAAGTCTATTGAAATTTTCAAAGGGGCATAACTCTGCTAGTATTTGGTGGACTGTAACTTCGAAATAATATGCGCTGCTCCACATCATGGTCTAACTATATATGAAGTTTCAGCTTGATCGGATGTAAAATGTAGGAGGAGTTAACCGGAAATGAAAAGTTTACAGAAATATTCTAAGGGGCATAACTCTGCAAACATTTGGTAGACTGTAACCCCGAAACAATATGCGCTGCGCCACATCATGGTCTAACTATATACCAAGTTTCAGCTTGATCGGATGTAAACTGTAGGAGAAGATAGCCGGAAACGAAAAAGTTTACGGACGGACGGACGGACACCATACCCCGTAACATAATACGTCCCGTTTTTCAAACCGGCGTATAAAAATGTATAGATTAAATTGAAAAATGACCATTTATGGTCATTTTTCAATATAATCTATACATTTTTGGGATCCATATTTGAATCGTGTTATATCCATAATCGTGTTATAACGAACCATGTTAAAAAGAGGTTGTAGTGTATATTAAAATATGGCTTAAGGTCCATTGGAACATCTTAAGATACACCACTTACCTGCTACCAAACATGTGATGATCAACTAAACATAAGAGTTGCTTGCATGAAAGAATGTTTGTTTGCAGTAGCTCAGAACAATTTAAGCAGAATTTTCAGTTAACACAATCAATACAAACTGCTGCTTACGTACAAAAACACACAGTTTCTGTGCAAATGTACATGTTAAACTATTTTCTTGGCAGAGAGTCTATACATGTACACAGATTATCATACTCAGCACAGCAGTAGAACTCATTTAATGGTAAATAAGAACACATTTTTATTACCTAATAAGGTAAGTCACACAAATTTAGTAATCTTTTAGTTCAATCAAATTTGAGAAAAAAAAAAATAATAATAAATAAATAAATACAAGACTGACATTTCCAAATCTGTTAAAACTAAAATAATTTCTCATCAAATACAGCTTCAAATGACTATGTATCAATAATTTAACTTCCAAAGAAGAACATTTAACCCTTTTCTTTCTTGCTGAACACAACATGCCCTGTCTTAACAGTGTAGCTTCTTCAGAACCCAGTTGATCTGGATCTGCCTGTTTGTCATTGACTATGTGAATTTCTATCAAAAACCCAGATCAAGTAATCTGATTGGCTGGAAATTAGAAGTGTGCATGGCATCTTAATTTATTCAACAAGGCAAGGGTTAATTCCTCATAAAGAAAACATCCTATGATGCACAACACATGAAAAGAGCCCTTATGCAATTTGTGGACAATGCAGGCCCTGATCTGCCTGTGCATTCATGCAGGCTAATTGGGGCCTTCATAGTTCACTTACAGATCAATGGATATTGTAGTATATGTCGACATACAGAGAATGTCCAGATCAGACTGCACAGAGGTGCTCTTTCACACATATGCAAGATAGAAGCTTTAGCTTAAAAAGCTATTTTAATCTCTTAAATACCTTCACGGAGGTATGTGTTGCTGTATGATGATAAAACAGGTAACAACCATCTTTGTTGCTTTTAAAGCAACTCTTAACGTTTGTCATGCTGCATAAATCAAGATGCCATGCCCTCTTCTAATTTTCAGCAAATCAGATTAAATTCACATACTTAATGCCAAACAGGGCAGATACAGATCAGTTGGCTTCTTCAGAAATCAACTGATCTGGATAACACTGTTCGCAAAGGCAGGGTATATCTGGGTTCAGCAGGTCTAGGGTTAAATAAGCTAGAACTCTGGAAAATGAATCTGGTGACAAGTTCACCCAGCGAAGACTAGTTAGTATGCATATCCATACAGCTTTTATCAATCTTTGCTGGCTGCCTGAAAAAGCCATATATCCTTGGCTATCTGGAGTGTCCAGTGAAGACTCATCAAACTTAATCTTTCCTGGATACATACGTACTTCTCTTAAAATTCATTTTCATAAATTTCAGCTAAAAAAGCTGCAAATAACAGTCTCTGTGCAAATGTCATTACCAATAAATGAGAAATACTGCTGTGTCCACTTACCACTGATAATGTCAAGGTGTGACCGATAAGATTTCAAGGACGTCTTCCCGCAGTCACTAACATTGTATAGCTGTACTGTGAGCTAATAAACACCTGCAAGTGAATTCCATTGCCCCTCCTTTATTGTAACTGACTTGTACCTGCTGTAAACTGATCACTAGTTCTCACATAAATGCTTCATGTTCCAGGCAATAAACTGTCTGAGTTATTTTAAATTCAATTTATTCAAGCTTTGTCCACATATGACTTTAAATTTTTTGTTACAGTCAAACTTCAATAGCTCAAACCCAGATGGCTCATATACCATTACTGATTCGTACTTGTTTTTGAGCGCTACGAAATTTTTCCAATAGCTCCAGAAAACAAATATTTACAATAAATGTCGTCTGCTTTGTCTTCTGACAGTTACTTTAAAAGTCATTGTTGCAAACAGTGTGGACCCAGATCAGACTGCTCCGTTAGGAGCAGTCTGATCTGGGTCCACACTGTTTGCCAAAATGCAAAAATAGGTTTGAAAAGTTTGCAAGAATATTCAGCAGACGACATAAACAGACGACATTTTCAGACGCAGATTTTCTTGGTGTTTTAAGGGTTAAGAAAATTTTATTTTATCATGAAATCGTATGTTGTGTGTTCTCATTAGAATTGCCGCAACAATATACTTTATTTACCCTAAATATTGGGACACCTTATCTACTTACCATACTTGTCCTAAAATATAAACTAGTCCATTCTACTACCTACTGATGTGGCTAAAAACATGCTGTATGTATGGCACATAACGTAGACCCTGATCAGACACCGCAAAGGCCTATCTGTCCCAATACTTATACAGTAGATCAATCTAGCTTGATACAGAATACAGCTTGAAACAGAGTCAGTTACAGAACTAAGTGACCAATTCTGGTACTTATGCCATGCCTGTTAACTTCACATAAGCGTTTATGTACCAGAAACTATCATCAAATTTAGGCATGCTGTGGAAGATTTAGCCAAACACCATATGTAAAAAGCAAAAACTCGAATTACTCTGTATATTGATTTTCACTTAAACAGTAGGGCCTCCCAGAATGTATACCACAAACATTACAGCCTATTACATTTAAGCGAGACATATACACAAGCCAGTCTGGGTAATTAACACATGTTGTTCCACTATTCCACCTCAGCATGCCAAAATAAATGAAGAGGAATGAAATCCAGAGGCAGAATGACTGAAAGAAATTCACTGACAAAAGTATCACCTTCAAAATTATGGTCCTGGGAAGCTTTAATATTAAAATATAGCAATAAAACTGCAATTTATTTTCATCTATTAACCAAATGATCTCATGTTTAAAATTCTTTTCCTTTCATCTGTCCATGATACTTATGTCAGTGATATTTCTAGTTTTCACTTTTGTTTTTTATTGCACTTCACAATAGATAAGTTATAAGCCAATATAAGCAGGAATGTCCATTATTTGCATGTATAAAAACTGCATAATGGGGAGAATATTTCAAAATTCTCACAAAAAATGGGATAAAGATCAATAAGCTTATTTTCATAAAAAAAAAAGTAGAAGCATACAAAAAATCGACTGAAGATAGTCAGCATGTCCCCTGAGTATATCATAAGGCATGTACAACTGTACAACTTCAACTGAGCTGCATGTTTAAAAACGAAAAAAAAAAAATAAGAATATAAGCATGAATGCACTAGATATAGGAAAGGGTAAAGGACAGTTTCTATTGTGAGCAAAATAAATCATGACAACAATGTAAATAAAATGACTTTCAACTGATCCATTAAGATCAATCAATTTGTCTAAATCAATAGACTTACATAGGCCATGTCAAGCAAAACAATGCCTTCGAACATGCACAAAATGTGCAGATTCTGAATTTTCTGCACATGTGCAATGTATCATTTAGACCTTTGCTCTCCATTTATACATTCTGCAGTATCCAATGATTCTGTTAGAGGACATCTGGCCCCAAGGTATTAAAACTTTTTTCATGATCAACTCAGCTGAGCATGAAATTTTCTCTGCTAATAAACATGAAAATGAAGTTTTTTTAAAAGTAAAACATATTTTAACGAGTAATACTTAACCTATAGATAATGTGCTATTCTATTCTGTTTTCACACCTTCCACAGAAAAAACGACCTTTCAGTCGTTAATTAAAGTCTTAAACCAGAAGGTCCCTTAGGCAGTTACCTGTGTGACGTAACTCTTCCCGCTCAATTGACCACGTGTCAGTTTCTTTTATGTGTAAAACAATAGACACAATTAGGAGAGATAAGCGAGGGTGGGCGGAGGGAGATAATTGATTATCTATAGGTTAAGTATTACTCGTTAAAATATGTTTTACTTTTAAAAAAACTTCATTTTAACTTCATAATACATTAACCTATAGATAATGTGCTAGAATTTGCAGAATAGGAGGGAGGTGCTCTCCTAATTCTAACACCAATAATATCTCACCACTTCTGGTTAAGACTCAGGAAACTCAAAGGAATCAGATACATTCTAATTCTATATTTAATAGAAAAAATGGTCTAGATTCACAAAATAGCTTTAAGGTGTTATGATCTAACAACCTTATATATATTAGTAGACTCTAGAGGAAGCCAGTTCTTAAGTCTCAGAGACCTAACATTGGCCCCCCCCCCCCCCCTCTTTTTTTCTTTTTGGGAAACAACAATTGGCTTCAAAAAGAAAAGGGAGTCATTGGGACATAACATAAATATTCCATCGCAAAGTAAGCTAGGAATATAGAAAATTTTGAAAACAAAATTTGTAAAACAAAAAGCCAAGACCATACACTGTAAGTAGTCTATGTAGGATCTTGAATAAATGAGAAAAAGTCTACTCGGTGGAGTTTCCTATAGATAACTGACATATGTAGATATTTTGGATAAAATTCTAGATATGTGAAGCTATGTAATTGTAATAGTCTAAGCTATTAGAATTATAAACTAATTAAATTCTGTTAATTGGAGCGACAGGACAGTTTCCGATGAACAGACACAGACTTAAATAACCATAATGTGTAATTATTTCCCTTGATCAAATTAAAGAAGGGGAGATAATAAAAGTAGATGGAGTTAACTTAACTATAACTAAGTTATCCATCAGAAGAAAAAAAAGTATAGACAAACATAATGGTTAAAACTATTGCTAGACTAATTGTATAACGAATTTTTAGTCAAGCAATAAAATAATACAGAGTTTGCATATAACTGCTGGGAAGAAAAAACAACCTAAACCATTGATAATTAGTTTTGTCATAGACATATAAAAGCGTTTGATGTCCTGACAAAAAATAAAGAATAAACTGTCAACATCATAACTAAAGAGTTTGACAGAGAATAAGAGAGATAAGAATAAGGTTGATCGCAGCAAACTGTACGACAGTCATAGTTTGGCTAAATCTTACCGTATTGATAAGATTAAACAATAATAAATAAGCTGGATAGAATCTTTCTATACCAGAAGATTGCCATGAAAAGTACTCCTGAGTAAATAATCATGGAAATCAAGAAATGTTAAAAATCCACTTTGATACGAATCAAAATGTTCATAAAAAGAGAAAGACTCAGAGAAAAAGTAATAGTGTGATAATCTCTGAAGAAAGATTATACAATAATACTGATTATTAATCTCAAAAAACACTTAATTTAAAAGTTAAGAGATAGTATTACTATTCTATACGCATATTTAAGAATAGTAAGAAATATATTAATACTAAATAAAAATTATACTACTGAACAAAATTCCCGCTATAAATCATAGGTTAAGCGTAACTATTATTTAAGCAAGGAATTATTAAACATATAACTCTCTATAAAATTACTGCCCGGAAATTTTATAGATAAACATTCAATCAAATTTTTTTAGAATTGAATATTAATAGAATAAAATCTATGTCTGCATAATTGGTAATTCCTGAAATATCAAATTACGTACTCGCAAATGAGTTCAGGAAGAAAATACAAATATATACTCTCGAGATCTATGTGTAAACCATAGAGAGTAATAATATTATTACCGCGATCCCTGACGGAAGGGTAAAAACATGTATAAGAAAGAGATAATAATTAATTTAACGTCATATAGGTTTAAGATAAAATTTTTTTAATCTTTAACCAATATGCAGCAACAGTGACTCGATATTCTGTATTCGTACGTAGAAAAGGAGTACTAGTCATTAGAATTTTGAATGATTGAAATAGAGATAATGGGATCTAGAAGGATGTATCTCCATGAACTGAATCGAAGGATAATATCCATTCTAAAAAACTAGGGCTTGTTTTAGGCTTAGTTTAACAAGCGTAGAACTGAATTATTTTCAAGTATTCATGAAGTCGTTATGCTCTGAATACTGAGAAAAATGTTAAAATATTGTTTAGGAAATAAAAAAGTGACTGTTCCACAATGTTAGCTAGATTTAAACCTGGAACGTAGCGAGAAGGTCAATCTAATTTAAAAGTAAGATGAGAAAGATAAATAATGAAGATAGATATATAAATATCGGAATAATATATTATCTCCAACAATTATCAAATAATCTGAATGTTTAAAGGCATAAATACTACTCGAAAGTTTATTTACCGAATGTATAATCGGAGAAAACTTTCAGTATGTTCAAAAACGTATCACAAAAGTAAGATCTGACCAGGAACGTAGGTGCAGCACTTACTAAGTTGTGAAGTTAATATAAACATATTTTATATTATAAATTGAAGCATTGCATTTCAAAATCATCGACATCTTGAAATGACTTAGTGTGTGGAAAAATAAATAAATATCCAGTTTCGGAAAGATATTTATCTATATATATAGACCATTTTTGATGCGGACTGGAAATCAAGATATTAATCTTTGCATTATTCGCAAACTGAACTTGAACTCTTAGCGAGAATTACTATGATCCCTTTAACGAATGTAAACATAAAGGAGGGGTAAAGAGATAATTAAGAGTGTCTTAATTCTTTACCGGCTCGTATACTAATAATTAAGGATGTTTTCCCTTTTGTTTAAGCCTAGACTATAGATTGATTAATATAATTATAATAATATCTGCTATTATGAGGTAAACTCTCGTTAATTAACCTCTAAGCATATATCAAAAATATATATCAACATAATCTAGAGCTTCAGTAAGTTTAGAGGAAGGAAATGATTGACTTTGGCAGTTTCTGAATAGTTACAAAGTCAATAAAACAAAATATCAAAAGGAAAGTATTGTATATAAAATCTAATTTAGGCAATAATAATCTGTCACGTACTGAATAATTAATGCCTTTACTAAATATGTATCCATTGTCAATACCAAAGTGCAAGAAAATTTTGATTGACATGGACTCTAGTTATAAATAAAATATTAGAGGTATAGAGCTAGTCGAAGCAAAACTATTCCTCAATAAGATAAAGTAGACCTATAATATACGAGGATTAATTGGGTCTAGAATTATAATCATAATAAAATTATTATTCCAATATGAAGAATCTTCAGCGTAATAGATTCTTACTGAGGCAAAAATATCTGGTATATTGCTATCGTAGTCTTAAATGATCCAGAAGAAAAAATAAAACAGGCAAAGTAAAGAACGTATCAAATTATATCTATGCCTAAATATAAGATTTTTTTCTTATTTATTATTTTATACCAGAGTTTAGACAGAGCACGACTGACCTAGACTCTAATATAATCAATCAAAAGATAGTATAAAATAGAATAATAGCTTATCGGATCAACTATTTTCCATGTAGAAAAGGCAAAAGGAAAATATGTACCTCAACTAGAATTTTAAATCGTAGTAATCTAGAGAGGTAGCGAATAAATAAATAAACTGTTAATTTATTTATCTGGTTGGTGTAAATTTCCGATACCTTAAGAATGAAAAATTAATAGAAAGTAGAAAAGATCGATTGCTACTTTCTTGTCAGTTTACTCCTTAGATTACATGCTGATTACATATCGGAGCATGTAGAAGAAAAAAAAGGGGAGGAAAGAAGAAAAATTTTTATATTTCGTGTATATTTTTCTTCTTATAAATAACGATAGTTTTATAGTTCACCTTTGCCCTAGAGCCGAATAAGGTGAATATGTAAGAAGTTAATCTCTTTGTAGCGAACAAACGAGATATAATTATAGCTGGAAGTATCTTCTACACTTAGTGAATGAATTGCGAATTTGATCGTAACCGATAATTCTTAATTCATTTTCAATAATAAATATATATATAGAATTTAAGTCAAGTTCAAAAGTAACTGGACAGAATTCAACAATATAAATGGCTACTAGGTATTAGAACCCATCGCTGTCATTCAATAACCTATAATCCAAGACTATACATGTCTATAGAGGTTATATATGAATATATGTTGAGCCTGGAACACACTAGTAATCCGACACAAAGTCTACGAAACTACTGCCCGGTGGAATTTCGTTAGAATGACCTGGCACTACTCTACGAAGTGCCTCCCGATGAAATTTTCGTTAGAGCCGGAATTTAAACGCTGTCTAGCGAATTAAAGAGATAAAACATCATTTGAATGACCTGGCACTAGTCTACGAACTGCTGCCCGGTAAGAATTTTGTTATAGTCGGAAGTTTAACTCTTTCTAGCGGATAAAAGAGATAAAACATAAGTTAATTTAAAATATTAATGGAATTACACACCTATAATAAGTCAATGGAATATTAAAAATTCTAGTCTGATTTGGGAAAGACTGTACAGAATTTTTTTGTATAAAAAGTTATTATGTATTTCACTTAATAACCTATATCCATTGACTTAAACGTGAATGGAGCTCTATGAACGATAATAGATTGTTCGGGAATTAGTAATCATTATTTTGACACTAGTTACCCGACACAATGACCGGACACTAATATTAGTAACTGTTGCCCGGTAAAGTTACAAGTAATTTGACAAATTGATCGGATAGTAGTATTCGTAACTCTAGTCCGATGAAAAAGGGAGATTATATATGAAAAACTGAGCGGGCACAAGTATTCGAAACTTTTTCCCGAAGATAATTAATTATTAGGCAAAAATTGACCAGACACTTTCTGTAAAAGTTTGCCTGGTGAAAAATCAGAAATAATATAATAATATGACCGGGTATAAGTATCAGAAATATTACTGATACTTTGCCCAGTGAAAAATTTTTTTTTTTTTTTTTAATAATTAGACATAATGACCGGAAGTTAGTATACGTGACTATTTTGTCCGGTGAAATATGTCAGAAACTAAGTCTTTCCAGAAAATAATTAAATTATTGACTGGAGACTAGTTGACTGGTGACTGGTGACTGGGTGACTGATGACTGGTGACTGGGTGACTGGTGACTGGGTGACTGGTGACTGGTGACTGGTGCCTGGTTGACTGGCACCTGGATGACTGGTGACTGGTGCCTGGTTGACTGGCACCTGATTGACTGGTGACTGGTGAATGGATGACTGGTGACTGGTGACTGGTGGACTTAGACTTTATAGGATACTAAGTACCCAAAGATGCCACCTTGATGGGTCTTACCCCGGCAGTATAGCCATATGGGGTGGGGCTCCCATCAGTAAAGAATTGTCTTATAACCCATCAAGGGTTGACAAGTTCTTTACAATCAGCTTCTCCACCATGAGAATCTTTAGCCAACTGAAGATCTCTGCAAACAAAAGTCCAGGAAAAAAACATGTCGTAATTGCTGAATAACCTGGAACGAAAAGAACAAAAATATTCTACATATATAAACACGACTATCGAACCGATCGCGCACGAGCGTTGTGCCGAAAAGCGAGAGTCGCCAAAACGCATGTGGAAAAAGACCAGTCAAAAATACATGAAATCGAAAATTGAAAATTTTAAATAATAACACAGAAAGTGAAAGGAGTGATAAATAAACAAAAGAAACACAAGGATACATAAATTTATCCGTGAGGAAAGAAATAATCCAAATTTCTATCACAGGTAAATAATCCTTGTTGAATTTCTTTGTCCACAGAAAAGAAACTGACACGTGGTCAATTGAGCGGGAAGAGTTACGTCACACAGGTAACTGCCTAAGGGACCTTCTGGTTTAAGACTTTAATTAACGACTGAAAGGTCGTTTTTTCTGTGGAAGGTGTGAAAACAGAATAGAATAGCACATTATCTATAGGTTAATGTATTATGAAGTTAAAATGTTTCATATTTATTAGCAGAGAAAATCTCATGCTCAGCTATGTTTAGCAACAAAGAATTTGCAATCGTTAGTTATTAGGCTGATCTGGGCCTTTGCTGTTTGCAGCCTGAAGACATGTTTTCGCATGGCAAGGGCCACATTAACTATAATGCTGTTTGTGTAAATGGGTACACACAGTTCAAAATATTGTTGTAATAATGCAGACGGGCTAGTCGAAACAAAATCTTCACTGTCATATAAACTGTCAAACAACCTAAAGTGAAAGTCATTTTATCTACATTCTGTGTGAAACAAAAAGGCTGCAGAAGTGTTATGTATGGGAAGTCAAGGGTCCTCTTTCTCAACAAGTGAAAAAAAGAACTCAAACAACCCTAACACTTAAACAGCCTTCATAGATCTTCTTTCATCTGTGCTGGACACAGACAGACAGACAATCATCTCTTCCCTTCAAAACACCTGAAAATAAACTTGATTTAATCATTTAGCCTTGACTGCTCATTATCTCATTTAATGCCTAAAATATTAATCAGCTGAATTTAACATTATTGAAATAAAAAAAAAAAAAATGATTACTGCATTGCTTAAAATCGGATACTTTTAGCAAATTGAAGGCGAAATTGGTGAATGACAAATGAGTGATCAGTTTATTTCCCTCAGAAAATAGGGAATGACATTTTCATTTATTATTCAAATGAAATGTTAAGCCCTAATTCTAATGAATTAATTTTGTGATCTGCACTTATTCAAACTCAGTACCTGTATGCCGAGTGTAAATATATGCAGATAACAAAAAATAATTTATCAGAAGTACGGTTTTGCATTTTATTCGTCATCTGCCTATATTTAAACTGCAAATATATAAGACAGGCAAAACCAATGGGGTTTTCAAGATCAAGTGAACGATGCATGCCCAGGTACACTGCACAGTATATTGTTCACTCTCACATAGTACAGCTTCTACCGTTCAGAGACTGCATGTGAAAATTATGCATCCTCAGTGGACACATCTGACTGATCCAACTCTAAACTCTCCC
This sequence comes from Anodontia alba, assembly GCA_964016985.1. NCBI lineage: Eukaryota > Metazoa > Mollusca > Bivalvia > Lucinida > Lucinidae > Anodontia > Anodontia alba. Next base: position 104,159,584 of record OZ024824.1, read on the forward strand.
ATATACTCATAGGTCCACATTGGGTCATAACTGTGGCAATAGTTTATACAGTTTGTTATTTTTGCATCAAAATACAGGTATTCACTGGAATAACCTCAATGAGGCAATTACAATGAGTACCCACATTGTGCACTTTGGTGCAAAAGTAACCAACTTATTTTCAGAATACTTGCTTTGCCTGGAAATATGTACATGAAAGCCCCTTTTTTTATCCTGAAAAGGTCAAATACTTTACCAGAATATGGCTACAGGTAAATTGTTATTTTGGAGGTAAAATACAAATGTATTGTCACTCTCTCTAATTTCTTCATGCAAATATATGCCACAGTATCTCATAGAGTTATCTCAGGTATCAGGCAAAGATAATTTTAACCTTTAAAGCACCAGTCACAACTGCAGCAGATTTTAGAGAGAAAATACAGACTGGTATTTTCATGTGAATCATCTGCAGACAATTCACACAAAATGTCAAGCCTTGTTTTCTCTGAAAAATAATAAAAAAAATAAAAACGTTGAACTATAATACCCCGCCATTATCGTGTCACGGGCAGATAACTCTGTAAAAATTTGACGAAATTTGCCCATTAGCAATCCCAAACCAGATCTCCATAGTATCAATGCATATACCAGGTATGGTGAAAATCCACTGATGTTTACTCGTTATCATCCGGAAACTAAAAACGGACAGATGGATGTATAACTGACGGACGGACAGACACACGGACGTCTAATGTGAAACCATAATACCCTGCCACTATCGTGTGGCGGGGTATAAAAACAGTAAGGGTTGTTGCTGAGGACCTACAACCATTTTTTTGAACATTTGAAAGATGTTATCTGAACCCCTGCTCATCAAAAGAACAAATACCTTAACCAACCAGTGCATCTGAAGATTGGCTGATGTCTTTGATCATTTCTGCAGAAAGTCTACAAGGTCTGGACAGGTGATGAATGGATGATGAAACTTCCAACTTTCAGGAAGTTGGCTGAAGACTTTGCAGGTAAAAAATATCCTAGATCACTCTTTCTCATTATCTTAAACACAAAAATATTCTTTTCTAAATTAAGTTTTGCATCAGAAATGTTTTTTTTGTTTTGTTTTTAATAGGAGGAATCGCATGCAAAGATAAGGATACCCTCTCCAAGTAGAAAATAACCTTTAATAAAACATTATAGACAAGCACAGAATCAGATCAGCTTGGGCCTCCATATAAATAAGAGCGGGGCTATGCGTTTTACTCTCAGCATAGAATCCATACACTGTCGAGAATTACATGTAGTACAGTCTTTGATTCAACAGCACAGATAAGCAGACTGATCTGAGTCTTTGCAAACCATGTATGTCAGTCATCTTCTATTTTCAGGGTCTTACCATTTATATCCAAAATATTCAAACACTAAATCCCTTACCACTCTCTGGACAAATTGAAGATATTTGTCTCATTTTTCCAGAAAGCAGGATTTGACATGTCATGCAAATTGTCTCCATTGGAGACAATATGCATGAAATGTCAGATCCTCTTTTCTGGGAAAAGTAAGAAAAATATTTCAATATGTCGCCTGCTGAAATCCATTACCTTGTCATCCCAAAATCTGAATGAAATCCTCTAACCATCTGGCAATACAACTAAAATGTGCTGAATGAATGGCAAACAGAACAGACCCTGATCAAACTACTCTTTTAGGTGCAGACTGATCTGGGTCTACACTGTTTGCTCAAGTAAATCTGTGCAAGTATTTAGGATAAATATGGTATTTATTATCTTTATTATCAATCCTTATGATACATTTGTCACCATCACCCTACTAGCCCCTCTAAAATAATAAAAGACCAAAAGCTTAATGTTCCCTCATATTTGGGCCATGCCAGAAAACAGACAATTTTCAACAAGTATGAAAAATGGCAATATAACTCCTTTAATAACCAATTTATGAAGACCATGATGCAATGCATCATATTTAGATAACAACCATCGAGCCACAATATCCCTTGACAAGTTTGCCCAGCACAGATTCAGATCAGCTGTATATGTGTGCAATCTTCTCGGCGGGTTGCAGATAGCCAAGGATGCAATGTTTCTTCATGCAGATGAAGAAACGAAGCCTCTTGATAAGACTGCATGGATGTGCAGGCAGATTTGAGTCTTCATTGAGCACACGTCAGGTTTTCTCACATAGTGGCTCCATATTAAGTTCCATGAATACAGCTTTAAATCCATTAAATCATATCCACAATTCAACATGACCCTCTTTAGATGATTATCCAGTTACAACAAGGTTTAATGACGGAAGCTTCAAAAGAGCCTGACCAGTTGATGACACCAGGAACAGTTGCATGAATACAAAGTTTTGCATTTTAATTTTGGAAAAGCATAGTATCTTCTATGATAATCATAGGAGAATGACCACAATATAACCAGAGCACCTTCTTGTAATAAATGATAATGCTGTAAAGTGTCAAAAATGTAGCTTTAAAACTGAAGAAGTCAATGCACATACAAGTTTTGGACAAAGGGTGAAAAATCCTGTAGATCAGAGATACCTGATCATGGTGCAATATGGTCACCTTCAAAAAGTGCCCACTGATGGTGTGAGAATTTCATGAGGAAGCTTGAAAAATATGTTGTCATTACAAGACTTGGCTGGTTCAGATTATTCTGCACATCATGGCAGCTTTTATCATGTGCTTGTCTAGAGGCTATGAAATTTCACCTCATTATTCAATAAAGCGGTGATAATGGAGATAGTATACAAAAACAGAGTACACACATTGTGACCACAACTTCTTTAAAACATAATACCTTGGATCCAAAGCATAAAAAATGTTAGCTAAACAAAAATCTATGATGCATCTAAACAAAAAATGTATAGATTACATGGAAAATTTTTTTCTATATAATCCATAGCTCTTGATAAGCTGCTTTTTTCAACCAAAAAGTATTGACATTTTCCTTATTTCTCCACAAAAACATGTTGTGGGTACTCATTAGAAGTGCCTCGGCGAGGTGCTTCTAATGAGTATCCACAACATATGTTTTCATGGAAAAATAAGAAAAATATGATCTGGATACCCACCCTTATCAAGGGCTATGTAATCTATACACTTTAAGAGTCCACCTTTAAAGTAAACTGCCTTATATATGAAACCATCTTATAATAAGACATCCGCTAAAGGAAGTAAGGGATAATGCCTTTTTACATTATCCTACGTGACTCACATAGGTCTAGAAAAGAGTGGGTGTCAGGTAAATAGTTTTCTTAGTTCTTGACGAAAACATGTTGTGGGTACTCATTAGAAGCGCCTCCCCAAGGCACTTCTAATGAGTACCCACAACATGTTTTCGTTGAGAATATTTACTATCTTTTTTTTTGTTGTTGATGTTATTTTTTGTTCTCTATTTCCAAAAGATTCCCCTTTCAGAATATTCTGCTCTGAATGGATAGTCAGAAGGGTGGAAGGCTGGAATTCCATTTCAATAATCCCATTCACTTGTTACAAAAACAAACATGCACAAAAGTAGAGAAAATCTTATAACCCACTTTTGTCCTTAAATAATTCATATTTCAATAACGCAAAGTTGTTTTAAAACTGAGATTTCACACGGTTTAAAGATGAAGTTTCAAACCTGTACATGTATACGCTATGTTTCATTATTTCAATCTGATCACATGTGTTAATGCTGATCTGCCTGTATACTTAAATGGGTAAATTTAAGCAAGAAATTGGAGCAAGTCAAGGCTAAATGAACAAGTAATGTTAAAGATGCTAGAAATAATGACAGTACCTTCTTCAACCAGGCCTGTCTCTTTTTATCAGGCCCCATCAACTCAGCCTGAGAAAGTATGTTGGCTCCTGTACTACCTATGAACTGTCCAGGAAGATTCCGAGCGTTAGCCCACTGACTCGCCTGGAAATAAGAGAAAACAAAACAATTTATGAATATCTAGATAATGTTGTTTCAAGGCTACACCTATAGTAACGCCTCTGTTGCATGCATCAGCTCTCTATATCTGTAAGCTATAGAGACTGTCCTCTCACCCTGCAAGTTATTACATAGAAACATATTCCCACGTCAGAACTGATGCATAAATACTGTTTTTAAAATGGTACTGCCTAAATACCATAAATTTTGTTTGAATTCTAAAAAAGAATGTCACTGCTCAAAAAAGAATCGGTGTGTGGAAAATTGCTTTTATAAAGAAAAAAACATCTATGTAGACAGCTGTTGGCAAGCTAAGGATCATTTTTCTATTTAATGCAAACCTAAAATGAAAATGTTTATCCCCCTAAATTTGATTTCAATGCTGAAATAAAAAAAAAAATCATTGAGTACTTTTACCCCTCAGCTTCAGTTTCGATGCAGATTCTAAAAAAAAAAAAAAAAAAAAAAAAAAAAATGCTAAATACCCTTTAGTACCTCTTATCTGGAGCTCTGATATATATTCAAAACTGGTGTATGTAGGGGTATACATTATTAGGAGGATTTTGCAGTTCTGAAACCAGCTTTCCATTCAGTGTAGTTACTGCCAAATTCTCCTCTTTTTTCACCAGTGGCAATGTCATGGGGCTTACATAGTTCCAGTTAAAAAGGGTCTCCTGGTAAGTACTTTTTCTTATTTCTCTAATAAAACATGCTGTCATAGCTACAGATAAGGCACTTTTTTCAACCTAGATGTGTTCTTATGGGGTTTTTTTATTTCTGCATGAAAACCTATGTTGTGGGTACTCATTAGAAGCACCTGAAAGAGGCACTTCTACTGAGTACCCACAACATGTTTTCTTGGAAAAATGAGAAAAATATTTTCCTGATACCACTCTTATCTGGAGCTGTGTTGTCTAGAAGTGCCTCACAGAGGTTTTCTTAAAGAAGTAAGCAAAATTGCAATATAATAATTTACCGTATTCGACCTAATTACCGCACTGTGCGCTTAGGTTTTTCAAAATTACTGGGAACACTATATGTGGAAAAATATGTATCTACCTACTAAGGATACACTATAAAAAAGATCAGAAAAAAGGACTTATTTGATGATGATTATGTGATTGTTTCTGATTTTCTTTATAAAGGCATATGTTGTGGGCACTCATTTGAATTGCATCGACAAGTCGATGCAATTCAAATGAGTACCCACAACATATGCTTTTAAAAAGAAGTAAAGAGAAATTACACTGGCTGTAATCTGAAGACTACGGAATTTCTTGACTGTGCGCTTATAGGGGTATGTGCGGTAATTAGATCGAATACGGTATAACTGAAAATGAGCACCTTATCTAGAGTGACAGCATCAAAGTATATATTTTACAGTGTGTTAACATAATGTGAATCAGTAGAGAGAAAATCAAGTTATTGATCCAGAAATCAATTGTTAAAATCTATAAGGGGACATAACTATTTTAGATATGACATAAAATTTGCTTTCAAAGTGAACATAATCAATATGCCAATACATGAATATTTTATTTGAATAGAAGGAAGTTGCTTTACTGTCAGAGCGGGAAACCAGTTGTTATATTTATCAGAGGCCAATAAGCTAATGTACCGTATTCCAACCTAATTACCACACTGTGCACTTAGGTTTTTCAAACACAGGACACACTCATTTGTGGTCAAATATGTATCTATCTACTAAGGATACACTATAAAAAAGATCAGAAAAGGACTTACTTAATGATGACTATGTGATTTTTTCTGACTTTCTTTACAAAGGCATATGTTGTGGGTACTCATTTGAATTGCATCGACTTGTCGATGCAATTCAAATGAGTACCCACAACATATGCCTTTGTAAAGAAGTAAAGAAAAAAGTACACTGGTGTAATCTGAAGACTACGGAATTTCTTGACTGTGCGCTTATAGGGGTATGTGCTGTAATTAGGTCGAATACGGTACGTAGACTGTACCTCATGTGAATCCAATAGTCAAATGGTGGAAAAAAATGCATAAAATATACAAAAATTTATTAATGTTAAAAAAAACTACATGTATAACTTTTTTCTTATACTCAGCTTATTTTAAATATTAAAATATCCAAATACCAGATTAATTGAACAGGTGACATGATCTTTATATTCTCTTACAAATAAAAACATTTAAACATTGTATTCTCAAATATACACTGAATACCACATTTAAAACATCTTATTCTCTATTCACTGAATATCACAGCTCCAGATAAGGCACCTTTTTCATCTGAAAAGTAGGGATATTTTTCTTAATTCTCTACAAAACCATATGGTACTCATTAGAAGCACCTCGCCGAGGCATTTCTAATGAATACCCACAACATATGTTTTCGTGGAGAAATATGAAGACTGAGGATACCTCTTCTTATCTAGAGCCATGAATATTCTTTAATGCTTAGAATGCTGGGTAAAAATTTCAGACATTTTGAAATATTTTTCTTATTTTTCCCCAAAAATAGGAGACAATTTGCATGAAATGTCAAAGCCTATTTCCAGCGAAAAGTAAGAAAAATATCATTGATTTTTCATCTGCTGACAATTTCTAAGGATTTGAAATGGAATACTCATGTAAGTAATGTTTGCACAAAAGCAAACAGAACTCTTGGTTGCTTAAAACGTAACCTATCATCATGCCCCCAGGATCAAAAGGACCAATCCTAGAGTATGCTAGCCCTGTTTGGGACCCACATGGAATAGTTGTCCAGGAAGAATCAGAAAAGGTTCAGAATTGTGCAGCTAGAATTGTGACTGGAAACTCCAACTTTGAAACTGGAAGTATGACTAGATTCTTGAACAGTAAGGGTGGGGATCTCTTGACAAGAGACGCAAAGACAGTAAACATATATTGCTATTCAAAGGTCTGAAAGGTAGAGCTAGTATACCTTGTGATGACCTTCAACTCCCAAATAGGTGCAGTAGGAATCAGCATCCAATGGCTTAAGAGCCATATGCTAGAACTCACATTTACAAGTACAGTTTCTTCCCAGACACCATTAGGGATTGAAATGCACTCCCTGCTTCTATAATATCCTCTGCTGAAAGTTCTGAGGACCCTGTCGCTAGATTCACATCACTTGTGAGATCTAGAGACTAGTCTACACAATCGTCGGCCCTGGTGAATGAACGTCTATTGATGTATCACCAGTAAAATATTCCGATTCTGATTCCGCTGAATTGGTCCAGAGAGTGGTAAAACTTAATTATCCCTCAAAAGGCTGGGAGAACTATATGTATGATACACACCTTCTTCTGTGCTTGAGTAAGTACAGTTTTTGCTGCTATATCATGGGGATTTTCTGCAAGCTTCCGTACAGCACTCAACCTCTCGGCGATGATTGAACTGATATCCACTGGCTGAAATATTACCAATATATCTACCATATTTATTCTAAGTGTTCAGATAGACAGGACTGAGCAAACAATATACAGTCAAACTGCAGTGGCTCGAACATTTTTGGGACCACTCAAATCTGTTCGAAATATGGGTAGTTCGAGCCACTGTGGGTTAATCATTGCGCCAGGTTAGGAAGCAAAGAGCAATAATTTTGCTAAATCTTTTCCATTTTCTACACAATGATTTTATGTTGAGTGTACTCATCAGAATTGCCTCTATGAGGTGATTCTAATGAGTACACACAACATACGATTTCATGATGAAATAAGAAAATTTCCCTATATATTTTGTTTTCTTGAGCTATCAGAAGAATTTCGTAGGGACTCAAAAACGAGTTCGAATTATCCATGGCATTCGAGCCATCAGTGTTCGAGCCATTGACATTCGACTGTAGTTCAAGATAAGGTATTTTTTTCAACCATATTGTTTTTATTTCTCCATACAAACATATGAGCCAGGGCATGACAAAACCAACAAAATTGCATGTGTGCCCAGCGAAGACTCAGATCAGCCTGTGCATCTGTCCAGTCTGATCATTACTGTACATTCAATGGGTAGCTAAGGACCCAAGCTTTCTTCATGCGGACAGCGAAGACTCTGATCAGACTGGGCGGATGCCCAGGCTGATCTGAGTCTTCGCTGGCCGCACATGCCATTTTGTAGGTTTTGTCATGCACTGGCTCTATGTAGTGGTACTCATTAGAAGCACCTCATTGGTACTTCTAATGAGTATCCACAAGTTATGTTTTCGTGGAGAAATAAGAAAAAAAAATTCAGGATACCCTCTCTGGAGCTTTTATAGACCCAAATCAGATTCCTTAGAATTTGGATCTGACCAGGGTCTACACTGTTTGCCACTCAACCATTGTGTTTTTACATATACAACCAGGTACAGGTAGGTAAATGGATTTGTTCAAATTTTAGGAGTAGGAGTTAAGTTGTCCAAAAATGTTCAGGTAACTATGGTGTGGACAGGCTGAGTAGTATTGTAGTACTGATAAATTGCTCCATAATGTATCTTTCTACACAATGTGTATCTGAAAGGACAACAAAAACTCAGCAACTTTTGGAAATGTCACAAATTACTGGAAGTGTCTATACAAACTGATACTGGAATTTTTTAAGTGAAATGATAGGAGTTTGGTATTTATCCTAAGTATTTGGACAGACAGACCTTAGCAAACTGTAGACCTAGATCAGATGCCACAGGGCTACACTGTTTGCAACTCACCCAGCTGTTTAAGCAAATCAACAGGCCTAGGGTCTACTTGATTTGCTGCAGGTAGTAAAATGGTCTCATTCAAATTACAGGACTAGTATGGTAAAGGGTTAAGCAGTCTGAATTTTTTGGTGTAACAAGACTGTTAGCTATATATATATATATATATATATATATATATATATATATATTTTTTTTTTTTTTTTTCAGAGGAAAAAAGTCTTGGACATTTCATGTGAATCGTCTGCTAGGCAGACGATTCACATGACATGCCAAGATTTATTTTCCTTGAAAAATACAAAATATAAAAAACTTTGTTGACTTTTATGACACATACTTTTATGACATATACACGTACTAAAATGTGAAAGTAAGCACCAGAAGACTGAGCTTTATCATCCTTGTTTGGCTCAGTGAGATAAATCAATCAGTGAAGAGAAACTAACTGTAAAGTTTTACAGTTTGTAGACTTCCTTTTAGGTGGATGCTAATGTGGCTTTTACAACACTCTGGGCATTTTCGGCAGACGGCAAACTGATGATATTTTTCTTATTTTTCCCAGAAAACAGGATTTGACATTTCATGCAAATTGTCTCTGCAGGAGACAATTTGCATGAAATGTCAAATCCTGTTTTCTGGGAAAAATAAGAAAAATATTTCAAAATGTCGTCTGCTGAAAATTTTACCCAGAGTGCTAAGCATTAAGAACATGGACCAACACACAGACTAAAACTTGCACACCTAAGTTGCCCATGCTAATGCAGGGGCAACAAAAATATTTCAATATGTCATCTGCTGCAGTCATGGTATCACTTTAAGGGTTAATCCTATTCCTTGTGAGAAACAATAAACCTACATCTGGTGGTGGGTCCTCGAACACCTTTATTTCCTGTGCTGGTGGTGGCGGTGGTGGTACGCCAGCTGGAACACCGGTACCCAGAGGATTCTGCACTGCTACTGGATTAGCCACACCTAAAGGAGCTGAAATAGATAGAATTTCTGCCAAAAAGGTTGGCTAAAATCAGCAATGGTAGGCACAGCTCCAGACTAGAATTTATCTCCCCCTTTTTGGTGTCACTGTATTGTACATTCAGCAAACATTTATATTAACTAATGAGAGTCCAAGGGAAATAACTCAAAAAGTAAAAACTATGTTATGGTTCTTGTGCTTTGCATGTTGTCTAATGCTGATTGATATTCATATAAAGTTTCGTGAAGATATCTTGAACGGTTTTCAAGTTATAGAGTGGACATGTTTTTTTTATGACTGACAAAGTTCCTAAGGAATAATTCAAAAAGTATATACGCAAGAGTTATGGTTCTTGTGCTCTGCACATTGTCTAATGTTGATTGATATTTACATGAAGTTTCTTGAAGATATCTTGAACAGGTGTCAAGTTACAGAGCAGACATGATTTGTGACAGACAAAGTTCCAAAGAAAATAACTCAAAAAGTATAAATGCAAGAATTATGGTTCCTGAGTTTCTGCAAGTGGTCTAATGTTGATTGATATTTATATTAAGTTTCATGAAGACAGCTTGAATGGTTTTCAAGTAATAGAACAGACACAATTTTGTAACAGAGACCAAGGGAAATAACTCAAAAAGTATAAACGCAAGAGTTATGGTTCTTGCGCTCTGCATGTCGTCTAAAGTTGACTGATATTTATATGAAGTTTTGTGAAGATAGCTTGAACAGTTTTCAAGTTATAGGGTGGACACGAGTGTGACAAACAGATAGGCACCCGCGGGAAAAAACAATATGTCTCCCAACCCTAAAGGAGGGGGGGGGGAGGGGGAGACATAATAAGCGGGGGTGTAAGGAAAATATTTTTCTAATTTCTCAAGAGAATGTTATGTTGTGGTACTCATTAGAAGTGCCTTGATGAGATGCTTTTAATGAGTACCACACGATATATTTTTATGGGGAAATAAGAAAATTGACAGATTGATTGGGTTGAGGTTTTACGACCCAGTCAACCTATTAGAGTCATGTTGAGCACTGTCAGTTTACCTAACCACACTTTTCCTGTACAGACTTAGTCCTCTTAAGTGGTTAACCAGTACTTGTGCACAGTCTTTCGCCAGAAACTGACAACTGCCCTTCTTGAATCAGCGGAAGAGAGGAGATATAAGAAAACTATCAATACTTTTCTGTTGGAAAAAGTGCCTTATCTGGAGCTGTGGTATGGTGTAAGCTAATACTTAGCTCCAAAAATGGGGATAAACGAGTATTGATATTTTTTCTTATTTCACCACAAAAACAGACATTGCGGTACTCATTAGAAGTGCCTCAATGAGGCACTTCTAATGAGTACCCACAATGTATGTTTACATGCAGAAATAAGAAAAATGTTCACCTGATACTCCCTCTTATCTGGAGCTATGATATAGCATGGATGCTGGGATCCACTCTTATGAAATCTTATGAAGAAAGGTTTTGAATTTATTGCCATAACATGTAATAAAGTGCAATGCCAGCAACCAGTGCAGTGTTGGAAGAAACTCCAAGTAGCAAATTATCATTGGTTTTTAGTTTTTAATTTATACTATCTATAACGTAATAGTGCCATTCCATATAAGCATGCAGGGATGGTCACACGGCTAACATGCTTGGAACTTATGCCAAGTTAAGCAATGCTTTGTCTGATTATGTAGGTTTTCATCAGACCATACAGATGCCAGGGTACAGTTCTGGGCTGGTCGCATTTGCATTAAATTACCATTCCGCTGGCTCCTGCATGATGAAACCATGTGACCTAACTGTAACATCACATGACATCATGATGGGAACCCACTTCATGAGAAAAACAAGCTTATTACCATGTTAAATCTTAGTTCAGTAATATGTTATCTTCCACTGAGCTAATAATTTTTTCTGTGTGTCAGCCTTTGAGTTGCATGTGTTCACAGACAAGCAGTTACATCATAAAGCTTTTCACGTTTGTTTTGTTCAAATTTCACACACACTGACATGTTAGGCATTCACTGCTAATATGAATAGATTTAAATATGATCATCAGTCTGTCAGATTGACAGCTACCTTCTTTTAATTTGTAGTTTTAGGGCCCAGTCAACACAGTTAAGGTTATGTCAAGCCAATCAATTAACCTACTCGCGCTTTTCTTTTGCAGACTTAGTCCTTTCAGCAGTTAACTACATGTAGTACTTTGTGAACATACTTTTGCCAGTAACTAACATCTGCCCTTTTGGAATCAGTGGAAGGGGAAGAAAGCCCACGAGAAATTATTGTAGCCCAGCTGGAATTGATTTTGCGACCCCTGGATATGCAATCAGACCCACTACCAACTGCGCCATGGAGCCTGGCTGATTGACAAATACACAAGGAGCTATGTTCACGGTCAACACAAATAGAAATTAACCCTTATCCTGCTGTTCACGACAACCCCTACTTTTGCAAACAGTGTAGACCCAGATCAGATGGCTTCTGAAGAAGCCATCTGATCAGGATCTACACTATCATTCAGTTTGTGAATTTGAACGAAAACATTATATGATGTAATCTGATTGGCTGATAGTCAGAAATGGGTGTGGCTAATTAAATTATTCAGCAGGATAAGGGTTAAATGTGAAACTTACCTGCTTGTGGCTCAGTTTTCTCTACTGGCACCCACTCCTTTTCTCGATGCTGGGAACCACTGGAAACCGGAAACTGCAGTCGAAGCTGTCCCTGCTGGGCTAGTCTCTCAGCTGGAGTCACTATAGGTAACTGCTTCGCATTCTGTGAACAGAACCAACTTCATTTGAAACATAGACATAAGTCTCTATGTTTATATAAAATATAAACTATTCTACACTCTCATATAACCCTCATATCACTTGTACCATGGCTCAGTTGTATCAAAAGTTAATGATTTTAACGTCTCAATAAATTACTAAATTCCAAAATTTGGACTGAAGCATAGTTCCAAATTGGGATTTCAGTCATTAATCAAAACAGTGTCAGTGTAGATCCTGATAAGACAGCTCATTCAAACTATCTCATCAGGATACACACTGTTTTCAAAAGTATCTGTTTTTGTCTAAAGACCTGAAAGGGTTAAACCCCTTTTTCAGAAGGCAGGCAGAAGGATTTTGACAAGTAACATCCAGTCCTCTTGAACTATAAGATAATCTAGTCCTACCTGAATATACAGACAACTCTCTTTATATCGACACTAAATACAATGACAAAATTCGTTACAATGACAGTTTGACTGTCATGAAACCTTTGCTTAAGAGGTAACAATTAGTCACAAATTATGCAAGAATATTGTATTTAATACTTTAAAGAAACATATGTTTTGGATATTTGTTAGAATTGCCTCAGTGAGGCAATTCTAACAAATACCCAAAACATATGTTCTATGAGAAAATAAGAACAAAACAAGATCTTTCTTACATATCAATCTGCTCATTAAGGATTCTTTACAAGAGCAAATTCATTTTAATGGCAACATCTTTGGGAACAAATGTTGTCGTTGTAACGAGGGTTCACTGTACTGATCCAATCCTGACATACATGTATGTTTCTGGGAACATGCATTTCAGCTTCTCATGCAATCACAAATTTACCATTTATAAACAAAAGAAAAAAATATTACTTTGAATTTATCTCTATTTCTTCAAACCTTCCATGCAATAGTTAGAAAACCACTCAAAATGCAATTTCAACGTTGTAGGATGCCATTTGCTTTTTGAATAACATCACTAATGCTGATGACGTCACAATTAAACAGCAGTCTTATTCAATTACTTGCAGATGGCTGATTAGTATAATAATTCAGAAATAACAATAGAAAACAATTATTTTTTAAAAAATTGGCAACAGCACCATGTGTACCGAATTTACCATATGTATTCAATCAGACAGGCCTGAGCAAATAGTGTAGACCCAGATTAGATGCCGCAGAATGTGTCGTCTCATCAGGGTCTACACTGTTTGCCACTCATACACATCGGATAGTAACTTGTACTTGTTCAAATTTTAGAACAAATATGGTAAGGAGCTGAAGTGTCCAAATACTTTGGATAAACATGGTATATAATGGCACTGTATCAAACTATAACTGTATGGTGTCACTAACAAACGGTACCTTGATATCCATGACAATGGCAGCGTCTTTAACCTTGAATGGGTGATGTATCAGACCCCCTTCTTCATCTGAGGCTGGTTTCTGGGTTGCTTCCTCCTCGTCAGAACTAGAGTCAGCATATTTCTTCTTCTCGTCTTTTGATGAGATACGCTTACAGAAGTCTGTAACAGAGCCAACTCGTTTCCAGCAAATTATGACAAGATACATATGATGAAAAAACAACTTTTAATAGGTCATATGTGAACAATCGGCCCAGTTGTTCAAAACTAATGATGTTGTTAGTAAACGTATCGTTAAAACTTTGATTGTTAAATATGGCATCTACGCTAATATTTTTGCTGAAAAATGCGAGTAGCTACTCATATTTTTTCAGCAAAAATACCTGTGAATTTGATACTGTACTTACTAGAACAGTTTACATTTTGACCACTAATGAGCTTGTTAAGATAACGATGCTTTGAACAACTGGGCCCTGGTATATTATTTGAATCACATTCCCCTAGTCTACTTAAAGAGTAATTTTAACATGAATTAAGAACTTAATACAAAGAACCAGAGAGAGAGAGAGAGAGATAGGAGGACTATCAAGATGAAAGAGAGAGAATGAGAGGAGCTCAGTGAGGGAGAGTCACAGCTCCTGATTAGTTGAAAAAATAGCATCTTATCAACAATTCTGAACATGTCAAAAGTAGACTGTGCTGATATGCAGTGTGATCACTGAATATGCCATTACAAAGACACATATTCAAAAGGTGCCATTTATACAATGAGTGATATTTTTTTTTTTTTTTACTTTTCTCAGAAAATTAAGCTGAAAATTTACTCAAATCATCTTATGAGAAGCAGTGCTTGCATTAGGGGAAGTCTGGGAGTCAGAAACTCCCAAAAATTGCCCTGGAACTTCCAAAACTCAATGCCAGGAAGTCTGGGACTCTTAACTTTTAAAGATATTTAGTCATTTATAACAAAAATTTAGAAGGAATTTATGTGCTATAACTAGCTTAACAATGGCAGTTTTACTCCATAAATGAGAGTTTAAGAATATTGAGGCTGAATTTCTGAAAGTGAGTGAAAAAATTTGATCACCAGGACTTCCAGATATTGGAGCTAGGAAGTCCTGGGACTTCCTGATTTTGACAGTTAGTGCAAGCACTGGAGAAGGCAATCATATCAAAAGAATTAATAGATAATTTGCAGAACATTTCAAGCCGATTTTTCAGGGAAAGTATAAACTATTCAAAATGGCCACCTTTGAACCATAGCTCAATATTACAGTAGGAAAAGAAACAATGTACCTGTTAATTCTTCCACTGATTTCCCACCAGATTTGAATGTAACATCAATCTGTGGTCCCTCTCCAGCCTTGGCCATCTCAATAGCATTTTTTCTGCAAATATATCAGGAGCAATTAAGCAATATCATGAGAAAGGTATCCTTATCACATATTCAGATATGGAAGACCCTGATCAGCCTACACAGTAGTAGGGTCAGAGGACTTGATAATTGTTGAGAAGTACTTGGTGATAATTCTGGGATAATTTTCTCAATACCTCCATAAAACATATGTTGTGGGTAGGCATGCCTCTCCAAGGCATTTCTAATGAGTACCCACAATGTATGTTTTCAAGGTGAAATAAGAAAAAATTTCCCAGAATTGTAACTACTGTATTTACCCTAAACATTGGGACACCTTACCCCTTATCATACTAGTCCTAAAAAATTTAACTAGTCCATTTAACTCCCTCTTGATGTGTCTAAAACATGCTGAATAAGTGGCGCCCAACATAGGGTTATTAAGTATATACTCCTCCTTAACAAGTCTTCTGAAGACTAATACCTTTCTTATTTATCCATTTCTCTACAAATACATATGTGGTACTGATTAGAAGCACACCTACGAGGCACTTTTAATGAATACCAACAACATATGTTTTCACAGAGAAATAAGAAAAAATACCAATACTTTTTGGATGAGAAAGCATCTAATCTTGATCTTTGATTGTTGGCATTTCGTAAATTTGTTTTTCCCCACAGTGGTCCATATATCAACCCTTAGTATGCTTAACCTTTGTCCTGCTGAGCCCTGATATACCCTGCCTTTGCAAACAGTGTGTATCCAGATCAGTTGGCTTCAGAAGAAGCCAACTGATCTGGATCTGCACTGTTTGCCATTAAGTATGCAAATTTATTACAACAATCTGGATCAAGTAATCTGATTGGCTGAAAATTAGAAGTAGGCGTGGCATCTTAATTTATTCAGCAGAACAAGGGTTAATACCATGAAACTTGAAGATGACAATGATGATGATTTGGTGTTAAACAATTCTCTCAACATTATATAAGTCATATTGAGAGGATGGAAGGGTGATAATGAAAGCACCATATAGTTCTTGAGATAAATTCCACCAAATTCAAACCCAGGACCTCATAATCTGAAGTTGGGAGCACTAACCACTCAGCCACCCTACATTTCTAGAAGATGACAAACTTGTGATTTTTTTTCTAGTTTGTTTGAGAAAACCAAGCATAACATTCAATATTATCATCTTCTGTGGATATTTAAATTTGTTATCTGCTAAATTTGGAACTATAACCCTTAAAGTGTCAAACGGCAGCAGACATTCTCATTTAGTTTGAAGAGAAAATAATGTTTAACATTTCAGATGATGATTCACATGAAATGTCAAGCCTTATTTTGCTGGAAAAAACAAAACAAAAACATTCTAGAATGTCATCGATTTTGAATGGTAAAAGGTTAGCTTTATAAATCTTACATTGCAATCTCCCGTAGTTTAGCCTTATCAATCTTCAACCTGAGATCTTCCATTTTTTTCTTTTCTTTTGCTATGAATCTGTCCTGCTCCCTGTCAGGAGTTCTGCTTCTTGATCTTCCATATCTCCTCTCTCGTTCTCGCTCTCTGCAAAAAAAAAATGAACCCGATCACATTATTACCACAGTAATGTGATCTGAGACTGTATCACATTGTTTGTTTGTCTTATTTGGGTTTTACATCACTTTCAACAATCTTTAAGTCATATGGTGGCAGTGTCTGAATGTGACATAGTGCTCAATGCTCCCTTTAAGAGTGCTGACTCACTGAAATATCACGCCCAAGTCAAGACATGATATTCTACCCAGTCACATTATACTGACACGGGGCTGACTAGTCCTAGCTCTACTTTCTGAACACTTAGTATTCTTGGTAAAGTTTTCAGCAGATGACAATTTGAAATATTTTTATTTTTCCCAGAAAACATGATAAGACATTTCATGCAAATTGTCTCCAATGGAGACAATTTGCATCAAATGTCAAATCCTGTTTCTTAGAAAAAATAAGAAAACTATAATTTGTCATCTGCCTAATTAGCCTGGAGAGTGGTAAAGATTAATGCTGAGCTCCAAGCAAAAGAGCAACCAACACCATTTTTGAAGTCTTTGGTATGATAGCCAGGGATCAAACTCACAACCTACAGGTCACAAAGCAGATACTCTACTAACTGAGCCACTGTGCCGGTCTGTATCATAAGGTGAGGCTGTTACTAGATCACAGAAACACGAGACACTTGCATCGAGTGTGACCTAGAGATCTGTGAAAATCTAATGCAGCATGCAAATCTGTTCAGTAATAAGCTAGATATGAACAACTGTCTCATTGAAACACCATAATAATACCATCTGAGCCCTATCATAAAAAATGGTCATTATCCAACGTACAAAAGGACAGTTTGATCTCAGTCTAGTCTACACCTTTTGCCATATTGCCACACTATTTTAGACATAGATTTTTCAAAATTTTAGGCCAGTATGGCATGGACATAGGTTCCAATAAGGCACTTTTTTCAACCAGTAAGTACTGATATTTTCTATCTTATTACTCAGCATGGGGCTTCTACTTAGTACCCACAAGATACATTTTCATGGAGAAGGAAAAATATTATGCCACGAACTTCAAATGAATACACACGCACGTTTTTGTGCAGAAATGAGAATTTGTTTGTGTTGTGGTTTTACGGCCCAGTCAACCCAATGGGGTCATGTCGAGCGCGGTCAGTTTACCTAACCACACGTTTACTGGACAGACTTAGTCCTCTAAGCGGTTAACCAGTATTGTGCACATTCTTTCGCCAGAAACTGACAACTGCCCTTCTTGAATCAGCGGAAGGGAGAGAATGACCGTAGAAAATATTTCACGATCAATCTCCACGAAAGAATGTTGCCGACCTCGGCGGGGGTTGAACCAGCGACCTCCTGGTCTCCAGTCGGACGGCGCATCCAACTGAGCCACTGAGGCCGCAGAAATGAGAAAAATATTATGTGGTTACCCCCTCTTTTTGGAACTATAATGGGATTTAAAAATGTTTAAATATTTAGGGTATATACAAAAGGCAGATAGCATTATGTGTGTATGCACTTGTAGCATTTCATGTGTCTGCCACTTGATCAAGAGACTAATACTGGAAAGATTTTGGATATATAATTTATCTGAGTTAGTTGGAAGTTTGCTTCTTTCACCACCCCCCCCCCCCCCCCCACACACACTCTATTAACCATTAGGTCAAGCCTTTTGGCAGACCTGCTCTTCTTCGAATTTTATTTAGGCAATGACCCGCATAAGTTCAGGGCTGACAGCCTATGCCAGAGCAATGGAATCTTTCTGTTCCTATATTTAGAGTTCCTTTTATTGTCCAACATTTCTGGTTCTCATATGAAATACAGGAATGTGGAGATACTTGAAAACACTTAACTATACCAACTCCTACCAACCGTGTGACCATCTACCAACTGTGTACCAATACACCAGTATATCCAGGTATGGTAAATGTCACTTTATTCCATACTTTTTGGTCTAAGTTTTACTTTTTACACAGTTGTTTCTTAAAATTTACTTTGTGGAATGGCAAACAGTGTAGACCCTAATCAGACTGCTCCATCAGGAGCAGTCTGATTAGAGTCTACACTGTTTGCAACTTTGCAGGTCATTTTGTCATCACATTTGGTGTAGGATATTTTAGGACATTTATCGTAAATGATTTCTTATTTTGTCAAGAAAACAAGTTGTGGCAATTCTAATCAGCATCTACAACATGTTTTTGTGTTGTAACACTCACCTTCTCATATACGAGTATGCATCAAAATTTCCGTATCTACTTCTCCAAAATGGATCTGGACTAGGTGACCTTCTTCTACGAGATCTTGACCCTGAACGTGACCTTCGATGTCTTGACCTTGATCTGGATCTCTTGATTCGTGATTTTGTCTTAGACTTTGATCTTGACCTGGACTTCTTCCTACGCTCTCTTGATTTTGACCTGGACTTCTTTCTACGCTCTCTTGATTTTGACCTGGACTTCTTTCTACGTTCTCTTGATCTCGACCTGGACTTCTTTCTTTCTCTTGATCTTGACCGTGACTTCTTTTTACGTTCTTTTGATCTTGACCTGGATTTTCTATGTTTCTTCGGTGACTTTGACCTGACACAGAAATAATTATTCCCTTATCTTTGTTTCAGTCAACAGCCAAAATAAATTTACTTGCATTTGTTTTGTTTTTTTCCATCTCATATCTTTCTTTTATTTTTTTCTGAGAAAATATTGCATAAACATCATCAGTCACATAAACATCATCAGTCACATAAACATCATCAGTCACATAAACATCATCAGTCAGGAGTATAACTTCTACAGGTTAAAATTATTTCCACACAACAGAGTTAACAATTTTGCTACAGTTTGTGGACTTAACTTGTTTCAGTTATTTTTTATATTGTGCCATTTCTTCACATTCTGATTGTAGACTTACAGTAATTTTCATGGGCCACTGGTTAATTTTGTATGAAAGATCTGTTACATAACTTTATGCTCAAGCAATAAAATTTAGTACACATCTTCCAGAAATGTGTACCCAGGGCCTTTGAAGTTAATGAAAAAATATACTTTTTAACTGACAGCTGTTATGACAAATAACCTAAATAAGTTAAAACCTTCAGCAAAAGGAATATTAACTCCTTCACTTTGGAAGGGAGAGAAGTGATGCTCCTGACTGATCATCAAAGACGCCCCTCATGAAATCCTATTTTGATCTTTCTTTGAAGTGTGTCCTCATTAAGTGGATAAAATCACTACGTTTTTTTAATAATTATGAAAACCAGGAATTAGGCTGGTACATTACATGTTATAGCAATGACATATGCTTCAAAGCCAATACCAGAGATTTACATGAACTGAGGAACTGGTTCAGAAATATGAAACTTACATTAAATGAATTTGGGCAAATGACCAGGGGTCCAGTATACCCCTAGCTGATGCCATCGCCAAAGCTATAAATCTAAATATATATGTCCATGGCCTTGTTGTTTTGTAAGTTTGTTTGCGTTGAGGTTTTACTGCCCAGTCAACCCAATGGGGTCATGTCGAGTGCGGTCAGTTTACCTAACCACACGTTTACTGGGCAGACTTAGTACTCTAAGCGGTTAACCACTATTGTGCACATTCTTTCGCCAGAAACTGACAACTGCCCTTCTTGAATCAGCGGAAGGGAGAGAATGACAGTAGAAAATATTTCATGATCAATCTCCACGAAAGAATGTTGCCGACGTTGTTTTGTAAGGCGTGCTGCAATAAGCTGTCAAATGTCAACTGATTTGAGCTGCCTTAACCCTTGTCCTGCTGAACCCAGATATAGCCTGCCTTTGCAAACAGTGTAGATCCAGATCAGATGGCTTCTGAAGAAGCCAACTGATCTGGATCTGCACTGTTTGCCATTAAGTATGTGAATTTATACCAACAACCTGCATCAAGTTATCTGATTGGCTGATAGTTAGAAGTGGGTGTGGCATCATAATTTATTCAGCATGACAAGAGTTAATTTTGCAAAGTACATCAGGACACTTTATAGGAATATTACCGAGATCCAAAGCAAAAACCATGTTAGCAAAACAGCCGTGGGGTCCACCTTTAAAGCATCTTATTATGAACCATCTTATAAAGAGGTTACAATTTTTTTTTTTTTTTTTTTTTTGTGTTGAGGTTTTACGGCCCAGTCAACCCAATAGGGTCATGTCGAGCGCTGTCAGTTTACCTAACCACACGTTTACTGGGCAGGCTTAGTCCTCTAAGCGGTTAACCACTATTGTGCACATTCTTTCGCCAGAAACTGACAACTGCCCTTCTTGAATCAGCGGAAGGGAGAGAATGACCGTAGAAAATATTTCATGATCAATCTCCACGAAAGAATGTTGCCGACCTCGGCGGGGGTTGAACCCGCGACCTCCTGGTCTCCAGTCGGACGGCGCATCCAACTGAGCCACCGAGGCCAGAGGTTACAATATTACATGATAACAGAGGTGATTCTAAAGTAAATCATAAATATTTTCTTTTGTATAAGTAGAAAAAAAATATTTAAATATCTAGATACCCAGCTTTCCTGTAGCAAACTTACCGTGACCTGGGTGTAATTGAGACCTTTCTTTTGGAACTACTTTTATCTTCCTTCACTACAAGCACAGACTTGTCCTTCTCATCCTCTTTATTTTTTTCTTTTTCTTTATGTTTCTTTTTCTTCTTATGTTTTAATTTCTTCTTTTTTCTCTTCTTTTTTGATTTATCCTTTTCTGTTTCTGATATAGAACCTGTCCCTGAAACTTCACCAATGTCATCATCGTCATCATCATCTTGGTCATCCGAGCTACTGCCAGATTCATCAGATTTCTCTGATGACAGAACTTCACCTAAGCAACAAAAATTTAATGGTAAGCCATGAAATAAGTATATAAAGGCTCTCACTAGGATTTTAAAAGTAGGAGTCTGGGACACTTCTTTCATAAAAAGTAGAAGTCCCAGTCAAAAAGCAGAACTGCCACTCCCCAACGTTAGGTGTCCCATCTTGTTAGGAGTCCCATCTTGTTAGGAGTCCCATCTTTCGTCATGTATCCTTTAATATCCTAGTGAGCATGTCTCACTAACTTTATTTCTCATTACGAAAACATGCCTATTCAAATATACTGAAAATTTCACCACCAAAAACTGAAAGTTTTCAGATAAAAATTCTAATATTTTTTTCATATTTCTGCTCAAAACATAGATTGTGGGTACTCATTAGAACCGCCTTTGTGAGGCGGTTCTAACGAGTACCCACAATCTATGTTTTTGAGCAGAAATAAGAAAAATAATGTATACCCCTGTAAACCCCAGTTTTACTATATAAAAGTGGGGTTTAAGGGGGTCAAAATTATATAGGTATGTTTTCGTGATGTATACAGCATAGAGATGAATTCATTTTCCTTATTTTCACATTTTTTTTTAACATGATTTTTTCTCCCAATTATTTTGGTCTACTTCTATTTTAATTTACATTCCAAGAAATGCATGGAATGTATTTGAAGTCATTTTCACACGTCCCGATGTCCTTAACTAACATAATCTATCAGGCATGAAGCTGGCCCAGAAAATTAGGGAGATGTCTGCTCAACCAAAAAAATAGAAAGAATTTTGTTGTGTTGAAGTTTATGTCACACCTGCACACTATAATGTGAAAACAAGCTACAGAAGAGTGAGACTTGTCATCCTTGCGAAAAAAATATGAAGACGTCTTCTAAGATTAAATAGATGTGACAATCCCAACCTACATGTTCTTTACTCATAAAGACTGCCACACTATTACAGCAAATTTCCATTTATCTATGTACTTATGTCCACCCTAGCGTCCGTCCTAAATGATGTCTAAAAAACTGTATAACTTTTCAAATTTTCGGTGAATTTCGATTACTGGTTGGTTGATCTCACTGAACTAAACAAGGATGATAACTCTCACTCTTCTGGTGCTTGTTTTCACATTTTAGTATGCTGGTACATGTACATTACAAGCTTCAACAAAGTTCTTTCTATTTTTTAAAGTATAGTAGTCTATGAATTTGGTTTTTTATTTCAATTGTAACATTCCTTGAACTCCTCCATCATTTGCCTCAAGTAGGGCAGATATTTGTGTTTTCTGGTTTCTATAGTAAAAAGTTTGAGGAGCATTTCTCAAGAACTATGAACTAATCCTACCAATGGCACCCCTCTTTCATTGCTTTTTCAGTTAGGTTTGGTATGCTAACCCCACTCAAGAAGTTTGTTACTGTGGCACACAGTGTGTAATTATTTTTGAAGTCACAAAATTTGTCTCCCTTATAAAATGGCAATTCGGGGAATTATGTTTTTTGTGAGCAGTGGCAATTGTAACTTTCAGGAGCAGTCTTATCTAGGTTTGCAGTTTTGATCTGTTTGCATATGCCATTTTGTCAGAGTCCTTAGAGCACGAAATTTTAGGATATTTACTATAGCCACAAGCTCTGTCTGTGCAAAATTCACAAAGAATACCTTCACTCCCATATCCAGGGCTGTGGAAATACATTGTACCATGCCTGACTTGTCCAACTTGTCCCACTTCCCTGAGGACATCCAACAAGAAATTTCAATTTTCTAATCCTGGGACAAGGACTTCATAGCTCTAGCTAAGAAGAGCATCTAGATTCAGTCAATTTTTGGGCAAGTAAATCTTGGTTTGACAAGTGGATTTGACCGTTTACTTGTCCATGGACAAGTATTAGAATTTGATATCTGATATCTAGTTACTGTAAATGTCCTAATATTCCGAACACCAAAGTGTCTGACAAAATGATATATACAAACAGTGCAGACCCAGATCAGTCTGATCAGGGTCTACACTGTTTGGCATTCCATTAAATATTTTAAGAAACAGCAGCTTTAAAAACAAAATTTAAGCCAAAATAGTATGGAATAAAGTGTTCGAAATTTTAGGACATTTACCGTACATGATTACCTTCTTCTAATCTTTTGCCTTTTTTATGAACATCTCCAGATTTAATTAGTTCTGTACTTGTTAAGCTAAGTTTTATCCCAAAATTCTTGAAACCAATGCTTGTCTTTTTAGAGTCTCCTTTCATAGGAGCTGTAATTTCACTTTCACTATTCTTGTCTCTTTTTAGGGGAGGTAAGGGAGGGCCATGTTCTGTCTCTTCTCTTTCCTTCTTTACTGAAACTACTACACTTTCACCATTAGTCTCTGTTCTTGTAGGTACTGCACCAATATCCATTATTTCTTTATCAAGGAATTTATTCAGTTCTTGAACAGATTTTGCTGCTTCACTATGACCAGTACCCTGTCCCCGCTCCGAATCAATTTCTTTCATTTTTTTTGCTATGAAGTCTTTGAAGAGGTCATCAACAATATCTCCTTCTTTATTCTCTGTACGCTGTTTTTTGAAGTTATTAAATTTTTCAGCAGCAGTAAGTTCTCTACCTCTCTCTGACTTTCGTTTGCTCTTTTTGCTATCATTATTGTCTTTACTGTCTGGCTCCACCTTTATGGGCTTTTTCTTTACCAAGTCCCTTAAACTGTTGGTAATAACATCTGGAGAAATATCCATCCTGGACTTTTCTTCTGCTTAAAAACTTTGAAGTAATCTGATTGTAATAAACAGATTTGGAAAACTTCAATCTTGTCAACCTGGAAATAAAAGAAGGAACTATTATTACACATTGTAATTTTAGAAACTTGCTTAACCGATGATATATCACCATAGTTGCAGATAAAGCACTTTTTCAACCAGAAATTTAGTTGTTTTTTTTCTTATTTCTGCATGAAAACATATGTTTTGGGTACTCATTAGAAGCACCTCATTCTTTTTTATTTCTGCATGAAAACATATGTTTTGGGTACTCATTAGAAGCACCTCATTCTTTTTTCTTATTTCTGCATGAAAACATATGTTTTGGGTTCTCATTAGAAGCACCTCAATGAGGTGTTTCTAATGAGTACCCACAACATATGTTTTCATGCAGAAATAAGAAAAATATTACAAATGTATGTAGATACCAAATATTACCCCCTCTTGTCTGGAGCTGTGAGTATCGCTCAACATTGTAGGGGACAACAGTAAATATCTTTTTTAAATTCTAATCATCTGCTAGAGCTGTTTTGTTGATAAATTGATTTAGCTCTTTAGCACACTCTGGTCAAATTCAGAAACTCAGTAACTTATCCCCATAATCCAAGAAAATTTGACATTTCATGCTAATTGTCACTTTTGGCTGAATTGTCCAATGCATTTCTTCTGACAAAAATAATTCAAAATGCGACCTACTCAAAGCTCCAGATAAGAGGGGTATGCACATATTTTTTTTATTTCTCCATGAACACATCCACTGTTGGTATTCAATGGAAGTGCCTAGCTGATTGCTATATTGAGTATTCACAACATGTTCTTGTGGAGAATTAATTAACCCTTGTCCTGCTGAACCCAGATATACCCTGCCATTGCAAACAGTGTAGATCCAGATCAGTTGGCTTCTGAAGAAGCCAACTGATCTGGATCTGCACTGTTTGCCATTCAGTATATGAATTTATATCAACAATCTGGATCAAGTAATCTGATTGGCTGAAAATTTGAAAAGGGTGTGGCATCTTAATTTATTCAGCAGGACAAGGGTTAAAAATTTCAGGACTTTTTACTGAAAAAATAAATAACTTTACATGGAGGTATTTTACTGAACTCTTTTCCCAGTATGCTAACTGCTAAGCATTACATGTCATGATGTGTGTCTATACTAATGCATACCTTCAGACAAGTGGAATATTCAGAAGCTAATTTGAGTTAAATCATGAGAAAAAGGCTCTTTAGAATATAGGTGTGCAAAAATACTGGTACATCTGTATACCGCAGTATTTCTTTGGCATGGAACATACCTCTGTAAACTTGCCTGTACCGTGGTATACTGGCAATTCTATTTTTAGCAAAAGCGTGTTGTAGAAAACCATAAATCTCAAAAAAATTGAAACAGTTGAAGTTGAAACAGCTTCAAATGGTGTGCTTTGTTTATAAGTTACTGAATTATATTTGCAAATGGTAAGCCTTAATGTCTTAGGCAATAGGTGAGGTTAAATAATTATACATGCATCATACTTGTAAATACATGTATATTCAACAATAAATGTTGATACTTTATGAAAGTATACCAGCGGTTATAGGGATGTAAATAAGTACGGCGTTATAAAATTGATAATATGGATAAGCTGTTAAACCTATAGATCATCAGATGATGGCACAGCAACCAAATGGCCACTACTGCTAGCAATTTCACAATGACCTCTGCAAAATTTAATACTGTTGCCGTATACTATGGTACGTACCACGGTATTCTGCTAAATACCTCGGTATACTGTGGTACTTTATGTTTGGCAGTACCCAAACTTACTTTTAACTGTCCATGGAATCAATCTCTTCTCTCTTCTGAAAAGAAACTTTTCTCAAATGAAACTGTTATATTTTTCTGAAAAAAAAAAAAACATAGGTAATTATACTGTCTGATAAACGTAAACAACAATTTCTGCCATCCAATGGGAGCGAGGCTAGAATGTACTTTGCGTTAAGGCCTAGCTGTCAGCCTTTTTGGATACCACTGAGAAAAGCAAGTGAGTGGGGTAAGGTACCATGAATTAGACTAGAAGCAGTGGGTTACTGACACATATATTGATTCAGCAACCTAAATGGGCCTTTAATATTTATAAATATTAAAGGCCCATTTATATAAAAGGAAAAAACATGTTGTGCTTGTTTTTTAGAGCAAAAACGTTTTTGCTCTAAAAAACAAGCACAACATGTTTTTTCCTTACCTTTCATGAAGGTAAAGTTCACTACTGTAAATGTCTGTCTTACTATATTCCACAAAAAAATTATAATATCCAAAGTAAAGTCTTTTCTTCCTACATGAACCAAGGGATATCCATTTTTCACCATCAGTTATTTCAAAAGTGTAATTTAAAGTCAAAGAGACACACCCTATATTTGTTTTTACACCATTAGCAAGGACCTAACATACACAAGCCAATACATAAGAGTAGTACCTTCTACACACAGGTAGTTCAGTATGGTTGTACAAATACCATCACCAGTAAAAACCAACACAATAGAGCTATCCTGCAGAAAGCTGTCTTTTGACAGACATGTATGCTAGGACTCAGATTTATCATTAGCCTTCACTGAGTGCTTTAAGGGTTGCTAATCCAATGAGTGTCTAAAAGCAACCAGCAAAGCCTCTGATCATAGAGACATTCTCATGGAATGAATGAATGATCAAATGATCAAAGGTGGACTGGTGTATGTGTGACTGGATGGGTAGAATGAAGGAAGTACTCTCAAATGGATGCACCAATGTTAGGGGCTAACTTGAATGAAAATTAACAAAGTGGAATAGGTTCTATTCTCTTTTCTAAAACTTTCTACAAATATTTTTTTCTAAAAGTAGTTGCCCAAAAAAAAAAATAGAAAGAAAAAGAAAAAAGTAACATGTCTGTAAATAATCTTGATTAGATTTATTTTTTTTTTTAAAAAAAAAAAAAAAAGACAATATCTGTGTTGGTTGCACCGGGATTATACCTGCTGAATAAGATCTGCTTTTGATTCTTTTTGGCAGTTTCAGCATTTCATGTTCCTTCCAGTGTTTCTGGTCACTTTGTTAAGTCTAGGTACCCCTTATGACATGCAGCCAGCAAAGATACATATTAGTTTGCACATCTGTACAGTGTAATCAGAGGCACTATTTACATTTGGGCACAACTAGACTTCAAGGGGAACATTTGATTCTGATTTGATATCACTGAAAACTTTCATTCAATCCACGTAATCAATCTGTACATTGTGTATATGCTTACAGGGTGAAGTCACAGTTTTCACTATCAAACAACTTTTAAAATAAAAACAACTGACAGTATCACATTTAACACACTATGCAGATAAAATAAGCCTATTTATCGATAACAATCTGGACTTAAAACGTTTCAAGTCGGTGGCAAGAACTCATCCACCGTACAAAACTTTTTCCTTACACGCTTTGTATGCCCGGGCGAACAGACTATAAACAGATCCGCGTGTAAAGAAAAATATTGCATTGCTCGACTTTATGGTTCATGGATCATGTCTGAAAACAGTGTTGCAGAATTGAAGTTTGTATAAATCAATTACTAAAGCAAAGAATTCACATGATCGGTGTGTATAAATATCAAATTCTTGTTACAATTTCTTCTCCAGCCTCACGGAAGTGACCTAACAACATTAACACGAGGAATCATTCTATTAACAAGTAATTTGGTGACAATAAAAAAAAAAAGAAAATGATTATTTTCCATCATTGGTGCTTTCAAACTATTTCATACAATCTGTTTTCAACTATTTAGTTAAGCGAAAATTCAGAATTATAAATGTTATCAAAAAAGTCATTATCTTTTACCCGTCGGAACTATGTGCCGAATTATTTTTTTTTTTGTGAAAAGGCCCTCCTCTTCCATTTTCGCCAACTTTCACTTTACACAGCAATTACACAGACTTCAGCAGCTGAAAATTATCTCCAATGGTGGCTTTCCTGAACAATGATCCAAGGGATGATTCTCAAATGATTGTGCTTCATGAAAAGAGTGTTTCTACGTCCATGCATTCAGTGCTTACATTTTTGTTTTCTTGTTTCAAGATGGCAAACTCAACACGTGTAACTATACCTGTATGCTTTACGTTATTTTGTTAACAAGAGTCAGTTTCTGATAAAGTCTCCCTTGATTCACCTATATATTTATATGAAACTGCTGACGAATGGCTTGTGGCCTGAAAAGGGTGGGGGGAGGGAAATAATTTAACCATGGTTTGACATTTTGTGTATTGTTTTTCATCCCGGGCAGTGTCTAAGTGTGTTGTTGCAAACATACCATTTGACAGAAAGTATTACTATTTGACATTAAAATATATTGTATGTTCAATGAACTGGTATGCTTGGGTCCATCAAATTATCCCAAACCACCCCAAATAGTTATTTGTGACTTATATACCTAAGAAATAATCACAGTGAACTTTCTAGTTTCTTAAGACTTTTCATCATTGAGGAATACTGACAGTAAAGACCAGTAAAATGGTCACAATTGGTGTCAGGTGTCTCCAACTTGGCTGATAAAGGGAGAGGAACCTTACAAAACTTTGGTCAATGTAACCTTTTAAGCCCCTACAAATGAGCTTTGTCTTAAATTGGATGTAAATCAATAATACAAGTGCAGAAAGTCAATGAATACATTTTATATATACAAAAAAAAGTGGTTTAGGGTGTTTGGGGTGGTTTGGGGGTAATTCGAAGGACCAGGTTTGCTCTGTGTGCTTCAGTCTCACACTGACACCCCACCCACTTGGAGCCGACCAAGTTTTCAACAGTTAGTCCTTAAAGACTGAAATATACTGAAAGGAAAAAGAAACGCAGGGTAAATTTTATTCCTAAATTTCTCTAAGTTTGAAAAAGTTTGTTAAATATTTTACTATGATTACAAAACGGTACATGTATGGAGCAAAATTTCCAAATTTCATTGGTTTGTGATCAACAAGTCTCGAGTTACTGAAGTTCATTGGTAGCTAACCCCCAAATCTTGAAATCAAAATCAAACTGAAAATCAATATCGGGTGTGCCCCCCTCTTGCTGCCGTTGCTGCCCTAATTCTCCTTTGGATAGAGTTAACCAAAGCTAGGTTCACTATCGCGCAGATGGTCGACGTCCTGTGTACAGACGTCGCAGAGAACGCTTTGCCGACGCCTGTATTGTCGAACGGGATCGGTTTTTAGGTGGCTCCTTTGTGGTCTGGGGAGGCATTGCTCACGGGATAAAATCACAGATGATTATTGTTGCAGGCAATATGACCGCAGTAAGGTATAGGGATGAGATCTTGCGTCCTGTTGCAGTCCCGCTTGTGCAACAACGTAATCTGATTTTGCAGCAGGACAATGCCCGACCACATGTTGCCCGAGTTTGTCAGGATGTCCTGGCAAACAATAACATCGCACCACTAGCATGGCCACCGTGCAGTCCAGATTTGACTCCAATAGAGCACATGTGGGATGAGCTGGACAGAAGGGTTAGGGAGCGCCAAAATCGCCCCGCAACTCTCGCACAACTAAGGAATGCGTTGATCGATGAATGGAATAACATCCCGATGCGAACTGTCAGTGCTTTGGTTAACTCTATCCAACAGAGAATTAGGGCAGCAACGGCAGCAAGAGGGGGGCACACCGGATATTGATTTTCAGTTTGATTTTGATTTCAAGATTTGGGTGGTAGCTACCAATGAACTTCAATAACTCGAGACTTGTTGATCACAAACCAATGAAATTTGGAACTTTTGTTCCATACATGTACCGTTTTGTAGTCATAGTAAAATATTTAACAAACTTTTTCAAACTTGAATGAAATTTAGGAATAAAATTTACCCTGCGTTTCTTTTTCCTTTCAGTATATGTTCAATATGAAAAACGAAATAGTCTAAATGCAACGCAACACAGGCCTATCTGTAGTCTCTTCAAAAGTCCTTCACAGCATCATTAAAGAATGAATATCAGTATATAAAAATAAATGTAAATCAATAATAAATAATAAAAATAATCAGCAAAATATGACTTCCGGGAAGAAAAGGGAAGAACATATTGGTCAGAGCGATTTCTGCTGAAAGTATATATCGTTGTATGTTACTTTCCCTTGATCATATTCTTTACCGTAGAGCTCACTTCGTTCGCAACGTGTGGAGAGAAGAATGTATTAGATAGAAAAGGAAATGAACTCTACGTTATACAGAACACTTGCTAAGCTTTAACAAACTGTTTGGACGTTCATTTGACGTTATATTAACATAGAAGTAACGTTACGTTGATGACGTCGGTTGCTAGGTAATAGGAAAAAATGGAAGTCGCGTTTTCGTATGGGCTCAGTAAAATTTGTATAAACTGTTATTAAACTAGATTGTTTCAAAGGAATTTATTCATTTTGATGTTGATTCCATAATCGGGAAAACCTAAACACCAAAAAATTGGTAGCAGAGCGAGGTTGCAACATTCTATCGAGGACAATTCGTTTCAGAACAAAAAAATGGCGTCAGCGGAACGCAGCAACGGGGATGATTGGGGCAAAATCGGCAACGCCGCGGGAACAAACATGGATTATACGGACATGGAAACATCGTTAAAACTGGAAAAGTCTCGCGCTAAATTGACATTTACACGTCTCAAAAACAAGTTGATATTCTTAGTGGAAAGTGAAGGCATCGGAACTAGCCGCGAGGTACAGGAGGCTTGCGACAATTTGGATAACAGCTTAGAGAGAACGATGAATGTGATGACACGATTATCGGGACTTTATATGAAATATAAGGAAAGGGAAAAAGCCAAGAAGGTCGCTCTCGAGACGGATAAATTAGAGGACTACAATTCTGCGTACGACGTAGCAAGACATTATCTTCATTAGCTTAAAGGGGAACAATCAAGTGAAACATCAGAAATTCTGGCGATCAACTTGCTCAATAGAATGAACATTGACGATAACTCGGGGACATATCAAAAGCAAGAATCAGCTGGTTTACAAGAAACCTCGAAGAAGGTAGGATTTATCGATTCTATAGATAATAACCATGGATTTGAATCAGTGAAAGATACAGGACTGACAACATGCATTGAGACCGAGTCGCAGCATATATCAGAAAAACAGCAAAGAAATGCCGGTATTATGAACTGGGTCGCTAATAACATGGCCACACCTAAGCAACATGAAAAGCCCCAAGAATACAGCAGTATGAGTCCAGAAGGAAATCAAACCACAATGAATGCACAGGCTGTGCCATTCGAGCCGGCGGCGAGCTACACAGCCCCTTCCATTGGGCTTGATATGTGGCGACAACTCAAACGGGTGGAGATACCAACATTTTCCAGCGACAAGAAACATTATCAAAGTTGGAAGGCAGCTTTCCTGTCTTGTATCGACAGCGCCCCCGCCACAGGAGAGTACAAGCTGCTACAACTTCGCAAGTATCTTTCTGGAGATGCTCTCAAGGTTATAGACAGTCTTGGGCATTCGGCCACAGCATATGAAGCTGCAAAAGACAGATTAGAGCGGAAATATGGCGGAAGGCGTCGGCAAATCGCGATCTATCTGGAAGAATTAGAACAGTTCAGACAGATACGACATGGTAATGCACGAGACATAGAAGAGTTTGCGGATCTTCTTGATATCGCCATGATAAACCTAAAAGAAGCCGGTCAAGATTATGAGTTGCGTGATGGTTCTCTTTATACCAAACTACAGCGCAAGTTACCAGAAACAATGCTAACGCAATACCATCGCTGGATTTTTGAAAGTCACAAGGATGAATCGGTTATGACCTTACGGACGTGGGTACTCCAAGAGGCAGAATTCAGAACAATCGCATCAGAGACAGTTCACGGCTTTACTGGCAGAATGGCTAATAATGCTCCATCACGATCTGTACCTAGATATGGAAATCAACGGACATTCTTTGGAGAAATAAAGGACAAAAGGAGCTTGCCTAAACTTATTTGCCGGGAATGTGGAAAAGAGCATGGTATATGGGGCTGTCGGATATTTGCGCAGAGGAGCGTTCGAGACAGATGGAACATAGCAAAACGACTGCAGCTATGCTATCGGTGCCTCGGCGAGGAACATCAGGGCAAATCATGCCCACGCAGTCGAACCTGCGGACTGGACGGTTGTGCCGATATGCACCATAGGTTACTTCATAAGCAAAAGACGGTCGAACAAAGGGCACCTGTAAAAGAAACAACGGCAGTAAAGCGTGCAGAAGATAATGGTACTTCGAGAAATAGGCGTGCAGAGCAGGACAACGTATCAACAGACCGGGCTACTTTCCTCACGGAGGGGAATTATCCAGCACAAGAGACAACAATGGTGGCGCAAAGCGGCAAAAGACCAGAATTTGTTGGTTTACGCACGGTGCCTGTCATTCTGATAAATGGAGATCGTTCGCTCAGAGTAAATGCATTACTTGACGACGCTAGCACGAAAACCTACGTGAATGCAGATGTAGCAGACGAGCTAGGCCTGCAAGGAAGAACGGAAAGGGTCAAGGTCAATGTGTTGAATGGTCAGATCGAGACCTTTGAAACAAAACCTATCGACGTCACACTACAGAGTGTAGCAGGCAATGTGAGCATGAAGATCAATGCATATACAGTTAATAAGGTTACTGGGAACATGCCTGTTGTGGATTGGAATAGGTACAAGCAACAATGGCCTCATCTAAGAAATATTGATTTCCCAGCTTCGTCAAGGAAAGTCATTGTCGACGTGCTCATAGGGCTGGACTGCGCTGACCTTCTCTACGCCATTGAAGAAAGAAGAGGAAAGCCGGGAGATCCCATAGCCAGACTAACACCGCTTGGTTGGACATGCGTAGGAAGCCCGGGCACATATTACGAACCTACTCTGCAAACAAACTTTGTCTATACTTACTTCTTGAGGGAACAGACCGAAATTGAGCAGGTGAATAGAACCCTAAAGAAGTTCTGGGAAATTGAAGATGTCTCATCAGAGCAGGATGTACCAATCATGCGAATAGAGGAACAGATGGCTCTGAAGAAAGTAGAGAAGACTATCATCTATGAAAATCAGATGTACAGGGTCAGTATACCATGGAAAAGAAAGGAACCTGCATTACCAAATAACTATGAGATGGCAATCCGCAGACTTGAAAATACAGAGAAAAGATTAATGAAGTCACCGGACATCGCATCTGCATATAACCAGTGCATTGCACAATATCTAGAAAAGGGCTATGTCACGAAAATTCCGCAGCAGGAACGACCAACATCAAAGTGGTACCTACCGCATTTCCCGATACTACGACCAGACAAAGATACGACAAAGACAAGAATTGTATTTGACGCATCGGCGAAATATGAAGGTAAGTCACTAAACGACGCAATCTACCAAGGACCAAAGCTGCAGCGGAATCTTGACGTATTATTGCGTTTTCGAAGGAAACCAGTAGCAGTTGTATGTGACATTGCTGAAATGTATTTGCGTATTGGGATAGCACCAGAAGATAAGCCTTACCATCGGTTTCTGTGGAGGGGAATAGACAAGAACAGCCAGCCAGACATATACGAATTTGACAGGGTCGTCTTTGGGGTGAACTCCTCCCCATTCCAGGCGCAGTTTGTCTTGCAACACCATGCGAAAAAATTACAGGACGATTTTCCAATTGCTGCAGAAACAATTCTAAAGGCGACCTATATGGATGATTCGATGGATTCGGTGTCCAGTGAAGAGCAAGGAATAGAACTACATAGACAACTTTCCCTTCTACTGACAAAAGCGGGTATGCATGCGCGGAAATGGTTGTCGAATTCCTCAAAAGTGCTGAGTGAAATCCGGATCCAAGATCGCAAGTTTGAGGTTGATCTTGACCGTGAAAGTTTGCCATCTACAAAAACGTTAGGTGTTTGGTGGTCAGCTGACAATGACGTGTTTACCTTCAAGGAGAATGCACCAGGTTATGATATGTTATACACAAAGCGCAACTTCCTGAGGAAGATCGCCATGCTCTTTGATCCCATAGGCTTGATAGCTCCATATACTATACGTGCAAAATTATTACTACAAGAAATGTGGACGGCTGGATTGGAATGGGACGAAGAACTGAGTGACACACTGATCAACACAGCACGGGCTTGGTTTAAAGAACTCACAGTTTTGACACAGCTACATATACCAAGATGTCTGCTTGAAAAGGGCAAAGCAGTAGATACTGTCACCTTGCATACGTTCGTAGATGCTTCTGAAAATGCATATGGCGCAGTTACTTATGCAAGATACAGCTACAAAGATGGGTCAGTATCGACAAATATAGTGGCTGCAAAGACACGTGTTGCACCCAGTAAGGCCTTGAGTATTCCTCGTCTGGAGTTGATGGGTGCTGTTATAGGTGTGCGACTATCAACAAGGATATCAAACGTTATGGACTTAAAGATGAATCAGTTGGTTTACTGGTCAGACAGTTTAAATGTGTTATGGTGGATACACGGAAGAAGTCGGGAGTTTAAACCTTTTGTCGCCAACAGGATCGGCGAAATACAGTCCAATACCGATCCAGCACAGTGGAGATACGTCCCGACCAGTTTAAATCCAGCTGATATCCTAAGCAGAGGTATGTCAGCAGTGGAGCTTCTAGACTGTGAAAAATGGTGGAGAGGGCCAGAATTCTTGAGACTGCTAGAAGATGCTTGGCCAGCCAGGAAGATACAAAATAAACACACGGGATATGATGAATTGAAGAGGCCAGTCCGGTCACAGAAAGAATGCTCAATATCTGAAAACAGAACTGAAATCCGGACTGAGTCTGTATTCGTCAGTGTTACAAATACGGAAGTGGAATTTCCATTAAGCCCATGCAATTATTCGAGCTGGTTAAGACTGAGGAGAGTTATGGCATGGGTGAATCGCTATATAGACAACTATGGTAAACAGAAAGAAGATAGAACCTCAGGAGAGCTTCAAGCTGATGAGCTGAAAAGAGCAGAGCTGCAGCTAATTCAGTATGCACAGGTTACTGAATTTAGGGAAGAACGGAAAGCACTAGCAAATCAAAAATCGTTACCAGCAAACAGCAAACTGCTAGGACTACAGCCTAAACTAGATGATGATGGGCTCATGCGGTCGGACGGCCGCCTGAAGCATGCAGAGTTTCTGACTTACGAGGTAAGATTTCCGATCATCCTACCACGTAGAAGCTGGGTGACCAAGCTCATCATTAAAGATCAGCATGAAAAGGGAAAACATGCAACAGGAACCAATCAGACCCTTGCAGCATTATCCTCTAGATATTGGATACAGTCAGGCCGTGAAGCGATTCGTGCATGGGAGAAAGAATGTGCTGAGTGCCGAAGGAGGAAGTCGAAGCCTTGCCAACAAATAATGGCACCATTACCAACTTCGAGACTTAAAACGTCACTACGGGCGTTCACCAGATGTGCAGTAGATTTCGCAGGACCATTTATTACTGTTCAAGGCAGAGGGAAACGTCGCGAAAAAAGATATCTCTGTCTCTTCACATGTCTAGCCACAAGAGCGGTACACTTGGAAATGGCATTCGGGCTGGACACTGATTCATTCCTGAATGCCTTTTACAGAATGTCAAGTCGAAAAGGTCTACCAGAGGAGATAATTTCGGACAATGGATCTAATTTTAAGGGAGCGGATGCTGAACTAAAGGCATTAGTAGCGAGGTAAGATGACAAAAGAATCAACCAGTCGATAGCCAACAAGGGAGTCACCTGGCACTTCAATCCGCCATTGGCTCCGCATTTTGGTGGTGTCCACGAAACCATGGTGAAAGCAGCGAAGAGAGCAATGTATGCTATACTAGGTAAAGCGGACGTCAACGATGAAGAACTGATAACAGCGATAATTGGGGCCGAGGCATTACTGAATTCGAGACCACTTACATACCAGTCTGCAAATCCAGCTGACGATACACCACTGACTCCAAACCATTTTCTTCATGGTCAGATTGGGGGTCAGTTTGCGCCTGCCTCCATCGATAAAACATAATTCAATCCAAGAAAATGATGGCGTCGAATACAAGAGCTGCTACGCCACTTCTGGACGAGGTGGCTACAGGAGTGGATACCCGGACTTAACGCTCGAAAGAAATGGTTCAAGAATCAACGAGACGTACAAATCGGGGATGTGATTTTAGTAATTACACCGGATACTCCACGAGGAAATTGGCCGTTGGGGCGAGTGTTAGACGTTTATCCAGGAAAAGATGGCCATGTACGTGTCGCGAAGCTACAAGTTGGGTCGAGGAACTTGACGAGACCAGTGACGAAACTGTGTCCCCTTGAGTTGGAACTTTAACGATATAAAGATAATTATGATTAACTCACTAATCTATTAAGCTATTTTAAACTTATACAAGTGCGCGGAACATTATAATTTACATCATATTTCGGTTTGGATAGTTTCAATATTTATCAAAATGAACATTTTGAGGAGGGGAAGATGGAGAGAAGAATGTATTAGATAGAAAAGGAAATGAACTCTACGTTATACAGAACACTTGCTAAGCTTTAACAAACTGTTTGGACGTTCATTTGACGTTATATTAACGTAGAAGTAACGTTATGTTGATGACGTCGGTTGCTAGGTAATAGGAAAAAATGGAAGTCGCGTTTTCGTATGGGCTCAGTAAAATTTGTATAAACTGTTATTAAACTAGATTGTTTCAAAGGAATTTATTCATTTTGGTGTTGATTCCATAATCGGGAAAACCTAAACACCAACGTGCAAAGCATGTCGCAAAGAATGTCGCGGGCTGTGCTCACTATTATGCGATGTAGTATTTAAAATGGTCTATAGCTAACAAAGTGAAAAGTTTTAAGCTTAGTACAAATTTCACATTGACAAGCCTGAGGGCAAAATCTTTCTGGAAAAAAAATGGATTATTTCATTATTTTTTCAATAAATGTTCATTGTGAACAAAATAAGAAATCATAAAGATCAGTTGCCTTTATAATTGACTAACTGATATAAAACGACTCAGGAGAACTACCTAAAGATTATCGAAACTGGTTATTAATATCAATCGGAAAGATGTGGAAAAAGGTCATGGTCGACAATGGTCGACGACAGACTTGTGTGCAATCATTATCAGACTACCATGCCAGTCTTCGCAATATACCAGTCGAGTGTGTCAGCATCATAAAACGGAGAAGAATGAACAACACGTTATTTTATATATGTCCTACCATAAAAATCAATTATTATGACGTCTCATTTCATATTTGTTTGTCTTTCTATGTAACGAATACGTTTAACAAAACATGGCGTGCCGGTGCTTCTTTGCATTCTGCTCTGGAAATACATCCAGGATGCGGTGTGCCTAAATACAGTAAAGCGGCGCAAAGGAGCGTAAAGTGGCGTAAAAGAGCGTAAAGTAGCGTAAAATGGTGATATTTTCCAAAATATCAGTATAATATGGTACGTATATATATGGATTGATGAATTAGTAATCCATGTCATTTGTCATTAAATGGGTTGGGAGGGGTAGATAGGCAGACCAAGAGGTGCGTTTAGACAGTTGATATCATCACTGACATTAACCAACTTGTTCTAAGATTTAGATTGAGGTTTTCAATGGATCAGTATACATAAGTGTGTAGTAAAAAGGTAAGAGAAAAGTCCAGAGAGAGCCACAATCACAAACCGCAGCCCTTCCCAGACCCCAAGAGGAAGAGGAAACCGACAAATCTAAACAAGCACAAACCGAACAAACGTACGAAAAGCACAAAGATTAGCTCTCTCTCTTCCCCAAGCGAGGTAATCGCAATACTAAAAGGACTGAAAAACACAAGAACAAAATGACACACGGAAAGACATACAACAAATCGCCTCGTAGAATAAACCACAAAGCAACAAAGAGTAAGACTAACACCGGGACGCCTTAGAACGGTCGGTAGAGCAAACCACCCAGGGTTTAAAGCACTTTTACAGCTAGCTAACTTCACCCTGGGTCCCGATGCTACTCTTAATATAGAAACACATAAAAATTCGGTTCGCATAAAGGCTCCCAACTCAGTCAATGCATCAAAGCGAAAACATAAAAATCAAATTAATCACTATAATAAACAAAGACGAGTACTCATGGCTAATTCTACTGTATGCCAGAGTAAATGAAAACCAATAGTTGAGCCACAGTAAGTTTGATGTTAGAAAAGGATACGGTTTAGATTTAATAAAAAAAAAAAAAGTCGTCATTATTCTATATAATGAATACAGCAGAAATCATTCTCCTTCTATCATATGATCAGTGCCCTGGCTATGTACTCTGAATGTTAAAGATTATTTCAGAAAAGCTGTATATTAGTACATGTATCCTGCAAATTCCCATCTGATATAAAAACTATGATATTATTATATATGCCCTTATATCATGCAAAGATGTATAAAATTATTTACGTCCTTGTATCATGTAGCTTTGATCTAGGCCCACAATTACAAAACACAAATATAATTTCATCATATTAAAGTTGTTTCAGTGAGTTTAGCAGAGAACTGTTCAAACGAATGAAATCTGTATTGTGAACGAAAGAAAGAAAGAAACCTAACTGAATTAAACAAAAATTCAATCAACGCGTCTTCAATGATTAAACCCTTGCCACAAACAAAGGAGTGCGTAACTCTGATGAAAAGGTATGAAAACGCACGTCACCCCAGATAGCAATTGTCAAGCAGTTTTGAAAATACCGCAGGATAATTAAACTATATTAAAGACACATTTTTTTCCTTCTTTGGCTAGACCCCCCGCCCCGCCCCGCCCCCCTCCCCCCCCCCCCCGCCCCCGCCCCATCGCGCCCCTTCATGATCACCGCCAATATACAGTCCTGATAACAGAGCACACATCAAAGGCTTATCTTATCTAAGTGATTATGAAGCCATTATAAGGATGTTAAGTCTCCTTAGGTGGGGCCCTATAAGGGTTAATTCATGTAATTGAGCAGTATTCAATATTTTACATTAGAACTAAATAAATTCATTTGCAAATTTTGCATTTAATTTGTTGATTTGAATTGTATCACTTTATTTATTTATTTTTTTTATTTATTTTTTATTTTTTTTTTTTTTTTGATATGTTTTTTTTTTCCAAAATAAAAGTGTTGTTTTTCTTGCATTGTGAAAAATACAAATAAACTGAAATAGAAATTTAAAATAGAAAGTTTAATTTATTTATTTATTTATTTATTTATTTATTAAAGTAAGTAAGAACACTGCACAATTATTCCATAGCTGCCTAAAAACTAAATATTTTAGCTTCAATCAAATTAAATCTGCAAATATTTTGTCTTGAGACTAATTATGAGAGTTCACTAGGAAAGAAGAACA